>CM077030.1:4800000-7200000 GCA_039090855.1 Macrothele yani | reverse complement strand
TGTTACATAAATGCTTATATTTAAGACTGAAAATGGAGGAAAATTTTCCGAAAACAAAAGTTGAATGGAACAGAAATTAATCTCATAATCGTAAATTGGAAGCACAAAAAGATTTCGACAAAGGAAGCTAAAAGCAGCAAAGGGTTCTCCCGAATTCGTTTTTTCTTTATTTTTGTTTTTTTTTCTGTGTTTTCCCTGCACTGTATTATTGTTTAAACATAATTTAATGTATAAGATCGAAAATGAAGAAAAAATTTTCGAAAATGGAAGTAGGGCGGAGTGAAAGTTTTTTTTCCCTTAATCGTAGTTTTTTTTTCTAGCAATGTTCCTTTGTCCCATATTTTTAAATAAAATTTTATTCCATAAATCTCTTAACATAATTATATTCCATAATCAAACAAGTAGGCTCATTTGAGGCAAATCAAATTCCATAATCGCGAGGTGCAGCACGATGACATGACACTAGCAGTAGGCCTATCCAACAGAACATTAATGGAAGAAATGGAACTTAATGGTGCAGATAAAGTTATTTTTTGCAGATGTGAGAAACTTTTATTTAACAGTAGTGAGTAAGATGGTGGATAAATTTTCATTTGAAAATCAGGTGCAAAAAACCTGAAATACTTGACCCAACCCTCAAAAACAGCCTGAAGTACACACATATTTGTAGATTAGCAGGCACCTTTGCTCCACACCTTGATCAGGAAGCTCTAAAGGGTGAGTTTGGTAACTATTGTATGATCTGTGATGACTGTGTGCCTGTACTGATAGACAGTGGCCAGAAAAAGAGCTTTTGTAGCTACTAGCTGGATATTGTAAGCCTGAGAACAAGTACTGGTGGCATCCGCTTCCCAAATCTTAAGTGAGTATTCAGTGACTACTTACTTTGCCTCAAAATAATGCTGACTGTAAAAGATCTTTCTCCACGATGAAGAAAATCCATACAGGCTATAGAAAGTCCCTGAATGCAGATACACTGACATCTTTTTTTACATTGTAAAATAAACATTGACACTTGTTTCATTAGCTTTAAATCCACTGACTACATTTTGAAAAAAAGCAAAACATGCATTTGTTGAATATAATACAACACACTGTAAGGTTAAATTGCTTAAATATGCAAAACATTAATACACGTACATCAGTTGCTGTTATAAAACTGTTGAGCTGGTAAAATTTATGTAATAAATTATGTGTGTAAGGGTTATTTAGACTTTGTAAGGTTTTTATTGGTCCAGTGTACAAGGCTATCACCTCAAGAGGTTGACAAGTATGTATTTTCCAATTTAAAAAATATTTAAAATAATTTTTATTCGGTTTTTGTTAATGATAAAAATTATATGTACTACATCTGTGTTAAGCACCATGTGGTCATCATGCGTTTTATGCATTTAACATAAGAAATTTGCAATATGATCAAATTCATACTATTTAAAAACATTAAGTAAGGGTACGACAGTCTGGCCGTAGTCAGCTCCTAAGACTTCAACATGAAGGTTTTTCTTCCATTGCTTATTTCAGAAGTTTTAAAAATTGGTGCACATCCTGCATCAAATAGTCCATCATATGCTAGTAGTACACTTGATGTCACATGCCAAATAAAATCTTGTATTTGGATATTGTGTTCTAACCATTTTAATTTTGAAGAGTGTGGATTTTTTATTTTGTCATAAAATTAATTCAAAAAAACATCCACAGCTTTCTAAACCATCTTCGTGTGTTAACTGCATAGCTTTTTTTAATAATGTGAATATATTTTTCTTTTCAGAATTGGTTTTTGTTGTGAACTTCATAATAAATTGTTTGAATTATGGAATATTATATTCTGGCTGGTAAGTTTTAATTACTTGTTTTTTTTAATTGCATTTTCTTTGTTTAAAGTTTCTGTTTTGTGTGTTAATTATTTTTTGATATTTGGGTTTTATTATATATGAAGTATCTGATTAAAAAACTACTAACATTAATGAAGCATATTTATTAATACTGGTAGTTTTTCTTTAGTTCTTTGTTGTTGATATAAATATATACACTGAAGGGACAGTTTATTATACACACCCACCTAATACATGTCCCTCACAGTTGCAGCAGCACATCATGCCATGGACTCTACCAGGTGTTGGAAGTGTTCGAGTGGTATTATGACTCATGATTCTAGGACAACTGTCCATAAAGCACTGACAGTTGCTGGTTGTGGGTTTCGGGTGTGAATGTGCCCCTCCACTTTGTTCCACAGATGCTCAATCGGGTTCAAAGCGGGAGAGTGAGAGGGTCATTCAAGAGTTCCAAACTCACTGGAATGGTCCTTCAGTGATTCACTTCTGAAATGGAAGAGGTGAGAAAGGGTGTTTTCTTGTTGAAAGAAGGCATCCTGTTGTATGAAATGAATAGCTGTTGGTGGTTTGTGAGTTCATTAACGTAACCTTGTACTGTGATGATGGTCTCAATATGTTTAAAGATCAGATTTGGATTCAAAGAAGTACCAAAATTACCATTTCTTTGTAATTTTGTGCCAAATATCCACTGGTGCGATGCACAAATTTCTGTCTTCTTTAGTTTTTAAGTTCCGTGCTACGAGAGAGCCTTTTTTTTTTTTTTTCGAAATGTAAAAAAGCAAAGTAGTTACACCACTTAGAAAGTTACAGTTGTTTTTGTTTTTAAAGAAATGTTTAATCTAACAAATGAAGAAAAAAAAAACCCCTTGGGCTTTTGCATGTGCTCTAAGAATTTTTAAATACGGTGCATGGCTCGTATTTTGCCACTATGAAAGCGTGGGCAATGAATCGTGTTGTGCAGGCAAATTCCAGCGGGAGTCAATGTTGTCCTTCAGATGGGCAGCAGATCAACAATCTACTGTTGATCTGCAAAATAAGTCATGACGTATTTTTGCAGATCAACAGTAGATTTTATCAGTCCACGATCATTTGATATCATGTTTGAAGGAGAAAGGAAGGCACTTTAATGTTATATTTAAAGGCATTTCAAATAATATAACTGTTAAATATTACTAAACTTAATTAGCATCATCTCAAAAGATATTGGCAAATTTGGTATGCTCATTCATTTGATGCTGAGAAAAACTAATATAAACTTTTTTTATTTTTGTACAGCTTACCAGTATATAAAACTTATATAATTTTGCAATGAATGTTGAATACCATTTTTGGAATTTTAATTAATGATATCTGCAACTCACAGAGTAGCCGACAGAATTTTTGAACATGAAATAGTTCTACTTCAGAGATTTATAAGTCTGATTTTCTGTGCCTGCCATAAGAGGAAATGATTGAGAAATGACAATTTTATTGGGTTGTCGGAAAAGTCATGACGTATTTTGGCACCCGATGGCGGTTGGGTGGTTTAGGAAGTACTAGAGGCATGCGCAGCTCTGTTATCGCAATGGCTTTCGACAAATGCCAGTTCCAGCTGCAGTCTAAAAGGAATAGTGAGCGATTTGGTTGATTTGCGGAGATTTGACATCAAGTTGAAGATGGAAGACCAAACTGTGCATTTTCACCATATTTTACTGTTTTACTTCCGTAAAGGGAAGAACACGCATCAAGCTTGTGAAAAGTTGTGTAAAATGTACGGTGATAATGCTCTACAAGAAAATCGGTGCCAGTGGTGGTTCGCTAAATTCCGTGCTGGTGATTTTGACCTCAACGATGCTCCTTGGTCCCGGAGGCCCACCGAGGTTGATGACAACCAAATCAAGGCATTGATCGGGTCAAACCCGCATTGCAGACACATTGCACATCCATTATTCAAGCGTTCATGACCACCTGAAGAAGTTGGGATACGTAACCAAGCTCGATGTGTGGGTTCCTCATGAACTCAAAGAAGATCAATTGACGGCGCGTATAAACATCTGCGATATGCTCATTAAACGTGAGGAAAACGATCCTTTTTTGAAGCGACTGATAACTGGTGACGAAAAGTGGATTGTGTACGACAATGTGCTGCGCAAACGGTCTTGGTTCCGACATGCTGCTTCGCCTCAAACGACATCCAAAGCAGACATTAATCAGCGGAAGGTTCTAGTCTCGGTGTGATGGGTTTTTAAAGGTGTCGTGTTTTTCGAGCTCCTACCACGGAACCAAACAATCAATTCGAATGTGTACTGTCGGCAATTGGACAGTTTGAACGAATCCATCATCCAGAAACGTCCAGAGCTCGTTCATCATAAAGGTGGTGTGTTCCATCAGGACAACGCGAGACCACACACAAGTTTGATCGCCCGCCAGAAATTATTGGAGCTTGGGCGGGATGTGTTGCCCCACCCAACATACTCGCCTGACCTTGCGCTGCCAGACTTCCACTTGTTTCGCTCTCTTCAACAGTCCTTGCGTGGTATAACGTTCAATTCAGATGAGGCTGTAAATCAGCACCTTGTACAGTTTTTCGCCACGAAAGACAGGTCCTTCTATGAACGAGGCATTCTGAAGCTCATTGAGAGATGGCAAAAGGTTATCAAACAAAACGGGCATTATATCATTGATTGATCTTTGTTCTTTCTATCAATAAATGACCTTTGCAAAACATGGCTAAAATACGTCATGACTTTTCCGACAACCCAATAGGAACAAAGAAGTTGGAAATATATGTCTTAGTACCTATTCTTAGAAGGGAAAGGAGGATACTATGTTTTAGTTAACATATGATTTCTGAAGATAACAGGAGATGATGATAGTGAGGCTAAGAGTTTAGTTAGAAAAATGTCATAGATTATTTTCGGATAGAGCTAGTGTTTAAATAAACGAATTTATCTTGGAGTTGCCATGTTTTCTTTTTTTCTGTAACTGTTTAAAGATTACATGGCATATGGAAGCATATATGAAACCCTCAAGAGATCATGTGAAACACAGCGCACCACAGTAAACTGTGTCTCCCTAAAATAAAAGTTTCACCGTTACATTTAAATAAATATTTGATGCCTTTAATCACATCCTGGTGTCAACATGATAATAATTAGATTTATTTTATTTATTTATTCATTAATTATGCGAGTAAATTTTAAAATAATGGGAAACATTATCAAACTTCAGACCTGTGAATGTGTTATCGTTAATGTAGTACACAATGTATCACAATTATTTTCTACGAATATATGTAAAACAAGTATGGAATGTTACTATTTAGTGATCATCATTTGTTCACTGTTTTATGTGTTTCACTCTCCTTATTCATATCATCGCAGTTTTCATTCTCATATTGACAAGTTACTTTAAGCTCTCTCTTATACTAGAATTTCTTGTCTGTTTTTTTTTAACACATTAAGGCATAATGCACAAAGGTGCTGAAAAAACTAGGTAGCAGCTTTCAAATCTCAAAAGAATTAAAAGAGGTGAGAAAGTACATTGCAGCTTTTTCCACTTGCGGTGAGCTAAAGTTGCAGTTTGCCAGAGGTTGTAAATTAGGATCTGAGTGGTAGCTCGACATCTGAGGGCGAAGTCGGGTGTCTGAGAAAAGTTACAGAAGGTTGTAAGTCAGACAGGCATCACTGAATAATTCACTGTTTATACTGGGTTGCCCAACCCATACCCCCCCCCCCAATTGGGATGTTAAAACTCATATGCCTACCGTTCATGATGGAGTTTGAGCAAATTCCTTATATTGCAGTCATTTATTTGCTTTTTCTTACTTTAATGGATCATTGAGTATTCTGATTGGAAAAAACAAAACAAAAAAGCATTAAAGGCGTGTCGGAAAAGTAGCCGGGATAAAACAAGAGTGAATCATCTCCAAGAAATATAAAAGGTTCTACATCTGTCGTCGTCAACAGAGAGCATAATGGCAAATAAATTAAACTCAGGGGTAAATAAAGTCTAAATAATGGAAACAACAGGTGGTGAAAACTAATAGCTAATGCTGAATAATACCATTTTGCCTGAGAGGCTACAATTCATATACTTACAAAATCCGGAAGTTTTAAAATTGATTGGGTACATCAGTGATATGAATATTAGTACGCCACCCCGGTGGCGCAGTGGTCTAAGCGATGGCCTCTGATCATTCATCCGAACGGGGTCCGGGTTCGAATCCCGGTGAGGCATGGATGTTGTGTTTGTCTTACGGCATTGGCTCTCTCCCTTCCCTGGAACCAGTGGCCCTAAATTAGGGACGGGCGACTGCTTCTTATAGCCCATTGAGTTGCTCACGGTCGTTAAACCTCCAAAAAAAAAAAAAAAAAAAAAAAAGAATATTAGTACTGAACTTTTTTTGTGGGCCAAAGCTCGTTTCCATGCTACATCAAATTACTTGTATGCGAGATAACAGGAGGTCATTTTGTGTGCGCATGTGCTCATAAAATCCTCCTAACACTTTTTATCAACATTTTAGATCCAGCGGCAAGTGTCAAGTTGTACTTAACGACAGCTTTATGAAGTACAATACATTTGCACAATGTTGATCTGGCAACGTGCGAAAAAGGTCTGGAGCCCATTCAGGTCATATGCAGTAACTACCCACAAATAACATCATCCAAAAAAGAGATAGAGACTTAAGTGCTGTTAGTGAGAAACCTGAAACCAGCAGAGCACTCATGGCATCGATTATATTATTATTATCAGTAGTAACAAGGCAGGTAATTTTTTTTCTTTCTGTGGCAATGTAATATGAGGGTAAAAATGCGAAATTAATAATTTATGCAAATATTGTGACTACAGGTGTATGTGGACTGAAAAATCATTTTTTGACTGAGCAGAAATGCAAACATTTATTTCAAAAAAATTAATTAATAATAACACAGGGCAGAGGTAACATTGTGAATAAAAAAAAAGATTATGGGAGAAATATTTGCTCTGTGTGTAACTTAAGTATTTGGAAATTTTTGAAAGACAGTAGTTTTCATCCATGTATTATGTACATACTCACCAAAAAAACAAAATTATTAAAAAATGCCAGCTATGCTCCAACATTAGCCAAAGAAATTTTGCTACATAATAGAAAAGCAAGAGGCTCACCGAGAGTTGGGAGGGCAGAAAAAATGATTTAAAATCAGTGGTCTTAAAGCTGAAGGGGTTTGGCAGTATATTCATATGCTATTTACTTTCCTAGTTTAAGGTCTCTTTCTCACAGCCCAGATTATAAGCAAAGATTTTTCTGTAGAATGAACTTCCACAACCCAATCTCCCACAAAATTCTCTTTGGTTTTGCATCAATCTCTAGAAATGATCTAGATGATGGCAAAAAATGCTGGATAAAACCTCATTCACACTGTAAAACCTTTAGATGTAAAATGTTATGATGATCAATAAATTTGTTCTTGGGTTATTATACAGTAAATACAAAAAGTCTTATGCTTCCTGTTTCCTGATATTATATTAAATCTAATCATAGAGTTATGGAACATTGAAATATGAACATTTCTCATGAACTAATTATACTTTAAAGACACGCCTGAGTGATATGGTTGTTTCTTGTGTGCAAGAGAGATTCCGTTCTCCCGGTACCACGTCTTTGCACAGAGCACTTGTCTGACTGCGCTTCCACCGTGGCAACGCACTGGCCAAATTCTTTTCTTGGTGTGCAGACAAAAGCCCATGGGTTTTTTTTTCTTTATTTCGTTGATCAAACCTTTCTTTACGAAGAATAAAAATTTCAACTTTCTAAGTGCTGTACTACATTGCTTTTTTAAGCCATGAAGGAAGGCTGTCTTGTTGCTCATAACTCAAAAACTAAAGCAGATAGAAACTCGTGCATTGCACCACTGGATTCCTTGGACAAAATTATGAAAGAATGATGAATTTTGTTGTTCTTCATATTTTAAACAATGGAGATATTTGTTTTTTTTTACACGAAACAAGTTCTGCCATGCACCAAAATTTAAAAAATATTTTCTAATCTGTCAAAAGTAAAAAATTGAAACTTTCAGGGATTTTATAAGTTGGGGGCAAGCTACCCTTAAAGAAATAATCGTAAGAATCTCAGATGTGTTATTGGAAAATTAATTCAACAGCAACAATCACACTAAGCTGTTCTCTAAGATTCAGAGGTTAGCTCCACAAAGAGAAAATCCATCAGATAAATGTTTAACTGAGTATTTACTTATTGTTGCCATATCAAACGTCTCCATTTACAACGATCTTGGCACACATTTTGAGCTTCAGTGACATCCTGTCACATCCATCACATGACGTACACAAGACGACTTCTGTACTTCATACTCCTAATGTTTTTTTCATGCAGACACTCCTGAACCTGGTCCTCCCATGACTTCCTTGGCCTTCCTCTACCTTTCCATTCACTCATACACAAGCTCTACTGCCAGCATACATGGCTTTCACACTATTAAGTAGATTCCTAGTAATACGAATACCATATTTATTCAGTACCTTCTGCAGAAGTATCCTTTTACTCGGTCATACATTTTCTCTAAATCTATGAAGGCAGCAAAAACTGTTTTACCGATAAAAAACTAGTTAAAAAATAGTGTAATAAACCATCAGCTTATTTGTTTATAATATACTTTTAACTATGTCTTAAAATTTCACTGTTCACAAAAAAGAAAAAAAAATGTTATTTTCCCAAAGCTGTGACTTATACTGTAGATTCTGTTTGCATTTTGATGTAAATCTCAAACAGAACACTTGTAAGGAAAAAATGTTACTTTAGGGTTTGATTAATCAATACATTGATGAAGGCTTAACATTAAAGCTTCAAAATACTGTACTAATTTTTGAATTCAGATCAGAAAAAGTATTCATACTCTATTTTTATTACACTATTTTTTAACTAGTCTATGTATTCAAATTTATTGGATGCTTAAGGAAAAATGCTGCCTGTGTATTTCAGAAGTATGATTCTCAACATTAGTGTCTCTTAGTTATGTGTGTGCTCCATTTCTTATATGTTGAATATAATGTTCTGAAATTGTACTCCATCAATGTGGTAAGTTTTTTAAAACAATTCGTAAATACTTGAATGTCTTGTATTTTAGGGTAGGTTGGAAGTATGAAGAAAATTAAACTCATCCAAGCTGATGGATCTGAATATGCATTAAAATTTGAGCGGAATCCTCATGATGTGACAGCAGAGTGTTTTTCTAAAGACAATCCACCTCCTGAAGGAACCCGTGTCTCTCATAAGGTCACAAAGAGAGCTGGAATATATTTCTTAGGTACATTTTAGCATTTTTTTTTTATTTGTTTCATATATTTGTAGCACAGTATATACATTGAAAGAACAATTTATTATTTTCACTGACCTAACAGTATACAGTTCCACCTTCACCCTCTCAACAGTGGCAATTACATGTAGCATGGACTTGAGCAAGCTATGAAAATGTTCAGGAGGTAATTTGGCCTATGATTCCAGGACAGGTGTACATAAAGCACTGATAATTGCTGTGATGGGTTTCAGGCCCAAATGTGTATCACTGCACTTTCAGAGGTCAATCCAGGTGGCATTTGATACCATTGGGCGGCATCTTCACAGAATTATTTTTAGCTCAAACGGTGTCTTCATAAAATTATTTTTAGCTCAAATGGTATCTTCACAAAATTATTTTAACTGTGATGGTATCTTCATTTCAATAAAATTTTATCTTAACAAAAATATTTTAGTGTAGGAGGTATCTTGAATATTGTGTTTAACTAACACATTTTTTTTTTCAATGTTATGAAGTGTTTTCAGTAAAATTATCTCAATCTGATACCACCTATCAATCACTGCCTCATCACTACCAGCAACTGAGCCAGTGGTCACTGAAAGAAACCCGAAAGCGTTATGGGAGCATTTTTGCCCTCACTGGCAGCCTCACTTTGCATGCATTTTCCAGTGTCCACTCTTATAAGAAGTAGTAATGGGCCCATTGGCAAAAAAACATCGATGTTGGACAATCAGTGGATACTCATTCCTGAAACATCCATGCATTAATGGTGGAAATTTTCGATGTATCAGGGAAAACCTCGATGTTTTGCTAATCTGAAGAATTTGTATATTTTTCATCTGCAGCAGTAGTTGGCACAAGAATGGGTAAAATAGCTGTTCAACATATCAGTGGTGACCACTAATTCAACATTGAGTAACCAATGTATCGGTGGAAACTTCACTGTTTCTTCGATGTGTCAGCTCCTGCAATATCGAGGAAAATAATTTTATTTTCGGCGATAAAACATTGAACAAAACAGCGAAAACATTCCTAATTCATGGCATAGAAAATTATTATTTCCTTTCTCTTTATAAAAATGTGACAAGGGGAAATTCACTTACTTCACGCAGATAATTTTCAACTGGATTATATTTTTGCAGTTTTAAACATTTGTCATAAAACCTTGATTTTTTTCATAGTGAGAAGAATTGGCAGGAAAACACGTAACACACAAAACATTAAAAATATTCTTGAAATCGTCATCACACGCGTAAGTTACGTCGAAAAATTATGAGCGGGACGTTTCGGTAGCGACTTCTACCTTCATCAGCCATGGAATGAGACACGTGGTAAAAGCATCAGTTGTTGCCAGATTTTGAAATTGCTTTCCAAATAATAGGGATGTTAAAAGGTGCATCAGTATTGCAGGTGTTAGGGGTAAGGTAGATTTCAATGCTTTCACAGTATTTAGTCAAACCACCTCCACATCTTCTCAAACTCATCCTTAAGGACAGAGATCTCAATAAACCCCTAGATTTACAAGGTGTCTACTCTATCCCTATCAACACTTCCACTGGCGTTACCCACTATATTGGTAGTACTTACTGCTGCAGAAACTGGCGTTTGATGGAGCATATCGCTGATGTTAAGAAAGGTAGCCCTTCCACCTCCCTTTCAATTTTAACCATCAGCGATACGTCTGCGGCTCCTGACTGGCACAATGTTAAGCGAATCGCCCCGTTCAGCAATCGGCATGCCCTCAGATACCGCAAAAGCATTGAAATCTACCTTACCTTTAACACCTGCAATACTGATTCACCTTTTAACATCCCTATTATTTAGAAAGCGATTTTGAAATCTGGCAACAACTGACGCTTTTACCAGGTGTCTATTCCATGGCTGATGAAGGTAGAAGTCGCTACCGAAACGTCCCGCTCATACTTTTTCAACGTAACGTACGCGTGTGATGACAATTTCAAGAATTCTCTTAACCTTGATTTTTTTTTTTTTTTTTTTTTTTGACATATTGGTTCTTGTAACTTTGAGGAAAAGAACTCAATTTTCACTGACCAAACATTGATACGAAGCAGCGAAAAAATTGCTAATTCATGACATCGGAAGATTATATTACCTTCCTCTTTAAAAGAATGCAACAAAGAGAAATTCATGTACTTCACGTAGAAAATATGTTCTTGCAGTTTCGAACAGCTATTATCACTTGCAAAAATCGATGCTGAAAAAATTGATATATTTTGCCCATCCCTACTCACATCAGATTAATCTTTTCCATACTGGCTGGACTCCAGAAAAAGGTATTTACAATTATGAGGGGAGAAGCATGATGGGGTAGGTGCTGACCTTTTGCTTTATGGGTAACCCATACGTACATACGTATCACTAAGCTGTTCTCTGATATTCAGAGGTTAGCTCCACAAAGAAATACAAACTGCCAGATAATTTTTACTTACTGTTGCCTTACCAAACTTCTCCATTTACAGCGATCTTGACTTATAACTCGGGCTTCACTTGCATCCATCGCACGCCGTACACAAGATCTTCTTTACTTCATACTCATAATTTTTTTCTCATGCAGACACTCTTGAATCTGATCCTCCCATGACTTCCTTGGCCTTCCTCTACCTTTTCTTCCTGCCACTTGGGCTAAAAAGATTTTCTTAGTAAACATCTCATCACTCATTCTTTCAACATGGCCAAACCACCAAAGCATATTAGTCTCCACCTTGCTAACAACATTTTGCTTCACATTACACAACTGCAACACATCTTCATTCCTCACACAATCAGAACGTGTCTTACCATAACCCCCCTGTAAGTAACGCATTTCTGCAGCACGCGAACAACTCCCATGTTTCTTCTGTAGTACCCAGGTTTCACTGCCATATGTCAGAGTAGGAACAATTACACTTTCATACACAGCCATGCAGGACTCCTGAGAATCCATCATTTCTGTGAAAACCTTTCAAAGCAGCCATGATTTTCAATGAAGAATTCACTCTCCTTCTAATTTCATCATCCAATTTGTTCTTTCTGTCAAACATGCTTCCTAAATACACAAACTCATTCACCTGGTCAATCACTGTGCCATTTATACATATATTATATTCAGTACTCCCAGGTCCTCTCTCAAAAACCATAACTTTGGTTTTTCCCTTATTTATACTCAGTTTGAATTTTATGCAAACTTCGTACATCCAAGACAACGTACTCTGCAACTCACTTTTGCTCTCTGCCAACAGGACAGTGTCATCAGCATACAGCAATCTGCGCACATGCATGTCACCAAGAAATAAACCAGTATTATCTATTTTGGCATCATGCATGCACGCATCCATAAATATGTTAAACAGCCATGGCGACATTACACAACTTTGTCTGACTCTTGCACCAATAGAAAACCATTTTGATAAAACACCATTCACTTGCACACAAGCTCTACTGCCAGCATACATGGCTTTTACACTGTTAAGTATTCCCAGTAACACCATATTCATTCAATATCTTCCACAAAATTGTCCTATTTACTTAATCATTAGCTTTCTCTAAATCTATGAAGGCAGCAAAAACTTTCTTACCAACAGCCAGATACTTTTCAATCATCATGCATAATGCAAAATTTTGATTAGTGCAGCCTTTACCAGGCTACTCTGAACATCCGACACTTTCTCCAATGTAAGACCCCATACTTTTTCAATAACGACCTTACCAAACACTTTCCCTGGCACACTCAGTAGGCTAATACTACTATAATTC
Source organism: Macrothele yani (assembly GCA_039090855.1). Lineage (NCBI taxonomy): Eukaryota > Metazoa > Arthropoda > Arachnida > Araneae > Macrothelidae > Macrothele > Macrothele yani. The sequence goes on along the minus strand of CM077030.1, from coordinate 7,187,141 downwards.
TTGCAGTCAGTCTGATCACCTTTTTCCTTATACAAGGGGATAATAATAGCATCGTTCCAATCCCGAGGGACCATTCCTAACTCCCAGCACAACTTGCAAAATTCAGTTAACCTGTCAATTACAGAGTCACCAGCATATTTCAACATCTCAGCTATTATGCCATCAACTCAGAGCCTTACCATTCTGAAGAGATTTTAGAGCTTTACACACCTCTTCTCTTCAGATCACCCTTGTGCTTCCCTCCTTTACTGTGACATCATCTGCTTCTGCCTCAGAATCCCCTTTGCTTTCCTGATCTAATAACTCACAGAAGTATTCACCCCATCTTTCACTTAACTCTTTGGGCTCCCATATCATTTCCCCAATCCCATTCTTCACACAACTTACAACTTTGTTTCCCCTATGTTTCTTGAGCCTCATGTACTTTCAGAAAGTCTATCTTTCCGAAAAGCCAATTCATGCCTTTCCACCTTCTCCTTCCTATCTTTTGCCTTACTTTGGCAAACCAGCTTAGCTGCTTCACACTTCTTACAGCGGTATTCATCCACAGAAACTCTACCTTGCAACATCCCTAAATAGGCATTCTTCTTTCTCTTTACTGCATCTTTAATCTCACTATTCCACCAACCATCACCTCTTTTGTTACCCACTATTGTGGTGCCACAGACCTCCTCAGCAGCAGTGACAACACAGTTCTTAAAACATTCCCACTTCCTTCTACATCCCTCTCACATGACTTCAGCGACACAGATCAACGTGAAGCAAACCAAAGTAAGCACAACAGCGACGATGACGTATACGATGCTGGTCATGACGTGCAGTGTGCAAGTACAAGCTGTGTCTCATTAGAGCTGCAGAGACCAAGTGGTTTGAAAGCCTCAACACTCCATTGATAATGACACAAACTAGTGTCAAAACATGTATGGATGGTAGTGGTCATGTTGTTGAGGATTCTCGAAGTGTGTTCAAGTACTGCGTACTCTAATTTTAATGATATAACAGGTTTTTAGATGACCATGTTTGTGCATTTTCCTGTATTGGGTCTTTTGTTCCATTTGTATGTTATTTCTAATTATTCATTTTTAACTACGTACTTCGTTTGACTTCGTGCAAATTATATCTTGAGATGAAACTCCTGTTTTTGGCTATATTTTCCAATGGTCATGGCGAAATTGTGATGGTTGTTTTATCGATATAAAATGCTGCATTCTACGTATCCTGAGTATTTGTCAACCAAAAATTGGGTGAGTATGAGTCAGAATGAGACATATTCTTGAATACTTAACCCTAATGTAGTCCTCAACGGATGGCCACTACATTAACATTGTTGAACCTGTGTAACAGTATGATAACTATAATAATTCAGCTCCTTCAATCTCTACAACCTATAATAATTCAGTTCCTTCAATCGTTCTCTGAGTAAGTTAGCATAATGCCGATGATCTTCAGGAAGCCTTTCAACTTTTATTCTTTCTGCCCTACGCCTCTTCCTTTTCCTTTTCCTCCAACCAACATTAAGTTTCACTCGTGACACTACCAAGTAATGATCAGAACCAACATTGCACTTCTCATCCCACGAGTGTCAACAACTGTTTCAAAGGCTGATCGTAAACAACAAAATCTATAACACTCTTTTGACCAAGAGTACGATTTTCCCAAGTATATGTGTGGATAAACTTGTGGTTGAAAAACGTTTTAGATACACACAAACCATTCTCAATGCAGAGTTCAATTAATCTTTCACCATTATTATTTACACAAGGATCATTAAAATTACCCAGAACATTGTCAGAATTTGCATTCTGCACACCTAATTGAGCATTGAAATCCCCTGCTATTATAACTTTCTCTTTAGCACCAAACTTGCTCAAAACAGCTTTTAGCTCATTCCAGAAATCTTCCTTTTTATCAGAAGGTTCCGAGTCACAAGGAGCATACACTACAACAATTACAATTCTCTGAAGTTTCACTTTCAAACGAATCCAGAGAATTCTCTCACTTATGCAGCTGTAGTGGATCAAGTTGTTCTTCATCTTTTCACTTAAAATCACACCAACACTAGCCTATCTGCGCACTTTGCTGGTGTTTAATAGCTTAAGGGTGCAAATATTATGACTAGCCTATCCTCTCACATTATTCAATACTCCAGAGCACACACTCACCGTGCCATTCACTTCTTCTATCCCACTTTCCTTCTTTTTGGTTTCACTTAAACACAGCACATCCAATCTATACTTATTCATTTCTTCAATCACCTCATTCATCTTGCCATTTATATCTCTAGTGCTCCATACACCAATCTTACACTCACTCAGCTGAGATTTCTTTCTCATACGCCGTTTGGAAAGTCCAGGTCGATTCCGTGGTGGACCATCCTTCTCAAGTGTGGTAGGTCCACCATATCCCACACTTGAGTCATTTTTTTTCATTTCTTTGTGTCTTTTTAATCAGGTAAGTACATCAGTGTGGGGGATTAGCCAACAGCTGACGGTTCCAGTTGGTCATTCAACCTAAGGATTCTGGAACAAAGCCCAGTGATTTGGGGTCTTTTCGCCAATGTCACACAGAACTAGCTGGCACCTCTCCAAGATTCACAGAGGCCCTTGTTGCTGTTCTGTGCTCCATTGCCCACGGAGCGCCACATGGAGGCAAACCCATCTCTCACTAAGACCGCCCGCAATGGGTAACTCGATTGTGTCATATAAGTGACCTTTTTTTTTTAATTTTAGTTAGTGAGTTATTTTTTTTCCTGCAGCACTTAAAAAAAATTTGAGCTTTGATGTCTTTCCTGGTTTAATACAACCTGGAATTTTTTTTTCGAGATCCCAGTTGGAGCATAATCCTAGAGTTGCATATTAAAAAACTATCTGCATACACAATCATCAAAACAGAAAACTTGCTGCGAACTTGGAAAGTGTGAACTATGATTAGTAACAGAATAATAATAAATTAAAATAATAAATAACTAAAAATAATCATTATTGTCAGAATAGTTCAGAAGATTCTCTGTAGTAAAATAACGTCAGAAAACAGAGCAAAACTTTTCAATCAGTGTATAATATCCATTATGACATATGGTATTGAAACCTGGCCTATCAAAAAATATCTTAGACAAATTGCAAAAAACACAACGTAAAATGGGAAGATCCCTACTAAATATAAGACTTCAAGATAAAGTAAAGAATACAGATAATGCGCTATAAAATCCCGAACAAAATTTTTAGACATAGGCGAAAAGATACTCAATTTAAAGTGGAAATGGGCTGGCCATATACTAAGAATGGAAAATAAGAGATGGGCTAAAATAATAACAGAATAGAGACTGTGTAAAAGAAAGAGAGGAGTAGGAAGACTGGGGGAAAGATGGATGGATGATATGAACAAAACTGCAGGAAAGCTGTGGAATGGGCAAGCCCAAGACCGGAACATTTGGAAAGAGATGAGAGAAACCAATAGCCTCAATTGGCTGTAAGAAGGGTTGGAAGAAGAAGAAGAAGAAAAAGAAGAAAATTGCTCTAAACACAAAAATAGTCAAATCTTACAAAAATAGGGTAAATTCCACAAAAATAGGCTAAATTTTACAAAAAATGCATCCATCCATCCATTATTTAATATTATCATTATCATCATCACAACCATTATCAATCCACTGCAGCATGAAGGTCTCTCCAAGCTTCTTCCACAACAGTCTGTCTTGTGCCAGTCTCCTCCAGGTTACTCCCACATACTTTCGAATTTCATCCACCCATCTCCCATGTGGTCTTCTTCTGGGTCTTTTCCTGTCCCTAGGAATCCAATCTAAAATTTCAGCTGTCCATCGATGGTCTGTTCTTCTGGCAGTATGTCCAGCCCATTGCCATTTCAGGGATTAAACTCTGATCATGATGTCTTCCACTCTTGTCATTTTTCGGATCCACTAGTTCCTCTTCTTATCTCTCCTGGTTATATCAAGCATGCACCTCTCCATGCTGCTTTGAGTTGTCTGCAGCCTTTGTATGTCTCTTTTAGTTAAGGTCCACGTCTCTGCACCATACATAAGCACTGGAAGGATGCATTGATCAAACACTTTTCTTTTAAGACATAATGGCATATTGCTCTTGAAAATTATGCTGTTTCTTCCAAAAGCTCTCCAGGCAAGTTTTATATGCTGATTAATTTCTTCATCAATGTGACCCTCACTTGATATGTGCTGTCCAGAAAACAGAGAAAAATGGAGAAAAGCTGGAGATACGTATCTGTTATCTCCAGCTTTTCTCCATCAATCGATAAATCTTCATTTCTTGTAAAAGCATTGTACATCACTTTTGTCTTCTGAAAGTTCATTTTTAATCCCACTTCTTTACTCTTTTCAGCAAGTTCCTGGATCATACTCTGCAGCTCTGATGGGGTAGTTGCAAAAATGACTACGTCATCAGCAAAATGAAGGTGAGTTAGATAATCTCCATTAATCTTTATCCCTTTGTTTTCCCAGTTCAGTGATTGAAAGACATTTTCCAATGTGGCATTAAAAAACTTGGGAGATATGGTGTCATCTTGTCTCACTCCCTTTCCAATTTTTATGTGTGTTGTATTCTCAAATAGCCAAATCTTTGCACTTGCATTTTCATAGATGTTATTAATAATAATAATGTATGCATCTTCAATACCGCAGGATTTCAGAGCCATTGTAACTGCAGATGGTTTCACCGAATCAAAAGCCTTTTCGTAATCAATAAAAGCCATGCACAATGGAAGTTCATATTCCCTCACTCTTTCAATTAGTTCTCTCAGTACATGGATATGATCTATAGTGCTGTAGCCACTCCTGAATCCAGCTTGTTTTCTCGGTTGAGCCATGTCCAGTGTTACCTTCAAATGGTGTGAAAGAACTTTAGTGAAGATTTTATAAACCACTGATAGGAGGCTGATAGGTCAGCCACTCCTGAATTCAGCTTGTTCTCTCGGTTGAGCCATGTCCAGTGTTACCTTCAAGCGGTGTGAAAGAACTTCAGTGAATATTTTATAAACCACTGATAAGAGACTGATAGGTCTGTAGTTCCTGAGATCTTCAATGTCACCTTTTTTATGTACCAAGATCATTGTAACGGTGTTCCAATCCTTAGGAATCTTGCCTTCATTAAGGCATCGAGTGAAAACTTGGGCAAGTACTGTTTCAATTTCTCCACTTACTTCTTGTATGATGTTTACAGTAATTCCATCTTCTCCTGGAGCTTTTCCCTGCTTCATGTTCTTGATTGTGTGCAACTTCTGCTGGGAGGACTGGAAGAACTCTGGTACTGGTACCTTTCATGATGTCTGGAGTACATGTATAATCCCTTTCATATAATTTGGAGTAGAAATCTTTCACTCTTGTCAAAATTTCTGCCTCTATTTCTTGTTACAGAACCATCTTCTTTTCTCAGTGCCATAATCTGTTTTCTTCTCTTATTAAGATGTCCCTTTGCTATCTTTACGCTTTGGTTGTTTTCAATTGCTTTCCTCACTAATTCACAGTTAAATTTCCTTACGTCTTCAGTGATACTTTTTCGTACTGTCTTGCATAGCTCTATATATATTCCACTTTGGAAGTCATAATATAATATATCATATATCAGATCATTAAGCTGTTCTCTGAGATTCAGAGGTTAGCTCCTCAAAGAAAGACCATCTGCCAAATAAACGTCTAACTGATGGAACTAGAATTTACTTACTGTTGGTGTATGAAATGTCTCCATTTGCGACGATCTCTGCATACCGCTCGAGCTTAATTAACATCCATCACATGCTGCACACAATATCTTTTATTTCATACTCATAATCTTTTTCTGAAGCAGACATTCCTGAATCTGGTTCTCTTATGATTTTCTTGGCCTTCCTCTACCTTTCTTTCCTGCCACTTGTGCTGAAAAAATTCTCTTAGTCAGCACCACATCACTCATTCTTTCAACATGGCCAAACCACCTAAGAATATTAGTCTCCACCTTACTAACAACAACATTTTGCCTCACATTACAGATCTGCAACACATCTTCTTTCCTCACATGATCAGCACATCTTACCACAAACCCCTCGCAAGTAACGCATCTCCCCAGCGCACAAACAGCTCCAAGTCTTTTCTGCAGTGCTGCAGTAATCAGGTTTCACTGCCGTACGTCAGAGTAGGAACAATTACACTTTCATACCCAGCCATTCGGGACTTCTTTGAGAACCCATCATTCCTGTGAAATCCTCCTAAGGCAGCTTTGACTTTCAATGAAGAATTCACTCGCCTATTAATTTCGCCATCTAATTTGTTCTCTCTGTCAAACATATTTCCTAAATATAAAAGCTCATTTATCTGGCCAATCTATGTTCCATTAAGGCTTATCTTGTATTCAGTACGAACAGTTCCTCGCTCAAAAGCCATAACTTCGGTTTTTCAAAAAATGGGTATCATCTTTAAAATTCTGAATCAACCCCTGACTTTGTTCCACAGATAGTCAATTAGTTTCAGATCTGGAGGCTGTGAAGGCAGATCAAGGGTTGCAAACTCACTGGATTGCTCCTCCAATCTGTCGTTTACCACAATGGGAGCAATGTGGCCAGGGATTGTCTTGTTGAGAGGCATCCTGCTGTTGAAAATGGATTCCATGAATGGATGTAGGTGGTTGGCACATTCATTAACATAGTGTTATGCAATGATGGTGGTCTTAGCAGGTACAAGGAGGCCCAAGGTGGCCCACATAAACATGTCCCAGAACATTACCATATCTCTGTTAGCCTGTAACATCCCAAATTCCACAGTTAGAGTTTATGGCCTTGTGTCATTTTGGTCATGAGAGTTGCTGACCATTAGTTAGTTGAGAGCATTATCTTAATGTCTAGAAACAATCTATTACAAAAATCTGCTTTTTTATTGTTGTCAACAATTGATATTGCCAAGCTTTCATTCATGAACAGATGGCTTTTTTGAGTCAGACTGATGCTAACCTATCTGGAGAAGATTTACTAGGGATCACTCTAAATCTTCTCTGCATAGGTTTGTATCAGTCTGACTCAATGAAGGCTCCCATTGGTATGCAAAAGCTTGGCAGTATCAGTTGTTTACACCAAAAACAACAACTGTAATTTGGTAATAGCTTGTATCAATTTGGTGTATACTTGCGCTTCTTATTTATATCATCATCATCGTCAACCATTATCAATTCACTGCTGGATGAAGGTCTCCCCAAGTTTCTTCCACAATTGTCTGTCTTGAGCATGTCTCCTCCATGTCACTCTGGCATGCTTTCAAATTTCATCCATCCATCTCCCATGAGGTCTTTTTCTGGGTCTTTTTCTGTCTCTCGGAATCCAATCTAAAATTTCTGGGTCTTATTTATATATCCTGACTTATGTCTAGATCTGATAGCTAACTGTAATCATTGTCTAGTTTGATTTTTTCTTCCATCTCCCTCACTTTTCCTGTGCTTGGCATTCAATTCTATGGCCACAGTAAATTATTTGAACTAGTATACTTTAAAACTGTCTCACTCATTTATTATGTAATATATTTTTAGAAGTCTTTTAAAATGTTTCACCATTTAGTCATAATGACATCATGCACCATTTTAAATATTCTGAAAAAGCAGGTTCTGAAGTGTGTTTCATTTTAAATGTTTAATAGTTGAAGTTGTAGAATTTTTTCTCCCCACGATTAGTGTAGACAGTTAACATTTGCTTCATTTAATGTTGCTACAGTTAAATCTCTGAATAAAGGTCATTGCTCGGACCAGGAAAAAGTGGCAGTTGTTCAGAAGTTAGGCCTAAGTTAATACTGTTTGTAAGTGGCTTTTATATAAAAGCAGGGCAAGTGCACGAAACTGAAGCACATAAAAAACGGTTGCAGTGTTCTTTCCAAATGCTGAATAAGATAGTGAGCATATTTTATTAGAATTACCGTAATATGTTAATATACATAACAAGTTAATGCTTGATTTTATTTATCACATAGAGAATTATCTTTTGGAAAGCATGTACACTTATGGTGAGTTTATTCAACTTGCTTATTTTCTTTTTATATCAGAGAAGATTTGTTTGAAGAAATTTGTTACCAATGACTGTTTTGATTTCTTTCTGCAAATTGCTTCTATTTCTGCTTTAATAGCTTTCACATTTTCTGCTCATGTCAAAAATTTCCTCTTTCATTTTTCACTCATTTTTATGAAAGTGCAAGAACTCAGGAATTTAAACTGCAGAAAATCGTGCTTTTGTGAATATCGAGAAGTCGTATTTGAATACTGCAGATCTTCCACTTATATATGTATGTGAAACCATCTTTCTGCGAAATGGGGAGAAAAGAGACACAGCCTATGGGAAAATAATTTCTGTATGCCAAATAATTCATCAATCAGTTGGGTTGAGCAAATCCTGAATGTCAATGTGGAATTAAAGACGTTCCGCACCTCTAGCAATGCAGGGATCAAAATGCAAACGGAAATGATAGCAACCAAAAACTGAACGTAATTCGATAATGGCATTGTCCTAATTCAAAACACTAAAACAACTGATTGCATACTGCAGAATATTTTTAAGCAGGAAAAGGAATAACAAGTATGACTAGCAGTTTTAATGCACGATCACTTCTTGTTATCTTCCCATATTGCTCAGTAGAATTGGATGGCCCTAGCAAAACTTTTACAATCAATCAATCATATTTTCGAGGATTTTAGGAAGGCCGTGCCTTTCCTCTGCTCTTAAACAGCCATTTGAAAGATGATTAATGTACTGTTACTCTAACAGAAAAATGTTACTGTCAGTGAGATGTAGCTGCAGAGTTTGTTCCGCCACCAGCAGGAACAGAACCTACTGGGGCAAAACCAATCTACACTGCTGCCAACAGTCGACATTTAAGGCACCATCCCACCCGCACCCAAAGCGGGGGGACTGATACATACACAGGATATGGAGCTCGCCTTAAGTAATTACGGCCACATGTCAAATTGTTAACTCCTTTATTTTTGCTTAAGCATTTCACTGTACCTGCCATACTGCATGTATATCAACATTCTTTGGCCCCCTCTTATTCCTCCAGCCAAAATACTGAAGGAACTGTTTAAAATTCTTATGGGCAAAGTGTCCATTAGACCTCCTTCAGGATGGACCGGGGTGTCTGTTGACCATTGTTAAAAGGTCCCATTGTTTGGAGGTTGTCCCTGATGTTAATCCTATCACAGCTGTTCTGTACCAACCAGAATTTGCCATTGTTTGGATGTTGCCATTGTTCGGAGGTGTCCATTAGCAGAGGTTTTATTGTATTTCCTTTTAATATAAATCCTTTTAAGCCATTTTGAAGTTCCACTTTCCACTGTTACATTATGAAATATAATTTGGATCACTATATTTATGCAAATTTATCGTACTTCAACCTTTGTGCAAAATGTAATTCTGTATAGATTTTTGTAATGGATTTCAACAAGCTCTTATGCAAAATTTTCTATGTAAACAGTTTTGCATTGGCTGATTGCATTATGTAAATGTGTTATAGTTACTTAATTGTATTTTGATCTTGGATAATATTTTAATGAATTTTTTTATTTGTGGATAGTTATTAATTTTTGACAATGCAGTCCTCTTTTTTGTTGTTGTTACAATTATTATTATTTTAATTTCACTAGGTCCTAGACTTGGTAATTCTCCTGTACGCAGTATTGTTCAGTGTTTGGCAAGAAAAGACGGATCAGACAATTTCTTCTCTTTGAAAGTAAGTTTAGAGCAGATCTCAAATATTGATCACTTTTAAAGTAAGCTAATTAAAAGTTTTTGATGGTTTTAGGGAATAGTCGGATCTATAATCATTCTGTGCAATTTTTATTGTGCAGTGCAGGTAGACTTGCATCTGCAGGTTGTTTCACATCCTCTTGAACCTCACAGTTACAATGTGCATCTCCCTGTAAAAGCAAATCTCAGGTTTCCGAGGTTATTTATTTAACATATTATGATTTGCTTGGGAAAATAGACAACAAAATTCTCAGTGTAGAGATGCATATCAGCGATATTAAAATGTTACCAGTAGTCAAAATAATGAATTAGGTTTACTCAAGGTGTCTTAAATTCATATTGACTTTTTCTGTCTTGTTATTTAATAAGCCTGATGTGAAATGTCATAAGATTTTTGACTGTTGTAGACAATGGAATAAAGGAATTTATCGGGACTAAAATTTGATTAAGTTAAAAAAAAAAGAATAAAAACCAAAGTGATAAAATTCAAAGAAAATGGATGAGCGTTAAGACCATTGAAAAGCACAGAAATCATAAGATTTAAAATATACTGCTTTATACTATTAACATTGCCTCTCCTGATACAGTAGATGTGCCACAGTATGATATAGAGATACTAAAGATGATCTAGCATCTATGTACTTTTAGTGTTGTGCCTTCAGGGCAGGAGATGTTAATAGTAGGAAGTAGTTCATTTTGAATCTTATGATTCTAATGCTTTTAAATGGTTTAAATTTCTACCCAATTCCCTTGGATTTTATCTCTTCATTTTTATTTATTTTCATGTTTTTATTTTATGCTTAATCGAGTTTTCATTTTTTAACCTGATCATTCAAAGAATTCATTTATTTCATCATCAACAGATGGTGGGAATCTTATGATATTTGATGTTAAGTGTATTCAATCACAAGAGAGGATGAAATGTCAACTCAAATTCAAAAATTTTGGGTAAGCGCAACTGATTCTTTTAACTACCCTAACTACATGTCAAATTTTAATATCTCCAATATATAGTGTTGCACTGGGAATTTTGCACTCTCTTTTTCCAAGAAAATCATAATGTGTTGAGGATAAAATGATTTTATGAAATCAATAATGTCACCTATTTGAGCAGTTCTACTGAAATTTCAGGTCTTTTGTATTTGTGTAACAGTGCAACTCTTAAAACACTCATGTCATTCTGATATGCATCCAGTTGATTTATTCTTTTTAACGGGCAACCGAAAAATAACATATTTTTCCTTATGTCTGAGTTGTTTAATTTTGTTGTTGACCTTTTCAGTTTTTGTACTTCAGAAATGGCTCTAAGAAAATCTAATCAGTACTGAGAATAAAGGGAATAAATAACAGCAGAACTGTAATAACATCCTTTCTCTGAGTAAAGTTAATTGACATTCTTTTGATTGCAGAAATTCTCCCTTTTTTTTTCTTATGTATCCACTGTAAATTCGGTTCACATGTGGTGTCAGTGCAGAGATCTGGTTGGCATTCCCTACTGATTGGGTGGCACCACCAGAGTCTCAGCCCACATTTATATGTTGTGTATGTGTCATGGTGCCATTTGGTCAAATTTGGCTCTTATAACCAGAAATTCTCAGTGAACAAATGTTTTAAGTATCATCTGTTCCTTCACTACATTGTTATCAAGAGCATGTGTCATGAATAACAAATTGTAGCTCATATATTAAGATGATACAATATTTGTCATAAATATTTTATTTTAATATTTTATGTTTGGATAAAGACAGTTTGGAAAAAGAACTATTTCATTATCTACAGATGGTACCTTTTTATTTTCTTAAACGTGTTGCAGTACAACAAGGATACAACCCTTCCATTATAGGCAAGGCTCTAACAAAATTCTGGAAACTGAAGCCTATCTACATGTTAACTCTTGTGATGTGCCCATTACGAGAGAATTTTGCCATTATTGTATTTTGCCATGACAATGCCTTCAAAATTTCAAAAATTCCCGAAAACTGGTTTAAAACTCAGGCTTCACATGGCAACAACACATAAACATAGAAATTGAGCGAAAACACACAGAGTCACATATAGTAAAAGGTTCGTTTAGCGGTAGCTTTTGGTCATCCTACAACCTTGATCACCCGTGATTTACTGGATGGGCTGGTTTGTCAGAACTACAATTTGAAGTTGGGGTGTTGGAACTGTTGCCTCTTCCAACACCCCAACTGTGCGTTTCCGCTCGATTTCTATGTTTGTTCTCAAAACCTTTAGTTGTAAAGTGATTATTAAACCCACAAGCAAAAGAAACTTTTTAGGATCAAAGGACTATGTTGAAGACAAAAACTTGTGGGGAATTTATCAAATTCCCTGTGAATGTGGTACTTCATACATAAGACAGACCTGTAGAGCCCTGCATTTTTGATTGAAGGAGCATAAGACCTATATAGGGAACTGTGACCTAAAGAAGACCTCGATGCCTAAACACATTTATGAAAAGGACCATAAATTTATCTTTGAAGAAGCAAAACTAATTGACAAGCCAGGTTCAACCACCAAACTTGATATTTTGGAAGCTTTCCATGTATATCAGAATTCTTTGCAACCTGTTAATGACATGGCTTCCACCATTTCTATCAAGTGCATGGAAGCAACTAACCAAAACCTATGATTCTAAATATCATTTATGATATGCACAATTTGAATATTTACGTGCCATTCATCCTGATGAAGCTTAGTCAAAACCCAGCAAAACCTTGGTTTACTTGAAAAAATAAAATATTTATGACAAACATTGTATTATCTTAATATATATATATATAATCACCACAAGACTATAGTCTCTGATTTAAAAAAAAAAAAAAAGTAGCTCAGTTTCCTACCTTAGTTTCTTTTTGTGTTCTCATTGATATAAAATCTTGCTGACTACAAGTTTGTTACAGATATCCATTTTCACAGTTGTCATTCACAGAGGAATTAAACTAAGCAGAACATTTTCAGCTTTAGCATCTGTTTCAGAGCTCTTGGTAGCAAAACTGGGATGGAATTTTTTTTCTTTATCCCAGAGTTTGTGTTTTCTTTCAAAAGGTTCAGAGTAACAAAGAGCTGTTATTACAAAAAAATGCTGATTTGAAGTTCCTCTTTCAAATGCTTCCATGGAATGCTATGACTTCCACAAGTGTTGAATGTTGTGCTATTCTTCACAAAATAGTAAAACTATACTAGTAATCCAATTTATTGGTGTGAAAATATTGTTCCAGAATCCTTAGGTTAAATGACCAACTGGAACCATTAGCTGTGGGCTAATCCCTCACACTGATGTACTTACCTGATTAAAAAGACAAAAAGAAATATTAAGAATGACTCAAGTATGGGATATGGTGGACCTACCACACTTGAGAAGGGCGGTCCACCACGGAATCGACCTGGACTTTCTAAACGGCGTATGAGAAAGAGATCTCGGCTGAGTGAATGTAAGATTGGTGTATGGAATACTAGAGGTATAAATGGCAAGATGAGTGAGCTGATTGAGGAGATGAATAAGTATAGACTGGATGTGCTGTGTGTAAGTGAAACCAAAAAGAAGGAAATTGGGGTAGAAGAAGTGAATGGCAGGGTGAGTGTGTGGTCTGGAGTATTGGATAATATGAGAGGACAGGCTGGTGTAGGTGTGATTTTAAGTGAAAAGATGAAGAACAACTTGATTCATTATAGTTGCATAAGTGAGAGAATTCTCTGGATTCGTTTGAAAGTGAAACTTCAGAGAATTGTAATTGTTGTAGTGTATGCTCCTTGTGACTCGGAACCTTCTGATAAGAAAGAAGATTTCTGGAATGAGCTAAAAGCTGTTTTGAACCAGTTTGGTGCTAAAGAAAAAGTTAAAATAGCAGGGGATTTCAATGCTAGAGTAGGTGTGCGGAATGCAATTTCTGACAATGTTCTGGGTAAGTTTAATGATCCTTGTGTGAATGATAATGGTGAAAGATTAATTGAACTCTGCATTGAGAATGGTTTGTGTGTATCTAATACATTTTTCAACCACAAGTATATACACACATATACTTGGGAAAATCGTACTCTTGGTCAAAAGAGTGTTATAGATTTTGTTATTTACGATCAGTGTTTGAAACACTTAGTTGTTGACACCCGTGTGATGAGAGGTGTGAATGTTGGTTCTGATCATTACTTGGTAGTGTCACGAGTGAAACTTAATGTTGGTTGGAGGAAAAGGAATAGGAAGAGACCCAGGATAGAAAGAATAAAGGTTGATAGGCTCCTTGAAGATCATCAGTGGTACTCTGACTTACTCAGAGAACGACTGAAGGATCTGAAATCTTGTGAGAGGGATGTAGAAAAGAAGTGAGAATGTTTTAAGAACTGTGTTGTCACTGCTGCTGAAGAGGTCTGTGGCACCACAATAGTGGGTAACAATAGAAGTGATGCTTGGTAGAATAGTGAGATTGATGAGGCAGTAAAGAAAAAGAAGGAAGCCTATTTGGGGATGTTGCAAGGTAGAGTCTCTGTGGATGAATATCGCTGTAAGAAGCGTGAAGCTGCTAAGCTGGTTCGCCACAGTAAGGCAAAACATAGGAAGGAGAAATTGGAAAGGCATGAACTGGCTTTTTGGAAAGATAGAAAGTCCTTCTGGAAATACATGAGACTCAGGAAAAATAGGGGAAACAAAGTTGTAAGTTGTGTGAAGAATGAGATCGGGGAAATGATATGGGAGCCCAATGAGTTAAGTGAAAGATGGGGTGAATACTTCTGTGAGTTATTAGATCAGGAGAGCAGAAATGATTCTGAGACAGATGCAGATGATGTCACAATGAGGGATGAAAGCACAGGAGGGATCTCAAGAGAAGAAGTGTGTAAAACTCTAAAATCTCCTCAGAATGGTAAGGCTCCAGGAGTTGATGGCATAACTACAGAGATGTTGAAGTATAGTGGTGACTCTATAATTGACTGGTTAACTGAAATTTGCCAGTTGTGCTGGGAGTTAGGAATGGTCCCTCGGGATTGGAAGGATGCTATTATTGTTCCTTTGTATAAGGGAAAAGGTGATCAGACTGAATGCAAGAACTATCGTCGTATTAGCCTACTGAGTGTGCCAGGGAAAGTGTTTGGTAAGGTTGTTATTGAAAAAGTACGGGGTCTTACATCATTGAAAGTGTGGGATGTTCAGAGTGGTTTTATGCCTGGTAAAGGCTGCACTAACCAGATTTTTGCATTACGCATGATGATTGAAAAGTATCTGGCTGTTGGGAAGAAAGTTTTTACTGCCTTCATAGATTTAGAGAAAGCTTACGACCGAGTGAATAGGACACTTTTGTGGAAGGTATTGAATGAATGGGATGTAAGGTCAGGTGATGCGTAACATCACAGCCTCTCCTTGACAAATGTCAACCCCGCCTTCTCGTGGTACATCCTGTTCCCACTAAAGGGGCTCTGACGACCGCCAATAGCGGTATAACTATACCATCGGGATTAGAGGAAATGCTATCCCACACTCACCAACCCGCTTGGCCAGCGTGGTGAGTTACGGCCAAACCCCTCCAAAATGACTCCACAACTTAAATCTTGGCCCTCAGTCTCCGGCAGCTGGAATGTACCTGGCCAAGGCAGCGGCCAGTGCGACATGAAGGCAGAGGGTGCTAAGAATCCCCGGAGGACCGGACTAGGCTGCCATCTGATGCTGACCTTGGCTACGTACAACGGACGCTCCCTATCTTCTGATTCAAGGCTTCTTGAATTGGAAGAGGAACTACAAAGGATCAAGTGGGACATCGTCGGGCTAAGTGAGGTAAGGAGAAAAGGAGAAGATCTCATTGAACTGAAAAGTGGACATCTCTTATACTATCGTGGGACAGATACTGGCAGAACTAGTGGTGTTGGATTTATAATAAACAAGAAACTGAAGGATAAAGTTGTAGAAGTTGAAAGTTCCTCTGACAGAGCTGCACGACTCGTTATCCAACTCTCGAGAAGATACCAGGCTCAGATTATTCAAACTTATGCACCCACCACAAGTCATGCTGAAGAAGAAATTGAAGAATTTTATGAGGATATTCGTGATCTAAATAATAAAGGTAAGCAGCACTTGAAGATAATTATGGGAGATTTCAATGCAAAAATAGGGCAACAGAATGACACTTCAGTAGGTAAATTCGGTCACGGCAACAGAAACCAGCGTGGAAATACTCTCGTTGAGTTTGCAGAGGCAGAAGGGTTTTTCATCTTGAACTCCTTTTTCAAGAAAAAGCCACACAGGAAATGGACATGGAGACATCCAAATGGGACGACAAGTGAAATTGATTTTATTATGTGTAACAAAAAATTCGTCATAGAAGACTGCAGTGTGCTAAACAAGTTCAACACAGGCAGGGACCATAGATTGGTGAGATGTAAGATGCACCTCAATACTAAACTCGAACGTAGCAAGCTCATAAGACAAACAAAATGTATTGACATAACCAACCTTAAAAAACACCATAATACCTTCAAATTGGAACTGAAGAACAGATTCTCTGCTTTAGAAGGCCTAACATCGGAAGAAGTGGATATTTCTGAAGTTAACAGAAAAGTAACCAAAGCTCTTATGGAAACAGCAACAAAATTAGCTGGGTCTAAGAAAAAATTGCATGTGAACAAATTATCAGGAAAAACCAAAATGTTGATGCAAAAAGAAGAGTGATGAGGACAACTAAAGAAGATGTGACTTCCAAAGTGGAATATATAGAGCTATGCAAGACAGTACGAAAAAGTATCACTGAAGACGTAAGGAAATTCAACTGTGAACTAGTAAGGTTTCAAAATCGCTTTATTCTAATTTATCATAAGAAAACATAAGAGGGAGACGTACAGTATTGGGCGTCTCACTGGGAAATAATACAAAACTGTTAAAAACATGATGGTATATACACTGCAATGACAATGGGGATGAATAACAAATGCTGCAAGCAAAGCTTATTGAATAAAAATTGCAGAAGTGACAAAGAGAAACACATCGTGTCACATGACATTGGCTGGGCATGATTTACAGGATAACACAGGCGAAACAATAGTACACAATTAGAAAAAGAACAGCACAAACACCGCCGTGAAGGTAAAACATTACATACATGAGATAAAAACACAGCGTGCACAATTGTGCAAGTTATTTAACGAGGGCATCAAAGCAACATAATACAGGCGGGGTGAAAGTAAGTAAAGTACACGAGTAAGCATGAAAATACACTGAGATGGCATTAGCATTCACAATTCAACGGTAGCGTGGATTGCACGAGTCGTAGAGTGGAGGAGGGCCACCAGGGTGCCACGGAACTCAGCAAAGGAGGTGTAGAAAGTCCTAGGGTACTGATAGGTGTAGCAGTCCAGAATCAATCGCAAACCATGGAGCGGCCGGCGCCCAGGTAGCATAGAAGGTGGCTTCTCGACGACTGGAAGAAGCCGACTGGTACTCCAGGCGGAGTCGAGAAAGCAATCGATCTTGAAAATGGCACAAAAGTGCTGCGCTGGCCTGGTGTAAAGAGACCGGCGAGGAAATGCTGCGGAGTTGTTGAAGGTATACGTAAATAACGTGTTTAACCAGCACGAAAAGATAGGCACATACTGAAGGAAGAGTTGTAGGTGGATGAGCCCGCAGAAGAAGATGTCTGTAGGCAGTGAACGGAAGATCTTGAGAACAAGAGCGACTGGCAATCCGGAAAGCCTGGTGGAGGAGAGGCATCAGGATGGGACAGTAAAGGTAGACGTGAGAAACGTCTGCCTCCTGTGCGCAGAAGGAGCAGAGAGGGGAGGAGAGAAGAGACATGCGAAAGAGAAAATACGGAACAGGGAGGCGATTATGCAAAAAGAGCCAGTGGGTATTAATTTCAAGAGGGGCAGATAAGGGTGAGCGGGCAGCGGCCCAGACAAGAGGAAGAGAAGCAGGGGGAACCTCCAAAATAGAAAGCGGTGAAGGGGTGGCAAGGTGCACTAGAAAACGATAAAGAGATTTAGAGGAGAGAGAGGAGAGAGGAAGAACCGAGTTTGTGAGTCGGAGGAAAAACGGCAGCGGAAGAGGGGCAGAAAAGACAGAGACGAGACCGGTGGGGAGACAAGATCAGGGAAAAGCGAAAGAAGTGCAGTTAGCAGAGAGTCATAGACCAAATGGGCGGATGGGGATGAGAGAATAGCAGGGGGAGGCCAGAGAAAGGGCGCCAGGATAGATCCGAGTTAGTGAGATCTTGTACAGTTACTACACCTGCTCGGAGCCAAGAGGGGAATGAAAAACAGGGGAGATGGGGGGGATGAACAAGGGAGTTGAAGAAGAGGGGTTCAGAAGGAAAGCAATTGAAAACAACCAAAGCCTAAAGATAGCAAAGGGACATCTCAGTAAGGGAAAAAAACAGATTATGGCACTGAGAAAAGAAGATGGTTCTGTAACAAGAAATAGAGGCGAAATTTTGACAAGAGTGAAATATTTCTACTCCAAATTATATGAAAGGGATGATACATGTACTCCAGACATCATGAAAGGTACCAGAGTTCTTCCAGTCCTTCCAGCAGAAGTTGCACATGCAATCAAGAACATGAAGCGGGGAAAAGCTCCAGGAGAAGATGGAATTACTATAGACATCATACAAGAAGCAAGTGGAGAAATCGAAACAGTACTCGCCCAAATTTTCACTCGATGCCTTAATGAAGGGAAAATTCCTGAGGATTGGAACAACGCTACAATGATCTTGCTACATAAAAAAGGTGACATTGAGGATCTCAGGAACTACAGACCTATCAGCCTCCTATCAGTGGTTTATAAAATCTTCACTAAAGTTCTTTCACACCGCTTGAAGGTGACACTGGACATGGCTCAACCGAGAGAACAAGCTGGATTCAGGAGTGGCTACAGCACAATAGATCATATCCACGTACTGAGAGAACTAATTGAAAGAGCGAGGGAATATGAGCTTTCATTGTGCATGGCTTTTATCGGTTATGAAAAAGCCTTCGATTCGGTGAAACCATCAGCAGTTGCAATGGCTCTGAAATCCTGCGGTATTGAAGATGCATACATTAATATTATTAATAACATCTATAAAAATGCAAGTGCAAAGATTCGGCTGTTTGAAAATACAACACACATAAAAATTGGAAAAGGAGTGAGACAAGGTGACACCATATCTCCGAAGCTCTTTAATGCCACATTGGAAAATGTCTTTCAATCACTGAACTGGGAAAACAAAGGGATAAAGATTAATGGAGATTATCTAACTCACCTTCGTTTTGCTGATGACGTAGTCATTTTTGCAACTGCCCCATCAGAGCTGCAGAGTATGATCCAGGAACTTGCTGACAAGAGTAAAGAAGTGGGATTAAAAATGAACTTTCAGAAGACAAAAGTGATGTACAATGCTTTTACAAGAAATGAAGATTTATCGATTGATGGAGAAAAGCTGGAGATAACAGACACGTACGTTTATCTTGGACAGCAGATATCAAGTGAGGGTCACATTGGTGAAGAAATTAATCGGCGTACAAAACTTGCCTGGAGAGCTTTTGGAAGAAACAGCATAATTTTCAAGAGCAATATGCCATTATGTCTTAAAAGAAAAGTGTTTGATCAATGCATCCTTCCAGTGCTTACGTATGGTGCAGAGACGTGGACCTTAACTAAAAGAGACATACAAAGGCTGCAGACAACTCAAAGAAGCATGGAGAGGTGCATGCTTGGTGTAACCAGGAGAGATAAGAAGAGGAACACGTGGATCCGAAAAATGACAAGAGTGGAAGACATCATGATCAGAGTTAAATCCCTGAAATGGCAATGGGCTGGACATACTGCCAGAAGAACAGACCATCGATGGACAGCCGAAATTTTAGATTGGATTCCAAGGGACAGGAAAAGACCCAGAAGAAGACCACATGGAAGATGGGTGGATGAAATTCGAAAGTATGCGGGAGTGAGATGGAGGAGACTGGCACGGGACAGACCGTTGTGGAGGAAACTTGGGGAGACCTTCGTCCAGCAGTGGATTGATAATGGTTGACAATGATGATGATGATGATGATGATTGAATGAATATGGTGTTACTGGGAATCTACTTAATAGTGTAAAAGCCATGTATGCTGGTAGTAGAGCTTGTGTACGAGTGAATGGTGTTTTATCAAAATGGTTTTCCATTGGTGCAGGAGTTAGACAAGGTTGTGTAATGTCACCATGGCTGTTTAATATATTTATGGACGCATGCATGTGTGATGCCAAAATAGATAATAGTGGTTTATGTCTTGGTGATATCCGTGTGTGCAGATTGCTGTATGCTGATGAGACTGTCCTGTTGGCAGAGAGCAAAAGTGAGTTGCAGAGTATGTTGACTCGGATGCACGAAGTTTGCATGAAATTCAAACTGAGTATAAATCAGGGAAAAACCAAAGTTATGGTGTTTGAGAGAGGAATGGGTAGCACTGAATGTAATGTAAGTATAAATGGAACTGTGATTGAACAGGTGAGTGAGTTTGTGTATTTAGGAAGCATGTTTGACAGAGAGAACAAGTTGGATGGTGAAATCAGTAGGCGAGTGAATTCTTCTTTGAAAGTCATAGCTGCTCTGGGAGGTTTTCACAGGAATGATGGGTTCTCTAGAGAGTCCCGCATGGCTGTGTATGAAACAGTAATTGTTCCTACTCTGATGTATGGCAGTGAAACCTAGGTACTGCAGAAGAAACATAGGAGTCGTTTGTGTGCTGGAGAAATGCGTTACTTACATGGGGTTTGTGGCAAGACACGATCTGATTGTGTGAGGAATGAAGATGTACTGCAGTTGTGTGATGTAAAGCAAAATGTTGTTAGCAAGGTGGAGACCAATATGCTTCGCTGGTTTGGCCATGTTGAAAGAATGAGTGATGAAATGCTTACTAAGAAAATATTTTCAACCCAGGTGGCAGGAAGGAAAGGCAGTGGTAGGCCAAGGAAGACATGGGTGGATCAGATTCAGGAGTGTCTGCATGAGAAAAAGATTATGAGTATGAAGTATAAAAGATCTTGTGTAAGGCGTGTAATGAATATCAGTGAAGCACGAGTTGTATGTCAAGATCGCTGTAAATGGTAAATGGCGAAGTTTGATACGACAACAATAAGTAAAATATCTGGAAGTTTGTATTTCTTTTTGGAGCTAACCTCTGAATCTCAGAGAATAGCTTAGTGATATGTATGTAATGTGATGTAAATATAAACACATATATGCTTCCATCCAAGCTTTTGCATGTCAACCAGATGGCTTTTTCAAGGGAGGTAGACAAAAAACTGTCAACCTTCTTTGAAAAAGCTATCTAGTTGAGTGTGAACGCTCAGAAACAGATATTTTTAGGTTTTTCTGTCTACCTTCCTTGAAAAAGACATCTGGTTCATGTGCAAAAGCTTGGGAGCATATATTTTTATTCCAATAAATCAGATTACTAGTATGGTTTTACTATTTTGTGTATATTTAGTGTACAGTTCCTCAGGGGGAGAAATTTCAAGATCAAATGCACTCACAAAAAAAAAAACAACAAAAAAACAACAACACTCGCCACTCCTTTCCTTAGCGCATCCCTGCGTACTTTCAGAAAGCGAAATCCGTAAAAAAAATAATCGATATATTTGATGAAATTACTTGTCGTGCATATTGATTAAATGTACCAAACATATCGATTAAAAAACGATATGTTACCTAAATAAAGTATCAATTTTTAATTCATATGACTACAGATGTTTGAATTTATCAGCACGTTTATTTCGATTAAATTTGAATCTATACATAATTTCTCATTACTATGCTATGATTATGATCTATAAAGAGATAAAAATTTATTTTTATGGAAGTTCCACCCTTTGACCCCCAAATCCAATAGGATTGTTATGCTTGGCACTAGAAATATGATTAATAATATCATTCTTTCCACCACGCGAAACGCTGAAATTACATCTACACTTAATGCAAAATGAGCATTTTTCATTTTTTGAAGATTTTGCAATGCACAGGAATTCTGCAGAATTCTCATCACGGAATGTTTGATAGTTGATAGTACTCCCCCTCCCCTTCCTATATTGCTGCTCATAGCGAATCATTAATACTAAATTTATTGACACTTGAAAAAACAATGCAGCTAAAACTGCTATAGTAAAACAGCAACAGCTTAAAGAGATGCAATTTGCAGAGGAAAAAATACTGGCTACCGAGTTATCCGATCAAGCTGGTCAGCTAGGAAAGCCGAGATCAACTGAAAGTTTATCATCAAGAAATAAAGGTTTAGATTTTAGTTACAAACATCATCTCTCTCCTCTGGGCCTCCTTCCCTCTCCCTCCCCACTATTTCTCATAGGCTGATCGATGCTTTGCAGCAGCGTTAAAAGTTTTACTAAATCCGACCCCTTTAGCGGCATCCTTTATACTTCTAAATGGCATTGATTTTATAGTTCTGTCTTCCCTTCTTGTTCCCCCTCCCCGCCCCCATGTTACCGAATAGAGCTTCTCTAGTTATTCCTTTACAAAAACCATCTGGGAAAACCCCCTTTCTCTTGCAGTAAACTAACACAGTGTATTTCACAGGAACAAGACCAATGCTGTCTTTTACATCAGGCATCATGGAAAATGAAGCAGCCACTTCGTCGGCGATTTTCTCCCCATCTCGTCCCCTGTTCCCTTTGTGGCGTAGCCACGGCACAAAAAGTTGGAACCGAGGTTTTAATTCCAATCTTATATCTCTGAAAAAAAAATCGCCCCTTGCATGACAAAATTTAGAATACATGTATTTTGTTTTAGAAAATTAAAATCTGTAAATATCACCCAATTCTGTTTGATAGAAGTTACGAAACCGATGGTTATTATTTTTTTCAAACCTTATATAAAGTAAAAAAAGTGTACTTCCTTCCTAGATTAAACTCATGCTGTCAAAATCCAGATATTTTAAAATTCTGAGTTCTTTTCTAAAAGCCCAAAATTTGTACCTATAAAAAGTGTGGGTTTGCAAAGACAGTGTTCTCTATGATATTTGTTGTTTTCTTTACGAATCCCTTAGTATGAATTAATTGATAGGCGGTATATTTTGCGTGTTCTTGCTTTATTATAGAACATTTTTTTGTGACTTAATTTCTAAAAAAAAAAAAAAAAAACCACGCAAGTGTCGTTTTATAATTAAGAATTCCATCCAAACTGGTCAATTTCCACGGAAGTTGTGCGAAAATTCTGACAAACAAATCTTGCGCATATGCGCACTGTTCCCATGAGTGCTGATAATAACCATTTTGAATAGGATTGATCTATGGGTGCTGAACAGCGTACCAAAATTTCATCGCAATCATGCTTTGCTTTTACACAAGTCATCGCACAAAAGGGTGGAAGAATAAGCCCCGCTCCTATGTCCTAACCTTTGACCATTTTCAATAGGAGTACGACAAATTAGTATGGACCCCAATATACTAATTTCGTTGAATCCAGCCAAGACATCAGGCAAATTATCGTACAGACAGACAAATCTAGAACTTATTACACTTCCTCACCCTACGGTTGGAAAGCGTAGAAAACTTACTGACTAAAGGACCAGCAAAATAAATCATTGCTGGAGAAGCACTGGGTCAAATGAATATTGGACTTTTTTTTTAATTTTTAACTTCCTATAATACTGCATTCTTTCGTTAGTTATTTCCAGAGAAGTTACGAAACCATGCCCCAAATGGATTTTTAATTTCACAAAACTGGCAGCTTTTGTTTAATTTCGTCATGTTGGGTATTGATCTGGACTCAAAAATTCCACAGATTTAAAAGGCGCTTGAATTTTTTTCTGAGATAGCATTTTGAACTAGGAGTAATAAAGACAAGTGTTCCAATGGAGGATGCCCGCTCACCTGTCAACACAGGGAGAGATAAACAAACCCAGCTGCAGTTACGCGCGGTGTAAGTAAGCTCTTTAGCGTTTGAAACAACCCAAAACAACATGTGGGAAAACTGCAGACAAATGTTCCCAAGTAACTGAGAAGTTTATTTGTAACTTACATCGGTGCTTCAATTTAAATGGATTATGTTAAATAAAAAGTATTAATGCTAAGTGCAAAATCATCAGAAAAAAAAATGTTGAAGAATCAAATCCGTAAAATTAACACTGCCGGTAAAACAAGTTGCATTTCTGTAAATTTTACGAGTAAATCATAAAACCTGGCAGGTATTTTAGTGTTTTGAACCCTTGTCCACCAAATGACAGATAGCATTGGTTTACGCAATTATACAAATACAAGCATGGTTTCATAAGAATAATCCAATAATATACATCACTTCCAATTTTTTTAAGGATTCCACCAATTCAGAAAGGATTCTGATAGCTCACAATGTGTGAAGGCTTTGCAAAGGTTGTGATCTCCAATCAGAGATCATGACGTCACATAGAAAGGAGAATGCTGTTAGAAAACAACAACAGCAGCATTTTACATACTATACTCGCGTATAAACCAAGCCCCCTAGTTCAACAGCTAGAAATTGGCAAAAAACGAGGACCTGCATATAAGCCAACACTTTCACTTTGAAAAATAATTTCTTCCAAAAACTTTCAGCTTTTACGCGAGTATATATGGTATTTATAATAAAATTTTAAGGTTTTAAGTGTTAATTTAGTCATCTTGGGAGCAAACGTTGACATAATCCTCCGATCAACTGTTGACAGTGAGCAGTTTCTTAGAAAATTAATATGTGTCTACAGTGATTCACATTTTTTTTAACAGTAAAAAAATACTTACAAAAATTGTTTTCACATAGGAAAAACACTACTCTTCCCAGTTTCTAAAAATACGATTAAAATAGTGCTTATTTTGATTTATTCCCCGTAAATGAAGTTTCTCTATTATGTCTTCGCTATCAAAAGTACAGAAAAAAAATGCAGTGCCAAAGACCCCGTGTTTTGTGTCTTTGCGCACTGCTTAAAAGTTTGTTGTAGTAGCTCAATTGCGGGTGTCATAAATCTGAGGGAAGCTTCTTTACTTTTTGCTTTTCTTTCTTTGTTTGAGGGATTGTCTCTGCTGTGGCCTGCCTGCATCTCTTGGTGGGATTCACCCTGTCCCCCCACTGGTCAAAGTTCATGTGAGTGAGTCAGTTCCCTTCATAGTAGTGGCACATAAACAAGCCTGCAGAGTGATCTTTACAGACTTCAAACAAGCAATATGAGCACTGAGAACCCGGCAGTTTATGGAAGAGAAAAAAAAAAAATGCTTTGAAAAGGTTTACTCATCTGTGTAGAAATTTCAGAGGGGAAAAAATAATAATTACAGAAAACAAATTCAGCATATCAGCACCACCACATTATGTGCCGCATATTTGGGGAAAAAAAAAAAAAAAAACTTATCATAATAGCTGTGACTGTAAACAAGGAAATTACCGTAATTCAATGAAAAAAGTTTTACTCACCAGTGGCAATTTTTCCCTCGCCGGCGGCGAGCTGGCGAACGGAAATTTTGTGCCCCAAGTTCCTCATTATTAATTTGTGCTGTTCTTCATTGTTACTCTGAGAATCATGATCAGTAATCTTCTGCACTGCCCATATTTTCTCCAAAGGGGCACCTGAGTGTAAAAACTCTTGGGAGGAATTTCAATACTTTTGAGGTTCATCTTGCCATTTTTCAAAGCAGAGAAACTTGATTTTTTTTTTTTCTGAAATTCTGGGGAATACTGCCAATGTTTTACTTGAATGTGAAGGAGATCAAAAGTCCCTGATCTGGGTCTGGCATTTGGACCCAAATTATATGATTATATGTTTTTTTTTTTTTTTTTTTTCTGATTCTTTCTTTCTAATTAAACTTAAGTTCAGCACATCCTCTGATTTGCCATTATCCGTTTTTTATTTTTAGTATCCATTTTTTAGTACTATTTTATTTTCTTCAAAGGTCTGCTGCTCTAATGAACTTATATAGTATACAAGGTTTATCAATTGGACCTGCAATTTCTCCAATTCTATCAGAATACTGTATAAGTTCATTAGAGCAGCAGATTTTTGAAGAAAATAAAATAGTGCTGGATCTTTATGTCAGTTATGTGGATGATATACTTATATTGTATGATTCAATCATGTATTCAGCACAAAACATGCTTGTGGACTTAATTTTATGATAACAATTGATTTATTTTTGATGCAGTGTATAGAACTATGAAATATATTCAGATAATTCAGAATTTATGCTCTCAGTATTTAGTTGTAACATAGCTGTGTTTCGATATCTGACTCAGTTGCATACACGGATTCTGGGCCAACTACACTAACAAATCCTTCAATCAACATCTTTCAGAATCTGATGTGATCTATGTATGAAGCAATGACCTCACTGTCTGACACCGAAGCAGAGTCAAGTGCAGCCATTGCATTTCCATGGCAACAGGGCAAAAGGCTACCTGTATATAGCCAGGTAGGAGTGCTGACATGACCTAATTATTGGGAGGGGGGGCAATCTTAGATTGGCCATGAAATGGAGGTATCATTTATTGCCTGGAGGAAAGTAAAAGAAAAAATTCAAAAACATAAACTTTGAGATTCAATGTATGTTTTAAAAATTAAAACTTAATTATAATAGCTCATAAGTAAATAAACAAGGAAAAACAAATATTGATGCTAAATAGTAATACTTTTTAAACAGAAATTTATACGATTGAGCAATAGGTCAACTATTGTGTGTACATTAGAATAATTCTTGATGTCGACAAATCACGCATAAGTTACGTAAAAATTACAAGTAGTGGGACGTTTCGGTAGTGACTTCTACCTTCATCAGCCATGGAATGAAACATGTGGTATAAGCATCAGTTGTTGCCAGATTTCAAAATAGCTTTCCAAATTATAGGTATGTTAAAAGGTTTATCTGTATTGCAGGTGTTAGGAGTAAGGAAGATTTCAATGCTTTCGCCGTATTTGATTGCTTTCCGATTGCTGAATGGAGCAATACGTTTAACATTTTGCCAATCAGGAATTGCGGATGTATCACTGATGGTTAAAATTGAAAGGGAGGTAGAAGGGTTGTCTTTCTTAACATCAGCGATATGTTCCAGCAATCGCCGGTTTATGCTGCGGTAAGTACTACCAATATAGTGGGTAACACCTGTGGAAGTGTTGACAGGGATAGAGTAGACACCTTGTAACTCAAGGGGTTTATTGGAATCTCTGTCATTAAGGGTAAGGTTAAGAAGACGTCGGTGGTTTAACAGCAATCCTGTCGCCAAAAGACTTGAAAATGGAGCAAACTTTGTGAGTTGAGTGAAGGCCAGGCTAAAGGGCAAAGTGTCAACAAACTGATAAGAGTGGTGGAAAGTTCAGGCAACAAACTAGTCGATCTATTCTGTGATTCAAATTTCTTAATTAGCCTCTGTACTAAGAGGGGTGGAAAGCCATACAATTTGACAATGTTGATGATGTTCTGATATTCATTTTGAAGAGCAGAAGGGCTGTTGCAAATGTTTTTGCTACTGTTTCACGCACCATTCTGCATTTTGCAAATTGCGTGTGCCATGCGTATAAAAAATATGCATAACATTCATTTATGAAACAGGTATTAGGTAATTAAGTATGAATTTTGATTTACCAAATACTATAGCATAGTGAATAAACAAAGTCATTGCTCTTTTCACATTTTCTTTAATTAACACACAGCAACCAAAAAATTGTTATCCGGAAGAATTGTTATTTGTGAAGTCAGATGCTGGGATTGTACTTCACACATCTCACTTGCTGAGCCCATCTCTATGACAGATAAATCTACATAGTGTTGTGGATTGTTGGCCACCATAGTGTAAGGCGAATGTACTCGGCTAGTTATCGAGGGATCTGGGGTACGATCCCAGCAGTGTCCAGATAACAATATTTCATTTGCTGTGTGTTAATTACGGAAAATGTGGAAAAAGCGACGATGACTTTGTCTATTCACATTGTCTCCACGTATTTGGAAGATTTTCACTATGATTCCCTCCCTTTGAAATTATTAGCTATAATTTAATAGCTTGTATCTTTAAGCCCCACCAGATGGAGACGTCTCAGTTGCTGAGCCCATCTCTATGGATTTGTGAAGTCAGATGCTGACAGATAAACACACATAGTGTCATGGATCGTTGGCCACCATAGCGTAAGGCGAACGCACTTGGCTAGTTATCGAGAGATCTGGGGTACGATTCCAGTGGTGTCCGAATAACAATTTTTGGTTGCTGTGTGTTAATTAAAGAAAAACATGAAAAGAGCGATGACTTTGTCTATTCACATTGTCTCTACATATTTGGAAGATTTTCGCTATAGCTTAGTTTGGAGATCCTTTTCGATATAGTTATTCCCATGTCGTACTGTATAAGTATGCTGTGAAGTAGTTTTTGGACAGAAGACATTTGTTGTGTCAAATGGGGTAATCTATATCAAAATATGTTTTACTTCTTGCATTTCATCTTGCTTGCTGTAGTTCTTTGAAACATATGCACTATTGAACTGCATAAAATGGGTAGAAATCACAATGAAGCCGACAGCAGTAAGGTAGGTTGTATAGCCTTGACACTTAGGCATATACTGTAAGTCCTTACCAAATAGGTTCCATTACACATAAATAATTCCACAGGTGTAAATGGCGAAGTTTGATACGGCAACAATAAGTAAAAATATCTGGAAGTTTGTATTTCTTTTTGGAGCTAACCTCTGAATCTCAGAGAACAGCTTAGTGATATGTATGTATGATGTAAGTTAGGAATGAAGTAATAAAACATAGTTTAAAAGCATTCAAAAGCTTAGAACCTATATACAGCAGAGGTGAAACCCTTAGCCCTCAAAGATGTCAAATATGGTGAACCAAAAAATGAACATAAATTAAAGTCGAAAATAAAGCATTAACAAGTTTAAAAACATTTAAAAATTACTTGAAAGGTTTAAAATTACAAATAGCACACGGTATGTACCACGACCATACTAGTTTCAACCTGTCTCAATCAGTCTTCCTCAGTGGTATAATTGCCAATGTTTGGTGAGTTGGTACAATCAAGGTGTTGACTTCCAGGTATCACCCATGAAACAAGTTGTTTCACGTTGGCCAGTTCCTCTGTGCATCAGAACCTGCACATACTCACATGATCATGTTGTTTGGCACCATCTGTTGATTTAGTTGTAAAGTATTATTATCTTATACATTCTGTTGTCATTCTGCTTCATTTTTTTTCTTTGTTCTGGAATTATTTCTGTTATTTCTTTTCTTCTTGTCTTGATTAACTAAATATTTCCATGGATATGGGAGTTCAAATAGTGATGAAGTGTTACAATAAATGAATGTTACATATATTTTTGATACACATGGCACACACAACTTGCCAAACAAATAATAACATGTGAAACAGTAGTACAAAGAATTGCTGACCTATTGCTTAATCATATATTTAGCCACATAATTGATTTGGTTATATTTTATTAACAAAATATTATTATAGAAATTTATACATTATCAAAAGATTTTATTTCCAAGTGTTAATAGAAAAATGTGGGACCAATAAAAAAATAATGAATAAAAATTTAAATAAAGATGCAAAAGATAAATTCTGTGTACTTTTTAATTATTTATTTATTTTATTTTTGATAATTGTTTTTATCACTGAACACATTTTACAACAACATGTGAAGCCTAACACATGATAGTGAGGCATATGGTCCTGCAGTAATCAGGCCCTAACCATCATGCACATTAAAATTTGGAGTATCATAACCCTGTTTGGCTGTAGTTATGCAGCTTTTCCAGCTTGTATTGATAAAGTAGTGAGATTCTGTCATATGTGCCTGTTAATCACAATAAGTAGGCTATTACATTCATATTTTCTGGTTTTCCATGTGGACTCTTTTTCCACAGGGAGTGTAACATTGTATTTACAGAGTAGGATCTAAACAGTTTGGGGGCAGCACCTACCCATGACAATGCAGCATGTAGTTAAAGTTATGGCGTCTGAAATACATCCCGCCATCCCTCCCCTCCATAGTCAGAATGGTTTGGCCCATGGAAAGTGATTGGAATGCCTGCTTAGACATTTGTTGCTGCGGTTAGTCTGTCTTCTGTGATGTGAGAAACATGACTTTTAAAAAGCAACATTGTAACATTAGATTTTGTCAGCATTTGGGTAAAACAGCTGCAGAAATTTTAGAAATGCTTTCAAAGGTGTACAGTCACTCTACGATCGGATGGCGAGGTCGAAGGTGTACGAGTGGTATCTGCGTTTCAAAGAGGGCCAAGAACCAATCTCAGATAATGAGCGCTGTGGTCGACCTGTAACTGCACGGAGTGAGGAAAACATTTACAATGGTAGCACAGTGTGTTCGTCAGGATCGTCATTGACCCATTGAGGAAATCGCTAATGCAACTAACTTATCAGAGACTACATGCCAGCACATTTTGATGAAGGATCTTAACATGCACCGCGTGTGCTAGCACATTGTCCCTCCCCTTTTGACCTCCGAACAAAAAGATGAAAGGATGCAGATGTCGGGCGAATTAATCGACAAAGTCAATAGCGATCATACGCATTTGGATAACATCACAGGTGATGAAACGTGGTGCTACTTGTTTGATATTCAGTCAAAGCATGCTTCTTCAACATGGGAATCAATGTCTTCACCAGTAACAAAGAAATTCAGGTAGTAAATGAGTGGTAGGCAATGCACGTAACTAACAAACTAATTAAAAAGAAGGTAGTGTAGACACGCTAAGTTACGTATAAAAGTTTAATGCAAATATATTTCAGCCATTACTATGGCCTTCATCAGTGCGACTACGATTGGTTTACGTTGCCAGATTGGAAAGGTAAGTTTTGTAATATATGTATATGGCTAAAGTATACCTGCAAAATATTGAGCAATCAATAGTGATGCAACATGACCAACAACCTACCTTATTGCTCCATTATGTCGACGATATTTTTGTCATGTATCCTCATCCTAAAAAGATCTATTGCAACTCACAAATTTAATCACTGAAAAATTCCCATCCATTAGATTCACTATTAATGAAGAAATTGATGGCAAGATAAATTTCTTGGATGTCAGCATCTCAAAATGTAATAATCTTCTTTCCACTTCTGGATGTCAGCATCTCAAATGTAATAATCTTCTTTCCACTTCTGTAAGTGGAAAGAAGATTATTACATAGACCTCCGCTTTCTTCGCCTGGAGTGTATAAAATTCCGATCAAGATTAATGTTGGATTAACCGCGTACATAGGAAGTTCATTCCGGAAAATGCTCTCAAGACTTCAGGAACACAAATCTGATGTGAAATTTGGAAAACCTTCATCTGCCTTATCTCTTCTTACCATGGCTGACACTTCGGCTATTCCACTTTGGTCAGATACTAAAAAGTTGGCCCCCTTCCAAAATCGATATGCTCTAAGGTTTAGAGAAAGTTTGGAAATTTTATTTTCCAAAAATTGCAACTCTGAGCTCCCCATTTTTATTCCTTACATCTGGAAATCCCTCATTGCATTACGTCACCCGGAGTTACCATTACAAAACTTACCTTTTCAATCTGGGAATGTAAACCAATCGTAGTCGCACTGATGAAGGCCATAGTAATGGCTGAAATATATTTGCATTAAACTTTTATACGTAACTTAGCGTGTTCTACACTACCTTCTTCTTAATTAAATTCATGTAGGATTGCAGCCAAGGGAAAGTCATGCTGCAGGTGTTTTTTTAATTCTCACAGCATTATCCATTCCGAATTGATTTCTGAGGGCACTACAGTTAACAAGGATCTGGACATTTTATGTCGCTGAAGGGAGTCAATCCGTCGTAAACAGCTGGAGATGTGGGAAAGTGGACAGTCATCCCTTCTCCATGACAATGCGTCTGCACATCAGCCCATACTGGTCATGGAGTTTTTTTATAAGAAATTGTACTAATGTGCTTCCACATGTCTCCTATTCACCCAACTTGACCCCACCCCCTGCGATTTTTACCTCTTTCCACTGATGAAACAAAATCTGCAGGGACGTCGTTTTGTGTCAACAAATGAAGTAAAAACAGCAATGTAAGAGGCATTACAAGGGGTTGCAAAACATGGCTTTCAGCAGTGCTTCCAGAAGCTTTACGAGCACTAGCAAAAGTGCAACGATATTATGAAGGTGGTTGTGCATCTGTGTTTTAAAGTATTCAAGGTAAGAAACTATACGCCAAGTACCCAAACTTTTGGATCCTACCTCATATTACTGGATCTTCTACTTTTAAGATTTTTTTTGAATCCCATTGTCATAACTGTAGCTATTATTTTGTATGCGTTTTGCAGTTTCCTGATGCCAAATTTTGCTACTGGAAGAGTTAAATTCCATTCTATCAAACCACAGCTTTTGTCAAAAACTGTGCTGATTACAACTGAGAATTAGGTGTCATACATCCTGTTCAGTTTGGATACAGTGTTGTTGTCATGTGTTTATCACTGAATTTGATTTTTTAGAGGTTCTACCATTAATGTGTCCCTTTTAATTTAGATGTTCATTCCATTTGAATTAATTCCAGATACTGACCCTGCAAGATCCCAAAGATGAAACACAAGACGACAGGCAAGGGAAAATGCTTTTGCACACAGAGTATTCACTGCTGTCTCTACTTCATGACCAAGATGGTGTGATTCATCACCATGGCTTATTCAAAGTATGAACTGTTTCTAATTATTTGTCTTCAGTTCTTGAAAACCCTGTGAAATTTTACTGTTCATAGAATAAAATTAGCAACTTTTCTCACAGTAAAATGTTTATTATACATCAACTATAGTTTCACAGAGCATTTGGCTTGGCATCCTCAGGATGAATGCTAAATGCTCTGTGAAACTATAGTCGATGTATAATTAACGTTTTATTGTGAGAAAAGTTGCTAATTTTATTCTATCTTAACACCACAAGCTTTAGTAGTCATAAATTATATATAATTTTACTGTTCATGTTGTTCACCTCATGGTTTCTCAGCAGTCTTGCAGTTGTTGAAATATTTTGTATTTTTGTTATATGACATAATTTCTGTTGCACAATCAGTGGATTATCTGTTTAAAAAGTTCAAAATTTAGTTTCTGTAGATAATACACTTTGAATAAAAGAAAGCATTTTTGCAACATTTTGATTTTCTAAAAAATCTGCATCGTGCAGGAGAGCTGACATAATTGGGTGAATGTACCAAAACTGTGTTAACAGCAAAAATAAAATAAAATAAAATATGAAGACAGGGATCCACAAGGAGTTGGAAAGTAGTTTTTATTTTATTATTTATATATAAGCATTTTAGTGTTTTGATAGAAAATATGGTACAACGAAGGTGCTACCATTTGCTGTCATTGAAGGTACATGCTGTGAAAAGCTCAGTGGTGCAGCCCTGGTGGGGAAATGGTCTAAGTGCTGGTTCTGACCATTCATCCAAGATGGGTCTGAGTTTAAATTTTGGTTAGGCATGGGTGTGGTTTTTGTCTTAGGGCACTGGCTGTCTCCCTTCTCTGGAACCAGTGACCCAAAATTAGGGATGGACAACTGCTTGTAGCCCATTGAGCGGCTCACAGTAGTCATGACCCTCCCCCCATGCCCCTAAAAAAAAAACAAAAAACAACCTAACTTGTTGGCACACAAACCTGGACACCATTGTGCTATCTCTGCCATTCACATTCATTGCATGAATTTTGTTCGTCAGTTTTTGCTGTGCTAATCATATTAATTAAAACTTTTGTTCACTCCCGAGTTCAAACACTTTCAGAGCATTAGGGATTGTCAGTATTTTCGGAATTAATATAATGTGGAAAAATCCAGGAATGTTTCTTCTTTATTCACATTTAAAAATAAAACGATTATGGAACTTTTTTCCCGTTTTTGACATTTGAAGTATTTGTATAATTTCATTATTCTGTTCCTTACATATATTAGCTTTTATAGGTAATGGATGACCAGATAAACAAGCAGTGTTTGGTAATATTATTGATTTCCAATTTTAGTCAGTAGATATCAACATTAAGATTAGGTTTACCAGATATATTCCTGATCTATGAGCTCCAATGATCTTTTCATGATGAAAAGAGAATGATATGAATGATCTTTTAGTCATGAGAAGATCATTGAGCTCATTTTTTCATGATGAGCTTCAATGATCTTTTCATTCATGATAAAAGGAGAATGATCTTTTAGTCATGAAAGAGATCATTGAGCTCATCTTTTCATGATGAGCTCCAATGATCTTTTCATGATGAAAAGATCATTGGAGTTCATAGATCAGGAATGTATATGGTAAACCATATACATTCCTGATCTATGAACTACTGACTATCTACTGACTGAAATTGTGAATCAATAATATCACCAAACACGGCTCATTTATTTGATATAAAAACAAATATCTGTAAGGAACAAGAATAACGAAAGTATGCAAATACTTCAAACCTCAAATAATGCAATATATACTGTAGTTCTAATTTCGCTAATTTGCGAAAAACTGACGTGACTAAGAAATGAAAAACTCTACGTGGTTAAGAAATCATTAAATAATCATGCATTAAAAGTCGTTCACTACTTTTTCACACGTTATTATAAGTTTGGCAACCAGGAGATTATGACTCGATGTTAAACCTTAAAGCACAACTGTTAAAATCAAAACCAATAAAATAATAAACATTACTTTGACTTACCACAACAAAAGTTTTTGAAGAGTCTTCATATGCACTCATATAATGAATATATTTACAAGCCATACATAGATGTTGCCATAAGTATCTGACTTATACGCTAGGTATACTGCTCTAACCAAATGCATGCTCAGTCTTGCCAAGCAGACACATTCACTACGCCTCGTGGTTTAGGTTTTATTGGGCGTATGTATAGTTTTGCCATCTGTATTTCAACAAAGTCACTAGACACCACACATGGAGTAAATATATGCATATATATGTTCTAAGTATTATTTGATGTGTTTGATCTATGTTGTTTTCTTTCTTCTTAAAACACTTTTGTTCCTGTTCAGTGAGATGTTTCCATGCGAACTGAAGTTCTACAGGCTATTGGTATTGCAATTATATTTCTTAGATTTTTCTATGACCACAGTCTCGGAGGTCAGAATCTGGTTATATGTTCTGTGCTATGTTATAACTTTCGTGTTAACCCAATCTGGAGTTAAACAGTTTTTAATGCAATGCTGTATTAATGATGTTTTTTCTTCTTTCTTTATCCAGTTCATAATATGCTCATTTAATCTAGTCTGAAATCTTCTGCATGTACTACCAATATATACTTTGTCTTTTTGGCACCCCAATGGGATCTCCAATCTCTGGGCTATTAGTCAAAGTTATACTTCGAGACATTGAAAATAAAATATTAAATCACTCAAATATATCTCAGATATGTTGATGACATTTTACTGTTGTGGCATCATTCTGATTATGAGTTAGACAACTTCATTAATAAATTTAACAGCTATTATCCATCAGTACAAGTTAGCAAAGAAAAAGAAGTAAATGGTCTGCTAAACTTTCTTGATATTTCTATATTTCATAACAATGGTAATATTGAATATTCTGTTTACCGGAAACCAGTGGCGGCTCGTGGTAGGAAAAATAGGTGAAGAGCTACAAGAGCAATATGAAAAGATATCTACTGTCTTAAATGAAAATTAGTTAATGAGAACTTACCTATTTTTTTATACATTAGATCAATTCTTCTTCCCTTTAAAGCTGGAAATTTGTCGATAATGTCATCATAAAATGGCTGTTTCTTTGTGACATCAAGAAAATGTCTTTCTGAATAGAAATCTTTGCCAAAGAAGCAAGTTTATCTGGAGAAATAGTGCTTATTGAGTAAGTTTGTATTCTTTTAAGGCAAGAAAAACTTATTTCCACTGAAACACTTGCAGATGTAATTGTTAAAATCAGGGAATCCAATTTATAAGCTTCTGTAAAAATGCCTTTATCTCCATGAAGCACTCGAAGAAGTTCATGAGTTGATATATTCCTTAATTTTTCATCAGCATATACAAGACTCGGTTCATTTTTAAGGCGCTGGTGTTTAGTAAAAATTTTCTGTAAAAATGTTGTAGATTTTCAAAAGCGTGAGAGAGAAAGCATGGATTAAATTGATCGAATTTGGTTGTGTCAGCAAGACAAGCAAATTGAAGTTTAAGTTTCTCATAGTCTTGAAATCTTATATCCATTTCCATAAAGAATGTGGTACAAAATTTCAAAATACAATTGTTTATAATTTTTAAAAATTGTTTCTTGTGTAAGAGCAGCATATTCCCATTTAGATCTGCTTATTTCTGTGATTTTGCTAGCTTTTCCAAAGAGTGTTCCAAATACTTCATCGTTCCTTTTATGGCTCAAAATTTCGTAAGTTTTTTTTTAATTTGAGTAACACAGTAGTTTATGTCTAGTGATTTTTTCTGCAAAATTTCGAATAATAGATCAATGAAGCCAAATATTTCATTAAATACTATTCCCAAAAATGTAAATTCAAAAGTGTTCATATCATTTAAAAACCCTTGGGCAAGTTGAATTGTTTTTTTGTCTGATTGGAAATTCGAATACTTCCTTCAATTTATCCCAATCTTTAACTATTACACTTACTAACTTCGAAGTGGAGGACCATCGAGTTTCTGTTATGGTTGGCATGCATCTTGCGGTTGTTGATGTGAGTGTATTGTTTTTTCACCACTCAGCGAAGCGATCGCTTCGCTGAGTGGTGAAAAAACAAAGGAATTACATGGGGCTTGCAAAAAATATTCGTCACTTAGAAATTTTAGAAAAACTCTGCTGTAATACAAGGTTCAAACGATGTACTAAGCAATAATAAAAACAGCATGGGAAGCTTTATTCTTCATTTTTTCTGGAGCCCAGTCAAGTGTCCAGACATTACGCTTGCCCCATCGTAACATTGTCCTATTGACTTGTGTTGATAATCAAACTGTTCCAAAAATTTGTCTAGCATTTTGTATAAAGCTTCTGACATTCTATCTTCACTCACACCATGGAAACCCAAAAATTGCTCAACCAATACACCTTTCGAATCAACAGATCTTATTATTAAAGAGCACTCGGAAGTCTGGTTATGTCTTTCCATCTACTTGAATATAAAAGCATTGAACTTCATTTATTTCATTTTTGATGTGATCATTTATATATTCAGAAATGCATTCAATTAATTCGTTTTGAATAGTTTTTGAGTCACCTGTGAAGACATTTTTTATCGTTTCGTATTGATTTTGAATTTTTAAAGGACTTCTTGATATCAACAGTGAAAGCAATTCCTTGAATTTCTACGATTTATTGAGTCAATGCCTTCGTCATAGTCACGGAATGCTAGTTCTTGTTTACTCAAATACAGTACTGCATCAATCATTGTCTGCAGGAAAAGTCTATTTAAACGAACGCTTTCGGTAAAATGCATTTTCAAAAGCCTAGCATTATCCCTCAGGGCATCGGCAATGGTGTTCCGATTCTTTTCAAAATTATTTAGCATTAATTCGCATTTCAGGCGTTCTCTAGAATCACCACGTTTGTGAAGTGACCGTTTTATATTTAAGAAATCTGAAAATTGTCTTTATTCCACGCCAAATTTTATTACTAAAATATAAGCAGGGCCAACAAAATAATTTTTGTAACACAGAAGGGCTACAAAGCCATTTATATTCAGTAAACCAACAATTTTGGAATTAATATTGTAAGATTTACCGCTCTCCTTGATTTCTTTCTTGGCAACAATTGCCAGTAAATCCATCAGTCGTCCTTGAAGTAAAATGTCTCTTTTATTTTCATCTTTCCACCGATTGAACGGAGTTTGCAATAAATTACAATGTCGTTCACAGGATACATACTGGAAACTAAAACTATCACTATCAGTTAAACTGTACACGAAAGTAAAGTAACTAATGAAGTTTTTAACAAACAATCACAAAACGCGAAAAAAAAAATCTTTTTCGGAAAGTATGTACGAAAACACCGCAAAGAAAAAGCCCTAGTGGATTGCAAAGAACCCTTGGCAATCCGTCCCGTTCCACTGCAATCTCTTCGGAAGGTCATGACTCCAGGTGCAGAGCCTTGGCGTCTCAAGCTAAAACACTTCACTTGCCCGGCAGATAGGGGAGGGTGACGTCCCAGTTACCATGGCAACTCGGACGAAAACTGCAGACTTCCAAGCATTCTCATTTCAGCTCTTCACTTGAACTGTTTTGCGTATAAGGACTTGTTTTCCGTATTGAACGCGCATTGTGAATTGATATCTAATCAAAATTTTGGGTATTTTGGCACTCAATAAAGGCTAAAAAAGAATATATTATATGAAATTATTAAATAAAATAGGTGAAGAGGAACTTCACCTTCTTCACCTGAAAAGCTGCCATTGCCGAAAACCATCATTTTTACCTGCAATAATCCCAAGGGATTCTCAACACCCATGGAGATACAGCACAGCTACATTTTACTTTTATATCAAAAGAGCCATTACACACTCATCCAGTAAAATATCTGAGGTCAAAAAGCTCAAATAGATTTTAAAAACTGCTGAGGAATTTGGATATAATAGAAAACTAATTAGTTCCATGTATAATAACATTAAAGATAGTATGAATCACTTCAAACATACTACTACAAAAGATGAAAAACAATATTATGGAAAATTTCCAGGCTTACCCCTGTTAGTACTATTATAAAAAAGGAATTTTATAACCATGGTATCAACATAGCAGAAACAGTCACTGATAATGGAATTCTACTTACAAATAATAATAGTGGCAGATCAATTCTGAAGTTTGATACGGCAACAGTAAGTAAATATTATCTGGTAGTTTGTATTTCTGTGTGAAGCTAAATCTGGTAGTTTGTATTATTTCTTTGTGGAGATACCCTTTGAATCTCAGAGGACAGCTTAGTGAGAATTCTGAATAAATCCGGTGTTTATGCCATTCCAACAGTTAACAATAATACTCAAAAAGGCAAAAGCATATATTGGTAGTACATGCAGAAGATTTCAGACTAGATTAAATGATTAGATTACAAACTGGATAAGGAAAGAAGAAAAACCATCATTACTACAGCATTGCATTAAAAATCTGTTTAACTCCAGATTGGATTAACGTGAAAATTATAGCATCGCACAGTACGCATAACCAGATTCTGACCTCCGAGACTGTGGTCATAGAAAAATCTAAGACATAATTGCAACACCAATAGCCCTGTAGAACTTCAGTTCACATGGAAACATCTCCTTGAACAGGAACAAAAATCGTTTTAAGAAGAAAGAAAACAACACAGAGCAAAATACATCAAATAATACTTAGAACATATCACCATCATCATCGTCATCAGCCATTATCAATCCACTGCTGGATAAAGGTCTCCTCAAGTTTCTTCCACAATGGTCTGTCTTGTGCCAGTCTCCTCCATGTTAGTCCCACATACTTTCGAATTTCATCCACCCATCTCCCATGTGGTCTTCTTCTGGGTCTTTTCCTGTCCCTTGGAATCCAATCTAAAATTTCGGCTGTCCATCGATGGTCTGTCCTTGTGGAAATATGTCCAGCCCATTGCCATTTCAGGGATTTAACTCTGATCATGATGTCTTCCACTCTTGTCATTTTTCGGATCCACGAGTTCCTCTTCTTATCTCTCCTGGTTACACCAAGCATGCACCTATAAATGTTTTTTTGAGTTGTCTGCAGCCTTTGTATGTCTCTTTTAGTTAAGGTCCACGTCTCTGCACCATACGTAAGCACTGGAAGGATGCATTGTTCAAACACTTGTCTTTTAAGACATAATGGCATATTGCTCTTGAAAATTATGCTGTTTCTTCCAAAAGCTCTCCATCCAAGATTTATACGGCCATTAATTTCTTCATTTATGTGACCCTCACTTGATATCTGTTGTCCAAGATAAACATAGGTATCAGTTCTTTCCAGCTTTTCTCCATAACTGATAAATCTTCTTTTCGTGTAAAAGCATTGTACATCACTTTTGTCTTCTGAAAGTTCATTTTTAATCCCACTTCTTTACTCTTGTCAGCAAGTTTCTGGATCATACTCTGCAACTCTAATGGGGTAGTTACAAAAATGACTATGTCATCAGCAAAACGAAGGTGAGTTAGATAATCTCCATTAATCTTTATCCCTTTGTTTTCCGAGTTCAGTGATTGAAAGACAATATATACACACACATATATATATACTGAAGAGCAAAGCTGAAAACAAAGGAAAAACCCTCCACAACGGTCTGTCTTGTGCCAGTCTCCTCCATGTCACTCCCACATACTTTCGAATTTCATCCACCCATCTTCCATGTGGTCTTCTTCTGGGTCTTTTTCTGTCCCTTGGAATCCAATCTAAAATATATATGTATATATATTTACTCCATGTGTGGTGTCTAGTGACTTTGTTGAAATACAGATGGTGACACTATACATATGCCCAATAAAACCTAAACCACGAGGCGTGGTGAATGTGTCTGCTTGGCGAGGCTGAGCGTGCATTTGGTTGGAGCAGTATACCTAACGTATGAGTGCGGTATCTGTCATGACCGTGCACCTACTACTGAAGATGGCTATATACAGTATATTAGTAGAAACTAGTTCGGCGCTTTGCAATCGGGATGATTCTTCTTCTTTGAGATTTTTATTATTTTTAACGTTCCATCTGTATTCTAACTCTTTTAGTCTTGATGTTTATTGTATAAATTCACCTCTTGGATTTTTGTCTCATTCAGGTATCTTGATTTAATTTTGTTCTTGAACATTTTATTGTACAGTACTCACACTCTCTTGAATAAGTTCGATATTTATGGCAACATCTGCTATGTGCGGCTTGTGAATATATTCATTATATGAGTGCATATGAAGACCCTTCAGCAACTTCTGTTGTGGTAAGTTGAAGCAATGTTCATTATTTTATCGGTCTTAATTTTAACATTTGTGCTTTATATAAGTTTTAACATCAAGGAATAATCTCCTTGTTGCCAAACTTATAATAACATGTCAAACAGTAGTGAACGATGTTTAATGCACCAATTATTTAATGACTCAAATAATGCCATGTATTTACAGCATGACAGATTAAAACCTAAATGTACAAAATTAGCCTAAAACCATGGAACTTTATTAACTTAAAAAAAAAAAAAAACATCGCAGAGTTTTGCCTACAGTTACCTGATTTGATAAGTAGATAATTTCTTCTTTCTTCCTTGGACTTCTGGATAATCTTGTAAATTACAACTTTCCTGTCAGAAATTACGATTTGGAATCATCGTCACATTTGTGAATTATGCAGTGATTTTTTTTCTTTCTGAATTTCACTTCTGTAGGTTGTATGAACAAAAATATGTTAATTACTCTACATCATAATGCATTTCTTTTGTATATGTAGTTGTTGAAGAGTTTGAGATGCATGAATATCACATCAGATTTATTATTTATAATTGTGTTACATATTTAATGAACATTGTGATAAAACAGACTACTAGAGATTGTAAGCATGGTAAATGGCTGGAAAAACACTGAATGAACATTGAATTTAAGGGGTATGGTGAATAAATTTGAAAGATTTGGGGATAATGATGATCACATGTACAAAAGAAATGCATTATGATGTAGAGTAATTACCATATTTTTCTTAGTGATGTCATCATCTATTTGCATTAAGGGATTATTGAGAGTATTGTTCCGTAGTGAATGAAAAAAATATGGTCATATGGTCATGGGAACTCGTACATTTTTCAGCAGGCTGTGCATTAAATGTCCTGTATGTAAATTCCACACTCTAAATCTTTCAGCAGTGCATAATGGGGAATGAGGAGGCTATCACCACACACCTAAGTACAAATCAGGGGACTATTTAATGACAAAACTTGTCTGCTAACATGCACAGCTTTTTCACAGATGTAAAGAAATATTTATTCCTCAGTTGTTCAAAGTATGTGCAATTCTGTGCTGTTAACATTAATTAGAGCCCTGTACTAGGCATAGTATTCCTGAAGTAACTGTTATGTTCTTTGTAAGAAGGGACACTTGACCTTTATATTGTCATGGAGTGAGAAATGATCCATGAATATATGATGAATATATTACTTCCACATACTGCTGTCATGTTCTGGTAAAGAAAGTACTATATCTTATAAGTTACAGATTCCTTTTAGAAGTTTTGGTTACCATCTTGCCATTAAATCCACCCCAAACATCTTGAAACTTCTACAAAGGGATAGGGACAAAGTTGAAAATCTGGACCTCCCAGGAGTTTACTGTATTCTTATCTCTTCTTTAACAGGTGATAATTTATACATTGGAAGCACATACAGGAGCATTAACCACAGAATTTGAGAACAAAAAATATGTTTTGAAAGCCAATCCTAATACAGCCTTGTCTATTTTGACAATGGAAGACACATCTGCAGTTCCCCGCTGGAACGAAGCAAAACAAAAAACAAATTGCTTCTTTTGACAATCACTTGCAATTCCAAATCTCCTCTCTGCATTCCGATGATCTAGAGGTCAATTATAAGTTTTGGCAACAAAAATAGAAAAAAAATCAAATGTAGAATCTGGCTACAATCTTAGTCCTCCATTGGCATGATAAAGACCTAAGATAAGGTCGAAAGCTCCCAACTAACAAACTTTCTTGTAAAAGTTTTTTTCATGTAACATAACTAGCGTGATCAAGTTACCTTTATTTGCTATATCCCCTCATTTCTAACTTCCCTTTCTACCCATTGTGCCTTTCTGTGCCATACATTTCCAACCTGCTGCAGTATTGTAAGCTGTTATATTAGACAACATGCTCAAATAGAGAGACTATTCTCCATTGCAGTAGCCTTTCATTCT
Source organism: Macrothele yani (assembly GCA_039090855.1). NCBI lineage: Eukaryota > Metazoa > Arthropoda > Arachnida > Araneae > Macrothelidae > Macrothele > Macrothele yani. The sequence goes on along the minus strand of CM077030.1, from coordinate 7,144,663 downwards.
GACATAAGAATTGGAAGGTATTAAATTAACATTTTGAGTAAATAAGCAATATATGGTGCAATTTTTATGGCTTGCATTTTCAGATTAACAGCAGCAGCAGGGCCAATGCACACTTCAAGATAGTGCATGTTCAGTAAGAAGTTCCACAAATGGATGTTCAAGATAGTGCATGTTCAGTGAGAAGTTCCACAAATGGATGAATATTACTGAAGGCATTGCTCTTTTTAATATCAGTACTCTGTGGAGGGCTGTGTACTCAGAAAATTAAATACTGATTAATATTCATTGGGACACCCATAAGTAGTCTGCCTTTGACCATGATTCATTCCATAATTCACCAGTCACCGATTATTACAGCAGAACTTTTTATTTCCTAGCAGAAAATCATTATCGGTTTTAAGTTTTAAACCTTGTTGTGGAATTAGTGTTTAAAGTGTAAACGAAACTGATTTTGTCACATGTATAGACATTCATTTTCATGTTTTGGTTTATGCAGGATGAAGCCTGGGAAGAGAAAGAGGCTGCAAATAGTGAAGTGATTTACACGGGGAAAACCAAGCGGCGAGTTTGTTTAGTGTTAGATTGCCTTTGCGCTCATGATTTTAGCACAGAGACAGCTGATCTCATCAACCTTCAGCATTATGTTATCAGAGAGAAAAAGTTATCTGAGAGAGAAGCTGTGCTGATATTTTATGATGTTGTAAAAGTCGTCAGTGCACTTCATAAAGTAAGTTGTGTTTTTTTTATAGTTTTTCTTTATGAATATTTGCAATCCTCAAATTTTACTTAAAACAAAGCAAGCTTTGTATATTGTTTGTGTTATTGAAAAATTTCCGCATAAAGCCCATATTTTGTCAAAGTGCACCAAAAATATATGAATAATATTGGGTAGAAAAAATAACATCTTCGTAGTTCTAATTCTGATATCATCAGAAAACTACTGTCCTTTAAACGTGCATACGTTCATCATATTGGATATTTCAGCTAGATAATGCTTACCTTTGCATTTCTATCTTGCTTGACTTTACATTTCCTGCACGTGGTCCGGTTGTCGCTGATGTTATCGTTCCAATCGTCTGTTTTCAGGTATAGCTGTTCTTGGCGCTATTCTCGTTTAATGCAGGTTTGCTTCACTAAACTTCGATTAGGTTCCGGTAATACCAACTTTTATCGTTTTCTTTGCTCGAAAATTTTCGCCCAAAACTTTGGCCATCTTCAGGAGCGTGGCGATTTTGCACCTTTGCTTGTGGGTGCCTTCTCGCTTACTGGGGTTTGCTAATCCCCGTTGCCATTCTTCGTTCGTCTCGGATACTCAGTTTGATCGTTTCTACCCTGTTGCCATTTATGTTTCCTCTTTGGACTTTTTTTTTTTTTTTTTTAATACGCAATCTTGTTTGTTTTCCTTTACTTTCTTCTATCTTTGTCTTTCCTCCTTTTCTGTTGTGTGTTTTTTTTTTTTTTTTTTTTTTTTGCTCTTTTTCTTGTCTAATAAGTTCTTTCCATAGGTTAGACAACGTGCTCGGGTTGTTCTGGTTACATACTCTATTTTTATTTTTATATATTAAAATTGCTTCTTCCATCCTCAATCGTTTTTCCGATTTTTTATTTCTTTTTAGCAATTTTAGTTCGTCGAATTTCGGGAACGTTTTGTTTTCCAAACAGAACTGTACTTGCACCGTTTTTGCCTCTTTTTTTTTTTTGCCAGTTGGTGATATGTTGCTTCAGCCTTTTTTTAACCTGTTTTTGGTGCTCCCTATGTATGATATTGGGGGGAGTGTGCTATTGGGATTTCGTACGTTCCCGATTCTTCAAGCATTTTTTCCCTGTTTTTTTTTTCACAGTCATATTCTTTAATGTGTTCACAGACATCCCTAGTTTTAGATCGTATTTCGCACACTACTTGTTAACTTCTTGGCTGACACCTTCTATGTATGGTAAGGCCCCTATGTATTTCATTTCCTTATCCATATTGCTTCTTCCTCGGCTTTCCTTCCTCTGATTCTTTATTTCATTTTTTGTTTCATTTATCCACTTTTTTATTAATTTATTTGGGTACTCATAATCATGTGCGATCTTTAATATGAATTCCAGTTCTTGGTTCTTAAGCCTATTATTAAAGGTGTGCGTGTTTGCTCCCCTTATGAGGTTAATAACGCTATTTTTTTATGCATGTTTGGATGGTGCGATGTGTATGGTATCATTACTGGTATTAGGTATGTTTCCTGAATACTGAGTATTCAAACTTTTTTTTTTACCATCACATCTAGGAATGGCAGGCAGACCGTTGTCTACTTCATATTCTAGTGTTAGTTCAATTGATTCACATATAATAACAACCATGGTTTGTATTAACCTCATGGTTGTTATTAACCTCATAAGGAGGGCATACATGCACACCTCTAACAATAGGCTTAAGAACCAACTGGAATTCATATTAAAGATCGCACATGATTATGAGTACCCAAATAAATTAATAAAAAAGTGGATAAATGAAACAAAAAATAAAATAAAACATCAGAGGAAGGAAAGCCGAGGAAGAAGCAATATGGATAAGGAAATGAAATACATAGGGGCCTTACCATACATAGAAGGTGTCAGCCAAAAAGTTAACAAGCAGTGTGCAAAATACAATCTAAAACTAGGGATGTCTGTGAACACATTAAAGAATATGACGGTGAACAAAAAACAGGGGAAAAAGTGCTTGAAGATGAAGAATCGGGAACGTACGAAATCCCAATAGCACATTCCCCCCAATGTCATACATAGGGAGCACAAAAAACAGGTTAAAAAAGGCTGAAGCAACATATCACCAACTGACAAAAAAAGAGGCAAAAATGTTGCAGCCTATCACCAACAGTTTGCTTAGGTCGATATTCTTGGCATGTAAGAAATCAAGCAGACATTTGGCAATGTCCTTTGCTGTGAAAGATGTAGGTGTAATATGCCCAAGATATTTACTTCCAGTTTCGTTCAGCATAGTCGCATGTTCTTCAGTTATAGTTTTCTTGAAGCGCTTACCTTCCCTTTCTTCATACATTATGGTTTGGTCCTTATGCTCGTCGAAATATGTAAAGCCCTTTAATAACTTTACGTGCAATCAGATTATCGTCTTGAAGCTGTTTCCTCTGGGTTTTATTTTCTGCCTTCTAATTTTGTTCCTATCTATAACAATTGAAGTATCAGCTTGAGTTATCATTCCCACATCTTCCGAAAGTGCACTTGCAAGGATGGCTCCATACATCCAAATATCTTACCCAGGATTTGAAGAGCGTTCTGGACCATGTAATCCAAAGGAATGGCTATTTTGGCCATCCAGAATCAATACTTCTGGCTATGATCACAGACAAGAGGAATCATACCAGAGAACTTGGCTTCTGCAGGATCCTACGAGCAAGGGCACAAAACTGCAAAGCAATCCGTGTATTTGAAATTCCACAGTTCAACTTTCAGGGGGAGGATTATTTTGACCTAATCGACTGGCAATCATGCGTCTTAAGCATACCGCCATTGACTGCTCATTTAACCGACGATGAAATAATGAACCTATGAAACAGTGACTGTAAGGAAATTGTTGAGCGATTGGGCATGCAAAACTTACTTTTGTCACAATCAGGGAGTGGAGCAATGCGTTAAGTTGACAACAGAAACATCTGCTGCTGTTTACGAAGAAGAACAAAGAGATGGATTTATTAGAGTATGGTTGGAAGCACGGCAAATGATGCCAGTCTTCGAAAGTAAATCAGATTTCAGGATAAAATATAATAAAGAACAGGAAATTGAAGATTAAAAAAGAACAAAATTGATTTGCCCTAATGGATTGGTGGTTGGGTTGGGCACAGGTGGAACTCGCTGTGCAGCCACCTCCTCATGATGCGTTCTGGGATTTTTCTGAAACATGAAAAATGTGAAGAGCTGCACCGTATGCAGTGTGCACTATGCACATTTACACAATATGTTGTGCTTTCAGTGCAGTAGCGCACACACTAACACAACTAGTAAACAAATATCAGATGGTTAAAACTAGGTGTTAAAGTGTTGCAATTTTCCTTAAACATGCAGTATTGTTTGCATTAAATTGTAACCATAAGATATTAGTTGCTTTGCCTGAAAAATTGTGCACATTTTTTAGGTACCAACAGATAGCTTTTGCGCAGTAGGGAAAGTCTGTAGCAAACACTGTTCTTTTCTCACAACGGACATGAAAATGTGTCAGTTTTGCCCAAATATCGAAATTTTGGAGGTAAAGTGGAACCGTAAGATATTATTTGAATTTCGCAAAAAATTTTGTACATGGTTTACGCAGCAATACAGAACTTTTCCGCACTAGGGCATATCGAAATTGGAGAAAAACAAAATTATGCTCTGGCCTAGTGTTCATATCTGGCATGCAATTAAAGACGTTATGATTGTGTTGTATTTAGATTATATTTTTTTAACACAGTTTTTGGTTAAATTGAGGGTGCCATTCTCAATCGGTGGTAACCATGTGGATGGATACAAATTGGAAGGTCATCATTGCAGCATTTGGGTTTGTGAGAGAGGATAAGTAGACTTTCAGCGTACAATAGAGATCTTCTTGTGTTCAAGGTTGCTAAGATCTTGCCCGTTTGTCAGAGGCTGGTTGATTGAGTACTGTGCTATTGATTGCGAATCAAATCGACTGCTGTTCCGATAGACTCTGCTAGCAGAGCGAGGGGAGTGAATCGCTCCCCTCAGAAATTTTTTTTTAATTCGACTCCCGAATATACAATAGGGTTTCGAGGCAGTGGGTTTGGACTTAGTTAAAACTGCCCTTGTGAGGGCAAAGTCCAAACCACAGTCATAGCAAGGTGCGCAACTCTGACATACGAGCGGGTACGTCGTCGTCGTGCTGGTCCCCCTGATCTACGGATCAGGCCAAATCCCGCACTCAACCAGGGTCAGGTGCAGGTTACAGCGGAAGAACCCCAGGGTACCGCTGAGCACTTGACTTTCGAACGACGTAAGTCTGACCGACCAGGGACACAGGTCCCAGGACTTGCACTCGGTTAGCAACCCGAGTAGAGAGATGGCAGAAGACGCGGGGGCTCCAACCCCCGGTCCAAGTGGGCCCGTTGAGGCAGACTGCGGCTTAGAAATTCCGTCGGAGTTCGCAAGCGCAGTCAACTCCTTCTTCCAAGAGTTGGAGAGGATTCTGGAGAATCCTTCAAACAAGGTTCTGGTTAACACCAGAACCAAGATAAGAAAGGTAGCGAACTCGCTACAAGCAGCTTGCACCAAGCAAGTGATAGAGATGAGTCTCGCCCAAGGGACACTCCAGGAAAGAAGTGAGCACGCTAGCACGGCTCCAAAAACATATGCCGAAGCGGCTCGAGCAAAGCCAGGCAAGGGGAACACGGCCCTTAAGCAAAAAACGGCTAAAAAGGAGGTAGCCAAGAAGGTGGTAGCCAAGAGGGTCGAGAAGAGGCATGTGCTTCTCGTTTACCTGGCAACAGACAAGGGTTCTCCCTCGTCAGAGGACATTAAGGCGGTTCTGCAAACACAGATTTGCCCCGCCAAACTCCAAATTGGGGTAAAGGGAGTTAGAAAAGTTAATGGGGGAGGAGTAATGGTCGAATGCTCCTCCGCCAAGGAAATAGAGAAGTTGGATTCCGAGCTAAAGAGCACTGAAGTGACCAAGGAGAACCTTCGGTCAAGGTTGCCAGCCAAAAGGAATCCGAAGTTTATCGTCTACGGGATAGACGGAAACCTGTCAAGGCAACAGGTCGAGCAATGTCTCGTGGAACAGAACCCAGAGCTGGAGGAGAGCAGCCTCCAGCTCAAGTTCTCTTTGAAGGTGAAGGGTGGGAAACACCACTGGGTAGCAGAGGCGGACCCACTGACCTTCAAAAAAGTGATGAAGCGAGGCAAGCTCGGAGTGGGATGGACCGTCCACTCAGTAAGGGAATATCTGAGGGAGGTCCGTTGCTACAGGTGTAACGGGTTCGGGCACTTTAGGTCAAGGTGCCCCGAAGAGCAGGATAGGTGTGCCCGGTGTGGGGAAACCGGGCACAAGTGCCAGGAGTGCAGCAATAGCCCAGTCTGCACTAACTGCCTGGCAAACAACAAGAGGTTCAGGCGTCGAGTGGATATAGGCCACTCGAGCCTAGACAAGGAATGCCCAAGCCTTGTCAGAGAACTGGCTCTGCTAAAAGAATGCACTCATTATGGATAAAAACCCAAAGAGAGGCGTTAAGGTGCTTCAAATCAATCTGCACCATGCTCGGGCAGCAACAGCACAGGCCCTGGTGACAGCCACTGAGCAAAAAGCTCATATTCTGCTTCTGCAGGAACCATTCGAACAGGGGGAAGAGTGGTGGGCTTCCCTAACTCCTACCGGATCTACCACCCTAGGGTGGCAAAGCCCAGGGCAGCCACGGTCGTGAAGGACCCGTCCCTAGCGGTTTCGAGATAAAATGCTCCGAGAACGTGGTCGCCCTGGGGGTGGAATGTGGTGATGAGAAATTTTTAATGGTGAACGTATACAGTTCTCCAGCAGGCGATCTGAGAGAAACGCTGAATGAGCTAATACCTCTATTAGGGAAATTCCCCAGTCATGAGATTTTAATAGCAGGCGATTTCAACGCGAAGAGTCCTCTCTGGGGCAATCAAGACGAGGACGAACGCGGCCAGCTTCTAGTGGACTTTGCCAACGCGGCAGACCTGAGTTTCTTGAACGATCCAGAGAGCACCCCGACCTTCCAAGGGGCGAGGGGCTCCTCTTGGATCGACGTGACTCTCGTCAGAGTCTCTGAGCGCAGCCTCGTCCAGGATTGGCAAGTACTGGACGACGAAAGCTGCAGTGACCACCTAGCACTATCTTTCGTTTTGGGATCGGAAAAGCCCATCCGACCCAAGCGCAAAAGGTTCTTCATGAAGAATCTAGACTGGTGGGCTTTTAAAGCCAAGTTAACTACCCTGTTGGGGGTAGGAGGGCAGAAGAGGCAGCAGAAGTGTCGGACCTCAACTCCCTCTTTGAAGAACTTACCAGTCAAATCACAACGCTATGCGAGAGTAGTAGGGGAAATAAAAGGGGAGCCAAGGATCCCCACCCCTGGTGGTCGGAGAAACTAAAAGCTCTAAGGGCGAGAGCTAGGCGGAGTAGGAAAGCTCTGCAAAGAGCAAAAGCTACACCGCAAGACAGGGAGTGCACAGAAGTTCATAAAAAGGCTCGTTCAGCATACAGGAGAGAACTGAATCTCTCGAAAATCTCCTACTGGAGAAAACTGTGTGAGTTTCAAACTCCGGCAGACCCTTTCGAGATCCCCTATAAGATCTCGAGGGGATCCATCACCGAACCGCTAAAACTAGCAGCGGTCGAAAGGGCAGACGGAAGCCTATCAAAGACTCTTGATAGTACCGTAGAGAGTCTCTTGGATTACCACTTCCAAGGAGACGAGGGAGAAGGGGACTCACCACAACAAAAAGAAATAAGGGATGAATGTCGGATCCCGCCGGACACTGGTGAGGACTCCCCCTTCACGAGAGAGGAAGTGGAGAACGCCCTCTCCAGTCTAAATACGGGCAAAGCACCAGGCAAGGATGGGTTCGACCTCAGCATAGTGAGAGAAATCTACTATGCAAATCCCGGGTATTTTGTGGCGCTCCTCAACGAATGCCTCGGGAGGGGAATCTTCCCAGAATTGTGGAAAACAGCGGTGCTAGTTCTTTTCAACAAGACCCGAAAGAACAAAAATGATCCCGCAGCCTATAGGCCCATCTGTCTTCTCTCTTAGTGGAGCAAGGTGCTGGACAAGCTCATAACGAACAGAGCGCTTGGCTTTCTCATGGAGCAGGGAAAGCTAAACAGGAACCAATTTGGTTTCCTTCCGGGGCGTTGCGCAACGCAGGCAATTCGCAGCCTCAGAGAGAGGGCAGAGAGGAACAAAGCGGAGGGGCTCCATACCTGCTTCATCTCACTAGACATGAGGGGGGCATTCAACAGTGTCTGGTGGCCAATGGTTTTAACCAGACTTAAAGAACTTGGCTGTCCAAGGAACCTGTTCAAACTGATCAGCAGCTACCTGTCTGATAGAAGAGTCGAGTTCGAAGCGGGGAATGGGCAAACCTCGCGTTCGTACCACAGAGGGTGTCCGCAAGGATCCAACTCCGGGCCGCTTTGGTGGAACATAGTTGCAGACGCAGCACTGAATCTAGACCTGGGGCCCGGAGTGGAAATTCAAGCCTATGCGGACGATTTCGTTCTCGTGGTCTCTGCCTCAGGGAGACACGTGATCGAAAGAGAAGCACATAGCGCCTTAGCTGTGCTAGACAATTGGAGCAGAGAAAGCAAACTGTGCTTCGCTCCTGAAAAGACTACTCTACTAGCGATAGCTAAGAGTGGAGTAATGAAAACACCACCTAAGTGCAAATTCCAAGGGTGCACTATCAAGGCGGTGCGTGAAATGAAGTACTTGGGTGTGGTCCTGGATCAGAGTCTATCAGGGCTGCCACACCTGAGGCATCTTCGAACAAGGTGCACGCTGATTCTCAATAGATTGAATGGCATGAGGTTATCGGGCAAAACCAAGAAGGCCATCTATCAGAGAGGAATAGAAAGAATTCTGACGTATGCAAGTGGAGCATGGTGGACTCCCACTGTCAGAATGAAGAAGGGGATAAACCAAATCCAAAGGTTGGCCCTACTAGAGATCACCGGTTGTTTTCGCACAACGTCGACCTTAGCACTCCAAGTGCTGGCGGGGTGCGAGCTGGTAGACCTAGTAGTGGAAAGGGAGGCAGCAATGCACTGCCTAAGGTCAGGCGAGGACGCCTACCTACTCGGTGTGCCACATCGAGCCTCCAACATGGAGATGGAAAGCGTGGACTGGCAGATCCACCCTGCCGAGGAAATTTGCCCACCGTGGGACAAGGAGAAACCCACGGGAGTTGGGCATGAGCTGTTCACGGACGGCTCAAAGTTGAAGGGACAAGTGGGGGCCGGCTTCTGTGCGTTCTCGGACGGGAACGAAGCCACTGCAGGATGCGTGAAATTATCGCAGAACGCTTCTGTCTTCCAGGCAGAACTTCTGGCGATAGAGAAGGCACTCACCTGGGCACTCCCCAGGCGTAGTGACGAAAGGATAAAACTCTACTCGGACAGTGAGGCAGCACTGCAGGCTCTGAGTAGATTCAGGGGAAGAAACCCCATCGTCCAGAGGATCAAAACCCTCTTGAGGGCAGAGGGAGATGGGGCAGTCAGTTTCCACTGGGTACGAAGCCATGTCGGAACCCTAGGAAATGAAAGGGCAGATCAGCTGGCGAAGGCAGCCACGCTGAAAGAGACGGTTGACGTGCAATGTAGAACGCCGCGAAGGAGTATTCGCGCAGCATTGGCACGACAAACCATGACCGAATGGCAGGTCAGATGGGACACGGGAGAGACAGGGCGGAAGACACACAGAGTGTTTCCGAAGGTCTCGACCAAACGAGCACAGAACAAACAAGTTCCTGAATCAAGTACTCAGTGGCCATGGCATCAGCCCTGAATACCTAGGCAGATTTGCCATCAGGAACTGCACTTGTCCCTGTGGAGATAGGTCGGCAAGCATTGAACACTGCGTGCTAGATTGCAGTGGCTTCGCCGAATGGAGAAACACACTGATCCCAGGTGTGCAAAGAACACGAAGATTGGATCTGCTCATCCAATCCTCCGTTAACAGGAGGGGGATCATAGCCCTGGTTGAGCGGCTAACCCTCCAGCAACACACGATCTTCCCCAGTCAAACGGGGACCGAAACGCAAGAGGTGAACGTGCACACCGAAAGCGATTCGGAAGAGGAATGAGGGCAGAAGTCTGTGGGAAAGCAGACAAAATTCCCTCCAGTGTACATACTATGTAAATACTCTTTAAATCTCTCAATGTTGTAAGTCCTAAGCATGAGGACAGTGTAATTGATGTGTGTAAGTCTTGTTGAAGAAATAATAAAGGGAAATTATTCCCCCCAAAAAAAGTTCGAGGGCAAGGAATCTCCCAGTCAATGCTAAATAAATGAACGACCTATCCCGCCAGACAGAGCGGGAACCCAGATAAGGTATGCTAGGTCGCCTGCCAGCACGTCACCACGGGCTGGTCTCTGGCCCACGGGGGTGGCCAGGGTCTAAACCGGCGTCTCAAGGCAGGATAATTGTCGCAACATGTCAAAATAAAATCCAAGGTGCTCAATTAGTCCCCGTGGAGCCAAGACATATTGGCGGAACGGGACAATGAAATCAGTATTTTTTTTTTTGTGCCCAGTCTGGATAGTGCAAAAAGTCTGATGTTAAAAAAAAATCTAAATACAATACAATCATTACGTCTTTAATCACATACCAAAAACACACATGCACATGCTATGCATCTCCCCTAAATATCGCATGCACGTGTGTGTATATCACACCTAACTATTTGGTAATATCACATGCCATTAGTGTTTAATTCTTTGTTTATGTTTTTAAATTACAGTGTTTTGTTCCTGTTCCAGTAGTTTTCTCCTTGATGTAGGATGTACCTGATGATGAAATGCTCTGTAATTTTGAAAGTTCTTACACAATATATGTCTGCATGCTTTGTTATAATTGAGTACAGATATGTGTTCAATCCTTCTGATCGTCGTGTAAAAAAGACAGCTTGTTAATCTACACTAGTAATACACATTTGGGATGTTGTTCAATATGCCATCAATGCCAGGAATCCTCCACCAGAGAATATTATGGAATTGTGGGATGCTCTTCAGGAAGCATCATGTGCACTGTCTCCACAGTATTACAGAGAGCATGTGGAGTCCATGCCATGCCGCTTTGCTGCAGTTATCTAATTTTGATGGGGACCAACATGGTATTAGAGTGGTATCCCAGTTTTTTTGTTTTTTTTTTATTGGCACTTCAATGTACTATAAGGTTAGCTCAAATTATGGTCACATGAACTCCCAATCAACTAAAAACAAATTAGTAAAATCATGCAATGCATTGATTATGATACACTTTCCAACATACCAGAAATCATTACTCAACTTATTACCCAAGTTATGAGGATAATGGCTGTGGAATAAATCTTGCTCCTGCATCCTGACCTTTGACCCCATTTTGATTATATTCAGCAGAACCGGTTCAGTATACTTCCGGAACAACATTCAAAAGTTTTGTCGCAATCGAATCATTGTTACATAAGCTATGATGCATAAGGGCAATGCAATAGATCCTGCTCGTATGTCCTGACCTTTGACCCCATTTCGTCCATTTTCAATAGGGTTCATCCCCAAGTGGTCCCCTACCAGTACTAAAATTTCATCGAAATCAAACCATTTTTTCGCAAGTTATGAGGCATAAGTGCAATGGAATGGATCCCACTCCTGCGTTCTGACCTTTGACCCCATTTTGTCCATTTTCAATAGGGTTCATCCCCAGGTGGTCCCCTATCACATACTAAAATTTCATCGAAATCGAACCATTTTTACACGAGTTATCGTGCAGACGGACGGACAAAGCTGGAGCATATACACTTCTTCAACCTATGGTTGGAAAGCGTAAAAAAGGACGAATTCGGACATATGCGATCAAACCTTTTTAAACCACTCCTCCTTAAACCACCATCATTGCTTTTCACCTACTATAACTCTAAAACAAATTTTCCTGAATATCTGCATTCCCTCTATGAACCACCACCTCACTGTCTGCCAACTGCCCATACACTAAGAGCACCAAATGCTTTCAAAGCATATAAACACCTTTTCAAAACCATCAACTGCCCAGAAAAGAATTAAAGAAGCTCCTTGAATGTTCTTTTCATTTGCCACTCAAATACACGGGCGGAAAGTGAAAAAAGAACACCAAGAAGGAATTGGCGAACGACCATGAAATTTACATATGTTAATGGAGTTGAGTTTACGTAGGTGTGATGTTAATTTTGAGACCAACCGGTGAGCACTTACGCCACAGCACGGCATAATATGCAAATTATCGTCGGTGGTATTTAAGGAGTACGGCGAAGTGAATGTAATCAGTCGTCGGCGTACGGACACGTGCAAAGACCCTGAAGAAGCTGCAATGCCTGGACATGGAAGACGTGTCCAATTTCAGCAGTTATCGGACTTTGAGCGAGGTTGTTTAGTCGGACTCCGTGAGGCCGGGTGGTCGTATTGTCGTATTGCGGAGCGAATTGGACGGGAAGTATCGATGGTGGTACGATGGTGGTGTAGATGGTCCAAGGCACATTCCCACAGGAGAAGACGTGTAACCGGGATTCACAGACGGACTGATGAGCGGACCGATCGACGCATAAGAAGAGCGACGTTGTCAAGCAGAACATCCACTACGACGCAAATCCGAGCTGCCGTTGCACCTGAGGTGACTGTGCGAACAATCTGCAACCGTCTACTGGATGCAGGACTACGTGCACGTGTGCCTCTGGCATGTGTACCTCTGACTCCAGCCCACCGTCAGGAACGGCTGCAGTGGTGTCGCCAACGTCTGCACTGGAGAACGTAATGGCGATCTGTCGTGTTCAGCGATGAAAGCAGATTCTGCTTGGAAGCCTCCGATGGCCGTATGCGTGTTCGCAGATGCACGCGTCTCCACCCTTCTTGCATCCGCCAGTGACACCCAGGGCCTACACCTGGTCTCCTGGTGTGGGGAGCGATCAGCTATCACTCCCGTACACAACTAGTGTTTGTACCGGGTACGTTAAACAGATAACGCATGCCCACACACGGCACGTGCAACGCAACATGCACTTCAGGGTGTGAGACAACTTCCATGGTCTGCACGTTCACCGGATTTGTCCCCCATTGAGCACGTGTGGGATTTTATGGGACAACGACATATCCGGTTTCCACGACCAGCCCCGATTTATGCGTCCAGGTTGAGGATGCTTGGAACTCAATACCCCAAACTTACATCCAACATCTGTACGACAGACTCCATGCCAGAATTGCACAGTGTGACGCAGTTCATGGCGGTTTAACCTCGTACTAACCATGTTACATGGAATTGTTATTTTTCAGTTTACGAGCAAATACAGCTGTATTTTGCCATAATGTTTTGATCACGTTATCTTTTGTATTCCGTTATTATGCTGTATAAATTTCGTTGGTATCAGATGTCTCCTTCTTGGTGTTCTTTTTTCACTTTCTGCCAGTTTAGTTTAATTCTCATTATTATGGTTTCTTAAAATTATTATCAGTTGATACCACTACTGTTGGAAATTCAAATCTATTGTATGTCGAACAGAGTTGAACAGAACAGCAGCCTTAATAAACTTGCTGAAGCTCGAACTGTTGATCTGCACCAAACTTCTCACTACATATAATGAATATAATTTGTCATTCATAGTTCATGATTTAACTGCCTTACACAGATATGGTAGAGACATCACTGTCAGGAAACCAACTGTTTTTAGCCCATTGTAGTAGTTAGCTTTCATTAATAAATTCTTACTCAACAAACAAAACCATAACTAACCAATTGTAGTAATTTCTGACTAACAACTAACCCAACAAAAGTGCTCAAAAATGTACTAGGAAAGCAGAGAGTGTTACTGTTCACATGTGTTCCTTCCATATTGTGTAACAAGAAGTGAGCTTTACATGTGCAAGCAATAATTCCTCAACAGCTCATGACTAACAAGAATTGATCTCTTGTTATTGAGATCATGGTAACATTATGGACATCTGATATATTAATTTTTTTAGTTTTATGTGCAGATTTTGTGTTATAAGGCAGCATAGTTTGTCATGTTTGAGGTTTATTTTTCAGTATATAATGCAGCCAATTTTCGGATCTTCCTCACTGATGCTTTTTACATAAAATTTGAATGCTTAATGTTTAAAATGTTTATATTATTGCCATTTGATAGGTTTTAAGTGCAGTTTGCCATTGGTGTTTGTGAGGAATTTTGAAAGTATATTCCTTTCCTTTGTTTGTGTAGCGGAATATTGTCCATAGGGATCTGAAGTTGGGCAACATGGTGTTAAGTAGGAGAACAAGAAAAATAACTATCACAAATTTTTGCCTTGGTAAGCATCTGCTCAATGAGAGTGACTTTTTGAAAGATCAACGAGGAAGTCCTGCATACATTAGTCCAGATGTTCTCAGTGGTATGAAATTAATTTCCTTTCTGAAGTTTAAAATGATTTAGAATGTTTTCTTTTTACAGATTTGATCTTTAGTAAAACTAATTGAAATGGTGTGCAATTTAAACTATGTGATAGTGTGTATCAGTAATATATTTTTATTTTGCAGTTAATAATTCAGAGTTTAACATTACAGTTCAGGTGTGTTTGATATGAATAAATGTAGGAACTCTTGTTTCTTCAAGCCTCAAGTAAAACATCCAGCAAGCTGGTTACTACAAGGGATGTGGGAAAAAGTGTAAATTGCCAGTTGAGGTAGGGGGAAGGTCAAGGGAAGATATGATTCCTAGTAACAAATCATTGCCACTCATATTTTATTTTTTATATTCCCTCTCCCAAAATGAAGACACAATGGTGATAGCTCATTGAATAAAGCAGCATGGTGACCAGTCAAGCAACTGCTATGCACAATAGGGTGGGCCGAAAAAACAAAATTTTTTTTTTTTCAAGTCGTAATACCACGGAAAAGTTGCGAATTGGGGAGACTAAAAAGGGTTTAAAAGAAATACATCCGGTTTATATCTTCCGATCGAGCATGCGCTATAAAGTTTGCCGAAATTTGGAAAAATGTATATTTTTACGGTAATTTTTAACATTTTTAAATTAACCTCCTCCTGAATGTAATAGCTCACATTCTTATCTATTAGAACCACTGAAAATAATGTTTAAATATTATCTAAATCCATCAACATCTTCCGGTCACGCATTGCCTTAAAAGTTAATGCAATTTTGAAAAGAAATTGCAAATAAAGGTAGATCACAGTTCAAGGAAAACATATACTAACAACTTACATGTTTTTTTTATTTCTTTGTTTAACACAAGTTTAAATGTTTAAAAGCAAATTATTTTAGACTATTAGTAATATTTATAAACAGTTTTTTTTTTAGAAAACTAAGTTTCTGGGTGAAGAGTCGTAAGTCCAAGAAAATCATTTTTGAACAATTAAAAATCTCCGTTTTCACTCATTCTTAGCTGAAGGCACATTGAAATCTGATTTATGGGCGAAGTTAAGCATGGTTGACCTTGACAGCAGAGTCGTTCTGATAAAACCATCCCTAGACTCAGCTCCGCAAACTTTTCTTGAGGCCTCTGTCACGAGTTTGACACATCGTTCAACTGCCTCTGTGTGAACTGGGAATGTCTTCAATGTTATATCCCAATTAGGGACTGAGTCACTTTGAATATGTGATTTAATCTCTTCGTCACTGATATCTTTTAATAATGGGGGAGAAGATAAATCACAGTCCATCCAGTTAGTTATTTCTGAGTAGTCTTGAGCCTTGAAATTGAGTTTTGGCGGCATGAATGTTCTGATAGTTGTTCTTTTTTTATCTAACTGTCTCGCCTTTAGAATTCGTCGAAGTCCGAGCTCTCTTATGTGTTTTCTATGATCTTGTGCCATGGCTAACATTAAATGTTCTGGATGAGCGAAAAAGCCATTTCGTTCGATCACAGGGTCGATAATATTACGTAAATTTTCACGCAGGTACCTTGAAGATTGTATTGATTGGTACACAAGTTTTGGTCCCTCTGTAAAGTATTTACTTGTTTTAATACTAAACCACATTGGCATGTATGACTTCAAAATAAATACAACTATTTCTTGAAGTTCAGGTGTGGGACCTTCTTCACTTAAGTACAATCTGAGAGTCCGATTTACTGTTGTCAACCACCTTGAGTGTGACAAGAGACCAGGATCTCGTACAGCCAAATCCTCTTTACAGTTTCCCGACTTTATTGCCATGGAAATATCGAGTATATATTGCTGATCCTTACTTAGTATACTTCTGTCTATTTTGGGGATCTGACAGCCAATACTCTTGAAGCCAATCATTGGACGTTTTTCGCAGCCACTTAGCTTTTCACCGATTGGCCCTCTCAAAGATTTTGGACCCGTTGATTTACCGTCTAGGTATTGAAACAGATGCCAGAATGGCAGTTCATTGGAATATAGAAGGCAAACTGCCCATTGTAACGGTTTCCCCAAATGTATTTCAATTCGGCGAATCAGACCGTTTTTCCAACCTGTATTAACAGCAGTGCCATCACATCCTATGACAACTAATTTTTCAAGAGAAATACCGCGACCAGACAGATCAGAAATAATAGAAGTGACAATATTTTCAGAACTTCCAGAAGTTGGAGTAACATGGCCGATGTAGACTGAACCAAGTTCTTGAATTAGCGAGTAATGCTCTTCCTTTTTTACTCTACGGAACCTTTTCGAATGAGCTACATGTACCACTAACATGTCGTCCTTCCTCCCATCCAAATAGAGACCTTGTAGTGGAATTTCGGCAGATTTACTACTCAATTCAGCCCTAACATTTTGTTTTTCTCTTCTTAATTTGTTTTTGTCTATAACATGGGAGACGTCAGAATCGGTAATTAATCCAACGTCGTACAAAACACTTGATGCGATTGCAGCAGTAGCGCGATCAGAAACTCCATAACGATCGCTCAGTAATGCAGTAGATTTTAGCTTAATTCTCATCTGCCAATTATCAGAGGAAAGTCTTTTTGGCACTTTAAAATCTGGGTCAGTATCGCTATCTTTACTAGAAGGATATTGAAGGACATTTACATTTGAATGCGAGCACGAGGGTTTCAGATCAGATTCAGATTCATCATCCAACGTTAATTGGCTGTCACGCGATCTCCTTTCCAATGATTTACTAACTTTCCTTGTTACAGACACGTCTACCCCTCCAATTTTTCCTATTCTGTGTACTCGTAATAAGTAAACAAACCTTAGCTCAATAGCAGGTATTTTATTTGATTTTGCACAATCACAGCTCACAGTTATATCGCATTTACATAAATCAGGGGTTTTGTTACAAATGCAATTAACAACAATGGGGCATTTGCAAGCTGCTACGTCAAAAAGCAATGAGCATTTTTGCTTAAACTCTTCAATTTTCGGCTTAAACAAATCCCGATTTTTATCCCGTGTATATGATTTCCGTAGGCTCTAATATTTATCATGCGACGCATTTATAAGTTGCACGATTCTCTTATCTGTAACCGTTGGGATAGATGCTTTCTGATACAAACCAATTATTTTGTTAGCTACTGTACTGGCAACTTGTGAAAAACTTTCTTTTTTATTATTACCTTTAAGTGCCAAGTCGTATCTCTCCTGTGAACAACACCGAATCACGTCCTCACCAGTTGGAAGCTTGTTTGATGAAAAAACTTTAGGTGAACCAAATATAGGGCAATCAAATTCCTGTCTTGTGATGATTTTCTTAGGTGCAGCCATAGTATATCACCGTTAAGTCACAAAGTTACACAAAAATGTCGTAACACAAAACCAACATTGAAATAAATGCAAATGCCAAAATGATAGCTGGAAGAGTGAACGAAGCACACATCAAACTGACAGAACAATGACGCGGCTCGGTGGTGACGGTGGCGACAGTGGTAGGTGGCGGGTGATTCGTGGTCTTTGACCCGAGCAAGTTACGACGGGCGCCAGAATTTGGTAGATTTGACAGCTGTTGCGCGAACGGAAGACCTTAATCGATTTGAGCCATTCTTTTTTTAAATCATTATCAGTTCGAGTAAGAGTCAACTATAGCTATTACATTTAATTATTGACAAGTTAAGTGAGATAAAAAATTACCGTAAAAATATACATTTTTCCAAATTTCGGCAAACTTTATAGCGCATGCGCAATCGGAAGATATAAACCGAATGTATTTCTTTTTAAACCCTTTTTAGTCTCCCCATTTCGCAACTTTTCTGTAGTATTACGACTTGAAAAAATTTTTTTTTGTTTTTTCGGCCCACCCTAATGCACAATCTATTGAAAATGAAGGATTGTATAGATGTACGTGCAGAATAGAGATCAGTGATTTTATTTATTCATCCCATTAAAACCCGAGGAATGTGTACAAATATTAACACAGGGTGATTGGGTCGGGTGCTTCATGAATGGGGTGGAATAGAAACTGAAGTCAAACCCAGAAGCAACCAGCTTGCAACAGCATGATAGATTGGGCAGCTGATTAAGCAGAACCAGTGCTGTGCAGCTGCTATTAGGAAAGTCATAAGTATCATTCATGACTTTGGGTACTCTAAGTATTGTGGTGAATGAAAACTTTTAATAAACTAACACAAAAGTGCAGTAAGACAGAAAAAGCTATTTTTGAGGAACTTTTCTAATGCTCCGAGACTGCTTTTGATTATTTTTGGCCTCATTATATCCCAAGTGGTGAAAGATGCATTTTTTTACCATTTCATCCTCCAAATGACAGAACTGTTTATGAGGCAGCAGTGTGCATCACTGTGAGAAGAAATTTAAACAGCACCCTTCTGTATGTAAAGTAATGGCCTGCTTTTTGAGAAAAAGAAATTTCTCCTCATAGATTTCATGGGGGAAAGAAAAACATTGTTTAAATTCTTTATTTTCACATGGAAATTCAAAATGAATGGTAAATAGTACAAATTTATGTATGGTGATGACAAAGACCCTAAAAAGATTTAAATTCCCGTTTTACTCCGGAAAATTTCTGTGTAGGGGAATGGTTGAAATACTGCAAAGCGAAACACATTGCAATGATTGGAAAGGGGTTGAAAATAAGGTGTGAAAACAATTTGAGTATTAGGAGTATATGGTTCCCCACTGAACAATGAAGGTATAAGCTATTTACTCATTGGAACATTTGCATTAGCATCACTTACATGAGTGCCAGGTGAAGAAAAAGCCAAAATCATTAGCCAAAGCATACTCTGCAACTGAAAGCCATACTACGATTCTGAACATAACTTATAATTTCTGTACTTCTGTATTTTCCTGTAAGGTAAAATTCCTAGTTTTCGGTTAGAGAGTTTTCCATGCAGTTTACATTACACTCATGCTTTCAGTTCTGTTGGCATCAAACTCAAACTTCCATTCATTGGCTAGAATTGAATAGGTTTGATGCCTCTTTCACTGCAACTGAGCTAATGCTAATTTTCCCCTGATTTTGAAAGAAAAATAATTTCCTTTTTTTATTAATATAAACATTCTACTTGGAAAGCTGAATAGGAAAATGAGGGAAGATATAGTAAGCAAGTAAACTGAAATAAGGAAAGAAAAATAGAAAAAAAAAAAAGAAAGAAAAGAAATACAAAAGGAAGAAAGGAAAGAATCACAAAAACAGAAAGCGCTACTACTGCTTTGAGCTCTAGTAATTGTGAGCAAAATTGTTTTCTGAAAATGTTTTCTGTTGCCTATTGTCTTTTATGGGAGTTTGATGCATCTTTAATAACGTCTGATTACTTGCCTCTGTCTCTTTTGCTTTTTGTTTTTTCCCACATTTAAAAAAAAAAATGCTTTGGCCTCTTATATTTTATTTTGTTTATGCATTGTTACTGTAGTTAACTGCAGTCCTGTCATAGCATTTCTTGGCAGGTTCATAAGTGCCATATTCACTTGAGCTGATTTATGGTATTTCATGACTTTTAGTACTTGAGGGTGCTCTTGCAGATTGCTTGAGGAGCATAGTGACAGGCAATGGAAGAAATCCACATAACAAGGTGACACTGAAGATATTTGTGGTGAAGTATGACACTAAAGAGTGAACTCTGCACTTTAAGTTACATAAATAAAATTGTTATATGGGACATTTCAATAGTGACTGCTATCTTCTTCAGGTGTGGAATGTATGAAAACACCTTGAGCTGTTAACATGTGTCAAGTCAAATGTTGCTAGATTTGGGAAGGGATTTTCAAATGATAGGAACACCGACTTATGATGTCATATTCCTATCATTTGGAAATCCATTCTCAAATATCACCACATTTGACTTAATGCGTGTTTATCACCCCCTGTAGTTTTCGTACATTCTACATCTAAAAAAGGCACCAGTCACTACTGAAACATCATCAGTATATATCATTAAGCTGTTATCTGAGATTCAGAGGTTAGCTCATCAAAGAAAGACCATCTGCCAGATAAACGTTTAACTGGTGGAACTAGAATTTACCTACTGTTGGTGTATCAAATGTCTCCATTTGCAACAATCTCAGCACACAGCCTGAGCTTCACTGACATCCATCACACGTCATACACAAGATTTTTTGTACTTTGTAATCATAATCTTTTTTTCACGCAGACATTCCTGAACTGTTCCTCCCATGATTACCTTGGCCTTTCTCTACCTTTCATTCCTGCCACTTGGGCTGAAAAAATTCTTCTGGTAAGCATTTCATTACTCACTCTTTCAACATGGCCAAACCATGTAAGAATATAAGTCTCCACCTTACTAACAACATTTTGCCTCACATTACACAACTGCAACACATCTTCTTTCCTCACATCATCATAGTATGTCTTGTCAAAAATAATGTGTAAGTAACACATCTCTCTAGCACATAAACATCTCCTGTATCTCTTCTGCAGTACCCAGGTTTCAATGCCATACATCAGAGTAGGAACAACTACACTTCCATGTACAGCAATTCAGACCTTTCTTGAGAACCCGTTATTCCTGTGAAATCCTCCTAAAGCAGCTATGACTTTCAAACAAAAATTCACTCACTTATTAATTTCATCATCTAATTTGTTCTCTATCAAACACTTCCTAAATATGCAAACTCATTCACCTGGTCAATCTCTGTGCTTATTTAGACTTACCTTGCATTCAGTTCTAAGATTTCCTCACTCAAAATACAACATCCCATATAACAATTATACTGTATTTATGTAACTTAAAGCATAGAGTTCAATTCTAATATCATATTAGAAATACTTTTCCATGAACATCTTTAGTGCATCAAGGATCATATTTTAAAAAGAGAATATGTTTTGCTTAAGGGGGGGGGGGAGTAGGAGGAGTCTGCACAGATTGTCCAGGTAGTCCTGCCATAGCTTATCAGTGGTGTAAAGCAGGCATCTTGAAGGAGCATATTATATTTGAAACCTGCTTTTTCTAATTTATGATAATTGGGGTAAGTGCTGCTTTGCTTTTAGATTCCAGACTTTTCCTAACTCCTGATGTATGTGTACATTTCATCTGAGGCCTTTATCAATAGTCAGACATTTTTAAATGTTTTACTGTGCTCCACCAAGGAATCATTATTATTATTATTATTATTATTATTATTTTGGTAGTAGTATTTACTTTTCTCATGCACAGAATTACTCCGGGAGTTGATGTCATTAGTTGATTCCTCTTTACTGCCTCTTCAATCTCACTATTCCACCAAGCATCACCTCTACTGTTACCCACTATTATGGTACCACAGACTTCTACAGCAGCAGTAACAATACAGTTCTTAAAACATTCCCACTTCTTTTCTACATCCCTCTCACCAGACTTCAGCTCCTTCAGTCTTTCACTGAGTATGTCAGAATAACGCTAATGATTTTCAGGGAGCCTTTCAACCTTCATTCTTTCCATCCTGGGTCTCTTCCTATTCCTTTTTTTTTTCCCAACCAACATTCAGTTTCACTCGTGACACTACCAAGTAATGACCAGAACCAACATCCGCTCCTCCCATCGTACAAGTGTCAACAACTAAGTGTTTCAGACCCTGATCGTAGACAACAAAATCTATCACACTCTTTTGACCAAGAGTATGATTTTCTCAAGGATGTGTGGATACTCTTGTGGTTGAAAAATGTATTAAATGCACACAAATCATTCTCAATGCAGAGTTCAATTAATCTTTCACCATTATCATTCATACAAGGATCATTAAACTTACCCAGAACATTGTCAGAAATTGCATTCTGCACACCTACTTGTAGGCAGCTAGCTCATATTACTGGATGTGAAAGAATAATCCTTTTCTCTTGCTATCATTTAACCTCTGCTGTCTTGTAGTTAACTTAACCTCTGTTGTAGTAAAGTTCATGGCATAAATTGAATTTCTTGTGGTACAGCAGCCTCGATATTTATATGCGATGATTTTTTTTATTTATTTAGACCAAAAACTATATTTTGTAGATATGAATCATTTGGAAGAATTTTTTAAAATTAATTCATAAATTTTACTTTCACGCCAAACTTTGTCAAACAATTTTATTTCCAATTTGTGGCATGAATTGTTGACTATGTGTACACCAAAGTTCTTTCCATTTCATTCTGTTGGATATTCAGATGGCTCTGAATAGCAATGCTTTATTTATATCAGCTTGATAGAATACCTTTCCTAGTGTGTGATGAACTTAATGAATTAAGCACTTATTTAAATTACAAATTTTTAATAATTGTATGATAGGCAATTATTGAGTTGTCATGTTTTAATTCCATGAATCTGTCCTTATCTCTTCCTAGGCAAACCATACTTAGGAAAACCAAGTGACATGTGGGCTCTTGGAGTTGTTCTTTTCACTATGTTATATGGACAGTTTCCATTTTATGATTCAGTGCCCCAGGAACTTTTCAGAAAAATCAAAGCTGCTGAATATTCCATACCAAAGTATGCAACAGAAGTTACATTGTGTTGGATGTGTGTGTGTGTGTGTGTGTGTGTGTGTGTGTGTGTGTGTGTGTGTGTGTGTGTGTGTGTGTGTGTGTGTGTGTGTGTTCATTATTTAACTATGGCATTATATGACTACATATTGAGCCATTTATTTTTGATGCTGATGTTGTAATCTCTAAAAGTATGTTAGTGTTCATTCATTTTATTTTGATATCTATATTCTATGTAGTGTTCAGGACAGTGATATGAAGTCAGTGACCTCATAATAAGATATGTTTATATTTACATGTGTGCCATTTTATAAATACAACAAATGTGTTGCTGTAATAGATGTGATGCACTATACACTTAACAGATATATCTAAATTGTGAAAATACATGTACGTTACAGTTAAAAAGAAACTGAAGATGCACAGAAGCTTTCAGCCCAAATTGGGCCTTGATCACCTGCAAACATTTAAAGCTAGACTGGTTGCCAGATTTGGTGTTTCAAGTTCATGATTACTGTTGTTGCGATTTTCAAATGATGGGGACAAAATAAGGACACTTTGTATTTCCGTTGGAAGAGATGGATATTTCAATGCTCTCATGAAAATGCAAAGCCCTTTTATTGATGAAAGGAGTAATTCTCTCAGTATTATTCACAAGAGGCTCTGCTGAAGTATCAGTGAGAGTGAGTAAAACCAAGGTGAAATTCAACCAGCCATTTACTGATGCTGCAAAAGATGCTGCCAGTGTAAACTGTGGTATCAGCTGAAGTGAAAATAGGAATCTTGTGCACACTAGGCCCATTTAGGAGTTCAGTTTTGTCTCCGTGATACTTTATCATAGTGACCCAGGGAATGGCCTAGGTCACTATGATGACTTTGCCACCCCAGGTACTTTGTCATAGTGACCCAGGGGATGGCCTAGGTCACTATAATGACTTTGCCACCCCAGGTACTTTGTCATAGTGACCCAGGGGATAGCCTGCTGATGTCAACTCCCTTACTCCCCACACAGTGCCAAAGACCAATGCCTTTGGACAGTCATATATTGAGTTGTCAGAAAAGTCATGACATATTTTAGTCATGTTTTGCAAAGGTCATTTATTGATAGAAAGAACAAAGATCAATCAATGATATAATGCCCGTTTTGTTCGATAACCTTTTGCCATCTTTCAGTGAGCTGCAGAATGCCTCGTTCATAGAAGGGCCTGTCTTTCGTGGCAAAAACCTGTACAAGGTGCTGATTTACAGCCTTATCCGAATTGAACGTTATACCACACAAGGACTGTTAAAGAGAGCGAAAGAAGTGGAAGTCTGATGGCGCAAGGTCAGGCGAGTATGCTGGGTGTGGCAACACATCCAACCCAAGCTCCAATAATTTTTGGTGGGTGATCAAACTTGTGTGTGGTCTCGTGTTGTCGTGATGGAATAAGACACCTTTACGATGAACGAGCTCTGGACGTTTCTGGATGAGGGATTCGTTCAAACTGTCCAATTGCCGACACTACACATTTGAATTGATTGCTTGGTTCCGTGGTAGGAGCTCGAAAAACACACCACCTTTAAAATCCCACCACACTGAGACCAGAGAACCTTCCGCTGGTAAATGTCTGCTTTGGATGTCGTTTGAGACGAAGCAGCATGTCGGGACCAAGACCATTTGCACAGCACATTGTTGTACACAATCCACTTTTTGTCACCAGTTATCAGTCGCTTAAAAAAAGGATCATTTTCCTCACGTTTAATGAGCATATCGCAGATGTTTATATGTGCCGTCAAATGGGCTCCTTTGATTTCATGAGGAACTAACACATAGAGCTTGCTTACCAGTGGCGGCTTTTCAGGTGAAGAAGGTGAAGTGCCTCTTCACCTATTTATTTACTCAAAGTAAAGTTTTATTCAGCATTTTTATATAATATATTCTTTTTTGCCTTTATTCCGTTCCAAAATACTCAAAATTTTGAATAGATATTAATTCACATGGCACGCTCAATACGGAAAACAAATTCTTGTATGCAAAACACTGCAAGTGAAGAGCCGAAATGAAAATGCTTGGAAGTCTGCAGTTTTCTGCCGAGTTGCCATGGTAACCGTGACGCCACCCTCCCCAATCTGCTCACTCAAGTGAAGTGTTTCAGCTTCACGCGCCTTACCTCCGCATCTTTCAGTTTTTGAGCTTAAAGTCGTGAGAGATCACGGTGAAGTGGGCGGACTACCATTCAATCTGCTAGGGCTTTTCCCCCTTGTAATGCTGTGGTACATTATTTTCCGAAAGGAATTTGTTCTTTCGTGCTTTGTGATTATTTGTTGAAAGCTTTAACTTATATTTTAGGTTTGTGTACAATTTAACTGATAGTGATAGTTTTTAGTATGCATCCTGTGGACAACATTGTTTGTAATTTATTGCAAACTACATTTACTCTGAGGAAAGATGAAGAGGAAAGAGACATTTTGCTTCAAGGACGACCAACGGATTCACTGACAATTGTTGCCAAGAACGAAATCAAGAAGAGCAGAAATCTAACAATATTAATTTAAAAAATTGTTGGTTTACTGAATATAAATGGATTTGCAGCACTTCTGTGTTTTTTTTTTTTTTTTTTTTTTTGGGCCCTGCTTACTTTTTAGTAATAAACATTCGGCGTGGAATAAAGACAGATTCTCAGATTTATTAAGCGTAACACGGTCACTTCATAAACATTATGATTCTAGCGAACACCTGAAATGCAGATTAATGTTAAGGAATTTCAAAAAAAATTCAAAACACCATTGCCGATGCCCTGAGGGAGAATGCTGGCTTTTGAAAACGTATTTTAACGAAAACGTTCGTTTAAATAGACTTTTCCTGTAGACAGTGATTGATGCAGTATTAGTCTATACTGTATTTGAGCAAACAAGAACTAGCATTCCATGGCCATGACGAAAGCATGGGCTCGATAAATCGTGGAAATTTTATTGAATTACTTTCATTGTTGATATGAAGAAGTTCTTTAGAAATTGAAAATCAATACGAAATGATAAAAAACTATTCAAAATGAATTAATTGAATGTATTTCTGAATATATAAACGATCACGTCAAAAAATTAAATAATTTTTTATTGTTGATTCGGAAGGTGTATTGGTTGAGGGATTTTTGGGTTTCCATGATGTGAATGAAGATAGAACGTCAGGAGCTTTATACAAAATGCTAGACAAAATTTTGGAACAGTTTGATTACCAACACAAATAAATAGGACAATGTTACGATGGGGCAAGTATAATGTCTGGACACTTAAATGGGCTACAGAAAAAAAAGTCAAGGATAAAGCTTCTCAAGCTGTTTTTGTTCAATGCTTAGTTCATCGTTTGAATCTTGTATTACACCAGAGTTTTTCTAAAATTTCTAAGTTTCGAATACGTTTTGCAAGCCTCAGTGGAATTGCTTCATTTGTTCACCATTCTGCGAAGCGGTCTTATACACTTATATCAACAACCGCAAGATGCAGACCAACCAAAACAGAAACTCGATGGTCCTCCACTTCGAAATTAGTAAGTGTAGTTGTTGAAGATTGGGATAAATTGAAGGAAGTGTTCGGATTTCTGACGAATAGCGAATAATCAGAAAAAAATCAATTCATCTTGCCAAGGGGTTTTTGAATGATATGAACACTTTCTAATTTACATTTTTGGCCCCACCGATCTATTATTCGAACTTTTGAAGAAAAATAACTAAACATAAACTACTGTGTAACTCAAAAAAAAAAAAAAAAAGATAAAAACTCGTGAAATTTTGAGCCATAAAAGGAACGATGAGTTATTTGAAACACAGTTTGGAAAAGTTAGCAAAATCACAAAAATAAGCATGGGAATATGCTGCTCTTACACAGAAAACAATTTTTTCAAAATTATAAACAATTGTATTTTGAAATTTTGGACCTCATTCTTATGGAAATGGATAGAAGATTTCAAGACTGTAAGAAACTTCAATTTGTCTGACTTGCTGACACAACCAAATTCGAATAATTTAATGCATGCTTTCCCACTCGCGCTCTTGAGAATCTACATTTTTACGGAAATATATTTACTAAACACCAGCACCTTAAAAATGAATTGAGTCTTGTATATGCCGATGAAAAATTAAGGAATATATTGACTCAAGAACTCCTTTGAGTGTTTCACGGAGACAAAGACATTTTTACAGAAGATTATAAATTGGTTTTCCTCAGTTTAACAATTCCATCTACAAGTGTGCCAGTGGAAAGAAGTTTTCTTAAAAGAATACAAACTTGCTCAAGAAACACTAGTTCCCAAGATAGATTTGCTTCTCTGGCAAATATTTCTATTCAGGAAGACATTTTATTGATGCTCACGAAGAAATAACCATCTTATGACGACATAATCAACAAATTTGGAGCTTTAAGAGAAAGAAAAATTGATTTAATATGCAAAAAATAAGTAAGTCCTCATTAAGGGATTTTCATTGTAGACAGTAGATATCTTTTCATACTGCTCTTGTACCTCTTCACCTATTTTTCCAACCACGAGCCGCCACTGTTGCTTACATATCCCAGCTTGTTCAGGTGGTTGTGAACGCTTGAATGATGGATGTGCAAGGTGTCTGCAATCTCTCGTGTCGTGTAATGTGGGTTTGACTCGATCAATGCCTTGATTTGGTCGTCATCAACCTCGATGGGCCTCCCCGACCGATGAGCATCGTTGAGGTCGAAATCACCAGCACAGAATTTTGCGAACCACCGCTGGCACTGAAGTTCTTGTAGAGCATTATCACCGTACACTTTACGCAACTTTTCACAAGCTGGATGCGTGTTCTTCCCTTTACGGAAGTAAAACAGTAAAATTTGGCGAAAATGCATCGTTTGGTCTTCCATCTTCAACTAGATGTCAAATCTCCGCAAATCAACCAAACCGCTCACTGTTCCTTTTAGACTGCAGCTAGAACTGGCACCTGTCGAATGCCATAGCAATAACAGAGCTGTGCATGCCTCTAGTACTTTCAAAACCGCCCAACCACCATCGGGTGCCAAAATACATCATGACTTTTCCGACAACCCAATATAATTGGGAAACGAATTTCCCTGAAGAAATGATTCTTCATAATACATGGTAGGCATCATAATACAATTATTGGTATATTTTCACTGTATTTTGTGAAACCACTTCCTTAAGAAAACTTAATTTTTTCCTCGTCTTCTGGGGCGGGAATCGAACCCTCGCCTCCTAATTTCCAGTCAAGCATGCTAGTCATTACACTACCCAGGACAAGGAAATTCCAAGCAACTGAATGTTGACGTCTGAGAACCTTTGTCATAATCTGCCAGTGGGTGTAGTAGGTTTCTAACACAGAGAGATAATCCGAACTTCACAGTCCTTGCCCTTGCATTATTCAAGGTTGTGATGGCAACCACTGTATCATTTGCATACATCACAACTTGCCCTTGCATTAGTTTGGGTAAGTCATGCAGATGAGTGAGGAACAGTGTTGGTCCTAGAACAGAGTCCTGGGACTTGAAATCTAGTCAAAAATTTACATGCCTAACATTTTGCTGATGAAATTTTACATTGCTGATTTTAATGAAGTAAATACATCAAAAGGAAATCAGTTGCTTTTATTATTTCCAATTATTGCAGTCAAAACTGAAGTTTAACCTCATCTACAAGATTTCCTCACATTCTTCATCATGATACAATTGAAGAAAGTGGGCAATAACATGCCTTGTGCCTTTGGCAGCTGATTGCCAATGTTCAAGTTTTGGATATCCAGTAGTATTAGCAACAGTGAAAAATCCACGTACCTGCCTACTAAATGATGCACGTGTTCAACTTTCGAAAAAAAATGTGTTCACTGGTAACTTATGAGTGTGCACTAATTTCTCGAATGTTCTCCCACTATTTGTTGGGAGAGCAGAACGGAAATGCTTTGACACTGTGCCAGAGGCTCTAGCCTGCTGACTGGTTCTGTTAGTGACGTCACCGTTGCTCTGCATCGGCTGTGATCTTGGTTTTCTCATCACAGCTACCTATCACGCTGAGAGGTTAAGTGTCATCCACAGCCCATTACCGAATAATTATTTGAATTTTTATAATCCTCCTCCCTGATGTGGTTTTCAATGTTGAACCGAAAACTTTTGCAGTACAATGCCGTACTGATTACTCATTTTAAGCTACCAGCCTGCCCAATCGGGTCAATACTGAATGAAAATTTTCTTTTGTACATGCCCCGATGAGCATGTAGTAAAAAATAATACGTGCCCTATTCAAATTTATACATGCCGCGGGCATATTGGGCAGTGGATTTTTCGAGCCCTGATCTGAACAGTTCCATGAGTGGTCATGGGCACTGAAGCAGCTGAAATTTGTGTAGCAAATTGTCATGTGACACATGGTAAAATACCTTACTGATGTTTAGGAACGTAGCACCGAAGTGCTTGCCCTTTGCTCTCCCTTAAAAGGTGTATTCAACAAGTTTTGTGCAACTAGTGCACTGTGTTATGCTTAGCTCTGAAACTTCCCTGTTTGTTAGGTATGACTTATCGTCACAGAAATGGAGTTACCAACTGATGATCACCTTCTTGAACACTTGGTCTATAATGGGTAGGAGCAAGATGGGTTGGTAGTTTTGTCTTAAAGTATGGTTGGTTCCTTGTTTCAGCACTACCACTACTCTGCTCTTTTTCAGGCACCAGAGAAGTACTTCAAGCAAAGGGCTCCATTGAATATACCATATTTTTCAAAATATGAGACATACCCTTGCTTTTTGGGGAAAAAATTATGTAAAAATAAATAATATGGCACTTTTAAGATTTCTATTAAGAAAATAAACTTTATGCATAAAAAAAGCAGCTTATGATTCATCAAATCCTTGCAATTCGCAAAATTAGCAATGTGCGATATCACCGATGAAAATAATGTAGAGAAGCGCCATTCAGTCCATCAATGGCATACATGCTCTACAGGATTTGCCTGTGATGTCACACCTTTATACAGCCAATGGCCTTTGTTATTGGTTCAGGTTATCATCCTCGCCTCATGGTTGATGTGTCAAATAATACGAGATTGATTGGAGTCCATCAAAATTCTAGGAATTGGAATTTTTTTTTTTTTTTAATCTGAAGCTTGGCAAGAATCATTCAAAATAAAAAAATATCATCAAAGAAGTGAATCGGCTAACGCACATTATTGGCACACAGCAAGGAAGTGAGACTTTCAGATGTAGTGACATCTTCTGTTGTAAAATGCAAATCAAAGTACGTTTCCTCGGTTAAGCTTCAACAAAATTTGCATGTTTCATGAATGAGATTTTTGCATTTTGTCTGTGAAAGTTCTGCATAAACCAAAGAGTTTGCAACAGCAATAATGCAGCCAGCGCTAATGTGTTTGAATCCCAAGTTTGCAGGTGGATGTCTTTAGCAGTTGTTGTGATGTTTCGTCTTGAAATACGGTTCTTCCCGTTCTTTTTCTTATCACTTTGCTTTTTAAAGAAATTGTGATAGTCTTTCTTTGTTTGTTTACTCGCTGTGTACAGCATAATGAGGTACATGCTTAAACAGTATTTCAAATCATTAACTCGTGAAAGCATGGTTATGCACATAGGCACAAATACTTGTTTCTAGCATGATAGAAAACCCAGCTTATAAAAACACATGCCTAGTAAACAATGGAGAAACGTAGAAATAAAGTGCATACTAGCATTCACGATACAACATTGTAGATAAAGTGCAGAAGAATATCAATTGCTGTACCTAAGTTAAAATGGTAACATTTTAAACTCTTTTAGCTTTTTATAACAGCACATATGTGAGTGTGCATATATATTCATGGTGATAATAATAACCTTTGGTTTGTAAGATACAGGGGGATTTTGACCTCCATTTTTTTTTGGGGGGAGGGGGAGGTAGTGTGTCTTATATTCCAAAAAATATGGTATTTTGACAATGGCTTCGATAAGCATAGGGGGCAGCAGCTTCAAGACCCTGACAGTGATGCCATCACTTCCAGGAACTTTTCTCATGTTCATATCTGAAGTATGAAGATGAAACTTGGGTTTCTCTTCCAAAGCCATGCAAGTGTGCTCAGAGTTATCAACATCTTTTTAGGGGAAAACTGTTTCCCTTAGAACCTCCGTGAGAGCATTGCCCTTTTTTATCATCTGAAAACACCATGCACAACCCTGTGAGCCAGTCAGTGTGGGTGGGATGTTACTTGTGCTATTCATTAGAGTGGTCCACATGTCACACCAGTTTCACAGAGATACTTGTTCCATTGCAGTTACCTGTCAGCTCTGATCTCAGCTCTGGCAAAGTCTTGAAACCTATCATATTGGTACTTGTTCTTGTCAGTGTGGTAGTGCTGCCAGATTCTTTGAAACTTGTTCTTCTTTCTGATTAATCTGCAAATCCAGGG
Source organism: Macrothele yani (assembly GCA_039090855.1). Classification (NCBI taxonomy): domain Eukaryota; kingdom Metazoa; phylum Arthropoda; class Arachnida; order Araneae; family Macrothelidae; genus Macrothele; species Macrothele yani. The sequence continues at coordinate 7,113,732 of CM077030.1, read as the reverse complement.
CTTTAGGTTATATGGGGTATGAACTGCAGGACTGGGCCCTTACACTTGTTGGTGACCTGATGTGTGTAGTTGGTGTGTCATTCTGCTACCCCATTAACATAAGTTTCAGAGTTGATCTGTAACAATTTCCAGTTGATAGCATGTTCTAGTAAGTCATGCTATGAACCGGAAATTGTTACAGATAGCATGATAACTTACCAGGACATGCTATCAACCGGTTGATAGCATGTCCTAGTAAATCATCCAAGGCACCTTCCAGTTTCAGTATGACTGGGTCATAATAGCATATTTTGTGTTTGAACGTGGCAAGTTTATTTGGCATACGTCACCATTTTCAAACTTCTTACATCGTAAGCATCCCATTTTTTATGTGTGTCTTCAATAAAGGAAAATGCACTTATTGGTTCAGTGAATTGTTAAACAGCTGTTGAAACTTTTGAATAGTTTATTGATCTATTACTTTGAGCATTGATGCCAAGCCTAATGTTATATAAACAAAGCGGACTGTATAAAGGGAACAAAAAAATGACTATTGCGGAGAAGTGATGTTGGGGACATGAATTTTTGGACTAGCGCCGAGTTTTAAGCAAAGGCCACAAAAACGAAGTTATAAGTGAAATAAAAGCAGGTTATCAAGGCACTATGTTGCTGCACAAAGTGGATAGTTGATGTATGCTACCTGCTGCCCCTGTAGCAAAATCATGGCCACAGGAGACATACATAGCAGATTTTATTTTGGTCCTGTAGACATGACATCCCAGAAGCCAATGTAATCCTCTCTGGCAGACTTCTGATCATCAGTGCACATTTTCTATCTGAGCACAGAATTCCATCATTCAAAACTTTCCAAAAACATAAGTTAGGTGAAGTTAAGATAATTTTTTTTTTCTTTTCCTGCGATGTTTTCTCTGTCTATACCATTGTTAAATATAAATTTTATTGCATAAGTGTTTGTTTCAGCTTGGAAACTCAAGCAGCAATTTTCGAAATTGGAAGTTAGACGAAGCACTGTAATCTTAAATTCTTTTTCTCACAATACCCTCTCTGCTCTGCATTATTGTTAAGTGTTTTATACCATACATATTTTCATTTCAGCTTGAAAATGGGTGAAAGATTTCCAAAAACGGAATTTGAATAGAACAGAGATTTCTTCAGTAATTATAAATTGTTTCTCCACAATGTTCCTTTGGTCCAAATGTTGTTGCTAATTATCATTTTGTTGCAGAAATATGTGTGTTTTAGCTTAAAAATAGAGACAAACATTTCTGACAACAGAAGCTAAAGAGAGAGAAGATTTCTCTGTGATCTTAATTTTTTTTTCTTTTTTGCGATATTCCCCTGTGCTGTATTGTAGTTAAACACCATTTACTTATGTAAATGTTTGTTTTTAAGATGGAAAATGGAGGAGAAATTTTTCTGAAAATGGAAGTTGATGGAGCAAAAATTTCTCCTGTAATTTTTTTTTCTTCTTCCTGGTGATGTTGCCTCTGACTTTTGTTGTTGTTAAATATCATTTTATTCCATTAATCTTTGTGCTTCATCTTGAAAATTGATGGGGAATTTTTTGAGAATGGTGGGTGGATGGAGCGAGAATTTTTTCCAAAATCATACACTTTTATTTTTTGTGAGGTTTCCTCTGTTATCCTCTTTAGAACATCATGATCAATTACATCCACAAGCTGTAGGACTGACGGCACATAGTGGGGTTTTATTTGTGTGCCGGATCTGCTCCGCATCTGTCCTCGTCAAGTATCAGGATAAATAGCAAAATAGGATTCATCTGTGAAAAGTACTTGGTGCCACTGTGTATTTTATGACTTATACTGTGGGACCAGGTACATCTTTATGACAGGGAGCTAATGTCAATGCTATACATCTCAAATGCCTCCTTCCTCTGAATCCGTACTCAAGAAGACGGCTTTGTACCATTTCCGTACATACTGTGACACCAAAAGCAGCTCGAAGTGATTCCCGGAGTTGGCTACTGGGTATAGGCCGTCTCTGAGCATTTACTGTTAGGTAGCGATCTTTTCTCCTGGTGGTTATCCTTGGGCGATCATTCCTGGGTCGATCTGTAACATTTCCAGGCTGTAGAAATCTTGTGTGTAGTATAATTACTATACTTCATGAAACTCCTAAAGCAGCAGCCACCTTGATCTGCCTTACACCTGCCTGTAACATGCTAACAGCCCTATTTGTGTTGTCAATGCTTAAAGGTCATCTGGACATCATTTCAGGTTAATCCCACTCTGAAGGCAATACATTCAGAAAACTTCTAAACCAAGCGGTGAAATGACACGTTGTGTGCTTCTCGCAGGGTACTTTTATTGGAGCTCGCACACCATGTGTTTTGTTGTCATAATGCTAATTTACAAATGACATAGTTACCCACGCTGATAACTGATCTCCAGTAGTTGCCAAACTTGCATATCACCAAGTTACCAAGTTTTCTCTTTGGAACCTCAATATCCCTAACTTTTTGTGACCAGTGTATATACTATACTATGAAAATTAATTGGGACAAAGTAAAAAATCACTCTTTTCCAAAACTATGCCTTTATATCATTCTATGCCTTGATATACACTGATAAATACCTGTATTAGTATGAAGTATGTCCTCCTTTAGCAGAAATGACCTCTTGAATTCGTTTCGGCATTGACTCCACTAATTGAGTGCACATATTTTTGACTTCACAATCGTGGAACCACACTTTTATAGCATTCGTTATCATGTGTTCTTTGGTTGTACAGTCCATTTTACCTAAACGTCTCTTCAAAATATTCCACAAGTTTTTTATGAGATTTAAGTCTGGTGAATTCCCAGGCCAATCAAGAAAATGAATTTGATTTTCCAAAATGGAACAATCCTATACTGTAATATTTCTACGTACTTGGCTGAATTCATCATACCTTGAACAGGAACTAAGCTTCCAGTGCCATTTGATGTGAAAAAACCCCAAAACATCTGTTTCAGAGGGTGTTTTACAGTTTGTTTGACATGCTCAGGTCTTAAGGGTTCACAGTTACTTTGTCTAATGACATTTGCTTTGTAACCCTGCACAAATAAATGAGTTTCATCACTGAAAATTACCTTTTTCCAGTCGTCAGCAGTCCATGATTTATATTTTTTTGGCCCATGCTAAACGTTTTATCTTCATTTTTGCATTCAAATATTGTTTTTTCGTTGGTCTTCTTGCCTTCCGGCCAACTTTCAGAAACCTACGGCATACAGTTAAATCACTAACATCACACCCACTAGCCAATAAATCTCTTTGAAGGTCTGGGTTTTCTTTTTTTGGATTCATTTTACTATTTCTGATTAGATATTTATCGGTTCGTGGAGTTGTTTTTCGTTTTCTTCGACATTTACCTCTCCTTTTTGGAGACGATGATCCAGATGCATTGTAACGCGTAAACAGTCTTGATACACTTGATTTACCTACACCAACTGCAGAAGCGATATCTCTCACTGTCATAGAAGTGTGATTCTTCAGAGCAATTATTTTTGCACGCTTCCCTGGGGAAATATCCATTTTTCAATACACGAAAGCAACACGTACTCACCGAGAGCAAAAACTAACATCCACCTGTCACACACGAAAGCTCACAACTAAAGCTGAAGTGCCTATTTCCTATTTAAAACCGGTCAAATCACATTCTTACTGTCAAGTTCTAACAGTCACACCAGTTTACGTGGGTTTCCGACATCAACTGGCGATCACATTACAATTCTGAGAATAAAATAGCTTGTCTCAATTAATTTGCACGGTATAGTACATATGTGCATCCAATGGAAATACAGCACTTGCTTAGCACTGATTCACTTAATGCCCTGTTTTTCTGGAATGAATCAGGTGCATTAAGCTGGGGATTCCTGTATTTTTTTGTTACATGTTTTACTCAGATATTTTTTTGTGTGTACTTTGAAAAATGTGGTACATTTATTTTGTAAGTAATGACTGTACTGTATGTGTTTTGTATCAATATCATGCATTCATATTTTAATGTGTGTGTGAGTGTTCTTATCTTTTGCTTTTTAGTGATGATAGAGTGTCAGAGAATACAATTGCAGTTATTAGGAAGCTTCTGGTTTTAAATCCAAATCAAAGAATGGCAGCTGACCAAGTTCTTGATTCCTTGCAGTCGATATTAACATTATGGTATGAACTTCTTTTTTTGTTAATTTTGTTTTTCATGTAATTTTGTAACATTAGTGTCACTAGAAATTTGGTACTGGAAACAAATTACACAACATTTTGTCAATGCTAGATAAGGGACTGCAAATAAGTCCCTCATCTGAACAGCGAGTTCTCTGCCACTAAGGTCTGCACATTTGACATTGTTCCTCTTGAAATAATTGTTTTGTGTGACGAATAGAAATTGAAGGGAAATTTTGTGACATTGTTAGGGTTCAGTAGGTATCAGTTTCCAAAAATTCAACTGTTTGTATTTAGTAATTTTTTTAAAGTCAGGAGCCAGGGTAATGATGAGATAGTACAAGTGATATGGTTGAATGATTAAAAAGGAGCCAAAACACTTCAAAAACAGAGATAATTTTCATGTAAAATGTGAATTGCTTGTCTGTAGTGTAACCCAGGGCAGTTGGCCAGCTGGTGTGATAGCCATCCCTATAATCTCTCTGCAGTTAACATAAAACTCTAGCTGTGCACCACAAGGATATACATTAGAATGCTGGGTGACAGGCCCAGTGTTTTTCTCACACCTTCCCTTAATGTGGATCTCCTCCCAGTTGGAGGAATTATCACAGTTCTACAAAAGCACTTTATATTATATTATATTATATATTTCAATTTACTTCCGATATTGGAGGTTAATTATTTAACGTGCATTAATGCATTTGCATTTTTGAACTTCACTTTTAGTTGGTAAAGTTCGATGAACACTTACCGCACGTGGGGCTTGGCTTTCAATCCATATTTCCGTTACGTGGATGCGGCACGGGATTTTTCATTTGGCCACGGGTCCGCTTCTTTTTTTTTTTTTTTTTTTTTCTCCGTTGGAATTTATTTTGTCTCATCACCAAATGAGTTTTTCCTTTGCTGCATCCTCATTTACTTCAATATTTATTCATACCCGAGTACTTTCGGTACTACTACTATACCGTCTTCGAGGGGACATTTTGCTCCAACTAGCACGGACCGTGTCAGCTGGGCATTTCGGTGGTTCTCGCGGGCTGCTTCTGTCATCTGCTATCGCTTCTTCTTGGGCGTTGTGGCGCCATCTCTTGTTGGTCAGTGATCTCCTTTTTCGAACTTTTTCTTTTTTTTGCTCAATTTTAATTAAATTTCTCCAGCTGTTTCTCAAATTATTAGGGTCATTGTGGTTGCAAACTTTTGTCCTATTTTTTCAATCATTACCGACTCTGCTATTCTGAGGTGTTTTTCGGATTTACAGCTTTTAATGATTTTTATATTTTCGAATTTTGGATATTTTTGGTTATCCAGACAGTATTGAATCAGTGCTGTTTTTCTTCTTTTTCTGCCAGTTTTTTATGTGTTGTTTTAATCTGTGTTTAAGCTTATTTTTGGTACTTCCTATATAAGCCATTGGAGGATTTTCAGTAATAGGAATTGAATAAATACCTGCTTTTTCTAACATTCTTATTTTATCATTATTTTTTGTTACTATATTTTTGATGGTATTTACTTTTCCTCCAATTTGAATGTTATGCTTTTTACAAATATTATTAATTTCATTGGTAGTGCCTTTAATGTAAGGAAAACCATTTAAATATTTGATTTCTTTTTTAATTACTACAGCATTATTTTTTTTATTTTCTTTATTACTTCTGTGTCCCATTTTTTTATTAAATGGTTAGGATAACCAAAGCTGCTTGCAATTTTTTTTATGAATTTGATTTCTTCATTGATGAACTGACTATTTTCAGAATGCGTATATGCTCTTTTAATTAAGGTTTTTATACTATTGCATTTTTTGATAACATGTACATCCAAAAAGGCAATAGCCTTTTTGGATGTACATGTTATCAAATCCACAGATAAGTTACTATACAGAGTTTATCGGAAAAGTTCATTTGTTCCAGTCCTAATCCCATACAATTCAGCACATCCATATCCTCAAAAATGCAATAGTATAAAAACCTTAATTAAAAGAGCATATACGCATTCTGAAAATAGTCAGTTCATCAATGAAGAAATCAAATTCATAAAAAAAATTGCAAGCAGCTTTGGTTATCCTAACCATTTAATAAAAAATGGGACACAGAAGTAATAAAGAAAATAAAAAAATAATGCTGTAGTAATTAAAAAAGAAATCAAATATTTAAATGGTTTTCCTTACATTAAAGGCACTACCAATGAAATTAATAATATTTGTAAAAAGCATAACATTCAAATTGGAGGAAAAGTAAATACCATCAAAAATATAGTAACAAAAAATAATGATAAAATAAGAATGTTAGAAAAAGCAGGTATTTATTCAATTCCTATTACTGAAAATCCTCCAATGGCTTATATAGGAAGTACCAAAAATAAGCTTAAACACAGATTAAAACAACACATAAAAAACTGGCAGAAAAAAGAAGAAAAAACAGCACTGATTCAATACTGTCTGGATAACCAAAAATATCCAAAATTCGAAAATATAAAAATCATTAAAAGCTGTAAATCCGAAAAACACCTCAGAATAGCAGAGTCGGTAATGATTGAAAAAAATAGGACAAAAGTTTGCAACCACAATGACCCTAATAATTTGAGAAACAGCTGGAGAAATTTAATTAAAATTGAGCAAAAAAAGAAAAAGTTCGAAAAAGGAGATCACTGACCAACAAGAGATGGCGCCACAACGCCCAAGAAGAAGCGATAGCAGATGACAGAAGCAGCCCGCGAGAACCACCGAAATGCCCAGCTGACACGGTCCGTGCTAGTTGGAGCAAAATGTCCCCTCGAAGACGGTATAGTAGTAGTACCGAAAGTACTCGGGTATGAATAAATATTGAAGTAAATGAGGATGCAGCAAAGGAAAAACTCATTTGGTGATGAGACAAAATAAATTCCAACGGAGAAAAAAAAAAAAAAAAGCGGACCCGTGGCCAAATGAAAAATCCCGTGCCGCATCCACGTAACGGAAATATGGATTGAAAGCCAAGCCCCACGTGCGGTAAGTGTTCATCGAACTTTACCAACTAAAAGTGAAGTTCAAAAATGCAAATATTATATATTATACTGTACAGTAAAACAGTGTTTATACGTCTTTCAAGGGACCGTTCATAAAAGACGTATAACTGAAATTAAAGTCTAAAATGCGAAGTGAATTTCTTTGGTACACACGTATATTATATACAGTACTACTGTAGTAGGGGAATTTGGGGTAGCCCCTGACACAAAAATTAGACTGTAAAATATTTGAAAATCAACAGAATGAAGCCTGTATTTGCAGATTAGAAATGAAGTAAAACACTGAACTTAGAATAGTAAGTAAGCAACAATCAGATAGTTGAATCACCTGAGCTGAAATCGAGTCTTGAAGTCAGTCTTCAATGTTCGGCAAAAAAAGAACTGGCAGGTAGCCCCGGACATACATTTCAACGATGGCCAAACCGTTCTTCAGCCCTGCAAACGTCACAGTAAAAATAAACTTTTGAAGGGTCAATATCCACACACTCTTCAAGCGCCCAGTCTTTGCATCTATGACATTGAATCCAATCTTCTTCAAAAGATTCCCCACAAATAATGCATTCTGTTCCCTCATTACTGACTGCCGGAGTCAAATTGGAAATGTTCTGCTTTTTTTGCTTTTTTTTATTGCTTCTGACCTGGTTTTTCTCTGTCTACGTGTTTGTAAAGGGCGCAGATGTTAGAATCTCACTTCTTTGTGTCTTTCGTGAGCGTGTCAGAAGGCGTTTCCGAGTTGCATTAGGAAGTGGGGATTATTGTTTGAGCACTTCGCTTGCACTATAACGTGCAGTTGAAGGTGTAGTTTCAGGCGTCAGATGCGTGTTACGACTAGTTGATGGCTGCGATATCTGACCGGTGGAAGGCTGCATGATGTGACTGGTAGACGGCTGATTAGCAGTGTTTTCAGTTAATGCCGGTTCTTGTTCAATATTGGTCATTAACGCTGGCAAGAAATCCAAATCTCTGAAAACATCCTCCCTATTAAAAGGATAAATTCCTGAGCACTTAAACCCATTTTGTGCTATTTCTACTCTAGCTGCTTTAGCAAAAGCAGCATTCACTAAAGCAGCGATGTCATAGTCGGTAATCCTAGCCCCTGGGTTTCGTCTCATCCACAATGCACTTTCTGAAGCAAACTCAGTTTTAAATGGCTTGAAAAATGTTCTGTCCAGCGGTTGCAATTTGTGTGTTGTGTGTGGTGGTGTACTCAGCATATGTTATGTTATTAGCACGAGCAAACTCTATCACTGGCAACTCCTTGTGACTAGCATGTCCATCAAGAATCAATAGGACGGGACTCTCCTTTGAAGGCTGTGCATGCTGTTGGAAATGCTGCAGCCATTGTAAAAATATCTCACCATTCATCCATTCACTTTCATGTGGAATGGCAATGCTGTCGGGCGGAGCTCCAATCATCAAATGGGCATTTTTGTCCATTCTTTTTCGTGGAAAAATAAAAGGAGGAGGTACGAAATGGCCAGTCACACTCATTGCCAACATAAATGGGATGTTTCGTCCTCTCTCACCATAAGTCAACTTACCGACTTGCTTTTTTCCCTTGGTAGAAATGACCTTGTAATTTTTATGAACATTTGAGACTCCCGTTTCATCAGCATTATATATTTTGGGCACAGGAAATTCATGTTCTCCTAGTAGTTGGTTGAGCTGATCGTAAAAACGGTCAACCTGTGCCTTATTAAATCCAAGAGCCCTCGTGATGCTAGTTGATTCTGGAGTCCTGAGCACAATATCTGGATATTTCTTCGTAAAGCTATAAAAAAAGTCTTTTCCGGCCATTTCCTTGTCTCTATTGAACCTATGATTAATTTTTAACCATTCTGCTAACTGATATGCCAATTTAAAAAAATCAGCCTTGTCAGTGGCATTAGGCGGTTGTCAAGATCCTTGACATGGTTATATAATTGCGGCGAATATTCTTCAGAGAATGTGGGACCCACCCGCCCTAGTTTTCGTATGAAATTGGCCTGTTGCCCACTGTTGAGGGCTTTGATCTGGTATTGAAGGGTACTTTTTGGTACGTCATATCTTTCAGCTGCTCCTCTCAACAATAATTTTCCTGCTCGGACACATATTACAGCTTGTTTCATTTTCTTTTCGTCCCACTTCCCTCTTTGACTGGTTCTTCCCTTGAATTTTGACATTTTGAAGTGGTCTGCAAATAGCAAAATGTTTCACATACCATTTGTAAACTGCCTAAGTAATGAGTATTGAAATACAGAAAAAACATGATACATCTGACATATGAACGAATGTCCGGGGCTACCCGAACGCCTTGACCCTACGTTTTTATTCATAGCAGTCAAACAATACAAGCAATTAAAATATGAAACCTTAGGCACAAACTACGATAAATACTCTAACATAATCAATAAATCATCACAGAATACTTACATTTTACATACAGTAATTTGATTTCAAAAGTAAACAGCGGCGACGAACAGGTTAGCACGGGAACACAATTCACTGTCACGGGTCACTCGCTCAGCGTTTGCAACACTGCTGATCCGAATCTGTGGTTACGGGTTGCCGTTCGTGTTTTGATGTGTCGCTTTCGTATCTCTGTGTGCGTGATCGTCCAAAATTTAAAGTGCCCGTGGGTACCCGCTGTCCAGGACTACCAGAACTTCCCGTACCTGTTACGTATAATGAAAATATATTTTGTTATGTATAAATATTTAAACTTATTACCTTGTTTATACAGTATTTTGAAGAAATCTTTTAAAGTTTAATTTTAGAAAATCAAATTGTACTTAAATTACATACATATAACATACAACTAAGAAAAATTCATACCTTTATTTCAGTATCACATCTAGATTAACTTTCTTTTGAACAAGAAAAATGCTGGATCACATCGACCGTTAATAAGCACTTTTAAATTTGTTTGAAAAAGTCTTTTAGTGACGTTTGCATGATTGTTTGATTTTGCATTCTAAGGAGAGTGCTATGGATTGAATTAAGTTCCCCAAACGTTTTCTCACTGGTGTTGGCATGAAAAACAAAGAAATTTCTCAGTGTATCAATATTATGAATTGCATCTTGAAAGGACGGTCGAACTGGTTCTTCACTTTCATCACTGCTGCTGGAATGTCCATTCTCCAAATGAGCGTCTATTAATTCTACTGTGCATAGTTTTGAAGTGATCATATCAGCATCACAATTTACATATTCCTCAAAGGTTATGTCTACTCCCACGAGTTTCCAGTCCTTATCATCCATAATCACAGTTTCTTCATCGCTTTCGTAACCGTCGTGCTTTCGTTTGCTTCCAAGACTGGAAAGCCTCCTTTGACGAAATGACGAAACAATCTGATCCCCCTCATTCAGGGTCTTCTGACAGAAAAGGGGAGACCCTGGTACCTTCGTGCATCTTCGTAGCCCCCACTGGTCAATGGACGGTTCTTCTGTTTCTGCTGAAGAAACAGGCCTTGTGCCTGCGTTCGAAAAGGGTGTCAAAGAATGACTCAGGTAAGAAATATTTGACCTCAGTGGCGAACTTCAACTAACGAATGAGGGAAAACTGCGACATATAATTGAAGCTACATGTCGTATAAACAAAATGTTTTACTATTAAAATGAATAGGAATTAATGAGGACCAACCTGAAAAGACGTATAAATGTAAAAGTCGTATAACTGAGAAACAGAAACGGTGCTTTACTGTATTATATTATATATATACACACACCACACACACACTACACGGTCATATCAGATTAATATGACCGCCCCCGAATCCCAGGCGCGCCGTAGGGTGCACGTGATAAGGTCGACCACACCCACACGGAGATACAAGTGGCTGGCCAGGACATATGAGCCATAGTGTGTCACATGAGCACAATGGGCAGAGGTAGTGATTTGATGGGCATTCAAAAAGGAATGATGATTGGCTCCTGTGCAAAAGGTGGAAGCATCTCAGAAACAGCAGACTTCGTGGACTGTTTGTGAGGTGCTGTAATAAGGGTGTACCAAGAATGGACTGCTGGCACACCGAGTACCTCCCTACGTCATAACTGTGAAGCCACAAAGCTCATCGACCACGGAGGAGAACGTCACCTCCGTCGACTGGTAAAGTGCAATCGATGCGCAACTGTGCAACAGTTGGCCATGCAAATGAATGCTGGGGCACCCAGGTATGTGTCCCTGATAATAGTAGAGCAAATTCTGTTATGCATGGGTCTCTGAAGTTGACGCTGAGTCAAGGCGCCCATGTTAACCCAGGTCCATTGGCAATGATGCCTGCAGGTCACATGGGACTACTGTCATTGGGCAGTGGAAGAGTGGGAAAAGGTTGCCTTCTCTGATGAATCGAGGTTTCTGCACCACAGAAGTGATGAGCGGTGGTAGATATGGCATCAGACACGCAAGAACCAACACCCGGACATGCGTGTCAGTCAAGTACAGGCCAGCAGTGGCAGTGTGCATGTCTGGGAGATGTTTTCCTGGTATGACCTGGGACTGCTGGTACCACTGGATAGGGCCCTGAACACCATGGCTACCCGTCCATCCTCCCTGACCACATGCATCCCTTCATGTTGGACATTTACTCTGGTGGTGATGGTGTCTACCAACAGAACAATGCACCATGCCACGTCGCTAAGGAGGTGCGTGACTGGTTACAGGAACATGACAGCGATGTCTCCGTTCTCCCTTGGCCAGTGAAATCGCCCAACCTCAATCCCATAGAGCACTTGTGGGACTATTTGGATTGACAGGTTCAATGGGCCAACCCACAACCATGTAATTTCTGGGACCTCCGTGCTCTGCTGCAGTCTGAATGGGCACACGTGCCTCGGGCAACCTTCCAGGGCCTCATTGCATTCATGCCGCACCATCTCACTGCTGTCATGCAAGCCAAGGGTGGTTATTCCCATTATTAAGTAGGTGGTCCTATTATTCTGATACGACTGTATGTGTAGATAATAGTATTTGGGGCACCTTCACACATGCAAGTAAACATGCATGTGCAGAATCAGAGATTTGTGTGCAGGGTGCTGTATATAAAGGGGAGCATTAGCACACCTGTCACCTCCTTTGAAGCCACTGTTCCGCGTGAAGGTAAGCTAACGGACTTTAAAGTGACATGGTGATTAGATGCCACCTTAGTAAGCAATCAGTGTGCAGCATCGCTGCTCTTCTGGGATTTCCAAAATTCACTGTTATGGATATTCTTCTTTGATGGAAGGCAGATGATGCCACTACATCAAAACCACTCTCTGTAAAGATGCACAAGCTGAGTGACTGTGTCAAGTGAAACTTACTGTGGAATATAAAAAATAGATAATTATGGGAGATTTCAATGCAAAAATAGGGCAACGGCAACAGAATGAAACTTCAGTAGGTAAATTCGGTCACGGCAACAGAAACCAGCGTGGAAATACTCTCGTTGAGTTTGCAGAGGCAGAAGGATTTTTCATCTTGAACTCCTTTTTCAAGAAAAAGCCACACAGGAAATGGACATGGAGACATCCAATTGGGACGACAAGTGAAATTGATTTTATTATGTGTAACAAAAAATTCGTCATCGAAGACTGCAGTGTGCTGAACAAGTTCAACACAGGTAGTGACCATAGATTGGTGAGATGTAAGATGCACCTCAACACTAAACTGGAACGTGGCAAGCTCATAAGACAAACAAAATGTATTGACATAACCAACCTTAAAAAACACCATAATACTTTCAAGTTGGAACTGAAGAACAGATTCTCTGCTTTAGAAGGCCTAACATCGGAAGAAGTGGATATTTCGGAAGTTAACAGAAAAGTAACCAAAGCTCTAATGGAAACAGCAACAAAATTAGCTGGGTCTAAGAACAAGTTGCATGTGAACAAATTATCAGGAAAAACCAAAATGTTGATGCAAAAAAGAAGAGAGATGAGGACAACTAAAGTAGATGTGACTTCCAAAGTGGAATATATAGAGCTATGCAAGACAACACGAAAAAGTATCACTGAAGACGTAAGGAAATTCAACTGTGAGCTAGTGAGGAAAGCAATTGAAAACAACCAAAGCCTTAAGATAGCAAAGGGACATCTCAGTAAGGGAAGAAAACAGATTATGGCTCTGAGAAAAGAAGATGGTTCTATAACAAGAAATAGAGGCGAAATTTTGACAAGAGTGAAATATTTCTACTCCAAATTATATGAAAGGGATGATACATGTACTCCAGACATCATGAAAGGTACCAGAGTTCTTCCAGTCCTCCCAGCAGAAGTTGCTCGTGCAATCAAGAACATGAAGCGAGGGAAAGCTCCAGGAGAAGATGGAATTACTATAGACATCATACAAGAAGCAAGTGGAGAAATTGAAACAGTACTCGCCCAAATTTTCACTCGATGCCTTAATGAAGGGAAGATTCCTGAGGATTGGAACAATGCTACAATGATCCTGCTACATAAAAAAGGTGACATTGAGGATCTCAGGAACTACAGACCTATCAGCCTCCTATCAGTGGTTTATAAAATCTTCACTAAAGTTCTTTCACACCGCTTGAAGGTAACACTGGACATGGCTCAACCGAGAGAACAAGCTGGATTCAGGAGTGGCTACAGCACAATAGATCATATCCACGTACTGAGAGAACTGATTGAAAGAGCGAGGGAATATGAACTTCCATTGTGCATGGCTTTTATCGATTATGAAAAAGCCTTTGATTCGGTGAAACCATCAGCAGTTACCACGGCTCTGAAATCCTGCGGTATTGAAGATGCATACATTAATATTATTAATAACATCTATGAAAATGCAAGTGCAAAGATTCGGCTGTTTGAAAATACAACACACATAAAAATTGGAAAGGGAGTGAGACAAGGTGACACCATATCTCCGAAGCTCTTTAATGCCACATTGGAAAATGTCTTTCAATCACTGAACTGGGAAAACAAAGGGATAAAGATTAATGGAGATTATCTAACCCACCTTCGTTTTGCTGATGACGTAGTCATTTTTGCAACTACCCCATCAGAGCTGCAGAGTATGATCCAGGAACTTGCTGACAAGAGTAAAGAAGTGGGATTAAAAATGAACTTTCAGAAGACAAAAGTGATGTTCAATGCTTTTACAAGAAATGAAGATTTATCGATTGATGGAGAAAAACTGGAGATAACAGATACGTATGTTTATCTTGGACAGCAGATATCAAGTGAGGGTCACATTGATGAAGAAATTAATCGGCGTACAAAACTTGCCTGGAGAGCTTTTGGAAGAAACAGCATAATTTTCAAGAGCAATATGCCATTATGTCTTAAAAGAAAAGTGTTTGATCAATGCATCCTTCCAGTGCTTACGAATGGTGCAGAGACGTGGACCTTAACTAAAAGAGACATACAAAAGCTGCAGACAACTCAAAGAAGCATGGAGAGGTGCATGCTTGGTATAACCAGGAGAGATAAGAAGAGGAACTCGTGGATCCGAAAAATAACGAGAGTGGAAGACATCATGATCAGAGTTAAATCCCTGAAATGGCAATGGGCTGGACATACTGCCAGAAGGACAGACCATAGATGGACAGCCGAAATTTTAGATTGGATTCCAAGGGACAGGAAAAGACCCAGAAAAAGACCACATGGGAGATGGGTGGATGAAATTCGTAAATATGCGGGAGTGACATGGAGGAGACTGGCACAAGACAGACCGTTGTGGAGGAAACTTGGGGAGACCTTCGTCCAGCAGTGGATTGATAATGGTTGACAATGATGATGATGATGATAAAAAATAGCATGCACACCCTTTGCCATGGGGATGCATAGCTTCCAAGTGTCCCAGCTTACCCGGATTCTGTCCGGTTTTGAAAATATTTTCCAGGAATCCGATTTTTCTACAAAAAAATTTGCTTTTGTGATTTTCTTATTTTTTTCTTTTATTATGTATTTTTTTTTCTTCTCGTTAATGTTATCAGCCATCATTTTTTATCCAGCATCAACGCTGGCTGTGGGAATCGGTAATGAATGGAAGCAAATGTTCTTCTGTTAATCCACAGCACTTGAGGGCCAAGGTCGTGTGCCCCAAGATGATAGCAGGACAGTCAGAGGTTTGGAAAGTTGAAGTACTGGTTTATCACGTCAGATCCACGGTGCTGCTGGCTCGGTCCTCCGGTTGGCTGCGCACGGACCTCGAGCGGGGCCTCGTGGGAGTGGGAAATCATTTGTTTGCTAACGCTCAAGTTGAATGCTGTTTCCGTACTTCGTTTGATCTTTAAAACCAAAAAAGTTGTGTTGCAAGTTATTATTTATTATTTCAGTTCATGGCCCCAGAATAGGGCCTAAATGTTGGGACCAAATATTTTTTAAGAAATACTCCAAAGAATTTGACTTTGTAAAACCATCACATAAGGGTGAGTTTCATGCATATTGCACTTTGTGCAACATTGATTTCTGTTTCTCATGCTGGCTGTGGAGACATTGTCGCCCATGTTGGAACTAACAAGCACATAAAAAAATCATAGCACAAAAAATGTGTGCAACATCGATCGTTTCCTTTCAGTGACGAATGATTTTCAAACGATTCATGCAGAAGTTCTGTTTACCAGATTTTTGTTGGAGCACAACATACCACTAGTGGCAGCTGATCATGTTTCCCGATTGTTGTCAGCTATGTTTCCTAACTCTCCAGGAAAGAGTAAAAAGATATGCATGTGGCAGAACAAAAAACTTTGCATATTGTTCAAGAAATGGCAAAATATCAATAAGAAAATGTCCTCTGTGCTATTAAAAGTAAACCATTTTTTTTTCTGTTGATACTAATGGCAGTAATTATGCTGACAATCAACTTTATCCAGTTGTGGTAACGTACAGTAGCGAACAAAAGTATTTGGCGAAACACTTTTTCGACAATAATTTTTTCTGCCGGACCAAATCGGGTCATTTTGGGATATGATATGTGTTATTCAGTTGTAAACATGACCCATATGCAGATGGATGGGAAACCTTAACACAGATCAAGTACCGAATTCAATCGCAAAGATCATACAAATTGACCAACAAAGTAGCTGTGTGTCACATTCATTTAATGCAACGATAACAGAAAACAAGTACGAGAAAATGACAAAACAGCAACTAATACTTAGTGGGATAACCACGAGACTTAATAACAGCTGCACAACAGGCCAGCATAGAGTCCACTAGCTTCTCGACGGTGATCTGTGGAATTCGCGCCCATTCTGCAGACAGCTGGTCAAACTTTTGGGCCCTATTCCGGCAAGTTTTCTTCACACATCGTCTCTCCAGCTCTTCCCACATGTGCTCGATGGGGTTGAGGTCTGGAGATTGGCTTGGCCAATCTAGAAGTGTGACCTGTTGCTTCTGGAAGGCTACCTTCGCGACTCTGGAGGTGTGCTTTGGGTCGTTGTTTTGCTGCATGATCCACCCGGGTGGCATGTTCTGGTTTGCCCATGGGAAGATATCGTTGATGAGCATGTTCGTGTAGCTCTGGCTGATCATTATTCCGTCAATCTTGATGATGGGGCCCATTCCATTGCGAGAGAAGGCGCTGTAAACCATGAGCGATCCTCCTCCGTGCTTGACAACTGGCTGAATGAACTGGCGGTTGTATCTCTGGCCACACGGACGTTGTACGTATCGGATGCCATCACTTCCGAATAAGTTGAACTTGCTCTCGTCGGTAAAAAGCATCTTACTCCAGTCTGCCACGGTCCAGTGTCGATGATGGCACGGGAACGCGACTCTGGCTCATCAATTCTTGACTCCGATGAGTGGTTTCTTGGCAGGGTGTCTTCCATTCAATCCACCAGCAATGAGACGACGGGAGATGGTCATTCGGCTGATGTTCAGGTCGTTGCTGTCGTGGAATTCGGTGGTGATGTCCACAGCAGTTAAGGTGGGATCAGCATGAGATCGATGGAGGATGCATCTATCCTGACCTAACGTAGTGGAACGAGGCCTACCACATCGCAGACTGTTCTCGACAGTCCCAGTCTTCTTATAACGTTGCAGGATAGCTGAAATGGACTGGTGTCGGATCTTCAGGGCCCTCGCAATGTCGGTGATGGGCATTCCGGATTCCATCATGTTCATGGCCGCCTGGCGAGTTCCAACAGGGATCTCCGCCTTTTACCCATTTCTGAAAACCTAAGATTGACTTATTATCACACTACACGTCACAAACCCACAAAAATCACAAGAAAATTAATACATGCAGCAAACAAATGGGTAATAATTGGCGAATCTTGAATATGGCCCTTTTTGAACGACAAATTCGCTCTGAGCGAAATGCAAACTATGCGGCATTGTAGCCCACGAATCAACAAATATCATATTCCAAAATGACCCGATTTGGTCCAGCAGAAAAAATTATTGTCGAAAAAGTGTTTCGCCAAATACTTTTGTTTGCTACTGTACTTTGATAATCATTGCAAGAAAGTGAGATGCATTCTGCTCTCTTTGCCATGCCTAGAAAGCAGTACAACAGGTGAAAATACTGCCAAACTTGTGTCCGAAGAATTTCAGTATCATGGTATTCTGTGGATGAACTGTGCTTGCCTTATCGTATGATAACACTCCTGTTATGATGGGAAGAAAAATGGCGTCTCTCTGGAAAAACTGGTGTCTCACTCTCTAAAAATGAAACTCATTAACAAGCTTTGTTAATCTTATTTTATACTTAAATACTATTTTTTTGTAAATATTTCTTTATTTGTATTAAGTAATTAACTGTAATAAAAAATAGAGAAACCTATGATATATAATTTTATTATTTATTAATTATAAATATGCTCGCCGCCGAACGCATGTTGATGTCCTGGTTTTCGATTTTGAAAAGTTGGCAGCTCTGGAGATGTCTGAGAACATTGCACAAGCCACTGAAAAAGCTATTTGCACCAAAACAGTCCATCAGGAACTGAACACCGAAAGTTACCATGCTGGGTTAGCAGCATACAAGCCCTACATCATGCCAGATGATGCCAGACAACTGCAATAGTGCCTGGCTCACCATTAGTGGGCAACAGAAGAGTGGAAGAGGGTTATGTGGAGTGAAAAATCATGCTACTCACTCTTTTGTTCAGATGGATGTATTGGTGTGTGATGTTTGCCTGGGGTATGCTGTCAGGTGGACTGCAGTGTCCGTATAGTCAAGTTTGAAGGGGGATCTGTGGATAAATACCTCGAAAGTAAAGCTACTAATTTGTGGGGCTGTTTCTGCTGGAAAAGACTTGGCCCTTTTATTGTTGTGTCCTTCCGTAGAAGAGCTACCAGGTACAAAGCCATTCTAAACTACTGTAGTATGGAGACTTTTCCATTCCTCTATCAGAGTAGTTTTCAGCTTAATGACTTGCAACTTGCTTTCCTAAAGCATCCCAATCATTGTTGATGGGATTAAGATCTGGGAGCCTGGTTGACCAATCCATTACTTTTATAGCGTCACTTTCCAGGTATTTATCCACATTCTTAACCTTATGAGGAAAACATATATACAAGATTCTTCTGCAGATTTGCGGAATTCCGCTTTTTTTTTTTTTTTTTTTTTGTCATTATTTGGATTATATTCAAGATTGATGCAAAACAAGAGAACTGTATTTCATCTTTCCAAACTTTCAAAAACATAATTTAAACGGTGTGATTATTTTTCCCATAATCATAAATTTCTTTTTCTTGCGATGTTCCTTTTGCCCAGCATTATTAAATATCATTTCATTCCATAAATATTTGTATTTCAGCTTGAAAATAAAAGAAAAATATCCGAAAACGGAAGTTAGATGGCACGAAAATTTGCATGTAATCTTCAGGCACGAGATTATTTCATTTGTGTGGTTCTAGAGATCGATACATAACGGAGTAGAATTTTTAGGGGGAATGGTGGGGAAGGGAGGTCATTTTCCGATCAGAGGATAGAATTCCGACTTTCGAAAACAGAAGGTAGATGGAGTGAAGATTTCTCCCGTAATAGTAATTTTTTTTTTTTTTTTTTTGAGATGTGCTTTCTGTTCAGTATTGTTGTTAAATATCAATAGTTATATACTTTGAATATGGTGATATGCTCCAGTTTAATATTTACATAACTGAATTTGAGTGAACAATTCTGCCTTGTTTATGGTGCATTATTTTCACACTGTCGTGCCACTCTTCCTGATTTTTCACCCAATTTAAAAGTTCAGCTTTTTTTTTCTTCGTCAGACTCATGTATGACAGCATATAATTATATTGGAGAGGTACTGTAATTTCATGTATCTACTGCTGTCCAGATGTACTGGTACCAAGAATCACTTGTTATGGTGAAAATCTTGACTCATCTATGAAGAGTACATGTCCATTGCTTAGGTGTCCAATTGTGATGATGCCTGCTCCATGCCAATTGAGCTCTTTTGTGGCCATGGGTAAAGTGGATACATAATGTAGGTTTCTTGGCATATAGTCCTCTTTCGTGAAGCCTTCTGGATACAGTCCACCTTGATTCTGATCTTCATATTGTCAAGATAAGCTGCAAGAAGAGTTGACCAGTTGTCATGTGTCAATTGCTGTTTGCTGTAGGGCTATGTACCAATTATCTTTATCTGTTTTAGAACATGATCAACCTTGGAATGTCCATCTAGTGCTTGTTCCTCTCTTTAGAAATTGTCACCATAGCCTTGATATGATACTTTCAGATATGTTTATAAATCTGGCAATTTCTGCATGAATTTGACTTATGTATTTACATAGGTCAAATTCATGCAGAGATTGCCAGATTTATAAATTCATCTGAAAGTAAATAATCAGTAAAGAATTTATCTGTTAGTTGTATTTCTTTGTGATGCTAACCTCAGAATCTCAGAGAACAGCTTGGTGATATATGATATAGTGAATATTTGATCTGGAAAAAAAGCAGCTTTTCTAGCTATAATTAAATAAGCTTGTGCTGTTAAGCCCCACCAGATGGACTTCTCAGTTGCTGAGCCCATCCCTACAGATTTTTGAAGTCAGATGCCGACAGATAAACACACATAGTGCCGTGGATTGTTGGCACCATAGCATAAAGTGAACAAACTCGGCTAGTTATCAAGAGATTTGGGGTTCGATCCCAGCAGTGTTGAAATACAATTTTTCAGTTACTGTGTGTTAATTAAAGAAAAACATAGAAAGAGTGAGGACTTTGTCTATTTACATTGTCTCCACATATTTGAAAGATATTCACTATTTGACCTATGTTCATCCGTCCGACGGCTCTCCACCTCTGATTGTCATTGAATGGCATTGTAGAGATGTTTGGAGCAAAAATTGAAAGCAACAGCAATTGAAGTGTCACTATATCATGATTGAAAGGCAGGCTTCTTTCAAAGTTACCTCTAGTTTGCATATTTAGCACTGCATCAGAAAATTTGTAGAGGATTTCACTACTCACTGCATTGTCACATACGTATATTGATTGTGACTGAAAAAATCTGCCTCATTTAAAAAAAAAAAAGAAAGAAAACACTAAAATGTGGAACTTCTTTAATTTATACTCCTTATAGTGTGTATTGAACATACATGTTGACATTACACAATCTTGTGGGACTCCTGTGCCAATAGATAACCATTTTGGTAAAACACTGTTCATATGTACACACACTGTACTGCCAGCATATGTATCTTTCTGTTCTTGGGTACACATAATCATTCAAGACAAGACCTTCCACAGAAGCACTCTATTCACTGGGTCATGAACTTTCTCCAAATCTGCAAAGGCAACAGAAACTTTCTTACCAACAGACAGGTACTTTTCAATCATCATAACTACACTCATGATCGTAAAAAAAAAAAAAGAACACATGGAAGGAGACCAGCTATGTCTTTGATTTTTATAGGATATGTTCATTAGACAATACAGAACAAATTATTAGCATCTTGGTGTCATACATATCAGGCACATTGACATAGCTAATAATTGATGTGGCCAACTCTGGCTTCTATCACATGCTGTATGTGCTGGGGCTTCGAGTCAAATAATGTGTGAATAGTGTCCTGTGGAATAGCCATCCAGGCTGTATTGACCAACATCCTAAGTTCATCAAGAGTTACTGGTGGACGGTCGTACTGCTGCACCTGTCATTTGAGCATGTCCCAAAGATTTTCTATGGTGATAAATCTGGCAATCTAGCCAGCCATAGTAGAAGTGGATTGTTGTTATCCCTGAAGAAGGCATGTGGTGTGGCATTATTTTGCTGAAATAGCACCCAGGAACGTTCTGCAGGTACGAAAGGGCCACCAGCCGTAGAATGTCATTGGCATAACATTCACTCATTATGGTGGTATGGACTCTCACAAGAGGGGATCTACTTCTGTACCCGGTAGCACCCTAGGCCATAATGCCTTATGTTGGTGCAGTATGCCAGGTGCGAATAGACTCTTCCCAATGCCTTTCTTCTCTCCCTCCTGTCACCGGCAGACACATATGTGGCCATCATTTTCACCTGAAAAGATATGTGCGTTTCATCAGAGAACATGATATTGTCCCATTCATCATCTCGCTCCCTTCATTCAATGCACCATGCAGCCTGGCAGTCCATTGCTGCAGTGTCAAAGGTAATCTCAGGAAGAGTCGACGAGCTTGCAGTCTGAACTGTAATAACCAGAAATATACTGTTACAGCTGACATAAGAGAGTGCTTCACAGTTCACCAATGCTGCGCCAATGTTGATGATGCAAAATGGCCACTCAAAGACATCATCATGAGATGACAGCTGTCCTAACGCTTTGTCTGTGTATGACGTCCAGAACCTCCTGTTCATGTCCTACGCCCTTCTTCTTACCATTCCCTGCACACTCTTGCCACGACGGTCACACTGCATCCCACACGACCGACAATCTCCTGAAGAAAACTGTTGCAGTCTCTCATGCCGATAATGTGACTTCTGTCGAGCTTGCTAATGTGACTATTGGACTGTCTTGCACAATGATGAGGCATCTTTACTCACTGCTGACCAAGCACTGACATGCAGACTGAGCCAAATGGCACTTATAACAGAAAAACAGCTGGCTTTCAGTCTGAGATGTTGCACTATCTGATTTGCCTTGACATGGTACACATCCACCTATGACATTGAAATGGTAATAATTTCTGAGATATTGCCTGATCAGCATATCCTGTTAAAATCAAAGTCGTAGCTAGACTCCTTTCAGGTGTTATGCTTTTTATGAACATGAGTGTATGTCCTGTTGGCAGAGAGCAAAAGTGAGTTACAGAGTATGTTGTCCCGTATGTACGAAGTTTGCATGAAATTCAATCTAAATATAAATAAGGAAAAAACCAAAGTTATAGTTTTTGAGCAAGGAACTGAATGTAATATAAGTCTAAATGGCACAGTGATTGACCAGGTGAATGAGTTTGTTTATTTAGGAAGCATGTTTGATAGAGAGAACAAATTGAATGGTGAAATTAGTAGGCAAGTGAATTCTTCATTGAAAGCCATGGCTGCTTTGGGAGGGTTTCACAGGAATGATGGGTTCTCAAGAGAGTCCCGCATGGCTGTGTATGAAAGTTTAATTGTTCCTTCTCTGATGTTTGGCAGTGAAACCTGGTTATTACAGAAGAAACATAGGAGTCATTTGTGTGCTGGAGAAATGCGTTACCTACAGGGGGTTTGTGGCAAGACACGCTCTGATCGTGTGAGAAATGAAGATGTGTTGCAGTTGTGTAATGTGGAGCAAAATGTTGTTAACAAGGTGGAGACTAATATTCTTCGGTGGTTTGCCCTGTTGAAAGAATGAGTGATGAGATGCTTACTAAGAGAATCTTTTAGCCCAAGTGGCAGAAAGGAAAGGCAGAGAAAGGCCAAGGAAGTCATGGGAGGATCAGATTCAGGAGTGTCTGCATGAGAAAAAGATTATGAGTATGAAGTATAGAAGGTCTTGTGTACGTCGTGTGATGGATGTCAATGAAGCCCAAGTTGTGTGCCAAGATCGCTGTAAATGGAGAAGTTTGATACGGCAACAGTAAGTAAATAATCAGTTAAAAATTTATTGGCAGATGTATTTCTTTGTGGAGCTAACCTCTGAATCTCAGAAAACAGCTTAGCGACATGTATGAAAGCTAGCCTTTCCATGACATAATCAGAGGTACAGAGTTGCTTAGAGTTTCCCATCAGTTTATTAAACTGTCGTGCAATATGATCTAAGTTTTTTTTTTTGTAGGTGGTCTATGCGTTCTGTCAATAATGATCTTCAAGTTGTTCCACTCTTACAGCTTGAAGCAGATTCCCCAGAGGAGTCAGACAATGCTGTGGCTGTTCCGAACAATGACTGTTCCAGTGAATCTGCTTCCTCTGCTTTGTTTGTTACTGGTAGCTCACTTTTTGAACCCCGAGAGTACCAGACGATGCTAGTGTTCGCAAGGAACCAGCAGCTAACAAGACTAGAAATTTCCCGGTGCATCGTATTCATGAAGATGAGCAACCTCTGACTTCTGCGGAAATAATGAACTATCGTCACATTCTTCCTGGAGGATCTTGATGAATTTTATTGTTTAGGTAATGCATTAGTCAACATGTGGATGAGCTCTTAAAAAATTCATTTGCTTTAATTTTCTGTAAACCAAGGGCATTGTATTCTACCTTTTCTTCAGGGTAGTTTTATAAATGTGTTAAATGGCTTATTCCTGAGGGAAGTATTGTCATTATAGAATATTTTATTTTTCCAACATAGTATCAATGTAAAATTTTACTTTATATTTTTCATTTCTTACTACATTGTGCTGTTTGCCTTGATAGTTTCTAGCTACATGCACATGGCACATGTTTAAAAATAATTATAATATGCAATTATTTTTTGAGATTTTACATTACTTGAATTATCTTAGTATTGTTCTGAGATTTCATAATTCTTGAAGTTCTCTTGATAGCCCGATGATATTGTTATGTGAAACTTTCATAATGTGTTGTTTGAAATTTGTTAAATATTGTTCGTAGTTAAGTAGTAGTATTTAATTCTGTAAATAAAACTAATTCTGGAAGCTGGTTTTCTAGTTCATTAAGTTAAGCATGGACTGAAATTCCCTTAAGGTCATCAGTTTTTGAAGCAACTTTCTAAAAGAACATTAAAAGAAGGACTAGCAATTGAGAAGAATCAGAATTCCATCATCAATGACTGCAGAGGTTTGTCACTGCCTAACACTTGGCAAGGTATTGTGAAAAATAACTGTAACTGTTAGTGCTAATTGTAATTGAAATAGTAATGATGAGAAAAAGTGACAACAAGTAACTGCTTGATAAAGAGTTTTCTCCAAAAATTTGCAGTTAAAATTGAATAAATTCCTAGTAATTCCCATATTACAAGTTTAATTTTGTGTTTAGCATAATCTAGTTAATATGGAATGAAACTCCAGTTTTCACAGTTAATGAATTAGTATGTAGTGAGATACCTCATCAAAGAAATTAGCTTATGTGTTTAACATGCTGCAGATAAATGAACTTATTGCAGTTGTATTGTTTCTTTTGTACCGTGCTAATTAATGCAGTTTACAAAAGATTAAAGTGAATCACTCATAGATGGAATATATGAACTTTCAGTTATATCAAAAAATAAATAAAAATAAAATAAAAGTGGTAGCCATAGTTGAAATGCTCCACTGAGAAAGCTAAGCAGACATGTGTAAATACATGTCTGACCCAGAAGAGTGTGTGTTTTATAACTGCTTCTCTGCAGTGGAGTCTAATGCTCTTCCAGCCATAAGGCATTTTCATGTGATTGGAACTTTGGTTTTAAACTTTTCAGTGTTGGAAGTTTACTATATAATGTGTATATAGTGCATTTCTTGGGGTGTGCTAAATGAAAATACTTTCATGTGTTATAAGTTATTACATCAGACTTATTTTGTCATGAAGTTTCTGCTGTGTTGGACTTGCACATAAATTTAGAAACTATAAATATAAAGCACCATAAAATTGACTCAAATTTTTCTCTGCTGAGATTAATAAGTAGTGGCATGAAAAGTAAATTTTCTTGCTGTGCCTGGTTCTGGAATTGTATCATTTGTAATTGCAGGATGCACACAAGGCCCTTTTTGATATGATGTGCTTGGATCATTCATGGTATCTGGCACTTAAGAGGTATCACTGCACAGTTAATAATGTTATATAAGCATGTGCTGGAGTGGCAGCCCTAGCAACTTGAAAATGTCAGTTCTCCCAATAGTTGGTGTGGCATTTATTCTTGGAAAGATAAATGTAGTTTTAGTCTGTTGGTGGAGACTGCTGTGTTCCATGCACATGTCAGAATGTGGAAGTGTCTGCAGTTTCTTGTTCCTAAAGAGAGTCCTTAATGGCTGTGTATGAAAGTGTGATTACTCCTACTCTGATGTATGGCAGTGAAACCTGGGTGCTGCAGAAGAGACATAGGAGTCGCTCATGTGCTGGAGAGATAAGTTACTTATGGGGGATTTGTGGTAAGACACACTCTGATCATGTGAATAATGAAGATGTGTTGCAGGTGTGTAATGTGAGGCAAAATGTTGTCAGTAAGGTGGAGACTAATCAAGGCTCATACAGTCCTTAAAAGTCCTTAAGAACTCCTCTTTTTTTTATTTCCACTTCTAAGGCTCTTAAAAATCCTTAAAAAGTCCTTATTTTTTAAAACAAGTGCTTATCCCCATTCCCGGTCTTGTTTTTGCGGTGCAGTAATGGCCATCACAACCCTACCTGCCCCCATTTTTGTTTGTGTGTCTGTAAATGTGCTAACCCGTTCACCAAGGGAGCTTTCATCTAGCTCATTGAAGGGAGATAATCCCCTGGCATGTTCTTAGAAATTATCTCCCTTCAACCCCTTCCCACCACTTTTCCCATTGTAGCCTGCACGACTTACCTTGTGTGACCTTACCAGTGGGATCAATATCTGTGTTGTGTGTCTTTTCAGGGATCAGAGGGTCAAAGCAAAGGTCAAAGGTGGGGGGATGGAGGGTTCTGTTTGGCTTCTTCACAATTTATGGTGTCAGTTTTCTCTTGTGGTCTGATCTATCTAGTGTCTACTGCTCTACTCAACTCACTTTGCTTCATTGTCACTGTGTCTCCTGCTTGTCTTTTTTTTTTTTTTTGCGTGTATTTAATTTTGTTCTTTGTAGGCAAAGTAGTTTATATTCAGGGGGAAATGCCTGGTAAGTGGCAACTAGTGCTGTTTAATCTCCTATATATATATATATATATATATGCATACACACACAACTGGTGATATTCCAATGATGCAAAATATCAATTGGAGTGTAGGTCCTTAGAAAGTCCTGATTTTTTTTCCACAGAAAAGGGTATGAACACTGCTAATGTTCTTAGGTGGTTTGGCCATGTTGAAAGAATTTGTGATGAGATGCTTACTAATAGAATTTATTCAGCCCAAGTGGCAGGAAAGAAAGGTAGAGGAAGGCCCTGGAAATCTTGGATGGACCAGATTCAGGAATGTCTGCATGAGAAAAAGATTGAGTATGAAGTACAGAAGGTCTTGTGAACTTCATGTGATGGATGAAGGTCTTGTGTACTTCATGTGATGGATGTCAATGAAGCTCAAACTGTGTGCTAAGATCTCTGTAAATGGAGACATTTGATACAGTAAGTAAATACTCAGTTAAACATTTATCTGGTGAATTTTCTTTCTTTGTGGAGCTAACTTCTGAATCTCAGAGAACAGCTTAGTGTGATTGATTTATTCTAAGGTGGATGTTGCTACACTTCCCACTTGAACTTCTTCAGCAATTCCTTAGTTGGAGCTGCATTGTGGTGGTGGTGTGCAGGAGAATGATTGTGGCACACAACTTTTGGTGTCTTTTGCCCTTAATGGCTCTTCTGATATTTTTCAGTGTTTCATGGTATGATGTAGCATTTATTGTGGACCTTTTCAGCATAAATTCACTGTACATGACCTCTTCACAGTCAAAATGCATGCAACTATGACCTTTTCAGCAAATGATGCCAATTTGCATTTTTTTAAGGTTGGTGAGGTGGCTTGCTTACATTCCATCAATGATCTCTTGTTTTCTGGAGTGAAGTGGTGTACTCACATTTTGTCACCCATAATGATTTTTTGCAAAAATTATGGCCCGCTGCAGAATGGCATTGTAGAAAAACCAAAGGTGACAGGATACTTTTTTTGTGTTGGTCTATTACAGAACATGGAACCCATCTGCTGCATAATTTTCAAAATCCTAGATGGTTATAGATGCTGGAATGCACAGTGTCATAGTAAATGTCCAATGCACATGCTGTTGCCTCGATTTTAATCCTGTGATTATCCCAAATCATTTCATGATCTGATGTAATGGACATCAACAGTCTGCCTGTGTGGCATTCCTCTGTCAGATCTACATGGCTGTTTTCAAACTGTTTGCATTACTTAATGGTAGCCTGACAAGATGTTGCATTCTATAATGCACATGGTGGATATTTTTCAGTGGATTTCTGCAAGTTTTTTTGCCCAAAACTGTTATGTTGACTTCTAACTTGGAGTAGCAATCAAGCTGATGAGCCATCATCTGTGAACAACAGAAATGCACTATGTACATGCACATGTTGCCACTGCCCTAGTTGGACAGTTGCACTCTGTCATACATCCTACTCAAACACAAATGTATTTTACTTTGATCATAGGCATCACTGAGGGCAACTTACTTGTTGATATGCTTATGTATATATGTGAATTCTGCTGCTGTGGCATGAACAAGAACTTCCCTTCATTCCAATCTGATCTAATAATTCTGTGCTGTTGTATCATAATGCTATCAGCCGGGGTGCAGAATTCTGTGGCTGGTAACTTTCTTTGTATCCAAAAAATGCATTCCAGTCTTAAAAATTTGGAACCTAAAGTGTTGAGCCATGAATTGTAAAAAAATCTTCATATGTGCCAACTCTCCGGATTTAGGCAGGAGACTCCGGATTTTTAGCTCTTCCACCCGCCCTCTGGATGAATGTCAAATTCTCCTGATTTTCACCGAGAATTAGCCGTTAGGATGATCAAAATTCCATTAACCACCTCCATGATTTTGAAACACCTGTGAAATCTTTGTTCTTTCTGCGTCAATGCAAGGTGGCATTTACAGTAATCAGTTTCGTACTTTTCCTCTCCTCCAATCTGCCGAAAGAAAGCTGCCCTGGTGGTGCAATGGTATAAGCGCGGGCTTCTGACCAATCGTCCGAAATGGGTCAGAAAAGGTTTTATTTAAAAAAATTTGACCCGGTGCGATTGTCATACGAAGCTTTCAGCAAAGAGCTGACCCGTAGTGGCACTAGAATGCCAGGGAGGGCCAGTAATTGATTGACAGATGGAAGCTGCTCTGCCTTCTTGCAGTTCAGTTTTTCAACCCCTCGCCTCAACAGAGCTGAGTGATGATAAACAGTTGAGTTACAGCAAATTCAGTTAACAACAAAAGGTGAAGTAGTTACAGATAGCCTCATCTTGTAACGAAAGGCGATGTTAGTTCAATGCTTTTTTGTTGTCTTTGCTTTCATGTGCAACCTAAAGAAGAAACGAAAAACAGTTGGCTGCCATTTTATTCATAAAAAACAACAACATGCGGGTCATTTTACGTTTTCATTATCATTCGGAATTGAAGTACCTGAAAACAAGTTTCAGTTGGGGAAGGGGGGGGGGGTGTTGATTTTTGCGCTGTTTTTTTTTCTCCAGAACTTTTAGTGGACCAATAATACTACTTCTGAAAAATTTTTCCTACGTCTGGAAAATATAAATAGAAAATAGGCCTTGTGTGAGTTTATGAGCTGTAAAAATCTCTGTATTTTCAGATTTTGAAAGTTTTTTATGTCTAATAGAGAGCTATTGCCATTCTGTGAATTGGTGGTTAAATATCTGGTTACTAGGTAAAATAAATTATTGCTGTAAGGAAGTAAATAATAGTCTTTTGATGGCTACAGTAGTACCATGAGATTGTAATGATAGGCAAAAAGTACCCATCTTGGACTACCATGAGAGAGAGTTATGTACTTCTAGTCTTCAGTTGTTCACTGGGCCAGAGCTGTTAGGTTTTGGGTTTTGATGGTTAAACTTCTCTCTACTCCTTAGGAATGCAAGTTACTTTGACCTTCAAATGAGCAAGGTTTTGGACGTGTGTCAATGGTGAGTCCATCAAAGTTTTTAGAGGAGTAAAAAGAAAGTGTGAAAATAACAAAAAAATTATTGAACCACTGTGTATATGATGTTGCAAGGTTGATGTCAGATACTCAAGTAACCAAGCCCGCTGTCACGAATACCAATGAAAATAGATCAACTTGCCCCCCAAATCTGGAACTAACAGTTTCATTTTGTTAACAACTTCA
Source organism: Macrothele yani (assembly GCA_039090855.1). Classification (NCBI taxonomy): domain Eukaryota; kingdom Metazoa; phylum Arthropoda; class Arachnida; order Araneae; family Macrothelidae; genus Macrothele; species Macrothele yani. The sequence goes on along the minus strand of CM077030.1, from coordinate 7,084,340 downwards.
TTTAATTGTCTTTAGCTTATTTGAATTATCAGAAACTGCCATGTATGTCGTTAGCTTTTAATTGATGATGGCATTCATTCATAGCTAAGCAGAAGTTGATATGCTCCAAAACAAGGTGACTTTATTGGAAGTCCACCAGAATATTTTGGATGAAAGCCATTAACTTTGATACCAGAATATACAACTTTGTGTAATCATTCAATTCTGAAGTGTAATGTAAGAAAGAATCTCAGAATGAAACAAAGTACTAAAACAATAATTGTTTTTCTTACCAAATATTGAGGCAGAAAACCTTATTGCAAGTAATTGTACAAAATGTGTGTGTGTGTATGCCTATATGTATATCATCACAGTGCTGCTGAAACTCAGACATTAACTCCTAGGAAGGGCCATACAGTTTTAATTGATGTTGTAATAGTATATCTCTCTGTTTTTAATAGTGTTAGCAGATAATTTAAGCTTTAGTGGTATACATCATATGTTATGCCTAAAAGACTACTTTGTATGTCACTTATGTTCAAATAAATGCCCATCCTTCAGTTGGTTTGCTGTCTTTAAGAATCTAACAGAGTTGGTGTGCTGTTATTAAGTATGTTACTTAGTTGATTTGCTATCTTTAAGGATGTGATATAAACTATGTGGACAAAAGTGATTGGACACCACCACACAGGAGCAATGGTGTGCTCCTGGTGCAAGCACATGGTCAATAATGTATAAAGATGGCAACAGGAGTATGCTTAGATTAATCACTGATAAAATGGTGAGCAGGAGAGAGCTCTCCGAGTTTGAAAAGGGCATTATAATAGGCTGCTCAATTGGAAGTACCAGCTTAAGAAACATTGCTGATGTCGCACAGGTCGCTAAGTCAACTGTGGCCTTTGTCATCAACAAGTGGAAGAAGACTGGACATTGCAGGAATTAACAAAGAAAGGTGGCTTGATCACGCTAGTTACGTTAACTAAAACTTTTACAAAAAGTTCGTAAGTTGGAAGCTTTCGACCTTATCTTAGGTCTTCATCACGCCAATGGAGGACTAAGATTGTTGCCAGATTCTACATTTGAATTTTTCCTATTTTTGTTGCCAAAACTTAGAATTGATCTCCAGATTAACGGAATGTAGAGAGGAGATTCGGAGTTGCAAGTCATTGAGTTGAAAATAATTTCTATGCTTTCACGGTAACGAAGGGCAAAACGATTGTCAAACGAAGCAATTCGTTTTGCTTCGTTCCAGTGGGGAACTGCAGATGTGTCTTCCATTGTCAAAATAGACAAGGCAGTGTTGGGATTGCCTTTCGAAACATCTTTTCTGTGTTCTAAAATTCTATGGCTTATGCTCCTGTATGTGCTTCCAATGTATAAGTTATCCCCAGTAGAAGAAGAGATAGGAATGCAGTAAACTCCTGGGAGGTTCAGGCTTTCAACTTTGTCCCTATCCCTTTGTAGAAGTTTCAAGATGTTTGGGGTAGATTTAATGGCAAGATGGTAACCAAAACTTCTAAAAAGAATCTGTAACTTATAAGCATAGGAAGGATGGTAAGGAACAGAACCACAGAATTTCAGGTCTTCTTTCTTGTGAGGAAGGAGGCATTCGATTTTCGAATGGTTTTCATATTTCTTTATGAGGGAGTTGACTGTAACAGCAGGGAAACCATGAGAGAGGGCTATTGTAGAAATTTTGGAGAGTTCTTCTTGAAGAGAGAGTTGGCTGTTGCAAATGATATGAGCCCTGTGGATGTAGGACTTCAATGCTGCAAGCTTGTAGAGATGCAGGGTGCAAGATTTGTAGGGAATGATGTTAGTGGCTGCAGAAGGTTTTCGATAGACGGAACGAGTAATGGAGAGATCAGCGTTTCTGCAGATAGATACATCCAGGAAATCAATTTTGTGATTTACTTCCTTAGATATAGTGAGCTTAATGGAAGGAAATTTTTCTGTAATGGAGTTGATCAGTATCTGTAGCTCAGACTCGAATGTGGCCAGCTAATGAAAATGTCGTCTACATATCTTAACCATAGGGAAGGTTGAAAAGGGTGTAGAGGAATTATGGAAACTTCAATATGTTGCATGTAGATTTCAGCAAGCAGAGGGGAAAGAGGTGAGCCCATGGGGAGACCAGATTGTTGCCTATACACAATTTTGTTGAAAACAAAACAACTATGTTGATGAATAGTGTGGAAACAATCATAAAGATCTTTGATAAGAGGACCGGGGGGTTCAAAATGAAGAATCAATTTCTTCATGAGGAGCATGTAGGAATCAAAATATGGTACAGAGGGAAACAAAGATTCTACATCAAGAGTATACAGATTATCACAAGGAGGAAAGGAATTAGGAAGGTTGTGGATGAAGTTTGAAGTAGAGACAACTGTATGAGGATGGTTGGCTGCCAGGGATTTGCATTTGAGGACCAATCTCTTTTCAAGGTTTACTGCTGGAGAAAAAGAATATTCCACTAAAGGTCTGATGGGGTTACCAGCTTTATGCAGTTTCACTTGCAGGAAGAGCCTGGGAGTTCTAAAGTAAGGAGGGGGTGATATATCACCAAGGAAGGATTGAAGAGTTTCTTTCTTAGCTAATCTGTCAACTGAGTTTTTGAGTGAGTTGGTGGTGTCTGACTGTAAAGGGATGCAGTTGGCAGATGTAAGAAAAGAAAGCACTTTTTGGTTTAGAGTTTCTTTACCAATGATGACTGGGCAACCAACTTTATCTGCTTTGCATACGGCTAGGTCATTTTCTTGAATAAATGACCTGAATTCTTTTAAACAAGAAGAAGAGTACTTGATTGGCACAGAATGATTGATTGGCATTCGTACTTGATTGGCATTCTGTGCCAATCAAGTACTCTTCTTCTTGTTTAAAAGAATTCAGGTCATTTATTCAAGAAAATGACCTAGCCGTATGCAAAGCAGATAAAGTTGGTTGCCCAGTCATCATTGGTAAAGAAACTCTAAACCAAAAAGTGCTTTCTTTTCTTACATCTGCCAACTGCATCCCTTTACAGTCAGACACCACCAACTCACTCAAAAACTCAGTTGACAGATTAGCTAAGAAAGAAACTCTTCAATCCTTCCTTGGTGATATATCACCCCCTCCTTACTTTAGAACTCCCAGGCTCTTCCTGCAAGTGAAACTGCATAAAGCTGGTAACCCCATCAGACCTTTAGTGGAATATTCTTTTTCTCCAGCAGTAAACCTTGAAAAGAGATTGGTCCTCAAATGCAAATCCCTGGCAGCCAACCATCCTCATACAGTTGTCTCTACTTCAAACTTCATCCACAACCTTCCTAATTCCTTTCCTCCTTGTGATAATCTGTATACTCTTGATGTAGAATCTTTGTTTCCCTCTGTACCATATTTTGATTCCTACATGCTCCTCATGAAGAAATTGATTCTTCATTTTGAACCCCCCGGTCCTCTTATCAAAGATCTTTATGATTGTTTCCACACTATTCATCAACATAGTTGTTTTGTTTTCAACAAAATTGTGTATAGGCAACAATCTGGTCTCCCCATGGGCTCACCTCTTTCCCCTCTGCTTGCTGAAATCTACATGCAACATATTGAAGTTTCCATAATTCCTCTACACCCTTTTCAACCTTCCCTATGGTTAAGATATGTAGACGACATTTTCATTAGCTGGCCACATTCCGAGTCTGAGCTACAGATACTGATCAACTCCATTACAGAAAAATTTCCTTCCATTAAGCTCACTATATCTAAGGAAGTAAATCACAAAATTGATTTCCTGGATGTATCTATCTGCAGAAACGCTGATCTCTCCATTACTCGTTCCGTCTATCGAAAACCTTCTGCAGCCACTAACATCATTCCCTACAAATCTTGCACCCTGCATCTCTACAAGCTTGCAGCATTGAAGTCCTACATCCACAGGGCTCATATCATTTGCAACAGCCAACTCTCTCTTCAAGAAGAACTCTCCAAAATTTCTACAATAGCCCTCTCTCATGGTTTCCCTGCTGTTACAGTCAACTCCCTCATAAAGAAATATGAAAACCATTCGAAAATCGAATGCCTCCTTCCTCACAAGAAAGAAGACCTGAAATTCTGTGGTTCTGTTCCTTACCATCCTTCCTATGCTTATAAGTTACAGATTCTTTTTAGAAGTTTTGGTTACCATCTTGCCATTAAATCTACCCCAAACATCTTGAAACTTCTACAAAGGGATAGGGACAAAGTTGAAAGCCTGAACCTCCCAGGAGTTTACTGCATTCCTATCTCTTCTTCTACTGGGGATAACTTATACATTGGAAGCACATACAGGAGCATAAGCCATAGAATTTTAGAACACAGAAAAGATGTTTCGAAAGGCAATCCCAACACTGCCTTGTCTATTTTGACAATGGAAGACACATCTGCAGTTCCCCACTGGAACGAAGCAAAACAAATTGCTTCGTTTGACAATCGTTTTGCCCTCCGTTACCGTGAAAGCATAGAAATTATTTTCAACTCAATGACTTGCAACTCCGAATCTCCTCTCTACATTCCGTTAATCTGGAGATCAATTCTAAGTTTTGGCAACAAAAATAGGAAAAATTCAAATGTAGAATCTGGCAACAATCTTAGTCCTCCATTGGCGTGATGAAGACCTAAGATAAGGTCGAAAGCTTCCAACTTACGAACTTTTTGTAAAAGTTTTAGTTAACGTAACTAGCGTGATCAAGCCACCTTTCTTTGTTAATATTGTTACGTGTTTTGCCCATAATCGTCATTGCAGGAATTCACCTCACCCTGGAGGACCCATGAAACTGCAACCCAGGGACCCAAGGATGCTGCAGAGGGAGATCCGGAAAACCAGGTCCCCAACCAATGCACACCATAGCACATGAGTTCCAGATTGCTACAGATGTTATTGTCTCCACCAAGACACTTCAAAGAGAGACCCCTACACTCAGGTATCATGGCTTCGCTCATAAACCTCTAATCGCAAAGACCAAAAAAGCCACATGGCGATGGTGTCAACAGCATAAAAATTGGACATTGGAGCAATGGCAGTAGATGTTATGGAGCAACGAATCCTGCTTCACATTATTCTGATTGGATGGACATGTCTGGGTTTGGCGGTTACTTGGAGAACGTCTGCCTTGGGTGTGTACAGTGCTAACAGTGATGCATGGAGGTAATGGACTTATGGTATGGGGTTTTTCAGCTGGTATGGTGTGGGTCACTGGTTGTTATTCATGGCAACGTGAACTCTGTGCTGTATAGAGATATCCTGGATAACTCAATGTTCCCAACGTTATGGTAATTCTTTGAGCACGATGATTGTTTTTTCTAGGACAACAATGCCACTTGTCATGTTTCCAGGGCTACAATGGAGTGGTATGAGGAAAATAAGATTTTGCCAAGGGACTGGCCTGCTCAGATCCCGGACCTCAAGCCCATTGAACATCTATGGGATGAATTTGAACATTAGGTGAGGTCTAGACCAACACGACTGTAAGGTTATGGAGTCAATTCCCCAATAATTATTTTCATGTAGCTATGTTTTCTGTAACAATTTCTCATTTCAAATGCAATGTAATGTAAATTCCAACGCATATATAAGACACGTGGCGCATTTCTTTTGTATGCCGGATTAGGGAACGCCGAGCCAGGCATGTGCCTAGCGGCATCGGTTGATCTTGAACTGGACGACTGGATCTCGTGTATTGGTCAAAGGTCACCACTCCCAGAGAGCAGTGAACTCCACCAAAACAGGATTCCACATGGTCAAAAGGGGGGGGGGGGTTAAGGATATAAAAGGGAGTGACGCATTTACTAGAGATGCTTTTAGTGTTTCGCCTTCGACGTGGTAGGATGTCGTGTTGGAGCAGAGAGTATTGGCTAGACCTCTCAGGGATTTACGTTTTGGCTGACGGAATAGTCAGGGTTTTTCGGCGATGAGAGATCGACCAGAATTTGTACAGAATGACTCAAGTTAAACATGGTGGAGGGTCTTCCGGGATATTGGAGAGATAGTAAAGTGTTCGCCATCTGGAAACCTGTTGGCACGTGAGAGAGCTCATCGAACGGAGTTTATTTTTTCATCTACACTGACGGAAAAAATCCCAATACCACGAAAAAATAGTTGTAGAGGAATGAAATGGCGGCAATACATTTATATAGGTAACATATTTAATCGATTAAGGTTTCAAGATCACAGCTTAATGTAAGTGTGAGAAGAGCCATTTTAAATGTGAAATGCTGGTACATTAATAACTGGTGTAACCGCCAGAATGTTGAATGCAAGCATGCAAACGTTCATGCATTGTGTCGTACAGGTGCTGAATGTCAGTTTGTGGGATGGAGTTCCATGCCTATTGCACTTGGTCAGTCAATACAGGGACGGTTAATGCTGCTTGGGGGTGACGCTGGAGTTGTCGTCCAATGATCTCCCATACGTGCTCGATTGGTGAAAGATCTAGTGATCTAGCAGGCCGCGGCAACATGTCGACACTCTGTAGAGCATGTTGGGTTACAACAGAGGTATGCGGGCGAGCGTTATCCTGTTGGAAAACACCCCCTGGAATGCTGTTCATGAATGGCAGCACAACAGGTTGAATCACCAGACCAACGTACAACTGTGCCGTCAGGGTGCGTGCGAAAACCACGAGAGGGCTCCTGCTGTCATAGGAAATTGCTCCCCAGACCATAACTCCAGGTGTAGGTCCAGTGTGTCTTGGCCGCAGACAGGTTGGTTGCAGGCGCTCACCTGGCCTCCTTCTAACCAACACACGGCCATCACTGGCACCCAGGCAGAACCGGCTTTCATCAGAAAACACAACAGATCTCCACTCCGTCCTCCAATGAGCTCTAGCTTGACACCACTGACGTCGCAAACGGCAGTGGTTTGGAGTAAGTGGAATGCACGCTACAGGGCGTCTGGCTTGGAGCTGTCCTTCAAGTAACCAATTTGTAACAGTTCGTTTTTTCACTGTGGTGGCAACTGCAGCTGGAATTGCTGCCGAAGACGCGGTACGATGTGCCACGGCCATATGCCGTACACGGTGGTCTTCCCTCTCAGTAGTGCCACGTGGCCGGCCGGAACCCGGGCTTCTTGAGGCAGTACCTTCTCTTGACCACCGCTGCCAACAATCATGCACAGTGGCTACATTCCTGCCAAGTCATTCTGCAATATTGCGGAAAGAAAATCCACCTTCTTGTAGCCCTATTACACGACCTCGTTCAAACTCCGTGAGCTGTTGATAATGGCTTCTTCGTCTTCTTAAAGGCATTCTTGACTAACATCAACACACTACATCGAATCTCAACGATAACTAACGCTCACGAACGTTACAGCGTGTATTTACAGCAAATCTGCTTTGCATGTTCCGAGGGGCGCTACTAGCGCCACACGTATGCGCCGAGCACGAAATTTGCATAGACGTCATCTTCAGATGTACTCTCACTGCCTACCAACTGTCGTTTATCTAACACAACCCCTTCTTCGTGTTGGGATTTTTTTTCCGTCAGTGTATTAAATTTTGTTACACCTAACCAAGGACTTGCTATTGGAGGTACTCGTTGTCTTAGATATTAAGTAATTGCTGACTACACGTTCCACTATTTCAGCGATTGAGTTTAACTCGACGGCACTCAAAAGAACCTACGTCAGGCCCATTTGAGAGATTCGGAATCAGTAAGACCTAGTGGCTGATTGAACTCAGCGGGGCCTGACAACAAACTTCTCCGTACTCTATGGACGCACTCCAACATCCCGCTCTCCGTACTCCATGGACTTGTAGACAGTTTACCTTGACGGATGGCTGCTGCAATCTTTGCAAATGGACGACCTACCCACTACTGATGTAAATACAGTCCTGTTTTTTTATTTACTTAACAGTGTCCATTCACTTTGGTCCAGATAGTGTAGTTGATTCACTGTCAGTTAAAGATGTGGCATGGCTGATTTGATGCTATTAAGGATGTATCATAGTTGATTTGCTGTCATTAAGGATTAGACATTGTTATTTGCTGTCAATTAAGGATGTGACATAGTGAATTTGCTGTCTTTAAGGATTTGACACTGTTGATTGCTGTCATTAATTAAGGATGTGAAACAATTCAACATCAGTTAAAAATGTGGCATGGTTAATTTGATATCATTATGGATGTGATATATTTGATTTGCTGTCATTAAGGATGTGGCATAGTTGATTTGCTGTCTTTAAAGATTTGATGTAGTTCATTTGCCATCATTAAGGTTTTTACATTGTTAATCTGGTGTTAATTAAGGATGTGACGTAGTTGATATGCTGTATTAGGTATTTGACATTGTTAATCTGCCATCAATTAAGGGTTTGACATAGTTGATTTGCTGTCAATTAAAGGAGTGTTTGAGTTTTAAGTTAAGGAGTAATTTGAGATTAGCAACTCCTTATTTTATTTTTCTAGCTTTTTAATTTAGTGTTGTTGTTTTTTTGTACGGGATGGGTGTTGATAGAAATCAACGTTTATGAAGGTTGTGAAGTGATTAAAATTTTGCAATTTATTCTGTGTGTATAATATTTTTGAACAAAAAAAAAAGTAATAACATTTCATAACAGATCACTTTTTCAGGCATTACTCAGCTGAAAAAGTGTTAAAATTTGTACTGCAAGAAAGAAATCATCTGTTGTTGTAATATTTATCTCATTGTTCCTATGTGGATTAAAAATCATGGTAATTTTTTTAAGCTTATTAATATTACTTTGCTCATCATCCACTTAATTCACTGCAGTTCTGTTTAGGATTAAGCCTGGTTATAATCTAGTCAATTTTTTAAGTATTACCTTGTTTAGTATTTATGTATCATCAAATACAGAGGATGTTTCTTATCTGCATTGCTTTTCAGCATATAGTTTTCATACATGTACATTGTTGATTTAATATGTATCACTAAATTCTAATATCACAGAAACTGTAACACAGTATAATATATACAGTACAGTGAAACCAGCTGAAACTAGACCCGGTATGAAATAGAAACTTGTTCTCAAGACAAAAAAATTTCTTGTCTTGGCAAAATGTACAGAAAGTTCTGCATTATGTCCTCATCATAAGATGGAAACTGTTGTCTAATGCAGAAACAAACTATGTAGTTGCTCAGTAAATATTGCTTCTCAATAATAAAAATAATAATAATTGCTGCTCAGTAAATATTCATTAATAAGACTCTTTAAAAAAAACTGCTACATTTTGAGAAAATTTAACAGTTAGGAAAGCAATTTTGGAATTATTGTGAAAATGAAACAAATATTTTTTTTTCCTGTTGTGAAAAATATATGTGTTGTATTTTCTTCTTCTGTTGTCAATGATTATGTTTCTATCATGTTCAAAAGTTTAATTATATTAAAAAGCATAAGGTTTTAAGTCTCTCTTTGTGTGTAAAGGTTTTTAATGACTTGCTAAAAAGATAAAATAAGATGTTCCAAAATTAAGTTTTCTTCTGAATTAATATTTTGGTCAACAGTAGATGAAAATTATGAAGTGGAATAACATGAATGTGTATTAAAGGTAAATAAATATTAATTGATAACTGTTGCATTATCCTTATGAATATTTCTGAATTATTTCTGCATTTGGCAAGAGACTGCCTCTGGCTGGGAAGCCTTAAAATTTCATGTTTTGGAAGAACCTGTTGAAAACCATGCCACTGGCTTGAAAAAGCTTCCCAGTGGAGAGCAAAAAATTGTATGGTGACTCGTACATACTGTATGTATTATGCCACTAAATAAATGGATTTGTACTATCCTATAAGCGTTTTGAACTTGTAAAGTGTGGAACTTTATTTTGTTGTACAGCATACATATGTACATAAAAACTGTCAATTTCCAAATGCTCACATCTCAATTCAACACCTGGTGGACATAATAAAATATATTTCCTCAAATTTAAGATAAAATATAAATAGCACATTTTTCTGTATTTTGTAAAAACCAAATAAAACTTTACCATGAGGTGGCGTAGATGGATGGAGGTGCATCCGATAAAAACAGCAACTGTTAATGACTTGAAAACTTAAAAGAGGCTGATGTAGATTCTCAGCAAATTTTCAATGCTGAAATTTTTATATACTTTGTGACACACACATATACACCGATGAACCATTACATTATGACCACCCCTAGCCTAGAGAAATGAGCATGCCTAGAGACCGAACGGTCGCGCAGGTGAAGTTCACTGAGCGGTATATATACAACCCCAGAACCGGCTTTCGGTTAGTAGAGTGTTCAGAGTCGGAATAGGAAAAACTGCCCATTTATTGGAGTTTGATAAAGGACAAATTGTGATAGCACAGTGCCTTGAAACTACGATCTCGGAAATGGCGCAGCTTGTGGGTTGTTTATGTGCCGCTGTAGTGAGTACATATCAAAAGTGGTGCACAGATGGCCAAACAATGAACTGTCATCTAGCCGTGTGTTATTCGCAGCTCATTCATGCCAGGGGTAGTGGAGACTGTCGCACATTGTTCACAGTGACTGTAGGGCCACAGGGTGACAAATCATTTGCAGCTACAACACTGGTGATCAAGGCAACATGTCGCAGCACACAGTTCACCGCAGCCTTCTGTGCACAAGCCTGCATAGCTGAAGACCCAGCCGGGTCCCCATGCTCACTGCACGTCATCGCCAACAACACATAAAATGGACTCAAGATCATAGAGATTGGACCATGGATGATTGGAAGAAAGTGGCCTAGTCTGACAAATCAAGATTTCTGGTGCATCACGTAGGCACTCAAGCATGAGTACTCTGATTACCAATCGAGGCTATGGCACCTGGATGCACAGTTGGGTGGAAACAGGCAGGCCATGGTGGTATTATGCTGTGTGTGATGTTTTCTTGGGACACTTTGGCCTCATTATCCCAATAGCACAATCCCTGACAGATGTCAGGTACCTGAACATCGTTGCAGACCAAGTTCACCCATTCATGGCAGCTTGTGTTATCAATTCATAGCAGCTTGGGCTATTTATTCCCTGCTGGTGATGTCCATTAACAACAGGATGGCACACTGCCAGAATCGACAAGGAGTGGTTTGAGGAACACGCTGGTTACTTTCTGTTAATGCCCTGGCCTCCAAATTCACCTGACATGAACCCAATCGAACATTTGTGGTTCAACTTGGAAAAGCAGGTTCGCGTTAAATCACCACCATTCCGAAATGTACGAGAACTGTAAGACCTGCTGTTGACGTTATGGTACCAGATACCCCAGGATACCTATCGCCACCTCTGTTCATCGAATCGATGCCTCACCGAAAAAGAGAATTATCAGTTGAATTAATTTGTTCACTGTTTTTGTGAACTTTCATGGAGGTTCATTGATATTATATCAACAGAGTAGGCAAGGTGTGCCACCTGCATTACTAGAAATCTGATACCTTAAAGGCTACCTCCTCCTGCAGGTCATGTGAGCACCACATTGTACAAAAGAAAAACAGCAGCAGCCTATCTGTCCACCAAAAAAGTAAGTAAAAAACGAAACTGTTTCGAAATGTTAAAAAAGTTTAAAAAATAACATATTTAAGTGGTGACAGATCTGAAATGGACCTGGGCTTGAGTCCTGGATGAGGCATTGGTGGTGTGTTTGCCCCATGGCATACACTCTCTCTATAATGTGGAATGAAAAGGAAAATTACTACATAGGTGCAACATGTTTTTTTTTAATTCTTGTAATCAGATAATGAATTAGTGAATTTCTTTTTCTCTTGCAAAGTTATAGTTTTTGAGCAAGGAACTGGTAGTACTGAATGTAATATAAGTCTAAATTGCACAGTGATTGACCAGGTGAATGGGTTTGTGTATTTAGGAAGCATGGCCGCCCTGGTGGCGCAGTGGTCTAAGCGATGGCCTCTGATCATTCGTCCGTAAGGGGTCCGGGTTCGAATCCCGGTGAGGCATGGATGTTGTGTTTGTCTTACGGCACTGGCTCTCTCCCTTCCCTGGAACCAGTGACCCTAAATTAGGGACGGGCGACTGCTTATAGCCCGTTGAGTTGCTCACGGTGGTCGTTAAACCTCCAATAAAAAAAAAAAAAAAAAAAAAAAAAATTTAGGAAGCATGTTTGACAGAGAGATCAAATTGGATGGTGAAATTAGTAAGCGAGTGAACTCTTCATTAGTCATAGTTGCTTTGGGAGGTTTTCACAGGAATGATTGGTTTTCAAGATAGTCCCACATGGCTGTGAATGAAAGTGTAATTGTTCCTACTCTGATGTATGGCAGTGAAACCTGAGTACTACAAAAAACAACAACATAGGAGTCATTTGTGTGCTGGAGAAATGCGTTACTTACGGGGGGTTTGGGGCAAGATACGTTCTGATCGTGTGAGGAATGAACATGTGTTGCAGTTGTGTAATGTGAAGCAAAATGTTGTTAGCTAAATGGAGACTAATATTCTTAGGTGGTTTGGCCATATTGAAAGAATGAGTGATGAGATGCTTACTAAGCAATTTTTTTTTAGCCCAAGTGGCAGGAAGGAAAGGCAGAGGAAGGGCAAGGAAGTCATGAGAGGATCAGATTCAGGAGTGTCTGCATGAGAAAGAGATTATGAGAGTGAAGTACAGAAGGTCTTGTGTACGTTGTGCGAATGATATCAGTGAAGCCCGTGTTGTATGTCAAGATCACTAAATGGAGAAGTTTGATACAGCAACAGTAAGTAAATAATCAGTTAAAATTTTATCTGGTAGTTTGTATTTCTTTGTGGAGCTAACCTCTGAATCTCAAAGAACTGCTTAGTGACATGTATGCATGTAAAAAGAAAAAAAAAACTATGAAAGGAACCAAATGGCTATAAGTAATGAAGAGGCCATTTTGAAAAATATATACAGGATGATTCCTAAAGTCCTAAGTCACCTCAATAACTTGGGAACAAAGACAGCTAGAGCTATGGAAGTAAGGTATGGTATAGTAAAATAACCATGCGCTATCTGATGAGAGTGACTGCAGTGCCCCTAGTGGCAAAATGTGGAAATTAGCAGCGCCCCTAGTGGCTAATGTGGAAGTTAGGAAACCATGAGAGATACGGGAAAGAGATCAATTAGAAACTTGTAAAGTATCAACGATTTAGTTGGAAATGACATATGGTAGAAACGGCTGGGGTAAGTAGAAGGCTGGAAACTTGAGGGAAACATAAGTTTTATTATACTCAGGCATGAATACAAATGGAGTACATTGGTTGTATTTAATGCAACAGCGGTACTTACATAACGTTGCGTAGGGTTCAATATGGCCACCATCTGCCACAATACACATTTGAATGCGAGACAGAACTTCCTGTTGTACGTTCGCCAACGTAACAGGTGTCACGCTCTCACACGCAACGACGATACGCAGTCGGAGATCGTGGAGAGACTTCGGTTCTACCCTGTACACGTAATCCTTTAGGTAACCCCAGAGGAAGAAATCCATAGGAGTTAGATCCGGGGATCGTGGAGGCCACGCTACGGGACCAACATAACCGATGATCTGTTGCCCGAAAGTGTCGGACAGGAAGTGCTGTACCGCTGTTGGTTGATGTGCCGGAGCGCCGTCATGCTGAATCCATAATGAGCGTACATCTTGCAGAGACATCATCTAACCACTCAGGTAATGTGCTTTGTAACAGCTGCAGGTATCTTCGTCCATTTAATGCGCCCTTATAGAACACAGACCCAACAAGTCGGTCCTTCCAGATGCCACACCAGACATTGATCGACCAGCGCACCTGAGGCCTCATTTCCCGTATAAAAAATGGATTCTGAACTGCCCAGTAATTGGTGTTTTGTTTGTTCAGCACTCCGGCGCGTGTGAACTGCGCCTCGTCAGTCCGAAAGATGTTTGATAGAAAGGCCGCATTTTCTTCTACGGTGTTCATTACAAAATTGCACCAATCTGGAAGTCGTTGGTTACCCCCTGGCATCAGTACGTGCAGCGGTAATGTACGGTACGGGTGGGCACCATGCTGATGCAAAATGTTCTACACACGGGATTGTGATAAGCCACATGTCATACTGACTTCCCTCGTACTGGTGTGTGGGTTGGCCAAAACGTATGCCAGAACATCGACTGGTTGCACGTCCCTACCCATTCCGATGAGTCGGCCCGAACGGGGACGTGTTGTAACACTGCCTGTCTCTCGTAGCCGTCGAACCGCTCGACTGATGGTCCACGCTGTCGGCGATGGATGAGTCGGAAATCGTAAGCCACACTGGCGTGACTTCCCTCGCGTTGCGTCCGAATTCTTAATATAGCAGTACCATCTCGCTATACTGTTCATTCAAATAACCTGCCATGCTCGTTCTTTACCCGATACTCACGTTATGAATGACATAGCTCCTGACCGACAATCCTTTATACATTGCCACGCCGCGCCTGATACTGCAGGTGAGACGTTATGTCACACCAGAATTTGCATACAACACTCACAGGCGTGCGGTCGCATACGTCATACATTTCTCTCTACTAGACTGTTACCGCGACAACGACACGAACCGGCTTCGCACAAGTTCGCGTTTCCAGCCTTCTACTTACCCTAGCCGTTTCTACCATATGTCGTTTCCTACTAATTCGTTGATGCTCTACAAGTTTCTAATTGATCTCTTTCCCGTATCTTTCATGGTTTCCGAGATAGGAGTGCCAACTTTCACATTTTGCCACCAGGGGCGCTGCAGTACACTCATCCGATAGCGCATGGTTGTTTTACTATACCATACCTAACTTCCGTAGCTCTAGCTGTCTTTGTTCCCAAGTTATTGAGGTGACTTAGAATTTAAGGAATCACCCTGTATATACTTCTTTCTTTTCTCAACACGTTAAAAACAGATTTAAGCTGAAAACAGGCACCGCAAGCATGAGAGCTTCATCCTCAAATCCCCAATGGAACTCTGCCGCTGTGCCCCGCTGAGAGCAAATCCTCGGTACTTTTCAAATGTACTTCTCCTTTGACATTTGCAGCTGAGCACACTGAAAATACACTGACGGGAAAAAAAACATCCCAACACCAAGAAGGGGTTGTGTCAGATAAACGACAGTTGGTAGGCGGGGAGAGTACATCTGTAAGATGACGTCTACGCAAATTACGCGCTCGGCGCATACGTGTGGCGCTAGTAGCGTCCCTCGGAACATGCAAAGCAGGTTTGCTGTAAGTACGCGCTGTAACGCTCGTGAGCGTTAGTTATCGTTGAGATTCGACATAGTGTGTTGATGTTAGTCAAGAATGCCTTTAAGAAGACGAAGAAGCCATTATCAACAGCTCACGGAGTTTGAACGAGGTCGTGCAACAGGGCTACGAGAAGGTGGATTTTCTTTCCGCAATATTGCAGAACGACTTGGCAGGAATGTAGCCACTGTGCGTGATTGTTGGCAGCGGTGGTCAAGGGAAGGTACTGCCTCAAGAAGACCAGGTTCCGGCCGGCCACGTGGCACTCATGAGAGGGAAGACCGCCGTGTACGGCGTATGGCCGTGGCGCATCGTACTGCGTCTGCGGCAGCAATTCGAGCTGCAGTTGCCACCACAGTGACACAACGAACTGTTACAAATCGGTTACTTGAAGAACAGCTCCGAGCCAGACGCCCTGTAGCGTGCATTCCACTTACTCCAAACCACTGCCGTTTGCTACGTCAGTGGTGTCAAGCTAGAGGTCATTGGAGGACGGAGTGGAGATCCGTTGTGTTTTCTGATGAAAGCCAGTTCTGCCTGGGTGCCAGTGTTGGCCGTGTGTTGGTTAGAAGGAGGCCAGGTGAGCGCCTGCCACCAACCTGTCTGCGGCCGAGACACACTGGACCTACACCTAGAGTTATGGTCTGGGGAGCATCTTCCTATAACAGCAGGAGCACTCTCGTGTTTATCCCACGCACCCTGACGGCACAGTTGTACGTCGGTCTGGTGATTCAACCTGTTGTGCTGCCATTCATGAACAGCATTCCAGGGAGTGTTTTCCAACAGGATAGCGCTCGCCCGCATACCGCTGTTGTAACCCAACATGCTCGACAGAGTGTAGACATGTTGCCGTGGCCTGCTAGATCACCAGATCTTTCACCAATCGAGCACGCATGGGACATCATTGGACGACAACTCCAGCGTCACCCCCAAGCAGCATTAACCGTCCCTGTATTGACCGACCAAGTGCAACAGGCATGGAACTCCATCCCACAAACTGACATCCAGCACCTGTACGACACAATGCATGAACGTTTGCGTGCTTGCATTCAACATTCTGGCGGTTACACCGATTATTAATGTACCAGCATTTCATATTTAAAATGGCTCTTCTCACGCTTACATTAAGCTGTGATCTTGAAACCTTAATCGATTAAATATGTTACCTATACAAACGTATTGCCGCCATTTCATTCCTCTACAGCTATTTTTTCGTGGTGTTGGGATTTTTTTCCGTCAGTTTATATACAAGTGGGAGCAACTCGCACTTCTTTATGAGGAAATCAAGTCACCACTCCATTGGAACCTTGCTTGTGTCACTCAGGTATTTCTTGGGGTCAGTGGCCTCATTCATGTTGTTAAAATCAATATTTCTGCTGCATTAACTCTTTTCAAAAGACTGGTCTCCAAGCTGTGCCTCCTTTCATCTCAACATTAATGTTAGTGATTGGGGGAGCTTATATTAGTATTATCAGAGTGATTTAGTATGACTTTATAACGAAGTAAATTTTCCGTCATTTCTGTCCACCCAGGATTCGAACCCGGATCCCCTCATTCCGGAATAAGTCACTCTACCAATTGAGCTACGCGGACGTTTTATTCTGATTCCTATCTGCCTTTATGTCGTGTGCGTCCTTCTGGCAGGTACGTCACATCTCGTGGTACGTTACATCATCTCCCTCTTATTTTATTTTTTTATTTTTATTTTTTTTTCGAAGTGCTGGAGAAGGGATTCTCTTATTTTTCCTATCTCGCGGTGTGGAAATAACATCACACCAATGCGGGATTTTGAACGGTCGGGTCATCCGGATAGTTCGGGCGCCATTATAACGAAGTAAATTTCTCCGTCATTTCTATCCGCGCCAGGATTCAAACCCGGATCCCCTCATTCCGGAATAAGTCACTCTACCAATTGAGCTACGCGGACGTTTGTTCTGACTACTATCTGCCTTTATGTCGTGTGCGTCCTTCTGGCAGGTACGTCACATCTCGTGGTACGTTACAACTTTAGTACTGCATTACATTCTTTAAAGTGCACTGACAAGTCTAATAGGGCACTTGCATACTTTCTTCTTGTGTGGTGTGTTCTTCAAGTGTTAGATAGAAACTAGATGAAAGTTGGCAAATGATATTGATTTAACAACTGCCAATAAATATTGCAATCCAACAACTGCCAATAAATATTGCAATGCAAACCAGCTTTTTCCAACACAAAACATACTTTATCTACAACCACTTGCAAGCTGTGTGAGAATTCGAAAAATTGGTTTCTTTACTTGCTGATTCTGCCAAGCCCATGCCCTTGGCTGTGGTGTCGCTAGATAGTAGATAGGCACAGCGGGAATCTCGTTCATGCGTTCATGCACATCACCACAGTGGGAATCTCAATGCGTTCATGCACGTCACACAGTGGGAATCTCGTTAATGCGTTCATGCACGTCACCACAGTGGGAATCTCAATGCGTTCATGCACGTCACCACAGTGTGAATCTCGTTAATGCGTTCACGCACATCACCACAGTGTGAATCTCGTTAATGCGTTAATGCACGTCACCACAGTGGGAAAAATTATAGGCATTGTGTGGGGCAGAAGTCTGCTGTCCCTTCCTAAAACATACAGCGATTAAGACCATCTGGATATCACAGAGGTTTATCTTCTCAACGTCTTGGCATGTCATTACAACCAAGATTCATTTGAGGTTTTTTTTTTAATTATTTTGGTGGAGGTAATCTATTTTTTGAGGCTAAAAGGATGCCTCACGGCAATTTATGCCTTATGCGCATCCTCCATTTATGTATGTTCAGTAAAGAATGCCTGCAGTGGGTCAGGTTGCTTTTGAGTTGTGTGGCTGTCTTCTGAGTTGAGGTTTTCCTTTTTCACTCTCCCTTCCTCTTAGCCAGATGGAAAGTGCTGCGCTCCTTACCCTCTACCAGCTGTCAATCCAAATGACAAATAAGTTGATAGTTCTTCCCAGGGACACAAGATTTGTTTTACCCCACTTGATGGATGCTTTCTCTCCTTAGTTTATTTTCTTGTTCCTATAAATCTGCCTGTCACTGTTTACGAGCATCAAAATTAAATGCAAGAGGGATTTTGTTGTTGTTTCCTGTCTGAAAGAAAATGTCAGAAGATAAAGTTTTAAACACAAAGCAAAAGACTTAAGTTTTAAACACAAAGCAAAATGATAATTGCAATGTCAGTCTTTTGCTGAAATTGAGACTGAAATTTGCAAATATTGTGTTGAAAACATTTAGGCAGCCAACAAATCATTTCAGACATTTCAATGAAAATGGGGAACACCAATTAGCTGAAGGATGGTATTATGTTCAAAGGCTTAAATGTGGCAAATAGTGAGGAATTAGATGTTTAGAACTTGGGATTTCGCAAGTGAATGCAAAAAGTTGAATTGCTACAGATGAAGTGATAAATTAATAAGCTAATGCATTTGGTGAAGAATGGGCATTATGATTTGCCAGCAGAGCATTGGCTGCAAAATTTCAAACATTGAAGAGATGTTTTACAGCATATCAGGTACGGCAAAACTTCTTTGGTAGTAAATGAACTACTCAGTGCTTGTGTGAGAAAGATTTGGACAAACAAATTTCATTATATGAGAGAAAAGATGTCTACAATGTGGATGAAAGTGTATTATTTTACAGAATGAAACCAGATAAAAGCATTTCTTGGACCTCCTACAAATGATGAAAAATGATCAGATAACATTAGCTTTTTGTGTGAACAATGAGTTCAACCATGCTGTTTAAAAACTTTCTTTTGGGCACTGTGTTACTTAGAAAGTAAAGCAAAAAGCCATGAATGACTTTACAACTTTTTGATTAATGGCTGGATCAATTAGCATGGACATACAAAGGTAATAAAGGAAAGACCTGATTTCGCTAGATAACGCCACTTTTGTCTAAGCAAAAAACAAAAACAAAAAAACTTAGCAATGTTAAAGTTGAATCTCTCCCTCCAGACACAACTGGTGTTATTCACCCATGTGATGAAGAAATATCCTTCAAATCCCACTACCACCACAACCAAATCGGGCAATGCTTCAGTACATCAACAAGGATAACATATCTTCCTATTCCTAAAAGAAGCAATTTATTTGGTAAAGAAGACTTGAGATGAAGTTTCTAAAGGAGCAGTGTTCAACTGCTGGATACACCGATTTAATTAAAAATTATGAGAGATCAGCCTTTTGACATGATCTTTCACCTAGTCTTAGTGAACATACTTTACAGATTTCCACTATGGTACACAAAATGTCAGTGGGGAATTATCTGAAGGTGGACCAGGATGCATCACTTCATGAAAAAATAACAGTTTAAAAAATTTTAATTGCTAAACATAGGAATAATACAAAAAGTGAAGAGAAAACTGAAGGTTTGGATGAGTTGTTCAGCCAAAGATGCAAATCAGCGTCTTTTAATACTGGGAAGATTATTTCAAGCACTTGGGCCGCTGGTGGCCTAGTAGGCAACGTTCGTGACTGCCACGGAAAGGACCTCAGGTTCGATGTCAGACAGGTACGAACGCTCGATAAACTAAATATCCGCCGTGCGTCGGATGGGCACGTTAAGCCATCGGCCCCGGGTACTGGCCCCCATGGTAATAAATAAGGTGTCTTCCTCCCCTTTTCTACTTCGCTTCCGTGTCACTTTCCTCTCGGGCACTCTAGCCCAAATCTCCTAGCTTCCTATTTCTAAGGGTTGTTTAAGACCTGGGGTCAGACACTCCCTTCCTAAAATCCTCTACATATGATCATAATCATAATGATCAAGCACTCTCTTCAACTTTTCAAAGAAGATTCTTTCAAGCAAACTCTTCAGCTTTTCAAATGCACTTGTGAAGTTAAATTATTATGCTCTGGAAGGTGATTAAAATAAAAAAAAAATGAAAGATAGATTAAAAAAGAAGGAATTAAGGTTTGTAAAATAATTTTGTGTAATGTTATAAACATTTGCTCAAAACGTTTTTGTAATGAATTATGCTTTTTTATTCATTTCCTTAAAAATGCAAAGTTTCATCTGAATTCGGCCATTTAATGCGTAGTAGAAAATTCCAAGATGGAAACACAAATTTCAAACTACCATATGCATCAAGTGCACATGTAACTACATTTTTCTAAGTAACATTTTTTAATTTAATGCTGATTATGGTCTTTGAGAAACCATGACAAGAAAACTTGGGTAACTGAAAGAAATAATTTGTAAATTTGATGTAATGCAACATTGTAATGTAACTGCGTTACATTAAGGACTAACTATATATAGAATATTTTGTCTATACTATTCCGTAACAAAACTATTCTTGTTTAACGAGTCTTAAAAATGAAATATTCACTTGTTGGTGCTTTGCAGCTTCGTCACAAAATAGAATTTGATGCACAAAGAAAAATTTCATTTTCTAATTTTTCAAGGAGACTTTTGACATCTGGAATAAAAATGAAAATAAATCTAATGTGGTCATATTGGGTTCTGGCATAAATGCAAATGTTGGAAACGATGTAAAGGCAGTGAAAAGAAAAAAAAACATTTTGTCATTCAAATTTATCTTTTTTTTAATAGTGCACTATAATGTAAAGTACATTGTGCTTTCAGCAGTTAATATTATTAAAATGAGTGAAACAATTTTTTTTATCAAACCATCAAGGAATTTATTCAATGTCAGTTTGATTCCATCAAACAAGATTGAGTGATTGCCCAAATGTCTGTACCTACCTTCTTTTTCAGTGCATGCAGCACAATCTTGCTTGTTCTTTTGCCTGCTACACTTTCTCCATTACAGCTGTTGCTTCCTCATTTCTAAATCTGCTCTTCCTTGTGGTACCACAAATCCATCAAAGCATTTCTATTTCTGTAAAATTTGGCTTTTCCTGAATAGCTCATGTGGAGTGATTGCGCAAATGTCAGCAGATTTGTAACCATAGAAACCATTCAAGAAAATGACACAGGTTCAAGCTAATTACATGAAAGCCCGTTATTAATGACGGGGGAAAGTAAGGTATGTAATTTTTTAATAGCCAGGTATTTTTTTTTTCTTTTTGTTTGTGATGTCCAAATGTGAAGGTGTGTTTCATAAACATTACAATAATAAAAACTTACACCGAATTTTCGGTTGTAATGAGCATGTCTTTTGAATCCTTTCCGGCACGAATAAAATTTATCAAAGTCATTCATAGTCAATGGAACCAGTTAGGAAAAAATCAACCGGATTTCTGCAATTGGTAAAACACAGCTACTTATTTCCACTAGTGGCTACAAAATATGTTACAAAAATTAACAAATGGTGCACAAAAAGTTTCTCGAAGCAGAAGGAAGGTATCTGAGACAAAGATATTTTCAAACTGAACAGTTAAAAGAAGAAATATAGAAGGAAACATGATACAACTCTACGCTTTCTATCGGAAGAACTTTACATAATGGAAAAGTTGAAAATAGCAGAAAAGTATCCTTCATGGCAAAAGCTATGCTAAGGAAAAAGCACTTTCCAAATACGTCTCCTGCAACTAAAGAAAGCAAAAAAAAAAAAAAAAAAAAAAAAGCTACTGATCTTTATTCCCCTAGCGGAAAATCTGTGCATTATTTAAAGAGAATAATATAATATTGTTCCACATCTCTGTTGTAGCGAATGCCATACAATAAAGAAAAAGAAAATTCTCAATAGGATTTTTAGAATCGGAGGTACAGCTGCAAACCAAAGTATGGAAACACCTCCCAGCGACAGAACTGTGAACTATAAGACTCCTCAAGTACTAACTCAAAGTGTTCTACAAGGTAAATGGCAGCCAGTGTTGAAGGAATTCTATTTTAATCCACATTTAGAAGCAGAGATATTAAGAAAAACAGATTAAACATTGGCGCCTCCTAGCGACAAAGTTGTGCATTATTTTAGGAAGAAAATATAAAGCTTTTTCATAGTTAGTAGTATCTAACCGAAAAAGATTTTTTTTTATCGGGATAGTAGTAACAAACCAAAAATAATTTTTCATATTGGGTTGTTTTTAGTCCGAAAAAGAAAAATTTATATCGGGTTTTTAGCCCTGCAGATATTGCTGTAAACGGACACGTGAACTTACACCCTCTAGTGGCAAACTTGTACGTTAAGAAAAATTTGAAATTATGTGAGAAACATTTTGCACTAGAAACAGACTCCGCCAACAAAAGGATTTTTCAAATCGTACTTTTTTACAAGCAGAGATATTGTCAAAAATAAGATATACATCTACGCTCCCTGGTGGGAAAACTATGCATTATTTTAAAAAGAAAGTATTCCGAAAACATTTTCCGAGGTGAGCGGTATCAGTCTACGAAAGAACTTTTTCAATCGAGATTTTAGAAGCTTAGGTTTTGTTGCAAATACATCTGAAGCAGAAATAAACATTTATGCCCCCTGGTGGCCAAACCATTTTTTATTGAAAATTAGACATTATAATCAAAACTTTTCCCATCAGGAACCGTATCCGATGCAGAAAGAATGTTTCAAATCGGATACGGTTCCTGGTATTAGAAGCACAGATATCAGGGAAAATGCAATTTACCTTTACGCTATCTAACGGAAAATCTACGTATTACTTGAAAAATGTGAAATTATATGAGAAACTTTTTGCACCGGAAACGCTCTCCAAAGAAATTTCTTTTCAAATCGGACTTTTAGAAGCAGAGATACCGACAAAAATATGATGTGCATGTACGCCCTCTGGCGGGAAAACTATGCGTTATTTTAAGCAGGAAGTATTCTCAAAAGGTTTTCCGAGGTGATCGGAAGAATTTTTTCAGTCGAGTTTTCAGAAGCTTAGATTTTGCTGCAAATATGTCAGAAGCAGAAATAAACACTTACCTACCTAGTGGCCAAACCATTCTGTGCCAAAAATTAGAACTTAGATGTAAAACATTTCTCATCAGGATCTGTATCCAATGCAGGAAGAATTTTTTGTTGTTGTTGTTGTTGTTGGATGTTTAACGACCACCGTGAGCAACTCAATTGGCTATAAGCAGTCGCCCGTCCCTAATTTAGGGTCACTGGTTCCAGAGAAATGAGAGAGCCAGTACCGTAAGACAAACACAACATCCATGCCTCACGGGATTCGAACCCGGACCCTTTTCGGACGAATGATCAGAAGCCATCACTTAGACCACTGCGCCACATTTTTCAAGTGGGAGTTTTAGAAACAGATATATGGGAAAATGTAATTTGTCTTTACGCTCCCTGGCGGAAAAGCTATGCATTACTTGAAAGAGAAATTGTGCCTAAAATAGTCTTCGTTATAAATGGCATCGAAATGAAGAAAGGATTTTTTCAATCAGTTATTTAGAACGAAATATATGCAATGAAATGTATTTTGAATTTGATAGAATCTGCATTTACGCCCTCTAGCGGCGAAGTTGTGCATCGGAAAAAAAAACTGAATGCAAGGATCGTCCTCACATTTGAAGCTCCCAATGCAAAAATAATTTTTCAAATCGGACTAACATTTCCAGAGATATGACGTCCATTACATAAGCTAAATCTTTTTTTTACAAAAGACATACTAAAAAGTACTACGCCATACAGTTGTTACGTCACACGACGCCATAATTCGCAGTTCCCGTTCACGGAACACCTGCCCGAAAACACGAAAAGCTAAGCGTGACGTCACAAATACTTCTTTCTCTGTTTGTGCTATGGTGATGTCGTCACATAATTATATCCGGGAAGCAGTTTCCATTCACTGAACACCTACACGAAAACACGATAACAAAGCGTATCGTCACAAATATTTCTCATTTCTTGCTAACGTGATGACGAGATCTGCACGAAAAGCTGAGCGTGACGCCACAAATATTTCTTTCTCGGTTGTTGCTATGGTGACGACTTTCCGCTGTGCCCCAAAAGTGGGACAAATGTTCAGACAAAGGAAATATGTTGTTTTAGATCGATAAAGATTTATTTATTTATTGTAAGTACATCCCTACAGACGGTAAATCTAGTTACAGGAATTGCTATATTTTTATTTACAGTGATAATTACCAAATGATATTTACAATCTTGCAAAACATGTTTTATTAAAAAAATTATTACTTACATTAAAAATATCCGGACATTCTTCAAGTGAGTTCTGAAGCCTATACATTTTACATAACGGAGAATTTTTTCCAGCATCAGTTCTGCAAAATGGCACTGCAAATATTTCACATTTTGTCCTCGATAAATATGGGACACGGAAAATTAATTGGTTTACAATTTGAGTTTCATCTATCTCT
Source organism: Macrothele yani (assembly GCA_039090855.1). NCBI lineage: Eukaryota > Metazoa > Arthropoda > Arachnida > Araneae > Macrothelidae > Macrothele > Macrothele yani. Next base: position 7,059,970 of record CM077030.1, on the reverse strand, counting down.
CCATTGATGATGCCGTACAGGAACTTGAGTTGGAAAGCCTTCCTTCTCGATTGCAGAGAGGTCATTTTGAAGAAGGTCAGCAGTCGGGATGTCCGCTATATAAACACCGGTCGATTTATAAAAAATGTGTCGAAGAAACTTTTTCTGAACTTTCTCGATTTCATTTACTAGAGTTACTTGGCTGGGACTCCAAATGATCACCGCATATTCCAGTGAGGATCTGACCGTAGTCTCAAAAATGTGAATAAGTCATGAAAGAAATACGGGATTACGCCATATAATACAAATTTTGAAGATGACAATCCGATATTTGGCGTAAATGTGACAAGGATGGTAAGTCAGATAATGTCCGAAAACTTGAAAATTTTCACCGTCCTGGAGCGGGACTCGAACCCGCGTCTCCCAGAAAAACTCCCGGGTATGCTAACCACTACACCACCCAGAACGACCAAGTTTCAAGCTTCCGATCAATTTGAATATAACCATCACAGGATTTTCGCTAGTCGAAGCAACCGGCATTCATGTTTAGCGAATCTGGAGGTTAAGAATCTTATCCTGTGTTTGCCCGGAGAAGCAGATAAACCATGAAAGAAATACGGGATTACGCCGTATAATACAAATTTTGAAGATGACAATCCGATTTTTGGCGTAAATGTGACAAGGATGGTAAGTCAGATAATGTCCGAAAACTTGAAAATTATCAAGTTTTCAGGACGATGAAAATTTTAAAGTTTTCGAATATTATCTGACTTACCATCCTTGTCAGATTTACGCCAAAAATCGGATTGTCATCTTCAAAATTTATATGTGAATAAGTGTCTAAGTATTTGAGTAATACTTGGAATGTCGCATGAAAAATTCAAGTTTTCTGTATGCTGTACGTACAATTCTTTTGATATGACTTTTAAAGTCCAAGATCGAATCAAACGTGACTCCCAAGTCCTGGACTTCGTTTGTCCGGATAAGAGTATAGTCGCCAGCTTTGTAGAAAAAGAATTGGTTTTCTTTTCCCCGAAAAGGAAACGACATGACACTTGGAGGTGTTGAGGTGGAGATGGTTTAATGTACACCACTGAAGCAGGTTATTGATGTCAGTTTGAAGAGCAAGACAGTCATCAGGAGTCTGTACATTGCGATAAAGCTTGAGATTATCTGCAAACAAGAGACATGGGCCATGAATGCAAAACGGAAGGTCATTAATGTATTGGAAAACAGGAGGGGTCCTAAATTAGAGCCTTGGGGTATTCCAGATGTGGCAACACAGGGATAAGAAACATGGGTGTTTTAGATAAATAACAGACTGGGATCGGTTGAAAAGATAGGACTTAAACAAGGACATCAGGTTATCACTCAGGCCAAGACAGTTCAATTTCTTCAGTAAAATGCCATGATGAACTTTGTCAAAAGCTTTAGCAAAGTCAGTGTAAATAACATCAACTTGTGATCCTCTGTCAATAGATGACATATTATCTTCTGTGATGTGGAATAGGCTGGTCAGCGTTGAGCATTTCTTCACAAACCATGCTGTGCAGAGCTGAAGACACGTTTGAAGTGATCATATAGCTTAGAATAAATAAGAGACTCAACTATTTTCGCCAGGACAGAAATAATTGTGATAGGTCGATAATTCTCGCTCTCTTCAGATCTGGAGGGAAAATTCCAGTAATGACAATTACAAGAGCCTTTTCTCTTTAACTGGAGAATAATCATTTGGATGTACAAGTTCAGATATACTTCCTGCAAACTGTTTTCATTACTTTACAGACACATCTTGTGAATATAAGCTTTGTTAAAATGAAATCTATTGAAAATTAAACTTTATATTAAGCCACTATTATTAGCATGAGAAGAATGTTTCTTCCACCCAATTTATATATTAAGTATTTCTTGAGAAGTGTTTTTTCAGAGAAACAGGACAATATAATGAGCAATATTTCTTTCTAGCATATCCCTGGGGACTTCCTCTCCTAAAAGAAAATTGATATAATACAAATAATGACAATTAGCCATAATAAAAATTTTCATTTTGCTTTTGAGATATTTTCATAAGCCTCCTCCCTTGTGGAAAAAATGTTTTGGAGCTAAGCCTGACAGTAAAATTTGCATGCTTGATGACACAGAAATATGAGAAAAACCACGCAGTATTCCCAGGTGCTTAATTATTATTTGAAATAAATATCTGTATCTCATATTCTTTTCCTTATACATGTAGTTTACTTTTTTTTTAAGTAAGTTCTGTGTAAGCTCCCAGATTTATTGGTGATAAGAGATATTACTCGACGTCCAAATAAAATATTTTTCTAGTGGGAGGAACATGCTGTATATATATATATAATATGTTATAGCAGATGACATCTACTATTTAGTCTTCTACTCCCCACGTTTATGTTTATATTCGGATATAATGTCGAGCACTTCGCAAAAACAACAACAAAAAATGAAACTACAGGTAGGCATAAACCCTGAAATTGTACAACTGTGTAAAAATATTCATTAAAAAGAAATACGTAAATACACTCACTTCTTATGCTTCATAAACAGGGAACTAGATATGGCACTACGCATCTGCTCGACGTCAAACGTCTTCTAAAGTATTCCCAAAGAGGCTGCAGGAGGTATAAAGCATCAATGAACATTCATATGTGGTTTAGTTGAATGATTAGGTATAAAGCAAGGCCATTTCTGGCGAAAATAAGATTATTGCAGTCATGTGGCTGAAATGATTTAGATATATTCACATAGGCCAAAAGACTATAGTCTGATGCTTGTTATCCAGGGCAGAATGGAACGATTTTCGTAAAGTAGATAGGGACAACAAAATGTCCTATAGAAATTCGCTGAAAGGATTCGATATGTACGAATACTACGTTAATGACAGGAGTGAAACATACAAAAAACTGAAAAAGTTTGAGAATGTATTACACAGAAAACGTAAATCCGATCTTCATTTGAGGGAGCTCCAGATAAAAATCTTGATTAAAAATGTCATACCAGGCAACATAACAAACGGTATATGCTCTGAAACTTCAACTCACATAGTACAAAAGGCTCAAACAACGAATCCAAAGTACAGTATAAATTCCGGACACGTTTCGCGCGGTAGCAATTTCAACGGAGTTACTGAAGTCCTTGATTTTTTCAAACTGGCAAGTCATTTATTACTTTGGACATTATGGCATTTTAAATCAAGAATTTTAGCTGCAACACGCTCCAATGAAGATCGGATTTACGTTTTTTGTGATCTGTGTAGTACATCTTCAACTTTTTCAGGTTTGTGTATGTTTCACTCCTGTCATCCACGTAGTATTCGTACATATCGAAACCTTTCAGAGAATTTGTATAGGATATTTTGTTGTCCCTCTATACTTTATGAAAATCGCTCTATTTTGGCTTGGATATAAGCCTAATAAGCATCAAACTACAGCCTTTTGGCCTATGTGAATATATCTAAATCATTTCAGCCTCATGTCTGCAATAACCTTATTTTCGTCAGAAATGGCCTTGCTTTATACCTAATGACTCAACTAAACCACATATGAATCTGCATTGATGCTTTATACCCCCTGCAGCCTATTTGGGAAGTCTTTAAGAGATGATTGACATGGAGCAGATGCGTAGAGCCTTGCCTACTTCCCTGTTCATGAAGCATAAAAAATGAATACATTTACGAGGTTTTTAATGAATATTTTTACAGAGTTGTGCCTACCTGTAGATTCATTTGTTTACTCGACATTATATCCGAAGGTAAACATATACATGTGGAACATGTGGAACAGAATATTAAATAGATGTCATTTGCTATAATATGTTGAACTTCAACTACATATTTTTTGCTATAATATGTTGACTTACTGTGTTACACAATATTGAATCAGATTAATTCAACTGTGTATATACTGTGTCGTGTCACATTACTGTGACCACCTCCTACTTTTGACGTCAACAGCTCGTAGCCAATGAAAGAAGGCCAATGTCATGAGCTGGCTTTGAGGGTATACAGTATAAGGTGTGCTGTAGGCATTCTGAAACATATCACTCGTTGCTGTCATGGATAAAAGTAGCGATTTACCAGGTTCGCAAAAAGGGCTGATTATCGGCTTTGGGGCCAAGGGTGGCAGTATTTCTGAAACAGCGCAGTTTGTGAACTGTTCGCGTGCTACTGTGGTTAAAGTGTATATATATATACAGGATATAAAATATTGGCTGGGAAATGCCCATCCTCCCCAGTAAAATAATTTGAGGGGCAAGGTGATATAGTCGGCGCCTATGCAGTGCATCAAAGTTTCGTCCTTCCTTTGTGTACTTTGAACATTTCTCATAACGCAATGAATCAGGTAAAATCTGATGGCAAAAACGTTTTATATTTTAAACAAAAGTTTACTTGAAAATAATAGGGGATACTGCATTTCAAACAATAGTTTGTTTGAACATAATCAATAAATATTACAAATATTAGATGGAAAAAAAGTTATTTGCTAATGGTATGGGGTGGTTACTATCTTTTCGGTTAGCCTTGCGACAAAAATTCCGAGAAGTTTATTGCTGGAACAGCTCAGCGAAAGTAATAAAACGCGGAGAAAAACAGGCTGAAAAAAGTAAAAAAATTGAAATGAGATTGAAAAACGGCAGCGCCATAAATGAAATCAATTAAGGTATAGGAGAAGTACGTAAACTAGAACGAAATAATGACAGAATAAAAAAGATGGGAAAACTATCGGCAAACAAAATATGACTTTTTTGAAAAAAAATCTGATAAGAAAATATTTGTAATGGGTCAAAATCAAGTCTTGGAATAAAGTAAAATTTACTCCACTGAAGGATATAATTGAGTGCAAATATTTTCGTTAAATTAAACCTAGGTAGCAAAAATTCCAAGAAAACCTGGAAGCTTTCAGTTAATGTGTGGATAAAAAAAGTACTCAAGTACGGAAAGAAGATAATAAGGTATACACAGTAAGAGACCCCAAAGAAGAAATATTCTGTTTTGAAAGTACATTAAATTCTGAAGCTTGGACAAAAACTGAAGAAGGAAAAGAAAATTCTCAGGAAACGCAACATTGAGAGAAAAGCGAATTGATGGGATTGAAAGAAGTAAAGAAGGTTTGCGGTCATTTGAAAAAAAAATGGACACAAACCATAAAATGAATATCCAAGGTAGAAAATGAATCGATTCAGAAATTCGCAAGATCCCGAATGAAATTCAGGGCAGAAAGGTGAAATCTCTTTTATAGGCACGTCGGAGCTGAAAACACAACACTTCGGAAAATAAAATCCAGCGGAAAGAAAAAAAAACTTCATAAATAAAATCTATATCGAGAAGTAAACAGTTTGGAGATTTCTACAAGACAGTTTCCAAGATCGCAGACTTCCTTTCGAATGGTTGAGGAAAGTTAAGAGAAAGGCACAACTTCTTTCTCCTAATACGCATTGGTAAAGAGTATTTGCGCTTATTGGATTGTTGAAAGAAAAAGAAGCAGAAATGGAAAACAAATAAAAAATAACGGTTTCGAACTTCCGGAATAACTTCAGGTATTGACTGCGTTTTCCTGATGAACTTTGAATAAAATTTCCTTAGTGTTCAAATAAATGAACGAATTACCTGATTCTCTTCAGCGTACAGAATCACGTGACCGAATAAATTAGCAGCAGCACTTTGGAAATAGACTGAAATTTAGAAGTGCTTTAGCTGCACACCGCGCGGAGAGAGTATTGAATAAATTAGTGAATCAAGCGCATCCAATCTTTATTTAGTGCTAAGTGCGAGAAAATAAAACCTACATGATCTCACCGGTATTCAGAATTGAATGAACGAATGCATTAGCTCCATTCAATTTAGAGTTAGAATCTAAACGAACTGCTGTTTTAAACGCACTCATTTGGCATTAAATAAGTGAATCAAGAGATACATTTTCTGAGATTCGGTCTTGGAGAAATGGAAAATTCGTTGTAACATTCAAAATTCAAGGGGGAGAAAGGATTAGTTTATTTCATCAAGGATGTATAAATAAATGTGTTAAATATTTATGTGCACCTAGTCCAGTGTACAAAGAAGTAGAATAAATTCACTGACACTCGGATATCTAAGTAAATGAACTCGATGTACCCAGCCGGGTACATATTTAAGTGAACGAAGGAATATTTCTATGCCTCCGTCCCTGACGACGAGATTCAATAACATACGAACTAGCTGCAGCCCCTTTCAGACAGAGCCTATTTAAATATCGGGACCAGTGGGCCCGGAACTAGGGCGTCAGATTTTGGGGGGCGTCAATCTGGAAGAGGCTTTTTTCTGAATACACTGAAGTGCCAGAAGAACTGGTACACCAGTCTAATACTTGGTAGGTCCCCCACGGGAACGCAGGACTGCAGAAATTCGACGGGGCATGGACTCCACTAGCTTCTGGAAATATGCTGTAGGCAATGCACACCATGCTTCCTGCAGAGCGTTCCACAATTCGGTTGTATTCCGAGGTCTCGGATACCTGTGTTCGACAGCGCGTTGCATGGCATCCCAAATGTGTTCTATCACGTTCATATCTGGGCACTTGGGTGGGAATGGCAACACCTCAAACTCAGATAAATGCTCCTCTAACCATAATGTGGCGTCTCGACACTTGTGCGGAGGCGCATTGTCCTGTTGGAACAGGCCCAACCCATCAGCATGAATGCAGGACATGAACGGGTGTACCTCGTCAGAAAGGATGCGCACATCGCGTTGTCCTGTCACAGACGTTTGTAGACGTACCATGGGTTCCAGTGAAGTCCAGCTGAACACACCACATACCATTACGGACTCCCCCCCGCCGTTACAGTTTCCTGTTGACAGGCGGGATCCATGGCTTCATGGGGTTTGCGCCACACACGAATCCTTCCATCTGCCCGATACAGTTGGAAACGCGACTTGTCAGACCAGGCTACTTGTTTCCAGTCATCAAGTATCCAGTGGCGGTATTGCCGTGCCCAAGCGAGGCGCATAGCTCTGTGTCGTGCACCCATCAAGGGGACTCGAGTTGGGCGTCGGCTACCAAAGCCCATATCGTGCAGAGTACGTTGCACATTCCGAACGTTGACGCTTGTCGAGGCTCCAGCATTGAATTCCGATGATACCTACGAGAGTGTTGCACGCCTATCGCGTGAAACGATTCTTGACAGCCGACGATGGTCACGTTCACCCAATGTCTTTTTACGGCCACAATGGTATGGTAGGTTGTAAGTTTTGCCGGAATTCTTGTAGTCACGGTACACCCTTGCAATGGTCGTCCGTGAAAATCCGAACTTCGTTTCTACATCCGAAATACTATGGCCCATCTCACGAGCGTCAATTATGACACCGCGTTGAAAATAGCTTAAATCGTTATTACATGTCATTCTCATGCCGAAAACAGCTCTGACAACTGGAAAGGATGTCTATCGCTTTATATACGCACTGGCGGACGCAACCGAGTACGCGCATAGGTGACGTTGCTATGTAGTTTGCATAAGCTCGTCTGCACCAGTTTTTCTGGCAGTTCAGTGTATTTTAGCAGCACCACCCAAGAAAATTTTACTAAAATAATTTTACAAAATTTATTAACTTTTAAAACTTATATTATTTGTAGTCGTCATTCCATATGCGTTGACGGAGAGCATTAACTGAACATGAGCATCGATTGCCGGCTGTATTGGGCCTATCCAAAATGCTACAATAATTAGTTGTTGTATGGGGCAGTCTGATCTTGAAACTTGTTATGTGCTGATTTGGAGGGGGAGCGGGAGGGAGAGAGTGCTCGAAGGGGGTCCCTTTTAGCTTGACGTCTAATATAATGTTACTTATGTGTAAGAAATTAGAATATTACTGTTAGCATACGGCACTTTCCTCCCCTCCAAAACTATTTCAGCGGGTCTGAGCCTCACGTATAGTTTTTTTTTTTAAGATTATAAGCCAGTCTTTTCTGGTGAATTACATTGTTTTATAATAATAAATGTTATTTATAGATTAAGATAATACAACTTAGTTGTTACAAATGTTTATTTTTTCAAGCCGACCGTGGTTTCGCTTTGTATTGACCTAGCTTCATCACGACGAATGGCACGTAAATATTCAAATTGTATCATCATCATCATCATCATTGTCAACCATTATCAATCCACTGCTGGACGAAGGTCTCCCAAGTTTCCTCCACAACGGTCTGTCTTGTGCCAGTCTCCTCCATGTCACCCCTGCATACTTTCGAATTTCATCCACCCATCTCCCATGTGGTCTTCTTCTGGGTCTTTTCCTGTCCCTTGGAATCCAATCTAAAATTTCGGCTGTCCATCGATGATCTGTCCTTCTGGCAGTATGTCCAGCCCATTGCCATTTCAGGGATTTAACTCTGATCATGATGTCTTCCACTCTTGTCATTTTTCGGATCCACGAGTTCCTCTTTCTTATCTCTCCTGGTTACACCAAGCATGCACCTCTCCATGCTTCTTTGAGTTGTCTGCAGCCTTTGTATGTCTCTTTTAGTTAAGGTCCACGTCTCTGCACCATACGTAAGCACTGGAAGGATGCATTGATCAAACACTTTTCTTTTAAGACATAATGGCATATTGCTCTTGAAAATTATGCTGTTTCTTCCAAAAGCTCTCCAGGCAAGTTTTGTACGCCGATTAATTTCTTCATCAATGTGACCCTCACTTGATATCTGCTGTCCAAGATAAACGTATGTGTCTGTTATCTCCAGCTTTTTCTCCATCAATCGATAAATCTTCATTTCTTGTAAAAGCATTGAACATCACTTTTGTCTTCTGAAAGTTCATTTTTAATCCCACTTCTTTACTCTTGTCAGCAAGTTCCTGGATCATACTCTGCAGCTTTGATGGGCTAGTTGCAAAAATGACTACGTCATCAGCAAAACGAAGGTGGGTTAGATAATCTCCATTAATCTTTATCCCCTTGTTTTCCCAGCTCAGTGACTGAAAAACACCCTCCAATGTGGCGTTAAAGAGCTTCGGAGATATGGTGTCACCTTGTCTCACTCCCTTTCCAATTTTTATGTGTGTTGTATTTTCAAACAGCCTAATCTTTGCACTTGCATTTTCATAGATGTTATTAATAATATTAATGTATGCATCTTCAATACCGCAGGTTTTCAGAGCCATTGTAACTGCTGATGGTTTCACCGAATCAAAGGCTTTTTCATAATCGATAAAAGCCATATGCACAATGGAAGCTCATATTCCCTCGCTCTTTCAATTAGTTCTCTCAGCACATGGATATGATCTATTGTGCTGTAGCCACTCCTGAATCCAGCTTGTTCTCTCGGTTGAGCCATGTCCAGTGTTACCTTCAAGCGGTGTGAAAGAACTTTAGTGAAGATTTTATAAACTACTGATAGGAGGCTGATAGGTCTGTAGTTTCCGAGATCTTCAATGTCACCTTTCTTATGTAGCAGGATCATTGTAGCGGTGTTCCAATCCTCAGGAATCTTTCCTTCATTAAGGCATCGAGTGAAAATTTGGGCGAGTACTGCTTCGATTTCTCCACTTGCTTCTTGTATGATGTCTACAGTAATTCCATCTTCTCCTGGAGCTTTTTCCCCGCTTCATGTTCTTGATTGCATGTGCAACTTCTGCTGGAAGGACTGGAGGAACTCTGGTACTGGTATCTTTCATAATGTCTGGAGTGCATGTATCATCCCTTTCATATAATTTGGAGTAGAAATCTTTCACTCTTGTCAAAATTTCGCCTCTATTTCTTGTTACAGAACCATCTTCTTTTCTCAGTGCCATAATCTGTTTTCTTCCCTTACTGAGATGTCCCTTTGCTATCTTTAGGCTTTGGTTGTTTTCAATTGCTTTCCTCACTAGTTCACAGTTGATTTTTCTTACGTCTTCAGTGATACTTTTTCGTACTGTCTTGCATAGCTCTATATATTCCACTTTGGAAGTCACATCTTCTTTAGTTGTCCTCATCTCTCTTCTTTTTTGCATCAACATTTTCGTTTTTCCTGATAATTTATTTACATGCAACTTGTTCTTAGACCCAGCTAATTTTGTTGCTGTTTCCATAAGAGCTTTGGTTACTTTTCTGTTAACTTCAGAGATGTCCACTTCTTCCGATGTTAGGCCTTCTAAAGCAGAGAACCTGTTCTTCAGTTCCAACTTGAAGGTATTATGGTGTTTTTTAAGGTTGGTTATGTCAATAGATTTTGTTTGTCTTATGAGCTTGCCACGTTCAAGTTTAGTGTTGAGGTGCATCTTACATCTCACCAATCTATGGTCACTACCTGTGTTGAACTTGTTTAGCACACTGCAGTCTTCTATGACGAATTTTTTGTTACACATAATAAAATCAATTTCACTTGTTGTCCCATTTGGATGTCTCCATGTCCATTTCCTGTGTGGCTTTTTCTTGAAGAAGGAGTTCAAGATGAAAACCTTTCTGCCTCTGCAAACTCAACGAGAGTATTTCCACGCTGGTTTCTGTTGCCGTGACCAAATTTACCTACTGAAGTTTCATTCTGTTGCCGTTGCCCTATTTTTGCATTGAAATCTCCCATAATTATTTTCAAGTGCTGCTTACCTTTATTATTTAGATGACAAATTTCCTCATAAAATTCTTCAATTTCTTCTTCAGGATGACTTGTGGTGGGTGCATAAGTTTGAATAATCTGAGCCTGGTATCTTCTCGATAGTTGGATAACGAGTCGTGCAGCTCTGTCAGAGGAACTTTCAACTTCTACCACTTTATCCTTCAGTTTCTTGTTTATTATAAATCCAACACCACTAGTTCTGCCAGTATCTGTCCCACGATAGTAGAAGAGATGTCCACTTTTCAGTTCAATGAGATCTTCTCCTTTTCTCCTTACCTCACTTAGCCCCACGATGTCCCACTTGATCCTTTGTAGTTCCTCTTCCAATTCAAGAAGCCTTGAATCAGAAGATAGGAGCGTCCATTGTACGTTGCCAAGGTCAGCATCAGATGGCAGCCTAGTCCGGTCCTCCGGGGATTCTTAGCACCCTCTGCCTTCATGTCGCACTGGCCGCTGCCTTGGCCAGGTACATTCCAGCTGCCGGAGACTGAGGGCCAAGATTTAAGTTGTGGAGTCATTTTGAGGGGTTTGGCCATAACTCACCACGCTGGCCAAGCGGGTTGGTGAGTGTGGGATAGAATTTCCTCTAATCCCGATGGTATAGTTATACCGCTATGGGCGGTCGTCAGAGCCCCTTTAGTGGGAACAGGATGCACCACGAGAAGGCGGGGTTGACATTTGTCAAGGAGAGGCTGTGATGTTACGCATCACCTGACCTTACATCCCTTCAAATTGTATATGACATTATAAATGGTGTTTACAGTCACGTGTTTTGGTTAGAAGCTTCCACGCGCTTGATAGAAATGGCGTGGATGCCATGTCATTAACAAGTTGCGAAGACTTCTGATATACGTGGAAAGCTTTTAAAATATCAAGTTTGGTGGTTGAATCTGGCTTGTCAATTAGTTTTTCGTCTTCAAAGATAAATTTATGGTTATTTTCGTAACAGTGTTTTGCCATCGATGATTCCTTTAGGTCACAGTTCCGAATATAGGTCTTGTGCTCCTTCAATCGAAAACGCAAGGCTCTACGGGTCTGTCCTATATACGAATCGCTACATTCACATGGAATTTGATAAATTCCCTATGAGTTTTTGTCTTCAACATAGTCCTTTGATCCTAAAAATATCATTTTGTTTATGGGTTTAAAAATCACCTTAAAATTAAAGGTTTTGAGAACCTACTAAATTTTTCGTCATTAATAATAAATATCATTTCAAAATTACTTAACATAACGCAATAAAACACACTCCAGACAAGCAGATTCATAAACGTCATGAGCCCGCACCGTTTAGTAAAAGAACAAATTTGGTTGGACGCCATCTTGCCTAGTACCCATATCGTCAGAGACACTTATTTCGTCCCTGCGTTCAGATGCAGAAATAAATGATTGAATAAGCGAATTAGATATACCATGTCTAGATTTAGACATTTGTTATTCATTGATGCTGCATTTTAGTTATCAATCGGTTTATATTGCGAGGTAGTGCAAATAAGTGTTGTTAACTCAACACGAGCGGTTGTATTATCGTTTGTATAATTGGGATTGTAATCGTTACCACAACACTGCTTATTTGTTTAACCGAATAAAGAATCGTGATAGAATTTTGATGTTTTTTGTTCCTATGGACTTAGGTAGCATGTTAGACAACAGGCGTGGGCTACACTCTCGCCTCCAGGAATGTACTGAGAGTACTAACTGAATTACGACAGCCGCTGCACAAAAGGATTTAATACCGGAAAACGAAGAGGATGGCGTGGTCAGTAAGTTAAAAGGGTTTAAACACTACTGTATGCGAAAATTGTGACACCATGGAAGACTGCTGGTATTAGCTTGAAACTTACAGAATATGTGCAACAGGTGGAGACATTCAAACGATTAAAATGTCAGGGAAAATGCATATGCGGTTTTGCAGCAGCGCCTTCTGAACTGTCCGGTCTTGGGTGTAAAGAGGTAGCTCAAACGAGATGTTGCAATCAGGCCGCCGGTGGCTTGGTGATCAACGTTCGCGACTGCCACGGAGAAGACCTCTGATTCAGTCCCAGGCAGCTACGAACGCTCGAACCACCAAATATCCGCCGTGTGCCGGATGGGCACGTTAATCCGTCGATCTGCGGGTACTGCCCCCCCCGGTAATAAATAAGGGCGTCTTCAGCCCCCCACTTTCTACCTCGCTTCCGTGTCACTTTCCCATCAGGCACTCTGGCCCAAATCCCCCAGCTTCCTATTTCTAAGGGTTGTTTAAGACCTGGGGTCAGACACTTCCTTTCCCAAATCCTCTACATGTGATCGGATCTGATGTTCCACTAAATACCCGTTTCTACCTCGCTTCAACGTCACTTTCCTACCGGACACTGTAGCCCAAATCTCTTAGCTTCCTATTTCTAAGTGTTGTTTAAGACCTGGGGTGAGACACTCCCTCCGCCGCCCCGGTGGCGCAGTGGTCTAAGGCGTTGGCCTCTGATCATTCGTCCGTAAGGGGTCCGGGTTCGAATCCCGGTCAGGCATGGATGTTGTGTTTGTCTTACGGCACTGGCTCTCTCCCTTCCCTGGAACCAGTGACCCTAAATTAGGGACGGGCGACTGCTTATAGCCCATTGAGTTGCTCACGGCGGTCGTTAAACCTCCAATCAAAAAAAAAAAAAAAAAGACACTCCCTCCATAAAATCGTCTACATATGATCTGATCTGATGTTGCAATCAATACACGTTTTTACTTCTCTTCCGTGTCACTTTCCTATCGGGCACTCTAGCCCAAATCTCCTAGTTTCCTATTTCTAAGGGTTGTTTAAGACCTGGAGTCAGACACTCCCTTCATAAAATCCTCTACATGTGATCTGATCTGATGTTGCAACCAATACCCGTTTTTTCCTCGCTTCCGTGTCACTTTTCTGTCGGGCAGTCTAGCCCAAATCTTTTAGCTTCTTATTTCTAAGGGTTGTTTAAGACTTGGGATCAGACACTCCCTTTCTAAAATCCTCTACATATGATCTGATCTGATGTTGCAATCAGTGAAGAGTCATTATTGAGTCGAAAGGGTGTTTGTTGTGTCTCACCATGCCCCGTCGTTGCAGAAGATGGCACTATGTACACCTGACGGACTTTGAGCGAGGAAGAATTGTTGGTATGGAAGCTGGAAATTCCTATCGCGAAACTGCCACTCGTGCGGGATCAGACGCTAGAAGAATTGTTGGTATGGAAGCTGGAAATTCCTATCGCGAAATTGCAACTCGTGCGGTATCAGGCGCCAGAAGAATTGGTGGTATGGAAGCTGGAAATTCCTATCGCGAAATTGCCACTCGTACGGACGCCAGAAGAATTATGGGTATGGAAGTTGGAAAATCCTATTGCGAAATTACCACTCGTACGGGATCAGACGCCAGAAGAATTGTTGGCATGGAAGCTGTAAATTCCTATCGCGAAATTACCACTCGTACGGGATCAGACGGCAGAAGAATTGTTGGCATGGAAGCTGGAAATTCCTATCGCGAAATTGCCACTCGTACGGGATCAGACGGCAGAAGAATTGTTGGTATGGAAGCTGGAAATTCCTATCGCGAAATTGCCACTCGTACGAACGCCGGAAGAATTGTTGGTATGGAAGCTGGGAATTCGTATCGCGAAATTGCCACTCGTACGGACGCCAGAAGAATTGTTGGTATGGAAGCTGGAAAATCATATCGTGAAATTGCCACTCGTACGGGATCAGACGCCAGTAGAGTAATGCGAACGTGGCGTCAGTAGACAGAGGAGGCTCGGACGCACAGAAATCCGGGAAACGGACGGCGAAATCGCTCGACTGCAGGCGATGACAGGCACCTCTACCATATGGCAGTGACCAATCGTACAGCGACATCCACGGTGTTAGCGCAGCAGTGGAACACTATCACAGGTCAGGCTTTGTACCGCAGCATAGTTCGACGTCGTCTGCATAACAGAGGATTGGTTGTTAGCAGCCCATTGCTACGCATTCCTCTGACCCTCCATCATAGACGTCTCAGGCTTCAACGGGGTCTCGAAAACAGGCACTGGCAGGCTGATTAGAAACAGGACGTATTTTCTGACAAGTCACGATTGAACTTAATGCACCATGATGGTTCGGAAACATCGTAGTGAACGGCACCTTGCAGCATCATTCTGACCCAACGCCAAGCATCATGGTATGGGGCACCATTGGGTTCATTCGCGATTTCACTTGATACGAATTGAGGGAAATCTCAGCAGCCAGCGGTACATCAGGGAAGTTTTAGAGGAAGAGGTGATAGCCTTCCTTCAGGGTTATCCTGGAACTTTATTCCAGCAGGACAATGCTCGGTCACATGTCGCCCGGAATTTCCAAGACCTATTTCATGCACGGCAGATATCGCTTCTTTCCAAGCCTGCATGTTCACCAGATATGTTCCCGATCGAACATGCTTGGGACATGGTAGCTAAGCGACTGTCCCGTCAAGTGCCTCCGCCAGTCATCCGGATGAACTCTGGTCTTGCATACAAAGAAAATGGTCAAATGGCGAAAGGAGGGCCAACTGGTCAAAAACCTCTTCCATTCAAATGCCACGCAGTGTGCATTGAATGGAAGAGGTTTTTGACCAGAGGTTTTGCAGTGGCTGTTATTGTTGCTCAAGGTGTCTTCACACGATTCTGAGTTTTGAAGCGAAAAAATCTTGTATAACTCTACAAATGCTATCAGTTATGTTTTGTGACATGAGGAATCTGTGATATAAATTTCAGCGCGATTCTTTCTAAGTGTTGCAATTTTCAGAAGCCGTAGTGTATAAGAGATTGGTAGTTTAGTTAAGAGCGATGTTACGAATGTGACGGATAAAACCAAGGATTTTATCGGAGTTTAATAAAGTCCGAATTATGGGCGCACAAAGGGTGTTCATTTCGGAAACGGCGAAAATTGTTGGTTGTTCGAGGAACTCCGTGTTTGAAGTATACCAAGAGTGGTTCCGAAATGGCGAAACAACTAACCTGTAACACAGAGTAAAGGGCGACGAGAGGGGGATTCAAGATGCGATTGACGGGCGCATCATCTTGTAGGGAGTTATCCGCGCGGCACAGTTTCGCACTTGACGGCCCAATACAATATGTGCTAACCTGTAACAATATTACGCGTGACTAGGTGTGGTATGCTGGCACGTATGGACCAGAAGAGGAGACGTCTTATACCCCTGGGGCTCCTAACAACAATATTTGAAATAAATGACTGTTCTGGTGCCAACAGCGTCGGATTGGATGATGAAAAATCGAATCATGAGATGTACTCCATTCTGCTGATGGTTGAATTGGTATTTAGTATCAGCAGCATGAGAGTACGGATTTCTCATGCATGGTATTAATTATCCAGGCCGTCATGTGTATCCCACAATCATATATTCCCACCCAGAGAGGGACGGGCTCTTCCAGGACGGTAATGCCCCATGTCATCGGTCGTGCCTGGTACAGGAATGGCTCGACCAACAGAGTGCTGATATGAAACATCTCAAATGGTCCCCAAACTCGCTTGATCTCAACCCAGTTTAACATTTGTGTGATGCTGTGATACGCCTGCAGAGGTAGTTGGACACACCAACCCACTCCATACCAGAACTTGTGAAAAAAGTCTCATTTGCCAGTGATGGATTTCAAACCCACATGTGCCTTCTCCGGAGTCAGCTGTTTTACCAATTGAACTACACTGAATAAGGTTATCGCTGCAACTTTACCATCTTGACACATGCGTTACCTCTGAGGTAGGTGCGTCACATATATTTTTCCCCATCAAGCAAAAGTCACCGCCCTTTCTACGTTTATAAGTGAGTCACGGTAAAGCATCTCATCGGCCGTCACCGGAAATCGAACCCAGGGTATTCCATTTACGCGCCGGACGTGATACAACTGCACCACAGCGGCCTCGAATTCTCCAGACTCACATACGACTAACTGCCAAACCACACGGCAGGTTGCTTCGTGGAGCCCCGCACACAGCTGGGAATTCACCAAAGATGGAAAGCAGCAACTGAACAAATAACTAGGAGGCGAATGAATAATTAATACACACAATTGACGTGAATTAGGAACCTCAAACAGAAGTCATCGCTCTTTCCACGTTTATAATTGGCTCTCGAACGTAAAAGGAATCTCCTGACCAAGAGGCTCGAAAAAAATGTATGATGCTTCTTCCACAAATCGTCTGGGATTAATAAATTTCCTGATACAGTGAGTTCCTTCAGACATGTCTTGTCGGCTGACCATGAAGCCTGCGATTTCGTGCACCAGTCTTTACAAAAGAGGATATAAGGTGCGTCGCATAAATATAGAGACAGTCCAATTTGTGCCGTCTACGCAATGCGAATGTAGGTAGGAAGCTGAAGTCGTACCTGAACAGACATAACCCTAAAACAAAACGTTTCGATCCGTCAGGATGACCCAATTGCGTGAAAAGAACACCACAAAGTGAAATAGTGTAATTTTAGGTGTCTCATAAATATAAAAACAACTATGTAAAGTAGCCACATGCAAATGCGATGTACATATTAGCATGTTGTACGCACGCGCGTGTGCCGTAATTCGGTCTAGCCTACAAAAGACAGCGGACCGGCCTTCAGTCATTCTAAATGCCACGCAACAGTCAACTTTCTGGTGAGGAGGTGCAGAAGATTTGGAGACTGAGAGCAAATGGGTTGCCTATAGCAAAAATTTGTAATGCTAGGAGTAAGGCAGCCATTTATAAGACTTTATCGAAACGCGGTGCGTTAACTGCCAGAAAACGGCCTGGAACGCCTCGAATAACAATTAAATGAGATGATCGTGCCATCATGCATTTAGTTTCATCCCAAAGGTTATCACTACGTCAAGTTTCTCGGACTGTTGGTGTCACCGTCTCAAAAGACACAGTTCATCGACGAATCAATCGCGACATTGTACTAAGTAAAATCAAGGAAAATCGCGACATTGTGCTAAGTAAAATGCGCCGTCTTCCACACCTCACGCGGCGCCCCAAGGATGCTAGATTGTTATGGGCTAACAGCCACATGCACTGGACGAATGAGTGGATCACAACTATTTTCTCCGATGAGAAGAAGTTCAAACTGGATAGCCCTGACGGTTAGAATTGCTATTGGCATGATTTACGACGCGAGCCACGCATCTTCTTCAGCAGGCAGAAAGGAGGGGGATCTGTGATGGTCTGGCGAGGTTTTGCGTTCAATGGGACAATGGATATCGCTTTCCTGCAAGGCAAACAAAACTCCGAAACGTATCAGGACATACTCAGCAATCACCTTCTACAGTTTGCCGAAACTCTAGTGGGAGTTGATTATGTGTTCCAGCAAGACAATATTTCTATCCATCGGTCTGCGTCAACGAAAAACTGGTTTAACGCTCATCACGTGACCGTAATGGATACCAGATCTGAACCCTTTCGAGAACCTCTGGTGCTCGTGGTGTTTATTCGAATGGCCGGCAGTTCTCAAGTGTGGCGGCATTGAAAGAGTAGATTGAACGAAGCTCGTACGCACTCCGTCCGGAACACTTGCATCATTTGGTGGACAGCATGCCCAATCGGGTTTTCAGTGTTATTCAAAACAACGGCTCCACTATTCGTACCGGAGGTGCTCATAACTAGTAAGTCTTTATATTTTTGAGACAGCGTATTTCTGTTTTTTCTTGTACTTGATGTTGGAATTGTTTCCTACGTGTCCTATGCTCTTCTTGCTATAAATATGAAGTGTACATTTCAGCTCGCTGTTGTTTATTATTTATTCGAGAATTTGTTCTGTCTCTATATTTATGCAACGCACTTTATGTGACGTACCACTGAGGTGACGCAAGTCAAAACGGTTGCAGCGATAAGTGTGTAGATTCGAATTCCATCACCATCAGAAAAGGTGTCCTTCGCTATACAACATTTAATGATATACTGTTTTTGGACGTTATAATAAATTTACTGAATAATATTGAATGTGGAATAATATTTCTTTAAATTGATATCTTTTCCTGAAAGCTTTCTTCAGTGGAATGAAGTTGTTTAATTCAATGTAAAGAGGTTTATACTTGGTCGCGCGTTTGGAAAATATTTTAGTGTAAGGCATGATAAAAACTATTTTTCTGCTACAACGTAACATTTCAGTAAAGTCGACTGGTCGTATAAGTCGAGGTGGAATATCCAAGCCATGATTGCATTGTGTTTCACGGCCTATTCGGTTGGTATCATAGCTTGAAAGAAAGTTGGAAATGCATTTCTGACTTCAATGGACGTATCATCAATCTGTTTCTAGAGATGCCACCACGTCCCGCATTTAGCGAATTCACTCGAAACCTTTAACTTTTAGCTTTGGAATCCGCGTGTTGTGTAAAAATGGCATTATCGTTCTTACAGCTTGCTTTAAGAGCCAATTCAGCGAAAAATCATCCGACATAAATTTTTTTACTGCTGTATAGTTAAAGAAATGCTGGCTTTGCCGTCTTTAAAAGTGGATGTCTTCGCCTCGATAAATTGACATGGGGGTAGGATTCAAAGTCTTGCTTTTTATTTGAAGTAAATTTATATACGCCAATCATAGTGACATTTTAAGGGTCCATTTGAGACTGGAAGAAGAAAAAAAAAGTATTATAATACATAGGCGAACTCGGCCATGCTTTAATCCCAGCGAATTTCTTTGCTCTGAAACTTTTTGCTTTCCCAATTTTCCCATTACGTTTGCTTTGTAGCAATCTTTGCAAAAGTGGATGATGCCGGGATTTCCGGGAGTACCGAGAGCATCATCCTCTCCGATCCTTGCGTGTCTTTACTTGGGTTATTTATAGCAGTTGTCCGGCACACGGAATTTTTTCAAACATCGCCGACTGCGTTGTACATCAAATATCATGGTTCGGGGAGCCTGTACGCTATTGCAGAATCCAGCAAGCAGAAAGGATTATGGATGGAGGAAAGAGAAACGAGTAAGCAGTTGCAGAGAAAGAGAGAGAGAGAGAGAGAGAAGTGAATTTCATCATGGATTCTTTTTTTGGGTTTCGCAGAAGGACTACGTGCGCTTTGTTTTCCCTAGAGACATAAATAACTTTTTGGGTCGAATTGAAATTGCCCACCAGGAAATTTCATAGAAGGTGCGCTCACAACGGAAGTTCGCGAACTTAATACATATTTCCTCTACTTCCAAACTGTTTTTCATCTTGTGTCTTCTGCAGTCATCATGCAAAACGAAATAAAAGCAACGCAATTTTCTACGCCACGTATGGTTCTGAGAAAAAGCTGTTGCGATATTGTTTTTTATGACTTTTCCGGAGCTCTGAAGTGGAGGATTCGAAAAAAAAAATTCGATTCCTGACACAAATACTTTTTCTGCATCGTTAAGCGTATTGGCTCCTAAGGTCAAATATTTCAAAGACCAGGACAGGATTCGATTTTGTTGGGGAAGAAGTGATTTATCTCATTTCAGATAAACATGTTTCCTCTGCAAGACACGTGACGCGCTCTTTTTGTATGAGGTTTGCATTTATTTATATGTTTTGTCTGGGAAGCGGTATTTAAATTTCGTTACGCATTGTCTATTTGTGATTGGACAAATTATGCCGAATTCTGGTGTGATAAACATTACTTATAAAATCCATTTAAATCATATGGAGGGAATTTTTTAAAGTAAAAAGTTAAAATAAGAAGGAATAAATTTTTTTAATTTATATTGCTTCATCGCTTGTATTTGATCTTTTCTATTAATTATACTGTATTTACCGGTAGTCTCTGAAAGAAGAAAAGGGCCTTGTTCTTGTGTTTCTTATTTTTCTCACTGATGGGCCTTGGCAGGCATGTTTTCTGTTGGGGGGGGACAAAAATTGCATATATGAAATTTATCTCCATATTACGAAAATCAATTTTTATCAGGTGTACAAATAAGTTTTAAAGTGTTTTAAAACAACGCAACATGTAATTGAGAGAAAACAACAATACCTTTACGAATCAAAATGTGCGCCGTCATTATCTATCGCCTTCCGCCATCGGTCGGCAAACTGACGGATTGCAGCAATGAAGAATACTTCGTCGTGTGACGCGATAAAGTCGTCAACCCATTTTTGCACTTCGTCACATGTCCGGAACTGCACAGCAGACAAACCCTGTTGCATCGATCGCAACAAATGATAGTCTGGAGGGGCTATGTCGGAACTATACACCGGGTACTCCAAAACTTCCCAGCCAAGCTTCAATAACGTTCCCTTGACTGATTTCGGGACATGCGGCTTAGCGTTGTCGTGCAGCAATTTCACGGGACGCAATTCTTTTGCCTGTTAATGGAAGTTTCGGACATATTTACTAATTCAATCGCAGCAAGTGTTGCTTATAACGATCATCAGTAACAGTTTGACCCTGTTCCTATAGTTCATAATAGAGCACACCTTTCATATCCCACCAAATGCACAACAGAACTTTCTTGGAGTGAATATTGCGTTTCGGTGTAGAAGTCGTTGCTTCACCGGGGTCTACCCAGTGCTTTTTGCGTTTGGGATTGTCGTACCATATCTACTTTTCGTCACCCGTAACGATTTTCCACAGGAAAGACTTTCTGTGCTGTTTATTCAACAGATTCAAACACTTCATGACACGCTCATCCTTGTTCCTCCGACTCAGGTCATGTGGCACCCATTTACCTTTTTTCTGAAATGTTCCGATTGCGCGTAAACGATTGGAAATGGTTTGGTTGAGTTACCCCCAGTTGTTAAGCTAGTTCTTTTTGCGTTTGAGATGAATCATCATCCAGCAATGCTTGCAGTTCCTCACGTGCAACCTTCTGCGGGGCGCCGCTACGTTCTCGATCGCTAGCATCAAAATCACCTGCTTTAAACCGTCTAAACCAAAACTCACACGTGCTTTTCGATACAATATTCTGCCCCAGAACAGAACATATCGATGCACATGCTTTTGCAGCACTTTTTCCTTGATGAAATTCGTAACGAATGCAGTGTCGAATAAATGCAGTATCGCTTGCCACCTACCGATGTGCAAGTGCGTTTGACTGTTGGGCAGACTTCTGTGTCACATTTTATACTCTGGACCATTTACGGTCACATGACAACAACGCGGGGGAATGTGAAATATGTAAATTAGCGGTATACGTCACACAAAAAACGGGTTAAAACTTATTTGTAAACCTAATATATGACGAAGTTTTTTGATTTTTTTTCGACAAAAATTACCATTGTGTGTGTGTGTGTGTGTGTGTGTGTGTTTCACAAAAGTTTTGCTTTAACAGTTTTTTAGCCAGCAGAGGGGAGCAAAGCGTCCCTTATTTCCTTATCTTGAAACTTTTGGTACTGTGAAGCGCCGGCAGTCTTATTGGAAGGGGGATGGCACGCATAGAGTCGTGGAGACGATAGGAAGCAGCTGTTTTTCTAAATACTGATACAAAGTCCAACGTAGAAACTGCATTTCACAGAGTAAAACCAACCTGACTCTGGAGAAGTTACGTGCTCATTCTCATTCAATCAGTACGTTTGACTCTCAAAATGTCGAACATAAATGCCTGTCTCTTGCAGATAAACTGAAACTTTTAGATGATATTGACCAAGGAATGAAGCAGAAAGAAGTAGCTTTGAAGTAGTGTATACCCCTAAGCAGTCGGCGAACAATTTGAAAAAATCGATCTGCAATTAACATTCAACCCGAAAGCAGTATGAATGTGAGTAAAAAAAGATGTAAACAGTGTTCACATGAAGACGTCGATGCCGCTGTTTTAAAATGCTGGTTCGGAGTAAAGATCTGCCACCCACCGGTTCGATGATCCAACAAAACGCCTTGAAATTTGCTAAAAATTTAGGATACTCAAAGTTTCTAGCCAACGTTGGAATGGCTAGATAAATGTAAAAAGAGACATGGAATTTCGTATAAAACCGTATTGAGAGAAAGCGTATATGTTTAAGAAGGGGTATGTGAAAAATGGAAAAAAGGTAATGAAAAACTTCCGAAGGACTATCCTGCAAAAGACATCTTTAATACACATGAAACTGCTTTTTTTATATGTATAAAAAAGATGATTAAAACTAATTTACGAAAAGTTTCTGCTCAAAAGTTTAATTTTCTGTCCAAATTCAAATACAGTTTGCCGTCTCTTTTATTTTATTTGATCAAGTTTTAAAATTTATGTTCGTTTGTATTTAAAGATGGGACTTTGTTAAAAAAAGACTCAACTGTATTTATTTGTGTGTGTGTGTGTGTGTGTGTGTGTGTGTGTGTGTGTGTGCGTGCAATCTATTGGTTTTCTAATTCCATAAACACGTAGAGAGAAAAAGAGCTATTTCTTCCCACCTCCTAAAATTTGTTTAAAATTTTACAAAACGACTCCTTGCACAATGGTCCTTGGACACTAAAAGAGGTGTTTCGTAAGGGAGTCCCTCGCCAAAAATATCTCTCCTCCCAAATTCCTATCCTCCCATACAGATTCTATGAAGATGTCTCCGTCTTCCTAGATGTCTTCTCTCGTTATAAATTGTACAACAAGTAACCAGAAATGCACCGTTAATTGCTCACACGAATAACTATAACTCATCTCCAACATCGCGAATATGGGGCTACTGAAAATGTACTTGGACACTGAAAAAAACAAAGCCCAAAACAACACAGGAGCACAGTGAGATTTAAAAAACAGCTACAAAGGCCGTTCCATAAAACCTGAGAGTAGTTTTTTTAAGTGCGGAACAGTGGAAATGGGAGGGGGGAGATAACCACGCAGACGACTTACTGAATTAAGGAAAAATCTATGGCAGCAGTTATTGGCCGTGGCAGACGATTCTGGTTTTGTTATTGCGCAGTTGTTTAAGTTGCGTCTGTATTTCGCCATACAGCTATGGAGGTGAGTGATTCAGAGTTAAGAAGCGAATTGCGTTGTGCGATAAAATTTTGCTATCGTTTGGGTAAAACGGCTCTAGAAACCGTTGATTTAATGAAAAAATCTTACAAAGATAAATGTCTGGGTGAGTCAACGATTTTTAAATGACACCATGATTTAAAAAAAAAAACAGCGTTTGTTGGCAGAACTCGCTCCTAGGCCTGGTCGACCTGAAAGTGTTGTTACGGAGCGTATTGTTAACACTATTTAGGCAATTCTGCTAGAAAATCGACGAATGACGTGTGAAGACATAGTGGCGTCAACTAATATTTCAAAGACGTCGGCATTCCGCATTCTACGCGACATATTACTGCTGCATGGTGTGTGTTCCAGATGGGTACCTCATCACCTGACGAGAGAACAATTGTTAGCCAGAGTTCAGGTGTGTCATGAGTGGAAACAACTGATTACAAAGGATCCAAACTATCTAAACACAGAAATAACTGCCGATGAAACATGGGTCCCCTGTTTCGACCCTCCCATGAAGCACACGAGTGTCTGGAAACACACAGGCAAGCCTCCTCCGAAAATAGGCCGCCAAACCAAATCAGCTGGGAAGGTGATGATGATAATTTTCTTGGATCATAAAGGTGTAGTCTACCAGGATGGAGTTCCTCCACAAATTACTGCCAATGCTGAGTATTGCATTTCAGTCTTGAAGCGTTTGGGATGACACATATCGATTAAGTGACCGGAACTGGTGGGAAAGTGGACCCTACACCACGATAACGTAACCCCCCATGTGGCTGCTTCTGTTCAACAGTTTCATACGAAATGCAGTACTGAAATCATGCCACAGCCTGCCTACAGTCCTGACCTCGCCCTGTGCGATTTCTGATTGTTTCCAACAATGAGGGAGAAGTTTTGTTGAGCAACATTAAACAGAGATGCTGACATTGTTCAAGCTGTACAGATGTCGCTAAAGCAGCTTCCACAAAATGCCTTCTCCACATGCTCTGAAAAGTGGACTGAACGATGGGACCGTTGCATATCATCCGAGGGAAGATACTTTAAGAAAGACTAACATATATTTTGCTGTACCTATATTTCTTCATTTTGCGTGATTTTACTGTCAGTTTTTAAGGAACGGCCGTTCTACATATTAAGGGGCGACTTTAAGCATGACATAGTTAAAAAACTGGCCTATTAAACTTCTTTTCATCTTTCTCCCTGTTTCATTATGCTTCAGTTTCTTCGGATCCGAACTCAACTCGATCGGGGCAGACCTCTGCCAAACCATAAATATTTTACATCAATTTAATAACTTGCAAGACCTCGTGTTTAAATGCGTTGGTTTTGCGACTGCTCAAAAGTAATGTTTGTGCTACTTCAAAAAAACCTATTTATTGGTAAGATGCATATTTAAGCATTTCGGGGGGGGCTTAGGATCCCCCATGTCCTTCTCTCTGGATGCGTGCCTGGGTTTTGGCCCTTCTCCTTGGGCAAGATGTGGATACTGTTTATGTTTCCTTCGCTTGTTTCATCTGTTCTCCGGAATCAGTGACCCTAAATGAGGGATGGGCGACCCCTTCCTTATACCCTTTAATGCTCATTGGGTTCGGTCGTGAAAACCAAAACAAAGTAAAACATTGAAAAAATTGACACGAAAGAGTTATAAATTTAATTTCTGTTCAGAAAGTGGAATTTGCCTGTTGCAGCTGTGGAAGATACATATCAATTAGCATTTACGCCCTACCGATGGATATTGCGCCAGCTTTCTGCTGTGCAAAACTGGCGCAATATCTATCGCCAGGACAAAAATGCTTATCTCGCTGAAAGGCAGATAGATTTTAATTAATACAAGGGGACTTTACGACGTTTCTCACAGGGATTTAAATACTACTGTTTGCATTAATAAGCCTTGGAATCTTTATTGAGCAAACGGAGAAAGCCCGCTTCACAAACGTCATCGAGAAAATCGAAATAAAAAATCCCGAGCAATTTATGAGTAAGTTATGAGTAAACCTTGGAATTTTGCAATTAGGAGTAAGCCTTTTCATAATATGCGTAAGTCTTTTCATAATTTCATATAATAAGCCTTTTCATAATTTCATATAATAAGCCTTTTCATAATTTCATATAATAAGCCTTTTCATAATATGAGTATTCCAAGGCTTACTCATAATATGAACAAGTTTTTAGCGAGTACAATCATGAGTAAGCCTTGGAATCTTTATTGAGCAAACGGAGATAGTCCGCTTCTCAAACGTCATCGAGAAAATCGAAATAAAAAAATCCCGAACAATTTATGAGTAAGTTTTGCGAAACGTTGAACCGAAAACCACGTGGCTCGACGGCAGCTTACGTGGCTCCAGATCGCTGGTTCGCCTCTCAATGCGTTAAGTTTTTGGTTTATTTTTCAAAGTAGAACTATCTTTTCTTCTTGATGCTCCAAACAAATCTTGTGTGTGTAAAAAAAACAGGTTTTGTATGATGCGCAAGATGTCAAGTGACTTATTGTTTCCTTTGCTTCTACAACAAATATCATCCTGCCTCATGCACTGGTGCATCTGCTTCCAACAATAAATAACAAATGTTTTTTTATTTATTTGTGTTTCATATGTCAATCACCTATCCGAATTTGTTAATTTTTAGAAAGAAAATCTTTAATTAAATTTATTTTTAATACACAGCAATTCTGAACAAGAAACAGGGTGAAAAAGGGAACATGCATATTTTTAATGGAAAATAAACAGACAAAATGTGATTTACAATTATTTTATGTACGAATTGCATTCTGATTTGAAAAATAATATAAAAAGTTCTCTCATCAAGAGTCCAACCAGCTATCTGACGAATATAAGTCAGGCACGCTGGCCCTGAGCAACGCGGTCTTCGATGAAGCCCTTCGAAAAGCTTTCTTATAACTCGTTCAGGATTTTTTCGCTTCGATTTTCTCGAAGACTTTTGAGAAGCACGCTTTCTCCCTTTGATCAATAAAGGTTCATGCCAAGGCTTATCCACAGAAACAGTATTATTGAAATCCCTGAGAAGAACGTCGTAAGATCCCTTTTTCAGCTAACTTTGTGTTTTAAATTTCCAACAGGGCAAGTTATGACTCTTTTCAGCACCGTAGATTTTTAAAAGGCTTTAACACGCGTACTGTCGTATAAGAGGTGCCCACACATCTGGACTGCAATTAGTCCTCTCCTGGGATTACGCAGATTCTCACCTGTTCGTGACTTCCAAGGAGGAGACCCCGGGTACTGGTCCGTCGGTAATAAATAAGGGCGTCTTCCTTTCTACCTCGCTTCCATGTCACTTTCCTATCGCGCACTCTAGCCCAAATTTCCTAGCTTCCTAATTCTAACGGTTGTTTAAGACCTGGGGTCAGGCACTCCCTTCCTAAAATCCTCTACATATGATCTGATCTGGTGGGTAAATACTTTTTGTAAGGGACCAAATAGTAAATATTTTAGGTTCTACGGGCCAAGAGACAAACTCGAGGATATTTATGTAGGTATTTTTTTCTGGTTATTTAGGCGCACTTAAATAATAAAAAAAACAACAACACATTTTCACAAATGTATTGAACGAAATGTAAACTAATAATAATAATAAGTAGACTAAGAAAAGACTAAAATTGTTTGAAATACAGCTCTACTAATGAGAAGAATGGAATTCAGCGTTCGAATTACCCAGTGATCCGCTGGCCATTGTCCAGTAAAACTTCCGTCGGACCACTGAACTATTAATTTTACTGGCCCGGATGACCTGTAATGTATTTTGGTTTTGGTTCTAATTTGTCATAAGTAAAAAATTAATATCTGTTTTTTTTTACCTTGCTGCATGGTTTTATTTTTACACTGCAAACTAATTACAGGTTTAAAAACAAATATTAGAGATAATTCCATTGAAATGATACATTATTTTCTACATATATTGTAAATGTCTTTAATTTTGTTTAAATTATTTTTTACGTTCTACTGGGCAGGCTTGGTGGACCAGTTGTTCGCAAATTCCAGTGGCCCGCTGGGCCAGTAGAAGACTTATTTTTAATTCTAACACTGGAATTGCTTTTTTGGGGGGATAACATTTCACTATACTGGGGTTCAAAGTTAGTAGCTATTCCCTACCAACAAAATTGATCGCAAATGTTCATCTGTTGATGCTGACTTGTATTGAGATTTTACGTATTTCATCTTTGAAAATGTTCACACAGGTAGGTGCTGCTAAATACAGATATAAATCCCCGAGCATATTGATCTCAACTATTCATATTCATCGCTTGGAAGACTTTTATAAAATTCTGTTGGATTCTTCTTTTGAAATTTGCCTTTTAGTATGTCATCATTTTGCAGATTAATCACTTCCATTTGAAGGTTAGGTGGAAGCTTCTCAATTGTACAGTGGAATGGATTTTGAAATATGGAAATGTCTTCTACACCTACATCAAGATCCGAAAAAGGCTGCTGGAACTGTACTTTGAGCTCAGAAAATATGTCCGCCGCTAATCTGTGTGGGAATGGGGATTTCACTTCTTTTAAGGTTTGACAGCACGGGAAATGCATAAAGCAGCTTGACATGATTTGTGACTCAATCAACGCCAGTTGTCGTCGAAATAACTTTACGGCAATATCAGTTTCACATATGGGGACTATTTTATCTTGTAGTTTTAAGTTCAACCCATTAAGAAATCCTATGATATCTGCAGCAAAAGCTAATTTCCAAAACCATTCCGTGTTCGATAATAGCGGTTGAGGGCGGTTTTTCTTGAGAAAAATGTCAATCGCTCCTCTGAGTTTAAAAAATCTCAATAAAACTATACCACAGCTGAGCTATTAAACTGCTGTATGTTAGGCCAAAGTCAGGATATTCAGCTTCCATTTCCGATAAAAAAAATTCCCGGAACTGACGATGGCTTAGTCCACGAGAGTGAATGAAGTTCACCGCTGACACAACTGCTTCAAGAACACATGATAGATTCAAATATTTATCACAAAGCACCTAATGGTGAATAATACAATTAATAACCATCGGCTTTGAACACCTTACATTTTCACAAGCCTCGTAAAATTTTCCTACCAAGCCTTTCCCTGTTCCACACATATTTTTACCACCATCAGTGGTGACACATTTTAGCCTATTCCACTTCAAATTTTACTTTGTCTACGTTTACTCAACTTCCCTGAAAATATTTTAGCCTGTACTTGTTCCACGCAGACTATTCATAGAAACTAATTCTTCATCACTTTAAACTCAGCATTGACTCCTCGAATAAACAGCGGCAACTGAGCAGTATCAGTAACATTTGTCGACTCATCAAAAACCAAGTTAAAACCACTCGAAATCATTTGCTTTGTTTTTTTAATTGGCTGTTGATGTTGCTCTCAATGTCCTCAACTTCTCGAGCAACTGTTCTCGCTGAAAGGAAGATAGATTTAAATAAATCTCTTTTCCCTGGACGCATTTCTTCTGCTGATACAATCAAACATGGTTTAATTAACTCACCATCAGTAAACGGCTTTCCTTTCTTGGCTAACAAATGAGCTACTCGTAAACTGACCTTCGTTGCAGCCTCATTTTCATTTTTTATTTTCGTGAATAAATCGCGTTGTGATGAAATGTTCCGTTGTAAAGTTTCTAATTTTTCTGATCGTTGCTTTCCTGTGAGTTGTGAATATTGTGTCAAGTGCTTAGTCTGGTAATGACGACTTATATTTTACTATTTTAGTACATCTACAGTGTCTTTGCACAATAAACACAATGCTTTGTCATCTAATTCGGGAACAAAATAATTCACACTGCACTCTGCCTTAAAAGCACGACATTCGAAGTAACTTTTCTCTTCTTTTCTGGTTTTGATAGTGACATGATGGATATGCAAGGGTAATCAATCGAGAACAAAATGTTGCCGAACAAAGATACACGTGGCACTGGAAACGCTGCTGAATTATAACTGCGAAGCGTCACAGCAGATACCACTAAATGCGAAGCTACAGGAGCGCCACATACGGGCGTATCTCGCAACTCCTCAACTCCGCTGTCTGCCGTTCCGTTATAGCGCGTACTTTGACATTTTAAAGACTTCTAAAGAATTTGAAAATGTAAAATTCTTCCTTAGAGCTCGCGGGCAGTACAAAAAGAGGCGGGGGCCGTAGTTTGCCGACCCCTGCAGTAGAGCATACTCCGATTCTCTAGCCTGTGAAGTATACACAGATAGCCTGACCGCTAGAGTATATAGACTGTGGAGAACACTTAGAGCTTCAGGGCTGTGGTGTACACTAATAAATACCATGTGGACTGTGAAGTACACGCATTTGCTCTAGCATATACAGTCCACTCAGACTTTTTGGTCAGTGGAGCACACGCAGATACTCTAGCTAGTGGAGAAAATTGCGGTTCTTTAGCCTGTAAAATATACCCTAATCATCTAGCTCTGTGGTATTCAACTTATGATACGCGCGTTCCGAAGGTTCATAAAAAGGGGTGCACAGAATGCATTCTATTTAGCTGTAAATATTACTTGATTTTCGTTTATTGATTTTCATTTGGGATTCTTTAAGAAAAAGTATGCTTTAGCTTCAAAAATAGGTACATACGCAAGTTCTGCTCAACGGCCAACAGAAAACTGGGACACGTTTGGGTCATTATACTACTATTTGTGAAAATTATAACACCATGAAGTACTGCTGGTACGTATTAGCTTGAGACGTCCACCATATGGTTTCGAAGCAGGCCCATCTGAACTGTCCGGTCTTGAGTATAAGACAAACGAGACGTTGTAATCAATGAAAAGCCGACACTGAGTCGAAAGGGCGTTTCTTGTGTTTCACTATGCCCTGTCGCCGAAGAAGGTCGCATTATGAACACCTGACTGACTTTGAGCGAGGAAGGATTGTTGGGATGAGAGAAGCTGGATTTTCCTATCGCGGAATTGCCTCTCGTACTGGACAAAACGCCATTACAGAGATGCAAACATTGCGCAAGTGAACAAATGAGGCTTGGACGCACAGAAATCCGGGAAATCGCTCGACTGCACGGGATGACAGACACATCTTCTGCATGGCAGTGACCGATCGTCCAGCTACATCGACGGTGTTAGCCCAGCAGTAGAGTACCGTCACATGTCAAGCTTCGTACTGCAGCACCGTTTGACGTCGTCTGCTTAACAGAGGTCTGGTCGTTAGCAGCCCATTGCTGCGCATTCCTTTGCCCCTGCGCCATAGATGTCTCAAGCTGCAATGGGGTCTCCAACACAGACATTGGTGCTCTCATTGGCAACAGGCCGTGTTTTCTCACGAGTCACTATTAAATTTGATGCACCATGATGATCGCATACATATTGGAACACATCGTGGTGAACGGCACCTTGCAGAGTGTATTTTGCAGCGTCATACCGGCCCAACGACAGGCGCCATTGTTTAGGGACCCATAGGTTCAATTTGTGATCTCGCCTGTTACGAATTGAGGGGAACTCTCAACAGCCAGTGATCCATCAGGGATGTTTTAGAAGGTAATAACGTTCCTTCAGAGTTGTCCCGGCGTTACACTCCAGTGGGGCAATGTCAAGCCACATGTAGCCCGGAATGTCCAAGACCTCTTCCATGAACTGCAGATACTGCTTTTTCTCTGGTTTGCACGTTCGCCGGATATGTTCCCGATGGAACATGTCTGGGAAATGGTAGCTAAACGACTGGCCCGTCAAGGGCCTTCGCCAGTCATCCTAAATGAACTCTGGCAGGCTATTCCCCAGGACGATATCAAAAACCTATTCCATTCAATGTAGGCACTGTCATCTTTGATCGAGCTGGCTTCACATGCTACTGAGTTTCGGAGCGAAAAAATCTTGTATAGCTCTAAAAATGAAATCAGTTATCTGCTACAACATGAGGAAACTGTAATATAAATTTCGTTTGAATAGCGTGATTATTTCTTGGTGTTACAATTTCCACAAGCCGTAGTGTAATAATTGCACGGCCTGCGTGTTAGGTGCGTAGTTTACTTCCTTGAAATGGCATCCTTGATCCGAAAGTATTCAAATCTCAGAGGAATCCTCTCTAACGACGTCACACCATGCGCTTTCCCATCAGTTTTGCTTGAGAGTAAGACTGGATTTGCAACCATTTCATGAAATTTACTTCGTTTACTCTTAGTACAGTGTATGCGTTTCGTTTGCTATGGATAAGTATATTGTAAAAAGGAAACCCAAAGTTGAGAACAACGTTACAACAGTAATAAAATTGAATCGTAAGATTACGTCTTACTGTATGGTGCACGGACTCATTAAGTTGGTCAAAGACTTCGTCGCGAGGCAGGAAGAGTTACTAACAGCGAACGACAGAAGACCAGAAGTGGAGAGCGATGACTCCGGCCTAGAGTAATCACCATGGCATCCGCCCAAATGCAATGGATTTCGTATTATACTCATCTGTCGTTGTAATTACCCTTTTTCTTCATCTCTGTCAGAGGGGCCCTCAGTGTTCCCAAAGCATGAGGCCCTCAGTGTAAATAATGCGAATGCAACTTCATCCGTGTAGCCTAGACACCAATAAAGGACCTTAGTCCCAATTTTCATCATGCTGGAGATCGAATCTCTCAGCCAGACGGAAAATTAAGAACCCCGGCCCATTAGCACGTCGCACACGTAGGCTATGGTAAAGGGGTGGGAAGTGGTGATCCTGTAGGAGCAGCAGAGTCCAGCCGGTCTCTCGACCAATCCTGTCCGGGTGAAAGACTTGCCAGATCCTGGCGGGATTGCTCACGCAAATCCTTCACAATAAAATTTTTTTGTGAGAGTTCCACGTATCCCTGCCGAGTCGATATTTCGATGGAGCAAGTGAAGCCATCAGCCTAGTTTACTTGTAAGGGTGTGAGTTTTTCTTACCGTGTTGGCTCTGTTCTCTCCCTGGTACGAGTGGTGCCAAATTAGGGATGGGAGACTGCTTGTAGCGCACTGAGTTGCTCACCGTGGTTGTTAAACTTTCAATAAAAAAATGCAAACAACTTCCACAGCATATAAAGGGAAATGCATTTTGCAAGCCCTTGACAGTTTTATAAAGAATTAATTTGGTGTACAATGGGAATGGTGTTCTATATATTCACGACAGGAGCAGCACAAAGACAGGCCGAAAGAATGGTCATGCACAAAAGTATCCGCGCAGTTAAGTCCGTCAGCAATTGGAAGCACTGAATTATAGAACAGTAACCGTCATTAATAGAAATTCGCTCGATCTCAGTAAAATATGTCATTATTAATGTATTCCGTTTAACGTGATTGTTGAATATTTGTTATGAAAAGTCATTTTGAGATTTGAACATTTAAGAAGTACAGTATATTTCAGTTTTAAGCTGACGCAAAATAGAATTTACGCTTCAAGATGTTTTGGGAGTAGCCTTTTTAAACTTTGAAGAGGTGTTGTAGAGAATCTTCAGCTTTGAATTGGTGTTCTTAGAAATCATTGTCAGACGTGAACAAGTGAAAAGTACTCGTATTTTACTGTATAGAAAATGTGCTATAAAATATCTTATTTTCTTATTTCAGCATTTCCAGCGTTAGCTCCTTTACGGCGTTAGACGTTAGTTCAACATATGTTTCTTCATCTTCGGAAAATATCTCTTTCAGCTCTCAATAAGTATTAAGAACAACATTACGATCTTGAACAGTTCTTATTTGAAAGAGGGGCACTATAAAGTCCTTATCAGTTTGTGAGTCAGCTGTGAGAAAAGCCTTTACCACTATCTACGAAGCTCATAAGATGATCTAGTAAATATTTGCCATTTAGGTTAAAAGTACTTATATTAAAGACGACATAAAAATGACGAGTAATATCTGCAGCTGCAGCGCCGACCGGTTTGAAATTTGCTGCAACACCCTGGGAATATATATTTTACATACTTTCTCAAGAGGACACCAGTTTTGAACCACTGCGATTTTTTTAAAACGTGACCTGTATGAAGTTATCTTGCACCGTATGGCTATGCTACTTAACGATCGGGATCTTCTGGAATAAAGAGATGTCCACAGCTTCAATTAGATTTTATTTGTAAATAGCACCTACAAAGACTTGGTTTTTTTTTTGGTTTTTTTTTAGTTTCGGAGTTTAACAGCCACCAGGCGTAACTCAGAGGACTGTAAGCAGTCGTCCGTCCCTAATATAAGTCCACTGATTCCAGACGCAATCAGACAAAAACACCGTCCAGGCCTCACGCGGAACTTGAACCAGTGCCCATCTCGAGCGAAAGGTCAAAAAAGATCACCCGGTCACTGGAAAGATTACTAATAAGACAAGTAGGATCATACTTGGGCTTCTTGATGTCCTGTCTTGTTCACTGATTATTAGGGTTTTTACAGTTCATGGATTTGTAGAACATTATAATATCCGTACTGCATGCAAATATTTCTCCTAATGCAGCAAATACACTCATTAAGATATTCAAATTCGTGCAGAAATAGTCAAAAGTAATCAAGGTAGGTGCATTCGATGCACGATTTTGATAATAAGAATCATACACAATACAAATTCAAATTCACCGGCTGAATTTAAAGATTGTATTCTATATAGCTTGAGGTATAAGACCTTTCAGGTTTTCCGTAGAACCCATTGTCAGATACATAAACAACAGAAGAAAGGGAATACGTTTAAATAGAATATGTTACGTGACATGATATGGACACAAGGTATAATATATGATACAGCGTCACGTGGTTCAAATTATCTAAACAACGTGGTAATATCATGAAAGAAAGAATATAGAAAGCAGGAATACGTACAATGCTGCATTGTAATAAATAATATAAAAAGTAATTTGTAACTAAATTAATTCGAGTTGTTCTCAGTTTGCTGGATATATCTTCATCTGGAGATACAACAAAGAACGCCATAGCAGAAATTGAGATTCATAGCGTCCTCAATTTTCCGGGTGTTACAATAAGGTATATTCCGTTTAACATCATTGTTGAATGTAAACTGTTATTGTTATAGCGTCATCACATTGCCAGGTGTTACAATAAGGTATATTCCGTTTAACGTCATTGTTGAATATAAATTGTCATTGTTATAGCGTCCTCAATTTGCCAAGTGTTACAATAAGGTATATTCCGTTTAACGTCATTGTTGAATATAAATTGTCATTGTTATAGCGTCCTCAATTTGCCAGGTGTTACAATAAGGTATATTCCGTTTAACGTCATTGTTGAATATAAATTGTCATTGTTATAGCGTCCTCAATTTGCCAGGTGTTACAATAAGGTATATTCCGTTTAACGTCATTGTTGAATATAAATTGTTATTGTTATAGCGTCATCAATTTGCCAGGTGTTACAATAAGGTGTATTCCGTTTAACGTCATTGTTGAATATAAATTGTCATTGTTATAGCGTCCTCAGTTTGCCGGGTGTTACTTTATTGTAACATCTGACAAATTGAGGACGCTATAAATCTCAATTACTGCTATGGCGTTACTTGTTGTATCTCCAGATGAACTGAGAACAACACAAATTAATTTAGTTACAAATGAATTTTCTATTATTTATTACAATGCAGTATTGTATGTATTCCTGCATTCTATATTCTTTCTTTCACGATACTTACCACGTTGTTTAAATAATTTGAACCCCGTGACGTTGTATCATATATTATATACCCTGTGTCTATAACATGTCACGTAACATATTCTATTTAAACGCATTCCTTTTTTTCTGTTGTTATGTATCTGACAATGGGTTCTATGGAAACCTGGAAGGTCTTATACTTCAAACTATATAGAATAAAATCTTTAAATTCAGCCGGTAAATTTGAATTTGTATTGTGTTGGCTTATCAAGATTGTGCATCGAAGGCAACTACCTTGATTACTTTATAAATACTCATGTGCAAAAGTTAAGCACAAGCAATATACCTGTGAATATTTCAAGAACCAATCGACGGAAAGGCACGAAACTGGATATGCTTGTGTAATAACATATTGCAAGTACAGCAGCAGACAAAATATTTATGAAACAAATTTTATTGCATTACTTATGCAAATTAAAGAAAATCAACAACACAGAGATTTTCGTGTTGAGTACATAAAATTGAGAAAGGGCTGGTATACTACGATTAATAAGGGATGTGGTGACCCCTTGCAGCCAGGCAAGACTCGCATCGGCTTCTCATGCTGCTCATCAAGTTGTCCAAGAGCTGTGTGGGGAGCAAATCCCACTTCTGACGAAGAGCAGTTCGGAGCTCCGGAATGGTTCTTGGAGGGGTGGACGGGATGCAATTCGCATCTCTAATGCATCCCATGCATTCTCTATCGGATTCATATCCGGAGACTTTGCTGGCCACTCCATGTGCTGAATATTTTAACGTTTTAGAAAGTCATCCACCAGATGAGCTCTGCGAGGGCGTACATTATCATCCATGAATACCAGCTCTGGACCCACGTCATCTCTGAAAAGTCTCACATGAGGTTCTAGTATCACGTTTCTTTATCTTAGAGCATTAACGATATCACTGTCAATCCTCTAAGGTACAGAAACATTAGAGCTTCATTGGACCTGGGCTCATAACCCTTTAGGATATCAAAGGGCTAAAGTCTCACATGAAGTTCTAGTATCTCTTTTCTGTATCTTAGAGCATTAACGATAAGATACAGAAACATCAGAGCTCTGTTGGACCTGAGCCTATAACCCTTTATGATATCAAAGGGTTATGGGCGCAGGTCCAATGGAGCTCTGTGGGCTCATTCAAGATGATGCTTGCCAATGTTATGACTCCCCGTCAGCAAACTGGTCCCTTTCCCCGATGCTACTAGGAATGAACGGATACTCCGTTCTGCCCGAGAGTGCTTCGACAAGAATCAATCTGTAAACTGAAACCTGAATTCATCAGTAAAAGGCCCACTGGTCCACTGATTCAGTGTCCAGTTACGATGTTCCCGACTCCAGTTTAAACGGACCCTCCTGTTCGCATGAGTGAGTGGGACACAAACTAGTGGACGTCTGGCATACAGACCAATTGCCCTGAGCCTCCTGTAAGCAGTGTGTTTCGAAACTCTTGGTCTTGAGGAGGCCGCAAGCTCTGCAGATAGTTTTCTTGCAGCCATCGTCTTATGAGGTCGTGCAGTTAAAAAGAAACCGGTACTTCTGAGGGGTTGTGACTGTAGGACGACCTTGTACTAGATGGCGGCTAACCTCTCCTGTGTCTTGGAACCTTCTCCAAAGCCTGGAGATGACACTTTGCTCCACATTAAGCGCTCTGGATAGCGCAGTCTGTGATTGTCCTGATTGGAGCCTTTAGATTATTCTACCCTACAAAAACTGGTCAACCTGACTTCTTTGTTCCATATTACGTTCCTGTTCACCAATGATAACAACCCTTCTCACGGGGATTGGGAAAATATGGAATAGGATGCTCAGGGTAGGGTAAGCTGTTTCCATGGAACTGCGAACTATTTGCATATTGAGCGTCAGCAGACGTTATTTGACTGTGCACTGCGTTTGGTGTATGCCTAATCTACATACCAATAACCGCTGTTCTATCGGGTTTAACTCTTTATTTTGTATGTTTTACCAATGGTGCTTAACTTTTGACCAGTGCAGGTAAAAGCAATATTTCCAAACTTCATGCTTGCGAATCTACCTGCTTTTGCATTTATGTTCATAACAAGATAATTCATTTTTCTATTCGCCATGTCCATGTCTTTCCTAGGATTGGAACCAAAGGTAAAACATGGGTATTTCATTCGTCCCGAAGTACGTACTGGGTTATACTTAAAAAATATACAATTTTAACCCTTTAAGTGATAGAAGAACCTGAACCAAAAGGTTCCAGAAATTTTTTGCGCTCCCTAAAGAGAAATGTTCACATAGCGGCCACGTTTTACAAAACCTACGGAAAACCAACTCTTTTTCCCTCTCATCTGAGCAGCACCGACTATGAAGCTGTCACAAGTTTTAACTGCTCCCTTCTAGTCCTTATTTTATGCTCAACGACAGAAGCAATAATGGGGCAGGGATAGGCCACCCTGACATAGACATCATGCCACTGGTATAATAGAAACAAGTGAATCTTCTCTTTTTATTTTTTGCTAGATTCGTCGTCATAGCTGTAGCCCTTTTAAGTAGGTGATCAGCCAGAAATAATTAGTGTCTATCATCCTCCAAATGACCACTTTGAGTAACAAGGCGAAGCAACGATGCTCAAGTTCAGTCCTTTTAGCCTCGTTTGGCCCACTTAGTACATACATACATACATACATACATACATACATACATATCACTAAGCTGTTCTCTGAGATTCAGAGGTTAGCTCCACAAAGAAATGCAAACTACCAGATAAATTTTTAACTGATCATTATTTACTTACTGTTGCCGTGTCAAACTTTTCCATTTACAGCAATCTTTGCACACAACTCGAGCTTTACTGACATCCATCACAAAACGTCCAGAAGATCTTCTATACTTCATACTCATAATCTTTTTCTCATGCAGACACTCCTGAATCTGATCCTCCCATGACTTCCTTGGTCTTCCTTTGCCTTTCTTTCTTGCCACTTGGGCTAAAAAGACTTTCTTAGTAAGCATCTGATCACTCATTCTTTCAATATGGCCAAACCACCGAAGCATGTTAGTCTCCACCTTGCTAACAACATGTTGCTTCACATTACACAACTGCAACACATCTTCATTCCTCACACAATCAGAACGTGTCTTGCCACAAACCCTACGTAAGTAATGCATTTCTGCAGCACACAAGTGACTCCTATGCTTTTTCTGTAGCACCCAGGTTTCACTGCCATACATCAGAGTATAGGAACAATTACACTTTCATACACAGCCATGCGGAATTCTCTAGAGAACCCATAATTCCTGTGAAAACCTCCCAAAGCAGCTAGAGCTGATTTCAGCCTCTTTTATAACCCCGAGTTAATTCGTTCCGGTCGGTTTATTTACGTTTCTCGATAAGGTACATATTTACGTTTTTCAGAAGTACAGTATTAGTATATTTTACTATGCGATCAGGTATATTACATTTTGACGGTAGTTATTTTGATCTCATATAAACAAGCATTGAAAAGAAGAGTTGTTTTGAAAAGTGACACAACATCTCGACAAGATAATTTATAATTTTTTTATGTTTTGAAAGCAATACGTCGTTAAGAATCTCCACCGGGAAAATATCTGAATCAATTTATTTCTTAGGTACATTCGTTCTAAATAGTCAAGTGCTCTGAAACATTCCAGCCGATGTCCGTATTTATGTAATTCGGTGATTTCGCTGTTATCTCTTCTTGCAGTTGGCAAGTTAACCCAGTGTTCATCATAAAGTTAATATTGGAGCCAGCAACCGCAGCAGAAATCTTAGGGGACTGATCGTGAAACAGTATGTCCATGCAAGTTTATTCGAGATCTG
Source organism: Macrothele yani (assembly GCA_039090855.1). Taxonomy (NCBI): domain Eukaryota; kingdom Metazoa; phylum Arthropoda; class Arachnida; order Araneae; family Macrothelidae; genus Macrothele; species Macrothele yani. The sequence goes on along the minus strand of CM077030.1, from coordinate 7,021,218 downwards.
AAACTCATTGCTATTACTATCAATCGTATGTTCCTAATTATTTCGTTTTATCTCCAGAGCACAAAGACCTATTGGGGATTGAGCAATTAAATTTTAGACCAATTTAGGTCATGTTGTCCTTCCTAAGGAGACTTCTAGCGATCTGTCTGTAATTGCAATTAATCTCTTTCAAGATTGCCTGTTCGAACAAATCAACGGTTAAGATTAGGAGAGCGAAATTTATTCCGGGTAAATTTTAGTCACTGTTGTGGTTTACTCAATGTTTGCATAAATGTAAGATTGCCCGAAGTACATTGCACCATCAGTTGATCCAATTACAAGGATTTCCTGTCATACACAATCATATTTTCTTTTCAATCATATTTGTTATCAATAAATACGATTTATTTTCTTTTCAATCATACTTTCTTTTCTTTGTACGTGATTTCTTTTCATGCCACTAGAACAGGTTTTATTATTTTTCAAATAGCCGTTGCATTCTACGCCGAAATCTTTGCGTTATCGCACTCATATCAACATGAAACATTTTCGATCTGCTTCGGGGTGAAAGTCTTTATGGCCCGAGCTATTTTTCTCTCAAGAGGTTCAAGCAGGATCTTCAATTTCATCTACTTATCTCTCATTCTCGCATTGTTGTTCTTCAGATCTTTTATAGCCTTTTGAGGTTTTTGTTACCCAGTGCTGATGCTTTATTCTCGTAATCCTATCCCCACTTGAATATCTTCACAACACTCAAAATGTATGTGCTCACTACAATATCTTTCATTCATGCATTTAGAAAATAGTAAAACTATACTAGTGTTCCGACTTATTGGCGTAGGAAATAGACACATAAGCGATTCCAAGCTTTTGCACATCAATCAGGTGGCTTTTTCAAGGAAGTTAGACAGAAACTGCAATATGAATAATAGAACGCTTAACAATTTGAACGCGGGAACTTGACTTGACAATAAATAGATACGACGTTATGTTCATTCAAAGATACAAGGTATCACGTTGGTTGTGCACGCGGCGTCCTGGTAGAGAAAAGGGGTTATTTGTAGAACTGGTTCCAAATTCGTGGTAACTCGAGTGAGGCACTATCATTGCAAGTATCGCTGTTGGTAATGATCTCCAAGGTTTCCCGAATGACTGTAGATTTAGGGGTTGAGTAGGTAGCTAATTTCTTTATAACATCCCACATAGGAGTACCGGACTTGAATGTGACTTCTCTGAATAGGGCCATGGCTACTTTACCATATTGTGTGTCCCTTTTATGCTCCTTGACTCCGATTCTAAACGAACGCTTGGCCATTCCAATGTAGTAACGTTTAGAGCCGTCCGGATATTGTAGGGGGATCGCATAAACACCTGTTTAGCTGAAAAGAGGTGTTTTTTTTCAGTATTTCTCTTTAGCATAGTGTATAAAGATGCAGGAGACCTTATGTCGACACCATAGTTCATTTTTTGAGCACGTTCTTGAGTTTGTAATACAAATCTGCGGCACAGGAAGATTAGAATGTTTGACGATGGCTTTCTGTCTAATTTACTCGAAAACGCCATCTGGTTGATGTGCGAAAACTTGGCAACGCTTATTTATATATTCCTACGCCAATGAACCAGATCACTGGTATATAATTTTACTATTTTCTGCATCATTGGTGTATTGTTCCTCCTTATTAATCCATGTATTTATTTTCAATCATTTCAATAACGCAAAGTTCCATGCTTTTTTTGAGTTGTCTGTGGTTTCCGTACATCTTTCTGTGTTGGAAACAAGGTTTCTGATCTTTTAGGGGAATTGATTAAATATCTTTCTGAAGAGTAACAGTGCACTGTTGTAAAAGCTCTATTGTCTTCCCTAAACGCACTCCAACCAAGTTTTATACTTTTGCTAAATCTTTTTCCTAATGCTACGTGCAATAGATGGTTACCAACGTTAGCTGTGCTCGCGAAGAATGTATCTGAAATTTTAAGATTTTTATTTCGTTAACCGATTTACCGAGAAGAGAAAAATTTGGAATTCCTCAGCTGGCTTAAAATAATTTTAAGCAGATTAATAACTTTCATCGATAACATTGCAGTAGCAAAGATAAACAAAAAAACAATAAGAAACAAGAACTATCTCTGTGTCCTTTATGGGACTGTAAGATGAGTTAATTCGCACCAAATAAATGGTTGATAGGTATTATGACAAAGTTACTCATTCTCTTTTCCACAGTGAGTGGATGAGTACTATGATGATTTTATTCCTGCTTCAGAGTTGCGCACCCAGCAAAAACAGTCTTGCTGGGCCAGCACTGGGCCACTGCTGGCTGCTAGCACTGCCAGCGGTGGCCCAGCACTACGTTGCCGCCGCCCAACCGTTAATAAAATGTCCGGGCGGCCACCACATGGGCCAGCAGCGGGCCAACAGTGTCATATGCCAGAACAGGGCCATTGGTTATCCATCACAGGCAGTAGCTGCCACAAGTGGCCCTTCAGCGGCTCTGCAAGCACATGCGATAAATAATGGCTAGCCTAATGTGGTCCGCTAGTTTCCCGGCAGTGGCAGCTGGTAATCACGTGACGTAACTGATATCCTACTGAACCTTATCCGCCAATTTCTCAATAGTAGCCATAAAAAATAAATAAATAAAGGATAACCGTAGTTTTCCAAAGCGACAACTACTTCTTTTTGTCGCCTTACTAAATTTCTGCACTACAGCACTGCGCTGGGGAAAATTTCTCATCAGGTCCTGAAAAACGTCCGTTTGGATCTGGGTGGAAACGAACCAAGGACTGTCTGCAGAAGTTACGTAAACGAACCAACTGGAAGCGGGCGCTCTACAAACGGGACTGATTTGGCCACTCACGAGCATTTGCTTGAAGTTGAGCCCTTTCCTGCGGAATGTGTAACGAATGGTTCGCTTATTTAATTATACAATATTGCGAGGTATTTTTCATAAATGTCAGTTTCATATAATTCGTAAATTTAGTTTTTCAACGTAACGTTTGTTTTTGTTTTTTTAACTTAAGGGAACTTCACGCATTTTCAACGAGTGTACCAACTTAAAGGCGCTTTCCAAAGTTTCGTGCTGTTCTTGTAGTCTTGAAAGGCGATTGCTGAATTAATATATTTACCCGTTCATGTCACATTCTGTTACATTTTTAACGTTGTATCTTTCCTGTCCGCTGTCCGAAGCTTCATTTGTTTTAAAGAGGAAAGATATTTTATTTTACTTCTCGTTATTTTTAGAAGTGAATTCCTCCAGTCTTGCGTATTCAACCCATGGATGAGTACATTATATCCACATAGCGTTGCTATTTTTTTCTTCAAATAAATGATACGTTTTGTACGCTTGTAATTCTTCTTTTTCTTTTTTTTCCAACATAATGTTTTTTTAATGTTTTTCCAGGACTTTTGTTTCAAGCAGTTTAGTGTATGTTAAAACGAAAGATTACACAGAAATTATTTCTTGTTATTCATGGGAATGGAGTGGGTGTATTTCATGGCTTAATATGATATCTTCGTCGACGTGGTATTTCATTATAGGAAACTAATTCTCCTCTCTACATATGGATTTTTTTCTTAACATCCCCTAAAATAACACAATGGCGATAGCGTCGTCTTCAACTAACTAGATCCACGAGAGACACAGCACGTGTTGCTTCTGCGCATGCGCAGTCTCGTTGCTTCCGCCTGGTGTTTGGGGTAGCATCGGTTGCCAGCTACGGGCCACTAGTGGCACTTGCTTGGAGGCCCGCAATTCACGACGATGCTGCAGGGCCATCAATGGCTGCCAACTGATGGCGCTGCCACCAACGGACAGCTACCGGGCCGTGGGCGGCAGATTTCAGCCAGCAGTGATCCATCACGGCCAACTGGTGGCCAGCAGTTTCTCAACATTTTTGTTTTTGCTGGGTCATCGGTTGCAGGTTATATGACGAATTTGCTCGAACTTCACGATGCGTGAATGTCTGATGAGTGCTGTGGTACGTTTCTAACGGTACATAATAAATGGGTAATGTGAAATACCTTTTTCGCCTCCAGGAAATAAAAATTATGTGAATGACAATTGCTATGGCAAGTGTTTCCTTTTTCTTTGTCTCGGGGTTTAATTGTCTCCATGAGCAACTCTTACGGCTATAAGCCATGGCGTGTCTCAAATTTAGGGCATCTAAATTTTTATTAGTTGGCAAAAGGAGAGAGCCAGCGTCAAAATACGAACACACCATCCATGCCTTATCCGGGACTCAAAAACAGACGCAGGTCAAGAGATTAGTTAGAAACCTACGCTTCTGACCACCCGGCTACTGGGGCGACATTGTAAGAATTTCACTGCCTTTAATTTTTACTTTATAGGTATTAAAATGTTCTTTCATACCAAACTGTTTCATATCATAATTTATTTCTTGAAAGAAGAGGAACAACTTGCAGAAATAAAGGCTATCACTTACACTAAAATGAGTTTATGTTTCTATAGAAAGACCAACTTTCCTTCCAAGGAAAGGGCACCAAGATATTTTGATCGGTATCTGCTCTGAGATATTGCTCATTTTCTATTCTTGCAGTAGCATGGAAAGCTACTACTGGAGAGAGGAACAGAAGAAGTACGTAAATAGATTGCAGCATCTGAAGCTTTCTGCTCATCATTCTTCAAAATTGGCTTAGCATTAGATCCAGATGCCTTGTAGTATATTTCCACAGTAAATAAACGAATAAACCTAAACAAACGAATACTTAAGACTAAGAAACAAAAGTTATAGTGCTGAATCGGACCAGAGGAAAATTGGGTCAAACTAGACTTCCATTATTAAATTACTTAGATTATTTATCACCGAAAAAAGAAAATAATGGTGATGCCGGGGGATATTCGGACGTAATAAGTTCGGCTTCTGGCAAAATAGAAAAAAAAGAATAAGAATGAAAATGTAATGATAGACATACAGTAGTTGCAAATAACCTCACAATGTTCCAGTAGCACCTAAAACTCTGCAGACAGAAGTATCATACTTTATTCGATGAAATGCGACTTTCATCGATCTACAAAAATCTGTATATCAGTCTACAAAATTATACGTCACGCAAAATTGCGTAACGAATGGGAAAACTTGTGATGAAATCCAAAAAAATAATTTTTGTATTCTGTCTGATAGATATAGTGAAATTATGACATACCGTCGGCGAAAAAAAAAGTATTTGCACACATACATTACTTTGCATAAATAAACGTGGAAAACAATTGTGACGAAATATTTTTAACAATTGGATTACCTTTACAATAAACACCCATAAACGTGTTTCTTTTTTTGCTAATCAGACAAAGATGTACCTGCACACATAACAACGTTTTGTTTAAAAGCAGTTAAACATTTTTTTATTGAAGGTTTAACAACCACCGTGAGCAACTAAATGGGCTATAAGCAGTCGTTCGTCCCTAATACAGGGTTTATGGTTTCAAGGAAGGGAGAGAAACAGTGCCGTAAGACATACACAACATCCATGCCACACCGGGATTCGAACCCAGACCCTTCTCGGATGAATGGTCATAAGGCAGCGATTAGACCGCTGCGCCACAGGGCGGCCACAGTTAAACATTATATTATGCAAATCGACAACAAATGAAAGTATCGCACTGTTTTTTTTTTTTTTTTGATTGGAGGTTTAACGACCACCGTGAGCAACTCAAATGGGCTATAAGCAGTCGCCCGTCCCTAATTTAGGGTCACTGGTTCCAGGGAAGGGAGAGAGCCAGTGCCGTAAGACAAACACAACATCCATGCCTGACCGGGATTCGAACCCGGACCCCTTACGGACGAATGATCAGAGGCCAACGCCTTAGACCACTGCGCCACCGGGGCGGCCGTATCGCACTGTTTAAAAGACACGATATAAGATCTTTCGAGAGGCAATTTTGTTAGTTTCAGCTGTCATGGCTCTGAAAAAGTGCGTGGTTTCCATTGCAATGCGGAATAGGATTATAGCTCTTCATGACTGTGGTTTAATTTATCGTGAAATTGGTAAGAAGTTAAAATTGAATTTTTCTGGTGTTCGGCACGTAAAAAAAACGGACACAGAGTGGTAGCATAGAAAATAAATTGCGATCTGGGCTTCCGAAGAAGCTGAATGCTTGGCAGCGGAGGGATATCATTAGGAAAGTAACGAAAAATCTCTCCGTAAGTGCTCGAGAACTGTCTACTGATGTCAGCAGTTAGTCAGTTTTACTGATGTCAGTAGTTAGCCAGTGTCTACTGATGTCGGTAGTACGTCAGTTTTACTGTGTCCACTGTCTACTGATGTCGGTAGTACGTCAGTTTTGCTGTGCCCACTGTCTGCTGATGTCAGTAGTACGTCAGTTTTGCTATGTCCACTGTCTACTGATGTCGGTAGTACGTCAGTTTTGCTGTGCCCACTGTCTACTGATGTCAGTAGTACGTCAGTTTTGCTGTGTCCACTGTCTACTGATGTCGGTAGTACGTCAGTTTTGCTGTGCCCGCTGTCTACTGATGTCAGTAGTACGTCAGTTTTGCTGTGTCCACTGTCTACTGATGTCGGTAGTACGTCAGTTTTGCTGTGCCCACTTTCTACTGATGTCAGTAGTACGTCAGTTTTGCTGTGTCCACTGTCTACTGATGTCAGTAGTAGTGAGACAATATTGGGTAGGGATCTATTTTTTTTTGCTCGAGAATTGTCTGCTGATGTCACTTTAACATCGAAGACACAAACTATTCGTAATATTTAAGTCCAAAAGCTATTAATTCCTCAAAGTATTCGTAATATTTCTCACGATGCACATATTTGAGGCAGGACACCCAGAGAGAAACCTTGTATCGGTGAAACAAATAGATAGAAAAGACTTGAGTTTGCCAAAGTTTAGGTCAGCAAACCTGCAGAGTTTTAGCAAAATGTGATATTTTCCGACGAAAGCTAGTTTAATATTCTCGGTTCGAATGGAAAGAAATATGTATGGCGAAAGCCAAACACCTTCCTTGAAACAAAAAAAAAAAAAAAAAAGAAAAAAGGCCAACTGTAAAACATGGAGGTGGTCAGGTAATAATTTGGGGATGCATGGCTTTTAACGGAGTTGGCAATATGGCCTTTATTGAAGGTAACATGAATGCTAGACAATATATTGATACATTGCAGCGTAATTTATTGCTAAAATGAATCAAAACTGCAGATTGCAGATTCATTTCATTTTCAACAAGACAACGATTCTAAACATACAGCCAACGTAACAAGGTCGTGGTTGCTTTATATATATATATAAAGTTAAAATCAAATGAAAACACCCCCCCCCCCCCCAATCGCCAGACTTCAACCGTATTGAGAATTTGTGGCATTTGTTGGATTTGCAGGTGAGGAAAAGGAAAATTTCCAACAAAACAAAACTTAACCACGTATTGAGCAAAAAAGGGCTGAAAATCAGTGTAGAAAAAACTAGAAAATTAGTAGAATAAATGCCCACGCGATTACAAGCTGTAATCGAAGCAAAAAACATGCATACTTATAATGAATTAGCTTTATTTTGCTTTACGCTAAGCTAATTATAATAATGAAGCTTTCCTACTGAGCTTCAAATAGTGAATTCAAATTGTTGTTGTTACTAGTTAATTAAGAACATGAATATAGTCTCCTGCTAGTAGTGTAGTAATTAGAATGTATAAAGTCTTAACGCTGGTTGTTAATAGTAATATTAATTGAAATAAACCTAACAGCCAGACAGAGGTCTGACAAAAACTATTAATTGAGAAAGACGTACTTACTCAAATCTTTTTATTATCAACTTCAACTGGTATCAACACACACCGCTACTCAAATAACACGTAGCTCCTCTAGTATAACAACAAAAGCTCTCCTTATAACAAACGCTCTCCGTACAATAACAAACGCTCCCCGTACAATAACAAACGCTCTACCAACTGAGCTACGCAGACGATTATTCTGATTCCTATCTGCCTTTATGTCGTGTGCGTCCTGCTGGCAGGTACGTCACATCTCCTGGTATGTTACATACTAAGTAATCATGACATTTTTTAATTTTGAAAGTTTCTTGTTTTTGTATAGCTTTACTAGTGTGCACATACTTTCTTGGAACGAAAAAAAAATTCATTTGTTATAAATACACAGAGTGACCACTTTATTATGATCACCTGACTTTAAGCAAATGAGCTATGGCTGCACGCTGTTGCCGCCAGAGGGCGAGGCTAGTATAAAAACGGGTAAGCTTAGTGCTTGCGACAGTAGTAGAAGTGATTTTTGGGTGACGAGATGGGTAGAAAATGTGATTTGACGAACTTTCAACGTGGGATGATTGTAGGAGCTCGGAGCCATGGAGCGAGAATCACCAAAACCACCGCATTCCTGAAATGTTCCAGAGCAGCTATTGTTAAAGTGTTTAAAGACTGGACTGTCAGCCAAAAAACTGGGTCTCTACGTGCAACGTGTGGTCGTCATCGACTAGTGACTGCTCGGGCGGAACGGAGAGTGTCCAGACTGGTAACAGACAACAGAAGGGCAAAACTTCAGCAAATTACAGACCATCTTAATCAAGGATCCCCTCAAATGATCTCTGCACGCACTGTTCGCAGTACACTGCATCGGATGGGATATGGCGGCCGAAGGCCTGTTCGAACACCTTTGCTGTCTGCAGTTAACAAGAGAAAACGTCTCCAGTTCGCACAGAAGCACAAGGATTGGACAGTCGATAATTGGAAACAAATTATGTGGTCCGATGAATCACGTTTTCAGTTGCACCATGCCGATGGCCGAGTGAGAATTTGGCGGAAACAGCACGAAAGCATGGACCCCAAATGCATTGCTACAACCCTTCAAGCTGGTGGAGGCAACGTTATGGTTTGGGAAATATTTTCCTGGCATGCTTTGGGCCCTTTAATTCATGCTGATCAACGTCTTACTGGAACATCATATCTAAACATCGTTGCGGACCAAGTGCATCCTCTCAGGTGGATGGTTTATCCCAGTGGCGATGGTTACTTTCAACAAGATAATGCGTCCTGCCATAGTGCTCGTATAGTACAGGATTGGTTTCAGGAACATGCGGGTGAAACAGTTTACTTTGCTTAGGTGGCCTCCACAATCTCCAGATCTCAACCCCGTTGAGAATTTGTGGGATGAAGTTGAGGAAGTCATCAGACAGCTGGATTCACAACCCTGCAATCTCACACTCCTGGAAAGTGTTATTCATCAAGCATGGTCTCAGATTCTACAAACCACCTATCAACATCTCGTGGAGTCCATGCCACGAAGAATCGACGCAGTATTAAAGGCAAAAGGTTGCCCAACAAAGTACTGAGGGGGTGCTCATAATAAAGTGGCCACTCAGTGTGTATTTCTTCTGATTAGTAAAAAAGAAACACGCTTATGGTTTTTTTAAAGTAATCTAATTGTTAAAAATGTTTCGTCAGAATTGCTTTCCTCGTTTATTTATGCAAAGTAATGTATGCGTGCAAATACTTTTTTTGATCACTGTATGTGTCACACAGGAAAAAATTCGGACTTAAGTTCAAATTTTTTCGTGTGATGTCACCGCTTGTAAAAGTGCTCTGCTCGACATGGAAAATCCCACATCAATAAGTATTTGTCCGAGAATTATGAATGTCTGTGGGTACATGTCGACAGATGTGTATGACCGCAGTTGTGAACCAATCACGTGATAGGTGAGGAAAATAAAAGGATAAAACGTCTGGGTGTAGCTAAGTTTGGTCGTCCTCACCTGGGCGTGTGACCACTACATCAGAGCGATCTCGTCGGCGAAAGCATATGTAAGGAGTGAAAATGGCGACGTCACTGCAAATCCTACTATCACACGCCATCTTTTTTTTTTGAAGGTTTAATCACTACCGCGAGCAACTCGATGGCTTATAAGCAGTCGTCGGTGCCTAATTTAGGGCCACTGGTTCCAGGGAAGGGAAAGAGCCAGTGCAGTGAGACAAACACAACATCCATGATTCACAGGATTCGAACCCGGACCACACAACATCCGTGCCGAATTGTACGAATGATCAGCAACCATCGCTTAGACCACTGCGCTACCGGGACGGCCTACTCGTTGGTCCCTGTGTCGCATTGCGGTGGGAACGTATGGACATGTAAAAAGAATTGGCTGAATCTTCCGACTGTGGCTGAAGCAAGATAACATGCGTTGTCGTAGTGGGACTGGTGCACGTAGGAGGATGTGCAAAATCCTCGATTGCCGCATTTGACTTCAAGCCGTAGGAGCCACACAACCCACAGCGGACGACATTCCGTTAGTTGTACAGGCAGCTATGGACATCCCTTTGTCGACAGAGACTGCGAATCATAGATTGGCTGCGGAAATTTTGCTCTTTCCAACCATCACAACGACTGGTCACCTTATCACAGCATCACGTGATTGGTTCACAACTGGTCGCCACTTACAGTATCATATCGTCGTGCAAGGATGCAGTGGTGCTGCACCAAAAATGCGTGGCGAGAAAAATTGAACCATGTAATATTCAGCGACGAGTCTCGCTTCAGGCGTTCGCCGATTGAGAGTCTGGAGATGACGTCCTCATCAGGAAGATCTGCGCAGGACCTACTGCTCCTCAGCCAGGTGTCATGCTTTGGGGTGCTATCTATTTCAACGGCCGTCCACCGCTTTTACACGCAGTGGGTAGAATGACAGCACGACGACATATCGATGAGGTGCTGCATACCGTTTTGTTTCCGTATCTCCTAAGTACGTCGGTCATTTCAAAAGTTTTGCACACTGCGCAGGTGCTTCCCGTAGGATGATGCAATCTCTCCAATCGTTGCGCCAGTTGTGAATCAGACTTCAGTATACAAAGTAGTGTCTACGATTGCTGGCTAATTTGTTTCTGTCCCGAAAAATTCTGCCTAGAAATCGAGGAAGAAAGCTAGTCAGGTCAGATCTCGTGTAGCGTCCAGCGATCCTACATTAAAATTGAAGCTTTGCAAGGAAAATGCCCTACCGAAATTCATAAAGCTTTGTGCGAAGTTTGTGGGGTTAGTGTAGTGGATCGTAACACAGTGTCACGGTGGGCTTCTCGTTTCCGCCAAAATTGGGAAAGCATCGAAGAGGACCCAAGAAGCGGCCGGCTATCTGATGTAACGGACGACACTTCTGTGGTGATCGTCAGAAGTATTTTGGAAGAAGATCGATAGAAAACATGTAAAGAGATTGGATTTGAAGTGAACACGTCTACCGCTTCATATTTCAGAATCCTAACTTAAAATTACCGAAGAGAGAAGGTGGTTGCCAAATGGGTTCTGCATAATCTGAGTGAAGAGCAGCAAGCAGTTCAAAAAGGGATCGCGGAAGAATTGCTTCGGTGGTACGAGACAGAAGGCGAGCAGTTTTTGGACAGAACTGTTGTTATAGACGAAACATGGATACGAGATTTTGAACCAGACCTGAAATCTCAGTACGCTCAGTGGAAACATCGAGAAAATATTCCGCCGCCAACAATCGAAGGTTAAGCTGATGATGATTATGGCCTATGACAAGGTTGGAGCGATAACAACAGACGGATTGCCCGAGGGGACCACTGCAACAGCGGAATACTACAGAAGGTTCCTGAAAAAGTTTTGCGTCCAAAGAATCGCCAAAGAAGGTCCGACATGCTCGAAGCTAGTGTCATCACTTTGCACGGCACTGCAACGGCGCATGTTGCCCGTACAGTATGAGACATTCTGGAAAAGTATGGATGGGAATTGCTTCACAGTCCTGACATGAGCCCACCAGACTGACGTGAGCCCACCAGACTTAGAGATTTATTACAATAGCCTCACAGCAAACTTGTTCTCAAAACTGAAGAAGCCACTCCACGGAAACGATTCAGTATAATTCAGGATGTTTCTAATGAGGTTACCCGGGTAATCCGACGCCTCAACAATGGAGGTGTCCTGACTGGAATACAAGACTTGCCCAAACGTTGGGCCTCTGTCATAAAGAAACATGGAGATTACTTCGAAGGCCTGTAAAGGTATGTTGAGGTGACCCGAGTAATCCGACGCCTCAACAATGGAGGTTTCCTGACTGGAATACAAGACTTGCCCAAACGTTGGACCTCTGTCATAAAGAAACATGCAGATTTACTAGGCCTGTAAAGTTATGTTGCGGAATAAATTCGTTTTTTAAGAGATTACCCACAGTGTGCACAACTTTTGAAATGATCCTCGTATTCCTTATGTCCAGCTGCCTTATGTTCAACGTCCATCCACACACTTACACCGTTGGCAGACAATCAGAAATGAATTTACCTGCTCAGGGGCCTCGCGCCCAGCAGAATTTCGGGTTCCTACTTTCCTCTGAAAATTCGTCGTCCCATAAGTTTATTACAACAATAGTCTCACAGCAAACATTTAACAAGACCTCACCAGTAATTAGTAATCTATGATTTTAAAGTAAGTGTAATCAACCATCAGGAACACTTATAAGGGAATAACTCTGCAGTACATGAAGTACGCGAGTGCCTCATTCCTGAAATTAAAAGAAAAAGAAAAGACTCGCTGTGTTTTACCCAAGGAGGTTAGAAGTAAGAGGAGGTGGCATCAGTCCCTCTCCCTGTGCTTCTGACGTGACGCCACTTTTTATCAGCTGACAACGCCAATGCGCCGAACCTAAGAATCTCCTGTATATCTCTATGGGGAAATCGCGATTTTGAACGGGTTTTTCGGACCCTTACTCTACCCATACAGGCATGAAAAAAAATTGAGGCTGAAATATTCATTCCCATAATAAACAATTTCCAGAAAAAACAGGAAAATATGTGTTGGTATTTCTTTAAAAAAATTCAACAAAATAATGATTTTTTGAGCGGAAGTGCATAGTGCGCATGGTTACTTACTGTCCATATGCAAGTAGCCATGTATACTGCCCATGTGCAAGTACCCATGTTTAAAATATAACCAAAAGCCTAATGTTAAGAAATAAGAAGAACGAAATATGCCTTCTTTCCATCCTTGGTTTGCATGCGCTAAGCAAAACTGCTTAAGCCACAGGAAGTGACGTCACGTTCCCGAACTCCCGGAGCACAGACTCCCTCCGCCTCAGAAAGAGGACAGAAACAGCTGATCTGTTTTGGCTTCACGCAAAACGGGTCCCTTCACCTCCTCTTCTTCTATCCTCCTTGGTTTTACCTGAACGCCAGAAGTAACCCCATCACACACACACACACCACAACATAGAAAAAATACCCATCATATACCCATCATAGGAAGATAAATTTTTAGATGAGAAAAGTTCACTCTTCATCACTGAGTTAAGCACCTTTTTACATGCACTTTCTAAATAAAAATCAGAAATCATTGTTCATGTTTTTTAAAGCTTTACTTTCAATTGAGAGTCAGTACTCAATAAGGAACGATTTTAATGCAAGTGCAGCCATCTCAGCCACGTTAATAAGTGAACCTCCTTTTAATACATGCAGTACCTGAACAAAATACTATTTGTTTAAAAAATAAATAAATAACAACTCACTATGTTTCGACAGAAGTACTGTATAAATTACCACATCATAGAAGAAAATAACAATTACAGAACGATTTTTTAGAAAACAAAAATCCATTCTAGATGGCAGCATTACTCTGAACTGCTGCAAGGAAAAATTTTAATAAATCAAACACAGAAATAACCTTTGAGTATGCCGTTTGCTAATCTGTATGCTCGTTTCTCAACATAGTTACCAGATACATTTCTGCCAACGATGAACAAGTTTCGTGATGCCGTCACGGAAGAAGTTCACCTCCTGTTTCAGCAACCAGGCCCCTGACAGCCTCTTAAACTTCTTCATTAAATGGGTAGTGACGTTCTAAAAGATCTTTCAGTTTTTGGAAGAGATGAAAATCGCAGGGCGATAAGTCTGGGCTGTAATGTGGACGACGCAGTGTGATGGGATTCAGCCTCTCGATTACTCCCATGGTGGCTCTCGTGGTGTGTGGCCCAGCGTTATTGTGTTGCAGGAAAACATTTCCCTTTCGCATTCGAATCCTCTTTAATCGGCGTTTTAATGCTCGGAGCATCAAAATGTAGCGTTCTGAGCAGATTTCAGGAAATCAAGGTGGATAACATCATCTGCGTCTCAAAACACTGTTGTCATGAGTTTTACAGCCGAAGACTGTGATTTGGATTTTGTTTTCAGTGTTCACCTATGTGTCGAAATTCCATGGATTCGTTTCCGGTTCTTAATGATGCACCCACATTTCGTCTCCTGTCCTATGCTGTGAAGGAAAGCTTCCCCTTCATCCTCGTAACGTGACAAAAGTTGCTGATAAATTTGAAGTCTGTGGGATTTCATTTCAGGAGCGAATATGAGGAGCCATGAGATATCCAAAGAAAGGCCGCCCTGGTGGCGCAGTGGTCTAAGCGATGGCTTCTGATCTTTCGTCCGAAAGGGGTCCGTGTTCGAATATCCCGGTGAGACATGGATGTTGTGTTTGTCTTACGGTACTGGCTCTCTCCCTTCCCTGGAACCAGTGACCCTAAATTAGGGACGGGCGACTGCCTATAGCCCATTCAGTTGCTCATGGTGGTCGTTAAACCTCCAAACAAAAAAAAAAAAAATCCAAAGAAAGCAATAACGTGACCCATTCGTTCTTGTGGAATGTCGATTCTCTAAGCAGTTTCTCTTCGAGTGATACGCAGATTGTTCTTAAATAGTTCGTCAACCCGTTTCTTGTGAAACTCATCGGTTGCTGACACAGTCGTCCGACTATAACTCTTCGTTTGCCACTCAAGACAAATGTTCCACCTCGTCTTCTTTACATCTGTTGGCCCAACGTCCTACGGTTTTAGCATCAACACAGTCATGACCATAAACGACTTACATCAACACAGTCGTCACCATAAACGACTTTTCACTGCAGTGACACCTTCAGCCGTCAAGAATTTGATAACAGCACGTTGTTTAAATCACACTGACGAAGGTCGTGCATAGTGTTGCATTTCTCACAGAATAGCAAGACAACCATTAACTGCCAAGACTTGCCCCCAGCTGAGGTGGTAGACGAGAACCTACGCAGCATGACAGTAATTGTGTCATGTCTGTGCTGCCATCTGTTGATGCGTTATGAAGGTGTAGGCAACATTTTTTCATTCAACCTACACATCTTTTGCACTTGACAATCCCGCACCAGCGTTCAACAAGTGAGAGGTATATTATGACCGAAAGCAAAAACATAATAACAATAAAAATATGGAAAACTTCATTCCTTGCTTTGCACAAAAGCAAGGAAATGAAATTTAACTTCTTTTATTATTTGAGAAACAATTTTGTGGATCAAACTTTAAACATCTTTAAAAAATTTGCAGTCGGAAAGTGAAGGAACACCTTAATTGAAACTTCGGATGTGTATTACAAAAATATATGAATATTGAAGAGCGTAAGACGCATTAAGGGTTTCTTTTTTTGAGAAAGGCTAGTTATTGTGTCAGGGAAAAGGGGAGATATTTGAAATCATGCCCATTAATGAAGATAAAATCCACACACACACACACAGTTTGCATGATTTACAACGAGAAATAAAAAAAAGTCAAACGTTTAAATGAAATAAGATGGCTGCATATTACTTTGGACATTTTAACTTCAGTCTTCAACAAGATCCGTTTTAAACTGCGTCAGACTAAGAAATTCATAGTATAAATCATCATCAGTTGCTTAGTACTGAGCGACACTGTACTAGGAAAACGTTAATGTATTCCACTGGAATCTGTCAACCGATTGGGGTAAAAGTTTTGTAGTTTTAACAGTTTTTTTTTGTTAATTATAAATCCAGACAGCCACTAATATTGTCGATATGACTGATGTTTTACGGTTTTGCTATGGATAATCAATATAGGGAGATTGTGGGTGGCGGCACTAGAGCCTGCGAAGCTTTCACAATCCCTAAGAATAATGCTAGGGCTCTTTCCTCCCAAAACTTTCCAATTTTGAGGGTTAGGGTTACCAAACAAAATAGAGTCCAGTGCCATTGACTGAAAAATTACTGAAGTGCACATTAAGGAAATCAATTTTATAATATCTCCTTTAAATATTATTCCCATAAAGTTAGAAAATTCTGAATCGTTATGACTGTTTTGTTGCCGGTGGTAAGCAGTTATCAGACTGTACATGCATGGCAATTTGAACAGTAATGGATGTACAATACTACATCAGAATAAACATTTGCTTAATGAAATGAAAGTTTGCTTATA
This sequence comes from Macrothele yani, assembly GCA_039090855.1. Lineage (NCBI taxonomy): Eukaryota > Metazoa > Arthropoda > Arachnida > Araneae > Macrothelidae > Macrothele > Macrothele yani. The sequence goes on along the minus strand of CM077030.1, from coordinate 7,005,058 downwards.
AAAGAAACGAATATTTAATACAACAGTGCATATCAATGGAGAGAGATTATTTCTTTCAATTCTTCGCAAACCGATTGTCAGTAACCGCAGTTTTCATGCCTTTGTGCAATATCATTTCAATGCTATGATGAGGCGACGGTCATTGACATCATTTTACATAACGCATCTTAAACTTAAGAACGAAGAACTGTAACAAAAAAATGTTCACATTCCACAAGATCCTGAGGTCAGTAGCCAATTACTCGAATGCTTACAATTGCTTGCAACATCGTCTTCAGAAATACACTGCTGCTTGTGAAAATTGCCACACCATGATGGACTGCCGGAATTAGCTTGAAACTTACAGGATATCTACAACAGGTATGGACATGCCAATGATTAAAATGTCAGGGCAAAATGCGCATGTGGTTTCGAGGCAGCGTCCTCTGAACTGTCCGTTGTTGGGTATAAAGAACTGGCTCAAACGAGATGTTCCAACCAAGGGCCGCGGGTGGCCTACTGGGCAACGTTCGTGACTGCCACGGAAAGGACCTCAGGTTCGATCTCAGTCAGGTACGAACGCTCGATCCACTAAATATCCGCCGTGCGTCGGATGGGCACATTAAGCCGTCGGACTCCGGGTACTGGCTCCCCGGTAACAAATGAGGGTGTCTTCTTCCCCCTTTCTACCTCGCTTCGTGTCACTTTCCTATCGGGCATTCTAGCCCAAATCTCCTAGCTTCCTATTTCTATGGGTTGTTTAAGACCTAGGGTCAGACACTCCCTTTCTCAAATCCTCTACTTATGATCTGATCTGACGTTCCAATCAGTAAAGAGCCGACATTAAATCGAAATGGTGTTTCTTGTATGCCTCGTCGCCGAAGAAGGTCGCATTATGAACACCGGATAAACTTTGAGCGAGAAAGTATTTTTGGGATGAAAGAAGCTTGATTTTCCTACCGCGAAATTCCCACTGGTGCTGGGCGAAACTCCCGTATAATGATGCGAACGTGGCATCAGTGGATACGGAAAATGGACAGCAAAATCGCGCGATTGCACGGTATGATATACACCTCTACCACATGGCAGTGAACGATCCCACAGCGACATCCACGCTATTAGTGCAGTTGTGCAGTACTGTCACAAATCAGGCATTTTCATACAGCACCGGCCGACACCGTCTGCTTGGCAGGGGACTGGTGGCTAGCAACCTACTGCTACGCATTCCTTTCATCCTCACCTACAGACGTCTCAGGCTGCAGTGGGGTCTCGAAAACAGACATTGGCGCCTTGATTGGCAACAGGTAGTGTTTTCCGATGAGTCATGATTCAACTTGATGCTCGCATACACGTTGAAACACATTGTGGTGAACGGCACCTTTGCAGAATACATTTTGCAGCGTCATGGTTTGGGGCGCAATTGGGTCAGATATGTTCCCCAAAGAGTATGTCTGGGACATGGTAGCTAAGCGACTGAGCCGTCAAGCCACGACAAATGAACTCTGATCTCGCATAGAGGCATCCTGGTAGGCTACGACGATAACAAAAACCTCTTCCATTCAATGCTATGCCGTATAGTTACTGTTATTGCTTCCCGAGGTGGCATCGCATGATACTGAGTTTTGAAGCGAAAAATCTTATATAGCCCTATAACTGCATTAATTAATAATTGAAGTGGATTAGGAACATCAAACAGAAATCATCGCTCTTTCTACGTTTATAAGTGAGTCACTGGAAAATTCTCGTGGTGCAGTGTTAGCATGTCCGGCGCGTAACTGGAAGACCCTGGGTTCGATTCCCGGTGGCGGCCGATGAAAATTTTTCTGTGACTCACTTATAAACGTGGAAAAAGCGATAACTTCTGTTTGATGTTCCTAATCTACGTCAATAGTGTGTTTTAATCATTCTTTCGCCTCCTAGTTATTTGTTCAGTTGCTGCTTTCCATCTTTGGTGAATCCCCAGCATTGTGCGGGGATCCAAGAAGTAACCTGCCATGTGGGTTGGCAGTTAGTCGTATGTGAATCTGGAGAATTCGAGGCCGCTGTGGGTGCAGTGGTAGCATGTCCCGCGCGTAACTGAAAGACCCTGAGTTCGATTCCCGGTGGCCGGCGATGAGAAGATTTCCGTGACTCACTTATAAACGTGGAAAGAGCGATGACTTCTGTTTGATGATGTCTATGAATGCAATCCGTTAGTTCACGTAACATAAGGAATCTGTGATATAAATCTCATTTGAATAGCGCGATTCTTTCTTTTTTGTTGCAATTTTCACAAACAGTAAGTACTGTATTAGTCGTTTACCTATTCTGTTGTGTACTGGAAACTCGTTTTGCTCACCTCCTGAACTACCCATAATTTCGGTTTTTGCTATGTTTCTCATTAGAGATTTCTTTTTAAGGGAGTTTTCCAGTCTATAGAATTTCTGATGACTAAATCACGAGCTAACATGCTCCGTAATACACCTTTTGAACATCTGCACTGAGTGAATCCAATATAACTACAAAAATTAAAAGACGAATTGTAGTTTGTTCCTCTGTTCTCCAGAGATATTCGGAGAAACTTATCCCCGGTGAAGTCCAACCCCTGCATCAAGATATTGTTTTACAACGTCCAGTTTTGGCAACTGCTTTTGTGTTTTAGTATACACTGTTTACAATTCTTGCCATTTGTTTTTATATTATCCCTTTTGTAATGTCCAGTAGATGACTTCTCGTGACATTGTGTATGCTCTCTTTAGATTTGCGAGTATATGGTAGAAATTTCTGTTCTTTTCCAAATATCCTTAGAATGCATTCTGCCAACTGTCTTTTTCTTTCAGGGATTATCTACTATCATGTGCAACTCTTAGGGCTATAAAAGCAGTCGGTAGTCTCTAATTTAGGACCACTAGCTCTAAGGAAGGTGGGCACAGACTTCTTCCCTAGAACCAATGGCCCTAAATTAAAGTCATGGGTAGTGTGCTGCACCATCAGACCAGCACGCTATCCTGAACTCCAATCAGACAAATGAAGAGAGATCAGCGCATTTGACCACTCGGCCACTGGCCCTTTCTTCTTTCAGATTTTATTCATCTCTGTAACTACCACATTCCAGGATGTCTCTCCTTCTCTTTAAAAAATGAAGCCGCTTAAATTTTCTCCCTCCGATTCTCTGAAATTTCTTCCTCCCTTTTCAGGTCGTATTGAATAATTTCTTTGGACGTTTCGCTCCTTTATTTCCCAAAGTTTTACCACCTGAATTAACACTCCTAATGGGTCTCCCTGCTTTATCGTTTTCTAATTCTGCGAATGTCATTTTCACGCCTTTTCTTGTAACTTCTTTTCCTTTGTTCGGTACTCCTTTTAGATTTCTTTTTTATATATTTTTACTATCTCATCGAAGTATACTTTTCATTCCGTCTTAATTTCTACTGTATCCTTTGTTAAAATGTTTTTATTTCTATTCCTAACAGGGTTAACATGATCAAAGTCTTAAGATGTTTTTCTTTTTTGCTTAGCAATCCCGTAAGTTCTCTCTTTGAGGTATAATTCACTTTTCGTTTCGAAACACATTTCTTCTTTTTAGTATTGTCCAATATATCACTCGCTGTTACTTGTCTGAACGTCCTGAAATCTTTCTTTTCTTCTTTCACTTCTCCTGAAATTGTACATTTCACCACCGTGATTCTTTCATATTTCTCCCGCAAAATTTACTGATGCTATTCTTTTCTCATTCCAAATATCATTCAATGTTAGTGATGTTTGGATTTTCTTCTTGGTTAATGTTCTTTTTGCTTAAAATTCTTTCTCAGTTAACTTCTTAACTGTCAGATCATTATGTTCCATAAATTACGCTTGATTTTATGGAAATTTCAAACTATCCGATTTGCAGCATGTGATGAGAGATTTGTCAACATTATGCGGTATATACATATATATCATCATTATCATTGTAGACCATTATTATCAATCCATTGCTGGATGAAGGTCTCTTCCAAGTTTCTTCCGCAACGGTCTGTCTTGCGCCAGCCTCTTCCATGTCCCTCCGGCGTGCTTTCGAATTTCATCCACCCATCTCCCAGGTGGCCTTCTTCTGAATCTTCTCCTGTCCCTTGGAATCCAGTCTAAACTTTCAGTTGTCTATCGGTAGTCCGTTCTCCTGGCAATATGTCCAGCCCATTGCCATTTCAGAGATTTTACTCTGATCACGATGTCTTCCACTGTTGTCATTTTCCTGATCCACGAGTTCTTCTTCATATCTCTCCTAGTTACAAGAAACCTGCATCTCTCCAGGCTCCTTTCAGTTGTTTGCAGCCTTTGTATGTCTGTTTTTACTTTAAAGTCCACGTCTCTGCTCCGTACGAAAGCTCTGGAAGAATGCAGTGATTATACACTTTTCTTTTAAGTCATATTGGCATATTGCTGTTAAAAATGTACTGTTTCTTCCAATATATATAAACAAAATTCTACTCACTATCAACGAAGAACTCCTCTAGGAAACCCCGAACTTCCCGTAAACTAAAGAACGTGAACCAAAACACATACTGTTACAAATATACACATAAAAATAGCCATAATAGAAATACTATGAAAGCAAACACGTAAGGTCGGAAAGCGGCAGTCGCCCATCAGAGAAAGTGTTTGCTTTCATTGTATTTTTATCATGGCTATTTTTGTATGTATATTTGTAACAGTTTGTGTTTTGGTTTACGTTCGTTAGTTTACGGGGTTCGGGGGCTTCCTTGGGGAGTTCTTCGTTGATAGTGAGTAGAAGTTTGTTTAAATACTCTACCCGTGGTTCTTGCAGCTAGGCGGAGTTCTCTGGTAAGTTGTGCAACTTCATAGTACACGTTTTTAAGTATTTTCACTTATATATATATCATCATTATCATCATCATCATCATCATCATTGACAACCATTATCAATCCACTGCTGGACGAAGGTCTCCCCTTGGTTCTTGCAGCTAGGCGGAGTTCTCTGGTAAGTTGTGCAACTTCATAGTACACGTTTTTAAGTATTTTCACTTATATATATATATATCATCATTATCATCATCATCATCATCATTGACAACCATTATCAATCCACTGCTGGACGAAGGTCTCCCCAAGTTTCCTCCACAACGGTCTGTCTTGTGCCAGTCTCCTCCATGTCACTCCCGCATACTTTCGAATTTCATCCACCCATCTTCCATGTGGTCTTCTTCTGGGTCTTTTCCTGTCCCTTGGAATCCAATCTAAAATTTCGGCTGTCCATCGTTGGTCTGTCCTTCTGGCAGTATGTCCAGCCCATTGCCATTTCAGGGATTTAACTCTGATCATGATGTATTTTCAAGTATTTTCACTTATATATATATCATCATTATCATCATCATCATCATCATTGACAACCATTATCAATCCACTGCTGGACGAAGGTCTCCCCAAGTTTCCTCCACAACGGTCTGTCTTGTGCCAGTCTCCTCCATGTCACTCCCGCATACTTTCGAATTTCATCCACCCATCTTCCATGTGGTCTTCTTCTGGGTCTTTTCCTGTCCCTTGGAATCCAATCTAAAATTTCGGCTGTCCATCGATGGTCTGTCCTTCTGGCAGTATGTCCAGCCCATTGCCATTTCAGGGATTTAACTCTGATCATGATGTCTTCCACTCTTGTCATTTTTCGCATCAACGAGTTCCTCTTCTTATCTCTCCTGGTTACACCAAGCATGCACCTCTCCATGCTACTTTGAGTTGTCTGCAGCCTTTGTATGTCTCTTTTAGTTAAGGTCCACGTCTCTGCACCATACGTAAGCACTGGAAGGATGCATTGATCAAACACTTTTCTTTTAAGACATAATGGCATATTGCTCTTGAAAATTATGCTGTTTCTTCCATAAGCTCTCCAGGCAAGTTTTGTACGCCGATTAATTTCTTCATCAATGTGACCCTCACTTGATATCTGCGGTCCAAGATAAACGTACGGGTCTGTTATCTCCAGTTTTTCTCCATCAATCGATAAATCTTCATTTCTCGTAAAAGCGTTGAACATCACTTTTGTCTTCTGAAAGTTCATTTTTAATCCCACTTCTTTACTCTTGTCAGCAAGTTCCTGGATCATACTCTGCAGCTCTGATGGGGTAGTTGCAAAAATGACTACGTCATCAGCAAAACGAAGGTGGGTTAGATAATCTCCATTAATCTTTATCCCCTTGTTTTCCCAGCTCAGCGACTGAAAAACACCCTCCAATGTGGCATTAAAGAGCTTCGGAGATATGGTGTCACCTTGTCTCACTCCCTTTCCAATTTTTATGTGTGTTGTATTTTCAAACAGCCGAATCTTTGCACTTGCATTTTCATAGATGTTATTAATAATATTAATGTATACATCTTCAATACCGCAGGATTTCAGAGCCATTGTAACTGCTGATGGTTTCACCGAATCAAAGGCTTTTAAATCATAACCGATAATAGCCTTTTATCGATTATATATATATATATATATATATATATACTGAAGAGCAAAACTGAAAACTAAGGAAAAACTTTAGAATTTAAAACGAAAGTTGCAAAATAACCTGAAGATCAAAACGCGCAACGCAGCAGTTTTGAAAATTCAGAATTCACATTCTATTAAGAAGAGACCTAAGCAAAAAAAAATATATATATTTTTGACTCATACCAAGTACAACATAGAAAAGGTTATGTATCTACCGGTGTGAGTAAAAGGAGAAAAGATAAAAAAATAAAATAAAACAACTGAATGTAGAAAGTGTCGAGAATACTGAGCCTTGGCTTTATCAAGGACCAGCAAAAACTCTGCATTTTCTCACTTCCACAAAGACCTAGTTGGAAATGGGTTTCTGCAAGGCCATAGATGCAAGTAACAAGCCCACCAAAAATTGTTTTAAAAAATATATATATGTCATGACCTCCGCAGAGTCTTGTAGGATACTTAGGCCCAGCAGATGGCTAAGCATAGTTCCTTTTCTTTGCGCTGTATTTTCAAAGTAGTTAAGTTCTTAATAACTACTTAATTATGCACTTAAAGCACTGCTGAAATACTTTGTACATATTGCAACTAATTGTTTAAGTCATATAACTTTCACAAAGCTTTTCTTTAGTTAATTATTGTCTTTAATTTATTCTCGTTTTTGTGTTGTCAGAAGTTGTAGAGTAGGGGGTTTTAGAATCAAGTTTTCTTTCAAAAATCTGAGTTTTAAAAAATTAATATTTCCTTTTTTAATTGCAATGTAAAAATTTGGATTTCTTTTGCATTGCTTTTCAGGTTTAAATTCTCTCTCAGGCGAACTTGGCATTTCGTTATAGCTGAAAATTATTTCTAATTATTATGTCACTCTCACAGCTTGAGTTCTCTTTAATCTTCTTCTCTCTGTTTAATAGTAACAGATGAAGAGCATGGGTCGGGCCAGGAAGGTTATGGATGCAAGCGAAATTGTTAACCAGTGCTAGGTCATACAACTCTGCGGAGGTCATGACATATATATATATTTTAAAACAATTTTTGGTGGGCTTGTTACTTGCATCTATGGCCTTGCAGAAACCCATTTCCAACTAGGTCTTTGTGGAAGTGAGAAAATGCAGAGTTTTTGCTGGTCCTTGATAAAGCCAAGGCTCAGTATTCTCGACACTTTCTACATTCAGTTGTTTTATTTTATTTTTTTTATCTTTTCTCCTTTTACTCACACCGGTAGATACATAACCTTTTCTATGTTGTACTTGGTATGAGTCAAAAAAAAAATATTTTTTTTTGCTTAGGTCTCTTCTTAATAGAATATATATATATATATATATATATACCGCTACAATGATCCTGCTACATAAGAAAGGTGACATTGAGGATCTTGGAAACTACAGACCTATCAGCCTCCTATCAGTAGTTTATAAAATCTTCACTAAAGTTCTTTCACACCGCTTGAAGGTAACACTGGACATGGCTCAACCGAGAGAACAAGCTGGATTCAGGAGTGGCTACAGCACAATAGATCATATCCACGTGCTGAGAGAACTAATTGAAAGAGCGAGGGAATATGAACTTCCATTGTGCATGGCTTTTATCGATTATGAAAAAGCCTTTGATTCGGTGAAACCATCAGCAGTTGCAATGGCTCTGAAATCCTGCGGTATTGAAGATGCATACATTAATATTATTAATAACATCTATGAAAATGCAAGTGCAAAGATTCGGCTGTTTGAAAATACAACACACATAAAAATTGGAAAAAGGAGTGAGACAAGGTGACACCATATCTCCGAAGCTCTTTAATGCCACATTGGAAAATGTCTTTCAATCACTGAACTGGGAAAACAAAGGGATAAAGATTAATGGAGATTATCTAACCCACCTTCGTTTTGCTGATGACGTAGTCATTTTTGCAACTACCCCATCAGAGCTGCAGAGTATGATCCAGGAACTTGCTGACAAGAGTAAAGAAGTGGGATTAAAAATGAACTTTCAGAAGACAAAAGTGATGTTCAATGCTTTTACAAGAAATGAAGATTTATCGATTGATGGAGAAAAGCTGGAGATAACAGACACGTACGTTTATCTTGGACAGCAGATATCAAGTGAGGGTCACATTGATGAAGAAATTAATCGGCGTATAAAACTTGCCTGGAGAGCTTTTGGAAGAAACAGCATAATTTTCAAGAGCAATATGCCATTATGTCTTAAAAGAAAAGTGTTTGATCAATGCATCCTTCCAGTGCTTACGTATGGTGCAGAGACGTGGACCTTAACTAAAAGAGACATACAAAGGCTGCAGACAACTCAAAGAAGCATGGAGAGGTGCATACTTGGTGTAACCAGGAGAGATAAGAAGAGGAACTCGTGGATCCGAAAAATGACAAGAGTGGAAGACATCATGATCAGAGTTAAATCCCTGAAATGGCAATGGGCTGGACATACTGCCAGAAGGACAGATCATCGATGGACAGCCGAAATTTTAGATTGGATTCCAAGGGACAGGAAAAGACCCAGAAGAAGACCACATGGGAGATGGGTGGATGAAATTCGAAAGTATGCAGGGGTGACATGGAGGAGACTGGCACAAGACAGACCGTTGTGGAGGAAACTTGGGGAGACCTTCGTCCAGCAGTGGATTGATAATGGTTGACAATGATGATGATGATATATATATATATATATATTGGCTTTTATTGATTATGAAAAGACCTTCGATTCTATGAAACCATCAGCAGTAACAATGGCTTTGAAATCCTGCGGTATTGAAGATGCATACATTAGCATTATTAATAACATCTATGAAAATTTAAATGCAAAAGTTCGGATATTTGAGGATACAGCACAAATAAGAATTGGAAAGGGAGTGAGACAAGGTAACACCATATCTCCCAAGCTCTTTAATGCCACACTGCAAAATTTCTTTTAGTCATTGAACTGGGAAAACAAAGGGATAAAGATTAATGGAGATTACTTAACCTACCTTCGTTTTGCTGATGACGTAGCAATCTTTGCAACTACCCCTTTAGAGCTGTAGAGTATGATCTATGAACTTGTTGAGAAGAGTAAAAAAGTGGATTTAAAAATGAACTTTTAGAAGACAAAAGTGATGTACAATGCTTTTAAAAGAAACGAAGATTTATCGATTGATGGAGAAAAGCTTGAGACAACCGATACCTACATTTATCTTGGGCAGCAGATATCAAGTGAGGGTCACATTGTTAAAGAAATTAATCGGAGTATATGTGACAGCGCCCAAACTGAGCGCTGCACATTTAGGTCGAAAACCCATTCCCTAGTTTATTTATTTATCTAATTATTATTTTATTTATTTATTTATTTATTCATTTTTATTAATTCATGTGTTTTTTTGAAGAAGGAGTACGTTTTATTTTGCCACATACTTTCGGGTGAATCTTTTCTTTTTTTCCTCTCCGTCCCCCCTCTCCCAGCACAAGGCGTCACAGGACAGACCGACACTGTAAGGAGTAAATGCTGGCGACAGCCATCGGCGAGCTGGCTTTGAAGTATGTTTTATTGGGACAATAGAAGTGTGCACCGTCTATAGCATCAACAATGCGTGTTGGCCAGACCGTAGACTTGTTGGAACCGGGCCTAACAGTTTAATTGGGGTAAGGATTTATGGCCGGTGGTTGTATCAAGCGGCAAACGTAACTTCAGGGGTTCTCAGAATTTCACTGGAACGGGTAGGAATCTTGGCCCCCTAACGAATGGAAGATCAAAATGTTAATTTTCTGACCAGTAAGATCTACACTGGGGAATTTAATTCAGGGAGGCTTGCGTTTGCCAGCAAGTGATTGGATGATGGGATATTTTGAGGTAGTGTGAGTCTTCTTGGGGGTCGTCGAAATTTTTACAAGGGAAGAGAAGAACTTCGTCACTTTTCAACTTTTCACTTGTTCTTCTAAGTCGAGGTGCTTGACTTGCACTTGTTTTTTATTACTGGTGACTTGTCACTTGGGTTTTTTTTTTTTTGTGGTCCAAAACGTGGACACAGCCATGAGGTATCAGAGACTGGCAGCTTAATCGCTGCCAAATATTGCAGCAGGACATCCGTAACTACGTACCGTGTCCCGACATGGATGGAGGATCCAAAACGAGGTGCTACGGAAAGGAACCCGGCAAAGGATGACGAGGGCCCGCACCAAGTTTGACGGACCGGGGCAGACATCGCAGACCAGTATACCCTATGTGGAGGAACCACGATAAGTGTTTGGCGGACGAGAATTCTCCCGGCTCAGGAGTGGTCAGCAGCGCGATATCTAGGCCAGATTCGGAGGTTAAGGTAGGAAATCCATCCTATTCTTTTTTTTTGGTGTCCCCTCATAAAATCTTTATCGGAGCAGTCCACACATAGAGTAAATAATTTTTTTAACAAATACTCAGTTTAGTACAGGTTCCTGTCAGAGAGTCTTAAATCATTTTTGCTAGTATCATGAGCGTATATTTATTATTATGCCAAATCATAACCAATAAATTGTTTTTGTTGTTAATTTTGTCTCAGTTCCATGATGAGTGTATCGTTAATTACAATATGTGTGCTCAACTCTAGATTATTTGGAGAATATATATATCTTTTGGAACCGGAACTTAGAAAATCACTTCACTTATGCTTTTTATTTTAAATCTAGACGTTCACAAAAATATTGCGGCACACAGCGGACCCTTTGACTCCCAAAGGAAAATCTGCTGTGTGAAACACAACGCCCCGTCAGTGGATTCTGAAGCTGCGTCAGCCTTAAATCAGGGAATCGCAGAATCACAATCCACTCGACACCCCCTTGGCTCCCAATATTACGCCGGGTGAACCCAATTAGGAACTCGAGCTATAATATATAAAACTTGGATGGAGAGCTTTTCGGAAGAAACAGTACAATTTTAAAGAGCAGTATGCCATTATGTCTTAAGAGAAAAGTGTTTAATCAATGCATCCTGTCAGTGCTTACGTCTGGAGCAGAGACATGGACCTTAATTGAAAAAGACATACAAAGACTGCAGACAACTCAAATAAGCATGAAGAGATGCATGCTTGGTGTAACCAGGAAAGATTAAAAGAGGAACATGTGGGTAAGGAAAATAGCAGAAGTGGACTACATCATGACCAGAGTGAAATCACTGAAATGGCAATGGGCTGGACATTTTGCCAGAAGAACGGACCGCCGATGGACAACCGAAATTTTAGACTGGATTTCGAGGTACTGAAAAAGACCCAGAAGAAGACCCCATGGGAGATGGATGGATGAAATTCGAAAGTTTGCTGGAGTGACGTGGAGGAGACAGGCTCAATGCAGACAATTGTGGAAGAAACTTGGGGAGACCTTCATCCAGCAGTGGATTGATAATGATTGATGATGATGATATATATATATATATATATATATATATATAGCATTCCAGTTTATAGAATAGAACTTTATTCCACATCATAAGATTTTCAGTATCACATACTACTGTCTTTTGTCATTATCTATGAATTTTTCCAAAAAGCTTGCTAGCGAATCTGTGCTATATTTATGACCACTTGAGAACTCATAAAACGTCCTTGAACAGTTCCTTTTTTTTTTCTTCACACAAAGTTCGCGTTCTCTTCTTCGTTATTGAATTTCCCAGCAGCTTCGAGTGTCAGCAATCCGTTTTGTCGAACGATCTCCTCCGTCTTCAGCTGGAGACGGAACTCTGTCACGTATGTAGTCGGTCGTAACGATAATATTGACTCCACATGTGGCTCTTACTGTCGTTTACTGAAGTCCTATCAATTCTGCTGAGAAGTAATATATATTGACATAGTACGGTAATATAATATATTGATGTCAACAAAATTATTTGAACAAAAGGCCTCCATCGCTAGATGAAGATTGTTGCCAACGACTGCATCAATGCTTTTATTTCTGCTTTTCTCGACTTTCGGTGAAATAAGACCCCTTAAAAGAAACAAAAATGTGCCGAAGAATCGGAAGCAGACTGCACGGCCACTTCTGCTGCAATAACTTGTGTCTTTGCTGTATGAAGTGTTAGTTCTTTTTTTAGCAAGTGCTTGCTTGATATGACACACAAAAAGCTGTATACAGTAATTAGCTACATATGTAAAATAACGCATCGCTAGATGAAGATTGTAGTCCAGTTGTATTTAAAAAATTGTTTTTCATTGCAAATGAATAATATTTTGCTCGTATTTCTCATCTTTTTACAATACACATTTCTTTATCTAGGTCGTAAGTGTATATTTATTATATTATTTCAAGAATGTCATTTCCAAATTCCGTTTTACAAATTTTTAAATACATTTTTTTCATTTTTCCTTTTAATATTTTTGGCTCTAAAAAGATTCGTTCATTTCTTTCGCTTATTTAGATTTTTCTTAAAACCTACTCTTCCAATCAGCTCATCCTCAGTTCCCTAATAATTTAAAGTTAAATTTTTACAAACGGTTACCTAAAATTTTTTTAGGTAAACGACACAGGTAGAAATCAAAGTTCCAGGTTGCGATAGAGAAAGAAGGGGGCATTTTGTAATGCTTACCCTTGAAAACGCCATGCTCATTGGGTCCTTATATTTATGCCCTAGCAGCATGATTTTCATTTCTTTTACCAACTTTTAGTCGCTCGTAGCTTATTTAACCATTTAACCTGCTGGAACGAATTAACTCGGGGTCAGCAAAATAGACTGAAGTTCAGCTCCAACGAATATATTCGCCATCTGAGAAGTGGGACGAATGCAGCTTGAACGAGAGCTGAACCTGCGAATCAGAAGTGTTACTTTCCCGTTAGCGTTGTTATTCAAAGTTGTCATTTAGGGGATGATTAGGATTAATCCTTTTTTGACTGATTACTTGCTAAAAGTGATGTAATAATGACAATAAGCCAAAGAAAGAAGAAAGAAGATTTTCAAGTTTCTGGTTTCCACCCAGTGGCACGATGTTCTTGTTAAAGCGACTAGCCCTTCCCCGTCATTCTTAGGTGACAGAGGGACTTGCCCTTTCCCATCACTCTTTGGGTTGAACGCGTTGTGCCGTAGAGAATAACATCACCTGCCAGAGATTTATGGTTAGTACTGTTGAGATGAGAAAGTGAAGGAAGTGTTTTGAAATAGCTTTCGTAAAATCCGGCAGCTGTGTGGACATTTCTGTTTGAGGAGCGCAGAAAATTTTCCAGATATGTTCGATCGGGGACATATCCGGCGAACGTGCAGGCCAGACAAGAAGCGGTATCTGCAATGCATTAAAGCGATCTTAAACATTTCAGGCCACATGTAACCGAGCATTGCCCTGCTGATATATAGCGCCTGGACAACTCTGAAGAAAGGGTATCACCCCAGCTTCTAAAACATCCCTGACGTATCGCTGGGCGTTGAGGGTTCCCTCAATTCGTATTAGGCGAAATCGCAAATTGAAGCCAATGGTACTCCAAACCATGACGCTGCGAAATGCACCACACAAGGCGCCGTTCATCACGATGCCTATGAACACGTATGCGACCATCATGGCGCATCAAGTTGAATCGTGACTCATCAGAGAACACAACCTGTTGCCAGTCAGTGCTCCAATGTCTGTGTTCCAGACCCCATTGCAGCCTGAAGGTTCTGTAGTTGAGTGCCAAAGCAATGTGCCGCAATGGGCTCGCTAGCGACCAGTCCTCTGTTAAGAAGACGACACGGAACTGTGCTGGAGAACTAAGCCTGATCTGTGACACTGCTCCACTGCTACGCTAGCACCGTGGATGTCGCTGTGCGATCGGCCACTGCCATGCTGTAAACATGTCTGTCTTCTCGTTCAATCACGCGATTTCGTGGTCAGTTTCCCGGAATTTGGGGCGTCCGTTTCATTACCAGTTATGATAGTTTTTAAAAAGTTTTCGTTGTTTTCGACTCACTCAAGCAGGTCACTAGCAGCTGAAAATAGGGCCTGCTTTTGTTCAGCTGAGAGCGATTTTGGCACAAATTTGGCTGAAATGCGTCTCATTCCCAAATCTTCCGTAAGAATAGACTGAACGGAACCGAAAGTAGTTGGAATCTTCAAATAGCTCACGAATAGAGATTTGGCGATTTTTCCTCAGAGCTGTGCGCACAAATTCGACATTGTTTTCATTTTTTGCTGGTTGTGAGCCTCCTAGACGGTTCAGTACTCCCAACACTTTCACGACCGTCTTTAAAACGGTTATGCCACTCTAAACTTCTTAACGACTCATACAATCAAGTTTTTTGACGAAATATGGTGCAAATGCGTTGAATGATTTTTTTCCAACATGACAAATGCGACGAACTGCTTCCCACGTAAGATCAAAGCACTACTATAAAAAAACCCGGATGAGCAGGGGGCGACGTAATTCACGGAACATGCGTAGTAGGTTTCAAAGTCAAACTGTGCCAAACCGTTTCGTGCCGCGCCATTCTGAACTTATGCAACCAGTCTGGATACTCTTTAATAACACCTCGTATTACAGGTAGTTATCTAGCCAACATAGTCATAGCTAACAGGGCGTTTCGTTTGGCTGCTTTACTCTGGTGAGATAAGAAAAGTTTTTGAATAAGCGTGGCGTACTTAATAAATTGCATTTAAGTGCACATGGCATATATTTGTTTTTGCAAGTGATAGCGAAAGATGATAAAATACACTCATCGTCAAAAAAATAGTTGCACCTAGAAGGAAGTAACCAACAGGAATGAAACTTGGTTGGTAGGTTTAACATCGTGAGACAAGCAAATGATTCAAGTATTACGCCCGGACGCTCATGTGACGCAAGCAAGGTGGGGTCGTAACGCTGTGCCTGACCGGCTATATAAGGTCGTCTCTTTGCGCGCGCTTGCCATTCTGACTAATGCTGTTGTATTGGTTGCATTCTTTGCACGTGAAGTATGCCTCAGAGAAAAGTTTGGAAGCAATTCCAACAGTTGGAGTAGTTCGGAAGGGCCTGCGTCGTTGGGCTCCGGGAAGCGGGATGGTCTTATAGTCGCACTGCGCGTCACACTGTCCGACTTGCGCGGAGTGACACTACAGCCACGACTGCGAATGTTCAGAGAGCAGTGGTGCCTTCCATGCATCGTCGCCAAAAAAACTGCAATGGTGTCGTGCCAGATTGTCATGGAGTCACTCAGAATGGCATCGGGTGATCTTCAGTGACGAGTCCCGCTTTTGTGTCGCAGGGGACGACCAACGAATCAGTGTGTAGAGGCACCGTGGTCAGCGCCAAGATAAACGGTTTGTTGTGAAGCGTCACTCGTCCAGAAGGTCTGGTGTCATGGTGAGGGGCGCAATTGCCTACGATGCCAGATCACTTTTGGTGTTCATTACAGGCACTTTGACAGCCCAACGTTAGGTTAATGAGGTCCTGTAACCAGTGGAGCTACCTTTCCAGAACGCTCACTCTGGCGCGATTTTCCAACAAGAGAACGCTGATCCGCATACTGTTGCTGTCTTGAGAGCTTGCCTTCAAGGCACTGACACTCTGCCGTGCCCAGCTGCATCGCCAGACCTATCGCCGATTGGAAATGTGTGGTATGCTATTGGACGCGCTATCCACACTCCACCTCTACCGCACAATCCGCAGGAGCTGCGTGAGAAAATTCAAACTGCATGGGATGGCTTATCGTTGGACATTGAACTTGTACAAGTCCATGCCAAGACGTCTGGCATGCTGTGTGTGCAAACATGGCTGCCCGACGCCATACTAAGAGACACTACTTATTAGCGTGTAGCTCAATAAATATTCCCCATACCAGTCTCAATGTTTAATCATTTATTGTTCCTGGTCACTTTATTGTCCTCCCGAATAGCATTGCAATCCGACACGTCCTTTTGGGTGCAACTTTTTTTTTGACGGTGAGTGTATTTAACAATGGATAGTAGTTACGCCTGAATAGTTTGAATGAAAACTGAAAAATACCCCGATTGAATTTCCAATTACGTAGTTCTTTCAGAGGAAAGAAAAGAAGATTTGACATCAAAATGCTTCCATTCCTTAATCATTTTATATAAACTAGTATATTTGAAAGATAAACATTCCTCACAGAAACATTTTTTAAGAACTTGTCATCCTTTGCATGTAAGTAATGTGTCTTCACTCACAAGAGAATTTCAGTTAACCAAGAAACGTTGTTCGCATAAAAGAAGAAAAGTTTAACATCGAAATGCTTTGCATCGCAAGAAAAAAAAAAAGGAAAGAAAAAATTAATGCATTTGAAAAAAGCCAAAACGTGCGCTTTCCTGGGACGCAGTCTTCGATTCTTTATACGTCCCCTTAAAAAAAACGAGTAAAAAGAGCTGGGTGGAACGCATAGAGTTTTGTTAAAGTCCTCCGCTCTCCGTTCTTTGTCTCCCCGAGGACACTTTCGCCGCGATCAAAGGTAAAACCCCTGCTTTAAACAAAAAGTATGTTCCCTGACTAAGCGATGGGAAAGGTGCTGTCGGGATCATTTTTGTAGCAGGATAAACGATGTTGCGGAGATTATAGGTAAACCTTCTAAATGCACATGTGGAATGGAACTAGAGGAAGAGAATCTGAATTTTTCCGCCTTTTTTATACCTCTCGGTCGCTTTATCGATCAGGACTAAATTTGCACGCACTTCTTATGAGGTACCTTTATTTCACTTGCTTTTACTTTACATATATTTCAAAACTGACTATGCATTGGAAAAGACTTTATTTAGAACATTGTTTTTTATATCATTATTTTTTTCTCTGAAGTATGAGGATCAACGGATTTGTAAAAGATCGTCATTTTTAAATGTTATTTCTGAAAAATCGACGAGAATATACTTCCACGTAAGCATTTTTTCTCCTTTCAGTAGTAACAGAAAGACAAGAGTGTAAGTAAAATATATATTCGTAGGAAAGAAAAAAGAAACTTGTTTAACAGCAGAACATCGCCGACGAAATGTGCTGTATTTTTTTCTTACGAAGGAGTTACCGATTTGAAAAAAATCCTGTATTTTTCATTAATCCAAAAACGAAAGAACAAAACATGCTTTTGGTTCATTTCTGGTTCAACAAGAAAGATTTCACCGAATTTTCGGGTATAATGAGCACGTCTTTTGAATCCGTTCTGACGCGAATTAAATTTATCAAAGCTATTCAAAGTCTATGGAACCGGTATGGAAAACAATTGTATCTGACGGAAGAAAGAAATTTTTCAATCAGGCTTTTAATCCCGCAGATATTGCTGTAAACGGAATCGCGAACTTACGCCCTCTGGTTGTACACTTGTGCTTTAAGAAAAATTTGAAATTATATGAGAAACATTTCGTAGCGGAAACGCTTTCCAAGAAAGAAAGAATTTTTCAAATTGGACTCTTAGAAGCAGAGATATCGACAAATATTAGATATGCATCTACGTCCCGTGGCGGAAAAAACATGCATTATTTTAAAAAGAAAGTATTTTCAAAACGTTTTTCGATGTGAGCGGTATCGGTCCGGGAAAGAATTTTTTCAGTCGAGTTTTCAGGAGCTCAGATTTTGCTGCAAATACATCAGAAGCAGAAATTAACACTTACGCTCCTGGGTGCCAAACCATTATTTACCAAATATTGGAAGTTATACGAAAATCATTTCTCATGAGGAGTTGTATGTCATGCAGGAAGAATTTTTCAAATCGGAGTTTTAGAAGCATAAATAACGGGGAAACGTAATTTACTTTAACGCCCCTTAGCGGAAAGTCTATGAGTTACTTGAGAATTTTGAAATTATATGAAAAAACATTTCGCACCTGAAATGTTGTCCAACAAAGAAGGGATTTTTCAAAGCGGACTCTTAGAAGTAGAGATATTGACAAAAATGATATGCATATCTATGTCCCCTGGCGGTGAAACCATGCATTTTTTTGAAAAGAAAATATTCCGAAAAGGTGTGTGAGTAGTATCGGTCCACAAACGATTTTTTTTCAATCCTGATTTTAGGAGCTCAGATTTTGCTGTAAATACATCAGAGGCGGAAGTTAAGACTTATGCACCCTGGTTTACAAACCATTTTTTACCAAAACTTAGAAATTACACGATTTTCCATCAGGAGCTGTATCAAGCGCAGAAAGAAGTTTTCAAATCGGAGTTTTAGAAGCAGAGATATCGGGAGAAATACAATTTACCTTTACGCTCCTTAGCGGAAAGTCTATGAATTACTTGAAAATTTTGAAATTAAATGAGAAACGTGTCACACCGGAAACTCTATCAAATAAAGAATGATTTTTTTAAATCGGACAATTAGAAGCAGAGATATTGACAAAAATAAGATATACATCTACGCCGCCTGGCGGAGAAACCATGCTATATTTTAAGAAGAAAATATTCCGAAAAGTTTTATCGACGTGAGTTGCATCGGTCCACCAACGAATGTTTTCAATCGAGATTTTAGAAGCCCAGATTTTTTGGCAAATACATCAGAAGCAGAAATTAACACTTACGCCCCCTGGTAGCCAAACCGTTCTCTACTAAAAATTAGGAATTACATGCCAAAATTTTCATCAGGAGCTGTATCCACTGAAGAAAAACAATTTCAAATCGTAGTTTTTGAAGTAGAGACATCGGGGAAAGCACAATTTATTTTTGCGCTCTCTAAAATGTATGAGTAACTTGGAAAAGTGACTATATCTAAAATACTCTTCGACATAAATAAAATCGAAAGGCAAAATAATTTTATCAATCGAATGTTTAGAAGCAAATGTGTGGTATAAAATGTATTTTGAATTCTGCATCATCTATATTTACGCCATCTAGCGGCTAAATTATATATCGTAAAGAACAAACGAAATAAAGAATCATCATTCGGGTACTT
Source organism: Macrothele yani (assembly GCA_039090855.1). Classification (NCBI taxonomy): domain Eukaryota; kingdom Metazoa; phylum Arthropoda; class Arachnida; order Araneae; family Macrothelidae; genus Macrothele; species Macrothele yani. Next base: position 6,985,858 of record CM077030.1, on the reverse strand, counting down.
CAAACTTACCAATGCAAAAAGAATTTTTCAATCGGACTAAGAGTTGCAGAGATATTGTATCTACAGACAGACGGACAAACCGATAACGCAAGCACAATCTTTTTTTACAAAAGACGTGCTAAAATGTCCCTTATAAATTTAAGGATCAAAAATTGCTGATAAAAATAAAATTTTGTCTTTGACCTGAAAAACCATGTAGCCTCAGTTCTGATTGAGCAGTCAGTTTGGACTACGATCGATGTCTTGGATTTTTGTTTGGCTGTGGTGGCTCTCGATACTCTCCAATTCGTTGGGCTGCAGCCTCATTGAGCTTCTTACATTCCTCATCACTTGTTCTTGCCCCTCATTTTGATTTTCTCCACTTTTGCTTGCGTTCATCCTGCGAATTCCGCTGCATTGTCGAAAATGTTTACCCATTCCCACGAAAACAGTTTTTAAAACTTTTAGTTTAAACCACTGCGGTACGTTCGTTATATATTTGAATAGATCTCGGCGAGAGCTTCAAACCGATACGACGCACAGTCGTTTTGCACTCATGGTTGTCCAGGTAAACCGCGATATTGTCAAAAGTGTTCACTAGTTCACAAGAAAACAATTTTTAAAATCTTCAGTTCAAACAATTGCGAAATGTTCTTCATATATTTGAATAGATCTTGTCGAGATCTTTAAAACGAAACCACGCACAGTCGTGTTGCGCTCAGGGTTGCCGAAACATACGGACTGAAACGAGGTGGCACACCCAGAAATGTTACATCTCCTTCCCCGCATACAATGAACGAGGGAAGCGTCGCGCGCACGATGTATTGCGTAGTACGCGAATTGGACTGCAAGCTGTTTACGAATATGCGGACACGATTAGTGTGCGGCACGTATTTTTAACGCTATAATGATTTCAATTGGGACCTATTTTTGTCACAGGAGGTCGGCCATAAGTCGCCCCATACTATCCGCGGAATTAAACGTAGTCTTACGCCAAAAATTGCAAGTGCCAATAAATTCTTAGGCTTAATGTGCACGTATTTTGACAAAGATACGTGCTCATTAAGCCTAAAATCTAGGACACTAGAAGAGAAGTATAATCAAACAACGTAATTGACTGAGACCCGCGACAACGTCCATACCTTCTGGTCTCGAATGCATAGTTTACGATACATGCTGGTCGTATTCAGTAACAGTGTAACACAATCGGAACAGTTATTTGCCCTACCTGCGCATTTTTAATTTAACTTTGCGTCTACTCTCTGTATCACCAAGTATTTTCTTTACATTCCTTTAGTTTTTGCGATATCGTGACTACTCTTTGCGATATGTATGAGTCATATAACAATTTGTACATACATACATATCGTTTTAAGCTGCTCTCTGAGATTCAGTGGTTAGCTTCACAAAGAAAGACCATCGGTCAAGTAAACGCTTACCTGATGGAACTAAAATTTCATTTCATTTCATTTAATTAGTTATCGCATCAAAGTGGAAATCCATAAGAGGAGATTTCTGTAATGCCTAAAGAGATCAGTTTACGGGCTCGCTTAGATCTGGGCTTTATTTTGCTATATACAGGGTGTTTCACGAAAAGTGTCCGAATTTTTGTACTTTAATGTTCGTATTTAAATTTAATTTTTGTATTTTTCGGAAATCAACTTAACTAACGGAGAAATAATGCAGCTATCATTGCTGAATCGTCCTCTGTTTGCTACGTATTTTGTATTTTTCACTGTGTGTGAGTGTATTGCTACGACCAACCGTTACGTTTCTATTCCTTTCGGACACCCTTCGTGAAACACACTGTAGAATTTGGGTTGGGGTTGACATACTTCGGGCATGGACGGGCTCTTAACCCTTTAACGACTATAACGCCCAAAACGCCCGTACATAGAAACGGCCATAGCCGCCCGAAACGCCTGTCTAGAGTGAGTCAGATTTCCTACCCTTACCTGTTCTTCAAATTTTCTCGACCTATGAGGATCAGCAGTCACCATTGTTGTTATTAAACAAAGAAGTGAACCAACAGACAGTTTCGGGCATTATGGCATTTGGAGTGATAAAAGATATCTGTTAAGCTTTATGTTTTTTGTATTCTGGGGAGAGGAGGGCTATGTCAGGCCTCACGGCCTTTTCCCTCCTTTTCCTAGTTGCTGTAGTAGCAACTGAATGAATAAATAAATGAAATGAAATAAATAAAATGAAAATATTTGGGTCATGGTCGTTAAAGGGTTAAAATTAAACCCGAACTCAGCATTATTGGGTATTTTCTAGAGAAGGTGAATAGCGATTTACTCAGACGAATATGAAAATCACCACAGTTTGATTTTCTCTTTCAATCCCAGCAATGACCTCATTGCTATTCCGAAGAATTGTTGGGCCTACGCTAACCTAGTTTGAAATTCCAAAACATGTCAGAAAGCAGACGAGAACGACAGAAGTTCCTGAAAATTTAAACAAATTTGGACTGTATTTTGTGATCAAAATGCAGTTACTATCTATTCCTTAGTGGAATGTAATCTTTAGCGTAACTTAACTTTCATTCGTAGGTAAGCTTGACAGATAATTTCATTATTTTCTAGTTTTATAAAGCTGTTACGGAATATTGTTTTTCAAATATAATAATTTTATGCACAGCAGGTAAATTATGGCTTTACAGTTTGTACCATGCAAAAATAATAGGGCTCAAAGAACAATGTTTAAGAAACTAACTGATTTGCTGTCCATTAGGTCAACCACCTCTCCTTATTATCAAAAACTTATGTTTAAGCGTAGCAGCACCAAAAAGCAATGGTTTGGGTTATTCAGCGCAAGAATAAGTTTTCGAGTCTGATATAGACTTGGAGATACAGACAGGGTCAGCAAAAGAACAAACGAACGACGGAATGACCACTAATGTACTTGGTTTTAAAAGACGTGCTCGAATGATATTAGCCTCTCCGGTGGTCGAGTGCTCAGACGCGTAGATGAAAAGCAAGCTGTCCGAGATTGAGTCACCGAGGTGGTATGGGTGATGTACTTGCTTCGCAGCTCTGGATCTCTCACTTCCCTTGAATCCGTGGCCCCGATTTCGGGACGAGCCATTCGATATAGCCCAAACAATTGCTCATGGCTGTTCAACTCCGAAACATGATATTGGAAACTCACTAGAAATAATTATTCTCGCTGAAAGCAATTGATAAACAAAAATTTTCAGGGCACTGAAATATCGTAGAAGACCAAGTGCAAGGGAAATTTTAAAGCAAAGACTGATTATGTTTTTATAATTTAATTACATTATTCACTCACATCCGAAAAGAGGCAAATTGTAGCTCAAACGTTGTTTCAATTTCAAGAACCCTTTTTCGCAAAAACTTTAAAAATATTTTTTTAAATTACACGAAAGAAACCTTGGGTTATAGAACTTCAAGAAACTCACTAAATGCAAAAGGAACGCTTTTTATTTTTATTTTTTAAAAAAAGAAGTAATACGATATGAAATTTTTGTATCATTTTCTTTCCCTTTCTTTAGGAGCTTTCATTTTTTTCTTTGTATTTTAAATTTTGATTCCATGCAAAGAGGGAATACGTACTTTTACTGATGTCCTACCTTGGGATTTGTACCACCCATTGTTTTCGAAAGCGACATCTCTAGTTCAGAATATAGGACTGCAGAAATTTTATCTCTGTCGGATAAAGGAAAACATGTGAAAATATATGAGAAATTTCTGCCTGTCTTAGTTCCTCTGTCAGCCACATAAGGCATATTTTCAGTACTAGTTTTAGAATCAGAAGTATCTTTTCTGCAGAAATCGACAATCCGGCTGACTAACTGAGATATGAATAGCCAGTGAGGCATTTATTGAAACTGGTGCATAGGATTTCCTTTAACTAATGGAAAATTAATTTTAGCAGTCTGACATTTTGAAGCAGAGATGTTGTTTTTACGTAAAGTTCTTTGCGCATCTGATGGAGAAAATCATGTGCGTAATCACATGATTTTCTCCATCAGATCTGCATATAACTGAAATTTGGTAGTCACGAATTTGCCTGCTATGAAATGCTGCATAACCACATTTACAGGTATTATAATGGGATTCGTACCACTTTCTCTACTTTTCCAGACTTCTAGGAGAAGCATAGTCACCCAACAGCCATTTGTGTCCTGCTGAACAAGTTCAGACAATTCGGTTTAGGAACCGTTTCATCCTCTACATCAAAAGTTTGGAATTTCTTGACATGGAGAACTTCAGTTATTTAAACCTAAGATAAACGAACTACTTTTAATCTTGCATCATTTTTGTGTTTTAATGAAAATTGTAACGAAACAGTGATAGTGTTTTGTTCTTAAGGTGGTTCCATCTAAAATCTCTGCCTTATTTTTCCAATGGTAAAACTTCTTTACATATTTTCTTCACAATTAACGTATTTCCCCAGGATGAAAATTTGCACATCAATATAACTAACTTTAAGTTATAGCATGGGATATTGAATACTTGGTAAAACATAACCATAATTAAGCAATCCGACATTTGTTTTTCTACTGACGTCATCAATGTACAGGCCGCGCCATCTATTAACAGGTCTGAACATTACTCAAAGAAAAATGGTTGATTTTTAATATAATTATGGTTATGTTTTAGCAAGTATTAAACATCCCATGCTATACCTTAAAGTTTTATCGATGTGCAAATTTTCATCCTTGGGAATACATTAATTGCGAAGAAAATATGTAAAGAAGTTTTACCATTGTAACGTACCAGGAGATGTGACGTACCTGCCAGCAGGACGCACACGACATAAAGGCAGATAGGAATCAGAATAATCGTCCGCGTAGCTTAATTGGTAGAGCAACTTATTCCGGAATGAGTGGACCCGGGTTCGAATCCTGGCGCGGATAAAAATGACGGAGAAATTCACTTCGTTATACCATTGGAAACATAAGGCAGAAATTTTAGGTGGAACCACCTTAAGGTATGCTTTTCATGATGAGCTCTCTGAAAACAAAAGGCAAGGAAGGCGGATAAATCAGATAAAAATGAAAATGATTTTAATATTTGATTGAAGTTAGACTTTCAGTCATATAAGTTCTTTGTTGCATGTTAGAATGTTTCGAGAGTGAGTTTCTAATGCTGGAGTGGGGATTTCCCCAAGAAACTTCTACAATCAGTGAGAAGCGATGTCAAAGAACTCCCTTCAAAAATGTTATGCAGAAAAATAAATAAAATAAAAATAGAGAAATGTTTCTCTGCAGAAGAATCGGAGGATAAGTTTAAGCCCCTGAATCACGCTGCGAGCGGAGTACTACACCATCGATCAAGTCGAAAAACCTGCCTCTTCCCTTTGTTTTCCATTTTACTGGGAGTTGGAAAGAGTCCCATGTGACACATCCATCGTCTTCCCTTTCCCCTCTCTACCGCGTATACGATTTCCGTCCAGTAAAATGTGAAGGGGGAGCCTTGAGAGCATCAAGCCGAAAACGGGAGACAAAAGAAAAACACAGAACATCAAGACATAAGGTGGCTGACGAAAATCTAAAGGATGAAACAAAAGTCCACAGGATGCCAGCTATTTTTAGTTGTCATCGGTCATAGAAGTCTTTGCCCCGACCATGAACATACTTACAGGACTCTTCTTGTCTTCCCTTTTCTTTGCTTTGATCTCACTGGACATTGTCCACAAATCATGTGGAAAAGGGTAACAAGAAAATGAACCAATGTGCTAAAATTCCGATCAGCGTATTATCTAGTTTACTACGTACAGAGCAATTTGTCATCGTGCACGATAATACGCAACTTAAATTACCAAGAGCATTTTGAAATATTCGAAAGTAGTTTTAATTATATTTGAGTTCATATCGCAATGGAATTATTAAAACAACATCGTCCAGCTCTGTTCATTTGTTTAACAGTTTTTAAAAATAATTCTTAGTGAAATACAGAATTTTTCTGTTTGCGTATTTTAAAACGAAGTTTAGGAGACTGGAAAGTAGATGATTGGAAATAGACATAATTAGAAACAGGAAAAATTGCAGTACAGTAGATGGAATTCGTTGTTTATGAGAAAGTTGCCAGTGGATTATGATGTTTTTATCACTGTGTTTGACGGTATATAAAACAGTTTCACAAACTGGACACATTCGGGGAGCGATCGTTTTTTCAGTTTTGTTTGAAGCATGAGATTTCACACCAAAAGTTTCCAATTGCTTTTTATATGTTAAAAAATACAATGATACTAAGGGTTCATTTTGTAAAATATACCTTGTGTCTTTTCCAAATACATGTCATAAGAGATCGTAAAGGGATGTGCTATGTTTACTCCTGTTTCCTGATCAAATGACAATTTCTGTAATGGTGCAATACGACCTGCTTTCTTTGTTCAATCTTAGATCTTCATCTTGGAGCTTTTGTTCATTTCAAATATGTGTTTGGAACGTCATTCTTCGGTAACGAGGGTTAGCGCAGTATTCTTGGATAGAACGTAAACAAAAAGATTCGAAAAATTACTCACCTTATGTACTTATGTTTTAAAATGGAGTTTTATTAATAAACTTGTAGATTACGACGATTACATTTGGATCGATCTGAAACTTAACTTGCACTACAAAAAGCATTCCATTGTAACGGCATACGGGGAGTCATAAACTAATGGCTATCTTCCTCCATTAGACTCACAACAACAACAACTTCTAAAAGTTCTGCTTTCTTGCGTGCGCTCATCCATCTGACGTCACAAACTCGTGTTTTCAGAACGTGATACGTTGCTTGGCGCCTGTCGCTAATTGTGTTCGGTCACGGTTTATTCCTAACAATATGTAGAAAGCTTTTGAAAGGATTAGAATGAAAACTATACTGAGTAAGATATTCCATATAATCCTTAGTGGAAATCTCTGAGTGGTTCGAGGGTGTTTCCAAAAAGTCTAGTCAAATTCAGGGAAGAAGTCCTACTGCACACAGTGATGAAAACAAATTCCTGTGAACATACTGCCAGAAAAGTTTCCTTCAAAGTCGTAGCATATTTTGAAAGTGCAAGCAAGGAAGCCTGCCAAAGTCGCGCTTCTAGGTTATATTTGCATCATTTGAGAGTCTGACTGCATGGTTCATATGCCACTTGTCTTTCTTAAATGTTGGAAAAAATCTCGTCCGTGTGAGAAAATGTTATCTAAAACAAATCGGCAATTGTTCTTCCCATCTGTCGTTCGGAAGGTAAGTGTAAGTGGATCAGTCGTCTTTCTGTAATTGTCAACCGTGCTATTTGTGAACTTGCCACTGGATTATCAGCTTCCCAACCGCTGAAATGGCAGACACGTCTCAGTTATGGAGGGGAGAATCAAAATAACAATGTACTTCAGCGTCTCTACACAATAGCTGTTCCGCAATGACGATGGATACTTTTGCAGCCATTCATAGACGTCTTGAACAAATATAATTCTTTTTGCCTGTAATCCCAGACTCGGGGCGAACTAGAAGTGTTTTAGCATCTGCGTTTACTAGATATGGTCGCGGAGAACAATGCATGGAACTCTCAGGAGAACAGTAGAAGTAGATGTTGTTCCACATTTTGCTGAATGGAGAACCTGTTGTCAGGAGTATTCGTAACCATATTACTGGCTGCGAGTACAGGCCATCTCACCAGCTGATTAACATCTATGAATCATATTTTCTCAACTGTTTCTACAGCAGTGCATTTAAACTAGTTTTTTTCATTGTGCTGTCTTCACTGATGAATTGTAATTAACGAGAGATGGCATTACGAATTTCTATAGCATTCACCACTTGGTGCAGGGAAATCTTTATGTATGAAACCAATCTGGCAGCAGAAGAGTTTTCACGTGAATATCTGGGTTGGTATCTGCAATGACTGTGTAATAGGTAAGTTCTTCAGATTTGAATTCACTAGATGCCTTTTTATGGGACACTTCAAGGCTCATGTTTTGGCTACCTTAGTTTCTAGTACTCCGCGGAGAGGTCACGCATTGTTGCCAAAGAACTCAGAACATTCCGGGTAGTTTTAATATTTTCTACAATCGATGAAAATACGGATGCTTTGAGGTCCATATGGTTGCTCAGAGAATCAATACCTAATACTTGCCCTCATTTAGACATAATTTTCCTCATCGATCATTTACAATGTTCTGTAATAAACAAAATTACAACTCCATAGGTTTTCTTAGTTGCATTCTCAAAATATGCTATAGCTAAGAAGGGTAAGTTTTCCAGTCCAATGCTCACAGGGACACCACTATGCACAGTAAAACTGGTTTCCAAAGTTTGACTAGATCATTTGAAAAATAAAAACCTGTTTAAAACAGGATGAGCTTACACACGATTATTCAGAAAGATGCAAAGGGCAACCTCTCTCTTACAAGATAGTGATTGTTACGCCAATATCAGAAACTTTACATTTTCATTAGGAAAAATACAATTTCTGCTTGTATTTAAAGTAGAACAGATATAATTTGAAGCAGTTTTTCTCGCATTATTTGACGGTTAGTGAAAGGATTATGATAAACGCAGACGTCACACTATTTTTGGTGCAATTTTGAAAACTTGGTTGTATGTATACTTCAGGAGTACACGCCTTTGTGATCGGCATTGTTGTCCATCGAATACGAGCACTCAGCTGTTTCTAGTACTAGTACAGGAAATCTTCCAAAACAATGGCGTCGTACTATATCGCAGATCGGGGTAATTAGGAAGCCAGTTCCTAAACAGATCAAGCCTTAAGTCGAGTCGTGGTATATCGGGAAGGAGTCATTACCGTAGCATCTACGGCCCTGATAAAAATAGAAGCGGAAGTAGTTAATTGCATTAGCTATTAATGCCATGAATGACATATATAATAACTTAATGATATCTTCCAAGACAGATTGGCTAATATCGCTTGATGTGAAATGCGTCATTCGGTCGAGATAGTGCTTCATTCAGGCGCCAGCAAATGCCTAAAAATTTATTAATTTAATTCAAAATTATTCAGTGCTTCCGAAAGAAGCGACAGCGAGCAGCGCATTTTCCGGGCAGCGTACAAACAAGTCTGCTGGAAACAACGACAGGAGTAGTTACCATTGGGCCCAGGAAGGACATGACTTTGTCACACGGTTGACTTCGTAAGGTTAATTTACATCTATTTGATCGCCATCGGCATCTTTATAGTCCTGGGTTTCCAAAAGATGCGTGACGGGATAAGGAAGAGAAGCACAAGCATCGTCGAATCGGAATGGCGTCGACAGCGTTGCCATGCCAGCCAGTAAGATCTCTCTCTGGGGGTATTATGAGCACCATTCATGTTACGAGGTAGAATTTCCTTCCTTTGGGTTTGCGAAACGAAGGTGGAAACAAGGTACACATTCACTGCTTCTGCATGCGAATGCCTTAGTTTCGAATTGTGTTTTAATGAAATAGCCAAAGCATTTGTGTGAGAGATGCAACTGGGCTTCTCATCCTAATACGCATTTGTTCCAAGTTGGAAGTTTCTATTGCAAATGAAACACACACATATCGGTTTATATTAAATTAATCACGAACCTCGAAGTTAATTAAAATTTCAGTAAATCTTCACAGATGCACACTCCACAATTTTTCTTTTGTCTGCTGTTGTAGTCCTTAGAAATGCTATATGTTTACGCTGAATAAAACAAATAATAAATAAAACAGCAGTCAAATTAGAGGTTTTTTCTTGCCTGTTGTTTTGTGTTCTACAAAAACACAGTATTCTTGAGCTGAGAAATTGATTTCATTAGCATATTTGAAAAAATTATGTGCTGATAATATCATTTTATCCATCTTCCCCTGATGAAGACGATAGTGCGCATGTGTGGATTGGATTGAAAGAGATTTTTATGCGTAGGTTTCCCACTAGGTAATGTAAACGTATTTTTACGTTTTTCCACGATTACTTATACGTGCGTTTGCACTCAAATGTCCCAGTACGAGGTTGGCCCGTTATTGGTCGCAGTCCAAGGTTGGCCCGTTATTGGTCGCAGTCCAAGGTTGGCCCGTTATTGGTCGCAGTCCAAGGTTGGCCCGTTATTGGTCGCAGTCCAAGGTTGGCCCGTTATTGGTCGCAGTCCAAGGTTGGCCAGTTATTGGTCGCAGTCCAAGGTTGGCCCGTTATTGGTCGCAGTCCAAGGTTGGCCCGTTATTGGTCGCAGTCCAAGGTTGGCCCGTTATTGGTCGCAGTCCAAGGTTGGCCCGTTATTGGTCGCACTCCAAGGTTGGCCCGTTATTGCTCGCACTCCAAGGTTGGCCCGTTATTGCTCGCACTCAAAGGTTGGCCCGTTGTTGGTTGCACTCAAAGATTGGCCCGTTATTGGTCGCACTCAAAGGTTGGCCCGTTATTGGTCGCACTCCAAGGTTGGCCCGTTATTGGTCGCACTCAAAGATTGGCCCGTTGTTGGTTGCACTCAAAGGTTGGCCCGTTATTGGTCGCACTCAAAGGTTGGCCCGTTATTGGTCGCACTCAAAGTTTGGCCCGTTATTGAATGCAGTATGATGTTGGCCCGCTATTGAATCCAGTATGATGTTGGCCCGTTAATTGACCCAGTCCGAGGTTGGCTGTTTGAAGGAAAACCAGTTTATCAATATTCGGTTTGTTACGCTTCTTATCTTCTCTTTAATATGAGTTAGGCAAATCACATGTAATATCCCGGGAAACAGCTCGTCTTTACTTTAAATACAGACATATCACTCAGCAGCAAAATGAAAATGTGTTTCCCCATGACCACTTTCGGAAAGAATAACTTAAAAATAAATGATTCAATGAAAAAAAGATGCTATGTTTTAATACGCAGAGTAAAGATCTTCAATAAGTATATTTAATGAAAGAGTTCATATACTCAATCCTTTGGTTCCAGAAAAATCAAATCTTGCATGTTAATTTTCTTCAACGCATACAAATCGCATTTAATTGTCTGGCTTTACGACTGATTATTTCGTTTTGTGTAGTTGTCTGGATTGAAACGTAACAGAAAGCCTTCCGATTTAAGACAGCGAGGAAGTTCTCCATCGATATTTTCAGCTATCGCAACTTGTATTTCCACTAAGTGCTTCGGTTTTAAAATCCGCTGTCTGATGATATAGCCCGCGTTTAGTAAAGATGTAGCACTGGTTTGTTGTAACAGGATTTAGACCTCTTCTGAGAACAAATTACGAAACGTGAGTACAAAGCAGCTGTTTCCGAAAATAGTATGCCTTTTGAAATCAAAACCAAACACAAGATCTATGGCTCCAACATGGAACAATAAATCAATTGTTCTATTGAAAAGTCCATCACATGGGTGCTCAACGATATCTTGTTTTTGCTAGATCAAGCATTTAAGAACACTATAACACAGGGGTGCGCCAAGAACATTTTCCGCCCGTTGTACGAGAATATTTCTCAATTTTTATTCATTTTTACATAAAATAAATATCTTTAGCGATATCGTTTTCTATTTCCCATAAAGTAAAAGTTTTCTTATATATATACACAAGTAGACATTGAACATGACGCGCGTCTGTTTAACTCTTCTAACCAAAAAATATATCATATGGGTACACATACAAATAAATTGTTTAAAACCAGAAACAGAATTCGAAATAACTGGTTTTCATATTAAAATCAAAATAATTTGTATAAAACTAAAAACAGAATTAGAAATAACTGGTTTTCACATTATTTTTTTCCCCTATAAACCTCGATACCCTATTGCATCGATTTCCCACCTTGTTTCAGAGCGCGATTTTACGGTCAACGCTGGAAGCTCTTTCTTTAAAATTTGCCGAAGGTAACGTGATTCAGAAAAGAAAGTATGCATTTCTTGAATAATGCTGATAATTTCCAGAGCAATTTTTTCGTCGTTATGTACGACCAGATTTAAAGTATGAGCCGCTCAAAGTACATAAAATGCATCAGGGTTTTAAATCGAAAAATTATGTTTCTTGAAGTTCATCGTGTTTTTCCTTCATATTGGTCCCATTGTCATAACGCTGGCCACACATATCATGATACTGAAGTCTTTCAGATTTAAAAAAAAAATAAAAAAAAAATTGCCCGTGGTATCCGTTGCTGAACAAAACAATAAAAATTATTCTCTGATTTCAAGTCGTTTCCTAATTAATTATATAATGAATATTTTTACTAGAAAAATAAACGTACCACGTAGCATTACGACTTCTCACGTTAAAACGCTTTCTTAACTTCTTCTATGTCACTAACATTAATTTGTCAACTGTAAAATTTGATTGAGGCTTCCTGCCACCCTCGGAAGCTATTGCTATGGTGCTTCGCACCCATTGAACCCCGTGGCGCCGTCCTGCTGTAACTGTTTCAACAGCAAGTGCATCTTCTGAAAACAATCGCATGCATGCAAGATTTACCATATATAAACAAACAATTAATCTCTCTAGTCTCTTCTTCATTAAACTTTTAATTCCTATTTCAGAAAATTATTTACGTAAAACATATGCTTCACTTTCTGTTTTATCTTTGCCTTAAGGACAAAAGGAGTAAGTGAAAAAAAGTAAGCACAACAGATAACACTGAATGTAGTGGCGTCGGGAAAAATGCATCAAAATAAAAAAAGTGATAAAAGTAATCGATGCGATATAAATGCAACTATTACAAAAGTGTTATTGAGATAGGGTTGCAAATTATCCAAAAGTTCGAAACATTAATTTTGGCATTTAACGACTTACCACATATGAGACATAATATTATGACCGTCAATTGTAAAGGGTGTTGCGCCGCCTTTCTCTACTCTAACCGGTTGCAGCCAGCGTGGTTTCGACTCCACTAGAACGCGGAAGGCACCCTCAGGTATTTTGCACCAGTTGGACAGAATGACGTTCTGGTGTTCGGCGGTGGAGTGAGATACCAAAGAAGACCAGTGAATGTTTGCGTGTCATTCCATACTACAAATGTTCGATGGGATTAAAATCAGGGTAACTGGTCAGACAGGGGAGCAAACGAATTGATTGGACGTGATATTTGAACTATTTCTGCACAATGCGGGCTTTCTGACATGGAGCGTCGTTTTGCTATAGAAGAATCCAATGCCACACCTGAATTCACACTCATCATGTTGGGAAAAACTGTGTTTCCATTATTTTATCCACACTCTGTATGTATTCACACAGTTCCTTAGGAACAAACAAACTTTCTTGGGTAAACAGAATGATCCAAGCCTTTCTTCCGTCTTATGTGTGGAAAATAAAGGAAATAATCTTGGAGTCGTTAAAATGTTTCCAGCTTTTTGCATTTGAACAGAATAAGTGACAGCAGTTACTGCGGATTATATTATTATGGAAAGCGTTTGTCCTATGCCATTATGTAACGTTTTAGACAATTTGTCGTGAAGTAATATTACTGAATAGTGATATTCAGCCGTGTGCACTATACGCCAAAATAGTACTTTTTCCCAAACTTAAAATAAATTTAACATTTGCTCTTTCGAAGTTTTGCATATGTTATTCATTTTTCCTCCACATTTTTATCTTTGCTTATTTTTCAGATATTTTTGTTTATACTTTTTTTAGCATGGTTTCGCGATCTTTGTGATCCCCAACGAATTTTTCTTTTCTTCTTCAGCGTGCTTTGAAAATCATTAAATACGTACGTCACTCCTCCTTAAAAGAAAACGAAATGTAAAACGAAATGTTCCCTTTGCCCCTTTGGAATATTTTCTTGATATATTCGTGGAATTCACAAAGACACAAATTGGTATCCTTCCAAATCCTCGTTTTTCCACTCTCTACGGTCCGTTATTATTTTGTTTTCTTTACCTTTCTAACCGCTACGCAAAGAATTTGCGTAAGTCTGGGATTTCATCTCGAAAACTACAAAGATTCTGCTCTTTTTTCCTGCTCATTAAATGTAGTTCTCGGTGTACCGCTGGCCATGAAAATGTACTTTGACGTACGCAGTGCTCGAAATGGAAATTTTGGTATTATCTGAAAATCGTCCAGAAAAAATACCTTCGCCAAGAAATCGTCAAAAACAGAAAAAGTAGAAAACATCTCATATCTCATCTGTATACTCATATTTAGCTGAAAATCGTCCGGAAAAAATACCTTCGCCAAAAAATCTTCAAAAACTGAAAAAGTTGAAAAAATCATTGGAAGAGGAACTCCTTTGTGTGAAAATGTAATTGATAGTTCCATGGAATACTATTGTACCATAAGTCAGAACCGGTAGCGGCCGATATCAGTTGGTTGCTTTATGAATCCAGTGGGCAGGCACTACTTATGTTACACAGAGGAGTGGGATTAGACTTATTTATAACGAGGAGTCTATACCCCGGGACCAATGGATTAACGAAATTTCCGAACCTCAGCAAATCATCAGTGATTCAGCTGGACTTGAACCCACACTTTTAAGGTCCCGAGTCGAGAAAACAGCCCCCTTCCAATAGGGACTTTCATGAAGTAGAAAGTCGAGGAATTACAATCTCCGCAATCAGAATAAATATTCAGCCTTAAATTAGTAGATATCAATACACCCTCAAAAACAAAATTCCGAAGTGGAAAAAGTTTATATTCATTGCTGCAAAAATAACATTTTTCTTTAATCTACCCAGTCTTAGAATAAATGCTGTTACAAACGTTAGACAGATGACAAGCAAACGGTGTGCAACGTCACCGACAAGCCAGGAGGCATGAAGCAGATAGTGAATCATTGTGCGTTCAGTCACAGAGGAGATAACGTGTTTCGTGAAGTACTTGCCATGGAGTGGGGCGATTATGAGAATCGTGTTGTTATAATAGCGCTGCACAATATTGGAAAATTAACTCCCCAGATTTTCAGCATGCTGAAGTAGTTGAAAAGCAAAGGAATGTTTGTCTACCGAACCATAAAAAAGTTCCTTGAGACTGGGGCCGTCGCTGACCGCCCCAGAAAGGGTCGGCCGCGTACTTTGAGGACTGCTCGCCTGGTGAAAGCAGTGGCAGTCCGTATCAGACGAAATCCTGTCAGCAAACAATCAGTGATGGCTCGTGAGCTGAACATTTCAAGAATGTCAATGTCACCCGTGCTGCAGAGTGACCTAAGGGCTCAGCTTATCGGCAGCGTACAGGGCACTTCCTCACTCCACAACTGAAGTAGCAGAGGGTGCTGAAGGCGAAGCATTTGCTGCAGCGTTACGCAGACAATTGCTACAGACAGATACTTTTCTCTGATGAAAAACATTTCGTTATTGAAGAGTCTTTCAACCGCCAAAATGACAGGGTGTATGCGTCAACCCCACAAGAAGCTCAGGAGAAAGCTCCAAGGATCATGAGTTGTCCTGCTTCTGTAATGGTTTGGTGGGGAGTTTCCTACGAGGGTACCACGGAGCTCCATTTCTGTGAGAAAGAAATGAAAACATCCGCCAGAGTCTACCAGGACAGGGGTTTGGAGCCTGTGGTCAAAACTGTGAGTCACACCTTCTTGATGGAGCTTTCAAAAGGATGGATTCCGCACCTTGCCCACAAGGCCAAGTCAACCCAGGAGTGGCTTCAGGCTAATTTGCCAGACTTCATTTCTCCAGCTGATTGGTCCTCAAGCAGCTAAGACCCATTGAACTACAAGTTGTGGGGTGGAGGACATGCACAGCAAAAAAAGACACCCTAGTATTTTGACAGTCTCAAACGCTCTTTGGTGCAGGATATAGCAGCTTTTCCTGTGGAGACCCTGCATAAAGCTATTGATGAGTGGACACAGAGGCTGAAGGACTGCAAAGGCTAAAGAATGCCATTTTGAAAAGCGATTGGTGCTGTGTATTCCCAAGTGTGCTACTTACGTCATATCACAGGTACATTAAAACATCTTTAAATTTCTTTTGTTATTTCATTGAATACTTTGTAACAGTATTTATGGCAAGACTAGGTATTACTCCCAATTCTTCATTCTATGACGAATCTATTCAAATTGAATATGTTAAATTAATGAAATAATAAAAATTACAAACATCTTTAGTGGGATAATCTGGGGCTTGGGCAAGATGTGATAATGCGCCAAAAGGTAGTTCCGTTTTCATCCTTTGAAGGATTGAACTTGTAGCTCATGTATTCACCACTCCTATCATTTACGGTTCGCACACAACTATTTCTCAAAAGCACGAGGAACATAAGGTTTCTATGTTTAAGAATGCGCTCTCGTAAATCAGGGATAAAAAGAAATCATTTCTGCAGTTCTCACTGCTAAAATTACTGCCGGTATAAAATACCAGAAAAATAGAAGTACTGGTATGCCATACCAACGTTTACCGGCCCATTTCGAGCACTGGATGTACAAAAGAAAAAAGCAACGCACATAACATTCCATATCCCGAGAAGGCAACACTACTGGCAGTAATGGGATAGTGAAAAGAGAGGTTTCGTTTTTCCTCAATCATGTTTTCGCGAATATCTGATTAAATACACTTAGAACACTCACACGCACGTTTTTAGAAGATATGCTTTTCTGTCCGATTAACGTTTAAGCATATAATATGCTTCTCAACACTATGCTGATATTGTTTAAATGTATTGTTGATTTGTATTTTTAACGCTAACTTCATTGCGAAACAAATGAAGCTTAGAGCTCTTAAGGTTTCAGCTTAACTTGCAATCTTACCTTATTGATCTTCACTGTAAGACCTGGATAACTTCACTGCCCGTTTTAGCCGAAAGACTAAACTGTACAAGGGTTATCCCAAAACAACTGAGAAAGTTTTTTTAGAAAAAACACAAACCTTAATTATCAAGGAAGTGGACATCTTTTTCGAGAAACTGTCCATTGGATCGAATACAGGTGTCCCAACGTTCTTCCCACTCGTGGAATGTCTTCTGGAATTCTTCTGAAATGCTGTTGAAGCACTCTGCGCAGCGGTAATAAGTTGTTGATCAGTCTCAAATTGTAGTCCTCATAATATTTTTTTTAAATGGAAAACAATCAGAAGTCGCATGGTGACAAGACTGGACTATATGCAGGCTGAGACATCAATTTAATATTCATCTTCTCCAAATAAGAAACGACAGAACTGGACATGTGCGGCCTTCCATGGGGCCGCACATGAAAAGAAATGGGGAACCCAAGTTGAACAAACTCGTTTCATGCCCAAATGCTCGGTTTAAATTCTGTGAATTGATGATTTTGAAATATGAACCACATCTTCGTTATCTCCAATTGACAAGTGTATGTCTTTCCGTATAATAACACCTATTGCATTGACATTTACCTCTGTAACACTCGTTGACGGTCTTCCTCCATGCGCGATTAAAGCCACAGATTCACGATCATCCATACATTCTTTATGGTATCTGTAAATTGTTGATTTTCCTAGACATTCATCTTTATAAGCCTCTTGCATAAGACGGAAAGTCTCCCCGACAGACTTCTTAAGTCGACAGCAAAATTTGATGGCGCATTTTTGTTCATCTATCACCCATTTTTTTCGAAAAATCAGCGCGAAAATACTTGTTAGGGGTTCACGAGTTCACGAAACAACGCTTATTAAACTGCGCACTACAGACGTGGTAAACAGGTATGGCCGGTTGCTATGGTTACTACAACGAGTACCGTTTTTTCGAGACTCGTACCAAGGTCTAACGCAGTATTGCACATTAAAAACAACAACAACATTTTCCGTTGTTTTGGGATAAGCCATGTTACATTGACTGCCGTCAAACCTTAACTGCCGACAGGATGTGAATTGGGTCACGACCCTCGAACTGAGCAATGAAGAGAGATGTACATAACGTGCACTTTCAAACTAATGTCCCGGATTCAATGAAATACCAAGTTTTCTTACGATTCTAATTCTTTTTTGTCTTGAAGCACGTGCCAAAAACGACTTCAGTCAGTGTGCTCGAAACAACACACGGCATCTAACTTCAATCAACACCTAAACGTTATACGTAACATGACGTAGATGACGTAATACTGCGGTGACGTCAGTCAAATCGGCAAATAAATAAAGAGGAACTGTACACGAACTATATGTAAAATAGTAAAATTATACCATTTATCCGATGTATTGGCGTAAGAATATAAATCAATGTTTCCAGCTTTTGCACATAAACCAAATTGCTTTATCAAGGAAGGTAGACAGAGAACTGCAATCTGAATAATACAACGCTTCATCAATTTCAATGTGGTGACTTCTGTCACTAGACAACAAAAAAATTGATAAGAATGTGATTTTCATTTAAACACAGGAGGCGTCACGTTGGTTGATCGTACGATATCCTGGTAGGAAAATGACGTTATTTGAAAAACTTGTTCCAGATTCGTGGCATAACCTCTCGATTCTCCTTTCAGTAATCTGTAATTCTTGGGCATTTTTATTTTCAGTGACCAATTACATGACCAATAAATGAAAACTACCAGAACTCATTGAACAATTTCATTCATAAAGACATAATTTGAGTTTTGATGCAGAATATCACATTATTTCAACCAAATGCGTTTTAGCTACATCTTGCTGGCTAAAATATTTTTCCCACACTGCACAAAGGATATCCTCAGGTTTAGGTAAAAATGCTTGTGTATCATTTTGAGTTTCACTCTACCAAAGTGTAGTTCTTCCTCTTATATGGAGGAGGGGAGGGAAGGGGGGTTAACGATTACCGTCAGCAGCTTAATGAGCTATATGAAGTCACCCGTCCCTAATTTAGGGCCACTGGCAGCGTTAGATACGGGGCAAAAATTTTGGACCCGGACTCACGTAATTAGACGCGACCCGGATCCGACCCGGACATATCTGCCTTGAACTATAGTATACACTATATTGACAAAATGACAAAAGCCACTGGACACCCCTTCAAAAGCAAATGAACAGATTCGCTGCGTTATTAAGATGCGATGTACAGCTGCAAACGGTAGAAAAACAAGACTGCAGCGGACCGCGATTATACCGCACTGTATGGTTGAGTAAAAATGTCGAGGCGGGAAAGAACTGATTTTGAGAAAGGAAAGATTGTTGGGTGTTTGTTATATTAGTGGGTTGTACATAAGAGAAACCCAGAGGCGTTTAAACATACCCAAGTCAACTGTTTTGGATGTACTGAATGCGTGGAAGACACATGGCGTGCCTGAAGCAGCAAAACGTTCCGGCAGGCCAAATAATATCAGTGATAGAGGACATCGAAGCACCAGGAGAGACGTTACAGCTAATCGACGGAGTACTGTACAAGACTTCAGTGTACAGATGAGTAAAAATGCTGCAACCTCGGTATGTACACGTACCATTCGCAGAGAACTTCATTCCATGGGTTAAGGTAGTCGTGCGGCTGTTCATAAGCTTTTCATCTCCACTTGGAATGCTACTCGTTGTTTAGCATGGTGTAAAGAACATTTATCGTGGACCGTAGATCAGTTGAAACGGGTCCTATGGACTAATAAATCAAGATACACAATCAACCTGCCTGATGTGTGTGTGTGTGTGTGTATGGCGGCAGCCATGGGAACGCTATTTACCACAGTGTACTGTTCCTACTGTCAAGTTTGGAGTTGGCAGTGTACTCGTGTGGGGGTAGTTTTTCGTGGTATGGTCCCGGCCTATTGGTTATCGTGGACAAACCTGTTAATCAGCACGTGCACCTCGATGTTCTGGACAATTATGCCTTACCAACTCTGTGGCAATACTATGGAACCGAGCCTTGTTGATGCCAGTAGGATAATGCACCAAGCTATAAAGCAAGGACTGTTACGGCGTGGTTTGACGATAATTCCGTATCGTGTGTGGACTGGCCAGCAGAAAGCCCCGATCTTAATCTTAAAGAGCACCTATGGGATGAATTAGAGGGCCGCATAAGAAGTTTGGAACCAAAGTCTACTACTAAACAACAGTTAGCGGCAACATTATGTACTGAATGGAAGCGCACAGTTATCGCTGTGTTCCAAAACCTTGTCGAAAGCATGTCTCGAAGGGTCAGTGCATGCATTAAGGACAGAGGTGGACTGACATCGTACTAATGCATGTCAATAAATGCTATGTTGTGTTTCTCTTCTAAGTGTCCCGTGACTTTTATCAATATAGTGTATATATATAGAGCATTCAAAAAGTCTCCCCGTAGTGGGTAACTTAGGCTATATGGGAATCAAACAAATGTATTATAGGAACATATAATTAACTCACTCACTAAAGGAAGTATTGAAACTGTCGACCTTCGTGTTAATGTATTAATTGAAACTGTCGACCTTCATTTGCAAGACATAACCTACCCGCTTTCCACATGTTTTCAAAAGTCCCTCCCCGCTAATGTTAAGACTGTTGCACCTAATTTTGATAGGGCTGCAGTAAAAGTTTTTGAATTTTGGAACTTATTGTATGTTTAATTTCAGTTTTTGCTGTTTTCGTAACATATCAAGTTTCAGAATATGTTTCACAGCAACACCGATTTTCACAAGTTTCTGAAGAGTTGAAAGTTTCCAAAATGTGGATGTTGTTTTCATCATTGCCCCTCAAAAGGAAAGGACACTTTTCCTTCTGAGGACGTTCTTCGTACACGTCGCATGACAAATCATTTTTCCAAGCAATGATTTTTCAAGCAATGATAATGAATTTTGTGCTCAATACTGGTTCGCGGGCACCAGTATCGAGCACAAAATTCTACGGCGCACATTTTTATTTGAAATTTTTTTTCTATTCAAAAATAAAACAGAAATAAAACCGGATCGAAATCGGGTCAGAAACACCTTGACACGACACGTTTGACTCGTTAGGAATTGTCGACCAATAACCCATTTCCGTTTCTGGTCATTGGCTCTGGTGAAGGAAGATAGCCGGCGTCGTAAAAAATGCACTTCCTGTACCTCATCCGGGACTCTGCCCTGCGACAGGAAATGAAAAAAAAAGTAAAAGCATAAAGCTTTTACTTGGCAGCGTTCGAAGTTTAACAAGACGATTAAGTACCTGAGGTCCCCATACAGAGCCAATACTTACAGCAAAGGAGTGAATCAACGTTCGAAGAAAAAATACAGCACCAATATCTTGTTCAGGAATCGAACACGGACTTAGCATCTCCGGTGGAGCAGTGGACTAAGCGCTAGCTTCTGACTATTCGTCCGACATGAGTAAGTGTTCCAAACCCGGTGCGGCATGGATGTTGTGTTTGTTTTATGGCACTGGGTCTCTTCATTCCTTGGAACCAGTGACCCTAAATTAGGGACGGGTGACTGCTTATAGCCCACAGAGTTGCTCAGAGTGGTCGTTAAATCCCCAAACAAGCAAAAACAGGAAGAAAAATAACTGCAACCCGGAGTCACACTCTACACCATTCGGAGGCCAACCTGAGTTTTACCTCATTTATCTCCGCACGCATGCGTACATACATACAAACGGCAACAATGTACTCACAAACCAAGTTTACTGCAAAACTGTTTTAGCAACGAAATTCGTTTTATATATAATTTATGACTATTAAACTTGTGGTGTTAGGATAGAATAAAAATAGCAACGTTTCTCACAATCAAATGTTTATTTAACATGGACTATAGTTTCTAGGCATTTAGCTCGGCATCATTAGGACAAATGGAGCGCAAACATTCGAATCATTGTGACATCATTAGAGTTCTGACGGTCACGGATTTTGGTGAGTCGTTTCCACGCGCTTGAAAGAAATGGAGTCGAGGTCATGTGGTTGACGAGCCGTGAAAAGTTCCGATATATATGGAAAGCTTCTAATATATTACACTTGATAGTCGAATCAGGTTGATCAATAAGCATAGCGTTTCCAAACAAATATTTATGGTTATTTTCGTGACAATGTTGGGCTATAGACGACTTCTTCAGTTCATAGCTCCGTACGTAGGTCTTGTGTTCCTTCTCACGGAAACTTAAAGCCCTGTGGGTCTGTCCTATATATGAAAGCCCACATTCACAAGGTATCTGATAAATTCCCCAGGAATTTATGTCTTCGACGTAGTCTTTTGATCCGTAAAACTTCGTCTTGTTTATGGGCTAGAAAATAGCTTTGAAATTAAAACTTTTGTGAATTTGTGAAATTCCGAAGCAAATCTGAGGAGCAAATGGGATAACTGCCGAATTCTTTTGTATTGGGAGATCAAAAACTGTAGTCGATGTATAACAAACATTTTATTGTGAGAAATGTTGCTATTCAAATTCGTTTTAGTTTTGATGGTCCATTCTCCAAAAGATTTTTCTCATTTGTGAGATGAGAGTGAATTCTAGTAGCCAACGAGATGATAATGACGATGCAGTGTCATATAATTTCCAGGAACATTTTAAGGAAATACAGTACATGTAATTTCTTTGAAGGCAGCTTTATTCAGGGATCAATGGATGGAAATAAGTAAAATAAAAGGAGGAAAAGATTTGCAAATCGACGGCAGTACAGAAAGTGATGTCAGTAAGCAAAAACGCCCAAGACGAGGGTAAAAAGAAAAAGGTAATGAGAAAATATATACGCCAGTTCACTATCAGGGGACATTAGCTCATGGGCAGACATTATGTCCTTCGGGAGATTCTTGAGCACTAATAACGACTCTTCGTGCAAAACCAACTGGGCAACAGAGACTTGGCTCTTTGTTGTGATGTAAGAATGAGAAGTCATTGCCTTAGGGTGGGTAATTCCACGGCGGTGCTCTTGCCTTTTCATTTTTCTTTTTCTTTTTTTATTAGCAAACTTTACGGAACTCTCCGTATCTCTCGCTTTGACTTGCATAAAAGGTTTCCTCAAATCTCTAAGAATAGAATGGTTGCACGAATCGTCGACAATTTTGGCAAGAACTAAGCATTTGTATACATTGAGGTGTACTGAAAATTTTCTTGCGATTTCTCGATCGAGTATTACGTAAGGAAACATGACAAATTTGGGGAGACATGTTATAATAAAAAATCCGAATGGAATTATCACATCGCAGAGATTACCATCGCATGGAATTGAGAAATTTAAAAAAGTGCCACCCTTATTCTCCAGACCTTGCACTGTCAGACCCGTTTATTTTGCAGTTTACAAAATTCTAATGGAAAATATGTTGCAGTTTGGGGAACTCTAGAATCCAATCTTCCCTCTTTAATACGAAATTAGACATTTATAAAATAAACGTCAAAACCTTTTCTAAAGACAGGGAGAAGTCCCATGTAACGAGAATAATTGCGTTCTTTAATAAATTTATGTTTGATGTGGTTCGGTTTAGAATAAATTGCAAAACTTTTATGTTTCTATTGCCTTATTTGAGTCGGAAACACGTTAAATGCCACGACTTAAAAACATAATTATGTTTCTAAATTTGAGCTTTTTTTGCTCGCTATGAGTCCGAATGAATAAAATTTTATGACACATACTATTGAGGTAAGGATTTGAGATCAAAATATTCTGATAACAGCGTGCGAAAGAGAGAAAAATGCAGAATTTCAATTTTAGTAGCTGTAGCTTTAATAATTAATTAAGCACCAAGAAAATGTTCTTAGATTGTTTCGTTGCATATAAACCACACTTTAGAAACAAGTAACCAAACTGTCAGATATAAAGAATCCGCTATTGACCAACGTAGTTCCAATAACTTATTCACCAAGCACTTGCACTTCAGGTCATCAATATTACCACTGCCAGAATACACTGAGAAGATGGAAATCATAGAATACCTGGTTTCTGGGCAACGTGACCCCGTCACCCCTCTCGCTAGTGAACGAATCCACCGCTTGGAAGGTGTATAGGTAGAAGAACACTGATTTCACGTAGAGGGAAATTCGAAG
This sequence comes from Macrothele yani, assembly GCA_039090855.1. Taxonomy (NCBI): domain Eukaryota; kingdom Metazoa; phylum Arthropoda; class Arachnida; order Araneae; family Macrothelidae; genus Macrothele; species Macrothele yani. The sequence continues at coordinate 6,962,241 of CM077030.1, read as the reverse complement.
ACCGTATGGGCAAATGTTGTGAGTTGGGGAAAGGAAGATAGTGGCTGCCCCACTCATGGATCACTCTATCGCAGACGTGGTACAGTAATTGCACTACCCCCAAGAGTGTATCGGGAGTACGCTATTTCCGGAATAACATCGTATCGTGCGCAGCGCTGTGTAATGAGAAAGGTGCTGGATGAACGTGGCCGTCTACGTATGTGTTGCCTGGAGAGCAAGAGTAGCACAAATCGCCGCTGATTCCAAAGAGGGAGATGCCAGAAACATCTCCGCTAAGACCTCTAGGGGTACATTAGCCGCAACAGGTTATGGGAGCCACCGAACCACTAGAATTCCGTTGCTAAAGTCACGTCCCAGGCATAAAGTCGTAAGCCTCAACTTGGCAACAGACCATGGCCACTGGACCCTGGATGATTGGAGACAGGTGTCATTGTTCGATGACTCCTGTTTCCAGTTATTTAGCGCAGACAGGAAGGAACGTATCTGAAGGAAGCTGCACGAAACGATAAACCCGTCATGTCAACAAGGGACTGTTCAGGCTGCTGGAGGCTCTGTTGTGGACCGGTGTTGTTTAACGGGCACACGCTGGGACCCCTGGTACGAGTAGATGCATCTCTAAATAGTCAAAGCCACGTATTCATCCTTGCAGACTATCTGTATTCGTTCATAGTCATCATGCATTGAGTACACTGGCTCGAAGAGTGAATGTACGCAAGCGAAGACAGTACATTGGCTCGAAGAGGGAATGTACTCAAACGAAGAGAGTACGTTGGTTTGAAGAGTGAATGTGCTCAAGCTAAGAGAGTACGTTGGCTTGAAGAGTGAATGTGCTCAAGCAAAGAGAGTACATTGGCTCGAAGAGTGAACGTACTCAAGCGAAGAGAGTACGTTGGCTCGAAGAGTGAATGTGCTCGAGCGAAGAGAGTACGTTGACTCGAAGAGTGAATGTGCTGAAGCGAAGAGAGTACGTTGGCTCGAAGAGTGAATGTGCTCAAACGAAGAGATTACATTGGCTCGAAGAGTGAATGTGCTGAAGCGAAGACAGTACGTTGGCTCGAAGAGCGAATGTGCTCAAGCAAAGATAGTACGTTGGCTTGAAGAGTGAATGTGCTCAAGCCGAGGGAGTATGTTTGATCGAAGAGTGAATGTGCTCAAGCGAAGATATTACATTGGCTCGAAGAGTGGCATGTTCATCGTCATCATGCATTGAGTATCTCTACTCAAAGAATGCATTGCCCTACTGGACAATGTACTCTTCCAAAAAGACAATGCGCCTCCCCACAGAGCAATGGGGAGTAGAACATGCTTAGAAGAGCATTCCGCAGAAGTTCTCCTTGGCATGAACCATGGCTTCCCCGTTCACTAGATATGAACTCTGCGGAAAATCTTCGGGATGCTGTGGAAAGGTACGTTCCAGTTTTGGATCTTCCGCGCAGGAATGCAACGGAATTATGGACAGCGGTGCAGCAAACATGGGTAGAGGTGCCTTTGAAACGCTTTCGTTACCTCGTGGACTCAATGCCTCACTGTGTGACTGCCCTTATCGCTTCCGTTACCTAGTGGACTCAGTGCCTCACTGTGTGACTGCCCTTATCGCTTTCGTTACCTAGTGGACTCAATGCCTCACCGCGTGACTGCCTTTATCAGCGCGAAAGGTAGGCCGACCTGTTAGCAGGTAGGTATCCGATGATTTCTGTCACCTCAGTGTATAATCTCTTTTGTATGAACACAGATATCACATGTAGGACAATGCCATTTATTCATTGATCACATATATATACACAGGTTTTATCTCTTTTGCAATATCAACGTTTAACCATCCCAGCCATCTTTCGACATCTCAACGAATTTCCCAACTCCACAACCTTGAATCTCTTCATTTATTTTGCTCTGACTCACTGTTAGTGTTTCTATATTGTGAAAGCTGCTTGGGGTGGTAATGTGCCGTTGAGTGAGAAAAAGTTTGACAAAGAAGTAACGTAATTTACACGAGAAAACAGAAACTCAAGAGGTAGGTTATTTAGGGGTGCACTTTACATTTTGTTATCGGAGACGTGCTTTATATATAAGCACCTGCGGTAAGTAAACTTCAACAAAAAGTGTGGTTGCCACTTTTGATTCAGGTGTTTGAATTTCCGCATTGTAATGTAGTGTTTGAATTTCAGTATTATCTTGAACACAGTCCATGCTAGCAATTTCAGATTGGTAAGAATTGAAATTTTGTCGAAGTACGAAAAAAATGTCCATCTATGGGATATTTAGACGATCAGTACAACGCGAATCGGATCCCTCTATCCTAGACAAGGGTAAGACATGAATATCGCGTTTCCTCTTATAGCACTAACTGAATCCTAATTTAAGGCGGATAGTTGTCTGGTTGAATCATTTCAAACGGTATTAGATAATAAAATGGCAGGTGTAACCGTATATGACCCTGTATATACCGTTGACTATGGTAGTAGCAAAAAGAGAGAAGACAAAAAGATACTAAATAACAAATAAGTTGAAAAATACGAACTTTGCATTTATGACATTTGTTCTCCCGTTTTAGAATACACCAAAGGAGCACTTTACATCTGTGAATCATCATTAGTTAACTTGTTTGTGGCCTTTAACGAGAAACGGGGAACTTTTCCTAGCCTTGGATGCTCATGATCAATAGATTGCAAAACTAAACGGAAACACGGATAATACAGTGCAACGAAACTCTTACATTTGGGCCTGTTAGAGTACAACCCTGTTCTAAATTCTTTTTTGACCACTGTACGCTCCCTTTTTTTTACATGTGGTCAAAGAACCGCAAATGAACCCCCCCCCCCCAAAAAAAAAAGAAAAACGCAGTAAAATTTTTCAACGTTTGCAATGATGTACAGTTTCGAAGCATAGTGCAACACTTTGGAAAATTTCTGGGAGAAGAGTTGCTCGTGAAGAAAGTAATTTTCTAAAGTGTTTGTGGAACGAAAATGTATCGAACTGCGAAGGAGAACCTCATCAGTTTATTTACGTGAAGGTCAAGCTTCAATCTTTTAAGAATACTTATCGGGATATTACAGAGACCAATTTTAAATAGACTTCGAACTTTCAGTTCATAAATTGTTACTAGAGAGAGAAAACCAGGAATCTAATCAAATTGGAAAGCTTCTGTGGAATTTTCGAGCAGCGCCGATATTTATAAAAGTATCAACATCAATTGAAGAATTTTGATATGTTCCAAATTGTTCTGTAGATATCTTCTAGACTTCCACAATTAACTTCTTTTATTTACAGGAAATGAAAAGACAAGAGGTTTTCAGAAAGAACTATTGTTCTTAATACGCAGCTATTCTGTTAATCTACAGAATTCCTACAAAATACCGAAAGCAACAAGAGAATTTTCGGAACGGCAATACTTTGGAAAGCGCAAAATTTATGGAAATATAATAAATTTTTCTGTTTGTTATGAATTTAATAATTGCGGAATTGTTTCACTTCAGCGAAATCTGTTTGGTTTACAAAATAAACCTCGTTTTGGATTTCATGTTGACTTCTTCATCGATAAGTTGCACAGCAAACACGAATTCTGTTTGATTTACAAAATATACTTTACTAGCTTTACTACTCGGTTTTTCCCGGTACAGAATGTATGGAATCTGTAAAATGAAACGGGACAAAAGCGTTACGAATTATATAACTCGCGTCCAGGAGACACAGCGTTAGAACACCAACTGAACAAAATTCGTTAACAAAATATTATCAACGATCAAGTGCATCACTGTGCTTTCAGTTGCAGACGTCTTTGAGGAGCGAATCTCTGGGATAAAAAAGTTAAAAACGTGTATTTTCGAATAATTTATGAAACTGGCTGAAATTTTAATGAACACCATAAATCGTTCAGGAACATAACCTCCAAATTTAGCCTGGATCGGTAAATAACTTTTTAAATTAGCCGTCAAATTCGTATTAACCGTTTCTGCGCATATATTTCTGTTTACCGATGAATTAAAAATTCCATGCCTATTTTAAAAAGTTTTGACCGGAATCCGGTTAAATTTTGGGGGACTCCTCTTATTGCCAATTCATGGTGTTAATAAAAATTTCAGCCCGTTTCGTTATGATTTTGTAAAGTTTGTTTTTGCATTTTTATGCACAGTTATCAAAGAATAGGAACACCTGTGGATGTGCCGCGGCGATGAATGCAGTCACGTGCTTTCAGATTTGGAAGAGGATAACGATGACGTAGCAAACGACGCTGACTTTATTGACTTGCTTATTAATTAATTCATAACTCGCGAACGGAACAACGTAGAGATCTTAAAATAGTTGCGTTGACCTGTATAATGACTGACCAGTATTAATATGCTATGCAAATTTCACGTTGCCGCAGTTCGGCGTTCGAGAGTTTTGCTGCTTGAGACAAACAGACGTTTTGTGTTTTATATATAAGATTCATGATTTCATGTTGGCTTCTTCATTCGCAAAATAAACTCTGTTCTTTATTTCATGTTGGCTTCTTCATCAATAGATTGCACATCAAATAGATTGCACATTTTACGGAATTTCAGTGGAAAGCAAGAGAAAAGAGAACATTCTTATGATTATAGTGTCTTCAACAGTGAACACAAAAACTGATTTTCGCCACTATTTTTCCATTTGTGATGTTTGTTATGAACATTTCAGAATATGAAATAAAAAATAACATTGCTTAAACGTTTTCCGGCAGATGACACCTCTATATTCGCTGTAGAAGCATTATGATCATGACATATTTCCAGCATGTGTCTATTCCAGAGGAACAACGGAGAGTTATGCGACATTCGTTTCCCTAGAATGTCAGAGCAAGGCATATTTGTCATATGGCTCACTAAAATTACTTCTTCTCGATGAAAATAAACATTTTATCGAATGCTACATGACGATAACTGTCACATGAATCATTTTGGAGGATGAAAAAAGAATGCAATAGTTTTCATAAATTAAAGAAAAGCTTGAAATTTCTAGCTTTTGTAACGAAACATTCAGGAAGAATGGATGTATCTAATACAGTATAATAAAGATATTTTAACCCGGCGATGTAAAATATGATAAGCAAATTATCTTAAGTTGCGATTAAATATGTATATCAGTTTTAGATAAAAAGGAGGAAGCTGAGACCATCTTCTCATTTCGCTACTGGATCGCATGCAGAACACGTTGTTTTGAAAGTTTGCTTTTCACTCTTATGGCGTCATTATTTAGATACCATTTAAGGAAAGAATTAAGATGGACAGATATTGGAAGTCGTCCCGTTTCAAGCCTGGATAGCCAGTGAGCTAGATATGAATCGTTCTGTAGTACATCGTCTTTGTACCATATTTCAAAGGACAAATACGGCATCGAGAATGTTTAGTAATGGAAGACTTACTACAGAAACGTCAATAAATGACTGTAATATTCAGATAAGCGCTCCAACATGTAAGACTGCCACATCTACACAACTGAATTAGAATCTTATAGCAACAACAGAAAATATGATATTTTGTTCCACGGTGCGTAGGTTTTTGTGCTAGGAAACGAATATTGTGCATCACCCCAACTTTTCCTCATAAAAGAGATCGTCTAAATGGATATCGCAGTCAGGTTAACTGGACCGATGATTAATGGAGCTCTGTTCCCGTACCAGATTTGTTCTCCAGAGTGACTCCAGAGGAAGACGTATCTAGAGAGAACCACTGACACCCGTTCATCTTTTAAACGTCTAAGAAAGGAACGCCTATTCTCGTGGTCGCGTCACAATGTGGGCAGTCATACATATCTTTCGGCGCCCTCTAAGATCTCTACGTACACAAAACCGGTTCTATGAATGCTCAAAGTTATAAGGATGAGATGCTAGAACGATTTGTTAGGTCTTACACATAAACAAATGGTGACCCCTTATGTGAAACGGTAATATACACTCGCGGACAATGACATTTGCGCACCTACAAGAAAATATGCTACAACCGCGAAACTTTGCAAAAAGCTAGAGTGCATGCTGGTATGCAAATGATCCACGTTTGATGCGAGAGCGCATGAACGCATACCCTGTGGTGGCGCTGCAAGAACGAACCGGCAGTCTTATAAACCGGCGTGTAGTCGATGCCCCATGAAAGCGAAAAGCACCGGCCGACGCAAGCAAGATTACAGAGTGACAAGAATGCTGGGTAGATGCCAGAGATGTCGATTTACGCAACTTACGGGCTTTGAGAGAGGCTGGATCATCCGGCTGAAAACATAAGGGTGGTCGGTTCGTGCCCGTAACTTTCAGACACGAACGGATCTCACGGAGACCCGATCCACTATACAGGCAGATGAATGGACTCCTGTGTGCCCAAGAACCATTTCCCGACGCCTCGCGGAAGCGAATCTGCAATCCCAGCGCTCTTTACGTGTGCTGCCGTTAACCCCGAACATCGCCGGCTCCGTGTGTGTATGCCAGAGTGACGTGGAACGCTACAGACTGGTGACGTGCGATGTTTAGCGATGAGTGCCGTTTCGTTTTGGGGACAAATGATCATTGGGGTCCGGGTGCGGAGGTCAACGGCTCAATCCCGACCTCGCTATCGAGCGGCACACCTTCCCCACAACGCCGGCTCCGTAGTAGTGGTACGTGGATCATTGACGGGCCAGGGGTATGTGAATGAGATTCTACGGCCCAATATGCTCCCATTCCTGGCCGGGATTCCAGGTGCGCTATACCAGCAAGATAATGCCTGCCCGCATATGTCTGGGGTTGCCAAGGACTGCCTACGTCATGCCCAGACACTTCCACGGCCTGCCCGCTCCCCGGACATGTCCCCTATCGAGCATGTATGGGACAAGTTGAAATGCCGGCTGCTACCCTGCCGCACTATCCGGGATTTGGAGCACACTATCCAACACATGTGAGCTAGTCTGTCGCAGGATAACATCACGCGTCCGTTCGCCTCCATGCCGAACCGTATTGTAGCATGTATTGCCGCACGAGGCGGTGAGGCGCGTTATTGAAGATGACCGGACTGCGTGCCATATATCCCTCTGCAATTGTCCTGCAGCTCTGTTTTTGCCATCATGTGTATCATTCATTTGCATCATTATGTCCATAAAATTTCAATTCAACACGATGCTTCCTTCTTGGTGCTCAAATTTTATTGTCCGTGAGTATATGTCCTCACCGGGGCAGAATTGTTAACCAATAATCTGTATCCTATGAGACGGTAACACATGTCCTCACCAGGCCAGAAATTTGTTGACAAATACCTTGAGGAAAAAGTGATCAACCGTGTGGAGTGGCCAGGAAGTTCCCCTAACATGAATTCTGTCCAGAATGCTAAAGATGCTTTACGCAGATATATTCCAGTAGTTCAGACCCCTGGATTTTAAACCAGTCCTCCGTCAACGGACTTGTTTTCAAGGGGCAGAACAATTGAAAGGTTTGAAAGTGCATAAACTTTGAAACATAAATAGTTCATGATAAGTACATCAATTTTGGAGGACTGTGATCTTGCTCACTGTGAAAATTAATTTATTCTGTTCATTAATGTGTGGTTATGTAAGATAATTAAAACAAATAAGTTGTGCTGCCTGTGTAGCAAACATATAACTTATACGCAAGGGACGCTTATAGCGTAGTAAATCCGTTTATTTTTGTGGTGAAAATTTGTATAAAGATTCGCCAAATTTTCACACTCCACTGGGAGGCTTTGTCAAGGCAATGTAGACATATAATGCAGGAAATTAGAACTCGTAGGAAATAAAGATGATTTTTTGAAAATAATGTGGGTGACATCACGAGCAGTATTACGTGAGTTTTTAACACGCAATAATGCTGTGTGCCGCGATGTGTTTCTATCTTTTAACAACGCATGCCAAACCATTGGTAGTTCCATAGAGACCATGTCATTGCATGCCAGTTTGCTGGAAAGGATTTCGACTGTTTACCTGATGGCAGTTTCTTTAAAGTTCGTGTAAGGGGCAATTCTTCTAATACTATTCCATACAGGAGCGGCCGAGCAATGCATGACTTCTCTGGCGAGGGCTGTATTCTGCACGTCCTGGTACGTGTTCTTTACACCTAGTATCCAAGGATCTCTTTTTCACTCCGATATATATCTTTCCCGTGGTGTCAGGGTACATCAACGGTATAGTGTACACATCCGCCTTTACTTTCTCACACTGCTCCTTGCAGCTTGATATTATATGTGAATACGTGGTTGGTGATTCCATTGCTATTGAGATGTTGTACTTACGCAATAAATTCCTCAACCAATATATAAAGCGTGGTACACATGTGATGGAACCTACATATCTCATTGTTTACCTAGTTAGTTTTGTCATCGAAGACATTATACGACTCTTTACAGGTCTATGTATTCTGTCTATGTCATCCTTCTTATATCCAGCCTTTGGACCCTTGCTATAGGTATTATCAATTTCTTTATTATGTAGGTAGGCGGGTCTGCATACGCTCTATAGAACCATGCTCTAAAGTTTGTACTCTTTTGGGCAGTGTGAATAAGGAGGGACAAGGTTTGGTACTGCAGTTGGTTTATAATAAACATCAAAATCGAAGTTGGATGTTCCATTTCTTTTGAGTGCGACGTCAAGAAAATTCAGCGTCTCATTCATTTCAAGCTCCATGGTGAACTTTATTGTATTGTGTAGGTTGTTTATCTTGTGCATGAAATCGTTTAATTCGTCTATTCCATGTTTCCGTATGAAGAATATATCGTCAGTGTCACGGATCCATACACGGGGTTTCTTGATACAATTTACAAAGACGAGATCTTCTAGCTGTCTAAGTACTGCTTCCGCAAGGACTGAAGATAGAGGTGAATCCATTGGTGCTCCTTTTGTTTGTAGATGCCTCCATCCAACTTGAAATAGTTGGGATTAGTAACTAGATTTAAGGTGCTGATGATTTTTCTTCGTTTGTGTCGGTGTAAAGTTACGGGAAGTGACGATTATTTCTTCAAGGTTTCCAACAGCCTCTGGTATTGCTATAGAAGGATATCAAGACACTATGTCGAAACTTTCCATTATATTCCTATCAAATATTGTCAGTGTTCTTACTCATTCCACAAATTCTTTTGTTGACTTGATTAGAAAAAGTTTTTTAAACATTCAGAGAAGAATTTAGCTAGGGATTTTTCTGATATGTACTTAGGAGATTTGTTTTTTTGCTACTAGAGGCCTAAGGGCAGATCCGTTCCTTGTAACTTTTAAGCGTCCCTTGCATATTAACAGCCTGCTGTATTTAAAAATAAGAAAACATATAACTTTTTACCCGGAATTAATAACAGATTACGATTTGTTGGCATACAGATGCTGGACATGTTTAGCGATTCCCATGTTTCAGAAAACGGAAAAATGACATCACCGAGGAAAGGGAATCGAAGCCGCATCTCCCGATGTACGTTTGAGAATTCTACTGTTGCACCACACAGGACAACAAAGTTCCAAGCAACTGAAGCTAAGGAAATGCAGCTTAGGAATGCGAACAACTTTCCGGATATGAGATAGCCTAAGCCTTTTCAGCTTTATCGTAGGCTCGACGACATTTCTGATCCATGCACATGTACAGGACAACATATCTCCAGTATTTCACATCATAGAATCCTGGCTGGTTTAACGGTAATATGCCCAAATGTGATACGGTTTCGATTCCCGTTCCAGGGCGATGAAGCTTTCGAATTTTCGGAAGGATGGCTATATGGGAAAGGTAGAAATGTGAGACACTACAGATGCCGACAAGTCATATATACTTGTACACCGAAGAGCCAAAAAATATGATCACCCGAGTAATATGATGCTTGTCTTCCAACTGCCGCCAAAACTGCTCTTACCTGGCGAGGCATAGCGCTACAAGATTTCTATACGTAAGTTACGTAGTTGAGCCTACGCAGATTGGATTTGCTGTTCCAACGGAAAGCACACGTGCTTGATTGGATTGATATCTGGCGAATTTGGTGGCCAGGGAAATGTCTGGAATTCTTCATCATGGTCCAATAATCATTTTCAAGCAATCCGTGTAGTGTTGTAGCATAGCGCATTTTCTTGTTGAGAGATGGCACCAGTAAAGGGAAATACCGTTGCTGTAAAATAATGTACCTGGTCTGCAGTGATGTTTACGTAAGTTAAGGGTGCGCAACCTTTGGGTCAAGACCCTTTTTGGGGTCGCGAGGGTTTAGTAAGGGGTCGCCATTTCTTTTTCTTTTTTTCATCATCAAAATCCACTTTCCTCTGATTCCTGATGGAGATGTTTGCTGGGTTCGAGATCCATTTTCATTTAACAATGATTCCTCCTTAAGACTAATTCTGAAAGAAAAGGAGGGGTTAATTGAAATTTCTACAGATGGAACTCCACGAATCAAGTTTAGAACATCGGTATTGTGAAAATCCTCCAAATACGTGGCGTAAGTGAATAAACAAAGACATCGCTCTTTCCACGTTTAGCAACGCACAGCAACCGAAAAATTGTTATTCGGCCACCGCCGGGGAATTGAATCCCAGTTCTCTCGATATCTAGCAGAGCGCGTTAGCTTTACACCTCGGTGGCCAACAATCCACGGCGCTATGTGCGTTTTTCTGTCAGCATCTGACATTATAAATCCGTAAAATGAGTTCAGCTACTGAGAAGTCTCCATCTGGTGGGCATAAACGGCATTGGCTATATATTTATTCATTATCATTGACTGAAATTTGGATATCCGTGAAGAATGAACATCCATTATTGGTGAAAAGAGCACTGCAACATTTACTTCCTTTTGCCTCAGCATATTTATGCGAAACTGTCTTTTCTGCTCTTACGACAATTAAGACCAAATAGCAATCTACATTAGAAGTCGAAAATGATCTCAGAGTAGCGATTTCAAGTGTAAAACCAAGAACGGAAAGCATAATTCCCAAGATTCAAATTCATGATTCCCAAGAGTCAAACTCATAATTCCCAAGATTCAAACTCATAATTCCCAAGATTCAGACTCAAAGTTCACATTAGGGCTGTCAAACAGAGGTTGTGTAGTTTGTGTTTATTTTGTGTTTCAGTATCTCCTACATATTATTTCTAGTTAGATGAAATACATTATATTGACGAAAGTCACCGGACATTTAGAAGAGAAACACAACACAGCATTTATTGGCATACATTAGTACGTTGTCGGTCCATCTTTGGCCGTAATGCATGCACTGACCCTTCGAGACATGCTTTCGACAAGGTTTTGGAACACAGCGATAGGTATGCGCTTCAGTTCAGTACATAATGCTACCGCTAACTGTTGCTTAGTAGCAGGCCTTGGTTCCAAACTTCTTATGCGGCACTCTAATTCATCCCATAGGTTCTCTATGGGATTAAGATCAGGGCTCTGTGCTGGCCAGTCCACAAACGATACGGAATTACCGTCAAATCACGCCGTAAAAGTCCTTGCTTTATGGCTCGGTGCATTATCCAGCTGTTACCAACAAGGCTTGGTTCCATAGTATTGCCACAGAGCTGGTAGGGCATAACTGTACAGAATATCGAGATAAACGGGCTAGTTAATAGGTTTGTCCACGATAACCAATGGGCCGGAACCATACCACGAAAAACACCCCCACATAAGTTCACTGCCAGCTCCAAACTTGACCGTAGGAAAAGTACACTGTGGTAAACAGCGTTCCCCCGGCTGCTGCCATACCCACACACGGCAATCAGACTCATGGATCGTTTACCGGGATTCATTAGTCCATAGGACCCGTTTCCATTGATCTACGGTCGACGATAAATGTTCATTACACAATGCTAAACGACGAATAGCATTCCGAGTGGTGGAGATGAAAGGCTTATGAGCCGCCGCACGACCACGGTAACTCACGGAATGAAGTTCTCTGCAAATGGTACGTGTACATACCGAGGTTCCAGGATTTTACTCCCTTGTTACCGAGGTCTTGTACAGTAATCCGTCGGTTAGCTGTAACGACCTTCCTGAGACTTCGACGTCATCTATCACTGATTTTCTTTGGTCTATCGGTACGTTTTGATGCTTTAAGCACGCCATGTGTCTTCTACTTATTCAGTACATCCAAAATGTTTAAACGACTTGGGTATGTTTAAACGACTCTCAGTTTCTCTTTTTGACAACCCACTAATAAAACACCGAACAATCTTTCCTTTCTCAAAGTCAGTTCTCTACCGCCGCGACATTTTCACTCAACCTCACAGTGCGATATGATCGCGGTGAGCTGCAGGCTTGTTTTTATACCGTTTACAACTGTACCGTGCATCTTAGCAACGCAGTGGGTCCTTTAATTTGCTTTTGAAAGGGGTGTCCGGTAATTTTTGTCAATATAGTGTATTTTGAAATATTTAATTAATAAATGTAACTAATATTGGTGAATATAAAATAAATGTCTTTTAAAAATGCATATATGAATATATTTTTTAACCCCTTGTTTTATTTACATGGTGACACAGGCAGTGACGCCCATTTGATTACTTTTAGGGTGGGGGGGCTAAGAAAAATCCTTACCTCCTTCAAGGCGGTCAAACATTTTAGTAAATGTACAAAATACTAAAATACAACAAAAATAACTGATACAATCAATCATTAATGTCTTATTATTTTTAAAAAATGCTTTAAAAGAAGCTTTCGTCTATTTTACCCCCATGCCCTTCCTTATGGGCGCCCTTGGACACAGGGTCTCTATAACAGAATATTTCTTCAGTGGGTCGCACCCATAAAAAGGGGTGCATACCACTGATGAGTGATAAACATAATAATTTCCTGCAATGAACGACAGGACCCAAGGTTTCTCAGAAGGACATTACCCAAAGCACTGCACTTCCCCCACCGGCTTGTTTCATCCCATGGTGCTTCCTGGTACCCAATACTTTCCCAGGTAATCGGCGCACACATACTCGGCCATCCACATGGGACAACAGAAAAGAGATTCATTGGGCCAAACGACCTACTTCCAATCACTCAAGGTCAAGTTTTGACGCTCGGGTGCCCATTGTAGATATGTTCGAGTGTGAACGGAGATTAGCATGGGCAGCCGGAGCGGCCTGCGGCTACACAGCCTCATTTTAAACGGGTTTCGATGTACTGTGTGTTGTTGCACATCACCTGCATTCGATTTAGCGGCGAGTTTCGGTGTACTGTGTGTTGCCCTTCACCTGCATTCGATTTAGCGGTGAGTTACGCTATACAATAGTGTCCCTTCTGTTGGCTCGTACGATACGGGATAGCCTTCGGTCATCTGTAACATCGATGAGCAGTGGTGGACGCACATCTTGCCGGTGGTTTGTGGTTTTTATCTACTCGGACCACTTTTTGAAGGTACTAGCTACCGCTGACCGTAAGCACTCCACAAGCCAGCTGCAGCTGACCGTAAGCACTCCACAAGCCAACTTCAGCTGACGGTAAGCACTCCACAAGTCAGCTGCAGCTGACCGTAAGCACTCCACAAGCCAGCTACAGCTGACCGTAAGCACTCCACAAGCCTTGGCGTTTCGGAAATGCTCTGACCCAGTCGCTTGGCCAGCATAATTTATCTTTTGTAAACACACTTAAGTCCGCTGTCTTTCCCATCTAAAGAACAAGAACAACACTGATTAGCAGTGCTCAGTACAGATGTTAGTTATACCATTTCGTGATCTTCCCAATCGCCGTTGTTTATCTGCAGTTGCTTCGATTTTGCATAAAGAACCGTGGTCACAATGCTTTGACTTTTCAGTCTATATGCATTTCATGTACGAGGGTTGTACCGAAAGTAGTACAAAAGTGGGCGTTTATTAACTGACAGAGGTCGTTCAAATTACACATGTTGGTAGAGTAACTCTTCCTCTAGCCCTCTGGCTTCCAAATAATGGATTCCAAACAGAAGCAGCGTTCCGTCATTGAGTTCTTGGCGAAGAAAGGGTGTAAGTTGTCCGACATCCACAGAAGGCCACAGAATGTTTACGGAGGCGACACCATTGACAAGAGCAATGTGCACAGATGGATATAGAAGTTTAAAGAAGGGGAAACCAGCATTGAAGACAACCCCCGCAGTGGGAGACCATCATCTGCGACCACTGGCAAAAATCTTCAGCGAATGAATGAATTGATTCGCGCGGAGAGACGAGTCACACTCAGTGATCTTGTTGCATAACTGGACTGTGGTCACAATGCCATACAGAAGATGGTGGAAGACTTTGGGTATCAAAAAGTGTGTGCAAAGTGGGTAACTCGGCAGTTGACACCGGATTTGAAGGAGAGATGGGTGGAAGTCTGCTCTGATCTGCTGGAAGCGTTAGAATCCCACAAAGACACGTTTTTTTCGATGTGGTGACAGGGTATGAAACGAGAGCGTACCTTTATGATCCGGAAACGAAGAATCAATCCATGGAATGGCGTCACACCTCTTCACTGAAGTCTGAAAAGTTCAAGAGCCAGCGACCAGCACAGAAAATCATGGTGACTGTGTTTTTGGGGGATGTCAGGGGTGTCATTTTTCTTGATTTTCTGGAACGTGGCCGTACCGTGACCAGCGAGCGGTACATCGAGACACTCAAGAAGCTCAGAGAAGCCATAAGGAGGAAGAGATCGAACGAACAAGAATCTGAAAAGGATTCACATTCACCATGACAATGAGAGACCACACACATCTTTGGCAACAAATCAGGCGATCAGCAAATTAAGTTGGTCAGTGGTCCCCATCCACCGCATAATCCATATCTGGAGCCCTCCGATTTCTACCTGTTTGGGACTGATAAGGACAGTCTCTGAAGACAACGATTTGATGACACAGACGAGGTGAAAGGGGCTGTGAAAAAGTGGGTACAACAGCCCACACCTGAATGTTTTCAAAGGGGATTCAAGAATTGTGCCCAACAATGCTGGCGCAAATGCATCGCTTGTGATGAAGACTATGTTGAGTAGTACCTTTGTAAAGAGGAAGAGGTGCTCTACTAACATGTGGAATTTGAACAGCATCTCTCAGTTAATAAAAAAGTTATGCCCACTTTTGCATTACTTTAGGTACAACCCTCATATTTGTGAATAATTATTTCTTCGGAGATTTCGCTTCCCATTGCGTTTCCATTTCGAAAAGTATTTTCGTCCCTTTTTGTGCGGACATCTGTTTATTTACCTCTGAGTAATTATCCATAATAATGTAATTCGATAAGTAGTTTCATTTCTCTCTCGTTGGGACAACAAATAACTTTACATTTTTGCTCTCAATCAAGTAAAAGAAAGTGCGAGATTTTGAACTCTTTGGTTTGTGCCAAACAGAGCTATTTGTCTTTGCTATCGTTCGAAGAATCTTTGAGTGAGTGATGTTCATTCAGTCGACGTCGTCAAACAATCCTCAGTGTGTTTGTTAATCGGCAGCCAGCATGTTCCGATTATTGCAGCAATTACGGGCATGGAAGATCGCGTTCCACACGCAAGAGCCAGTTATAACATAAATGACAACAAGACTCAATTTAATCAAGCCCTCCCTTTGTTCCAAGTTAAATTGTCAGCGGAATGTGATCCAAAGATCTGCCATTCATAAACTCAAATGCCACATACAGAAGCTACTCCTCTGAAATGTCATCCAAGCCCAGAGGCTAATTAACCCGATCGTCTAGTATTCCACATCACATAACTCATTCTTGTCATTATGATTGTAATGATTCCAATGCTGCTGAGAAACCGGAAAGCGATGACTTAATTGTTTACTTCTCGGTTCAGGCAACGGCTTGGCTTCGCGAAGTCTTCTTTTCTCGAATTCCGGAGTCATGCTCTGGGCGCTTTGTAACGCATCGCAGCACAATGTTGTTATTTTCAGCATGTGCCTGTAAAGATAGGGACGCTGCAGCAATTAATTTCTGCTTAGCTGGCTCATGACCTTAATTCATGTTAAAGTACGACCTAGATAAATTAAATCGCTTTATTACATTTACGAGTGCACAAAAAACAGATTCGCGCTCACCCTAGATATATACAAACTTCAACAGATTCGCGATCACCACATAATGGATAGCAATATTCGAGATATCTGTATAAGAATATTTAAGGGAACAGATTCTTGTTCGCTCAACTGCCCAGCTTTTTTCATTTCGGCTGTGTATAAATACCTACAGGCATGGGCAGAGGAACCCGATAATTCCAGGGGAAAGGGAAACTTCTCCGAGAGTTGAAACAATAAAAAAAACTGAGAGAGAGAGAGAAATAGTACTTTATATGTGCAAGTACTCTAACAAATCATCGTCAATTATTATCAATCCACTGCTGGATGAAAGTCCCTTCGATAACTTTTTGTCTTGAGCATACTTCCGAATTTCACCCAACCATCTCCCAAGTGGTCTGCTTCTGGGTCTTCTCCTGCCCCTTAATAAAATCCAATCTAATATCTCTGTTGTTTAACGGTGGTCAGTTAGTTCATATAGCAATACGGCAACCCCATCGCCATTTCAGAATTCTTTAACGATTTTCCTTGAAGTGAAGAACACAATGGTGAGTTAACTTTTCAACTTATTCGTGAGAAAGCAATTTTCAAAATTGCACTTTAAGTGTTTTCCAGAAAACTGCGAAACGTGATGACTGTCTCCAGGAAATTTTAATTAAAAATATTATGCCATATGTGAACAAAATTTTAAAGATTTCTTAGGAAGACCCTACTCCACTGAGGGGACCATGAAATTCCAGGGGTCCGGACCCTCCCCCTGCCTCTATGCTTACAGGTTTCGTGAGCATAAATGATATCAGATAAACAATAATCAAGGAGCACAAATACACCAAATTAATCAGCTTTGGTTTAACGTCCGTTGATTTTATTGGCGTAAAAATAAACTAACATAGCCGAACTTTCGCTCACCAACGGGTGGCATTTCAGCCTTGAAATAACACTTAAGTCCTAAAAATGTAGAAGTTAATACATTTTTTGTTAACAATTTGTGTAAAGCACATATTTCTCCTTCCTTCAGATTACTTAAAATAAACTGCTCGTCATAGAAAATAGCACACCATGAAGGAATGCACGAAATCAGATGAAAATGTAGACAAGTACGTGGGAAAGAAGTAGACAAGTAGGAAAAGTATGTAGACAAGTAGGTGGGAAAGAAATCATTTAATTTCTGAGAGATTACATAAATGCGATCGGCAGGGAAACAGTATAATGTGGCCTGTCTCAGTAGGTCATGTGACCGCCATGCTTGGCTGTACATTCGTCAATACGGCGTGGCATCGAGTGGAAAGTCCCCGTATGGTGTCCTGTGGTATCGCTGAACATGTGTCGTTGACGTGGGTCTAAAATCCATCGGTATTGCGAGGAAGTCGTGCAAAACTATTAAGTCATCTGCCGATGACGTCTCACACATTCACTATTCGAGAGAAATCCGCAGCAGAGTTGGAAACGGGTCAAAACGTTTGGACCCGGACCGGGTAGTCACATAATTAGCCCCGACCTGGACCCAACCCGGACAAATCTGCTTTGAACTATAAATTCGAATATATCATGATCATCACTGCCAATCAACATCAATCCACTACTGGATGAAAGTCTACTCAAGTTTCACCAACAACGGCCTGTCTTGGGACAGTCTCCTCCATCCACCCATCTCCTACGTGGTTTTCTTCTGGGTCTTTTCCTGTCCCTTGTAATCCAGTCTAGAATTTCGGTTGTCCATCGGTAGTCCATTCCTCTGGCAACATGTCCAGCCCATTATCATATGAGGGATTTTACTCTGATCATGATGTCTTCCAATCTTATCAAATTCCGTATTCACGAGTTCCTCCTTTTATCTTTCTTGGTTACACCAAGCATGTATCGCTCTATGCTTCTTTCAGTTGTCTGCAGTCTTTTTATGTCTTTTTTAGTTAAGGTCCACGTCCCAGCTCCGTACGTAAGCACCGTACGTAAGCCCTGATTAAACATTTTTCTTTTAAGACATGCTCTTACAAATTTTAATGTTTTTCCAAAAGCTCTCCAACCAAGTTTTTTACTCCAAATAATTTCTTCATCAATGTGACCTTCGCTTGATATCTGCTGCCCAAGGTAAATGTAGGAAACATATTGGTTATCGCCAGCTTTCACCCATCAACTGATCAATCTTCATTCGTTGTAAAAGTATTGTACTTCACTTTTGTCTTCGAAAGTTCATTTTTAATCCCATTTCATTACCCTTCTCAGCAAGTTCCTGGATCATACTCTGCAGCTCTGAAGATTTATTTCCAAGACCTCTGAAGGGCTCTTTGAAATACTTTTTTCTTTTAAAAAATAAACGGAAATAAAACCGTTCATTACCCTTCTCCGCAAGTTCCTGGATCATACTCTGCAGCTCTGAAGATTTATTTCAAAGAATTCTGAAGGGCTCTTTGAAATATTTTTTTTTCTTTTCAAAAATAAAACGGAATAAAACCGGCTCGAAATTGGGTCAGGAACACCTTGGTCCGACCCGTTTGACCCGCAACAAATTGTTGACTAGAGACCCGCTGACCCATGGCCTGTTTCCAGCTCTGATCCGGACATCCCCCTGTCTAGGGAAGCACCTGGACACCCATTAGACATTGTCTACTGATGTTGGCAGTGTCTAGGCGGATATTATCTTGTTGAGATTGCGCACCAGGTATACTACAGAGATGGTCAATATAACGGGCTGCGGCACCACATCGACGTATCTTCGTGTTTTTATTGTACACAATATGCGTACAAGCGATAAGCAGCTGTTGAAACTTATAGCTCCAAAAACCCTAACATTAAGCTGTGACGCAGTATGACCACCACGAGTGAGCACATCATCAGCCTGGTGATCACCTTGTTTTCATTCAGTTAATAATCTAACATCAACGCTGAGAAAGCAGCGGTACTCGCCGCTGAATATGATGCAGTTCCATTCGTCCTAATATTCATGTCTGGTATGGCATCACTGCAACCTTGCAGTTCGATGTACTGTGGTGAGTGGCAGTCGTCTCAGTGGCTGGCGAGAATGCAAACCTGTCTCAGCCAATCTGCGATTCCTGGTCCGTGTCTGTACGTGGATGTCCGTAGCTGCTCGTACATCTCGTCGAATGGTGTCCGCTGTATATTGTGGAGCAACTACGTCTTAGGGTTGAATACGGCGATCGAGGGCTTACCGGACTTCAGTATTCGCGCACCATCCCAACTACTGTAACGCACGTTGCCTTTCTCCAACTATTGTCACCACATTCGGCCGACAGTTTTTGCATCCCGATGCGTTTCCGCAGCGATTCGGCTCAAGGACCAACCAGACGTTTGCAGCCATATGATAAAGCAAAGGTATCCGGGCGATGGTAGGATTCCAGATGACGACACCAGGCCTTCTCACTCCTTACGCGTGCTTTGGCCGCCGAAATCACCCTAATGCAATGGTACACGCGTCCAAGTAAGGTCCACCGAACTTAGTTACGTCGAGGTGGTTTGCTATTTCATCTCCCTCACCTACTACGTGATCGTTGCGTACTTGCAATAATTTATGTAACCCAACTCGCGGCACATTATAAGGCCCTTTAAAAATACAAGGC
The DNA here is from genome assembly GCA_039090855.1 of Macrothele yani. Lineage (NCBI taxonomy): Eukaryota > Metazoa > Arthropoda > Arachnida > Araneae > Macrothelidae > Macrothele > Macrothele yani. Next base: position 6,942,778 of record CM077030.1, on the reverse strand, counting down.
TATGACATTAGAGAGATGAGTTCCTCCTTATAATGACGTCACACGGAAACCAAGTCTTCCGATTGGTTACCAACTTTATCTCTTATGACATCAAACACGACACCGACGTATCAGGCTGTGTAACATGAGAGTAGCATCATCTAACGTCATGCCCTTGGACATACCGTCTAATTTGCATGGCGCTCTGACAAATACTTCCTGGTATGTGGCATCTTCTATGACGAATAGTGCGAAACCCACGGGTTAGCGTGCATTGAGTTCATAGTGATGATGACTGCTTTATTCCACCGTTTAATCAGATTTGGAAAAATATGTTTCAGAAAACTAATTTAGAATATTTTTGCTCCTATATTATCAAAACATAATAAGTAAGTGATGATCGATTTAATTGTTTTTTTACTTTGTTCCTTGGAGGCTTAAAAAATAATTTATTTGACCTGGTGGTACAGATGCTGTGACAGGATCAACAGACATAGTTGTACAGAATTGCCAGGCAGACATAGACAGTATATTCATTTTGCATCAACAATGTACAGAGCGAACATGGCATACAGCATGCCAAATGAAAATTTAACAGAGAGGAAGCTAGTGCTGATTAAGTAACACATAAACATAGCGAACATAGCATAGTATACAGTATGCCAAATGATCAAGTAACACATAGACATAGCGAACATGGATGCAGTATGCCAAATGATCAAGTAACTCAGATAGAGCACACATAGACATAGCGAACATGGATGCAGTATGCCAAATGATCAAGTAACACATAGACATAGCGAACATGGATGCAGTATGCCAAATGATCAAGTAACACATAGACATAGCGAACATGGATGCAGTATGCCAAATGATCAAGTAACACATAGACATAGCGAACATGGATGAAGTATGCCAAATGATCAAGTAACACATAGACATAGCGAACATGGATGCACTATGCCAAATGATCAAGTAACACATAGACATAGCGAACATGGATGAAGTATGCCAAATGATCAAGTAACACATAGACATAGCGAACATGGATGCAGTATGCCAAATGATCAAGTAACACATAGACATAGCGAACATGGATGCAGTATGCCAAATGATCAAGTAACACATAGACATAGCGAACATGGATGCAGTATGCCAAATGATCAAGTAACACATAGACATAGCGAACATGGATGCAGTATGCCAAATGATCAAGTAACACATAGACATAGCGAACATGGATGCAGTATGCCAAATGATCAAGTAACACATAGACATAGCGAACATGGATAGCAGTATGCCAAATGATCAAGTAACACAGAGAGAACCAGTGCTGATCAAGTAAAACATTAAAACCCAGTGCAGAAAGACAAACACAAACATCCGTGATTTAATGCATGTTGGGATAAAGTCCCATAAAATACTATTACACACGTTACTGTACAGGAGCCCTAAAACAACCAGTTGACATCAGTGATAATGAAATATTATATCATTTATACGTATAATGATAATGAAATATTGTATTAAAACATCGCTACATATTCAACATATTTTTCAACATAATATGTTGAATATGTAACGATGTTTTTAAGTTCAGATATAATATTTCATTACCATTGATGTCAACTGGTCGTTTTGGGGCTCCTGTACAATAACTTGTGAAACAGTATTTTATGGGACTTTATCCCAATATGCATTGACTATCTCCCACGTATTATATTGTTCAAGTATATGTATAGATTGAACTTTAAGTAAAATCCATACCTTACCGGGATTTGAACCCAAACCCATCCCTGAGCGAATGATCAGAAGCCATCGTTTGGACCTCTGCGCCACCAGGGCGGCAATTGTTTTATAAGGAATTTTTTTCTAGTTCAACATTCCTTAAGCAGAGATTTTACAGAAGGTTGCTATGTCGAAAACTGCACTACCTGTAAGTTTCTCTTTCTATAAGCTTAAAATATGTATCGAATTAATATGTCATTTACGAGAGAGTATATCTAATTGTTATGTCATTTATGATTTTGTTGGATTGAAACAAGATCTTGTAGCGATGCATGAGAGATAGAAAATATTTTGGGGGAGTCCAAGTATGATTTTTGCGTTTTATGTAAGTAAAATTTTAATAAGGTAATATCCCGTGTCTGTCTAGATAGGTAATTCTTCAGTAGGTAATCCGTTAAAGAGCCAAGCACTACACGCAAGTAAAAAACAAAAAATCAGGGCTTTTTATGACAGCTTGATTTAAGTCTTCCAAGAATTCTACTGCATAAACGCTGTGACATTTACTGCAGCCGTACGAAGCGAAGTCGTTGGTTGCAAGGAATTTAATGTAATCAGCTTTAAATTTCTGGAAAAATCTTTCGAAAACGATTGGAAATCTGTGATGCCGAGCGAGCCATTACATTTTTATGGATTAGTATTCTACGTCTGGCCCTGTTTCTCGTATCGAACTCGGAACACAAGCTGAGACAAAATCCCGGAAGGGGTGGAGAAGAAATTCAGTGTAAGATTTATGCTCGGCCACGAATTCTTGTGCTTCACATGCAAATCGCACCGTAAAGAAGGTATAAAGTGAAATCCAATAAATCCGATAAGGGACACATTTTTGAGCCATAAGTGGATGAAAATTCTTCTGCTGGGGAAGCACAGTCGGATGATGGAAGAGCAACGGGGAAAGGAAACGCAAGAGAAAGTGCCCTGACACGCAGATGGATGAGAAGATCAAAACGATGGGGACTTTCCTGCGTCAGGACAAACGTAATTCTGCCTCGGTCTTCCTGCCAAACCTTATGTGACGCCCCTCGAACTACTTTTATAGAAAGACAACGACGGAAAACCACGCCGCCACAAAGTGAATAATACGACGATGCTGTGTATACTCTAATACGCAACTCTGTGGCGGATTGAATATTTGAATAAATTGCTCCGATAGACACGCTGACCCATGAACCAGAAAAGTGCAACTCCAAAAAAAGCTCACTTTTTGTTCTCAATCGGGAAGTCCGGACAGTTTTCATTTCTGTGATCCTTTTTCAGTAATTTGCTTTGCATCGTAAGTATTATTTCACTGAAAGATAGACAAACTGTGAAAATTAGCAAAATTTTCTGAAACAATTGACTGTTCTACAAATCTATTTAAGCACATTTTATCACGAATGAATTATCATAACGCTGGGAGAAAGTGCTGTAGATTTTTGGTAAACACCCTATCCGTGCTTGATGTTTTCATACTTAGTTGCATAAAAATATCTAAAATGTCGTTTTGCATTTTTATTTACGCTTTCCAACCGTAGGTTGCAGAAGCGCATATGATCCAGTTTTGCCCTTCCGTCCGATAACACGCGTAAAAATGGTTTGATTTCGATGAAATTTTAGTATGTCGTAGGGGATCACCTGGGAACGAACCCTATTGAAAATGGGTGCAATAAGGTCAAAGGTCAGGACACAGGAGCGGGATCCATTCCATTGCCCTTATGCGTCATAACTTACGTAAAATGCTTCGATTGCGACAAAACTTTATCATGTTGTTCTGAAGATATACTGAACCGGCTCTGTTGAATATAATCGAAATGCGGCCAAAGGTCAGGGCACTGGAGTGAGATTTATTCCACAGTCATTATCCTCATAACTTGATTAAAAATGCTTCTATTGCGACAAAACTTTACAATGTTGTTCCAGAGGAATACTGAACCAAGTCTGTTTAATAAAATCGAAATGGGGTCAAAGGTCGGGACACAGGAGCGAGATTTATTCCACAGCCATTATCCTCATAACTTGATTAAAAATGCTTCTATTGCGACAAAACTTTACAATGTTGTTCCGGAGGTATACTGAACTAATTCTGTTCAATATAATCGATATGGGGTCAAAGGTCGGGACACAGGAGCGAGATTTATTCCACAGCCATTATCCTCATAACTTGAGTAATAACTTGAGTAACGATTTCTGGTATGTTGGAAAGCGTATCATAATCAATGCATTGCATGATTTTACTAACTTGTTTTACATAATGTAAGCGATGATGTAAAAATAGGACTATTTTTTAAATTTACACTTAGATAATTTTCATTTTTAAAATTAATTTCTCTAGTTCGAGGTAAACAACTGGAAACCACATGGAATCAGTTAGAGCAAGAAAATAGCATATACGTTTGTACCTTACGTAGCGAGAAAACTGTGCACTACTTAATGTGGATGATATCTATATTCTACAGCTAAAAAAACGCTTTATTCAATCAAAGTTCCAGAGACTGAGATATAACTCCTAAGAAAAAATCAAAGTGGCACAGTAGCAACTATGCCGCAACCTACAAAGTAGAATTACGTCAACTGTCACTATTTCATGGCACTATGTCACTAGTTCTACGACCTTAAAAATTCAGTGAATGACAGTTGTGTAGTCCTACGTTGTAGGTTGCTGCACAGTTGCCAATGCGCCCCTTAGATTTTTTTTCAGATGTAAAATTTCTAAGAAATAAAACGAAAGAAATGTTTTACTTTGTTTACTTAAAAGCAACTTATACGATATACAATTTGTAGTAACTTATGCTGATTATAAATTAATGTTAGTAGAAGTAAAAGGCGTAGTATCATCGTTGTCAGTAGTTATTGAGATTTTTGTAGTCCCAGAACAACACACAAAGTGAGTTTCGCCGCCAGTGTCCATATCGGGTAAAATATTTTTCTTGTTTTCTTAAGCCACACTAGATGAAGATATTCCACACTCGAAGATTGAATTAATTCAGTGAAGTTAGAAGAGTTTCCTAATCTAATAACGACTTTCATTTACTCGAGTTCGAAACGTCGACATTGCATGGCAAGCAAAATGCATTTGAGCATTTCTGAAATGCTATTTGTTTAACAAAAATTAATGAAAATTTTGTGGTTTTTACTAGGTTCCATTTGAGTTGTAGAGAGCAAAATCTGTGATAAATGGCTATCAAATCGCGCTAAACCTTGGAGGATGATCGAACTATTGAAAACGTGGACTCCTTTGCAATTTCTATAGCTCCATTAATTTTAAGAGGAATGCGGAAAGCCTGAGACGTACTTTTGATCTTTCTCCTTAATTAGCCCGATGTGCAACGAAAACGGATTCTCTCGCCGTGTCTTTCACTTTAGCATGAAATCCAGAACGACATCGGCCATAGAACATGATTCTAAATAACCGAGTTCTTTTACTGACAAAAGTAATTTAAATCAAAATTCAAGATCTGAATTATCCCTGGGAGAAGGGACTGCAATTTACTATAATCTCCTTTCTCAGGGAAACTAAAGGAGTAATTAAAGCTGAGGAGGAAATTTTGATTAAAATAATTCATCAGACCAAAGGGTACTTGTGCTCATCGGGTAAGAGAATGAGACATCCAATCAGAGAGATTGCAGAAACTTTCACTAAGCATCAGTTTCTCTCACCGTCCGTTGGTAAGAACCAGAGAAGATCCTCTTCGACAGTTCAGCAAAAGTGTTTTTCAATTTCTTAGGGAATTACGTAGAACGACGGAGAAAAATTACTTATTACTTTCTCTAAAAAAACGATTGCTATCGACTTTCCTCTTTTTCACGAAGAATAAGAGAAGACAAAGTTTACGAATATAAAGCATTACAACAAAGAGCCAAAACAATACGACCACCTGCCTAATGCGATGTTAATCCTCTGCGTGCCCCCAAAGCAGGTCTTACCCGGTGAGATTTCTGAAGGTGTCTTTTCGCATCTGATACCATCAGGTTTTTTATTAAAGGTTTAACGACCACCGTGAGCAACTCAATGGGCTATAAGCAGTCGTCCGTCCCTAATTTATGGTCACTGGTTCCAGGGAAGGGAGAAAGCCAGTGCCGTAAGACAAACACAACATCCATGCCTAACCGGTTTTCCAACCCGGACCCCTTCACGGAATAATGGTTCTAAGAAAGCGCTTAGACCACTGCGCCACCGGGACGGCTAACAACAGGTTACCAGCAAATCCTCTAAATCTTGGAAAATGCGTGGTTGAACCGCCGCGTATCGGATTTCTGTTCCAACACAAATCACGGATACGCTATTAGATTGATGTCTGGGGAGCCGCCCCGGTGGCGAAGTAGTCTTAGCGATGACTTCTGGTCATTCGTCCGAAAGGTGTGCGGGCTCGAACCCCGGTGAGGCATGGATATTGTGTTTGTCTTAAGGCAATGGCGTTATCCCTTCCGTGGAACCAGTGACCCTAAATTAGGGACTGGCGACTGCTTCTAGCCCGTTGAGTTGCTCACGGTGGTCGTTGAACCTTGAATAATAATAATATGTCTGGGGAATTTGGAGGCCAGGGCAATACCTGGAGTTCTTTTCATGTTCCGCGAACCATTCTCAAAAAATCCGGGCAGTGAGGCAGGGTGCATTATCCTTCTGAAAGCACTCACTACTAGAGGGAAATACTCTTGCCATGAAAGGATGTAACTGGTCTGCAATGAAGTTTACGTGGGCGGTAGACACAGAAACACTTCGAAATTTTAGCTCCTCGTATCTTCAGTTAAAGTCGTATTCTTTTATTTCACGTTTGTTATATAGAATGAAATGTACACTGAAGTGCCAGAAAATCTGGTACACCAGTCTGATACTTGGTAGGTCCCCCACGAGAGCGCAGGACTGCAGAAATACGATAAGACATGGACTCCACTAGCTTCTGGAAATATGCTGTAGGCAATACACACCATACTTCCTGCAGAGCGTTCCACAATTCGGGTGTACTCCGAGGTTTCGGATTCCTGTGTTCGATAGCGCGTTGCATGGCATCTCAAATGCGTTCTATCACGTTCAGATCTGGGGACTTGGGTGGGAAGGGCAACACCCCAAACTCAGATGAATGCTCCTCTAACCATAATGTGGCGTCCCGATACTTGTGTGGAGGTGCATTGTCCTGTTGGAACAGGCCCAACCCATCAGCATGAATGCAGGACATGAACGGGTGTACCTCGTCAGAAAGAATGCGCACATAGCATTAGCCGGTCACAGACGTTTGTAGACGTACCAGGGGTCCCAGCAAAGTCCAGCTAAACACACCCCATACCATTATGGACCCCCCACCAGCCGGCACAGTTCCCTGTTGACAGGCGGGATCCATGGCTTCATGGGGTTTGCGCCACACACGAATCCTTCCATCTGCCCGATACAGTTGGAAACGCGACTCGTCAGATCAGGCTACTTGTTTTCAGTCATCAAGTGTCCAGTGGCGCTGTTGCCGTGCCCAAGCGTGGCGCATAGCTCTGTGTCGTGCACCCATCAAAGGGACTCGAGTTGGGCGTCGGCTCCCAAAGCCCATATCGTGCAGGGTACGTTGCACAGTCCGGACGCTGATGCTTATTGAGGCACCAGCATTATTTTCCGATTACACCTGCGAGAGTGTTGCACAGCTATCGCGTGAAACGATTCTTGACAGCCGACGATGGTCTCGTTCACCTAATGTCTTTTTACGGCCACACTGGTATCGTAGGTTGGATGTTTTGCCGGAATTCTTCTAGTCACGGTACACCTTTGCAATGGTCGCCCGTGAAATTCCGAACTTCGTTTCTACCTCCGAAATACTATGGCCCATCTCACGAGCGCGAACTATGACACCGCGTTGAAAATCGCTTAAATGGTTACAAGTAATAACGATTCTCTCATATCCTTGCCAGCTGTCAGAGCTGTTTTTTCATGCCGAAAGCAGCTCTGACAGGTGGCAAGTACGTCTATCGCTTTATATACGCACTGGTGGACGCAACCGAGTACGCGCATAGGTGGCGTTGCTATGTATTTTTTCATAAGCTCGTCTGTACCAGTTTTTCTCGCACTTCAGTGTACATATCTTGGTATAACGAAGACTTTGGTTTTGAACCTGGAGACTCTAGTTATTAACTACCCGAGAGAGAGGATATGAGGAAATAATATTCCAGGATTAGTACAAGTGGTATTCTCTCCTCTGTTTTCAGTTTAGACGAGTGGAGTTTAGACGAGCGGAGGGTAGCCAGTTTAAATGAGCGGAGGGTAGCCAGTTGAGACGAGTGGAGGGTAGCTAATTTAGACGAGCGGAGGGTAGCCAGTTTAGACGAGTGGAGGGTAGCCAGTTTGGACGAGTGGAGGGTAGCCAGTTCAGACGAGTGGAGGGTAGCTAGTTTAGACGAGTGGAGGGTAGCCAGTTCAGACGAGTGGAGGGTAGCCAGTTTAGACGAGTGGATTTTAGTCAACTAACCATTGTCCAGCATACGCTGGAACTGAAGGTCTTTTCTCGAGCCAACTACCGACGAAGAAATGTCTCACTCCCTCTGAAAGTGAATTCGTATGTATCTTTCGGATCCATTTTTATAAGTGCGACTGTAGCAGTAGGTAATGGCATTCCATTCCCTGTTACAAATGGCTGTTGTAGTGATGCGTTTGACCTCTGGGAACTTTCCAGCTAACCATGTCCAAATAAGGACTGCGTTACCGTTTGTCTCTGAATTTCACCCCATACGCAGCGGCTTCTGAGTCTTTTATTTCTTCGGAGTGTTTGAATTCTTTACAAATTGAATCTCTACAAACCCTGTATGTGTTACTACTGTAAGAATTCTCTAGTTTTATTAGTGTGGCGTAAATAAAAATATCTAAGGCAAAAAGTCTAATAAAATTCTTGTAATGGTTTCGAAAATTTCATTCCAATTGAAGGAATAGATTTTTGGATGAGGGCTATGTAACTTTTGTTTATGTTTTATTTGGCGGTACTTTATGCTAGTGTTTTGCGAAATTTATCTGTGCTATTGATAACGATCGGAAAAATCTGGTTATATCCTTCGAACGAATTAAATTGAACCTTGGACAGGAGCTCATAGAAATTAATTTCATCTCCTCATTCAGAATGACAAATATTAAGTATAGAGTTTCAGGTTACAGATTCGCAACTTTAAGACATTTGATCAGCATTTTTCAATATTAGTTTCGTGAAGAGCGTAATAAAACTTTCACCTAGAGAAAATTCTTTTGTTTCTGATTCTAGGAATTTCTTTTCTGATGTCAATCTTGAGTGAGTGAAATATATGTAAACTAATGCCGTCTGTTTATCAAATGTTAGCGTTCACCACACCTTCTGCAGCAGAACTAAAATGTCATTTACGTTTTGCGTTGATCTTTGACATTCACAATTACTCTTCCACCAAATCTTTTAGCTGAGGTCATTATTTTTAAGCAAGACTATATTTCGTTCGGGAGTTGAAAATCACCGTGAGCAACTATTAGCAGTCGTCCGTCTCAAATTTAGAGCTCCTGGTTACATGGAAGAGAGAGAGAAAGAGAGCCCGCGCCTTAAGACAAACACAACATCCATGTCTCACATGGATTGAACCCGGACCCATCTCGGACAAATGATCAGAAACCAACGCTTAGACCACTGCACCACCGGCGCGGTGACGCAGGATGATGCTCTATATACAATGGTAACAAAAAGTTATCTATATTGCATGAAGTGAAGAATGTATGTATCTGACTCGAGCAAACGTAACACAAACGATAGAGAGTGCGTTTACTTGTGCAATTTCTGTACACAACAAATAAGCATTGGAATACAGACAAAATGGTAATTTCGGAGGATGCCCATACCTCTGGATTTCAGCACCCGCTAACACCACCTCCATGTCGAAGAACGTCTTGACACCTACGAGATATCCTTACAATGGTATTATTAATGACTGTATGCGGTAGCCCATCCCATATTAAAAGCAACACGTTACGGAGGTCTGCTAGTGTACTGGGGTACGGAACGTGGGTTTCCTGACGTCGTTGTGCAGTGTCCCAAATGTTTTCACTAGGATTAAGGTCAGGAGCCCTCGGATGCAGTTGCCATCAATCCCATGATTTTCTAGCTCCTGAAGCACTCTGCAAGCACGGTGACTGGTTGCATTGTCTGGCAGAAAACGGAATGAATGTCCAACAGCAGCAGAAAACGGAATGAATGTCCAATAGCAGCATAAAACTGTGTCACATTGGACGCAATCATCTCGTTTCGGTACACTGAGGCACTGCGGTTGCCTTGAAAAACATACAAGGAAGTACGTCATTTAAAACACACTCATGCCCAGATCGAAACTGACTATTGGTGGTAAGGGTGGACGGGTTGCACCTAGTGTGGTTGCATTCGTGTACCGGATCTCCTCCACACGTGTCCTCGTCGAATACCAGGATAAAGTGCGAAACGGGATTCATCTGTGAAAGTACACTGTACCACTCTGCATTCCACAATATGTTCTAATTGGACACAAGTACTTCTTTGACGACGGTTAGCTATACATTTCAGCGGTCTTCTTGCTCTGGGCCCGTACTTGCGAAGACGGTGTCGTACTGTTTAAGAACATATTGTGATACCAGAAGCAGCTCGAAGTGATTCCTGGAGTAGGCAGCTGGTAATATCAGTCCTGCTCAGAGCAGTTACTGTCAGGTAGCGATCTTACCTCGCGGTGGCTATGCTGGGGTGACCACTCATGGGTCGATGTGCAACATTTCCATGCCGTAAAAAGCTTGTGGGTCGCGGACTTAGTACACTTTGAAAAACTCCTAAAGCAACAGTCACGCCGATATGCCGTACATCTACCTGTAACATGCCAAAAGCTCTTTTTCTGTTATAAATGCTTTAACATCGTCTGCACATCATTTCAGGTTAATCCCACACTGAAGGAAATACATTGAGAAAACCTCTAGACCAAGAGGTGAAACGACCCGTTTTCCATTTCTCGCAGGGTACTTTTATTTGTGCTGTGATACCAAGTGTTGTGTTGTGGTGATAATTTACATATGACGTAGCTACCCAAGCTGATAAACGATCTCCAGTAGTCGCCAAATTTGCATGTCACCACGTTTTCCCTTCGAATCCGCAATATCCCTATCTTTTTTCTGACCAGTGTATCTAGTCTTCGTAAATTGTACAGTTTAGTATTCCATCAGACTATTCTGAATCTAAGGAAACAAGATGACAATACAGGGATACGATATGTGTTTACAATCAAAGTCAGTCCCTGACTGTGATGATAAACACATCCAAAGATTGACCAGTAAATATCGCTGAATCGTATAATGTTGAGGACCTATGCGATAAAAGTCAACAAATATGTGCAATTGGATGCAAGGATTGAACATATGGATGCTGCTGAAAATAGTTCACGCACGTTTGCTAATACAATCACGGACAATGAAATTTGCGCACCCAAAAGGGAAGCATTGGATTGAAATGAATTTTTATGGACGTAATGATACAGACGAAAGATACGCATGATGGCAAAAACAGAGCTGCAGGACAATTACAGAGGGATATGTGGTACGCAGTCCTATCATCTCCAATAGCGCGTCGCATCGCCTCGTGCTGTGATGCATGCTGCAATACGATCCGGCATAGATTCAAACAGACGCCTGATATTGTCCTGCGGCAGACTGGCCCACACGCGTTGGACAATGTGCTCCAAATCCCAGATAGTGCGGTACGGGAGCAGCCGGCGTTTCAACTGGTCTCACACACGCTCGATAGGGGACATGTCCGGGGAGTGGGAAGATTATGGAAGTGTCTGGACATGACGTAGGCAGTCCTGGGAAACCCGAGTCGAGAGCGGACGGGCATTATCCTGCTGGTATAGCGCACCTGGAATCCCGGCCAGAAATGGAAGAACATGGGGCTGTAGGATCTCATCCACGTACCGCTCGCCCGTCAATGATCCACGTACCACTACTAGATCTGATCGGCTATCGTATACAATGGCTCCATAGACCATATTGCTTGCAGTGGGTAAGGTGTGGAGCTCGATAGCATGGTTGGGATTGTGCCGTTGACTTGCGGACCTCCACACCCGGACACGAGGATTATCTGTTCCCAAAACGAATCGAAACTCATCGCTAAACACCACACGTTGCCAATCTGTGGCGTTCCTCGACGCTCTGGCCTGGAATTACTGCGCACGGAGCCGGCGATATTTCGGTGTTAATGGTAGCACACGTAAGGGGTACTGGTATCGCAGATTCGCTTCCATGAGGCTTTGTAACATGGTTCGTGGGCACACAGGAGCCGCTACATCTGCCTATATAGTGAACCGGGTTTCCGTGGGATCCGTTTGTGCCTGGAGCACGATCCGTCGATCCTCTCTACCGGTGGTCCCTCCTGGTCCGTCCGGAGCCGTTTCGCTGTGTTGCAATGCCATCACGTGTCCACTGCTCCCAACACAGTCAGATGGTATTGTCAGAACGATCCACGTGGCGGCCTATACGGCGCTCCGACTACGCTGAGGGTATTCAGCCCGATGACCAGGTCTCTCTCAAAGTCCGTATGTTGCGTAAATCGAGGTCTCTGGCGTCTACCGGGCAATATTGTCACTCTGTTCTCTTGACTGCGTCGGCCGGTGCCTTTCGCTTTCACGGGGCATCGACTACACGCCGGTATATATGGCGACCGGTTCGTGCTTGCAGCGCCACCACAGAGTGTGCGGTCATGCGCACTCGCACCGAACGTGGATCATTTGCATAACAGCACGCACTCTAGCTATTTGCAAAGTTTCGTGGTTGTATCATGTTTTCTTCTAGGTGTGCAAATTTCATTGTCCGTGAGTGTAACTTTCACAGCTGATATAATTCTCCAAACTCTTTTAACTGAGCTCGATGCTTTGGTCTTGCAACACCTTAGGGGCAAAATCCAGGAGGCAGTAATTCCCGGTACATGCCATAAAGCTATTTTGTAACCATGAGTATCTATGTCCGTACTTGATTTTATGTACGTAATAACACAAGAGCGTTCTAAAGATGAGGAAAATCGGAATAACAAAAATGACGACACATTATCATGGTTTGTAGAAAATCCGGGTTTAAATGATCTAAATCAACATCGAACATAAGATAGAGCCAATTCTTATTTGGTACTACTGATTATAGGAAGATCAGAGAGAACGAGGGGGGGGGGGGCACATAAAAACTCTCGCGATTTCAAACAACTCTTTTGCATAAAAAGGTAACTTTGGGCACTGCCATCTAGATAACCACGGTATCAGTGTAGTACGTATACATTCCCGAGAAATTGTTTCCCCTTCAGTGTAGCGCGTATCCACCTATAAAAAAACTTATCCCCGTCATTAAAACACGTATCTACCTGTGTAAATAAATGACATACTATACTTTATAGCCTTGAAAACGGGTTTTTTGAACCCGTAGACCTAATGTTTAATTTTTTTGTTACATCTGAATATTGAGCTGCAAGAGCCTGTGCCTGGTTCCCAGGCTATTAGAGCAATAGTCTGGTTCCGAGGCTATTAGAGCAATAGTCTGGTTCCGAGGCTATTAGAGCAATAGTCTGGTTCCGTGGCTATTAGAGCAATAGTCTGGTTCCGAGGCTATTACAGCAATAGTCTGGTTCCGAGGCTATTACAGCAATAGTGTGGTTCCGAGGCTATTACAGCAGCCTGTGCAACAGCGTTTTTCCTGACTGAAATAATGGCTGCGCAGGATCCAGATATGTTCCAGTTTTGTGCCTTAACAGCAACTGAGGAACTTGCAACTGGATTTACCCAGAGGAATGGTTTACTTTTATCAAAACAACAGCTGCAGCAGTTACAGCAGCAGCAGCAGCAACAACGATGTTTACTAGGCATATCTGGCTGCACTGTCATAGTGGTACCACGTTACAAACACATGCGAGGGAAGGATTATGGTTGGTTGGTTGGTTAGTAGATTTTATTGGCGCAAGGGCCATGGTTGGCCAAAGAGCGCCAGACACAAGACAAACAGACAGAATTAAAAAACGTGGCATAAATCCCCAAATCTGGCTGACCAAGTAAAACCGAACCATGAGTACGAAGGAAGGGCCAAAAAAGACAATGAAACAAACAGTATGAAAAACATGGTACAATGGTGAGAAACAAGCCGATTAAGTAAAACTGAGGAATGAGAATGATAAAACACATCACGAAATCGAACACAACTACACATAGGATGAGTCACCAGGAGGGGGACGAACTGTCACTCTCCTCCCCCTACGTTCCTCTGTAATGTTGGTTGAGGGTGGGGACGAACTGTCACTCTCCTCCCCCCTATGTTCCTCTGTAATGCGGGATGAGGGTGGGGACGAACTGTCACTCTCCTCCCCCTATGTTCCTCTATAATGTTGGTTGAGGGTGGGGACCTCGCTGAGTCCGAGACAGTTGCAATGTTGGTCAGGTGGACCGCGACAGTTGGATGGACACTGCACACCTTTGCGGATTGAGGGCCGGGTCTTCCGAACGTGCAGGCTTTCTGCTGGGAACTGGAAGAGTCGGTCGTCTTCAAAAGAGAAGGCGCAGACTCAGCTGGTCGAATAAGCTGGAGCTCGATGAAATCCACCTGTGTCGCTTGTTCAGCTGTAGATCTCTTGGCAAGTGCGGCGAGAGCTACAGGGCGCGGAACAAAGGGCTGCACGGGTTGTGGCAGAGACTGAACTACTGCGGCAAAAGTACGCTGTCGGTTGTTGGGAATACCCAACTTGGCCTTGGCAGCAACGTACGAGAGGCCTTCCAGGGTCTTGAGGCGCTGGATCGCCATCTCGTCCTTCCATTTCATACAGCTGCGGGAGTAAGCTGCATGGGCCTCACCACAGTTAACACAGCAGGCCGCAGAAGTGCAACCTTTCCCGTCATGTTCACTGGAGCCACAATTTGCGCAACGAGCGGAACTGTTACAAGAACGTTGTGAATGCCCGTACCTCTGGCACCTGAAACAGCGCAGAGGACTGGGAATGTACGGGCGAACTCCACAGACCAAGTAGCCAGCCTTGATTTCGGTCGGAACTTTCGGGGAGTTAAAAGTCAAGATTACATTTTTAGACTTAATCAAAGAACCATCGCGCCGGAACATCATACGACATGCAGCAATAACACCCTGATCTGCAAGTTCACTCACCAATTCGTCCACACTGCATGGCAAAAGATCAAACTCCGAAATAACACCCCGAGAAGTGTTAAGAAACGGGTGAGGTGTCACTTTGACAGGAATGCCTTGAAGACCAGTGAGGTGCAGAAGAGTGTTACTCTGAGAAACACCGCAAGTTTTGACAAGCAGGTCCCCAGAGCGAAGCTTCCTCACAGACTTCAAGGGGCCAACCGCAGCGTCCAAAGCTTTAGAAATAAAAAGGGAGATAGCCGGGGTCGAAGAGTAGTGTTGGTACACAGGAGGCACTGCTCCGGTCTCCTGCGACCTCAGCCGCCAGACATCCCATTTCCGCCTCACGGGTCTCCGCACGCGGCAAACATGCAGGTAGGTCTACCACCCAAACCAGCTAAAAGGGAAAAAAAGAAATCCAAAGAAGACAAATCCTGGAAGGGAACCTAAACGGAATCTCAGCAACCTACGAACTGAGCGGTTAATATAAAACAGTTAGTGGTGGAGGGTAACAAAACCACAAGACCGGGGTGTTAGTACATAGCGTGGTAGCGATTAGGTAGAGTATACAACATGGGCAACTAGCCAGTGGAGAAAATAAATAAAAACGAAAAAGCGAGACACAAGACCAGCTCGGGAACGTGGGGCCGCGACTCCCCAACAGCTGGATGAACAGCCGTCCCTGCAAACTCCAACAGCACCGAAATAAAAAAACAAGCGGTGGCATGACATCAGATGTTGACCAGTCACAAAGTCAGCTCGGGCCGTGGGGGCGTTGCTCCCCAAATAACTGGAAAACCAGTTATCCCCGTGCGGGGGGAAGGATTATGTTGGATTTAGATGTCCTAAATGCAAAAACTGGCGTGCAGCAAAAAATGCGGCTGCAGGTGGTGAAATTCAAGGCGTATCCGAAGGAAATCATTTGAGGTCGTTTTTTTGCAACGGTTAGTGTTAACAGTATATCACAAACGAAAATTTCAGTCCAGGCTGGTTTGGCAATTTTGTACTTATGGGCAAAAGATTTGTCATTAACTAACACAAAGGCCACGATTCACAATCTGGTAACCCAGAATCATACACTGGTAGTCTGGCGGAACTACATCCGAGAAGAATGCCTACGTGCACTAAATGATGCAAAAGCAATGGGCGGACATGGTGAAATTATCCAGATCGATGAAAGCTTGATGAAGGGCCGTCGTAAGTATAACTGTGGTCGAATGCTGCAAGGAAATCGCGTGTCTTCTGCCCGTCAAAATTACGGAAATCAAGTGGTTGGACCATGGGTTTTCGGCCTGCTTTGAAAACGTTCAAATGGGACTCAAGAACTTCGAATGTCGACAAAATGAAACCACCTTGAGTCCCATCATACAATGTCAGGTGGCACCTGGCACAACAATCTGGTCCGATGAATGGGCGGCTTATCATAACATTCATAACTGGCCGGGTTTCAACTTCCAACACCAAACGGTCAACCACCAGCAAAATTTCATTGACCCCATAACTGGTGTCCACACTCAAAACATTGAAAACAACTGGGGTCACGTGAAAACAAAAATTTTGAGAAACATGCGTGGCACCCGTGGTGTCTTGCTTCCTGGACATTTAGCCGAATACTAGTGGAAAATTGAGCATGAGCAGGCACCATTTAATAATATTGTAGCTGAAATAGTTCGACAATTTACTTTAGTGTGAAAGTTAATGTACGTATGAGTATTTTATTTTCATTGTATTAAAAAACCAAAAAATCAAAAATAAAAATAAAATAAAATAAAAATTTCACCAAAAATACAAAAATGCTATATAAGAAGTTAAAAAGTAGTTCTTTTCACAGATGGATATATTCTACACCGACCGGAATAGATTTTTTTTACAGGTGGATGCGTGCTACACTATAGGGGAAACAATTTCTCGGAGGCGTATACGTGCTACGCTAATACCGATAATCACTAGGTCTCGGCGATTGTTCTGTGGCATCAAGACTAGAGACTAAAGTCTCCCAGATTTAGTGATTGGCTCTGACAGTGACTGTGCCAGAGTCAGCCTGTGATATTAGAGAATTTCGCAGCCTACCGTGACCTCACGATGCAATCGCCTGGCCTGATGGATATCTATTGACAAATGGCTATGCTTCGGGAAACCTAGTTAATCGATAAGAAACTGGATCACAATTAATCGCCGGACGAACTGCACAGAAATTGACTGGCGTGCGAACTGCATTCCAATTAATCAATATCTGAATGAATTGAATACTAACTTAACAGAAAGTGAACTGAATTTCAGTCACTTTTTTTACAGAATTGGATTCTAATCAATCACTGAGAAAACTGGATTGCTTTTAGTCGCTGATGGTTTTTAGCCGCTTAGTGAAATGAATTCCAATCAATCGCTTAGCCGATGTGATTGGAATGAGTCACTTTGTGATTTGAGTTAAAAAATTCTCTACAACTGCATTTTAGCTGAATGAACTAGACTGCAATCAATCCTTGCGCAAGCAGTGGATAATCTGCTAAAAATGTCAACGAATAACATAAATAATGAGAAAAAAAACTCCTTTTTTTTAAATAATTCTTTCTTTGAACCTCTTGTCTTCTGTAATTCATAAGGCCTCATAAAAACAGGAAACGTTTTTTTCTTTTACTGCTTACGCCCTCTTTTTTCTTACCTTTTGTTTTTGCTTCCTCACTTTTTGAGGTCAAGGAAGAGTTGATCATTCATGGGCGTTTATCATTCATCAATCAATAGTTGGGAGCGAACGAAACGAGAGATATATTGTTAATAAAGCATCCCGAAACAGTTAGTAGGTTGTCTTAAAGCTGTATGATAAATGACTTGCTCTGTAGAATTGAAACAAAAACGCAAATCCTATGAAAGAGCGTTATAGATAAAAAAATATGTATAGCAGAATTCACAATGCATATATCTCTCAGCAAATACGTGTAAAAACAGAGAAAAGAAGATTCTTGCGGATTCTTACAGATTCGTGATGGTTTCTGATAATAACCAAATACATCAATGTTAGAAAAAGCAGTGGCTATTGAAATCGGTGGGGTACATAATTTCTCTCATTAAGTACGTAGAAATTGTCGTTCACAATCTGTCCTTCAGTGGGTTCTTTACCACATACCTTCTACTTAAGATCAAACGAAGCCATTCCCTAAAATAGTTTGGTGCATCATAAACACAAAATCGTTGTGTGCTATTTATGTATACGTATATTTTTCCTGATTATTATGAATTTTCCAATATAGGTGACCCATGTGCACGTAAGAGGCGTTACTTTCACATGGAAAAATAAGTAGTGACACAAATAATTGAAGTGATTAAGTTCTTATAGCAATATGCATCCACATGCAATTAAAGATTTATTTGAGAAAAAAATCTAAAAAAATGGAGGTTCTTGTAATTTGTAAAGCCAGTAACACAACGAAGGTACATTGTTTTGTGAAAATGTTGTAGCCCTGAGTTTCTGCCTTATGCATTGTACTTCATTACTCTTAAATAAAAGCATTATGTAATACTCAACCATTTGAGTGAATCCTCCCCAGAAACTCAGTTAAATGCTAATTAACTTCAAATACAGCTCAGTACCTGCTAATCAACTTCAAGTAAGTTTAGTACCGTTCAGTATCTAATTAACCAAAATGCAGCTCAGTTCCGAGTGTGGGAGTTAATTCTTATTCTCTCGTCATATTGGTTTTAGGCAAATATAGAACTAAGTATGGTATTTACCCATTTTTGACAAATAGCAGAATTTATTCTTTTCGCAAGAGTGTTCCTGATGTAATCCCTGTTTGATGCACAGTAAATATGAAAAAAACGGATGGTCCTTGGAGTCCATATTACGTGTTTCCATCTTGAGCTGCAAATACTTTAATAAAATGCAGTTGATTTTGCATGAATTGAGCTGTATCTCTTCACAGAGAATGAAAAGAGTTAAATGAGCGCTACGTAAGAAGATTTGGATTTCTGGTTATTAGAACTTCAAGCCCAATTGCAATTCAGCGGTCACTTCGAACTGTTAGATCATCATGAAATTGAATACTGAAAAACCCAGACTTCTGCAATATTTAAAACATCAAAGCATTTCATTTTGTTATAGTAGTCCTTCTTGTTTCTTTTTCTTTTTTCTCAGTGTCATTTATAGAGTTATGTTTTTCGTTCGCTGCTGTTGTGTTTTATTTTTATTATCGCCCTCCAGCTTTGCATTCTCCAGATATTCTCTTCATAGTACATTTCCAGACGCGATAATAAATTTGGGCAAATGCATTTAGATCTTAACAGAAATGTTAGCTGTCTAACGTATTTTTTCTGGAATGACAGACGTGACGTACCTGCCAGCAGAACGCACACGCCATAAAGGCACCTAGCAGTCAGAACGAACGTAGCTCAATTGGTAGAGTGGCTTATTCCGGAATGAGGGGACCCGCGTTCGAACCCCGGCGTGGACCAAAAATGGCGGAGAAATTTACTTCGTGATACAGAAATATTTTGAAGGAAACCGCTTGTGTTTAATTGCCAGATACTGTTTCCTTTTGGTGTGATTTCCCTTGGGTTAAAATCTTCGCGAATTTCTTGCATCTTTTCTTATTTTTAAATTAAATTTTCACATATATACCATAGTTCGTTTGGATTACTGTGGTTTTACTTTAATTTGTGCTTTATTCCCAATAAAAATACTGTCTGCTGTTCGTGCTTCTACTTCATTCTGATGTATACAGATCAGATTGATAAGCAGGAACAGTACACCAACTATGTAGAAAATAGTAACAGTATACTAGTGATCCGATTTGGCGTAGGAAATAGACACATAAGCGTTTCCAACCAATTTCTATTTTCTACACCAATAAACCGAATCACTAGTATAGTGTTATTATTTCTTACATAATTGGTGTACTGTTCCTTGTTATGAACTTCTTTTTGCCATTCTCCGAGCAATGTGGAACACCTTCAAACTTTTTAGACGTCTTCGACTTAAACTGGGGTAGAAAAGTTCCCACCTCGATATAACCGCTTGCAAGATATCGGGCCTAATCCCAAAGTTCCTCAACTTTAAATAAACTGTTAAAGGATCCTGGTTTGACAATAAAAAGGACAAATTTCTTCGTCAGACCCTGTCACTTATAGTGAACTTGAAAAGAAAGGAAGTCATGTCATTGGAGACCAAGTGCTACAGCCTGTATATGAAAATGCACGGATTGTGTGACCTGATGACCTTTAACATCTTGACCCTTCAAGTAGATATGTTAGTGTAAAAATGCAATCTTCCTTATCCTCCACACACAACAAAAACTGGGTTACTTAAAATATTCCCAGATTCCCAAAGCTAAAGATTTCGCTATTCCATTCGTCAATTTTTTCAGCCGGTTGATTTCCCAAGATGAAACAAACGTTTTGGAGCTTGGACCAAAATTCTGCTTCCGAACCATATCGAACACAAAAAGCGTCGTTTCTAAATTCGAAAGCGTAACATTGCGAGTTCCAAACGACTCAAAAGATGAACTACGCCAGCTCTGTCCTTCTAAATTACGATCTTGGTACAATCCTACTAAAACGCCTAACAAATTTATAATTCTGAGGCCCGTTTCGATCCTTAGAAATAACCCGACCATAATGTTGACTGTAACGGACAAATCTGGCCAGAGAGCGATTAGGACGCAGCAGACTACAATAAGAAACTTGAAGATTTTTTTACTGACTTTGGTTCTATAGCCCTTCAAAGGAACCCTCTAAATTCTTGGATTGCGCAGGTACAAAGAGCGGCCCGGTTACCCGCTATTCCAGATGATCTCAGGAAAACCGCCAGACTACCACCAGGACCTCAGATCCCAAAGCTCTTTGGAAGACTTAATCACCATAATCCAGGAAATGCATTGAGACCTATCGTATCCAGGAAGTCTGCCCCTACGTACCAGTTAGAGAAAGCACCATCCAAAGCCCTGCGTAGTTTCCTTCCTGAATCAGAATTTGTAATAAATTCCACTTCGGAATTTATAAGCAGGCGACATTATCTTCAGCTACGACGTGTTTTCCCTTTACCCTTCAATCCCCGTTTCGGAAGCCATCAGAACATTAAATGAGGCCATAACAAATTCAGCATTTTATACGCAGGAGTCATGACTCAGCATCTTCAAATTAATAGACTTGGTCACTAATACTAGCTTCTAGAATTTCCAAGGATAAGTATATAAACAGAATAATTGGGCTCCGATGGGTTCCTCCCTTTCACCCGTCCTTGCAGAAGCAATACTTCGCCCAGCTGAGCAGAATATACCGTATTTTTTAGCATTACCCCACGGCCTACCACCTGGCTGAGTTATGCGGACGACGTATTTTTGGACGACGGGTGTTCAAGAAACAATGGGCATATCTCAAACATGTTTCATGAGAAAGCACAGCTAAGTAGAACACGGATTTCAGTCTGTGCACCCTTTGTCGCTATTTCAATGTACTTCTGGTAGTGGAATCCCCGCAAAGCGTTCGTCCTTTTACAGCATGGAAGACGCCGTTTTTTAAGCTTTCTAACCGCAGGTGGAAGAAGCGTATGAGCTCCAGCTTTGTCTGTCTGTCCGCACGATAACTCGCGTAAAAATGTTTCTAGAATCAATGAAATTTTAGTATGTGGTAGGGGACCACCTGGGAACGAAACCTGTTGGAAATGGGGTCAAAGGTCAGGGAACAGGAGTGGGATCCATTCCATTGCCATTATGCTTCATAACTTACGTAAAAATGCTCCGATTGCGACAAAAATTTAATATGTTGTTCCGGAGATACACTGAATTGGTTCTGTTGAATATCATCAAAATGGAGTCAAAGGTAAGGGCACAGTAGCGAGATTTATTTCACAGCCATTATCCGCATAACTTGACTAAACATGCTTCTATTGCGACAAAACTTCAGTATATTGTTCCGCAGGTATACCGAACCAATTCTGTTTAATATGATCAAAATGTGGTCGAAGGTCAGGTCACAGGGGCGAGATGTATTTCACAGCCATTATCCTCATAACTTGAGTAATGATTTCTGCTATGTCGGAAAGCGTATCATAATCAATGGATTAAATGATTTTACTAACTTGTTCAGTTCTTGTAATGATTTGATGGGCATGAAGTACACCTTTTCTTTTCGATAGCCCAACAAGAAGAAATCCAAAATCTATGAGCACCTAGCTCGGTGACCTCGAAGGGCACGGAAAGAGACCGCATCTTCTGAATCACCTACACGAAATGTTGAGTCTACAAACTTCTGGACTGTTACATCCCAATATGGTGGTGCTCCATCTTGTTGGAATA
Source organism: Macrothele yani (assembly GCA_039090855.1). Lineage (NCBI taxonomy): Eukaryota > Metazoa > Arthropoda > Arachnida > Araneae > Macrothelidae > Macrothele > Macrothele yani. Next base: position 6,920,647 of record CM077030.1, on the reverse strand, counting down.
TGGTAATTGAATTCAGTTCCTGAATTTGTGAACTTCATATACTTCTAGCATGTATAGATAGACGTTGATGGTGTTCTTACCGAAAACAAAAGGAGCAATCACTACAATCGATATTATGGCACACCAGAAAATCGTCTGGCTCTTGTTCTTTCATGTTCAATAACAGCATGGGGTGGTTGCGAACCATTCACGAGGGAGTTGCTTCTCTTCACATTCTCTCTAAAGAAAAATGTTTCCTCATCTGATAATGTTTCCCCATCTGATTCGTCTATTACGTATACTCTAATTTAACTTTCATTTTCATTTCTTTTTCTATGTTAATTTGTGTTTATCCTCTTTAAGCGTTTTATACCTTAACGGGTTTTTTTATCACTCGCTGAATGGTGTTAGCCACAGTTATGAAGTCAGAGTGCATGTTGACAGATAAGAACGGGAGACATATGATGTTGAAGCAAGCAGCGAAAAAGTGTGGTCGTATGTGGCGATGCTGTGTATAGATTAATGCTGCGTTACGTTGTACTTTCACGACTTTCAATAGCTAAAGAAGTTGTGGTGTTGACTGAAAAGTAGAGATATTCATTATCGTGCTGCTGATGATGATCGTAGATGTCCATTTCACCTGAAGTATTTGGAGAATAAAGGACAGTGATTTTTGAAAGTTGAAATCGGTTCTTTTCTGGCCATTGGATTGTCTAATTTAGCTCAGTGTATAATTAATGATTTTTGTGTGCTAGTTATCTGGTGCTTCAGACTTCGAGGTTGCAGTGCTACGAGTTCAATTGTCAGATATTACGATAGTAATGTTTTAAGTAGTGGTATTTTAAACGAAGAACGTTACATATCAGGTAACAATTGCCATCGTACTCTTCTTGTAGAACACGACAAACTCGTATTGTGTTGCGTAATCGTCCCATTGGAGCTGCTGCATAACCTACAGTTTATATGAATTAAATTTTAAACGTTTTTTTTAAAACATCATGTATCATGCATCGGAGAATATGAAACTTTCGGCTCTCAAGTAACACATATTCTCTCTGGTACAGCACGAAAGTTAACCGTACGGTTTCATGATGACGTGCTAACATCGTTGGCTGTCAGGAACTGTGCTGTTTCTTCACGCTACCAGTTGTCTTGAATTGCGCAATCCACTACAGAATGCTGTTACGCATGGACGTCGCCAAAGGAATACGAGGGTGGAGCCCACCCTGAAAATTATCGTACCCCCACCCAGTTCAAGATGTGCCATATTTCATTTTTTTGAACTTTAAAATATCATCTGGACTTTGCCAATGACTTTCGTGGTTTTTGTCATGTAGCCCTATGTATTTCCTAAGAGTGTATTTACTTCCCCGTAGAATGTTTATCAAAATAACATCCTCAGGGCCACGAATTTTCAGTTGTTCTCCACTCGTCCAAATCCTCAATTTGGCCTGCTGTTGTTAGAGATCATTAGTAATTTCTCTTCTGTTTGTTTGTGCTACTATAATGGGGATTCCAACACGGAAGAAGTAGTCTAAAACCATACCAGCGCTCTTAAGCTTGCTCCAGGGCAATGAGGAAGCAGGACGTGTCTGACGACTGCTTTGGAAGAAATGAGTGCAAGACAAGACTGCTGGCCTGAAGGAAAGGAGTTAAAGAGGAGAAGCGTGTTTTTATTCCCCCACGTATGTCCTTATTCCCTCGTGTCCTTATTTTTCTGCGTGTCCTTATTCCCCCTTGTTATGTTTTGGTTATATAGATTTCGGTGGAGTTGTATTAAATTAAAAGGGAAAATTGTTCCCTGTGGGTATGAACTTACTGGTAGCTGCCACCAGTCCAGAATGATAGTAAGGTCTGGATACCCTTATCTTGACTTTCTACTCACTCAGAGGCGTGGGGAAGGATCATCCACTCATTAAACGGAGCTGACTTCTTCAAGGACATAGCAACTTTATTCCTATATACATGACGTGATGGTTGATGAAACATTTTCAATGATGGTTGAAATATGGAGGCTTAGTTGGTTAAGGTATTGAACATGCACAGTTCCTTTTCAGTATTCCAGTTCTTACATAGCAGTGAGAGTTCCATCGAGATACACACACTGTCCAGTCATGGTAAATAAGTCAAGGTGATGTTTCAGTTCGTCAGCGCAGGCATCGACATATCCTATTAAATACCGCTCAGGGTTGTGACATCCTCGCAAAGGATAACACAGGGAGTAACTACTCCTTACCCGCTATCTAACTTATATACCTAGACCTCGGCTTAGTGCTAATAATGATCAAGTTTAATCACTAACCTCGGCTAGTGAAAAATTACGCTGCAAACCCAACGGCAACTGAGCGTCCAAACTTTTAGATTTCCTGGTTCATCCTGAGAAGAAACCTGACCTCCTTCTTCCCAAGTGATAGCTACCACCGAAGTTCCGCCCAAATCTCACTTTTTGGGTCCCTCAGCTTTCTCTCGGACTCTGGACAGTGCAAGACTAATCATACGCTTGCATTCCGACCCCCTAGTCCTGAGCATCCTACGCTCTTCGTGTCCTTTCAGTCTTCTCATGACATAATCCAGATGCCTACTCTGCTGTAGCTATGGTCTCTATAAATTCCACCTTCCAGTTCTTAGAAAGTCTCAACCTCTCCCCGATTCTTGTGACCTTGTCCCAAAAATGGCTGCAGTTTCTTCATCCCTTCTCTTTCACTCAATATTGGCGTTCCATTACCTATGTTCAGAGTTTTCGCACCTTACTTTTTTTTTTTTTTTTTTTTTTTTTGGAATGCAACATTACCACTGATTTTTCTCTCACTATGGACGAATTTTTCTCCTATCTTTTTCTAAATCACTCCGCGTTACCACACACCCCTCAACCCTAATCCACGAAAGCATTTGCTTTAGCACCTTTCTCCTAGGCATGAAATTTTCTTTTAGTCAGGGCGTGTAACTGGTGCTGTTGGCAGTGTATCATGTTTATTATACGGGTATGTAACTCATTAGTTTTTACTAATTTTATTAAAAATAGATGGACAGAACATTAATGAAAAATGACCCCAAACTTCGGATCCAAAGCGAAAAAACTCCAATACAGTTCCAAAATGAATGAGTATGTATCCAGTAGGTGGTTGTCCGAAGAAGCATTAAAACTTCTTTCTTTCAGTGTTTCATAAATAAAGTTGCTATCAAACTTGCCCTAGTAAAAATAATGCTATCCCCCACCCGTCGCCCACCCTAATTTTAAAGTCTAGCTACGCCCTTGCTGTTACGAAAAAGACGATATCCGCAGCATATCTTATATTGTTTGTACAGTGAAAAGGAACTTTCGTACTGCCATCTACACCTCCCCATCTTTTGCTGATCGGTCGCAATTCTCTACATATCTAACGAGTGGTCTTTAATATGGAGCTATTGTTTCAGTTTGCGCATGCGCACATTCATTGCGCACTGGATGGAATAGCTAGAATGGAAAACTCCCGGAGTGCCTCTTCGTGTGATGAAACAGTACTCTTGTGTCTTTATTCATTCTCATTTTGCGTTGCTTTTACCTATGATGAAAACTATACCCCTAATTATTTTATTTTCTTATGAAACATGTTTGAAACCTATTCAGTCGTTATCAGACACTTTGCATATCTTTTGATAGCTGGTACATATCTTATTAAAAGACTAATCCTTGTTGTGGCTTCGAGTCTTGAAAAAGACAGTGTTACATTCCTTCCATTTTTCATCTTTCTTGATCTTTTCAGACCGTGGAACTAGAGATTTTACATTAGGATAAACTACACAAACCGTTCCATAAAAACGGAGAGTAATTTTTTTTTTGAGTTGGAAACAGCGCGACGGGGGAAAATAATCACTCAGATGACTAACTGAATTAAGGAAATATCTATGGCAAAAGTTATTAGCCATGGCAGACGATTCTGGTTTTGTTATTGCGGAGTTCTTTAAGGTACGTCTGCATTTCGCCATACAGCTATGGAGGTGAGGAATTCAGAGTTACGAAGTAACATGCGTTGTGCAATAAAATTCTGCTATAATTTGGGTAAAACGGCTCCATAAACAGTTGATTTAACGAAAAAAGCCAACAAAGATAAATGTTTTTAGGAGTCAACGGTATTTAGATGACACCATGGTTTAAAAAAAGCGTTTGTCGGTAAAACTCACTCCTAGGCCTGATCGACCTTTTTTTTTTTTTTTTTTTGAGGTTTAACGACCACCGTGAGCAACTCAATGGGCTATAAGCAGTCGCCCGTCCCTAATTTAGGGTCACTGGTTCCAGGGAAGGGAGAGAGCCAGTGCCGTAAGACAAACACAACATCCATGCCTCACCGGGATTCGAACCCGGACCCCTTCCGACGAATGATCAGAGGCCAACGCCTTAGACCACTGCGCCACCGGGGCGGCCCTGATCGACCTGAAAGTATTGTTACGGGACGTATTGTTAGCACTATTTGGGCAATCCTGCAAGTAGATCGACGAATGACGTGTGAAGATATAGCGGTGTCAACTCATATTTCAAAAACGTCGGCATTCCGCATTCTACTTGACATATTACTGCTGCATGGTGTGTGTGTTCCAGATGGGTACCTCATCGCCTGAGGAGAGAACATTTGTTAGCCAGAGTTCAGGTGTGTCATGAGTGTAAACAAATGACCGACTCTAAAGAATCCAAACTTTCTATACACATTAATAACTGCCGATGAAACATCGGTCCGCTATTTCGACCCCCCTCACGGAGCGCGCAACTAGTGTCTGGAAACACACAAACTCGCGACCTCCGAAAAAAGTCCGCCAAACCAAATCAGCTGGGAAGGTGAAGATGACAATTTTCTTTGATCATAAAGGTACAGTCTACCAGCATACCGTTCCTCCACAAATTACTGTCAATGCGGAGTATTATATTTCAGTCTTGAAGCGTCTGCGACGACACACATCGATTAAGTGAACGGAACTTGTGGGCAAGTGGACCCTACACCATGATAACGCCCGCTCACGCGTGGCTGCTTATGTTCAAGAGTTTCTTACGAAATGCAGTATTGAAATCTTGCCACAGCCTGCCTACAGTCCTTATCTCGCCCCGTGCGATTTCTAGTTATTTACGACAATGAAGGAGAAGTTTTGTTGCGCAACATTCAACACAGATGCTGAAGTTATTCAAGCTGTACAGAGGTCGCTAAAGAAGCTTCCACAAAATGCCTTCTCCACATGCTTTGAAAAGTGGACTGAACGATGAGACCGTCGCATACCATCCGAGGGAAGATTCTTTGAGAAAGAATAACATATATTTTGCTGTACCTATATTTCTTCATTTTGAGGGATTTTACTCTCAGTTTTTATGGAACTACCGTTGCAAATCCTCCTTGCTCCTTACACAGGAAAGTCAACACATCCCATAATGCATTTAAATAGCAAATGAGAAATGGCAGAGAAGAAATAATGAAACTGCAAAACAAACACAAAACGTTCTGTTTTTAAGAAATTTTTTTAACTTTTCTTCCACAATTTGAGAAATACGGCATGCTCCTTTCTGTCAAATGTTTACATCTCGATTTTTGAACATCAAAATGCGCTTTAACGTAGCGATTCCGCAGTAGTGCAGATGTCTGGAAAGATCATAAAAATTGGGAGTAAGTACAAAGGTAATAAAGAAGGTATTTTATTGAAACGGTGCTGTCTAAAAGAGGGAATTTATAATGAAAGAAAGAACCATCTAAAAGGAAGCTAAGTGGGAAACCGTCTATTGCAAGAAATGCAGATAGCTTTTGTTGCAAAACAAAGTTTTGTTCAACGCACGAATATGAGCTTCTGAAATGAACGAAAGCGTAAACATTTATTCGAAACATCTATCGACGTGACCTGAATTCCAAAAAAGGCAAAATGTCTCAGCTACAATTTTTTTTATTTGCCCTATTTTACAGGGTAACTCTCATCCCGAAAAGGAAAAATGTTAATCCCGAGTTTTTACTTTGATCGCAGTTTACACAACAATTCGGATCCTCGCATAACAACCGTACTCTGTCTTAAATATATAAATAATTAAAGTAAATGAAGGAATAAATAAGAACAGAAACATTCGGAAGTTCCAGCTATTGCCTTTCATTCTTTCATTTTTTCCTAATCATTTCATATATTTCTTTCTTGATGAAGCTTCCTCTCCGCTAAATAACCGACAGCTTACACGAGAAACTTCTTTGTTCCAAATATCTTCCGATGGATACGGATTATGAAAACTATTACCATTCCTTGAAAAAAATCCATTTGTAACCCAAATGGTATTTTGATAACTCGGAAAATCTTAGTTTTTCTTTCCTTTTCTTTTTCTTCTGAATGCATTGATCATAGTGTTGTGTATCTTCATTAATCATCTCTTCTTCAAGCGCAGGGGAATTAGGATTATTTATTGTCTTCAAGAGTGTTATTAGGTTACCCAGCAACGGGAAGAGATGAAAGCGAGCAGCAGTTCGAGGACATGGATCAATATAAGTGTCAAGCGATAAAAGAGCCACACATTTTCTCCTCATCAGTCTCTTGTCATTATTTCTAACCGTGACAGAGAATGCCAGCTAATAAATATATGGTGGGAAGTTTTACAGAATTCCCATTCTTATAAATAGTGCACAGCGACATTAGCGTTTCCGTGAATTAAAATGGAGAAGCTTGAAGACTACTTCAGCATTTCTAAAGTGGATGTCTTTAAGCGATGATCTGAATGGAGCGAGATGATCCATTTTGTCGATATAGTTATAGTAAGTAACACATTCTTCATTTACTCAAGCATCGACGGCCATCTTTATTTCCTTCTGAAACAATGAGTTTCTAGGGAATATCAATTTTTGTTCACAGACTTTTCTCGTATTTAAAATTCATAAGTGCATAGCTAACAAGTCGGGACGTTAGTTGATGCAGTAATTAGCGAAAAGATTTGGCTTTGATTACTGCCTGCGCTAATAAGATGCAAAGACAAAGGAAAGTAAGAACTAAATACTTCGCTGGGCTAGTAAGTGAAGCATTTGGTTCTTACTTAACTCTTTGTCTCGACATCTTATCAGCACCGACAGCAATTAAAGACAAAACGTCTCACTAATTACCCTGTTTACTAACTTCGATGCCTGTTATTTCTTGGCTCTGAGGTGCTATTTGTGCGTTGAATCATGATGACAAACTCAAATCGAGTCATCTCAGACACACTGAATGTAAACATCTTATTTCCACGTTCTAGCAAAATTGACATTATGATATTGTTCTCATAATTAGAACGTACTCTTTTCGTGTCATGGAGAAAAACCATAAGGAATTTATCCAAAAGTGCTTTGAAATTGATGAAATCGAGCTCTACCTTAAAACAGCTTTAAAACGCATGAAAGGACTTTCACGATAGAATTTGCTTAAACAATATAAAACTAGACTCATGAGAAAACTTCCCTTTAACCGCTCTAAGGCAAGGATTTACAGCCGATGATAACGGACCATTAGTTGCTCACAAAGCACATATTAGTGAAGAGGTATTCCTCGAAGTAAATTCTAAAATGAAAAAAGAATATGTATTCAACACATCCTCAATATGGAAAACTTAATGTCCAGCGAAATTCCAAATTAATTCATTGCTTAGACAATGTCCCAGTGAAAGACATCATATAATGAGAAGTATGCATCATCAATTTCAGCTTTAAAGTTTGACTTCCAAATGAGATTTCAGGATTCTAGTGCTAATGAAAGGTTGCTAAATACGTTTCCACGTCTTTTCTCTGTGCTTACTGAAGAGATTCTTGAGCATTTTCTAATGAAATTAAGAATTTATTAGAGTGACCTCCAGTACAAATATGAAGATGTTGGACTATTAAACTCCACAGGAAATACATCGAGACATTTAATGAATTTCGATCACATGCTATAAGGATGTCCTCAGTTTTCGGCAGCACTTATGGATTGGGGAGCTTTTCTCAGGTATAAGCACTCTAACCATTCAATCAGCAGAAGCACCTGGACTAAACTCTGCCCAAAGTGTTCTGCACTTCCCGTGCAGAAATGTTCACAAAGCTGCCGAGTTTTACTAAACCTCCCTCAAAACAATTACTTTTGTACTCTTATCTCAGAAGTACCGACCATAAAACTGTCGCTGGTGATAAGAGCTTGCTTCTATATATAGTTCTTTATTCTCTGCTCCATGATCCACTACGTGTGGAGATGGGCAAGATACGCTGACAAGGAAACCATGCCACTGAGCAGAAACAAGTGGCTCAAACATCTTCCTTGTCCTTTCTTAGGTTCGCAACATTATTATAGATCTTTTAGAGGGTAAACTGTCAGAAAGGAGTCATTCCTCTCCAAATCACATCTTTGAATAAGAAAGCTAAGGGGAGAGCAACGTTTTCTGATGTGCAGTTCACTCGTTCCATCCGCGTCCGGCCCTCTTCTTAGACAGCGAATATGCTCTTTCGAGCTAATTTCAACCCTTCTTTCTAACCCCGAGTTAATTCGTTCCAGCCGATTAAAGGGTTAAATCACGATCAAAAACATGTTTGACGGACCAACCCTTTGACGACAGCTTCGTCTAGCATCGATGCTGATACCTATAATTTGGTGTAGCACAGGCAGTGTCAGGTATCACACTGAATAGAAATCAGAGACAGGAACTGGAGTATGTAAAATATTACTCTAGAAAATATGTCTATTGTTGTATGACGCATACTCTAATTTAATTTTCAATTTTAGTTTTAAGTTCATTCCCTTTAAGCGTCTAATTTAATCATCATTTTTAGTTTTAAGTTCATTCTTTTTAAACGTTTTCTACATTAACGGTATATTTTGTCATTCTCTGATTGATGGAAACAGTCTTGCGGTCAGAGAGCGTGGCGTGTGCATGTTGATAGATAAGAACGAATTTATTATATAATGTTGGAGCAAGCAGCAAAAAATGGCGTGTGGTGCTGTGGTGTCATAATCGTTGAAGCTTCATGTGCTGAAGTGGTGTTTACTTGAAGTCTGCGCGTTCGAGTTGTGTTGTTACATATTTAGTGTTGGAGTTTGTTAATCAAATTTTCTACTTATGTCAATTAACCTCAAAATATTAGTACTGTTATGATCAAGTTCTGCATGAGTAGTGCTTATGACATATTGGCAGAATAAAAGGAAAAACTGGGAGTTGCAATTTCTTGAACTTTATTTGAGCGAACCCTGTTTCACTTTAAATGAGTGGATAGGAAGAACTGACTGTATATGTAGTAGTGCTCAGCAAGACACCCGTTTCAAATAGTAAGAACGGAACAATTGTCCTATACAGGAAGACTTACATTTTAAACATTTTGTACATAATCTCCAATTTTCAGATTGAGACCATGTTTGCAGCTTCTCTGAAGCTATAAATTCACTAGCGATAGGACTGTTATCCTTTTTCATGGAGTCAAGTTTTTGTAGGAATTAATGTTTAACGCGTTTTAGTTTACACTTTTGTCTTTTTTTATAATGTTAGGTTTTTAGGCCACTCATAGAATTTTATAGCTTTTGTGAAACTGTCAATTTTAGCACAGTAGATTTGTCACTAGTGCTGTAATACTCCGTAGTTAGATTGCACAAAATCCCAAAATCCGGATTGTTATAAAACCGAACTCTAGATTTTATCATGAACATGCAGATATCTAGATTTAGAATTGGATATTCGGCAGCTCTGTTTTGCTTTACAACTTTTACTTTATTCACTTTGTGTGATGCATACTTTATAACGTACATTTTTGTCCGCGCCAGCATCGAATCGGGTCTTCACACTCCGGAGTAAGTCGCTCTCTCAACTGAGCTACGCGGACATGTAGCTCAGTCTGCCTTAATCTCACGTGAGTCCTGCGGTGAAGGCACATTAATCTCCCTCCCCCGAAAGAGGGCCGGGGGCATAGCCCACGGGTCAGCCGAGACCACGTGTCACCGTAGGCAGTTATCCCATGAAGAACGTGCATTTAAGAAATTCCAGACAACTTGGTGTGTGGAACTTAACATCGCACTGATTTATTTTTTCGAAGAACTGACGAAGGGATTCTCATTTTTCCTGTCTCGCCGGAACATCACGCCATTGCGAGAAATTTAACAGCCGGGTCATTCTGGAAGTTCAGGCGCCAATATAACGTACAGCTTTTTCGCGCCAGGCATCGAAACCGGGTTTCCAGACTCCGCAGTAAGTCGCTCTCACAACTGAGCTACGCTGAGATGTACTCTGACTGCTATCTGCTTTTATCTCACATCAGTCGTACGGTACAGGCACGTCACAAATTCTAAATAACCCTCCTTATGAATTTCTGTTTTGTAATGCAAATTTAGTTATTTCTTGGATAAACGTTTTCTCACTGAACGGCGCATTACTTCCCTGAATAGTTTTAACTAATTGGCAACACAGACAAAGAATCGGAACAGCGTAAAAGGACAAGACTAAGTGTATACAGAGGGTTGTTGATAGAGTTGAGAGTTAGAGTTGTTGATAGACAAGAGCTGATAGTTTTTGGTGCAGTTGGTGCAACATATATGCTTGAAGAACCAACGTCATTGCATTGAGTTTGTTTGGATGAAAGCCAGCGAGATTACATTCTGACACGAGATTATCTTTGTCTTAAAGAACAAGCGATTGCCAAATATATTGGAAGGCTAAAGTAAGTAATTTGCTGATTCTTATATTTGGTCGTTTGATGATTTGTTTACAAAGTGTCGATGCCCGTCGTAGACAAACTTGTGTTTTCACATTGGCGCCCGATTGTGGAAAATGGATCCACTGGCCGTTGGAATCTTCGAAAAATGTGTGATGTTTGTTCCACCCATTGTTTGGATTTAATGAAGAATTCCTACTTCGCTTCAAAGAAAAAAAGAATTAAGAGGGAGATGATGTGACGTACTACAGAGGTGAAAACATGTATAAAGACGACAAATCTGCAGTGAGACATTCTGACCGCGTAGCTCAGTTGAGAGAGCGAGATATTCCGGAATGAGGAGACACGGAGTCGATGTCGTTACGGCCAAACTTGTGTTTTCATGGACTTCGCCACGTAGGACGCGAGGATCATTCTACACTTTAATTTTAGATAATGCCACTCTTAATGAAATATTTGAGAAGACTCATTTTATAAACATGGAAGGAAAAACGTAAATTAAGCACTGCAGTCGTGAATCATCCTAGAGGCGTTTAAGAGCGTACAAAGTGGCGCATGATGGTCATGTTCGGAAGCTATGAACAGAGACCGAGGGTTTCTATCAACCGTTTTTCCTTACTACGTCGCTGCTCATTGAATACACGGGTGGCTGGGTCGAGGATGTGCAGGGTTCAAGGCAACAGAACTTAACGATATGTTCAGGACGTCTTGCATCATCGTACGAGCTGCTACACGTCGCTTACTCTCGTTCACACGCTCGTTGTCCCCTGCTGAAACACACTACAACATCAGCTGGTATCACGTGATGCCTACTGACTAACGTGGGGCTCAAGTGAGAAATCTCTATAAGGAAACAGAAGTACAATGAAACCCCGACTCTACGCTTTTCACGGGACCAGCAAAAACTCGCACGATGCGGGGAAATGCAAAACCGATGTCAAGCTATAATAAACTTTACAGGCATGCATAGTGTGAACAAAAAATAGAAACCAATGTACACTGGTACTTACTATACTAGTAAATAGTATTTCACCTTAAGACGAACTTTTCAAAGTCCTTCTCTTATTAACACAATGACCTAACCTTTTCGAAGAAATTTTGACTGAATCTTTATGTTTTGAAATTGTTTTCAGTGTTGCAGCTAGTGTTCCAAGAGACTTGGTTAACTCAACTTTAGTAGAATTTCATGAAATTATCTGTCTTTTTTGCATAATGGAACCTTTTTTAGCTAAGGAAAGATGTTTGCGCTCCTTACTCGCCAGTTCTCGCGTCTTAAAAGCGATATTTAAACAGACAGCAAACTGACTGAATTGCTCACAGAACCTCACACCGATACTTCCAAACTGAGACGGACGCCGGCCCATTCAACACGCGGATTTACGACACTACACGATGCGCTGCAGCAAAGTTCCTAGGGTAAGACACGTACAGTCTGAGGAATGCGGCACTGTCCCAACTGGTTGTCACTTGCTTTTGACAAATTCTGGGGAGGAACAACCTGGTTAAGGCAAGGTGGTCGTCAGATTCTGCTGGAACGAGGAAGGCGGGGGAAGAACCGGTTTAAAGCAGTTTTATGTGTACGGAAACCAAGAAAAATACGAAATTAGAAGAAAATCAGGTTTAGCGGCAAAAATTTTAAACCACGTTCGATGCGGGTAATCGTGTGATTGGGAAAATGTATAATACGGGAGAAATGTAAAAGAATCATCGGAACTTTAGACAAACGTCGCTCAAAGCGAAAAACGTAAAATGTGGGGACATAACATTAGAATTTATATTTGTGTTCCGCTAGGTGTTTTGAAGTTTCAACGTGTTTTCTATTTTGTGTTTTAATTTACTATTACTGTTGTGCTGTGGTAAAGAAAGGAGCTTTTATGCATTGAAACGTACCAAAACCTACAATCGGAATTCAACAGCTGAAGATCGTCTTAATGGATTAGCTTCAATATCCATAGATTCTCCAAGGAGCTGAAAAATTGTCGCAACTCTCATCACGCAGTCACCGATATCTTTGTCGCCAAGAAGGACAGAAGAATTGACCTCAAGTTCTAATAACGGCCGTCAGTAAGGTACATATTTTTATTGCTTTGTTTCTATGCGTTTAGATTCAGGTTATACAGTATTTATTTTTTAAGATTTTCGTATATTCTTTCCCAAGCCTTATTCCCCGGGCTCCGTCCCTTTACATCCTGCACACCATGAAAACATGAAAACCAGGAGTTGCCCCTGGCTAATAACCCTTAGAGTTACTCATAGGTGGAAACTTGCACGTCAAGTGAGTAGGGTCAAGGTGTTCCTGACAAGATTTTGAGCCGATTTCATTTCCGTTTCATGTTTGAAAAGAAGAAAAAAATATTTCAAAGAAAAATGTGTATTGTAGAATTTTGTGCTCGGTAATGGTGGCAGCAGAGTGAAAAATGATTTGTCAAAGAAGAAAACTGCCCGCCTCTTTCTTTAAACAACAAAGATTTCCATCGACTGACTAGACGCCGCAGATGTTAGACTTACTGATACCATATTGTAAAACGATACTTAGAGTTTGTTTTCTGTGTGATTGTCCGGAGCAAGATGCAGAGAAACGCCTCTCATCTGCTGTAAGGGTCGCCCCCGATCGAGCAATCGTCTGTTAATTTATCTAATTTTAATGTTGTAATGAACACGTGCGGACGACGTTTCATTCCGCCATTTTGTTGTTTTGACAAAGAACTGTGAACATTCTTACAGTAGAGTATGTCTCATTTTCTTGTAGGACTTCCGTCCACAGTGAGTAGAGTTTAGGTCCCAGCCACCTACAGCGAGATCGCCTTTTGGGCAGGACACAGAAACGGAAGGAATGAGAGCAAGTTTAGCGACTTTGACAGAACAGTTTGTAGTGAGATAAGAGTACAGTAGATGGCGCCACCGTACAAGTACGATGTTGGACACAGAGGAGTGAGAGAATTTCAGGGGGGGCATAGGAAAGGATACCCATTTAACCAGTGGGTCCAGCCTGGGGCCCGTCACTTAACCTGCTCGTTCGATATTCAGCGATTGTTAGTAAATCACACCATCTCTGAAAGATCAGCCCAGGTTCGAACCTGAGACCTTGCATTGATAGTCTGACTCGCTAACCACTAAGCCATCCGCGGCTCTTGTGAACATTCTTCACCACGTGAAGCATTTTAATAATATGTTTGAGTAAGGAGTGGTGCAAGAACGCCTGGGGCACCTAGCCTTGAAGAGTCAGCTGCTCGAGTTTCTCTGTTAGAAAAGTTGCCCTACCGCTTCTGTGTACATGTAAGGTTGTAATCGCCCAGGTAATCGCCTGCGGGTATCCGAAGTCATTCCTGGGCTCATGTATTTCACCTGATGACCTGGGTAACTAGTTTTTTCCTTGCGCATGCGTAGTAGAGTAACGGAAAGGCAAGGCACTCAGTCTAGTAGAGGACAGTCGACCTTTGGTCATCATGGAGATAGAGTCCAAGTTCGGACACCGGTTTGATGTAAGAGCTGCGGGCATCACAGAGGTACAGCGTGGTGGACGGGAAAGAGGATTCCTTTGCCCACTGGGTCTTGCTGAAAGTATTATGGAAAGGCAGCACGTGGTCAGCACGAGGACATAGGATTCCTTTGTCCACTGGGTCTTGCTGAAAGTATTATGGAAAGGAAGCACGTGGTCAGCACGAGGACACTGAACGGGAAGTATTCGGAAATTCGCGAAGCAAATAGTTAACGGAATCATAAAGTTTTGCTGTTTCAATTTTTAATTCAGTGTCTGGACTGAGTTTGGTCGATGTAATAATTCTTCTAAGCAAGGACGCTTTCAGCCGCCTTGATAGCCAGATCTCATAGTAAAGGCGAGGAGGTAGCTGGCTATACGGCGGGAATCAATAAAAAGGTATAATCCAAGGTATTATCTAAGATATAATCAAATATTTAAGAACTGATAATATGTCTGGCCCTACACCTGCTTCTCTGGTGATTCGCTCTATCACACTACGCGTGTTACATTGGAAGACTGAGAGTTACTTTTCAGATCACATCTTTTTGCATTGATTATTCAGGGGATCTCGTTTGACGTGCTAACATCCCGTTCCATTGCATGTCGTGTCGAAATTAATGCCTTAATTCTTAATATGGTTTAATTTAATATTAAGGAGATTGAAAAAGGCGTCGAGGCCAACAAATACGTGCTTGTTGAAAACAGAAAGGAGAAGAGTGAATGCTGGAAGTTGTTCCGTCTCATTAAGAAACCAGAGCATGTTTCACACCAACACAAATTTTCACAAGCTTGTGATGAGTTGAAATTTTTAAAATGTGAATGTTGATTTTATGAGTGTTCCTTCCATCTGAGGGGCAACGATGAAATCAACATCCACGTTTCGGAAGCTTTCAACTCATCAGAAGCTGGTGAAAATTGGTGTTGCTGTGAAACATATTCTGAAGCTTGATATGTTGTAAAGAAAACAGCAAAAACTGAAATTAAACATACGCGAAGTTACTTAATTCAAAATTTGGACTGTAACACCATCAAAATTAAGTGGAACAGCCTGAACATTACCGCGGAGGGACTTTTTGACTCTCGCAGATGTGTTTGAAAATATGTGTAAAACGGGTAGGTTATGTCTTGCAAATGAAGGTCAACAGTTTCAGTATTTCTTGTAAGTAAATGAGTAAATTATACGTTCATATAATACAAAAGTATAAAGGACACCGTCTCTGTACGAACAAATGAATAAGAAAATCAAGGAACTATTAAATTAAAAGCCGTAAAACTTTTAATTCATTAGTTTAATCTAAAATACACATGAGTACTTTCCGGCCACTTTGGTTCCATCTTCAGATGTGAGGGGAACATTTAAACAGTGCTGCAATTTATAGAAACCAGATCGGTATGGGTAAACATAGTATGTGTGTGTGTTACATTAGCGATGTTTAAGGTGAAGCTCCCCCGTTTTGTCCAGTCTCCTTTGGGTTATTATATAATATAATATTTTTCCATACAGGTAGTAAATCACATGGTATATAGTCATTACAACATTTGTTACGGGCTTTACAAGTAAATAGACTTTCAGTCAAAAAAGCATTCAATGGGATCTTGGCGTTATTAGGATTCTTGTATGGTCACAATCCGGGTAGAAAGTTCCATCGTTGACAGTTCGCGCCAAGGCAGTATTTTGAAGCCCTGTCTTGATGTTGTATTTGCGTTCCCGTACTCTGCAGGCAAGACTACGAGTTGTAGATCCGATATAATAATAAGAAGAAAGCTGGCCCGTTCCATCAAGTAAGGGAATGCTGTAGATATAGACTCCATTTGTGCTCTTCTTGGGTTCTTTCCCGATCCTTTCGGATCATGGTTAGCATATTGCGAGATTTGGTGCCGACATCCAAGGAGAAACGGCGACAGATGTTTTTGAGGGGTTTAGTGAGAGCTGGAATATAGTCTATTGAACCCACGTATCTTTTAGAGTGATAATCAATACGTTGTAACGAAGAGCCCAAGGTGGTCCTGACACGTGAATGAGTTCTGTTGATCAAGTACGTAGGGTATCCAATTGCTTTAGCAAGCCCAGTTATCCAATGGATCTCCTCAATTTGAGTTGGACGGTCAGAGGAGTGAGTAATGGCTCTTCTCAGAAGAAAACGTAAAGAAGCAAGTTTTTGATTAGGCGGGTGGGCTGAGTTATAAGAAATCCCAGTTGGTATAGCTGCTGGTTTCCTGTAGACAGAAAATGATATGAAATTATTATTAAGTGGTGAGCGTATATCCAAAGAAGGTAGTTTATAATTTTGTTCAATTTCAATAGTGAAGTTTATGGATGAGGTCTGTGAAGAGAATTCATGGGCAAATATATTTAATTCTTCAACTGAGCATGGTCAAACAAGCAGAATATCGTCCACATAACGAAAGTATAACAGGGTTTTTTAAGGGATTATCATTCAGAAATTTTTCTTCGAGATGCTGCATGGAATCAGCGGGGAACCCATCGCAGTTCCATTTGTCTGTTAGTAAAAATATTCTGAAACTGGAAATATGAACGCTTTTTCATAAGGTAAAGAGCACTCATAATAGCAGAGATCTTGGCTAGTGGGTGACATGAGTCAAGAAGACGTGATTCAATAATTTGATGAGTGAGCTTAATGGGCAAACTTGGATGTAATGCCACGACGTCAAGTGAGGCAAAAATGAAAGAGCCTCCATGGTGTTGAATTGATTTTAGCTTTTCAATTACTTGAATAGAATTCCGAACAGAGAACGTAGATCCTTGAGTAAGAGGAGCCAAGTATTTAGACAGTGCAGTTTCTAATGGCCTGGTCGTGCTTGAGTTGCCCGAAATTCCTTTAGTTGTCTCAACGAAGAAATAATTCCTTGTGTTGGGTCTTTAGATACAACGACGTGTGGGATTTCTGAGATTGCATCATGCATTTCTTCAATGTAGTCAGATTTATTTACAACAATAATTTGTGATGTTTTGTCGGCTGTAATTACTGCTATTGTAGGCTCCGCCCGTAAAGTTGCAAGCTGTCTTCTTTCCTCACAGAATGGGTCAGCATTGGATCTTATTAGTCTCTTGTCAAGTATTCTCGAGATTTTTTGGCGTGTAAAGTACATGTGATTTTTTGGCGTGTAAAGTAAATGTGTATCTTAGATTAAACTAATGAATTGAAAGTTTTACGGCTTTTACTTTTATTGGTTCCTTGATTTTCTTATTCATTTGTTCGTAAAGAGACGGTGTCCTTTATACTTATTTATCAAGAATGTACGAGTGAGTGGTTTTATATTGTGCATATAATACACATTTGATTGATTCCCATATAACCTAAGATACCCACTGTGGAGAGATTTTTGGAACGCCCTGTGTATGTATATATACATAATAATTATAAATTGAGTTTCGATTTTGTAGTTCAAAGCAAATTTTTCTGGGTCAATTCCAGTTCGGCTCAAATTATGTGACTTCCGGATCCAAAATATTTTATCTGTTTTCAAATCTAGAGTTGTTCAAGGTGTTCATTAAGCCAGTAAACGAAAAAAAAAAGCGTAACAAAGCTGTTATTACGAAAGTTTGTAACTAGCTTCCGTCCTCTGTTTTACAGGGAAACATGCTCACATCCCTATCTCATAGTGCAATTTCCTTTTTGCAGTCGAATCAGAAATTCAGGTCTCTATTTTATTTCTTTTTACTTGAACATAGGTCATGCATAATAGCGTAGCAGAATAAAATGGTAACGATAAAAGTATTTGTCTCAAAGGGTGAACTTGGATCTCGAAACCAAATTCTTTTTACTTTCTGCTGGTGGTTGCGAAATCAGGATCCATAACACATTTCCTTCTGTTAATGCTCCATGTCATAACGAAACGCGTTATTTTATACAGCTCCTGATTTCTTGTGAAGTGACAGAAGGTAATGTGAAATCGAATATATATATATATATATATATATATATATATATATATATATATATATATATATATATATATACTGTATATAAACAGAGGACTGAATATGCATGGAACATGATCGCCGAAGGTTTAGCACTCAGAAAACTCAGAAAGTGTGCGAAAAATTATTTAATAAGGCGGGCATTACGGTGCACACCTCTTGTTTTATCGTTCATAGCTTCCTGGTAATGTAATTCGAGCTAGCTTATTAATTCTTAATCATAGAAGTAAATTAGCTGCGCGCGAGGCTTCTGTTAGGGACTGCTGCCTGCCAGAAACAATTTATTCACTCCCAGCTTCCGAATTATTTGTGTAATATTGAGCGTAAATATTTAATCAGCGAGTTCAATGCCGTTGCCAATCCCTGCGCATAAATATTTTAACGTTTGCAGAGGAAAGCGACGGAAATGGATGGTGAGCTTGTGGAACTCGTCACATGGACGCCAGCAAATTTCAAATTCACGTGTCATACAAACAAGCACCATAACTATTTGTTTACACAAAAGTACCAAAATAGCATGTAGGGATGGGTGATCTTTATTTACGGATTCTGCCATAGGTTGTTTGGTATGTGAAATAGGAAATCCTGAACTCCGCACTTTGTCAGTTTGCACAGTAGACTGACAAAATTTGTAATGGAATGTTGACAGCTTATTGTCACGTGAGCTGGAAATCACCGTTGTGAGTACGCCACGTTCTCTGATATTTAGGTGTTAAGGACAGGTCAGAGAAAGACAATAACAGTAAAAAAGTTATTAAATTCGTAACTTCGGCACTGAAGTTCGGAATTTAATCACTTTTATTTTATATATGAATTCTTAGTGTCACTGTACTTATTGAATCAGGAGTGACAGTGAAAACTAGATCTGGGTCATTTTGGAAGTGGAGTGAGTTTGTAAGTACGGGTAATTTCGTTCACTTCTGCCGTACCCAAAGATTTTATTTTCCATTTTATGAATATCAGTATGAATTCTACAAATTTTTTCGTACATAGTTTTCTTCGCACCTTTAACCTTTGAAACAATACCATTTCCCTTTTGATCTAAACCTTTTTAACGCTTTCCAACTGCAGGTTGAAGTAGCATATATGATCCAGCTTTGTCCATCTGTCTGTCTGTCCGCACGATAACTCGCGTAAAAATGGTTCGATTTCGATGAAATTTTAGCATGTAATGAGGAACAACCTAAGGACGAACACTATTGAAAATGGACGAAATGGGGTAAAAGGTCCGGGCATAGGAGCTGGATCCATTCCATCGCCCTTATACGTCATAACGTACGTAAAAAGGCTTCGATTGCGACAAAACTTTACCATGTTCTTCCGGAGGTAAACTGAACCGATTCTGTAGAATAACGTCAAAATGGGGTCAAAGGTCAGGGCACAGGAGCAAGATTTATTCCGCAGCCATTATCCTCATAACTTGACTAAAAAAAACTTCTATTGCGACAAAACTTTAGTATGTTGTTCCGGAGGTATACTGAACCAATTCTGTTTAATATCATCGAAATAGGGTCAAAGGTCAGGGCACAGGAGCGATACTTATTCCACAGCCATTATCCTCATAACTTGAGTAATAGCTTGAATAATGATTTATGGTATGTTGGAAAACGTATCATAATCAATGCATTGCATGATTTAATAACTTGTTGCAGCTTAGCAAATATTAATTTAAATTTAGAAATATTGCAAATTTGACGTACTCTGAAGTTCTTTGTCGTAATTTATTCACTAAACGCCCGACCAAAGCATCCTGTGAACAAAAGGATGTTCGTGAAAGAAATACGGGATTACACCATATAATACAAATTTTGAAGATGACAATCCGACTTTTGGTGCAAATATGTTCACTCGTTTAACAACTTTGAAGGTACTAACTCATCTGTAAGCAGAGACGTGCAGTAGCAGAAAGCATTGTTCTATTGCATTTCTTCTTCATCTCGTCAACTCTGAAGTTAATGGTACGAGCAGGGGGTTGTTCAATTACTTTTCATTGAACGTATTTCATTATGTATATACAGGGGTTGGACAGAATAATGTGAACACCTAGCAAAAGAAGGTTTAACGTACTTAATAGGATGACCACCTTTGGCATCCAAAACCGCCTTGAATCCTCCTTGGAGCACTGTTAAAATAATCTACTTAAAAATAAGAACCTGAACCTACTCGTTCTTTTTTAAGTACAATCATATTGTAAACGAGTACATGACATGCTCAAATATAAGTAACCATAGGTACTTACAAATAACTGCGTCAATAAATATAAATATAATCTCGTATTTCTCCATTTTAGATATTATAAATTTCAAGAGAAATTGTTCAATAAATGTGTTAAAGTGACACACATAAATAATTAATACAACAAGGTCACTGATCACAAATAATTTAATTATGCATAAAGTACCTTTGTGTACGTTTTTACATTAACTATATTTCTATCAATCTCATAAATAATATATTGTCGCTTCATCACTATATTTGTCATAAAATTGTGCGGTACATTTGCTCAGCATGTGAAAGCGAGTATATCTATTGTCCCAGATGTGCCATCGGATACTATACTTCCAGTTGATTTTATGAATAAATGAGTATGTATGGAGTACATGTATTCCAAACTTGAAATCGACCCCAAGATGTCTTAGTGGTTAAAGACTCAGACCAGACGTGGTGGAGTGAATTTCTAACAATCGCTGAATATCCGCCGTGCATCGGATGAGCACGTTAAGTGCAAAATCGTACGGTGGAGCCATCTGGTGTGCTCTCTCTCTCACTTACAAACTAGCCTGTCTGAATCGCTAGATTCATTTTTGAGTACATATATTTGAAATAAATGTACTCAAAAAGGAGTACATATATTTCAAATTAGAAATACCAGATATACTCACAATTGATTCCCTGTATGTACTCTAAAATGAGTACGTGTCTTTTTCAAAAATGAGACAAAAGTACTCGGAGCTATTATAAGCCCAGAATGTACTAAAAAACGAGTACATTTTGCTTATTTCTAAGTACCAATGTTTAAAAGTGAATGGGCACTACGAGAATCAACAGTAGATGATTCTCGTAGCTGTTGATTCTTGTACCTGAGGATGGAGTACATGGTGCTCCGAAAGATCTTGTACATATGTCTTAGTAATTAAAAGATTATTAGACTGTGAGAGGATATGCACTTTAACTGCTAAAATTGCTTCTTGTATTCTTTTTCCAACATAAGATCAACTGGCAGGCTGCGTCTTAGTATACAGGGGTTGTCCAAAATAATGGAAACACCTAGCTGGAAACAGTGACTTTAGTATGTGCTGCTTTTTGAGTAAAACGAACATGTAGCTACAATGTTTTTTTGTAAAAACGTGTTGCTTATAGTGTCAAGGGTCTGTGTGATTAATTTGTAAATCGGTGTTTGCATAATTTCGTTCCAGGTGAAGGCACAATGAGTGGCCTGTCGGAGTTCCAAAGAGAGCAGATTGTAGGAGCCGGTTGGTGCGTCGGTAAACACAGTGGCACAGGTTTTGGGGTTGTCGAGAGGTACCGTGTCGAAGGTCATGACAGCATACAATGTTCATGGCACAACATCATCTGCGAGACACAACTGTGAAAAGAAGACCAAACTCACTGCGAGAGACAGGAGGACATTAAAGAGGATTGTGACCGCAAGGAGGAAGACCACGGCAGCGAAAGTGACTGCTAAGCTTAAGGCACATCTCTAAAACCCAGTGTGGACCCATACTGTGCAAAGGGAATTGCATAAGCACAATATTTACGGCAGAGCTGCGATTACAAAACCCCTGGTGTCACAGGTGAATATGAAACGGAGACCACAGTGGTGTCAGGAGCATAAAACGTTTACTGCGGATCGATGGAAACATGTCTTGTTTTCCGATTAATCAAGTTTCTCACTATTCCCCACCACAGGACGGGTTTACGTGTGGAGAACCACCGCAGAAGCCTACAACCCAGACTGTCTCCTTCCTACAGTGAAGCATGGGGGCGGTTCCGTAATGGTTTGGGCCATGATCTCGCTGTTTACATCACGTCCCATAATCAACATTCACGGACAGATCACTAGCGGTGACTATGTCACTCCTTTGGCCGACCATGGGCATTCAATGGCCAGACATTGTTTCCGTCAAGGGGATTGCACCTTTCAAGATGATAATGCCTCGATTCACAGAAGTCAAACTGTTCAATCATGGTTTGAGGAAAATGAGGTTGAAGTTGCACACCTTCCGTGGCCTGCACAATCACCGAACTGAAACATCATTGAGCCCCTGTGGTCTGTGTTGAAAAATAGAGTGCGCTGCCGTTATCCTACTCCGGCGTCTCTCAAGGAATTGGAGCAGTTTCTGCTGGAAGAATGGTACATCATACCACTTACCACCATCCAGGATTTGTATAATTCCATTCCAAGGAGGATTCAAGCAGTTTTAAATGCCAAGGGTGCTCCCACACCACATTAGGTGCGCAACACCTATTGTTTCCAGGTGTTTTCATTATTTTGGTCAACCCCTGTACGTCAATGAGAATTCTGCTTTG
Organism: Macrothele yani; assembly: GCA_039090855.1. Taxonomy (NCBI): domain Eukaryota; kingdom Metazoa; phylum Arthropoda; class Arachnida; order Araneae; family Macrothelidae; genus Macrothele; species Macrothele yani. The sequence goes on along the minus strand of CM077030.1, from coordinate 6,898,092 downwards.
GAGCACGAAGAATCCTTTGTGAACAGGAGCGAACATGGATCCAGAATCTGAAGACTACCAAACTGGGACTTGGTCTTTGGTACCGGATTTGTATAGCCGCCTACGAGCATGAGTGTGTGACTTAGAATAATTAATAATTAAACATCGTTCAGAGTTGGTACAGAGACCTGTTCTGGTATCCTAAGCGAATGCAAACATCTCTATGTGGACAAAAGTGGACTTCGAACTTGAACGCAGACACATGAGAGATCTGCTTAACAACGACAAGCATGAATTCAAGTGCAAGACGATATGGTGTCATCATAAGTAGTCGCATTAGACCTGACCACTTGGGATGTTGGGGAAAGCGGCAACATAATTCGCACAGCATTAACAAAGGAGAAAGGCCAGGGAGGCCAAATTTTCTGTCTCTGTTCTCGGAATAAACGAACCTTTGACAAAGAGCCACAGAAACTACGAGTAGCCTAATTATTGCTGCAATGGTTCGAACTGAGTGATTTGCGAAGATTTTTAGAAAAGTACTTCAATATATTTTGGCTGATATCTTCGCATGAATCCTGTGGACCGATGAACAGGTTTTCAAACGCAAACTGAATGAAAAGGAACACTCCTGTTTTTTTGTGTGTTAGCAACTGCACAGATAATGGAAAAAAATACCGTCATCTTGGTAAGCTAAAACTATGCATTATAGTTACCAGTCCTGTAATTATTTAGTTTTTCAAACGTAAGTTATCTAACCACATACAACCTGCTAGCCATTTTAAAGAAAAGAATATTACTAAGAATTAAATTATTAATATTTATAAATGCAAGTTAAGCCACCATATGTTGATCATTTGAAACTGTATTAGTAGGTAACCACTTGCCAGTTCATTTGTTTTTAAGAAGAGCTTCAGTTGCTAGTGATTTACGTATTTCCCTTTTGAAAAGAAATGCTGCTACTATCTGTCTTAACATACTATTGTATTTTAAACAGAAATTCAATTTCAATGATGCACGCAATTATTTTCTTAGAATAAAGTTAAATACTGATGATCTTGATATTTAAAGCTTACTTAAAAAAGGGATTTCCCTTACCTAATCTTCTTTTTCTTTTTTTTTATTACTGTGTTTAACTTTGGATTTGTTATATGTTGCTATTTCTTGATGGGGCAGCTTACTATAATGAAATAACCGTTTGAATTCTAAAACAAACGAATTACTAATTAATTTGCTATTTATTCACCGAAATGAAAGCCATCCTCTAATGATCAACCCCTGTACCTCCCAAAAGGAATGGAATTTTTGCCTTTTAAAAAGGAAAATCCGTAATGAATATTCTAAATATTTGCCTTTTATAAGAAAAGAGATTACAAATAAGCTAGGTATTAATATTTTGACATGAATGCCATTTTTAATTATCTAGCTGCTTTCGAAAGGATAGCCATTTAACTATCTGTTCTCTTTTCCTTTTTTTTTTGGTTCCAAAAAAAGCATTTACGCCATCTTGCGTTAGAATATTTTGTTTCACATTGGCGCAGAGTAGAGTAGTTTTTTCATTTGCTAATTCGTGATTTAAATATTCTACTTTAGAAAGTGTTTGAACTCTAAGTATTTATTATTTTTTGTTTCTTCATATAATTTCAGGACCGGAATCCCAAGAAAATATTGGAGTAATCAAACTTCTCGCTGTAATTCCTCCCTTTTGAAACTGTAGAACCTAAAGAATAAAGAAAGAGACAGTTAATCCTTTTTTTTAAAGAAGGCTCTTTCAGATCTGTAATATATAATAAATAATAAGTTTAAAGAAAGTTCTGATCATTAATAGCAAGCACTAAATTTTTGAGAAGATAGCTTTTTTTCTCTAAAAAATTGCGGAGATATTTATTAAGCGGGGATTTAAAGAGTGTGGCCACAATCAGTCTACGCCGCGTACAATTACCAACACCTTTTCTTAAAACCCAGGGACTCCTAATTCTACGAATAAAAAATACTGTTGCATGTTTTCTTTAGTAACTTGTGAAGTTTTGTTTTCCAAATCATTATGCATTTTAGCTCATTTTGGGCTTGAGGCATTGATGCTCTTTACAAAAACGATATCTCATTATGCTGCGTTTTCGAGCAACTGTCATCGGTAAAGCTTATCTCAGTCGGCGCACCTGTTTTTTGAATGTTGACAGAAAAGGTTCTTATTTCGTGTTACAGCATTCTTCCAAAAAGGGAGTTGGTGATCGGTGTCTCGGGAAATACTTTACATTTTTTTGTATCCCCCTTTATGCAACTTTCTGTTTTCTTTTTTGATTTGCTTTTGTTTTCCCCAGGACTCTACACGCGCTGAGTTTATTAACGTATTCCCACGCACGCGCCTTATGTTAGCCTCCCTTACTGCGGTTCCATTATGTAAATAACTGGGCATTTTTACCCTTATTCTCCCCCATCCTATTTCCCCTTTCCCCCTAGCAGTCGAGATCAAGACTTAGGTATCTCTGTTGTGACAGGCACGGCTTTTCATAATGGGCTCTGTGGTTTCCCAACGCATAGATGTTGTTGGATGCATATTTGCAAAAGAGGGGAGAATTTCTTTGATAAATTGAACTATTATGTAATGTTTTCTCCCTCGTGATTAGCGGGAGTTTGTTCAGAAACTCGAGCTCTAAACGGAAAAAATGTACTGCAAATGTTAAACGGGGCCTCGAAAAAACCTGAGAAGCCTTAAATCAGGTTAACAAGTTGTCAGAGCTCGTGAGTTTCTGCAAATCGATATCACTATAGTTGTAGAATTTCTTAGGCCTTGTTAAACGGTTCGCATTATTAATCCGACGAGCCTAAACAAATGTTTAAGTTATGTGTTAAAAGACGAAGTAATTTTTCAGCAACTTGTATTTGAAATAGAATCGGGAAATAAAATAAGAAATTATAAATCAGTGGACAGAGTTTAGCAGATATTTCCATAACTGACTCATGAATGAGACCTTTCCGAATAAATAACGAAAAGCATGACAGAAACAGGAAATGAATATAAGTACACTGTAGCTAAAACCCATGGACGAGGAACATTTTTACTAGTTAAAAGGTGGTTTTACATCTGTAATATCGATTATAATAGCAGAAGAAAAATGAAACGCTCGACATCAAAAACAAGGAGATATACGTAATAGAAATTGAAATAAAATAAAATCTTACAAAGGAGACACAAGCTTCGCAAAAGTTTAAGACCACCTGCCCATTTATTGAAAATTAAGTTTTTCAAAGAAGCAACTAATTTCTAGTAAGAGATATTTGAAAAACAAATGACACCACAGATCAATATTTATATTCTTTAGAACACAAAAAGACCAAAATCAGTACTTTGTATGACCATCTTTGTTTTCTGTAACGGATAGAATATGATGTGGCATACTTCCAATGAGTGATTTGCAGTAGTCACTTAAAATGTCTTTGCACCACACTTACTTTATCGCGTCAATCAAAGTTTTGGAATTTGATGGCTGTTTTTCTGCTACCTTGTCATTGAAAATGGTCCACAAATTTTCGATGGGGTTAAGGTCGGGACTATTACCGAGCCAGTAAAGCACAGTTACGTTTTTCTTCTGCAGTGTCTTTAATGTCTTTGATCTGTGGCACGGATCACCTTCATACATAAAGATTGTGCATTTGCATATGAGTTAACAGCTTCTCACGTAACATTTCCACATAAAAAGGATCAATCATGGTACTGCCTGTCGGTAAAAAAGATAATGAAGCAGTAGCGGATGCTGACATAGCACCCCAAATCATCTGACTAGGCGGAAGTCTCACGGAGCTAACCGTGTATTTTTTATCAAACCTTTTGCCTTTTGGTCGTAGAACATGTGCTTCACGTGATTCAAATTGACGCACAGTTAATTCACCAGAAAATAGAACTTGGCTCCAATTTTCAGCAGTAAACGATTGATGACGCTCCGCAAAGTGTAAGTCTCTTATTTTTCATGACAGAGTTTAACCTAGGTTTATGTGCAGGTTTATAAGACTTTAATCCAAAATCTTTGCTAAGACGTCGGGAAACAGTGTTGATACTAACAACAGACTTTTTGGAATGTAGAAAGGCCTTGATTTTCTTGCACGAACTCCTCGAAAGCGCATCACTTTTCGACTTATGGTATTGTTATCACGTGGGGTTGTTTTCCTTAGACGTCCACTTCTCTTTCAGTTGCTAAATTCACCTGTATTTCAATATTTCATGATCGTACTATGATTATCGGTCTTGCTCACATCCACTTTTCTGCTTATGTCACGTTCGGAGTATCCTTCATGATATAAAGTCACTATTTTTGTCTTCTGAGTAACACTTACTGACGCTTTTTAGCCCATTTTTCGCTATATAGAAAATTCTTACAAAACCTTTCGGTATGAAAACCAGAAGCAAACTGACGCTCACACGCTTCCTCCAATTCTATCAACAGCTGCCTCTGTAGGATGATGCAACACTGAAAGGAAGTTGAGTAACACAGACAGTAGCTGACGCAATCTGCAGAAATCCCCTAATACCATCAGGTGACTGTATTATCAAGTGACATTCTTCCATCGGCACTGCATATACAGTCTTCAATAAGGAATATGTTCACCCTGTAACGTACCAGGAGATGTGACGTACCTGCAAGAAGGACGCACACGACATAAAGGCAGATAGGAATCAGAATAAAATGTCCGCGTAGCTTAATTGGTAGAGCAACTAATTCCGGAATGAGTGGACCCGGGCTCGAATACCGGCACGGATAAAATGACGGAGAAATTTACTTCGTTATAATGGCGCCCGAACTATCCGGATGACCCGACCGTTCAAAATCTCGCATTGGTGTGATGTTATTTCCACACCGCGAGATAGGAAAAATATGAGCAGCACTTCGAAAGAAAAAGAAAAATAAGGGGGAGATGATGTAACGTACCAGGAGATGTGACGTACCTGCCAGAAGGACGCACACGACATAAAGGCAGATAGCAATTAGAATCAATGTCTGCGTAGCTCAGTTGGTAGAGCGACTTGTTCCGGAATAAGCGTACTCGGGTTCGAATCCCGGCGTAGACCAAAAAAATGACGGAGAAATTTACTTCGTTATAACCCTACATTTGAATACAAGTTTGGCACCGGAGTGTCATGATCAGCACCTAGTGGGTATGGCAATGTTTGGGCAAATTGTCCCTCTCTCTCCCTGGAGAGCTCTTATTAGTGTCAGAATGGTGCCTTTTTGGGGATCACTTTGTGCAACAGGTCTTCCCAAAGAATATCACGCATATTCGATTGGATGGAGATCTAGGCAGCTCGCTGGCCGTTACAACCGATCGATATCCTGACTATCCAGTGCTTCATACACAATTACCGTGTGGTAAGGACGGGCGTTATACAGTAGTCCGTAAAAAATCTGCGCCCTTCCACCACGGAACAGAAGAATGTGGCGAAGAATCACATCAATGTAGTAACATTACCCAGAGATGGTCACTTGATAAATCAACTTCAGTTCGGTAAGTTGATTGACCATGAAACCAGCACACACCATGACGCGAAGATCGCTATATCTGTCCTACTAGACGTAGTTCCTGGCATCACACGCAGTTCCCCGTTCCTCCCAGATCAGTTGTCTCCGATTTATTCCTGGCATCACAAGCAGTCCAACATTCCTTCCAGATTAGTTGTCTCCAAATTATTCCTGGCATCACACGCAATCCCACGTTCCTTCTAGATCAGTTGTCTCCGAATTATTCCTGACCTCACACGCAGTACCACGTTCCTTCCAGATCAGTTGTCTCCGAATTATTCCTGACTTCACACGCAGTTCCACATTCCTTTCAGATCAGTTATCTCCGAATTATTCCTGGCATCACACGCAGTCCCACGTTCCTCCCAGATCAGTTGTCTCTGAATTATTCCTGGCATCACACGCAGTCTCACGTTCCTTCGAGATCAGTTGTCGCCAAAAAATTCCTGGCATCACAAGCATTCCCACGTTCCTTTCAGATCAGTTGTCTCCGAATCATTCCTGGTATCACAAGCAGTCCAACATTCCTTCCAGATTAGTTGTCTCCAAATTATTCCTGGCATCACACGCAATCCCACGTTCCTTCTAGATCAGTTGTCTCCGAATTATTCCTGACCTCACACCCAGTACCACGTTCCTTCCAGATCAGTTGTCTCCGAATTATTCCTGACTTCACACGCAGTTCCACATTCCTTCCAGATCAGTTATCTCCGAATTATTCCTGGCATCACACGCAGTCCCACGTTCCTCCCAGATCAGTTGTCTCTGAATTATTCCTGGCATCACACGCAGTCTCACGTTCCTTCGAGATCAGTTGTCGCCAAAAATTCCTGGCATCACAAGCATTCCCACGTTCCTTTCAGATCAGTTGTCTCCGAATCATTCCTGGTATCACAAGCAGTCCAACATTCCTTCCAGATTAGTTGTCTCCAAATTATTCCTGGCATCACACGCAATCGTACGTTCCTTCTAGATCAGTTGTCTCCGAATTATTCCTGACCTCACACGCAGTACCACGTTCCTTCCAGATCAGTTGTCTCCGAATTATTCCTGACTTCACACGCAGTTCCACATTCCTTCCAGATCAGTTGTCTCCAAATTATTCCTGGCATCACACGCAGTCCTTCCTTCCAGATCAATTGCCTTCGAGATATTCCTGGCATCACACGGATTGCCACGTTTCTTCCAGATCAGTTGTCTCCGAATCATTCCTGGTATCACACGCAGTCCAACCTTCCTTCCAGATCAGTTGTCTCCAAATTATTCCTGGCATCACACGCAGTCCCACGTTCCTTCTAGATCAGTTGCCTCCGAATTATTCTTGACTTCACACGCAGTCCCACGTTCCTTCCAGATCAGTTACCTTCGAATTATTTCTGGAATCATACGCAGTCACACGTTCCTTCCAGACTAGTTGTCTTCGAATTATTCCTGGCATCACACGCAATCCCACGTTCCTTTCAGATCAATTGTCTCCGAATTATTCCTGGCATTACACGCAGTTCCACGTTCGTTCCAGATCAGTTGTTTCCGAATTATTCCTGGCATCACACGCAGTCCCCACAATCCTTCCAGAGCAGTTGCCTCCGAATTATTTCTGGCATCACACGCAGTCCCACGTTCCTTCCAGATCAGTTGTCTCTGAATTATTCCTGACTTCACAAGCAGTCCCAGGTACCTTCCAGATAAGTTGTCTCCGAATTATTCCTGACTTTACACGCAGTTCCACGTTCCTTCGAGATCATTTGTCGCCAAAAAATTCCTGGCATCACACGCATTCCAAAGTTCCTTTCAGATCAGTTGTCTCCGAATCATTCCTGGTATCACAAGCAGTCCAACATTCCTTCCAGATTAGTTGTCTCCAAATTATTCCTGACCTCACACGCAGTACCACGTTCCTTCCAGATCAGTTGTCTCCGAATTATTCCTGACTTCACACGCAGTTCCACATTCCTTCCAGATCAGTTGTCTCCAAATTATTCCTGGCATCACACGCAGTCCTTCCTTCCAGATCATTTGTCTCCGAGATATTCCTGGCATCACACGGATTGCCACGTTTCTTCCAGATCAGTTGTCTCGGAATCATTCCTGGTATCACACGCAGTCCAACCTTCCTTCCAGATCAGTTGTCTCCAAATTATTCCTGGCATCACACGCAGTCTCACGTTCCTTCCAGATCAGTTACCTTCGAATTATTTCTGGAATCATACGCAGTCACACGTTCCTTCCAGACTAGTTGTCTCCGAATTATTCCTGACTTCACACGCAGTTCCACGTTCCTTCTAGATCAGTTGTCTCCGAATTATTCCTGACCTCACACGCAGTTCCACATTCCTTCCAGATCAGTTGTCTCCAAATTATTCCTGGCATCACACGCAGTCCTTCCTTCCAGATCAATTGTCTCCGAGATATTCCTGGCATCACACGGATTGCCACGTTTCTTCCAGATCAGTTGTCTCCGAATCATTCCTGGTATCACACGCAGTCCAACCTTCCTTCCAGATCAGTTGTCTCCAAATTATTCCTGGCATCACACGCAGTCCCACGTTCCTTCCAGATCAGTTACTTTCGAATAATTTCTGGAATCATACGCAGTCACACGTTCCTTCCAGACTATTTGTCTCCGAATTATTCCTGACTTCACACGCAGTTTCACGTTCCTTCGAGATCAGTTGTCGGCGAATTATTCCTGGCATCACACACAGTACAGTCCGACTTTCCTTTCAGATCAGTTGTCTCCGAATCATTCCTGGCATCACATGCAGTCCCACATTCCTTCCAGATCAGTTGTCTCCAAATTATTCCTGGCATCACACACAGTCTCACGTTCCTTCCAGATCAGTTGTCTCCGAATCATTCCTGGCATAACACGCAGTCCCACATTCCTTCCAGATCAGTTGTCACCAAATTATCCCTGCCTTCACAGACATTCCCGTGTTCTTTCCAGATCAGTTGTCTCCAAATTATTCCTGGAATCACGCGCAGTTCCACGTTTCTTCCAGATCAGTTGTCTCTGAATTACTAAAGTGTCTTCCATACGAAAAATGTACTTCGGTCTATAGATCTGAATACCGGTGAACGCGAGACATACACCACATATGCTGGGCTGCACGATTCATCCCTGGCAATGGCAGACGACGTACGAGTTTTCGGCATATAGTGATGCTGCATTTAGACGTCTTGACACGGGTAGACACGAAATGTGCGCACTTGTGCTTCCTTGAAGACGATTAGCTAACTGGCTCGTAGTATGGTTTGCCATTATTGCCAGGCAACGGTCATAGCGCTGACTCGCACAGCGGGGAACACTGCCAGCAAACATCTGACTATGTCTCTTGAACTCTGATCGCTGTCATGACACTATGCTGTGTGTTGTTCCAAGTGACATCGGTCACAGTCCGGCCCTCTTCAACATTGCCTATAATTCGGCCTCTGATGAAATCGTCAACGTGATATTCAAGAGGTGTCTTTTTTACTCCAGACACTGTTTCGTAGCTGAAAAACTTGAAAAAACATAATGAACTCATATGAGACACTACTCGGACTCCTATTGTATACTCTATCCACAGATGTATATAGAAAGGAGGATGACTTAGCAAACTCTTTCATTCCCATACCGTTTTGTAGTCGCCTGATTCCATGTTTGTCCTTAAATTTTGGACAGCAGTGTAGAATGTATACCGAAGTGCGTCATGGGATAGCAGTATGCAAACTTTAACTAGCGCTGCCGTCGAATAAAGACTTCGACGCACGCTACATTTTTATCAGTTGTGAGATGTAATTTCGTGAATCAGGATGAACAACCACCAGTACGATTATGACCAGCCGACATGAATTATCGTAGTTTGAACGAGGCATGGTAGTGAGTGCCAGGCGGATGGGACATTCAGTTTTCGAAGTTGTGTGAATATTCAACATTCCTCGATCCACGGTGTCACGCGTGTACCCAGAATATCTCATGAAAGGCATTACCACCCGTAGTGGACAGCGCAGTGGCCGACATTGGTGCTGAATGACCGTGATCAGCGGTGTCTGACCAGATTCAATGCAGGAGGTACCAGAGACATATCCAACAGGTTAGTGCAGCGTAATGTCGCGTCCATGGGGTATGGGAGCAGAAGACACACCAGAGTACCTTTGTTAACACCACGAAATCTGACACAGCGCCTCATCGGAACTCGTGAACACGGTAATTGTACCCTGGAAGACTGGCAACATGTGGCATGGTCCGATGAGTTACGTTACCAGTTGTTTTAAGTTGATGGTAGATTTCGGGTGTGACGCAGACCCCATGAGGCTATGGACCCACGCTGTCAGCAAGGTATTGTGCAAGTTGGTGATGGTACTATACATGTGTGGGGTGTCTTTACGTGGCCCTGCTTGGGTCCTCTGGTCTTCGTAAACACTTCATTAACTGGTAAACGCTTTGTTGTTCTGCTGGGTGACCATTTGCAGTCCTCCATGGACTTCATGTACCTCCAACAACGATGGGATTTCCCAGGCCAACAATGCCCAATGTCATCGAGCCCAAGTTGTCCAAAATTGGTTCGAGAAGCATTCTGGACATTTCAACTGATGATGTGGCCACCACGTTCTCCCGACATGAACCCAATAGAACACTTATGGGACGTGGTGGAAAGGTCCGTTCGCACCCAAGACCTTGCGCCTACGAATACCAGGGAGGCGGCTATTCAGACGGCATGGCTCAACATCTCTCCAAAAGTCTTTCGGACATTTGTGGAATCTATGCCACGTCCAGTTGTTGCATTTCGCCGGGCTAGAGGAGGTCCTTTACGACACTGAATACGTATCCCATGACTTTTGGCACTTCATTGTATTTTATAATTCAGGATAAAGTTTTGGTCAACACGATATCAATTTTTGAAAAAAAAATTACGTCCTTCTTCAGCAGCTTTGGTGTTAAATACTTTCTATGGGGAAGTGTATTTGTTGAATAAAAATACACTTCAACGAAATGAAACACATTTAGGAGGGAAGTTTTAATTTTTCCTGATGTGCTGTTAGTGCGTTTGGTGACCATAGAAGCTTAATGGCAGGTCGGTGAACTCTTGTACAGTTAGTAGCGCCTGGTGACCAATTTTGTTGAATTGGCATTTAATGAACGTGGGGGAAAGGGGTAGGCAGATTCCTGAGCCTGCAATTTCAACAATGGAATCTCTAGAAATTACAGTGCAACGGTGGAAGGGGAAATTATCTCAGGATAATCGGCGCACCGGGGACGATCTCTGAAGTTCCTGCCGGCCAGAGTACGAGAGGAAAAATTATGGGCCATTTGCAGGCGGATCGTCTTGCTCGGTACATTTGCCAGCCAGATTTTATTCCGATTAAGTGAGTACAGCTGCGACTTTGGTATTTGGGAGAGCAAATAACTACTGGAATGACCTTATAAAGTAGTCGAGCTTACAGAGGTTGTCAGCATTTGTGGAAGGATTATTTGGGCTGTGGGAATCGAACAGTGCTTTTCTGAAGTCTGTAGAAAGGAAACTTCGACAGCATAAAGAAAGAATAAAGAAATGCTATGCATTAGTCTTTTCTGGTGAGGCACAGACGGAAAAACTGTCGTTTAGAAAGCTTCGTTGGCAATAATGAGAATTTCAAAAGGTGAAACCTTGCGAGCATTTTCTTTTTATGATTTTGAGCATTCCACAATATCAATAGAAAACAAGAAAGATGACACCGAATTTTTGGGTGTAATAAGCACGTCTTTTGAATCCGTTCTGACGCAAATGAAATTCATCAAAGCTATTCAAAGTCAATGGAACCGGTATGGAAAACAATAGTATCTGACAGAAGAAAGAATAATTTCAATCGGCTCTTTGCCGCCCCGGTGGCACAGTGGTCTAAGCGATGGCTTCTGATCATCCGTCCGAAAGGGGTCCGGGTTCGAATCCCGGTGAGGCATGGATGTTGTGTTTGTCTTACGGCACTGGCTCTTTCCCTTCCCTGGAGCCAGTGACCCTAAATTAGGGATAGGCGACTGCTTATATATAGCCCATTGAGTTGCTCACGGTGGTCGTTAAACCTCCAATAAAAAAAAATCGGGTCTTTAATCCCTCTGATATTGCTGTAAACGAAATCGTGAGCTTACGAACTCTTAGAAACAGAGTTATCGACACAAATAAGATGTGACTTTACGTCCCTTGGTGGGAAAACCATGCATTATTTTAGGAAAAAAGTATTCACAAAAGGTTTATCCATATGAGCGGTATCGGTCGAAGAAAAAGAATTTCAGTCGAATTTTCAGGAGCCCAGATTTTGCTACAAATACATCAGAAGTAGAAATTAACACTTATGACCCCTGGTGGACAAACCATTCTTTACAAAACATTAGAAATTGCGTGAAAAATATTTTCCGTCAGGTCATGTATGCGATACAGGAAGAATTTTTCAAATCGGAGTTTTAGGAGCAGAAAACGCAATTTACCATTGTGCGCCCTAGCGGAAAGTCTATGATTTACTTGAAAAATTTTGAATTTATAGGAAAAACATTTCTCATCGCAAACACTATCCAACAAAGAATGAATTTTTCAAATCGGACTTTTAGAAGTAGAGATATTGACAAAAATAAGATATACATCTACGCCCCTGGCGTAGAAAACATGCATTATTTCAAGAAGAAAATGTTCCTAAAATGTTTGTCGACATGAGTAGTATCGGTCCAAAAAAGACGTTTTTTCAATCGAGATTTTCAGAAGCTCATATTTTGCTGCAAATACATCAGAAGCAGAAATTAAGACTTACGCCACCTGGTGGACCAAACCATGTTTTACAAAACATTTGAAATTACGTGCAAACGATTTCCCATCAGGAGCTGTATCCGGCGCAGAAATAATTTTTCAGATCGGAGATTTAGAAGCAGAGATATAGGGGGAAACGCAATTTACCATTGTGCGCCCTAGCGGAAAGTCTATGAATTACTTGAAAAATTTTGAATTTATAGGAAAAACATGTCACAGTAGCAAACACTATTCAACAAAGAAAGATTTTTTTAAATCGGACTTTTAGAAGTCGAGATATTGACAAAAATAAGATATACATCTACGCCCCTGGTGTAGAAAACATGCACTATTTAAAGAAGGAAATGTTCCTGAAAGGTTTGTCGACATGAGTAGTATCGGTCCACAAACGATGTTATTTTCAATCGAGAATTTAGAAGCTCATATTTTGCTGCAAATACATCAGAAGCAGAAATTAAGACTTACGCCACCTGGTGACCAAACTATTTTTTTACAAAAATTAGAAATTATGTGCAAAGGATTTCGCATCAGGAGCTGTATCCGGTGCAGGAATAATTTTTCAGATCGGAGATTTAGAAGCAGAGATATAGGGGAAAACGCAATTTACCCTTACGCCCCCTAGCGGAAAGTCTATGAATTACGTGAAAATTTTAAAATAATATGGAAAAACGTGTGACACGGAAAACACTATCCAACAAAGAAGGAATTTTTCAAATCGGACTCCTAGAAGTCGAGATATTGACAGAAATAAGATATACATCTACGCCCCTGGTATAGAAACCGTGCACTATGTTATAAGAAGAAAATGTTTCTAAAAAGTTTGTCGGCATGAGTAGTATCGGTCTACAAACGACGTTATTTTCAATCGAGAATTTAGAAGCTCATATTTTGCTGCAAATACATCAGAAGCGGAAATTAAGGTTTACGCCCCCTGGTGGCCAAACTATTTTTTACAAAAATTAGAAATTATGTGTAAAGGATTTCCCATGAGGAGCTGTATCCGGTGCAGAAAGAATTTTTCAGATCGGAGATTTAGAAGCAGAGATATAGGGGAAAACGCAATTTACCCTTATGACCCCTAGCGGAAAGTCTATGAATTACTTGAAAATTTTGAAACTATATGAAAAATAAGTCACACGGAAAACACTATCCAACAAAGAAGGAAGTTTTCAAATCGGACTCCTAGAAGTCGAGATATTGACAAAAATAAGATATTCATCTACGCCTCCTGGCGGAGAAACTGTGCAATATTTTAGGAAGAAAATATTCCGAAAAGGTTTATCGATGTGAGTGGCATCAGTCCGCGAAAGAATTTTTTCAATCGATATTTTAGAAGCTCAGATTTTATGGCAAATACATCAGAACCGAAAATTAACACTTACGCCCCGTGGTGGCCAAAGTATTTTTTACCAAAAATTCGAAATTATATGCAAACGATTGTGCATTAGGATATTTATCTGCTGCAAAAAAAAAATTCAAATCAGAATTTTAGAAGAAGAGTTATCGGGAAAAATGCACTTTACTTTTACGCCCCCTAGCGGAAAATCTATGCGTAATTTGAAAAAGAAACTATATCCAAATTACCCTTCAACCTAAATGGAATCGAAAGATAAAATATTTTTTTCAATCGGATGTTTAGAAGCAAATATGTGGAATAAAACGTATTTTTGAATTCGACATCATCTGCATTTACGCCCTCTAGCGGCGAAATTGTACATCGTAAAAAACGAAATAAAGGTTCATCATTCGCCTATTTTAAGCTTACGAATGCAAAAAAAAAAAAAAAATTCAAATAGGGCTAATAGTTGCAGAGATACCGTGGGTACAGACGGACGGACGGACGGACTGACGGACGGACAAACCGATAACATAAGCACGATCTTTTTTTACAAAAGACGTGCTACAAAAAAGCAGTTCTTTAATGCGTTTTTAACAGCTTTACGTTGTTACAAAAATAGTTTTATCGCTTTGCTACATCCATTCGAAAGCGTGACAAAATGTGAGATCTATAAGAAACATTTAGTAAATAATATCTACGAAAAATCCCGTACCTAAAAATACTTATAAAATACAGTAAGAAAGAACAATATCTATGAAATATCTTGCAGTTTGATGCTTTCAGAACTTAAAGAAATTCCTCTGGAAGTTCAAATAATTGACGTGGATTAAGGAAGGTCAAACAGAAGTCACGTGGAAAGAGCGATGACTTCTGTTTGATATTCCTCTGGAAGTATTCGCAATTTTACTTCAGTTTTATTTCATTTCATTTTAGATAAAATTGTGCCATTCGCTTTTCTGGCGATTTTGGAAATCTGTATTTTCTAACGCAAAAACCAACTCAAATCTTTATCGTTCTATTGGCGTGAAACAGTAACAGTCATGTTTGGAATGACATATTAAGAGGTACAATATTGGCCACTTCGAGAAGGTTCGTTTTGTATTTGTTTGATCTGAAATACCGATATCAATAATACATGTCGAACAAAGAAATGTGAGGAAATGCGTTCGGATTTCCTCATCACAGCTTAAAAACAGAAGAAGGACCACAAATAAAATGAAATTAAAAATATTCCTTCAAGAACAATATATCACGCCTAGCTGGTATGTCAAGTTATAAAGGAAAACCATCCAACACGTTCACATAATCAAATTCAGCGTGTCTGTTTAAATGGCCTTATATCCGTTTGTCCAAATTTTCACTCAGTATCTCTTTATCTATTGTTCTGCATTAGAAAAATTCGTTTTTGTTCTTGGCTGAGAGAGTAAGAACTTTTGCATTCCCCTCGCTTCTTCAACTAGTTTTATCGCTAGGTAACGTCAGGGACTTTTCCTGTTTGTGATATGTCTACTTCAAAAAGACGAATTGAAAAATGCTTCATGGGTCGATAGCTGTTTTTACAAAATAATTTTTTTTTATTTTCACCTTTTCTTAATTGACAACATTTTCTGATGAGTGAAGTAAATGTATTTTTTCATCCCGATATGCGGAAATTGATTTTGGAAAATTAATTTCACACTGCACATACATAGTAACATCTGTATATGGGTAAGCTTACCTTAATATTCATATTTTTCAGGTACACAAATCGTTTTTTCAAGACAGTATATTTAATTTTTTTATCTAAAAACTAAACTAAAAATTGTTCACAAAAATTTCAGTCTATTCAGCACCTACATCTTATCACAATATGTTTAAAGTAATTTGTAGGGTGTAATACATTCGTTTGACATAACCTTTCAATTTTGTTCTTAGTTTGCTTCATGCGTGGCTTGTCAAATGAGGCAAGTGAGGTGCAGCCGTACCAGAAATGTTTCTCTGATGAAGAAAATTTTACATCTGTAACACATATTGCGCCTTTAATTGTATATCTAAATAAAATTTCATCTGTAACACATATTGCGACTTTAATTGTATATCTAACAAAAACGATGCAATGAGAAAAGTGTACAATGTAACATATATTGCGCCTTTAATTGTATATCAATATATTTGCATCCGTAACATATATTGGACCTTTACTTGTATATCTAACAAAAAACGATGCACTAAGAAAAGAATACAATGTTAAATTATTAAAAATTCCAAGACAAAATTTAGGAACCTTATCGTTTAATTAAAATTCTTATGAGAACAGTGGAAAATACAATGACCTTTAATGAAAACTCTGCAGGTAATTTATTAGTTTGAAGAATGGACTACGTATTAATTATCACAAGCATATCGCTTCAGTTTCATGTTTCAACGGACTTCACTAATGATTCTCCGTCCCAAATTCTTTACGAGCCCACTCGCATGTCTTAGCCCTGGTAGCCCACTGAGATGTCTTAGCCTAGGAGTCCGCAAAGGCCTTAATCAGGCCCTGCCTACATTGCTTGTAAACGTTCAATTTCCAATATGTCGTAGCATGTGGTTCATGCACACATGGCTGAAGCACATTTTAACCTCACTACCACATTTATCGTATGCATCCATCCTGTTCTACTGATAGAGGTTGACCAACTGCATTGCCTACTCGCTGTCCTTATTTGAATCCATTGGATTTCTTCTTATGGGGACAGCTTAACGATAATTTTCACGTTACCACTGTTCTTCGTGCACAAGCTCACCGCAAATCAAAATATTGCAGGACATTGCAAACATGCTAGGCAATCTATACAATGTATAAGAAGAACTGTGAGCCGTATATTACTACTCGGAGAGGCCATTTTTAACACCTTGTCTGTTGTAGACTTACGTAACTGCTCTCATCAATCGCTTTCAGTATACTTAATTAACTGAAATAGAAAATCATTAACTTTCTGAGCTTACCTACTTCCCTCGAAAAGTGTGCTTCAACTCCTAAGAGAATATGCTTCCACTGCTCCACAGCATTGTGCGGGGCTCCAAGAAGCAACCTGCCAAATAGCTTGGTAGTTAGTGTATGTGAGTCTGGGGGAACTCGAGGCCACTGTGGTGAAGTGGAAGCATATCCGGTGCGTAACTGGAAGACCCTGGGTTCGACTCCCGGTGGCGGCCAATGAGAATTTTTTCGTGACTCACTTATAAACGGGGAAAAAGCGATGAGTTCTGTTTGATGGTCGTAAGAGAAGAGTTTCCAGCACAACGCTTACAGAACTAACCGCTATGTAACGTGCTCCTAAAATTTGATTAAATCTTTGGAAAACACTCTGTATGTGACTGCAAACTACATAGATGGAAACACTGCATTTAAAGACGGAAAATTGTGAACTATCTGTACTGAATAAATGCCAGGAACGAATTGTTTCTTTTTGAGGCTGATAAAATTTCATTAAACAGTAAACTAATCCGATATTAAATATTATTTTGTGTTAATACTTCGTGAACGAATGTTTGTCCGAGAGTGTTTTATACTTATTTTAATTATACGAATGCACTTTCTTTTGCTTGATTTTTATTTTATTGCTTATTTTTTAAGTAGTGAACTTTTTCAATTAGTCGAAGGCTCGCCTTTTAAAATCCTAAGAACGTCTCTCATTGTAATAACAGTTGCAATGAAAACAAATAGAATGGGTACCGCGCCATTCATTTTCTTTGAAAGAGAGTAAATTTCATTTCCATTTGCGCGATCGACAATGATAAGTCGGACGATGAAAAACAGAAAGTGAAGATGCATGAATCTTAATTTAGACTTTCTTCTTTGAATGAGATACTTATGTTTTTATGCAGGTCTAGAACAAATGAAAAGTAATTTCTTTTAAAAAAAGATTCTTGCGTTTGCCTGATGTAGAGAAGCAAGATCTAGAGTGCATAAAAATGTTGTCTCATCTAATGATCATGCAGCTAAAAACCTTTTCGCATCACTACATCTGAATAGAAAAAAAACCTTCCCGTCCCAATTACCATTGGTGTCGGAAATAACTCTTAAAACTCCTATTCTCACATTTTTTTTATGTTCATTAGTGATGCTAGTAGTGTTAAATAAATATTCCCGTAAACGCATTCATTCCATTTCCATGTTGAGTTTGTCTCAACGATCGCTCTTTGCTTATGACCTTTTCAGATAGTATCGTTTGAATAACGTTACCCTCAGCAAAACAACGAAACAGCGTCAGTGCTAAAAATACGGACATTGGCGTCGTAATATTTTTTGTTTTACTTAGTTGTTCACCTATGTACTAAAAAACTGATATCTCCTATCACTAAGTCATTGCTGACGACTGTAGAAATCGTGGAGTTTTTTGCTGACATATATAGTTCTTCAAAAAGCACCATTAAATGCGCGGTAAAACTACAGGGAAAATAAAATGAAAATATCTGCTTTCCCAAACCAAAACGCGACATTCTCACAACGAGAAAAAAATATTTCCAAAAAAAAAAAAATGTTCCCATCTTATTTGTCAGGTACATATCACTTCGGTGGGGCTGAAGTGGATTCGCCTGCTGTGTTTAAACGTAAAAATACGTATGCGCTGTCTTATGTCTATAAGATCGTCAACAAATACACAGTGGAAGTCGCAGACGTCGTATACTCGACCAAACTAGTCGTTGATGATTTTTTTCAGGAATTCCGGTGTTGCTTTTTCATAAATATTTTTCTTATAAGTCGGTGGCTTTACGTATTCCGGCTCCGTTATTTGATACCATTCAATATCCGAGTCCATATGAATGTCCATTGGCTCCGCGGCGTCGACCGGTGCGCTAGAGGTGCTCGCGACGAGCTTACTTTGACGCTCGCGATAGCTTTTGCAGCGCTCGGCATTGGTAGTTCGGTGTGCCTTGGGTCCGCAGCTCCTTTAAACGCTCAACTTTGCATTTTCGTGGCATTTTGATGTTTTTTTCCGCTAATGCTACAAATCTGCGAAAGAAAAATGATAGTTACATTACCATCTACTCTTACTTTTCACAGTTGAAATTGTAATTTTTTTGTTTTAATTCACACGGCTAGTCTACTACTTTAACATTAATTACATACCAAAATCAATGTTCAATCACCTTTAGTTCAGAAGTATTGAAAAAGAAAACAAAGTATGCTAGCGGCGTAGAGCATAAAAATGACAATCCACTTCGACGCACTGTTAAGAACTGCCATTGATCCACTGGCCCCAGCACTTATAATTGTCAGTATGTAAATGTCATCTATGCGCTATCAAACGATACTAGCGCGGTTGCCACGCTCCTAATAACCCCGGAGTCATTGCAAGTTGAAATTGGTCACAAAATTATGTCGCGTCCACCACTAATCTGTATCGTGCCATAAAGCGTAGTTATACGTCAAAATAATACGAAACTAAATATGAGAGGTGTAACAAATTAATCGATCATAATTTCTTTCAAAAATGTTTGTTCTGCCATTGTAAATGTATAATGCAAAAGAAAACTATTATTTTATCGTTTAACTTTTATTTTGAGTTATTCTAATTATTTTGATAGCTCTTCGAGCAATTTATATTTTTGTTAGCATTTCATTCGCATTGCTTATCTTTGTTCACACTAGAAGCTTTAATTTTGGATACTTTTTGTTGCCTCAAAAAGTTACTTAAAAGGAAATGAAGTTTATTACAGTATGACAGGTGTCATGATGTGAGAACGAAGATGCAAAACGCCTACTTTTGACGTCAACAGCGCGTAGCCAGTGAAAGAAGGTACGTGTCGGGAGCTAGTTTGGAGGGCCGTCTGAAAACATATCCCTCGTTGCTCTCATGGATAAAAAGAGCGATTTATCATATTTGCAAAAAGGGATGATTATCGGCTTTCGGGCCAAGGGTTACAGTATTTCTGAAACAGCCCAGTTTGTGAACTGTTCGCGTGCTACTGTGGTTAAAGTGTATCGTGATTGAAGAAATGGCACCATTGCGAATAAGCGACGTTTCATTTGATGTGAGAGGTGAACGTCGGCTTCGAAGGTGCCTGAGGGCCGATTGACACGCTACAGTGGAGCAACTTACTGGCCGAATGAACCAAGGGGCTACCGGAAATGTGTTTAAAACGACAGTTCAGTGAAAATTGCTGCGTATGGGGTTCCGATGCAGACAGATGGTCACTGCACCTGTGCTAACGAAGGTGCGTTTTCAGAAAAGGCATACATTTGAACGGAAGTATAGGAATTGGACCTCCACTGATTGGCAAAGGATTGCCTTCTCCGATGAGCCGCGTTTTCTGCTTCATCAAACGGATGGAAGCTGGCGTATATTATGCGAGAAACATCGGAGAAAAGCACTCTTCAACCATTGCTGGAAGAACATAAGCTGGTGGGGACAGCTTTATGGTCTGGGGGATATTTTCTTGGCATTCTCTGGGTCCACTCATACCTGTGGAAGGCACTATGGACCAAATTCGTTATGAATCCATCCTTGCCGACGCCGTATATCCTTGTCATTCGGTTGCTCTTGCAACCCAGGGACAGGGGCCACCACCATCCTAAACCACTATATCCCTCAAAAAGACTTCACTGGGGTCCTGGGAAGGAGGAGACATGTCAAATGGAAAATGAAAGATCCATAAATTATGCAAAATTCAAAATTGTAACGGCAGTCCACCCCGCAACAATCCTCCCGAAGGACTTTTTCAGGTTGGAGAGCTCAAAGACCTCTTACAAACTCCAAAGTATTTCACTGAGCGGGGTCGAAATACGACGAATTCGTGTACGAAAAATTGAATAGTCGACGAATTTTCTCGCGATGAATTTGCGTGCTACGAATTGAGCCTGCGATGAATTAGTAACTCCAACGAATTGACGCGCGATGAATTTGCATTCGGCAAACTGAGTCGGCGGCGAACTGACGTGCGATTGGGCAGAAAGAATTGACGTATAACCAATGTAAGGATGTTACGTCATAGATCCAACAAATGCGTGTTGCTTAAAGTGCCTATGCAGCGTTGTATGGTCATAACGATGTACATTTTTGAGGACATTTTTCATTGTGAAGTCAGAGCATCCGTGTGCTGAAGTAATTTCCAAAATTTTGTTAATTTCTATTTTTCGGCGCTGTTCGTCAGAGGTGTGAGTTTTAGCTCTTTACAAAAAGAATCTGATAGCTGAAAGTTTATATTTTTGGGGGTGGGATGAAGAAGCTGGTATGATTGAAGTAGAGACCGAAGGTTTTCGATACACAGAATAATGCAGACCAGTGTTATCAGGATAGCTTTCTAACAAAAAATCAGGAAAGGGTAGAAAACCATTGTTTTCTAGTTCAATAGTAAATTTCATGGTGTCATACTGGGATGAAAGGTTTTTGCTAATGCTTCTAGATCCTCGAGTGAGTGAGGCCAAAACAAGAGAACGTCATCAACGTATCTGGTTTAAAGGGTAGGGGTTAGATGGAAGTTGCAAAGGACGCGGCAATGACAATCCTCCACTGCATACTCCCTTACCGTGGAGGGGTTGCTGTCTACAGTTACTTATCAACACTCTGACGAAGCATCAGATGATGCCGATGGAATCCATGAGACATATTAAGTCGCCATTCCTTCCTACACCTTTTTAAGAAATGACATCATAACAAAAAAAAAAAAAAAAAAACATGACTTTCCTGTGATTCATGCTAAAAGATCGAGCAACGGACAAGAGCCCTGTTTAATTAAATCGAACAACCCAAGTGCTCTATGGAATTAAAAATTAAATTAGAAAATGAAAATAAAAAATTAAAATTTAAATATTACAAATTACAAACATGTTACATTGCATATTGCTAACTATGTGTATACTATGGGATCCTTGCCCCATTGAACTACTACATTTGAAGTGAATTAGCACTTAACAACCGACGCTACAAACTTTATGTACTACTTATTTGCAGTTGGGTGTTATTTCCCAGCTTAACTTATGAGATGTTATTTTTATGAACACAAATTACTGCCTTACACTTTTACCTTGTATAATGCATATGTTCGTAAAAGTCATATTTAGCCGATTTAAGACTGGAATGTGGGGGCTAACCTCACTTCTTGTACATTATGTAAAATATGTCTCTTCTGCTTACTACCAGGCTGACCAATGTGTCTATGACGCAGTCCCATTTGCACATGAGTTAAGTCACGTGCCTATTATACTTGTATATTTATTAGTATATATTCTCTCCCTCGTTGTTGTTTCATTCATCTGAGTCCATAGTGGACCTAAAAAGTTTCATGCTTTTAAAACCTTCATCATTTCAACTTGTATATATACACTGGCGGAAAGTGAAAAAAGAACACCAAGAAGGAATTGGCGGACGATCATGAAATTTACATATGTTAATGGGGTTGAGTTTACGTAGGTGTGATGTTAATTTCGGGACCAACCGGTGAGCGCGTACGCCACAGCACGGCATAATATGAAAATTATCGTCGGTGGTATTTAAGTAGTACGGCGAAGTGAATGTAATCAGTCGTCAGCGTACGGACACGTGCGAAGACCCTGAAGAAGCTGCAATGCCTGGACATGGGAGACGTGTACGATTTCAGCAGTTATCGGACTTTGAGCGAGGTCGTCTAGTCGGACTCCGCGAGGCCGGGTGGTCGTATCGTCGTATTGCGGAGCGAATTGGACGGGAAGTATTGGTGGTGGTACGATGGTGGCGTAGATGATTCGAGGAACATTCCCACACGAGAAGACGTGGAACCGGGAGTCTTGGACGGACTGATGAGCGGACTGATCGACGCATAAGAAGAGCGGTGTTGTCAAGCAGAACATCCACTGCGACGCAAATCCGAGATGCCGTTGCACCTGAGGTGACTGTGCGAACAATCCGCAACCGTCTACTGGATGCAGGACTACGTACGTGGGCCTCTGGCATGTGTACCTCTGACTCCAGCCCACCGTCAGGAACGGCTGCAGTGGTGTCGCCAACGTCTGCACTGGAGAACGCAATGGGATCTGTCGTGTTCAGCGATGAAAGCAGATTCTGCTTGGGAGCCTCCGATGGCCGTATGCGTGTTCGCAGACGCACAGGGGAGCGTCCCCACCCTTCTTGCATCCGCCAGCGACACACAGGGCCTACACCTGGTCTCCTGGTGTGGGGAGCGATCAACTATCACTCCCGTACACAACTAGTGTTTGTACCTGGTACGTTAAACAGCACCTCCTACATCAACAACATAATTCAGCCCGTTGTTGTGCCATTTGTAAGGTCGGTCCATCGTGGTGTTTTCCAGCAAGGTAACGCACGCCCACACACGGCACGTGCAACGCAACATGCACTTCAGGGTGTGAGACAACTTCCATGGCCTGCACGTTCACCGGAATTATCCCCCATTGAGCACGTGTGGGATTTTATGGGACAACGACTTATCCGGTCTCCACGGCCAGCCACGACCATCCCCGATTTACGCGTCCAGGTTGAGGATGCTTGGAACTCAATACCCCAAACTTACATCCAAAATCTGTAAGACAGACTCCATGCCAGAATTGCACAGTGTGACGCAGTTCATGGCGATTCAACCTCTTACTAACCATGTTACATGGAAATGTTATTTTTCAGTTTACCAGCAAATAGAGCTCTATTTTGCCATAATGTTTTGATCACGTTATCCTCTGTATTCGGTTATTATGCTGTAAAAATTTCGTTGGTATCAGACGTCTCCTTCTTGGTGTTCTTTTTTCACTTTCCGCCAGTGTAGATTGCTTTTAAACCTCCATCATTTTAAACTTGTATATCATCATCATCATCATCATCATCATTGTCAACCATTATCAATCCACTGCTGGACGAAGGTCTCCCCAAGTTTCCTCCACAACGGTCTGTCTTGTGCCTGTCTCCTCCATGTCACTCCCGCATACTTTCGAATTTCATCCACCCATCTCCCATGTGGTCTTCTTCTGGGTCTTTTCCTGTCCCTTGGAATCCAATTTAAAATTTCGGCTGTCCATCGATGGTCTGTCCTTCTGTCAGAATGTCCAGCCCATTGCCATTTCAGGGATTTAACTCTGATCATGATGTCTTCCACTCATGTCATTTTTCGGATCCACGAGTTCCTCATCTTATCTCTTCTGATTACACCAAGCATGCACCTCTCCATGCTGCTTTGAGTTGTCTGCAGCCTTTGTATGTCTCTTTCAGTTAAGGTCCACGTCTCTGCACCATACGTAAGCACTGGAAGGATGCATTGATCAAACACTTTAATTTTAAGACATAATGGCATATTGCTCTTGAAAATTATGCTGTTTCTTCCGAAAGCTCTCCAGGCAAGTTTTGTACGCCGATTAATTTCTTCATCAATGTGACCCTCACTTGATATTTGCTGTCCAAGATAAACGTACGTGTCTGTTATCTCCAGCTTTTCTCCATCAATCGATAAATCTTCATTTCTTGTAAAAGCATTGAACATCAGTTTTGTCTTCTGAAAGTTCATTTTTAATCCCACTTCTTTACTCTTGTCAGCAAGTTTCTGGATCATACTCTGCGGCTCTGATGGGGTAGTAGTAAAAATGACTACGTCATCAGCAAAACGAAGGTGAGTTAGATAATCTCCATTTATATTTATCCCTTTGTTTTCCCAGTTCAGTGATTGAAAGACATTTTCTAATGTGGCATTAAAGAGCTTCGGAGATATGGTGTCACCTTGTCTCACTCCCTTTCCAATTTTTATGTGTGTTTTATTTTCAAACAGCCGAATCTTTGCACTTGCATTTTCTTTTTATTTTCATAAACTTGTATATATATACAGGCATAATAAAAATATGCCCGAATTAAGTGGGTGTTATTATGTCAGTTGGATTTAATACATCGTGCTGTGGGTGTTGGTTGCCCTATTATCTTAGGTATCCTTGTCTGCACGAATATGTAGTGATAGTAACTAACCGATAACCTATGGATCTTTAAGCCAGCTGAAATGTTACATACGAAGCGATGAAAACTGTGCTAGTAATCCGATTTATTGGAGTAGAAATATATGAACCATCGTTTCCAAGCTTTCGCACATAAACAAGATGGATTTTTCAAATTGCAGTTTCTGCCAATCTTCTTTCAAACAGTCACCTGGTTGATGTGCGAAATCTTGGAAACGATTGTTTATATATTCCTACTCCAATAAATCGGATCACTCGTTTAGTTTTACTATTAGGCGTATGCAAAAGTTTCCGCCATTTTAAGGAGAAAGGAGACTTAAACAATCAGGGAACCATTGCTCGATTACGGCGTTCAGTTTCATCAACTGATCGCTATATCGTTGTGCAGCGATTGTTTTCCCGGTTGCAACAATTCGGAGTACAGCAATCCATACATATTCCACCACACACACACAACAGCACCCTTTTCCCGTGGACATCCGGTTTTGCAGTGGATGTTGATGGCTGGCCTGGGTCGACCCAGGATCACTTGCGTACGGGATTGTCGCAATAGACCCATTTTTCATCCCCGGTGACAACCTTCCACAAGAAATTCTTCCCTTGAAACCTCTTCAGCAACGAAATGCAGATGCCCAATCGCGCTGACCAATATTACGCTCCGTTAAAGTATGCGGAACCCTCTTACCGATCTTCTGGATCTTCCCAAGGTCTGTAGACGCCGTACCACCGTCGATTGAGCCACTTTCAAACGTTTCGCCAGTTGCGTGGTCGATTGTGTGGCATCCTCTTGCAACAGCGATTCCAGCTCCTCGTCTACGAGTTCCTGCCGTCTACCTGCACGTGGCTTATCTTCCAAGCTTATAACACCTTTCTTAAACCTGGCAAACCATCCTCGACAAGTCCGCTCACCCATAACCGTTTTGCCATACGCCTAACATATTGAATCGTATGCTTCACTCGCACTTTTCCCTAAATTAAACATGAATAACAAACAGTGCCGCAAATGAACTTTATCGACCGTCATGCTTGGCTTCATGTGCAGACTGACAGCACGAATCGCCGGCCGATTAGACCCCTACAGCGCCAGCAGCTGGGGCTGCGGAAACGTTTGCATACCCCTAATATTTTCTACATAATTGTTATATAGTTCCTTGTTATTAATAGGAAACGATTGCTGGTAATGTCCTAATAGAAACAACTTTGAAATCCAAAGGTAAATACAGTGATGTCTCTCGGCGTAGATCACGGGCTCAGACGGAAGGTTTCCTTGCCTCCGACCGTCGATGCTGAGACCCCAAAGATGCCAGTCTGCAAAATTGCGTTTGTAACATTAACCTATGCCACAGCCAGGATTTTCAAGGGACGCCATAGAAATTGAAGTCTGACAATAAATTTACAGGACGCATTTGCACTCTGTTTTAGTGCGATGATGTGTTCCTCCCATACCCGTGTTCACGTACTTCTCTTTTCTCATTTAACACATGGCTTTACTTAGAATTGAGAACGTCACCTTCATTTCTTTTCAAGTGCTTTTACTACCTGGTATTCTTGTGAGCTGGCGTCCTGCTACTTTGCCTGACGCTATACAAAAGAGCTTATGTTTTACATACACTAATATTTCTTCTTCACCCCTTTCACTAGAGTCCCTAAGTGATATTCTCCCATAATTCTCAGCCTAAGTGTTCCGATCCATTCATTTATGCAAATCAAAAACATGGATCTTAAACAAGTTACTAAAATGGTCACTGGCACCTCCAGCTAGTCTTGCCTGCATGTTACGTGTTCTGAACTTCCTACTAAGTTCTGTTATTACATTCTAAAAACTTAAGTTCAGAAGTAATTTTATTTTCACTAGCTGCCTCATTGTTTTACCTACTGTCCCGTTAATAACATTTAATAAATTTTTCGGTATTAGCCGAAGGATCATTCCGACAATGTACCGCAGATAGCTCTTGTCCTCAAAATTAATACAAGTGGTATTACATTTCTGTATCTTCCTTAGTTCCGGAGACACCCTTTGATGTAATTTCATTTGCATACAGTGACCCCTTGTTTTTCTCATTTGGGTTCTTATTCTTTTTTCCTGCTACACAGCTGCTTGGTACGAGGGTATGGAAGGGTATCCCCTCTTCCACTGTCCGATAACGAACAGCAGGCGTCGTTGCCAATAGACCTGGGTTGACATGGGCGCCTTGATGCAGCATCGACTCTGAAGACTCATGCGTAACACGGTTCGCTCTACTGTAATCGGGGACACGTATCTGGGTGCCCCAGCGTTCATTTGCGTTGTCAATTGCTGCGCTGTTGCGCTTCGCTTGCACCTTTACCAGTCGATGGAGGCGACGTTCTCCTCTGCGGTCCGATGGCCTTTGGGGTTGCACAGTTATGACGCCGGAAGGCACTCGGCGTGCCAGCAGTCCATTCTTGGTAGACCTTTACTACAGCCCTCGCGAACAGTCCACGAAGTCTGCTGTTTCTGAGATGATTTCACCCTTGGCGCAGTAGTCGATGACCATTACTTTTTGAACGTCCGTTAAATTACTACCTCTGTCCATTGTGCTCGCGTAACGCACTACGGCTCATCTGTCTTGGACCGCCGCTTATATCTCCGTGTGGTCGAACTTGTTACGTGTAATCTGTGACGCGCATGGGCGGTTACATTGTGATTCCGGTGGTGGTCATATTATTCTGATACGACTGCGTACACAAAGACAAGACATATTATCTAAAAATTTTTTTAATAATAATTGACTGAAGATTTTGATGTCGAAGCCCATATTTTAAAACAAAGTAACGGAAGAATGAAGAAAAATCGCCAGATGGAATTCCGCTACAAATGACACGTTTTTTTTGTGTGCGTTTGCATGCCTATACATAACGTTTACGGAACACCACTCTATAAAATATAACTTCCTTTCGGAGAAACAGCGTCCCATTTCCAGTAACTAATGCGATTTCTTTTTTCTGACTGAAATGGCAATTTGCGGAAGTTTCTGGTGATGCATGTAAAAGCCCATTTCCGAATTCCGTTAACAATCGTAATTCTTCAAGCAGCATAGTGTTTGGTCATTAGAAGTACCACACAACAGCGAATTCTTAGAAGTACTGGATCTTTTCAATCTCTTTGATGCCACCTACTCTTGGGACACTTTTACCCTGGTTATTTGTTAATCAAAACAGAGTGTGACATGACTCCCTTTAATCTCGGTGTAATGAGATACCCAAAACCAGGACATCAATTTTCTAAGCGTCTGTCTTGATTCGACGCCAAGAAATCAAAACATGGTTGCAACATTATCAAAATTTTAATCTCTCGGCATTTTATGCTCCCATTTCAAAACGGCGGCGTAATCCTGTGCAGAGTTGGAAGTGCTGGAGGCGTCCTCTGTTTCTCCCACGCAAAACCCGGTTATCATGTGCCCCCGCATGCTTCGGTAGCCTCATTAAAAGACTCCACGGAAACGAAATCGCAGCAGATGCAACAATAAATCACCTGCAACAACCTGAATACGATGAAGATAACAAAAGGGTTTAATTACTTCCAGCATAATTAGGAGGGCTTTCCCGCCCGCCACCTTCGGAATGTTAACGGCATTAGCGGTCGAAAAATAACGAAATATTCCAAAGGGATCGAAAGAATGATTTTACGCCCTGAGACTGGCAACGGTATGTTTGTAACCCGAATCGAATTACTCTTGTGTCTTAGTGAGTTGTTGTAATCACCATATTCCCTGAAAAGCGATAATGTTGGACTCTCACTCGCTCGCAGACTTGTTTTATGCATGGAATTAAACCTAATGATCTGCGAAACAATAGATGCCGTGAAGACTGCGGGTTATTGAACGGCTTCACGAACTTCGAGATGATGAGTATCGGCAGGAACAAACGTTCCACTGTTGAATGTTGTAATGGATCCACAGATCCTGTTATGACGTAATCACGTGAGCACACTGAAGATTCGCTTCTACTAACATCAAATGTGTATGTGTAGCTACAATTAAATATCTTCACTATTCAAATCAGATTTTGTGGGAAAAAAACCCCAAGCGGCCCTTTTATCTTAATTCTGTATCATTTTAAGGCTAACCCTCTTAATGGAGAAGTGGTTGAATTTACTCTTAGCTTTA
Organism: Macrothele yani; assembly: GCA_039090855.1. Classification (NCBI taxonomy): domain Eukaryota; kingdom Metazoa; phylum Arthropoda; class Arachnida; order Araneae; family Macrothelidae; genus Macrothele; species Macrothele yani. Next base: position 6,869,488 of record CM077030.1, on the reverse strand, counting down.
CAAGTATTCCCTGAAAAGTGACTTTTCTTTCATTTCCTGCTATAGCAATGAGAGCATCACCGGTTGCAAAAAGCTGCAATCTGAGTTCTTTTGGGGACGCTGTGAATCACGACCAGTTCATAAAATTGGCTACTACCTATTTGCCTTATTCACTTCGAAATGAATGAAAGATCAATTCTCTGACATAAAATTTAGTATTAGAATCGTTCGCTGGTAGATAAAACATGAGGCAAAACATCCACACACAGTAATTTCCTTTTTTCTGCTATAGAAACATCTTGAAACCAAAAATGAATAACTCGTTTATTCAAAATTAAATGTTTTATTAACGTCGACTGTAGTTTCTCAGAGCGTTTGGCTCGGCATCATCAGGACGAATGGAGCGTATAAATTCAAATCGCTGTGATGTCATCAGAGTTCTGACGGTCATGGATTTTGGTGAGTTGTTTCCAGGCACTTGAAAGAAATGGAGTAGATGTCATGTCGTTGACTAGCTGTGAAGAGTTCCGGTATATGTGGAAAGCTTCTAACATACTGTATAAAGCTTGATAGTCGAATCAGGTTTATCAATAAGTGCAGTGTTTTCCAACAAACATTTATGGTTGTATTCGTGACGGTGTTGGGTTATTGATGACTTCTTCAGCTCATAGTTCCGTGCGTAATTCTTGTGTTCCTTCGCACGGAAACTTAAAACCCTACGGGTTTGTCCTATATTAAGTTGTCGTGGGAAGGAACACAAGACTTATGTACGGAACTATGAACTGAAAAAGTCATTAATAGCTCAACATTGACACGAAAAGAACTATAAAATTTCATTTGTAAACGCTATGCTTATTGATAAACCTGACTCGACTATGAAGCTTAATACATTAGAGGCTTTCGACATATACTGGAACTCTTCACGGCTTGTCAACGACATGACGTCGACTCCATTTCTTTCAAGTGTGTGGAAACAACTCTGCAAAATCCGTGATCGTTAGAACTCTGCTGACGTTACAACGATTTGAATGTTTACGCTCCATTCGTCCTGATGATGCCGCGCCAAACGCTCTGCAAACTATAGTCAATGTTAATAAAATCTTTAATTGTGAATAAACGTTGATAATTTATTCTATCTCAATATGCGTGTGTAGTCTTAAATTGTACGAATAAGACATTTGGTTTCTAAACCAGTCAGCCGAAGAAATCAATGAAAAAATACTAGGATCTGTAGATATTGGCTCAGAGGCTGTATTCCTCTAAAATCCTTAAAAAGCTTAATTTATGGTAAAGCTTGTAACCTGCATAGAAATACACTATCATTTCCTCAGGATAACTGCCCATCTTTTATTTAGTTCCCGTACCAATGACTGCCCCATTTGATTGTCGTGGTGATTGTTAGCGTTGTACGAATGATGAACACGAACTCTTTGTTGTTCCCGAGGAGGAGTGTAGAGGGCTCTGGCTTTTAATTACTCGTCCGAGATCTGGCTAGGTTCGAATTCCTGGTGAGACGCGAATGGTGCGTTTTTCTTACGGCACTGATTCTCTTCCCTCCTTGGCACAGTAGCCCTAAATTAGAGAAGGGCGGCTTCTTATAGTCGATTGAGTTGTTTAAGGTTCTCGTTAAACCTTTCATTAAAAAAATAATGAAGACGAGCTCTAATTCCTTCTAAAAACGCAGAGTTTATGGGGATTCGTGAGCGATAAGCTAGCTGTAGCATGCTACCCTGCAAAAGAAGAGCTAAGGGATGGTGTAATTGAGACGTTCTGGCCATGATCTCCCGAAAGAAAGTGCAAAAATTGAAGCACCGAGTTTTTCCCTGAAATCTAGAAAATGAGTCTTGTGACTCTCTTAATAATTTATCACACATCGATGATATCATAATCAAATTTATTGTAAACTGAAACTACATAACATAACAAATTAAATTCTAAACATTTAAATCTTAACATTCACAGACCACGGCTGTTTCGTCTAGGCCACAAAAGATACCTTCCCCCACTCTCTTCTTCCCAATCTAACTGCGCAGTTTCTTTCTCGTTTCTCATTGGTAGGTTCGAACTCCGCCGTTTCTATGGCAATATATGCACTCTGAGAGACAATCCGCATCAGACGGAACAGATATCATTGCACTTGTAGCGACGTCACAACCCTCCTAAATGCAGTTCCTTCAGCTTAAATTTAATGCGTAAGTATATTTTATTGCTCTTACAACATGGAACACAATCGGTCTCATACTTTAGATGCAAAACTGTCTTGAATAGCTAGGTGTCGAACGCGTACAAAGGGATTAGGAAGGAAAATATATTTTGAGTACTCGAAAAAGAGATATATTAGGTGAATAACTGCATTCAATCCTCCATATAGTAAGAACGTGCAGCTAAATCCTAATAGCATAAAATTAGTAAACTTACTGATAGCTAAATTTATGTCGCTGTCGCTAAATTCCTGTTTCAAATAGCCTTTCATGAAACCACGTGAGTGAAATGTTATTTGGTATAAGAATTTAGCTATCAGTAAGTTGCTTGTTTTTACGCTATTTATTTGAAGTAGTTGGTCCTGGTAACTGGTACAACATATCCTTTCCTGTTTCACAGCATAGCAACAAATATTTTATATTGAACTACGAATTCTGATGTGGGGTTTTGAATACTTCTACGTTTCGGGTTCTTCGACAAAGAAATGTAGGTAACCATTTTATAAGATGAAACTCTGGCATAACTATTTGGTATCGTCCAAGGACATGAAACATTTGTAAATGCTGCATCTTTAAATTCTTCAAGCAATGCCATAGGTTTTGTTCTACGTTTTGTTCTTATTCATCAGTTTTTTTGATTGGAGATTTAACGACCACCGTGAGCAACTCAAATGGGCTATAAGCAGTCACCCGTCACTAATTTTGGGTCACTGGCTCCCGGGAAGGGAAAGAGCCAGTGACAAACACAACATCCATGCCTGACCAGGATTCGAACCCGGACCCCTTACGGACGAATGATCACAGGCCAGCGCCTTAGACCACTGCGCCACCGGGGCGGCCATCAGTTTTTGTTCTACGACGAATAATTTCTAACTTTCAAGAAAACGAATGAGACACGTCCCCCATTGTAGTCGAGTTGAATCTACGATGTTGCAAGGTGTGTCTCTAAAGCAGCTTTGTAAGACATCGGGTACTCATCTCAGACCGAGAACTGGTACTTCTCCAGTAACTGTGTCGTATGGGAGTCTCTGCCAGTACTACTGGGTTGTGCTTCTGTATTAAATAGATTTAGAGCTAATGTGAGGAGTCAGAAAGCTGCCTTCCTGCTGAAGATGAAACTGTAAGAACTATTGTTCTTTTCTGTCTTATTTCTGTCTGTAGTTAACAAAATATCGCATGACCAGTCGTAGTATTTGGGTCTGGGTTCCAGTCGTGGATTAGGCCAGCCTGGTGCGTGTGTGCCATGATGTTCTCTCTATGCTTTTCCTTTAACTAGTGGCCCTAAATTGAAACTAGTGACCACCCTAGGTTCTCGGGGATATATAAAAAAATAGCAAACAGAAAACGGATTGCTGAAAGCGGCTCCTCCATTCAGCAAAAAGTGTGATTTTGCCCCTCTGAAGACAGCGACAAACACACTTTTCCAATAACAACAAGAACACCATTATTTACGTCTAAAGCATTAAAGCCTCAAGGAGATAAGAACTGTCTCATAATATTCTGCCCTTTAAGGAAACGAAATTATTTATTTAGAACACATAAATATGACTAAAACTATGTCATCTATGAACCGACGAAGCTTCGAACACCACGCTTGTTTTCTACTTTTAACAATGGAAAGTTTCTTTACGTGTTTCTATTTCCTTACTAACACTAAAAAAAGAAATGAAAACGAATGCCATCTGGTATTTCTAAGAAAAGTGAGAAAACTGCAATCCTAATTCAACGGAAAATTTGGTGAAAACTATCCTCAGTGAAAGTGAAATGTGAGAGAAAACATGGCCAAATTTCACACCACTCAAGTTTCGCTAAGTACCAAAGCAATGTAAGTAACCCAGGAGGCTCAAGCCTTCTGGGTTACTTAGTTTTGGAGTTGTAGCTTTGAAACGCATATTCGTTTGCTTTGTGTATATAAAAGATATTTTATGGGTGATGACTTCCAAATATTTATTTATCTATATCACATTACCTTAGGGAACAATTATTTTGACAGCGCAATTGTTTTTCTAATAATAGCAAAGAACAATACAGTTTTTTTTGTTTAGAATGTCAGATGTTTTATTACATGTGTGCACATACAGGGGTTGGACAGAATAATGTGAACACCTAGGAAAAGAAGGTTTTATTATTTTTTTTATTTATTTATGTATTTATTCATTTATTTCCTATGTTACACGCAGTTAACTCCATAGCAACATAGCCGAAAAGGTGTGGCACTACCTTTGGCATTCAAAGCCGTCTGAATCCTCCTTAGAATGGACGCATACAAATTCTGGATGGTGGTTAGTGGGATGTCACACCATTCTTCATGCAAAAACTGCTCCAGGTTCTTGAGAAATGCAGGAGGAGGATAACGGGATATTACTCTATTTTCCAACACAGACCACAGTGGCTCAATGATGTTTAAGTCTGGTGATTGGGGAGGCCAAGGAATGTGTGAAAGTTCGTCCTTATGTTCCTCAAACCATGACTGGACATTCTGAGCTATGTGAATTGTGGCGTTATCATCTTGATAGATGGCATCCCCAGCAGGAAACAATGCCTGAGCCTTGGATGAACTTAGTCGGCCAAAATGGTTTCATACACCCTGCCAGTCATCCGTCTTTTCAAAGTGATGAGGGGACCTGCTGAAAACCGCGATATGACCGCCCAGAGCATGACAGAACCACCACCATGCTGCACTGTTGAGAACATGCAGTCTGGGTTGTACGCTTCTGACTATTCTCCACACATAAACACGTCCTGCGAAGGGGAATAGTGTGAATATGAATTAATCCGACCATTACATGCTTCCATGCATCGGCAGTCCACGTTGTATGTTTCTGGCATCACTGCCGTCGCTGTTGTGCATTCACCCGGGTCACCAGAGGCTTTGCAATAACAGCTCTGCCATGCATATCTTGTTTATGCAGTTCCCTACGCACTGTTTTCGTTGATACTGGACTCTGGAGACGCAGTTTGAGCTCCGAGCTAATTTTTGACGCAGTGGTCTTCTTATTCGTTTTCCTGCCGCTCATTTCTCCGCAGGCTTTACCGCGAACACGGTATGCTGTCATGACGCTAGACACAGTAGCTCTCGATACCCCCACTACCCTGGACTCTGTTGTCACGAAGGCACCAACTAGCTGGCCACCAGCAATTAGCCCTCTTTTGAAGTCGATTAGGTCGCTCATTTCGTCGTCACCCTGAAAGACATTTTGCTACAAAACACTTTAAATGCCCTTAAACAGGGCCTTGAGGTTCCAAACAAAGCTATTATAACCAAAAATTGGGGGCTACCTTTGCGTATTGCGACTTACGCAGCTACATTAAAAGTTACTTCTCTGAGCGTGGCGTTCACATTATTCCTCACAACCCCTGTATATGTCTTTTTGTTTTAATATTTTTTTGGCATTTCAGAGAATTTACCATATTCGGTAGCTACAGAAGAACTCATCAGATGAACGAGTGGCAGAGGAGTAGGTTTCTGGCTGACCATCGGGTGGTTAGCGTTTCACATACTGCTGGTCCTCTACCATCTCTGGAACCAGTGAGCCCAAATTAGGGATGGGCGACTAGAGTTGCTCGTCGTTGTCATTATACCTCGAAAAGAAAGAAAAAACATGCTTTAAAAAGGAAAGAAGAAAAAGACTACTACACAAAAACTGAATGATCCCTTTAGTGAACATTCGCAAATGGAACATTGGTAGGTAGAATTCTATTTCTGTCCATCTCGCTTCTAGAAAGGGTTTTCATGATAAACAACTAGTTGCGTAATGATGACGGAACAACGGTTTTACTAAGCAAGGAGAGAAAACCCCTTCTCACTGGTTTAGTGATATCAGAACTAAATCCTCCTCGCAGAAGAAAGGTCTGCTCCTGAACTAAGTGGATGATTGAATTTACTAATCAACCGAAGTTTCCAGATCTTCCGAATAAGATTGTTTGACTGGTAAAGTTCGAAATCTTTCGAACTGCTGAGGAGACACGCCTCCCCTACCGAACTAATCTCATTTATTTTGCGAGGTTGCTTCTTTTCTTTTTTCTTCTCTTTTAAGGTGAAATAAAAGAGAAAAGAATTGATTTTGGCTTCACATGGTTTGCAAGTCTTACCTAAACCAGATTAACACCATAGATTCTCTGCTTTTCTTAAAAAAAAAGCTATGAATACCATTAAAATGGAACAGGCACATCATTTTGTTGTTTTACATAAGGATTGGATTCGTAAATAGGTATGCTGTGATGTCACGAAAAAAAAGGGATAAAAAAATGTCTCTCGATAACATTCGTATACAAGAGCAAACAAGAAAGATGACACCAAATTTTTGGTTGTAATGAGCACGTCTTTTGAATCCGTCCTGATGTCAATTAAATTTATCAAAGCTATTCAAAGTCAATGGAACCGGTATGGAAAGCAGTAACATCTGACCAAACAAAGAAGTTTTTCAATCGGGTTTTTAATCCCACACATATTGCTGTAAACGGAAACATGAGCTTACTCCTTCTGGTGGCAGACTTGTGCGTTAAGAAAAATTTGAAATTATATGGGAATTATTTCGCAGCAAAAATGCTGTCCGACAAAGAAAGAATTTTTCAAATCGGATTCTTAGAAGCAGAGATATCGTCAACTCTAAGATATTTATCTATGCCCCTTGGAGGGAAAACCATGCATTATTTTAAGAAGAAAGTATTCTCAAAAGGTTTTCCCATATGAGTGGTATCGGTCCACGAAATAACTTTTTCAGTTGAATTTCCAGGAGCTCAGATTTTGCTGCATATATATCAGAAGCAGAAATTAACACTTACGCCCCCTGGAGACCCAACCATTCTTTACCAAATATTAGAAATCATATGCAAAATTTTTTCCATCAGGAGCTGTATGCGATACAGGAAGAATGTTTGAAATCTGAGTTTTAGAAGCAGAGATATCGGGGAAAACGCAATTTACTTTTACGCCCCTAGGGGAAAAACTATGCCTAACTTGAAAAAGTGACTATACCTAAAATAGTCTTCGACATAAATGAAATCGTAAGATAAAAAAATAATCGGATGTTTAGGAGCAAATATATGAACTAAAATGCATTTTGAATTCGATATCACCTGCATTACGCCCTCTAGCGGCAAAATTGTGCATCGTAAGAAAACGAAATAAAGGGTCATCATTCGCACAGTTCAAGCTTCCCAATGCAAAAAAAAAAAAAAAAAAAAAGTAATTGGACTAATAGTTGCAGAGATATGGTGTCCACAGACGGACGGACAAAACAGGTAACAGCACGATCTTTTGTATAAAAGACGTGCTAAAAATTTAATACTAAAAATATTTATCACAATATAGGTTAAGTATCCCTTATCTTAAATGCTTAAGGTCGAAAGCGCCTTGGATTTCTGGTTGTTTCGATTTTTGTAGTACTTGCCTACGGTATACTTTTATACTCAGTAGACAAAGCATTACAGATAGAGATGATGGCCAGTTAACCCCCGTGCTGAGGGGAACAGACCCAAACCGAACGCAACTGATAATTAGGCGTACAGAAGGGCTTCCCACAGAGTATCGTACAAGTGATAATTAGGCGTACAGTAGGGCTTTCCACAGAGTATCGTACATGTGATAATTAGGGGTACAGCGGGGCTTCACACAGAGTATCGTACAAGTGATAATTAGGCGTACAGCAGGGCTTCCCCCAGAGTATCGTACAAGTGATAATTAGGCGTACCGCAGGGCTTCCCCCAGAGTATCGTACAAGTGATGATTAGCGTACAGCAGGGCTTCCCACAGAGCATCGTAAACGGCGAACATGGGTAAACGTGCTGATCTGAACGAGTTTACGTGGACTCATTGTCGGCGCAAAACAGATGGATCATTCTATCTACCAAGTGGGAAGGACCCTTGGGTTCCCGAGGGCAACCGTATCAAGGGTGTACCTCGAGTATACCATAGACGGACATAACAGCGCCCAGAGAGAAAGCGGCGGCCGATCACACGCCGTTAATAATCAGGGTCGACGTTGACAATCCAGGCTCGTACAGACGACCACTTGGCAACGGCGGCGCAAATCACATCCAGGTCAAACATCGTAGGCCCAAGCAGCGTCAGGGCGCGAACGGTACAGCGCACGATTCATACCCTAGGTAACGGGAGCTGATGTCCTACTCGTGTGCCACTGATGTCTGCTCGTCATCAGAAATTACTTCTCGTCTGGGGCCAAGAAGAGCAAAACTTGACCTCTGTAGATTGGCGTCTCGTCCTGTGGTCAGACGAATCCATTTTTTTGCTGTACCGAACAGACGAGAGGGTGTGGCTTCGATAGTATGAGGCCATGGTCCCATCGTGCCAGGTCATTTCTGTTCAAGGGGGTGATGTTTCTCTGATGGTTTTGGTAGCCTTCTCATGGTACACATTAGGTCCTTTAGTACGTTTGGAGCAAGGAGGGTGTCCAATAAACTGTGATGTGCTTTTCGTCTAAAAACTGGTTCAATGAGAAAGCTCAACGAACCGGTGCGTTGTGCAAGCAAAATATGAAGCAATTGTTTTCCACAACTCTTTCCACAAAACTCGTCTCAAAGAACACCAATATGACCATCGTAATGGCTCAACTTCTGCTGCTTTATCTTAACTTTTGATCAAGGTGACTTACATCCCCATTTGGGACGATTCTAAAATTCTAACTGCTCCTCATTCAAAATCTCAGATGTTATTCACTGAAAGCCTGTACATCGATAAATTATCTGAAACTTGCTGTAATGATGATATGCCAAGAAACATCCCTCGACCTTGGAAATATCTGCTTACAGATTTATCAACATAGTATCTATTAACTAATGACTATGTTTTTGTTGTTAATGACTGGACATGCGAAATAAACCTCATGACGACTGATTTTACGTCATTTGTTCATTCATGTATTTATTTATAAGCTGCCTCTTCTACTGTATGTTTTTATTGCGTCTGAGGATGGGCAACTGATGGCAGGACCCGAAAGGTCTCACGCTTTTAATTTTTAACTATCATTAAGTTTATATTCCATCATAAAATTCTTTTATATATCGTATGGAGACGGTTTGTCATTTATATTCTGACTTTTTAGCACGAGTTACCTTTGTTTTGTCTTTCCACAACTCATTTTTTCCCACCCTTTTCCACTGACTCGCTCTCTCAAATTCCGCAGAATCTATTTATTGAAATGCTGGTTTACTGTTCCTCCGTCACAAATCCACTGCTGAAATTACTATTTAATGTCAAGGAAAACAATTGACATGAACTTAGCTTGGACTTGCTTTGCCGTGATTACTTCATCCTTTTTGACGTTGGTGGTTTCCAATGGACCGGTAGTTTTTTCCTCTCCGGGTCGTACTGAAAGGTCCAGGCTTCATCACAAGTAATAATGCCATGTGAAAAGTTGGAGTTCGCCTGAACTTGATTCAGAATGTCAGCACAAATTCGTTTGCGAATTTCCGTTTGTTCGGGCGTCATTAGTTTCGGAATCATCTTTGCACAAATCACTGTCCTGTTCCGATTTTCATGCAAAATGTTCATAACAGTCGCTTTATCGATGTTTACCATATCATTTTAATACTCAGTCGTCTATCGTTTCGAAACATTGTGTAGATTTTGTCCGCTTTGTCTTCTGTTTTCGAAGTACTTGGGCGTTTAGGAAGTTCGGCGTTTTCAATATCCTCGCGGCTTTCGCTGAATATTTTATGCCCAGTGAAAACATGCGCATATGACATGCGTACTTTTCCGTACACCTCACTTAACTAAGTTTTGGTTGGCATTTTGTTGAATTCACCAGAAATTTCAGTTTTATCTGTTGCTCATTCTTGAACTCAACATTTTCCCGACACGAGACAGAAAAACAATGAATGACCGCTACATGTTCAAGAATATTCACTGCAATGCTATTTGCAAACATTTAGGAAATAACTTTCTCAATTGTCCCCGCACATACCGGACAGACCTCGCACTTACAACAAGAAGAATGCATTTAATCTTGATCATTTTTTAAGCCCTTGCGTTTCACCTTAATTGGATTTGATTTTAACGGTCCTTTTCATTGTGCTTAAATAAAATCGGTAAACTTTACGGCAGGTCAAAAAGTAACACATGTGTTAACGGGTTCGTCGTACAAAAGAACACAGTTGTTAAACCGACTTTTCCTTCCTGTTTTCGTTCGGCATGTATGATGAGTTGCAACTCTATGCGGACTCTGCGAAAGAATACTACTTCACGAAATGTATCAAGATCAATATAAACAACACTTGCCGTTTTTACACGTTATTATAAAAGTCGATGATGCTGACTATAAAACTTTAATCAAAAGGTTGTAATACATTAGTACTTTCGGGTCTACTATAGACACATCTTCAGATTTGAATTAATTGAACTCTGAGATTACATATGGTTATATCAAGAACAATGCCAGATTACAACTTAAAACTTGAGAAGTAAAACACATATGGGACGTAGTCAATCAAAAATGGAGAATAACCATTCGTTACCTTTTTTGGACATCTGCCTTGTACGTGATTCTGTTTCACATTCTGTCAGTTTTTCTGTTTACAGAAAACCTTCAGCACATTCCTCTTTAATTCCTTTTGCATCTGCCCATCCTGTTGATCAAAAATTGTCAACGTTTTACTTTTTGGTTAATCGCGCCTTCTCACATTCTTCTTCATCAATTACTCGTAATCAGGAGTTCAAGAAAATTACAGACATAGCACGAATTTATGGGTACCCCGAAAACACAGTTCAACGTATAATTGGGAAAGTTGCAAATAGGACACTAACTTTCTTGTCTAAGGAGAATCAGAAGCCAAGATTTGTGGGGTCAGTACAATTTATTTCACTTATTGTTCATGCCCTAAAGAATGCCTGCCACAGATATCAAGTAGACTTTGGAGTCAAAACCATGAACATCTTATCATCGAACCGTAGCGACCGTGATCCTGTGCCATACCTCGACAAATATGGGGTGTTTACAGTATTCCGTTGAGATCAAACGACCCAGGAACTAACGATTCTCTATATATCGGATCAACTTCTAGGAAGGTTCATACTAGACTTGTTGAACATAAATACAATGTTCGGAACTGATCACAAACGACTGCCTTGGCAAGAGCAGTTAACAGTGGTAAGTTTTTTTCCAGATTGGGACAATTTGTCAATTCTGGCATCTCCGTTACGTAAATCAAATTTGTTATTTACAGAAAGTTTATTTATACTTAAGAACTTTGACTCTTGTTGCAATGATGATTTACCTAATTACATTCCGGGGGTTTGGAAGAACCTTATTTTGAACAAACAGTACCCCCTACCACAAGACGTTGACTCTCGTGCACAGGCTTTTTGATTGACTACGTCACATATGTGTTTTACTTCTAAAGTTTTAAGTTGTAATCTGGCATTGTTCTTGATATAACCATATGTAACCTCAGAGTTCGATTAATTCAAATCTGAAGGTGGGTCTATAGTAGACCCGAAAGTACTAATGTATTACAACCTTTTGATTAGCGTTTTATAGTCAGCATCATCGACTTTTATAATATCGTGTAAAAACGGCAAGTGTTGTTTATATTGACTCATACACGAATTAAGCTTTAAAATGTATCAAGATCATTTGTGTTGTTGAATTTCTCCGTTATTAATACTTAATTCGCTTATTGGGCACGCTCAAAAGTTATTTTTATTACTGAATTAATTACGATTGCTTTACTTTCTGCTTATCATCTGCACATTCTACCTATTATAATTTCTCTTTCAATTTATTTACTCATTATTGTTGCTTTCAAGTTCGGATGAAGGCGATCCCCGCTCCCCGAAGTCGTCTCACTCCTTCTACCTTGCTGTTTCCAAAAAACCTCATTTCTCAACTCATCACCCCCAAGTTCTGGCCTCTCTAGACTCCTAGTTTGAACTCTTGTGCCTGTCGTCCTTGCTCCAAGGTCTATGGATTTACTGATGCAATAAACTAATTACGAAGTCTCGATAACCCTGTGGATGACAATCCCTCTGACTATGGCTTATGCGATAAAACCATTGGGCACTTAAAAGTTTTCTAAAACGACCTTCCGCACAAAAGAAGGTATTCCCTTTGAAACTCACTTTTGTAAGTCTATTACCAATACCGCCTAAGATAGCCTTTTCGAACTCACCGCCAGAAAATTCCGTGCATAGAAAAGTGCCTATACTGAAATGCTTTAAAATCCTACATCTACGTAACATATGTAACGCACACACAAATAAAGGCAGAAAACCGCTAAATACGAAAGCTATATACTTTCGCAATAGCGCCAAAAACTGTTAGGGTAAAATTCTAAATGGTTGTTATGGACTAACGTTTCTTAAACAAATTTTTTAGTAGCTAAGCATTTTGTGACACTGAGATTTGAAAGTAAATTCGAAATAGCAATGGAAGAAATAACAGATACTGCGATAAAACGCTTCTAAGTGGCAAGCATTTCTTTGTGGAAATCGAAAATCTTTTCAGGAATGAAATCCACCTCTTCCCTCTTTTGAGGCTACACTTTCGGAAAGGGTTCATTTTATTGATCAACTGGATGCCGTCTGTCAAAACCATTGACATGAATTCCTACCTAAGAGCTAGAATTTTTTGCACGTTTGTTCTGAAATCTCAAAGAAAGATGAATGTCACGCGCGCTCGGGGAACTGAGGCTGTCATTAGTTCTGAAATGTTGGAATTTTATTTTGTCAAAAGAAATGAGTGTTCCCTGCTTTTTAAAATGGAAGAAAATCTTTTTTACGAAGTAAAGCACTTCTCAAAAAATTTAGCATGTATCGTTCCGTAAATCTGAGAAGCAAACATTTTTGTTTTTGCATTTAGAAATTACGGAGCGTTTAGGAACAGCGTTCATTCGTGATGATAGGTATTTATCGGAGTTAACTAAACCTGCTGCATTATTTTCCACTTGAAAGGAATTCCGTCCATTAGTTTATGACATTTTACTGCAATGCTTAATGACAGAAAGTAATTCAGCCGCTTTTCTTTATTTTTTTAAAGACATGAGTCGACTACACTAACAAACATCGATGCGATATAAATTAAGAGTCACGTGCACAATGTTCAAAAGGAAACAAAGAAACCATTTATCGGAACTACGACTATCCGGACGCGTTAAAAAGATTGAAAAAACAAACAAAAAAATTCGAGGAATACTCAAAAGGAAAATCTGGTGGGAATTATTTTAAAACAATACCAGAAGCCTCATACCAGTACTAGGTGGACACAAAGTACTAGGTGGACACGAAGAAATGGGCATCGAGTTCGTTCTAATAATTTCTATATTATCAATGTGAACCAAACCAACCTAGTGTCATTCGATAGCTAAGGGAACAAAGACGTGTTAGTGACCTTGAGTTCGCGGCAGAACGCATGAGAAAGTATCGGGAGTAAAAGAAAATTGCTGCGAAGTAGCGCGCGAGCATTCGGCAGCAGCGACGCACGAGCCTATGGACGTGGAGTATGAAAACGATTCTGTAGTTAACCTGGAAGAGCAACTCGTCAGCTTTCGATAAACCCCGCAACACCCGCGGCAGAACGCATGACAAAGTATTGGGAGTGAAAGAAAGTAGCCGTGCAGTTGCGCGCGAGTACTTCGGCAGCAGCGGCGCACAAGCCCATGGACGTGGAGCATGAAAACGATTCTGCCCATGCTTCGGGATACGAAAACGACGAAATGGAAGTGGATTTCGAGACATCCGCGTGATTTGAGAAGTGCTGTAGACCGGTGAGTGAACGTTTCGAGAACACGTTTGTGAACAATCCGTTCGGTCATTCGAGCGGGATTTGCGACAGACTGTGGTTTCTTAAGGATTTGAAGCCAGTGAAGCCAAGACATGTTGAATTGCTCGAAAACACGTTTCCTGGTGAGAAGATAGCGGATTTCAAGTTGTGCACCACATGTCGTAAATTATTGGACAGTAACAAGATTTCAAAGTTGTCGCGATCGAACGAATTCAAGTATCCACCGAAACCGATCGGTTTGCCACCTTTGGATCTGATAAGTACCTGATTGATTTCTCCGAGGCTTCCATTCATGCAGATCCGTTGACTTCGCTACAAGGACAACTATGGAATCGTTGGCTAAGTGATAAACGTTCCAGTGGATGTTAACACAATGGTGCAGCAGATGATCACGCTCTCAACGTCAATATCAAGAAGAAATTGATCCACAAGTCGACGTACTTGAGTGGTTTCGTAAAGAAGTCGGTGGTGAAGTCTTGGCTTCGATTCTTGGTGAACGAACTGTTGTGCAAGCGTTACAACTTCCAGATCAATTGGGAAGCATTCGATGAGAACGAGCAGATGGGTAGTGAGTGTCCGATCGAATCCATGGAGCCGCATTCGGTGCCAGAGTCTGAAGTTCTGTTTGCGAAACAACACACGATGATTTGGAAGGAAGAGCAGTGCTTGGACATCGCGGCAGGTCAGCACGCGACTCCGATCAACTTGGTGTACGACGTGCACGCGGAAGAGTTGTCCTTTCCGGCGATATCTTACGGCGTCCACCGTCAGTTCAATCTCGAGTTACGGGTAACTCCGTACATGATGGCTACCAGCGATATTCTGAGAAGCGATCGGCGTGAGTTACACCGGATCATGTTTTGTATATGGCGATGAATAGTTTGAGAATGAGAGTAGTCAAGGGTATTTACGCTATGTGCAAATGTGTGAAGCAAACAGATAACATCACTTGCAAAATGTTAGACGACAGGAGTTTCCTCGAGGAGTGCATGGAGAAGAATTTGGTTTCCCTCAAAACGATACCAAACTCTGTGCAACTGACTACTGAATTTGTCTTTCTTTCATTTACTAGACCAAAATAAATACTATGCGCTAACGAGACGTATTCACATAAAACCTTGTGGTCGTGCACAGGCTTCCCGGTTTTTGTTTTCTTTTATAAATCCGGCTCCATCTAGTTAAACGTTTTCTCACTGAATGATACATTACTTCGCCGAAGAGCTTTTACAGTTTGGCAACACTAACATTGAATCAGAGAAGAATTGCTCACATTGAACATATACATGTGGAGAGCTGAGTAGCGAGAGAAAGTTGGGCGCAGTAATTAATGCGATGTAACTCATGTAGAGTTTTCCATCCGGGTGATCCAAAAGTCTTGCACATTTTGAAAACGTAATAACTCGCGGAGTTTTGAGAGTAGGGCAACGCGGTTTGCGTAGAAATGATCAGAATGACATCGGGTTTTTTATGAAATCACAAAAATGTTTGCTCATTTTACTTACATTTTTCATCGCCAGATGGCGCCATAGGCGAACAGGTCTGGGATAGTGGGTATAAAAGCAGTAGCTGGGAAGCAACCACAAGTCACAGCGGTCCGTGTCAGTATGCTGTCATTACCGGACAAAGCGCTCTTTGGTGAAATTGTTATATTGCAACACTGAATGTGCGAGTGCTGCGTTGAGAGCCTACCGGTCACTGAAAGGTGATCGCGGTGGGAAAGGACCGATGTGCTGCGCTGCGGCGAATGGTGAAAACATTCAAGGAAACGGGATCTTTGGCAGCACGCCCACGAAACGGTAGACCACGAACACGTGCTGCTGCAGCAGAGACGATTACGCAGAAAATGGATGTGATTGCAATGTCATCCGCACATGGCGACTCCAGTGTTCGCCATGTTTCTCGGCAAACAGGCATTCCATATGGGACTGTACGGCGAACACTTCGACGGATTCTGCACATATACCCGTACAAACTGCAACGGCATCACGATCTGCAAGCTGACGATTACGTGCTGCGTCAGGAGTTCGCAGTATGTTTTTCGACAAATGGATGTCGACGAAAACTAGCTGATGAACGTTTTATGGACTGATGAGGCCCCCGTTTTCTAAACGGGGCGGTAAACAGGCACAACTGCCGCATCTGGGCCACGGAACATCCCCGAGCAGTCGTTGAAGCGCCACTTTATCAGCCGAAAGTGACAGTGTGGTGTGGATTCACGGCTTCCTTCATTATCGGTCCTTTTTATTTGAAGAGGTCCGCGGCACCTCCTTCGAAACCGTTTCGGTGACAGGTGCACGTTATGTGAACATGTTACGAACGTAAGTCATCCCTAGCTTGCAAGCGTGGGATGCAGTGAATCTTGCACATTTATGCAGGATGGAGCGCCACCCCACATCGCATGTTCCTTTAAGCAACTACTGCAAGAGACGTTTGGCACAAATCGTGTGTCGAGCCGACACTTTTCGAAGGCCTGGCCTCTTTGGTCTCCAGACCTGACACCCTGCGATTTCTGGCTCTGGGGTTACCTAAAATCACAATTGTACAGATGTCGTCCCACTTCATTGGCCATGCTGAAAGATGCCATTCGACACCATGTGGCAGCTATACCACCGGACATGCTCATCAATGCCGTCAATGGTGTTTTCTCTCGTCTGTAGGCAGTGCTGGAACTGGACGGCCATCACATTGAACACCTGGTACAATGAGGTGTCTATTTTTCTCAACACTTAAAACCTGTGGTTGCTGCACCATCTGGCAATGAAAAATGTAAGTAAAATGAGTAAAAATTTATGTGATTTCATAAAAAACCCGATGTCATTCTGATCATTTCTACGCAAACCTCGTTGCCAGTAACATGATTTTCAACTGGTGGAGGAATCAACGAGTGGGACTATTTGCAAGTTATAGCGTATGTGCTTTGACTCTTCCTTATTCCCTTTGGTTACAATTTTGACAACGTGTGATATGTATTCAAGAAGTTTATTCAGAACATTATAAGAGACAGGTATTTAAGCTTCTAAGAATTTAAATTACTTTGTGATGTACCACTGAGGTGAAACAAGAGTTAAAACGGCAAGTTGCACTAATTATCTTTGACGGCATAGTTCAGTCGGAAGAATATCCGAATCCGTAGCAGGAAGACGTGGTTTCAAACCCCTCCACCAGAAAAATGGGCAGTTTTGCTATAACTTGAGATTTAAACTTAATCATCATTTGCCATATTTTCAGTACAAATTAAATGAATGAATAATATAATCATTACCGCAAAATACCAAAAAAGGAAAGAAAACACTATGGAAATTCATGGCTGCTTCTTTGCAGTGCCCAGGAGGCCATTAGTCGAGACGTCGTCACTGCCGCGAGTAGTGAGTGGTTCTGCTGTAACCGTGTCTGGAGAATGAGCAAGGGGTGCCAATCTCGTTAAGATGCCGTATTACGCGATTTCGTCAAACGTAGGCTTTCGTAGCGCCGGATAGTCCTTGCGTCGTATTGCGGAAGAAACGCAACGTGATGCCGCAATCGTCGGTCGCATTTGGAGACAGTGGTTCCAGAAAGGATCTGTGCAACGTCGTAGGGGAACCTGAACACAGACATTTACGACCGAGCGATCATCTCATCCGACGTCATGCCGTGGCGGACCCACAGGCCACAACGGGCGACACTTTGCGGAGTGTGCGGGAAGACTTGGATGCTCCGATATCGAAGCGGACAGTAGTTCTGTCTCACCACGGATGATCGCCGTGTGAGATTCTGGAGGCGACGTGGCCAACGGGCGGATACCTCCGCCATTGTAGAGCACCACACGTCCCGGCAATGTAGATTTATGGTGTGGGGTGCTATCAACGCCAACTTAAAAGGAACAAGACATTACTGTTTGGTGTTAACCGAAGGTGATCCAAAACTGGAATGCTACAGCGACGTGTTGGAAATGTGGAAAATAAAGTGGGCAAACATCAGGAAGTGGGTACCTATACTTGCTGGGACCAAATCTCATCAGCTGGACTTCAAGAACTCAAACCACAATTTCACTTTCGACATGTGATGCATAATTACAGCTGTCGTCGAGACCATGAAGACTGGGACATTTTTACAAGTTTTTTGTAGAAGAAATTGCTGGAAAAGGATTCCAAATTTCAATTATACATTGTAACAACCAGTCAGCAATTTTCCTAGGAAATAGTTGATGTACGTCACGTAAATCATATAATATGGTAAGACATGTAAGTTTCATTAATGAGAAACTCAGAGATAAGACATTTTATCTTCAGTATGTGACTACAGATAAAAATGTTTCAGACTTTCTTACTAAGCCTTTAAGTAAATCTAAACTTAACAATTACCTAAGACTCTTAAATGTTGTATAAGTTTTATGAACCCTTAGAACTTTCTCAAGTGATTACAGATTGCGAATTAGAGGGGGAACTGTTGTTAAATTTGTAATTCCCAGTCTTTCATTTACTATTTGGATTAATAGATGGCGCCAGATGCACATCGCATAGCAGAGATTGTAGGTGACATGAGACCTTTACTTCTATATTCTCCTCCTGTAGAGAGAGGTTGTGGTGATTGTGTAGCGAAGAGCTCGGTGTATCTACATGTAATTTTGGGTAATAATAAAGTGTTGTGTTTTTAAAATGTGATTGTGGTAAGTGATTCAAGGTGAAGTAATGTTTCGGATACATCGTAGCAAAGGAGATGAAAGAGGATTCCATTAATAAAATAATTTAATCACTCGAAGCCATCAAACCAATCCTACCACTCACATGGACTTTTACCGGACCTGGTCTCCGAACACCCAGTGGTTTACTGTTTTGCAAGGAACTCTCCAGCTCACGATTTGATTTCTTTCCTTCATGCTAAGTCTGCTTTCCGTGTTACCTCGGTAACCCCTTTCTGATCGCTATGACTGTCTAAAATGGACTGTGTACTTTGTATAACGCATCCTATTTGCACATACAGTGGCTCTTGCCTAACTGTTGTAGATTAGACATCCCTTGTCACCTCACTCACTCCATGCTGATCAACGTGACTGTATAGACTATGGTGCTTGTTGTTCACTTATATTGTAAAATGATCTTCTGTACATCTGTACACGCATACATGCAGTGCACGTTCATCACATTGCTCATTTTCTTGCTTGTCTGTCAGTATGTCTTACCTGACTTGTGAACTTCTTCATACATGTCCAAGTTGCGCAAACGGATGTGTATGAAGAAGTTCACAAGCCTCTAGCACCTTCCATTTCTGGTGCGACTTACGTACTTTATTGGTGGTCCTTCCATTCATATGTTTTCTTTGATTTGCTACTACCGCTCATTATTGTGTCATTCTATTAGCTGCCTACACCATGCCTTTATCTTTTAATCCTCTATTCATCAGAGTATGCCACCGTACCAGCCTATATGGCCATTTATGCTGTAGGCTATACATGCTTCTTGTCAATAGTCATTCATCTGTAAATATATCCTTTTGTCATTCTAAATATTCTAATGGCTGTATTTACCTTTTGTAGGATTTGATTGTTTTTATGTTCATAAGCTATGTTCGTCTCGCCTTGTGTCCTTATTTTGAATACAGCGAATTTTGAAACTGCGCCACTAGAGCGGCAAACTGCGCTTGTTATTGACCACTCCAAACACGACGTTTCTCTAGTAAAGAAGCAACGAACTTTGAAAATGGTTCAGCAATGTATTTTCCTGTGTTAATTACAACTTCATTGGCCGCCCGGTGGCGCAGTGGTCTAAGCGATGGCCTCTGATCATTCGTCCGAACGGGGTCTGGGTTCGAATCCCGGTGAGGCATGGGTGTTGTGTTCGTCTTACGGCACTGGCTCTCTCCCTTCCCTGGAACCAGGGCCCCTAAATTAGGGACGGGCGACTGCTTATAGCCCATTGAGTTGCTCACGGTGGTCGTTAAACCTCAAAAAAAAGAAACTTCATTGCTCCACTGACGTGGACACACAACTGAGAGAAGCAGCCCTTAGTGTGAGGCAACAGCTCGTACACTTTTGTATCTATCAAAATTAGCAAATGCCAGCTGTAAATTCATCTTTCCTCTGTATATTTCTAAACTTTTTCTTACAACAACAAATACTTCAAGGATTTTGATTTCCCTTCATAGCTTTCTCTCAGTCTAGACTTTTGGTGAACGCTATATAATAAATTAAAATGGAAAACTCCGGTATTAAACTTACCTGAAATAGTTAAAGTCAAAAAACTAAATGCGTGAAAGGGAGAGATGAGAACTTACGTAATAAGTACCATGGAATGGTGCTGTCGACGTGCGAATAAAATAACATTATCATTGCGCGAACGCAATCGAAATTTTAAGACACCCATAATAATGAGATGTACAATTCATTACTTCATAATGAGGAATGCACTAATCGTGGTTAAGGAACTGCCCGATCCACTTTTATGCAACCTACATGTCAATATGTGCAAATATGTTCAACGCGCTATATTGCATTTAAAGCGCCTGTTTCAGAATCAAAGCTGAATCGACCGTCTTCATGCGAAAGGCTCAACGAAAGTTTCAGGTGTGAAAATTTTAATACACATGTTTACAACTTCGCCAAAGCACGTTGAACATCATCTTCTTCGGTTAATTTTGCATTAAATCTCTACTCAAGATTGTGATAGATTAAAGACGTGTCGTGATGCCTAATTAAATGGATTTAATTAACTTTTGTTCTCACTATGACCGAATTCACTGCCTGATGACAAATTGGGATTTGCGCTGAAATAAAGTCAAGAAGGTGTCAGTTTTTTATGGTTTTTTCTAAACAGTGTTGGGTAAATAGACACTTCTTCGCTTTTAAAAAAAATACATACTTGAATGCAATACAATATAAATGTTACAGAAGTAAATTCAAAGAACTAGAAGATAAATTATGATTGGATAGGGTAAAACTAAACTTTTGCTACTCCTTCTTTCGGAGAGGTGAAGATTAACCACATCTTTTTGCATCTATGACTATGAAGATTAACGACATGTTTGTACATCTATGACTATAAAAACTTTCCCATCCCAATTTAGGGCCACTAGTTCCCAAAGAAGGGAGAAACCCAAGGCCGGAAGGACAAACATAACACATATATTTAGTCCCGGGAGTTGCTTGGAGCTTCAGCATTGCGGGATTCCAGATGCCCGGGACATGGACCACTCGACTGCTGGGCAATCAGAACTGGTTTCACTAATACTAATGGCGAAACCATATCTGCTGCCTATATAACGGGTTTCAATACTTTGTAGAAAAATATGTGACCGAGTAGATAGAAATACGAAACACTGATGTAATATCGTCTAGTTTGTACGAGAACCTAGTCTTCCGATCACATTTTCCAAGCAAAGAGATGTGGTTATTTCAGGCAGAACTATTCAGAGCAATGCCACGGAGAGAAATGCTTTCGAAAGAATGAATTCAAATAACTGTAAGAAGAAACATTACTCAGGGGCAACTTTCACATGACTATTTCCCCGTGAAATACTATTATCCGTTTCCCGTGTCGAATAACTCCTGTTTCCCGTTGACGATACCACCATGTACCTCTTTACCCTTTCACGATACTTCTAAGTATTTATTTGTTCGCAGAAGAAGCTTTCACGCAAATCTCTTTCCTGGTGAATAAAATCTCCAGGTGAACCTCTTTCCTGGTGAACTACATCTCCACGTAAGCCGCTTTCTTAGTGATAGACACTTCCACGTGTCCATTTCTCGGGAAGAATATTTCTACGTATCCATTCCCGGAGGAGAACAACTCCACGTACCTGTTTTCCCGTCCAGGTCACTACCACATACCTTTTTTACTCATTCAGAAGATTTCTACGCATTCATCTGCTCTTAGAAGACAGTTTCAGGAAAACCTCTTTCCTGGTGAAGGACACTCCCCGTAAGTAGCCCGGAGGCGCAGTGGTCTAAGTGCTGGCTTCTGACCGTTCGTGCGGGATAGATCAGAGTTTGAATCCCAACAAGGCATGGATGTTGTGTTTGTCTTACGGCACTGCTGTTCTCTCCCTTCCCTAAAACCACTGGCCCTAAATTAAGGACGGGCGACTGTTTATAGCTTACTGTAGTCGTTAAATCCTCAGAATAAAAGAAAAAAAAAACTCCACCCAAACCTTTTTCCTGGTGAAGAACACATTTACCTAAACCTTCATCATAGGGAAGAACACATTCACGTAAATATCTTTCCTGGTGAAAGACACCAAAACGCAGCCCTCCCTCCTCGTAAAGGACACTTCCACGTGACCGATTCCCCAGAAATCACATATATGTGTATCTATTTCCTGCGAACACGTACTTGTTTTCCCATTCAAGGCATTAGAACGCACCTCTTTACTCGTTTACGAAACTTCTGGGCATTCATTTGGATCGTAGAACACTGTTTCAGATAAACATGTTTCCTTTTGAAGGTTACATCCAAGTAGACCGCTTTTCTGTTGAACAAAACTCCCACGTACTTCTTTTCTAGTGTGGGACACCTAAACGGAAACTTCTTTTCTGATAAAGGACACTTCCACATACCCATTTCTCTGTGAGAAAAATACCCTCATTTCCTCGTGCGTAGGTCGAATTTGAAAAAATGAGAAATGTAAGGAAAATTACATGTACGTAGTGCGATCAAAAAGTTCCGAGACTAGGTACGTAGCACGCCAACAGATGGAAGTACGCAAATGCGCGACCATTAGTCGAGGGCTGCGACTTTCATGAGTTATTGTGCCGAGTGGTGTCGTTCTGTGAACATCAGGAACAGTGCTACACGGTATTTGGTGACCACGTGCAGAACACAGCTGCGATTTCGGTATGGACTGCAAACTAGAGCAGCGAGCGAACATCAAATTCTGCGTCAAACTAGGCAAATCGGGAATGGAGGCGCATAAAATGTTGCTGCAGGCTTAGGGCAATGAAGCAATGAGTCATGCGAGATGTTTTGAGTGGCAGTCGCGCTTCAAGAGCGGCAGAACGGCGCTGGAAGACAATGAGAGATCCGGGCGACCGTCCACGTGCAAAACCTTCGAAAATGTGGACACAAATAGGGAACTGGTCTTGAGGATCGTCGGAGAACCATTCAAGACATTGTTACCATTGTCAATGTGTCATACGGAACACTGCAAGAAGATCTGACGTCGGTTTTGAACATGAACCGCATTGCTGTAAAGTTTGTGTCAAAGATTCTAAACCCCGAACAGAAGGCGCTCCGTGTCGAATTTTGTCAAGATCTTCGTCAGCAGGTAGTGAATGAACCAACGTTCCTGTCGCAGGTCATCACTGGTGACGAGACTTCGATCTACGGTTACGACCCGAAGACCAAACAACAATCGTCACAGTGAAAGAGGCCGGCATCTCCACGACTGAAGAAGGGCAGACAGGTCCGAAGCGCAACCAAAAGCATGCTCATCGTGTTCTTCGACATTCGTGGGTTGTGCACCGTGAATTCGTCCCCCAGGGCCAGACCGTTTTACCGTCCCTTTTTTACTGCGATGTTCTGTGGCGTCTTATAGGGTGGAAAATCGCCGCAAACAACCGGAAATGCGGCGCAGGGGCGATTTCCTGCTCCATCACGATAATGCAGTAGCTCACAGAGTGTTAGCAACACGCCAGTCCTGCAGCCATAGCAGCATGACTACCCTTCCTCACCGGATTTGGCCCCCTGCCACTTCTTTCTGTTCCCGAAGATGAAACTGAACCTCAAGGGTTGCCGTTTTGAAACTATGCACGAGATGCAGCGCAAATCGCAGATGGTGCTTGACACGATTCGCGAATAGGACTTCCAGGGAGCGTTCCAACAGTGGCAGAAATGCTGGCATCGGTGTATCGCTGCCCAAGGAGATTACTTTGAGGAAGATCATAGCCAGACTTAAGTAACGTAAGTACTTTGTTGTCTATCGGCCTAGACTCGGAACTTTTTGATCGGACCTCGTATATGTCGGAGATGAAAAACATTGGAAAAATGCGTAAATAAATAAAACAAAATCTGTAATATCACTAAGATATAATAACAGGCTAAAACTAAAAAAGAAGAACAAAAGAGAAAAGAATTAAACCGCTCTCCACGCGATGTCTTCTGGCGTCGTCTTTAAGTCGGCTAAGATGTTGAATCAAGCAGTTGAAATCAAAATTTAGGAAACAAAGTTGTATTAAAGTCTAGGAGAAATGTAATTTTTTTTTCGATAAAACCTTTTTTAATAATATTTTCTAGCATTTTCTTTCGTTAAACCGAGAAAAATTATGCTTTCAAACTGAATCAGAAAAAATCGAAAAAAATGCGAGAAATCCTTTGGCCTTCCGAAACCTGAGAGAACCGAAAAATAAACAAATGTAAGAAATTAATTCCCGCTTCAAAAAAGTTTAGAACCTGCTTTTAAATACTTGTCTTTTCCAAAGGAGATTAAAGCTCAATAATGGATTAATGGATTCCGAAAAATGTTCGACGATTCCGAGTAACAGGAATGTGGTCCCATTACCTGCGATAACAACATTGTGCTATGAAAAATATTACTTAAAATTGCTTTAGCTGGAGTTAAAACTGGAAAGGAAACCAAAATCAAAAACACACTTCTTTTAGATAAGACAACTGTTTCTGACTTGAATGGAAGCATTACTTTGAAAATTAACATAAAATGAAATTCTAACATATTCCTATTACAAAGGATCTGCGTTAAAAATTGCAAAATAATGGTGAATTAAAAATAATGCTTTTACTCCGTTCTGTTGAATAATGGAAAATTATACTTGTTTTCCATGTATTTTACATATGATTAGAAGCACAAAGGAGGCATTTATTCAGAAATCCTGAAATTACTCTCACATGATTGTGCTCCAAATACCTTTTAATGGCAATATGCTTTTGATCAAAAAGTGCTTTCAGTTATTTATTCGGGGTTCGTCTTTACGTGTCAATAAACCAAAGCTATCGTGGTACTTTTAACTTATATCGAAACGCGCTAGTGCGAAATCATGCATAAGAAGTAACGAAATTTTCTTTTCATATAGAAATCTTTTTAGAAAACAGGCTCAGTTTCTTCACTTATCTTGCGTATCGTAGCTGGAAATAACGTTTTGAATAAAATTGTTTATTACACAAATAAAGGGTATGACACTCCCTTTTCAAATGAATTTCAGTCAATAATGCCACATGCTGGGTGTATTACCTTTGACTCTTCAGGCCGTTGAATGAGAACAATGAATGTTGTCTGTCCGGCATAATATATTTGCATAAAAATAAAAGAATCTGTAATTAATAAATAAACCGCTCTTTCCACGTTCCAGAAACACACAGCATCCGAAAAATTGCTTTTCAGCCAACCGCTGTGGAATTGAACCAACAGAACTCTCGATATCGCGCCGAGTGCGCGATATCGAGAGTTCTGAGCCCATCTTACGGATTTATAATGTCAGAAGCTGACGTAAATACACATAGCACCGTGGATTGTTGGCCACCGTGGCGTAAATGTAACGCATTCGGCGCGATATCGAGAGTTCTGTTGCTTCAATTCCACAGCGGTTGGCAGAAAAACAACTTTTCGGATGCTGTGTGTTTCTGGAACGTGGAAAGAGCGATGTATTTATTTATTTATTAACGGTCGCCACGCATTTAGGGTATTTTCACCTGAATCTGTAATTACAAATTTTTTATTATATTCTTACTTTTGCAAAACCTGAGTGTTTTAAAAATCGTAATTTTTGAACATTTTTTTGTTTGCATTTTACTTTCAAACGTCTCAATACAGGCTTACTCTGGCTCTGTCAATACATCTGCTACAAATTTAGAAAATGTCTGCTCCATGTAGGATTGTTAATCCTACGTCTCCATTGCACTGTTAGGCTTTCTGTATTTCATTTTGACTGCTATGAGTTTCTTCCATAACGAAATATTTATGTTTATTCACAATAAAATATTTATTTTTACGTCGACTATAGTTTCGTAGAACGTCAGGTTCGGCTTCATCAGGACAAATGGAGCCTAAACATTCAAATCATTGCGACATCATCAGAGTTCTGACGGTCAAGGATTTTGAAGAGTTGTTTCAAAGTGCTTGAAAGAAATGGAGTAGATATTAGGTCGTTGACAAGCAGTGAAGAATTGAGGTACATATCCGTGAGCGGTCTCGTTCATTTCGTAGACAATCACTTCGTCGACAACTCATTTCGTCGACGCCACTTTGTCGACCCTATATATGCAAACAGTTGATTCCTCAAAATTTTCGTAAAATCTACAGTTTTCAATTTAGAACCACCAAATTTTTTATACTATCTCATTGTTCTCTAATTTAGACTGTACACGGTTTTTGGAAAGGGGTCGGGGACCGGGGTCAAGGGGGCCACATACAACATTTTCGTGAAAATCTACAGTTTTCAATTTAGAACCACCAAATTTGATATACTATTTCATTGTACTCTTACACCAACTTAAACCATAGACGGAAGCGGTCGGGCCCGGAGTCAAGGGGGCCCCATACAACATTTTCGTAAAATCTACAGTTTTTCGTTTAGACCACCAAATTTGGTATACTATCTCATTGCACTCTTACACCAACTTAGACAATAGACGGAAGGAGTCAGGGCCCATGGTGAAGGGTCCCCCATACAACATTTTCGTAAAATCTACAGTTTTTCAGTTTAGAACCACCAAATTTTGTATACTATCTTATTGTACTCTAACTTAGACCGTACATTGTTCTTGGAAACGGTCGGGGCCCGGGGTCAAGGCGGCTCCATACAAAATTTTCGTAAAATCTACAGTTTTCAATTTAGAACCACCAAATTTGGTATACTATCTCATTGTACTTTTACACCAACTTAGACCATAGACGGAATAGGTTGGGGCCCGTGGTCAAGGAGCCCCATACAACATTTTCGTGAAATCTACAGTTTTCAATTTAGAACCACCAAATTTGGTACACTATCTCATTGTACTCATACACCAACTTAGACCATAGATGGAAAGAGTCGGGGCCCGGGGTGATGGGGGCCCCATACAACATTTTCGTAAGATCTACAGTTTTCAATTTAGAACCACCAAATTTGGTATAATATCTCATTGTACTCTTACACCAACTTAGACCATAGACGGAAGAGGTCGGAGCCCGGGGTCAAGGGGCCTCCTCACAAAATTTTCGTAAAATCTACAGCTTTCAATTCAGAACGCCGCCCCGGTGGCGCAGTGGTCTAAACGATGGCCTCTGATCATTCGCCCGAAAGGGGTCCGGGTTCGAATTCCGGTGAGGCATGGATGTTGTATTTGTCTTACGGCACTGGCTCTCTCCCTTCCCTGGAACCAGTGACCCTAAATTAGGGACAGGCCCATTGAGTTGCTCACAGTGGTCGTTAAACCTTCAATCAAAAAAAAAAAAAATATATAGCCCATTGAGTTGCTCACGGTGGTCGTTAAACCTTCAATCAAAAAAAAAAAAAAAAAAAATTAGAACCACCAAATTTGTTATACTATCTCATGACACTCTAACTTAGCTCGCAGATAGGGTATTGGAGGGCAGAATTGTGTTGCAGTTCTTTAATTAAAAAATGGAAATTTTTGAGAAAAGTTTGCATGGGGCTCCCTTTACCGTGGGCCCTGACCCCTTCCAAAAACCGTTGTACGGTCTAAGTTATAGTACGATGAGATAGTATACCAAATTTGGTGGTCCTAAATTGAAAACTGTAGATATTACGAAAATTTTGTATTGGGCCCCCTTGATCCCGGACCCCGACCCCTTCCGTCTATGGTCTAAGTTGGTGTAAGGGTACAATGAGATAGTATACCAAATTTGGTGGTTCTAAATTGAAAACTGTAGATTTTACGAAAATGTTGGATGGGCCCCTCTTGACCCCGGGCCCCGACCCCTTCGAAAAATCGTGTATGATCTAAGTTAGAGTATCATGAGATAGTAAACCAAATTTGATGATTCTAAATTAAAAACTGTAGATTTTACGAAAATGTTGTATGGGGCCCCCTTGACCCCGGGTCCCGACCCCCTTCCAAAAACCGTCTACGATCTATGTTACAGTACCATGAGATAGTATACCCAAATTTGGTGGTTCTGAACGTTTTTTGGTTTTTTTAGGAATCGATTGTTTGCATATACTGTATAGTGTCGACGAAATGAGTTGTCGACGGAATGCGTTGTCGACGAAGTGAACCAGACCCCATGTGAGAAGCTTCTTATATACTGGGCGCCATAGTCGAATCAGATTTATCAATGCGCGTAGAGTTTTCAAGCAATAAATTATGATTATTTTCATGACAATGTTGGGATGCGACTTCTTCAGTTCACAGTTCCGTACGTAAGTCTTGTGCACCTTCACATGGAAACTTAAAGCTCTGCGGGTCTGTTATGTACATGAAAATCCTAATTCACAAGGGATTTGATAAATTTCCCAGGGAATTTATGTTTTCGGTATAATCTTTTAATCCGTAAAAATTCACCTTGTTTTTTTAATTGAAAATAACTTAGAAATTAAACTTTTTGAGAATTTTTAAAATTCTGTAAGAAATCTGAAGAGCAAATTGGATAACAGTTATTCATCTGAGGACCAAATGGTTTACGATCCATTTGTGCTGACGAAGCCAAGCCAAACGCTCTGCAAAACAGTAGTAGACAAAATAAATATTTAATTGTGAATAAACGTTGTTATTTTATTTCATCTCAACATTACAGGTTTTGTAGTCATAAAATACACTGCTGGTCCCCTGAAATGCAACACCAAGAAGGACACGAGATAGCAAAGCCAGATTTACTGAACACATAACAACAGATACAAAGATGAAACGATTGAGCTTACAGGCCCGTGCGACTTGCGGAACACGCAGACATCAATAGTTAGTGTGGCCCCAATGGCTGGCAATAACGGCCGCTACACGCCGCGGCATCGAACGAAAGAGGCTTTGGATGTGGGCTTGGGGTATGTCGGTCCAGGCTGGTTCTACACGTTACCACAGTTCATCAGGCGTAGCCGCGGATGGTGCTTGCCGGGCCACTCGGTTGCCGATCAGCGACCAGACGTGTTCGATGGGCGACATATCGGGAGAACAGGCGGGCCACAGCAGCAGTGAGAGCTGGTGGCCCGTGAAGAATTGTTGCACGATGCGTGCGGCGTGCGGGCGCACATAGTCCTGTTGAAACGTGGCCGCTGGCAGGTCCTGCAAGTGAAGGAGGACTACAGGCTCCAAAACGTCGGAGATGTAGCGGTGGCTGTTGAGTGTACCGGCGATGCGTACCAGAGGGGTGCGGGTGTCATATCCAATTGCACCCCAAACCATAACGCCAAGCGATGAACCGGTATGGCGATGCATAATGCAGGAGTCATACAGTCTCTCGCCGCGGTGCCGCCACACGCGGATCCGATCATCGTGGTGTTGCAGGCAGAAGCAGAATTCGTCGGAGAAGGCAATGTCGTGCCATTCCGTAGTCCAGGTGCGGCGTTCAACGGTCCACTGCCACCGCACTCGCTGGTGGTGTAACGTCAATGGTAATCGGAGCAATGGGCGCCGTGCGACAAGTCCCCGCTCCTGCAGACGACGTCGAACGGTACGTGCTGACACAGGTTGTTGCGCAGCACACCCTAATTCTTGCACTAACGTTCGTGATGTGGCGGCGCGAGCCGTCAATGCCCGCCGCACAACATACCGGTCCTCTAGTTTGGTGGTGTGCCACAGCTGCGGCAATCGATCTTGTCGGTCCGTCCGTCCCTTCTGTACCCACCGAATCCGTACTCGCTTCACTGTGCCTGGATGCTGCCCCACACGAGCGCCGATGTCTCGGTACGATAAACCGCTGTCGCAATAAGCCACTATTCGTCCTCTGTCGAACTCCGAAACGAGCTGGAATGACTGCCGTAATTTGCGTCGAGGCATCAGGAAGCTTTCCACGCACAGGTCCGGCAGCACAACACACTTCCACTACTTACACCCCGCCTTCTGTGCACCGTTCTTATAGTGCTTCTCGGTGGCGTGCCGGGAGCACATGATTTGCATATGCCTTGTAATGCTAATCGTTTGCATGTCCTCTCGCGGGCGACGCATGCTGCGAATTTCAGACCAATCGGACGTTTCCTTCTTGGTGTTGCATTTTGGGTGGCCAGCAGTGTATTTATTCCAAAACTCAAAATCAAATATTGTGTTAAAAAAAGTGTTGGGCTCCACGTATAAGTGAATCAGTATTCATTTTGCTATTGCATGTCCATATACACAGTCGAGTCACATTATTGTGACCACTAGCTTATATCCCGAGTAACTACCGTGTGCATCGCGGACAGCAGCAAGACCGCCTGGGAGTGACTCAGTAAGGTGCTGGAAGATATTCACAGGTATGTGGAGCCATGGTGACTGCAGGGCCTCTGACAGCTGCTGGACGGTGCGTCGTGGAGGTTCCGTAGAGCGAGCATCAAGATCGAGGTGGTGCCACAGATGCTCAATTGGGTTTAAGTCTGGGGAATTAGGGGGTCAGGGTAGTACTTTGAAGTCTTCCTCGTGCTCTTCCAACCACTCTCGGATATTTGTGGCTGTGTGACACGTCGCATTGTCGGGCTGGAAGATTCCATCCTCCCCAGGGAAGACAACTAGCATGTATGGGTGTACGTGGTCAGCAAGGATGGATTCATAACGACTTCGGTTCTTAGTGCCTTCCACAGGTATGAGTGGACCCGCAGAATGCCAAGAAAACATTCCACAGAATATAAAGCTGCCCCTACCAGCTTGTGTTCTTCAAGCAATGGTTAAAGAGTGTTTCTTATCAGATGATTTCCGCCTGATGCGCCAACGTCCCTAATTTCGGGCTACTGTTTCCAGGGAAGGGAAAGAGCCAGTGCCTTAAAGACAGACACAACATCCATTCCACACCAGGATTCGAACCCGGACCCTTTCTCGGACAAATAGTCATAAGCAAGCGCTTAGCAGCGGGGCTGCGAACAGGGTTTCTTGAGCTGCCGTGTTAGACACACTCCGGTGGCCCTCAGGTTCATTCGCTTAGTGAGTTGCTCTACTGTAGCGTGTCGATCGGCCCTCACGCACCTTCGAAGCCGACGTTCACCTCTCACATCAATGGCGTTTATTCGCAATGCTGTATAACGAAGTACATTTCTCCGTCATTTTTGGTCTACGCCGGGATTCGAACCCGAGGCCGCTTATTCCGGAACAAGCCGCTCTACCAACTGAGCTGCGCAGACATGTGTTCTGATTCCTATCTGCCTTTATGTCATGCGCGTCCTGCTGGCAGGTACGTCACATCTCCCCCCCCCGAAAGAGGGCCGGGGGCATGGCCCACGGGTCAGCCGTGACCATGAATCGTTGCAGGCAGACAACCACTGAAGAACGTGCACTTGAGAACTCCCCGTCAATCTGGTGTGTGGAATGCAATGTCACACACATTTGTTTTTCGAAGCACTGGAGAAGGGATTCTCTGATTTTTCCTATCTCGCGGTGTGCAAATAACATCACACCAATGCGAGATTTTGAACGGTCGGGTCATCCGGGTAGTTCGGGCGCCATTATAACGAAGTAAATTTCTCCGTCATTTTTGGTCTACGCCGGGATTCGAACCCGAGGCCGCTTATTCCGGAACAAGCCGCTCTACCAACTGAGCTACGCAGACATGTGTTCTGATTCCTATCTGCCTTTATGTCATGTGCGTCCTGCTGGCAGGTACGTCACAGCTGCCTTTTCTCCAGTCACGGTACACTTTAACCACAGCAGCACGCGAACAGTTAACAAACTGCTCTGTTTCAGAAATAATGCCACCTTTGGCCCGAAAGCCGATAGTAATCCCTTTTTGCAAATCTAATAAATTGCTCCTTTTATTTATGAAAGCAACGAGTGATGTGTTTTCAGAATGCCTACAGCACACCTTATATACCCACCAAGCCAGCTCATGACACGTGCCTTCATTCATTTTCTACGCGCTGTTGACGTAAAAAGTACCAGTTGTTACAATAATGTGACTCAACTGTGTACTGTTTTGTACAATTACCACGGACAATCAGTTCCAGAAAGTTCAAATGGAAAACTTCCATTTCATACAGGGGCTTATCAAAATAATGGTAACACCGACTTGGAACTGGAGTACACGCAGTGCGCCGTATGCAAATCACAGGGATGACGTCACTTACGATATGAGGTATAGGGGTGCAGTAAGATGTCGTCTATCACGTAGCAGTGTCACAGTCGCAGGCGAAACAGATGTTGTGGAGTAATTGTTGACAATGTCATAGCTCAGGGACCTCAAAAAATAAATAATTGGTGAGTGTCTTGCAGGAACTTCAGTGACTAGAACGGCAGAAACAGTAAGAGTAACACGAGAACTGTATCGAAAATCATGACTATCTATCAAAAAGGACATTGCATTACCCTCCAAACGTGCAAATTGTGGACATTATACGGAGATATGAAATAGAGATAGACACGGAACAGATTCTGCAACGGAAGCACAAGACGACGGCAGTGCGAATAGCAGCAGAGTGGAACAGCATTCGGAATGATCTCGTTTCGGTTGTTTGGGAACTCCATTGTGCGGAATTTATGGTTTTGCTGCGATCCACAATCTTCTTATTACCAACATTAACGCAAAAAAAGAAAAAGCCCCTGTAAAGTAGTGCAAAACCCGTAAACACTACAACGTGCCATCTGGTCTGATGAATCGTGTCTCATACCAATGTTAGAATGGTGAAAATCTTCCAAATACGTTGAGACAATGTAAATAGACAAAGTCATCGCTCTTTCCACTTTTTTCTCTAATTAACACACAGCAACCGAAAAATTGTGTTTTGACATACTGGGATCGAACCCCAGACCTCTCGATAACTAGCCAAGTGCGTTCGCCATTACGCCCCACTAGATGGAGATGTCTCAGTTGCTGAGCCCATCCCTACGGATTTGTGAAGTCAGATGCTGACAGATAAACACCCATAGCGCAGTGGATTGTTGGCACCGTTGCGTTGGTGAACGCACTCAGCTAGTTATCGTGAGATCTGGGGTTGTATCGAAATACAATTTTTCGGTTGCTGTGTGTTAATTAAAGAAAAACGTGGAAAGAGATGACTTTGTCTGTTTCCAATGGTAGGGTGTACGTCTGGCAAAAACCTGCAGAAGCGTACCATCCCGACTGTTTGATTCCGACAGTGAAGCATGGAGGTTGATCCCTGCTACTGTGGGTTGCCACATCATAGCATTTTTTGGGGCCATTGGTTATTCTGCAGGATCATGTCACATCTACAATGTATGAATCCATTCTTGGCGACGACCTGGACCCAATATTACAGGCATTGTTACCCTAATGACCATCCCTGGTTTCAAGTAGATACTACATCCGTGCATTACTCGAAACATTTGAAGTTGTGGTTTGCAGAGCATCAGGATGAGGTACAGCAGTTACCGTGGCCACCTCAATCTCCACACCTCAATATTATTGAAAATGTTTGTGCGAATATCTGGAGCGAAAAGTCAGATCCCTCGTTCCACTTCCAACATCACTGGCACGGTTAGGACATATTTTACAGAAAGATTAGGACCAAATCCAATTATCGTATCAACGTGGCTTGTATAAGTCTATATAAAGTCAAACTACTCCTGCTCTGAAAGCCAGTGGTTGGTCTACAGCTAATTAATAAAAAGGTTTCCAGAAACAGTAAGTGTTCCATTATTTTGATAAACCCCTGTATATATTGGCCAAACGGAAACAGCAGTGAAGCAAAATGTCTCTAAAGAATAGCTTTTCAACGACGATGTCCAGCCAAGGATACTTTTGTAGTTATTCATTACCGTCTTTTAATAGACAGGACACTTTCCGCCTGTTACCGCAGACTGCGTGCGAGTCAAACACACCCGAACACCTGCTTTAGTGGAACAGTTGCTGGACTTGGTTGTGAGGGGTTTCGGAGCTAGCATGAGAACAATTTTCTATCCGTAATGCACTGCTACGAAAAGATGATTATTACTTCAAAGAGCGAAATGTAAGGAATTCACATCTGTTTGAATGTTAATGTAACGAAGAATGGGTTTTAACGTCTGCTTATTAATTTACTTTGGCACCCCAGAAAATTGAATTACTGTCTTCAATTTTTGCAATCTTGCAGAAGAAATTAAAGCTTGTAGTTGAAACGCAGACAAGAGAACAATTTTAAAGTTTTTTTTTCTTTTTGGCTTCAAAAACTGAAGAGCATCGAATTTTACTAGTGGTATAACAACTGAGTAGTATAATATATAATTAGCCTTTCAAATATTTTCTGAATGTTTTTCAACACTGAACAAAATTTTGCACGGAAAAATTGGGACTTTCCAACCTTACCTGTTTCTAAGTAAGAAATCCAATAAAATTATACGTATACATGTATAATTTATGACTACTAAACTTGTGGTGTTAAGGAAGAATTAATAACCAATGTTTCTCACAATGAAATGTTTTTTATACATCGACTATAGTTTCGCAGAGCGTTTGGCTCGGCATCATGAGGAAGAATGGAACGTAAGCATTCAAATCGTGACATCATCAGAGTTCTGACGGTCAAAAATTGTGACATTATCAGAGTTCTGACGGTCACGGATATCGTGCAATACATATATGCTCAACTGAGGATTCCTTAACGAAAGAGCTTGATTTTCTTGAACGAATTGCAGCACGCAGAGGATATGGCCCTTCCGTTATAAACAAAGCTGTCTAAAAATTTAGGAAACCGGAACCTGTCTGCTCGCTCGCTCCAATAGACCTCCCAATACGACAAAATGGATGGGTTATCCCCTTTGCTCCTCAGATTTGCTTCGGAATTTTAAAAATTGTCAAAAGTTTTAATTTCAAAGTTATTTTCAAACCCATAAACAAGATAAATTTTTACGGACGAAAAGACTACGTCGAAGACATAACTTTCTGGGGAATTTATCAGATCCCTCATAAATGTGGACTTTCATATATTGGATAAACCCGCAGTGCTTTAAGTTTCCGTGTGAAGGAACACAAGACCTACGTACGGAACTACTATGAACTGAAGATGTGATCTGTAGCCCAACATTGTCACGAAAATAACTCTAAATTTTTTCTTGGAAACGCTACGTTTATTGATAAACCTGTTACGACTATCAAGCTTAACATATCAGAAGCTTTCCACATATACCTGAACTTTCACGGTTTGTCAACGACATGACGTCTACTCCATTTATTTCAAGCGCGCGGAAATAACTTACCAAAATCCGTGACTGTCAGAACTCTGATGATGATGCAATGATTTGAATGTTTACGCTCCTTTCGTCCTGATGATGCCGAGCCAAACGCTCTGCGAAACTATATTCGTTGCATAATAAACATTTTATTGTGAGAAACGTTGCGAATTTTATTCTACCATTAACATCGCCGCAGCCATTGTAGAAGACAAAGTGTAATCTTTAGATCCAAGACTGAAATCACAGTTAGTTTAATTCAATAAATATGAAATTTTTTGGTAGCTACAGCAAAGCCAAACTCCAACTAGTAAAGCAATCAAGATGCTTCTTCTGGAAAATTAGCCGCGAATGGCTGAGTGGTTTGTAGTTCAGACTACCAATGCAATGTCCTCAGGTTCATTCCTGAGCTGATCTTGTGGAGGTGGTGTGATTTGCTAACAATCACTGAATATTCGCCGTGCATCGGAAGAGCACGTTAAGTGACGGCCCCCAGGTTGGACCCACTGGTTAAATGGGTATCCTTTCCTATGCCTCCCTGATATTTTTTCACCCCTCTATGTGCAACATCGTACTTGTACGGTGGCGCCATCTACTGTACTCTAATCTCACTACAAACTGTTCTGTCAAAGTCGCTAGACTTGCTCTCATTCCTTCCGTTTCTGTGTCCTGCCCAAAAGGCGAACTCGCTGTAGGTGGCTGGGACCTAAAATCTACTCACTGTGGACGGAAGTCCTACAAGAAAATGACTCATACTTACTTCTGGAAAATTCATACTAATGTAAATGACGATAATATGAACAAAGGCATCCGTCGATGTAAGGTCGTGCTATACATCCTGTGATCATATCTGCTTCTCCAAAGACAAAAGCAATTTGCAAGTGAGCATGCGTAACAAAATCAAGATGATTATCTTTAGTTCTGACTTT
Source organism: Macrothele yani (assembly GCA_039090855.1). Lineage (NCBI taxonomy): Eukaryota > Metazoa > Arthropoda > Arachnida > Araneae > Macrothelidae > Macrothele > Macrothele yani. The sequence continues at coordinate 6,833,501 of CM077030.1, read as the reverse complement.
TATTATCGTCAGTCATTATGGAGTTACTATCTATGTGTAAGAACTATAGATTCTTAACGCCGAATCTTGTTTGTTCTTATTTGAGGAAGAAACGGATGAAAATATTTTTTTCTATTTCTGAATTTAACACACGTCGGCAATGGCTGCCCTCTTGTCTCACATTGTATGTGGAAGCAAATACTCATAGGCCGCATATCATTTGATAGTTCCGCTGCAAAAAATTCGCAGAAGACAAGTTGGCTCTGACGAAGATATCATAAGCCAATGAAATTTCGCCATCAGCTGTTTGTAAAATTGCACAAATACGGGAGTGTAATTTTGAGACCAGTTTTCCACATAATGCAGGGTGTCCGTGATGAAACTGATCAATAAGAAATATAATTACGACAATACTTGCATTCTGTTTCCGCCAATAAGTGCATAAACGCAGCAAGCTTTATACTATGAAAGTGCCGATGAACAGGAAGCAACTCAGGCGCATTGAAATTGGACGACATAGCTGCCAATAGCGCCTTTCCCACCTCTGCAAAAAGTGCAGTGCTCTTACTGACTCGCAGAATTTAAGTATCCTGTGAAACTGCTGAAGATGATCCGTAAATATTTGTCAGGACAGAAACAGCCGGCCAATAATTCACTCAACGAACGGCACGTCCACCTGTTGATTCATGGAAGTCTCGAGTAGCAAAATGCTGGTGTGCCTGAGCTCATGAAAGCTTCCGAACTGCGGCGTTGTAGCGGAGTGTCCAGATTTCCGTTCGACAAGCCTGTACGGTGACCAGCTGGGGATTACAAAGTACACAGTTCACGGCATTATCCACAAGTGGACGAAACTTCGTGCATATAAACTGCATGTGGTACAAAAATTAAAGCAACATGATCCCCAACTCTTTTACAATTACCGTCTGAAAATGTTATCGCTAAGACAATGAAGGTGATTACCTGAACAGGGACAACCCGTTCTGGCAGTCACTTTCATTGTCATGAAATCACTCAGTGACGAGACGACTTTTCACGTACCGGGAGAGGTTAATTGACATGGTTGTCGTATTTGGGTATCAGGAGATCCACATGTTGCCCACACTGAAGAGCGCGATAGTCTTAGATTAAATGATTGGTATGGCTTTATTAAAACCTACGCCATCAGACCATTCTTCTTTTGTGAGAGATCTGTAACCGAAGCAGTGCACCAGCAGGGGCGTATTTAGAGGGAAGGGGAGTCCTTGTCCCCCTGAACGTATTTCATTTCTTTGTTAAACTGCAGCTTACATTAGAAAAGAATGCTTCCATTTAATAACAATGCATCAACTTACAATGGAAAATAATGCTTTAATTTTTTCTTCTATTTTTCATTAATTTTTATGCTGTCCTGATGGATTTCAAAAACTTCCTTTTTCAGTCCCCCACCGGAAAACATTCTATAAAGGCCCCTGTGTACTAGAATATATTGGAAATTTTTTTAGAGTTTCAGATTCTCGTTTGCTACGCTTATCATCTAAACCAGTGTTGTTCAACTTCTGAAAACCCGCTGGCCTAGGTTTTTAAAAGAATTAGATATCGGGCAACAGTTTTAAAAAATATATATAAAGTGATATAAATATAAATGTAAGGTCAGGTGATGCGTAACATCACAGCCTCTCCTTGACAAATGTCAACCCCGCCTTCTCGTGGTGCATCCTGTTCCCACTAAAGGGGCTCTGACGACCGCCAATAGCGGTATAACTATACCATCGGGATCAGAGGAAATTCTATCCCACACTCACCAACCCGCTTGGCCAGCGTGGTGAATTATGGCCAAACCCCTCCAAAATGACTCCACAACTTAAATCTTGGCCCTCAGTCTCCGGCAGCTGGAATGTACCTGGCCAAGGCAGCGGCCAGTGCGACATGAAGGCAGAGGGTGCTAAGAATCCCCGGAGGACCGGACTAGGCTGCCATCTGATGCTGACCTTGGCAACGTACAATGGACGCTCCCTATCTTCTGATTCAAGGCTTCTTGAATTGGAAGAGGAACTACAAAGGATCAAGTGGGACATTGTGGGGCTAAGTGAGGTAAGGAGAAATGGAGAAGATCTCATTGAACTGAAAAGTGGACATCTCTTCTACTATCGTGGGACAGATACTGGCAGAACTAGTGGTGTTGGATTTATAATAAACAAGAAACTGAAGGATAAAGTGGTAGAAGTTGAAAGTTCCTCTGACAGAGCTGCACGACTCGTAATCCAACTATCGAGAAGATACCAGGCTCAGATTATTCAAACTTATGCACCCACCACAAGTCATCCTGAAGAAGAAATTGAAGAATTTTATGAGGAAATTTGTCATCTAAATAATAAAGGTAAGCAGCACTTGAAAATAATTATGGGAGATTTCAATGCAAAAATAGGGCAACGGCAACAGAATGAAACTTCAGTAGGTAAATTCGGTCATGGCAACAGAAACCAGCGTGGAAATACTCTCGTTGAGTTTGCAGAGGCAGAAGGGTTTTTCATCTTGAACTCCTTCTTCAAGAAAAAGCCACACAGGAAATGGACATGGAGACATCCAAATGGGACAACAAGTGAAATTGATTTTTATTATGTGTAACAAAAAATTCGTCATAGAAGACTGCAGTGTGCTAAACAAGTTCAACACAGGTAGTGACCATAGATTGGTGAGATGTAAGATGCACCTCAACACTAAACTTGAACGTGGCAAGCTCATAAGACAAACAAAATTATTGACATAACCAACCTTAAAAAACACCATAATACCTTCAAGTTGGAACTGAAGAACAGGTTCTCTGCTTTAGAAGGTCTAACATCGGAAGAAGTGGACATCTCTGAAGTTAACAGAAAAGTAACCAAAGCTCTTATGGAAACAGCAACAAAATTAGCTGGGTCTAAGAACAAGTTGCATGTAAATAAATTATCAGGAAAAACGAAAATGTTGATGCAAAAAAGAAGAGAGATGAGGACAACTAAAGAAGATGTGACTTCCAAAGTGGAATATATAGAGCTATGCAAGACAGTACGAAAAAGTATCACTGAAGACGTAAGAAAATTCAACTGTGAACTAGTGAGGAAAGCAATTGAAAACAACCAAAGCCTAAAGATAGCAAAGGGACATCTCAGTAAGGGAAGAAAACAGATTATGGCACTGAGAAAAGAAGATGGTTCTGTAACAAGAAATAGAGGCGAAATTTTGACAAGAGTGAAAGATTTCTACTCCAAATTATATGAAAGGGATGATACATGCACTCCAGACATCATGAAAGATACCAGTACCAGAGTTCCTCCAGTCCTTCCAGCAGAAGTTGCACATGCAATCAAGAACATGAAGCGGGGAAACGCTCCAGGAGAAGATGGAATTACTGTAGACATCATACAAGAAGCAAGTGGAGAAATCGAAACAGTACTTGCCCAAATTTTCACTCGATGCCTTAATGAAGGAAAGATTCCTGAGGATTGGAACACCGCTACAATGATCCTGCTACATAAGAAAGGTGACATTGAGGATCTCGGAAACTACAGACCTATCAGCCTCCTATCAGTAGTTTATAAAATCTTCACTAAAGTTCTTTCACACCGCTTGAAGGCAACACTGGGCATGGCTCAACCGAGAGACAAGCTGGATTCAGGAGTGGCTACAGCACAATAGATCATATCCACGTGCTGAGAGAACTAATTGAAAGAGCGAGGGAATATGAACTTCCATTGTGCATGGCTTTTATCGATTATGAAAAAGCCTTTGATTCGGTGAAACCATCAGCAGTTACAATGGCTCTGAAAACCTGCGGTATTGAAGATGCATACATTAATATTATTAATAACATCTATGAAAATGCAAGTGCAAAGATTAGGCTGTTTGAAAATACAACACACATAAAAATTGGAAAGGGAGTGAGACAAGGTGACACCATATCTCTGAAGCTCTTTAATGCCACATTGGAGGGTGTTTTTCAGTCACTGAGCTGGGAAAACAAGGGGATAAAGATTAATGGAGATTATCTAACCCACCTTCGTTTTGCTGATGACGTAGTCATTTTTGCAACTACCCCATCAGAGCTGCAGAGTATGATCCAGGAACTTGCTGATAAGAGTAAAGAAGTGGGATTAAAAATGAACTTTCAGAAGACAAAAGTGATGTTCAATGCTTTTACAAGAAATGAAGATTTATCGATTGATGGAGAAAAGCTGGAGATCACAGATACATACGTTTATCTTGGACAGCAGATATCAAGTGAGGGTCACATTGATGAAGAAATTAATCGGCGTACAAAACTTGCCTGGAGAGCTTTTGGAAGAAACAGCATAATTTTCAAGAGCAATATGCCATTATGTCTTAAAAGAAAAGTGTTTGATCAATGCATCCTTCCAGTGCTTACGTATGGTGCAGAGACGTGGACCTTAACTAAAAGAGACATACAAAGGCTGCAGACAACTCAAAGAAGCATGGAGAGGTGCATACTTGGTGTAACCAGGAGAGATAAGAAGAGGAACTCGTGGATCCGAAAAATGACAAGAGTGGAAGACATCATGATCAGAGTTAAATCCCTGAAATGGCAATGGGCTGGACATACTTCCAGAAGGACAGATCATCGATGGACAGCCGAAATTTTAGATTGGATTCCAAGGGACAGGAAAAGACCCAGAAGAAGACCACATGGGAGATGGGTGGATGAAATTCGAAAGTATGCAGGGGTGACATGGAGGAGACTGGCACAAGACAGACCGTTGTGGAGGAAACTTGGGGAGACCTTCGTCCAGCAGTGGATTGATAATGGTTGACAATGATGATGATGATGAAATATAAAACGATTCCCTAATCAATTTATTTAAACTTTAAGCTCTTTTAATTAATATTAGCTGAGCTGAAATTTTAAATAAAAAAAAAAGCAAAAAAGACAAACTTAGATTTAATGAGAGCACTGTGGGCATTAGACTCCCTTTAAAGTTGCCGCATATTCACTTTGATGATTGGTTGTTGAAAGTCGAAGTAATTATTCAGGAGTAGAGTCATTCACAGAGAACATTTTCGGACATGAAAACGTAATGTATTTCATGTCCGAAAATGTCTTCTGGCGTATACTGTATAAATACTTCCAAACATCGAAATATTGTTTTATCCCAAATGCATTATGTTTAAAGAATTTTGATTCAGTCTCTGATCGATAAATTTATCTTCTTGAAGTTCAAATAATTCCATTTCATGGGGTTTATGCTTTCAATGTCAACATTCAATGGATTGCTGAACACACGTGCGCTTAGTTTGAGTTCATGAAGTTTGTATCTGTCATCAAAATTCTTATAACAAGAATGTTGAACTCAGGAACAAATACTTTAGAACTTATAGTTTCACCAAATATTGTCATTTCATCAGAGAGCTGGTCGAAGGTTTCGAAGTGAGTTAAACTCATTCTTTCTGGATATGATTTTAATAATGGCAGCTTGTTGCAAAAACCAAGTATATGACTGTAAAGATTACAGATATTTTGTTTTTCCTAGCAGAGCAGCTTTTAATGTATTCAAAGTCTACGTGATATCATTCAAGAAAGCTAGTGAGCTTAGAAAAGCGACATCACTGAGACGTTTAGTTATCAGTATCATATTTTATTTCTTCCAATAAAAAAAAATTGATAAAGTTCTTCCCGAAGTTGGAAACATTTCATAGAACATTTTGAAGCACTGAACTAAGGGATTTGATCCTGCATAAAGAAGACACCATATTCGGCAAATAGACGATGTCATCGCTCTGTCCACGTTATTTTATAAACAACGCATATCAACTGAAAATTGTTCTTCCGTCACCATTGGGAACGAATCCGAGATTTCTCGTGGACAGGGCTATGACATCGTCTATTTACATTATCTTCACGTATTTGAAATACACTGTATTAACAAAAGTCACAGGGCACCTAGAAGAGAAACAGAACATAGCATTTATTGACATATATTAGTACGGTGTCGGTCCACCTTTGGCCTTAATGCATGCACTGACTCTTCGAGACATGCTTTCGACAAGGTTTTGCAACACAGCGATAGGTATGCGCTTCCATTCAGTACATAATGCTGCCGCTAACTGTTGCTTAGTAGTTGGCCTTGGTTCCAAACTTCTTATGCGGTGCTTTAATTTATCCCATAGGTGCTATATAGGATTATGATCAGGGCTTTATGCTCGCCAGTCCACATACGATGCGGTATTATCGTCAAACCAAGCCGTAACGCTCCATGGTTTGCGGTTGATTCTGGACTGCTACACCTATCAGTACCCTAGGACATTCTACAACTCCTTTGCTGAGTTCCGTGGCACCCTGGTGCCCCTCCTCCACTCTACAACTCGTACAATCCACACTACCGTTGAATTATGAATGCTAATGTCATCTCAGTGTATTTTCATGCTTACTCGTGTACATTACTTACTTTCTCCCCGCCTGTATTATGTTGCTTTGGTGCCCTCGTTAAATAACTTGCACAATTGTGCACGCTGTGTTTTTATCGCATGTATGTAATGTTTTACCTTCACGGCGGTGTTTTTGCAGTTCTTTTTCTAATTGTGTACTATTGTTTCGCCTGTGTTATCCTGTAAATCATGCCCAGCCAATGTCATGTGACACGATGTGTTTCTCTCTGTCACTTCTGCAATTTTTATTCAATAAGCTTTGCTTGCAGCATTTGTTATTCATCCCCATTGTCATTGCAGTGTATGTACCATCAAGTTTTAACAGTTTTGTATTATTTCCCAGTGAGACGCCCAATACTGTACGTCTCCCTCTTATGTTTTCTTATGATAAATTAGAATAAAGCGATTTTGAAACCTTGATTTATGGCTCGGTGCATTGTCCTGTTGGTACCAACAAGGATCGGTTCCACAGTATTGCCACAGAGCTGATAGGGCATAATTTTTCAGAATATCGAAGTAGACGTGCTGGCTAACAGGTTTGTCCAGGATAACCAATGGGCCGGGACCATATCACGAAAAACACCCCCAAACGAGTACACTGCCAGCTCTAAACTTGACCGTAAGAACAGAACAGAACAGTCTGATAAATAGCGTCTCCCCTCCCCACCCGCTGCCACCATAACCCCACACGACCATCAAACTAATGGATCGCGTATCTGGATTCATCAATCCATGGGAACCGTTTCCATTGATCTACGGTCCACGATAAATGTTCTTTACACCATGCTAAACGACGAGTAGTATTCCGAGTGGAGATGGAAGGCTTATGAGCAGCCGCACGACCTCGGCAACCCTTGGAAGGAAGTTCTCTGCAAATGGTACGTGTACATACCAAGGTTCCAGCATTTTTACTCACCTGTACACTGAGGGCTTGTGCAGTAATCCGTCGATTAGCTGTAACGACTTTCCTGAGGCTTCGACGTCCTATGTCACTGATTTTCTTTGGTCTCCCGGTACGTTTTGCTGCTTCAGGCACGCCATGTGTCTTCCAAGTATTCATTACAACCAAAACAGCTGGCTTGGATATGTTTAAACGCCTCTCGGTTTTTCTCATGGACAACCCACTGATATAACACCGAACAATCTTTCCTTTCTCAAAGTCAGTTATCTCCCGGCGCGACATTTTCACTCACCCTTACAGTGCGATATAATCGCGGTTAGTTGCGGGCTAGTTTTTACACTGTTTGTAGCTGAAGCGCGCATCTTAACAACGCAGGGTATTCAATCATTTGCTTTTGATGGGTTTTCCAGGGACTTTTGTTAATATAGTGTATATTCACCATACTGGACATCAAGTTCCTCTAAAAATGTTTTGAATTTCCTACGCGTAATAGCACAGTTTCTGTCACTAATTAAATTCTCTATGGTTACTACCTTGTGACCTAGATAATCAAGTGAAGACCGACAAAATGCTTGTTGGTGTACAATGCAATGTAATATTGGAGACTGGATTCTATTTTTCTTCTGTCGGAAATTAGATTTCGTGTACTCTACATTTGTGGTCCGAAAAATTTTGCTCCGCGAGCCGCCAATTGGACAGCACTGATCTAGACGGTGCGCCTCCTTATTTCTGAGGCCCGGTCAAAGAGTTCCTCGACAAACGATTTTCCAGAATATGGATCGAACAAGATGACCTCATTCCTTGGCTGACGGGAGTCATTTGATTTGTGGCTTCTTTCTCTAGGGATGTATCAAAGTGTACAGTACGGCAGTAGCAGAAGTGACAACTTCGCAAGCGGATGGTTGCTGCTGTTGCCCTGTGTCGAACTACAGAGGTGAAGCACATGTAAAGATGGCAAAAATGCAGCGATAGATTTCGCCGGTGTAGCTTAGTTAGGAAGGCATTCGTCTCCAGAGCAGATGGATATAGGTTAAATCCACTTACTGGCAAATCTGTGTTTTCATATTGGCACCTGATTGTGAAAATGGCCGTTGGGTTCAACGAAAAATGTGTGATGCTCTTCCCACACATCGTCTGGAATTAACGAAAATTCTTTCTTCGCTTCGAAACAATGTGTGATGCTTCTTCCATACATCGTCTGGAATTCGTGAGAATTTCTTCTTCTACAGAGGGTTACTTCAAGCATGGTTAAGCGGCGGACCCGAAATCTGCAATTTCCTTAATCTGTCTTTCTCAAGGGGGTAATGTGACGTTCTGCAGAGGTGAAGCGCATGTCAAGACGGCAAATATCAGTGATAAGCACTTGTCGGTATAGCTTAATTTGGAAAGCATTCTTCTCTGGAGCAGAAGGATGCGGGTTCGATCATCGTTACCGGCAAATTTGTGTTTTCACAGTCACCCTTGATTTTCCAAATGCTCATCACATCTGGGTAGAAATGGAATATCCTGTGGACGTTTTCCATGCACACGTGGTCGTCACATTGGAATCTACTGAGGATCATTGAAACTTGGTAATTACTCCTCCTTGTTGTTAAAAGCATATGCATGTATGGCAACTACAGAAAAAATTATTGCGTTTCTTTATTGATTAGCTTGATCGCGGACAATATCCTGTACTTTTAAAAAGATCTTCTTGCATACACTTTTATGTGTGAAGATTCATACTAAAATCCCTTCTTCGCCTTTTCCTGATCTTAATAAAATTTGGGAACAGAATACATGCACCACAGAACTGAACGAGAATATTTAAGTTCCTATATTCTTGAAATGGCTCAAATGAGAGAACAAGCTGGATTCAGGAGTGGCTACAGCACAATAGATCATATCCACGTACTGAGATAACTAATTGAAAGAGCGAGGGAATATGAACTTCCATTGTGCATGGCTTTTATCGATTATGAAAAAGCCTTTAATTCGGTGAAACCATCAGCAGTTACAATGGCTCTGAAATCCTGTGGTATTGAAGATGCATACATAAATATTATTAATAACCTCTATGAAAATGCCAGGGCAAAGATTCGGCTGTTTGAGTATACAGCACACATAAAAGTTGGAAAGGGAGTGAGACAAGGTGACACCATATCTCCGAAGCTCTTTAATGCCACATTGGAAGGTGTCTTTCAGTCGCTGAACTGGGATAACACGGGGAAAAAGATTAATGGAGATTATCTAACACACCTTCGTTTTGCTGATGACGTAGTCATTTTTGCAACTACCCCATCAGAGCTGCAGAGTATGATCCAGGAACTTGCTGACAAGAGTAAAGAAGTGGGATTAAAAATGAACATTCAGAAGACAAAAGTGATATTCAATGCTTTTACAAGAAATGAAGATTTATCGATTGATGGAGAAAAAGCTGGAGATAACAGACACATACGTTTATCTTGGACAGCAGATATCAAGTGAGGGTCACATTGATGAAGAAATTAATCTGCGTACAAAACTTACCTGGAGAGCTTTTGGAAGAAACAGCATAATTTTCAAGAGCAATATGCCATTATGTCTTAAAAGAAAAGTGTTTGATCAATGCATCCTTTTCCAGTGCTTACGTATGGTGCAGAGACGTGGATCTTAACTAAAAGAGACATACAAAGGCTGCAGACAACTCAAAGCGGCATGGAGAGGTGCATGCTTGGTGTATCCAGGAGAGATAAGAAGAGGAACTTGTGGATCCGAAAAATGACAAGAGTAGAAGACATCATGATCAGAGTTAAATCCCTGAAATGGCAATGGGCTGGACATACTGCCAGAAGGACAGACCATCGATGGACAGCCGAAATTTTAAATTGGATTCCAAGGGACGACAGGAAAAGACCCAGAAGAAGACCACATGGGAGATGGGTGGATGAAATTCGAAAGTATGTGGGAGTGACATGGAGGAGACTTGCACAAGAGAGACCGTTGTGGAGGAAACTTGGGGAGACCTTCGTCCAGCAGTGGATTGATAATGGTTGACAATGATGATGATGATGATTCTTGAAATATGGGATAAAAATGTAATGAATATGAGTTTTTTTAATAGGTTTTGCGAACTTTAAAATTCCTTAAACATAATTTTTACTTGCAGCAGTTATTTCAATAACTATGCCACCATTTGGAAGCAATATTAGAATTCATTTAATAAAGTGCCCATGAGATGTTATATTGGGAATCACATAATAAAGTGTCCTTTCAGTGTATCCACGCTTCAATATCAAGGACCTCGGTGGAAAAATTAATTATTTTACCGTCCGTCAGCTTTCTTTCAATTTGTAACCACGGACGTATAGGAATACACAAACGAAGTGAAAGACGTGTTATGTTTTCGTATACTACTAACAAATTATTTTGTTGGGCTGCTTTCATGTACCGTTAACATGCATCAAAAGTTACGAAAATTTAAATGCGAATCACGAGTTCATGAGCGCCCCTACAAATCGCCTCGCCAGAGTTCTCAGGAAAGGCGTGTTTGCTCCTTCTGTGTTATTTTGTAAGATACGTCGGATTTTAGCATTAAGCATTTTAAGCTCTTGCATTGTAGATGCTTCTCGTTTCGAAACATATTTTGCGAAGCGCTGCTACATAGACATTGCCGTGTGCTACCCTTTTGGAAAGTTGCATGAAAGGTATCAGATTTTGTCCCCTGGGATCTACAGTCACTTTCCAAATAGCATGATTTAGCGAAGTAAATCATTTAAATAAAAGTCCCGAGATCAAAAGAGAGGGATTACTTATGATTTTCATTACCGTTACTAAACAACGAAAAAACCTACTGCTATTTCAAATTCCAATCACTGTATTTAAAACCACGTATTCATAATCAGCTTTTAATGTGTCTCATATACGTCTTCTATATCGACATTTTTATCCTGTTTTGATGATTTATATTTTGTAACAGAATCAATTGAATATTTTCTACATTTTGCTTGTGCTAACGCAATATCTTATGAACGCGCACTCCACCTTTGCTAATTTACAGATATTGGCTATGTAATGGTATTAACACAAACTACAATAAAAGTCTTAGAGCTTTAGGTAATGACTAAAAATATCTCATTTTGTCGTTTTCCCCCATAAACACATTCCTTTCATAAAATAAAATGGTACTGAATTTCCTTATCTTGAAACGACGTGTACTCTTCAAAACAGTCCCGAATCCATCATGTTTTAACTGTAGTGACTACTGACAGTCAGATCTACCTCTATTTGAAGAGTTATGACGTACATTCTAACTCAACTTTCATTTTTAGCACGTCTTTTGTAAAAAATGATGGTGCTTATGTTATCGGTTTGTCCGTCCGTCTGTAGACACCATATCTCTGCAACTAATAGTTCGATTTTAAAAATTCTTAATGCATTAGGAAGCTTGAAACGTGCGATTAATGTTCCTTTATTTCATTTTCTTTACGATGCAAAATTTTGCCGCTAGAGGGCGTAAATGCAGATGATATCGAATTCAAAATACATTCTATTTCATATATTTGCTTCTAAACATCCAATTCAAAAAATTCTTTTACCTTTCGATTTCATTCATGCCGAAGATTATTTTAGGCATAGCCTCTTTTCCAAATCACGCACAGATTCTCCGCTAGGGGGCGTAAAAGTAAATTACTTTTTCCCGAATCTTTGCTTCTAAACCTCTGATTTGAAAATGTTTTTCTTCTGCGGATACAGCTCCTGATGGGAAATGTTTTCCATATAATTTTTAATTTTTGGTATAAAATGCCTTGGCCACCAGGGGGCGTAAGAATTAATTTCTGCTTCTGTTATTTTTGCAGCAAAATCTGAGCTTTTAAAATTTCGATTGAAAAAATTATTTCGCGGGCCGATTTTACTCATGTCAGAGAGTTTTACGAAAAACTTTCTTCTTAAAATAATGCATGGTTTCTCCGCCAGAGGGTAGATATATATCTTATTTTTGTCAATATCTCTGCTTCTAATGGTCCGATTTGAAAATTCCTTCTTTGTTGGACAGAGTTTCCGGTGCGACATGTTTTTCATATAAATTCAAAATTTTCAAGTAATTTATCGACTTTCCGCTAGGGGGAGTAAAGGTAAATTGTGCTTTCCCCGATATCTCTGCTTCTAAAAACTCCGATTTGAAAAATTCTTCCTGTATAGCATACAGCACCTGGTGTGAAATGTTTTTCATATGTTTCTAACAATTGATAAAGAATGGTTTGGCCACCAGGAAGCATGTGTCAATTTCTGCTTCTGATATATTTCCAGCAAAATCTGAGCTCCTGAAAACTCGATTGAAATTTTTTTCCTGGACCGATACCGTTCACATTGAAATATATTTTGAGAATATTTTGTTCTTAAAATAATGCATGATTTCCCCGACAGGGGGCGTACATGTATATCTCATATTTGGCGATATCTCTGCTTCTAAGAATCCGATTTGAAAAATTCTTTTTTCGTTGGAGAGCGTTTCCGCTGTGAAATGTCTCTCATATAATTTCAAAATTTTCTTAAAGCACAAGTGTGCAACCAGAGTGCTTAAGTTCACGATTCTGTTTGCAGCAATATCTGCGGAATTAAACGCCGATTAAGAAACGTCTTTCTTCGATGAGATGCTATTATTATTATTATTTTTCCATACTGGTTCCATTGACTTTGAATAGCTTTGATAAATTTAATTAGCGTCGTCAGAACGGATTCAAAAGACGTGCTCATTACACCCGAAAATTCGGTGTCATCTTTCTTGCTAGTTTTCTTTCTTAGGTAAACTTTGAGTTTGTTCTCTTCAAGTGCTTCATTCCTAACGTTATATTTTCTCATTCGCTGAAAGTTACGCGGCAACAGTCTTGAGTTCAAGGGTTAATGACTTGCATGTCTGACAAGCTAAGAACTCTGTATAAACTGTCCGGAGCGAGCAATGTAAGACAATGGTAAATTCTTACTACTTCATTTTGTATTGGTGTATCTGCTTTACGACTATTATCGGTACAGGCTGCGTGGTTACGCTAATTGAGAATGGAGTGATATTAGTGATTATTAATATCCTGTGCAAACAACGAGCTTTGATGAAGAATAAAGCTGAGTTCTTGTTCTGTTAATGTCTGTAGTAACTCTTTGAAAATTCTTGAAATGACTTTTCTGTGTCTTTAAGTATCCAGGATTTCACCTAAAATGAATAACTAAATAAACAAGCTTCACTTAGGGTGCAGATTTTAGGTTGAATTGACTTGGTAAATATATTATCCATCTCTAAACTCTGGAACATTACAGAGTCTATAATGTTTTAAAGCTCTCTTGTTGTTATCAGCTTATTATTAAACCGACACTAACCTCTCTAGAAGAAAACATTAACGGTAAGAGAACAGAAAGGTTAATGAAACGACTTAACTTGGAGCTCTTTATTCAGTTTTTCGTTTTAGTATTGCAATCCACTTTTCACATGTCATAACGTAACAGAGTCAAAACGTGAAAATAGCAGATATACTCATTCGTCACACACACAAAAGAAGAAAACATTCTTTTTACAAGACTATAATATCGTAGTTATCTTTTTTACACGCTTTGTCAATTCTCTTAACACTGAGAGTTCAGAACTTATTTACATTTTGACCGGCTTCCAGTTGTTGCCAAAACATACAGAGGAAATTTGAGGTTCTGATGTAGCGTTCAGAATATATATAAACATACACGTAAGATGCAGCAAATTATACATAAGGATAAGAAACTAAAAACAGAAGGTTAATATAGGAATATACGTCTCAAGTAATGCTTTAGATTTTCAGTAGACTTTTTAAATCCTATTCTACCTTTTACGGCATGTTTGAGCAACATACATTATGAAGTAAGATCAGACGAAATCATATTAAATTTATGAATCACTGTGCACTATATTGTGCTCTATCAACAGCAATTCACTGATTAGAAAGCAAATGGACAAACATGTGTGAGCAATAGTGACGTACTATAGAGGCGAAGCACATGCTAAGACGGCAAAGTTGTAGCGATAAATTTCGTCTGCGTAGCGTAATTGGGAAAGCATTCGACTCCGGAAGGATGCGAGTTCGATATTCGTCACGGGCAAATTAGTTGTTTTACACTTTGCAGGGCCGTTCGAAAAACATTTAATAAATCGATATTTGACCAAGCCATTTCTTCGGTTTTCTGTCGAGCGTCAAACGTACAACAATGTCTAGAATTGTGTCAAAAAAGGAGGAACGAAAATAAAAAGTATTGAATATGATTACGGGAATTACATATTCTGATGAACGTGATTGCAGTTTTACTGGTACATAGGTAGAACTTAATCAGGTCAATGATGTATTAAGTTCTTGTGTTCACAGTTGTTCAATTATTTATACGACATGGATGATAGCGGTTTGCGATTCGCTTAATTGTTTCAAAATATAAAAAATATACGACGAATAGGTAGCATAACTTACTAAAGCAGACATACTTTTAAAAATTGTGAAAGCTCCTAATATATCAAGTTCCAAATCTGAGTTAAAAAGTTTTCTGCATTTTCGCCTCCGCAAGGAAAACTTATGGTTATTGTTTCAGGTGGGCTGTGGACGATTTGTTGAGGTGGTATTTCTTCACATACGACGGGTGGTGTTTAGTCGGAATTTTAAAGTTCTGAGGGTGCGCACTACATGTGATAGTCAGCACGCACTCTGTACATATGTAATACTCCAGGAAATTGAGTCAAGGATTAGGTTTTTATTCTAAAACATATTATTCATTTCACTGGATGAAATATGAAGCTAAATTATGAAGCAAAATCGATTAAAGAAATTTGCTACGAAAGTGTCTTAAATGGAGTACGCCTCTGAAGGAAGAAAATTTCTTAAACGGAGTCTGGTACTGCTCACAAAAAACAATTATGAAATTATTTTTTTTTCTATGTCCTTCCTCATCTGTAAAACAACCATAAAAAGCTCGGTAAACATTTAAATAAAAACATATAGTTTATTTTGGATGTAGTGGTTTAATCCAGTATCAGGCGGCGAGCTGATGACGAACAGCTGGTAATAATACTGATGATGGGCGGTTCTTCAGACCACGAAACAAGTACACCCAGAGAACGTATGGAATTATTCCTCTATGACTCATAAGGAAACAGGGTCTGTGAGCCTATTCGGTTGATGGCTGCTAATAATTCGGAATATTTTGGATTCTTTTATTTCTGGAAGGTGGCAGTGTCTTGTGCCCGACAGATATACAGATGGAAAGAGACGAGGCAGTAAATTTATTCTTCAAAGCATGTGAATTTTACAAGGAATAGAAGAAAGTAAGCTTCGCATTGCCAGACAATCTGTTTGTATGTAAAAATTTACTGGAAAAACTAAATCGCTTAAGTGCATACTGGAGTCATGAGCTTTGTAGTGCAACTAAATTCATAAGGTCTTCAATGCAAACCGGATTCATGAATTTTTTCAATTTTGGGTTGGCTACAACGTTGTTATAAGAGAGGTGTTCGTAGGGAATCCAAAACTCCTAGTAAAAGGACATTAGAGAAGACGGAAGTTACATATTCGGATATTATAGTTTGGTCTCTTGGGAGTAAAGTTTCAGAGAGTTCACAAAATGCATGCAATTCTAAATAACGTTTTTTCCGTGAGGGAGTAACTAAACGGCTGAGAATACCTGTCTAAAGAAACAAACATCCTTTCTTTATCTGAAACGGTAATTCTGAGTTCTGGATTAGACATTATTTCTTCAAAAGCGCCGTTTCTTTAAATTGAAATTTGGTGTGAAGTTAATATTGAACGAAATAATGTAGATATGATCGGTTATCATGCATTCAACGGCACTGCACGATAACCAATCTTTCAACCGAAGCGAATATACTGCGTAAAGTAATTCCTTTAGGATACATTGAAATTTAAGTAGTAATTCAAGAAGAGCGTTTGATTGGCAGTGGAATCATAACCGGAGATGAGATGTTTGAACTTTTCGTTTAGAGATGAAAGGTGAAATGTGGACAAGTATCACACGTGGGACCAGATTCGATGCTCTAAGGGCCGAAAAGTTAAGTAGATATTAAGCGAATTATAGTGTGAAAATCTATAGGATTTTAGATTCTTTCAGACAATATTTCTGAACTATCTCTTCAGAAAGACTTGCGCAGAATCAGTTTTGTGTTACCGGATCACATAAGTTAAGCCCAGAGAGGGGGCTAATTATATTTAGCAGAAAATTTTCCAAAAATCCCGTACATGTAGATTTTACCCGACGCTGACGATGTTGTCAACGTTTATAAAAAAAAATAGGAACACGCTCTATATGTAGTGTTTATTCATTTTATGTAATACTAGCAACCATGCATAAGAACTTCTGTGTCCTTTTACTACTTACTATTTCTTCGCAATTTTAGCTTCCTTACGTCATTTATAAAATATTTTTAATACACTCATGGTCAAACAAATAGTTGTACCCGTGTCGGTTCGCAATGCTATTCAGGAGGAAGGTAAATGTTACCAGGAAAAATAAATGATTAAACATTGAGACTGATATGGGCAATATTTATTAAGCTACACGCCAATAAGTAGTGTCTCTCAGAATAGCGTTGGGCCTCCATGTTTGTTCACACAACATGCCAGACGTCTCGGCATGGAGTTGTACAGGTGCCTAACGGAATCCTGCGATAAACCATCTCATGCAGCTTGAATAATCTCACGCAATTCCTGTAGATAGTGCGGTAAGAGTGGAGTGTGGATAGCGCGTCCAATAGCATTCCATACATTTTCAGTCGGCGATAGGTCTGACGATACGGCTGGCCGTGGCAGAGTGTCAGTGCTTTGAAGGCCAGCTCTCGAGACTGCAGAAGTATGAGGACGAGCGTTGTCCTGTTGGAAAATCGCACGGAGTGAGCGTTCATAAAAGGTTGGGCCACTGGTTGCAGGACCTCATTAACGTAACGTTGGGCTGTCGAAGTGCCTGTAATGAACACCAAAGGTGATCTGGCATCGTAGGCAATTGCATCCCACACCATGACACCAGGCCGTCTGGACGTGTGACGCTCGATAACAAACCGTTCATCTTGGCACCGACGACGGTGCATCCCCACGGATTCCTTGGTCGTCTCTTCCATGGCAAAAGCGGAACTCGTCACTGAAGATCAACCCATGCCATTCTGAGTGGCTGCTTGACAGTCTGGCATGACACCATTGCAATCTTTGGCGATGATGCAATGGCGTTCAGGGTAGTCGTCGTGACCACCTGAGTGAGTGTAGTCCTTCTTCGCGCAGCCATCTGCCAGTGGTGCTGGCACGAATCGGACAATGTATCGAGGGCATCACTGCCCACTGAATATCCGAAGTCGTGGATGTTGAGTCACTCCGCGCATGTCGGACAACCCGTTAGTCCACTCTCGCCGTGGTTCGTCTAGGTATCTCAGAACCATCCTGTTGCTGCTATCCACTGCCCCGAACAGCATATTATGGTGATATCCGCACAACTGATATAGCGCGCAATATGGTGATAAGGCACTCTCGCTTTCCGGAGCCCGACCATGCGACCCATCTCGAATTCCTCCAACTGCTCGAATTGCTTCCAAGCTTTTCTCCGAGGCATACTGCACTTGCAAAAGATGCTGCCAACATAGCATCATGAGTCAAAATGGCAAGCACGCGCCACGGGACGACCTTATATAGCCAGTCAGTCAAAGCGCTACGACCCTTCCTTGCTTGCGCCACATGCGTTCCGAGCGTAATACTTGAATCATTTGCATGTCTCACGATGTCAAACCTACCCACCAAGTTTCATACTTATCGGTTGCTTCCTTCTGGGTGCAACTATTTATTCCACGATGAGTGTATGTACCGTCAGAATACTGTTTATGAATTTTAGCATGAAACCTGACGAGGAATCTCTCTCCGTCTGTCTCTCTCTCGTCTTTTTAAATTCTAATTAGGAAAATGCTGTTTTTCTACTACTCTCCTAGACATTGGCCCTGAGGACTCCCTCTACTTCACAGAATAGTACACCACTAAATTTAACAAAACCTTCTTTTATATTACAAAATTTCTGTGAATTAAAAACAATTCACATACTTTTATTCAAGTTCTCTAAAGTCTTATTTATACTCACAGTGTGCTCTAATTGCATAAATATTGGGGGGAGGGGGCAAAGAGTTGGCTCAAAGACAAGTTGGGTGGACTGAAGCCCTCCTAGCCCACGCGCGTAGCTTTGCTCGTGGATAAGATACATTGATCGAATCTGCCTTGGCCCTGTTTTTATGAGTGGTCCAAATTCTAAATTGCACATTAAGAACTCCTCCTAGCCTTAGGTGCTTGAGTGAATGGAAAAGTTAAACTCCTCCCTCAAACCCGTCCATGTATAAATTGAATGACTGAGCAATAAGGTAACGGACAAAAGTTACCTTGCTTGACTGCACACGCCTTTCTAAAAGTCCAACTTTCAGTTTTCTACCTGTACGTGCAAACACGATTAGCTCCGGAATTTTCAGCTATTCTGGCGCAGAATGCTTTTGCCATGCGATACCAAATTTTATATTTGGCTAAATAAATAGTGAAAAAAATATCTTAAAAGTACTGTTAGCCAGCTAGGTTTGAGACGTTTATGAAAGCATGTACTCAAAACGCTGAAAATTCGGTAGCACCCGTCTTTTTTCATCTTTTAGGTTTTTTGCAATATACAAAAATTTCCAGCTGATTTATCATCAGATTTCATACACGATTTGTGGGGCCCAAAATAACAATAAAAGAATTCATATCTACATATACAAATATGGTAGATATTTATTTACACTCTGTATCCGGTCCTGAAGCTAATTTCGAAATATTTCTCTCCAGGAGTTTGATGAAGATCGCTTGCTAAGCGCATGAGGGTGGTCATGTGACGTTTTGCTTCAGTAACAAAGAATTTGACCACATGTGACGAAAAGCACATTGTACTCTGAGGACTTTAAAATTGTAATCACACATCTGGTTCAAAGTAATTTTAAGGAGGTGGACTGAGACAGAACACACAGTCCTGCCTTACGGATCGGTGATGAGTCATGACAAGTGTCTGAACAAGACGCGAAGGTCAACATTTTCAGCTTTCATTGTATGCATGGTATGAGAGCAAACCGTGGCCACACAGACACACACACACTGAGAGAGAGAGAAACAAGAGTGTAATGGATTTTAAAAACTGTTCGCGAGCAAGCATGTAAAGGTTTATGCTTTGATCGGCCGTACGTAACATGTTTCGCAAGAGACTACAACTGTGTTCATACGTGCAAACGTTTGTTGCTACCGAAAATCAAAAACACAAAATGCATTTCAAGAAAAGAATTCGCCATGGAAATACTCTTTCGCGATGATGAGTGCGAGGCCTTCCTCGGTAGAATACCTTTTCTTGATGATGCAACGTTTAGTGTTTTCAGAATTGTAAACACGCACAATTGTTGTGGGTTGCAAATCCACAACCGTTGCTTAAATATAACCTGAGTCGCCAAAGGTAAACGTGCGGTGTGGTCGCAAAGAACAAAATGATATTGATTTGTTTTTCTCTGAATCACCTATGGTGACTGGAAAAGTATTCCTGCCTATGATAAAGAGCTACATACCAGCAGGAAAATTGTTTTACAGCTTGTACTGTTGTGATTTCTCTCGTAGTGTCAGTGCCTTTCAGAACACACATTCTTGCTCTCTGTATAATACATTCCTTGATTTATTTTTTCAACGGGTTCGTTAAGGACAATGTACGCTACATAATGTTCCCCTAGGGACAGGCCTTGCCGTAGCATAACGAAAAGCTCAGGAAACTTAACATACATCGTACACTGGGCCACTAACGCGCACATTGATATCTACTAAGCAGCTATAAAATTTGGAAAAATAAAATGTTTGCAAATACATTAATTGTTTTACTAAAGCTCAAACAAAGTACATGTAACTGCTCATTTTGCTGCCGTTTAGGACCTCTATGTACAAATTATTCTGATAATTATACCAACCTTCAAACGGCTTGGTAAATTTCAAACACCAATCTAAATTTGAAAAAAAAAATCTGAGCAATGTAGGCTGGATGTTTATTCATCATATTTTGGTTCATTGATTTTGAAGATAAAAAATAATGATATCTCTTGCATTTTAAAAGATGAAAGGATCTGTTATGTAAAGTTATCGTTTATGATTCTTTTATGTACTGGTTAGCACAAATGTTTTTGAAACTTAAAAGATTTGTTGATCTGAATTTGAAATTAAGTCTTTTGAAGAAGAATTAAACTTTGGAGCACGGAGTGAAATATTTCTTGAATAAGCGGTTCACATTATTTAGTAAAGAATGCATGTCGAGTTTGACCAGGGCGTCACTCTAATGCGCATTTTGCAAAAACTTGAAACTATCATCTCGGAGGGTATGAAAATTATTTTTGCGCAATGTTTCCAGCTAAGCTAAGATCGGTATTTCGAAAAGAAACTCCCTTTAAGAGCGCTCGTGTTTAACACTGCACACTAAACTAATTATTCGCCGTAGTTTTCTGCGAAGATTTTTACCTTTTAAAAGCTAGGGCACTTTTTATGAGAATTAAAGAAATTTTGATATCATTAGCCTGGGTAACAAAAAGAATCACTAGATGGGCAAGTTTCTGGATAGTACGTTCTGTTCTTCTTATTAAATTGCTTCTCGAGTTCCTCAACGTTTTAGAACGAAACGCAAAATGAAGTTTGGTCCCTTTTCTCTGGGAATTCATGAATGGAATATTAAGTACTCGCACATACATTATTTCCTCTAAATATGTAGCTGGGTTTTTTTCAACCTTTTCTCTTACATGTTTCCTGTCATCATCAGATTACAAGCAAAACATTTTTTACCTCTAACGAAGAACTCGCCCCAAGATTGAATTTCTTTCTTCTGTTAAATGGCAACGTTCTTTTTCACCTGAACCATGCTTTGTAGTAATCGCTTTACAAAAGAAAAGCCTCTCTTTTGATTCCCGTTACTCGATATATTCGGTACTAAACGTTTTTTTTTCTTTTGAGTGAAACCCAATACCTACTCTATTTGTCACATATGAGTTACTCTGCCCCTTTAGCGAAGGTTTCAGTGTGAAGTAGGAATGTGTAATCCAGGACTGAGTCCATACATTTTAGAAAACTGCTCTGCTGTTCAGGAAATATTTACATTGGCTCTAAATTATTTTGTACTTTTGAGGGAAAAACATTTATTCCAAAATTAGTTCAGCTATTAGGAAATTGAAAGGAAAGAAAAAGGAGGAAATGATTCGAAATATAAGGGTAATTAAAAATTCCGGTAACAATTTAAAAAGTTGACAGCTCATGTTAACTTTATACTTGAAATTATATCACTTAAATATAATATGCTAAAGTAAATACCTAACTTTTCTTATTTGTGTTCGTTATGTGCTCATATGGGAACATATGAGCTATGGAAGGAACTTATATGGAAGATATGGAAGGAACACATGTAACCACAAGGAAGATATGGAAGGAACACATGTAGCCATAAGGAAGATATGGAAGGAACACATGTAGCCATAAGGAAGATATAGAAGGAACACATGTAGCCATAAGGAAGATATGAAAGGAACACATGTAGCCATAAGGAAGATATGAAGGAACACAGGTAGCCATAAGGAAGATATGGCTAGGAACACATGTAGCCATAAGGAAGATATGGCTAGGAACACAGGAAGCCATAAGGAAGATATGGAAGGAACACATGTAGCCATAAGGTAGATATGGAAAGAATGCCTCACTACAATCACTGGGCAAACAATTCTTTGGCACAAAGCGCCTGCAAGTGTGATGCGAGCGGAAATTGGCAAACTGCCCAAAAGAGCAGGAGATCCTAACTGTTCATCGTTCACGACGATGCTCGTGGCGAACAAACTCATTCACATCTCTTTCTTTGAAGAGGCAGCGATTTAACAAAACAAGCGATTGAACTTCAGTACAGCTCACAATCGCTGTCGTAGGGTGCTACAGTAACTTCGTTAGCTGTTGGGAAATGGAGACTAAAACAGGCACTCAAAATTCCAAGTAATTGATTACTATGTTTTTCAGAAATTCAGAGTGGCGAGAACTGATTTAGAAGCTAATGTTTACGATAACGATATTCGAATTGGGCTCTCGAAAAGTCACCAGAAATTATACACACCAGATTCACTGCATCTATCACTGGATAGGCAGCAAAGCTTAAGTAGCAACAAATCTTGGCTCAAGAGCAGTAACAAAATTTATCAGTGTAAACAAGTGATGCAAACACGTCGACATCGAGAAACGATGCAATGAGTTTTACAACGCTGTGATACCTTTTACGACAAGCACGCAACCTATTCAAATTTACAACACCGACCAAATTGGCCTCAGGAAAGAACTTGACTCTTCACAAACTTTGCATTACAAGGAAGCGAAGCAGATCAGAATTTCAGAGTTGAGGGACCGTGCAGCCACTCATTCCTACACTGTGCAGCCAGTGGTTTCTGCTAGTGAATATACACAGTCGTATCAGAATAATATGTCCACCCCCGGAATCACAGTGTACCCGCTCGGCGTATCACAGAGTGTACGTGACAAGGTCGACGGGCAGAACAGATGAGCCACAGCGCGTTACGTGAGCACAATCGACAGAGGTAGGGATTTAACGGAAGTTCGAAAAGGAATGATCGTCGGCTACCGCGCCAAGGGTGTAAGCATCTCAGAAACAGCAGACTTCGTGAGCTGTTCGCGAGATGCTGTAGTAAGGGTGTACCAAGAATGGACCGCTAGTACACCGAGTACCTCGTGACGTCATAGCTGTGGAGCCCCAAAGGCCATCGACCCTAGAGGACAGAAGGTAGTCTCTGTCGACTGGTAAAGGGCAATCGACGCGTAATAATGCTGCAATTGAACATGCAAATGAACGCTAGTGCACCCAGGTACGTGTACTCGATAACAGTAGAGCGAAAATGGGTCTCCGGATTCGACGTTGCGTCAAGGCGCCCATGTTAACCCAGGTCCATTGGCAACGACGTCTGCCGTTAGCATGGAACTACAGTCATTGGACAGTGAAAGAGTGGAAAAAAGTTGCTTACAGGCGTCTGCTCCACAGAAGTGACGAACGGTGGCGGATACGGCGTCAGACACGCTGGCCGATCAAGTACAGGCCGACAGGGGCAGTGTGCATATCTATGGTGTGTTTTCCTGGTATGACCGGGAACCACTGGTACCTCTCGATGAGTCCCTGAACTCCAACGGCTACCTGCCCATCTTAGCTGACCACATAAATCCATTCACATTGAATGTTTACCCTGGTGCTGATGGTGCCTACCAACAGAACAATGCGCCCTACCGTATCGCTAAGGGGAGAGGGTGCGTGACTGGTTCTAGGGACACCACAGCGATGTTTCCCTTTTTCTTTGTCCGGCGATATCGCCCGACCTCAATCGCACAGAGCACTTGTGGGACTCTTTGAATCGACAGGTTCGACGTGCCGATCCACAACCACGTGATCTCCGGGACATCCCTGCTCTGCTGCAGTCCGAATGCCTCGAGCAACCTTCCAGAGCCTCATTGCGTCTATGCCACGCCGTCTCGCCACTGTCATCCAGATCAAGTGTGGTTATTCCCATTACCAGGTAGGTAGTCATATTATTCTGATACGACCGTGTATTTTCCCTAGGTTGTTGGTGATTTACCAGGAACAAAAAGGTCAGTTTGGTGTGCGAATGTTCCTAGGCAGGCTGAAACCGGAAAACCTTGTTGAAGTTGTATCAAGCTCTGGTATGATCACAAAGCGGATTATGAGACATTTTTCCCAAGGCATTTTCTTCCCACATGCTGAAAAGAAGTCGTTGCTGTTGGTTGATTCTCTCGGAATATACCGTGATCGAACTCATATGGATTCTACCAAACACAGTGGCATGGAGTGGCATGTCAAGGACATTTCTTCGGGATGAATTCTGTTCTTTCAGCACTCGATCAACTACATTTTAGGCAGTTCAACGCGGCGATGAATCTGATTGGATAAAATCACCCTTAATAATTACCAGTTCACCCTATCAAAGAAAGATTTCATTTCATTGCTTATGTGTATCATATGCTACTGATTCTGTGTTCCAGTCTTCTCTACATCTTAAGATAATGCTGGGCTATGGCTGAATATGAAGACTTCAGACCAAAGAGATTTCAAAGACTCCAAAATGATTTTTCACGACAAGAAGTGCAATTCAGAAGATTGCCAGAAGCACATATTCATTAAACGCTCCTACTACGACCAACTCTGTTTCCAATATTTTATGCTTTGCCGACACATTCAGCCTCATAATTTTCTACCAAGAAGAACGGAAACCAATTTGTCAACCTACCTGACTGAAATTTTGAGTGACCATAACTCAGGATGTGCTCGATCATTACAGGTTATGTTCTCATATTTGTAATACACAAGTCTCCATCTTTCAAATAAATTACAAATTCCATGCATTTTCGAGATTAAGTTGCTCGAAGTCCACCAAGATCATAACGTATAGTGTCTTCTAAACCACAACAGAAAGGCAGCTGTTAAGATTCTCACATCTGATGTGAAGATATAGTATTTGCCTCAAGAAAGGCATGCGTGATGCCTTTTTTCCTTTTTGGCGTTTTCTCTTTCACACATATGCAGCTTCCCACTATAAGTTACAGAAGGTGACTGACTTTTCCTAAATGACTGCATCAAGAATAAATTTTGAGAGTTTTAGAAATTTTGAAGCTATATGAGAAGCAAATGGGATAACCACCCAATTTTCTCGTACCGGGCTGACTATAGGACTGAACGTGTAGACAGGCTTCAGTTCCCCAATTCTGCAGCAGCTTTGTCTATAACTATCCTCCGTGTGCTGCAAAACTTTTAAGACAATCAAGCTACTTCTGCAAGAAATCTGCAGTTGGGCAGAGGCGTATCAATTATCTGTTAAGTATAAAAAAAATGTTTTTTTCCCATGGATGATTTGACTTTGCATGTGAGGATAATGAAACAGCAAATGGTTTACGATGAACTATGGTAATGATGCGTCCTTCTGAGTGTGACACGAATACTTCAGGGTAAACAGCCATTACTTTCAGTTCCGTAAGAGACTATATGAGAATCACTTGAATTGATACGTTCAGTTAATATGTGTGTTTCCGAATTATTGTCATTTCAAAGAACAATGGTATCCACCTACGTACGACCTACGTATGGAATCCTCAGATCACGTGTTTTTCTCAAAATGGCGCATATTAAATTCACATGTGATAGCCCAGCAAAAACACAAGTGTTAGGAAACTGCTGGCCACCAGCTGGCAGTGATGGGTCACTGCTGGCAGAAATCTGACTCTCACGGCCCGGTAGCGGTCCGTTGGTGGCAGCGCCATCAGTTGGCAGCCATTTCGTGACATTGTGATATCACGGAGTAGACTTTCCCTTGCTGCTGGTGTCCGCGTCGCACACATATGATTTTGAAACGTAATGCAGCACAATCATCCTCTCATGCAAGCTGGCTACGTAAGAACACGTGTCCCAAATATCTGCAGAAAATTATTAAACTGTTAAAGCATTTCAGCTTACTTGCGGTTTAAAAACTACATATATTGTACTTTTATGGAGATGCCATTAAAAAATAATTACAGCGAACCTCCTGGGTGTTCACGAAGGTGTTCCAAGTGGTTCCCAATTGGTGGTTCGTTCCAAGCGGTTCCCATTAGGTGGTTCGTTTCTTTAGTTGCTTTGCTAAAGAAACATTTATTTCTTTATAGGATCCTCCATCATGAGCTCTTCGACTGCGCCCTCATAATGTTTTCGTTGTCCAGCAAAACAACTTGTTCGCCTTCATCAACTTTTATAATGTTTATATCACGGTTTGAGAGTAGTTCTTTTACTGTATTATTTTCTCTCGTTTTTAGATTGGATTTGAACCCAGGAAAGGCCGTTAGCGTCATCTTATGGCTAACACAATGTCTAATCTTTCCTTCTCCCTCAAATAAAAAAAAACCGCTTAGATATCCGATTAAGAATCCCTGATAAAAACGTTGAAATGGATTTTTATCAGGGAATTTTCGGCTGAGCCAGTGATTTTCGAAATTGGCACCTTTTTAGAGACGGCGAAATTTGAGTTGAAACATAAAACCTGATTATGAATTTCATTGGAATCAAAACGAAGAAGGTTAGACATTATTTCATTTTTCCGGATAGAAGATTTCGTCAGTGTGAAAGGCAGATTTTTTTTTATTGTTGATATCGACTGATAATTTTCTGAATTTTTATATAAATGTAATGCTATGATTTCATGATATGCTGGAACCCTTAGAGCAAGTTTTATTTCCCAGATGGCAAAACCTGGCAACTGTTTTGCCAACAAAAGACGTTGATTGTATAGTTGAAGCTCATTGTTTACAATATTATTTCTCTCATCTTTAACAATAGCTCTTAGAAGTGTAAACGAATAGTCAGATATCGTTTTGGTAATGTTCTGAGGCACGGGTGGTATGTTTGCCTTAAGGCACTGACTTTGTGCCTGCTGGACGTTTTTCGAACGTGCTCTTTTCTGGCACTAGGAGTGGAATGCGGCCCTAGGTTCCATTGCAAATATTGTTCGTCTTGATGTGTACTATCACCCCTCTTATTTTGTTGAAGGAGTTTACAATCACCCTGTATAAGTGCTCATTATCTTGGTATTCCGCTCCATATGCATGCCTTTTAAACCTGCTTTGCTATTTTAAATCTTAAAAAACTGTTCGACGAATATTTAAATGGAATGTGCTTGTTGAATTCTCAATCACTTTCTTTGGTTTCATAGAACGGAAATTTTTTTGTGAATAAATTCTTTTTTGATGTTATTGGGTTTTTAATTAATTGCTGAAAGGACAACGACCTTATAAAAGGACAAAACGAACATTATTAATGACATTTATTTCCCTCTTTTTTATAAATTTCTGCGCTTAATGCTTAATAACTCATGTTAGATGTGGAGAAAAATTAATTATCCTTCGTGAACCTGAAAAAGAAGGAAGACAGTGATTGCTTTTGCAAAATAATGTATGATTGTTTTACTGCTGCACGATGTGAACTTCTTGCTTTCAGAAAACAGGTTTAATGCTTGATCCCCATATTTGCAATATTTATTAGTTTGCACTGCAAAATGCGATTAATTGTGTCTCTTTACTTAACGACGAAGAAATAGAAACTCGTGAATATTCTTTCAAAATACATCTGGAAAACATGATTTCCCGAAACAAATGATCTACGCGAACACAATTGAACGGCATTGAAGTCATGTATAGATAGATAGATAGATGGTTCTTTACGCGGAGCGGCAGAATGAGAAATTTAAGTAAGACGCAAAGTTCACTCTCTCGTTTCTACGCCGTTAATTAAAATCTAGCTACAAGCCACGAATATCGGCCCGATTTTCCAGAAACTGATCCTCGAAATTAATTTAGAAAGTGTATTTTTCGAAGAAGGGAAGGGATATATTTTCCAATTTCGCAACCACTTTTAGCGATATGTAATGTATACTCTAGATTCAGTTTCTTTTTGATTTTACTATCTCTTGTTATTTTATTTTCCTATGCAAATTATCTTCTCACTTAACGAGATGTTGTTTCTCCCGCTGAATTATATGTGGCAACGAGTGTAAGTCATGACGTGGTGGTATGCAGTATATATAGGCGCGCTCAAGTATACGAGAGAGCTTCGTTTTATATGTGATAGGTTCTTCGTAATTATTGTTATGCGATTCCACGAAAGTTCGGTATAACAGTAGTTGTGTTATATTGGAGTGTGTATTGAGTAATACCAGGAGTTTCCCAATAAAAGGTTAAAAGTGAGTACGTTTTCTTAGTTCATTTTATTGTATTGTCAGACCTCTGTCTGGCCGTTAAGTCTATTTCATTGAGTGTTTACGTTAAGTTCAGGGGATATTGTGTTTACCGCTCTAATAAGGAGCCTTCAAGGTACTAATGTACTAAAACCGAAGATATATTACTGATATTCAAGATAATGAGGAACGCTGAGTGAAAAGAAGTTCCATATTCTTGGAATTTATTGCACGTGCGTGTCTTACCTAAACAAACTCTAGCACTTTGAAGATTAAGCACACTTTAGCTACGTCAAGTAACCTTTCAATAACCCTAACGTGACTTAACGTAAGCTTTCCTGCACTACACGTCCAGCCGGAGTATTTTATTCATTATAGATATTCACACAGAAAGCAGGAATATCAGTGATGGAAACAACCACCTACTGAACGAGAACTCGCGGCAAAGAAATGAGTGAACCATTGACGGTGCCCAGATCTTCTAAATTGTGTGTGGTCGATTTTTTTGCGGTGATAAAAGAAATCTTACGTTAAAAATAAAAAAAACCAAGGAGATGTATTAAACTTTTCCACTAGTATTTATATGTACATGAATTAAAATATATAAAATGCTTTTTCAAGAAAATGTAGTTTTCGCGATTCATGGGCAAAAGAGTAACCGATACCAATATTTATCTTGGACAACAGATATCGAGCAAAGGTCACATTGATGAGGAAACTAATCGGCGTATAAAACTTAGCTGGTGACCTTTTGAAGAAACAGTACAATTTTTAAGAGCAATATGCCATTATACCTCAAATAACATGTGTTTAATTAATGCATCCTTCAATTTCTTATATATGGAGCAGAAACATGAACCTTAACTATAATAAAAATACCTACAAAGGCTGAAGACAACTGAAAGCAGCATGGAAAGATGCATGCTTGGTGTAACCAGTATAAGGTAATTGTCTTTCCGCTGTAACTTAATCCTCACAGCAGTAATTACGTTATGTATGCTAAAGTCAATGTAATATTAGAAGATATAAATACGCATTGCAAGAAAGAGGTCAATTGTAGTACTTCCAAATATGTTTTTGTACGCCAATGAACCGGATGTGAGTGTGGAGTACATCCACACTCACATCCGGTTTATTGGCGTACTGAATACAGTATCAGCGATTTAACATCCAAGCACAGTATAACAGCACGTCTATCATCAATAACATCAATCCCCGTAAACAACCGATGCATTGCCTTTTTATCTATCGTTCTTATCCGGTTACACACACACGTCACTTGTTCCGACATCAGTGTGTTGCCAACATCATTCTCGTTTGAGGGAAAAGGCATAACGCTAAAGTTTGAGAATGTTTAAGAGAATGAACTCAAATTTATATAGAAAAAGAAACTCAAAAGGAAATTTAAAATAGAAAATACGTTACATCATCCCACCCTTAAATTTTTTGAGAAGCCAAAAACTATCTAATTTTGGAGAGCTCTCCGTTTTGCATAAAATGCGCATTCATTCAACTCATTCAGATAAGAACTTACATGTCACAGTCACATGAAGAACCTTGTCGACGATAAGCTAGCGGTTGATTTTAACTACGTGAAATGAAAAATTATTCCTTCAACATTACTCTAGTAGGATTTTCACATTGTGAAGACATCATTATAGATATGTAGTATAAATATAGGGCAAGACGTATTAAACTCTATTACTAAAAATATCCCTTTGAAGAATCACATCTCAACAAAAAGGCACGTAATCATGGCATCAAATAAGTGCTATTTATATAACTCATCACAGTAAAACAACGCAGCACTGTACTCTTGCAACGTGGTAATTTTATCGTCGCATCGTGCGAACACTTTTTTTATACTACAAAATCCATCAAAGCATAAATACGTCAAGAGACAATTTCGGAGTTTACACATGCAAACGTCTTAAGTAACAAAACAAAAACAAAAACTGCGCTATGCAGAAAAAAGCCACTTGTAAGCAATAACACTTGTCATTCCTGAGAAATTTTCAGGGAAGACACAATAACACATTTCGTTAGCTGAACTTGAACATGTGAACATAGAACGTAAACAATAGGTTGTTGATAAAAAAACCCGCTGCGTTTTGCAGGAAAAAACAACAACAACATAAAAAGTGTTAAATACAACAAACAGGTTAATCAAGGAAAAAGTAACAACGTTTTTCTAACACTTGGCCGCTTAGGGGCCGACGTGTGACTCTCCCATGCATTTGCACACCAATTTGCAATGGTGGAATAGGGGAAACCCTGGAAAACCCTACTCTGGGAGGAAACTTGATACATGTCAACAAATAACAATTGTAGACACTATACTATACGTGTGCGGGAAAACCAATATTTCAGAGTAATTTGACAATTATGTATACGTGCTTTCATCTCAGGTACAACGAAATGTTCGTCAGGAAAACATATAACAACTCGTCATTGGCTTAAAAAAACAAATTTGTTCCACTAACTCGCACAGGAAGAGACATAGAGCATAAAAAAAAACAAGATAATTTTTTGAGAGATAAGATGTAAGGAACCTATAGATGGGCACTGTGAGACAACAGACTTAGTAATTTTCTTGTTTAAAGAAAAAGTCCAGGAAGAAGGATTTGTACAGTATACTGATAAATAAAAAAATTTGGGTGGCGCCACACGAAAGAACTATTAATTTATGCATGTACAAAACAAAACATGACACACGTTACTAGTTTCAACAAAAGAGCAAAGTAGGCAAAAAGTTTTTTGTTGGCTGCCGAGGAGACAAGGCGTTTGTTGCACCCCGTTTAACTTGTCGAGAGCTCACCAGGTCAGGACTGGATCCAGGCTGGCACTCAGGAAGCAACGGCTGGACCGGTGCCGGGTAGAAACACGGGCTCCTGGCTGGTTGCAAAGAATGCCACCACCGATGACCTGGAGTGGATGACCGGAACACAGGATCTGGTGCTGCGGGAACTGCTGGCCGTTTGGCTGGACTTGGATCTGGGGTGAAGACATGTGGGTATTTCCGTCGACGAGGAAAACTTGTCGATGCAGGTTGCCGAGAATCCCTTCCAGATAGCAGCTGCCAGATACTAAATCCAGGAGCATACAAAGGCTTTTTGCGACAAGTTGGTGACTCTCCTGAAGAAAGACGACGTTTTGGCTGTGTTGAAGAAGAATAAACTGGCAAAGGTCGAAATGAAGACCCAATACACGGATCCACTGAAGAAGTCGATGAGGCAGTTTGTTGAGACACTGCTAGAGGCTGACTTCCACTCAGCTCACTAGCAGTGTACGAATGCTGAGTATTTGCAGGAATCGGCTGGACTTTATTTACTGTAGAAACAGGACCAGAGAAAGTAGAAGACGAGTGAGCTGGTGCCAGGAGTTAGACACCCTAAATGGAACTTCTAGAGTCTGTCGAACGAGATATTTCGTGAACTGGGCATTTAACCGCTTGCCACAGATGGTGTAAACTCGGGTGGCAGGTATCTAATGGCAGGAACAGAAATAATAGTATCAGACGATGAAGGTATCTGGTGGAAGGGTCTTTTGCACCCATGTTGCACCAGAATGAAAAGGAATTGGTGGAGACGAAACTTCAACAATGCTTGGACGATATATTGAATGTGATGAAGATAAAGAACCACGTCTTACTCGAATTTATGAATGAAAGAACTTGAAGTTTTAGCTACAGGTGAAGACCCATTGAGGCTCGGAAATGCTGGCGAATTAGGGGAAGAATGAATAACTGTCTTTGTAAAAGGAACAATATCAGCATTGCTTTTGTGCAACAATTGTGACAATAATAACTTCTGCTCTGGTGAAAGTGTTTCACTGAGGAGAGTGGTTGTGAGATCAGGATCCTGAGGAATCTCAACAACTGGTTCCGGCATAGAAATAACGTTATGCTCAAAGTTAGTGTTAAATGAAAGGACTTGATGAAACCTAAACCCAACAGATAGTCAAGAGGTAAATCATTTAACAATAAAAATTTATGTGAGCACTTAGCTGACAATAACTGCATAGGTAGGGTCACAGAACCTGCTACGGGGAAAATAGCATTGTTGGCCCCCTGCTGGCTTTGCGAGACGGGTTCAACAGAAATAGTAGAAAAAGAAACAGAGCAAAAATGCGTATTCAAAGCAAAAATATCCGATCCAGAATCAATCTTTGTTTGCCCAATTAAGTGACCCAAAGTAAG
Source organism: Macrothele yani (assembly GCA_039090855.1). Taxonomy (NCBI): domain Eukaryota; kingdom Metazoa; phylum Arthropoda; class Arachnida; order Araneae; family Macrothelidae; genus Macrothele; species Macrothele yani. The sequence continues at coordinate 6,801,239 of CM077030.1, read as the reverse complement.
TAACACATCAGGTAAAAGGGGAGCTTGAATGGTTAAGAAAATCGACTGTAGTCATTTTTAGCAGGCATTGGAGGTAGCGAAAGACCTTGCTTCTACCTCCGTTGGTAGTTTAAAGGAGGTTGGTTTCTGGAATTTGAAACAGCGTGACGAGAGTCTTGTTGAAATCTTGAATTTGCAGCATTGGAGTAATACCAGTAATTTCCGACAATGAATGCGCTATCATGGTTGCCTGAGTGGTCACGAGATGCATGATGATTTTGGAATTGCTGATACCTGGGGATATTATTCTCCCGAAGGTATTGCGTATTCATAGAAGTTGATTCCCTATGATAGGTTTGTTGTTGAGCTGGTTCACGCGGTGAGAAGGAATATAGCTTTGCTGAGGTGGATTTTCTTGACTCCTGTACTGTGGTAGCAGCTGGTGCTCAGAATATCTATCTGGACTCTGTTCTTTAGTAGAAGTTCGAGCAGCAAAACCATGGCGTTCCTCATTTACTCGCATCATCCTAAGGCCCTCCTGAATTGTCTTCAATTTACTAACCTCCAAAAAATCTTGTAAAAATGGACTGAGGTGCTACAAGAGGGTGTCCAGTATGTCTGCATTGGGGGCATTCGGGTCCCACAACCGATGTAGCCTAGCTGTTTCCAGGGCGAAAGAGACAGAGCAAATGATAGACGTATAACAGCACGTCTATCATTTGCACGCGGCCCCTGGAAAACAGCTTCTGAGCAATGACCACTTTATTAAGGACGTAAGGAAAAACCTCAAGAAAGTCAGCTTGAAATTGAGCATAAGAGTTTTCTTGGTTTATTGTGCGCCATTGCCGGCACAAAGTTTTAGCTGCATCTTTCATGCAGGTTCCGGCAATTTGAATTTTGCAATCTTTTGGGATATTGTAAAGGTCGAAATGGTCCTCAATACCTTTCAGGAAATTTAGAGAACCACTCGTTCCATTGAAAATAATTGTGCCAGCGGTATAAGTTTGCTCCCTTCTGAGTTCCCTATGTATATCTGCATTGACATTAGCATTCAAATTTGCGGTTCAACTTCCGGGTACATAGTATGCAAACTCATTGAAGTCATCAAGTGAAAGATTGGAGCCACAAGTTTCATAAAGCTGATGGCGTCTGATATTATCCATGGATGCCAGCAAGCCCGTATTACGCGACTGCTCTTATGTGCTATTATAGCACTTCTTGCCGCGTCATAATGATAATTTGCTACGAAACACAGGGTGCGGTCCACAGGAAACTGCGGGCGCCAATATAGCGCAATTGTCCTTCCGCTGTAACTTAGTCGCTACGTCAGTAATTACGTTATGTATGATAAAGTCAATGTAATATTAGAAGGTATCCATACGCATTACAAGAAAGAGGTTAATTGTAATACTTACAAATACGTTTATTTTGCTTGCATGGCTTGTACTCCACACTCACATCCGGTTTATTGGCGTACTTAATACAGTATCAGTGATTTGACATCCAATCGTAGTATAACAGCACGTCTATCATCAATGACATCAATCACCCTAAACAACCACTGCATTGCCCTTTTATCTATCGTGCTTATCCGGCCACACATACGTCATTATTGTTCCGACCTCAGTGTGTTGCCAACATCATTCTCGTTTGATGGAAAAGACATAACGTTAAGGGTTGAAAATGTCTAAGAGAACGAACTCAAATTTACATAGAAAAAGAAACTCAAAAGGAAAGTTAAAATAGAATGTACTAGGGGTGTTCAAATGAAAAGGTACGAAACGACACTGTGGGTATAAATGAAGACTTTATTCAAAGTATACACCATAGACCGTAGCACAACGATCCCATTGATTAACGAGCCGAAGAATTCCTTGTTCCCAGAATTACTGTGGCCGTGACGAGACCCAGTCCTGCACAGCGTCCTTGAGTTCGTCGTCCGAGTGGAAGCGCTTCCCTTTCAGATGTTTTTTCAGGGGACCAAACACATGGAAATCGCAGGGCGACATGTCCGGACTGTAGGGCGGATGGTCAAGCTGCTCCCACTGGAACTTGGCCAGTTCCGCGTGTGTGACCCTGGAGACGTGTGGACGCGCGTTATCATGGAGCAGAACCACACCCTCCGTGAGTAGCCCCGGTCTTTTGTTCTTGATGGACCTGCGTAGGCTTCGGAGTGTCTCACAGTACACAACGGAGTTAATGGTTCGTCTGTGCTGGAGGAATTCAACAAGTAGTCAATTGGACGGCGCTCTTTATAAGAGCCTCTGCTCTCTCCTGCGCATGTGGGCGCCCGCGCATGCTCCGATCCACGCCGGCGACTCCAATCGCATCCCTAGATGTGTCGCTACGTTCTCCCATAGCGGCATAGGCAAATATGTTAACGGTTACGTTCTTATGACGTTTCGTACCTTTTCATTTGAACACCCCTAGTACGTTACACTAGGAGAGATAAAAGGAACTCGTGGATAAGGAAAATGACACGAGTAAGAGACATCATGATCAGAGTAAAATCCCTGAAATGGCAATGGTTTTGGTTTTGGTAACTGTGGGTACCAAAGCGGCACCCAGTTTATTGCTTTAATGGTATTACAGACATAGGAGATGTCGCTGAATATTGCCGTACAGAAAATATAAAGAGAATATAGACAATGCAACACAAACTGGAAAGCAAACATAATGAGCACATTATCACGGCGCAGTGACATCGGTATCAATAGAAGTGGAATCAGTTGGATAACACCAACGCTAGAGAACAGCTCAGCGTGAAAGATAAACAAATAAGAGGCCGGATCACAACATCAGGGGGCCGTCAGTGTGAGGCAATGCCGGCAAAACATCAATTTTCATATATAGTAAAAATACGATACACACAAATAAGGAATAGCATAATGGCATAGGAAGTTAAACAAGTACAATATTATGAGCATATGGACAATGGTATGATAAAACACCAAACGAGTAGAGCATAACGACTGTCAAAATACAGAAATAAACCAACTACATTATGAGAACAAAGTTAACAATAGTAGCACTAATAATAATAAATCAATAACAATAATTACAAAATCAGGAAAACAACATTACAATGCGAGAGTGATAACATGAAGAGAAAAGAGCACAAATAGCGAAACAGTAGATGAAGAAACGCGAAACCAGCAAATTCCAGGCGACCGCAAGGTGGAAAACACCGCCGGAGAAATCGAAAAGTTTTGGTTCGGAAAAAGCGCTAAAGTTCATCGGCTTGAGGAAGTAAGGTATCACAAAACTGTTTCTCAGCGAGGTCTTTCAATTAGGAGAGACGGTGAGTGTATCGTCTCATGAAAACATGGTACCTAGGATCTGTGGCACTCAGAGATTTGAAAAATGACACATAAGCTTCAAATTGCATCCCCGCTGCTAAACACAGATCAAGATTACGTGAGTGGAGAAATTCTTCAATTGCTTACTTTAAGGCACAATTAAATGTGCACATATTAAAAATATTGTCTATTACCATATGTATCTCGACTGCTGAACGAAGATGTGGGGCCACTGGTAAGAGCGGGGCTGAGATGCCAATCTCAGTCCAAGAGAAATCATATAAGTTGTGTATCAGCGTTAATTGTTACTGTTCAGACCAGTTTCCTTTGCAACATATCATTTTCGTATGTGTGTGTTTATTTCCTACGTCTGACGTTGATTCTATAACTACACAGTGTTGTTAACCTCACTATTTCAGTGCAAAAGTGTTCTTTTATTTGGCTGTAGTGTTGCACGTCCCTGTGATCCCTTGGCGTGAAGTGTAGGATTATTGAGAAATGTTTTCTCAGTTTGATGTGTTCGGTGTTTCGTCTCAAGTGCATTCTAATCTGCATGTAAGAACCCTAGTGTTAGACATACACTATATTGACAAAAGTCACCGGACACCTAGAAGAGAAACACAATATAGCATTTATTGATATACATTAGTACGGTGCCGGTCCACTTTTGGCATGCACAGACCCTTCGAGACATGCTTTCGACAAGGTTTTGGAACACAGCGATAGGTATGCACTTCCATTCAGTACATAATGCTGCCGCCAACTGTTTCTTAGTAGAAGGCCTTGGTTCCAAACTTATTATGCGGCACTCTAATTCATCCCATTGTGGGATTAAGATCAGGGCCCTGTGTTGGTCAGTCCACACATAATACGGAAGTATCGTCAAGCCACGCCGTAACAGTCCTTGCTTTATGGCTCGGTGCATTATCTTGCTGGTACCAACAAGGCTCGGTTCCATAGTATTACAACAGAGTTGTTAGGGCATAATTGTCCAGAACATCGAGGTAGGCATGCTGGTTAACAGGTTTGTCCTCCATAACCAATGGATCGGGAGCATAAAACGAAAAACACTTCCACACGAATGCACTGTCAGCTCCAAACTTGACCGTGCGAACAGTACACTGTTGGTAAATAGCGTTCGCTCGGCAGCCACGATACCCACACACGGCCATAAAATTGATGGATCGTATATCTGGATTCATCAGTCTATAGGATCCATTTCCATTGATATACAGTCCAGGATAAATGTTCTTTACACCATGCTAAACGACAAGTAGCATTCTCAGTGGAGATGAAAGGCCTATGAGCAGCCGCACGACCACGGTAACCCACGGAATGAAGTTCTCTGCGAATGGTAAGTGTACATACCGAGGTTCCAGCATTTTTGCTCACCTGTTCACTGAGGTGTTGTGCAGTACTCCGTCGATTAGCTGTAACGACTCTCGTGAGGCTTCGACGTTCTCTATCACTAATTTTCTTTGGTCAGCCGGTGCGTTTTGCTGCCACAGGCACGCCATGTGTCTTCCACTTATTCATTACATCCATAACAGTTGACTTGGGTATGTTTAAACGCCTCTCGATCTCTCGTATGGATAACCCACTAATATAACACCCAACAATCTTTCCTTTCTCAAAGTCAGTTCTCTCCCGCCGCGACATTTTCACTGAACCACACAGTGCGATATGATAGCGGTCGGCTGCAGGCTTGTTTTTATACCGTTATCAGCTGTACCGCGCATCTTAACAACTCAGCGGATCCGTTCATTTGCTTTTGAAGGGGTGTCCAGTGACTTTTGTCAATATAGTGTATATGAGGGATTTTCCATCTAAACGTTTTGACATTTGAAACGTTTTCTTTTTAATTTCGCCGATAGATGGCGCAACGATACCGCGCGACAGAGCAGCTCGCCTCCTTTTCTCCAAGAAGACGAGTAGGTGATCGAGTTCAACCGAGATACAAAGAAGAGACGAAGTTGAAAGTTGTGGTGTGCGCGAGTTTAAGGAAGTGTTCCGAAAGACGATGTTTTTTCCCCTGTCAAGACCTTAAATTCAACGCCGCCTGTATTACTGTTAATCCATTAAATTTTATTTTAGTTGTTATAAAAGGAATTAGTGAATTAGTCCTGCTAATTGAATTAGAATCACTGCCCTCTCCAGTGTACCCACGAACGCCTATATATACACTATCTACCAGCAAGTAATTGGACACACCTGCAATCGACGATATCTGCTGTCCTGATACACGTCACGGCCGCCGCCGTTAAATATCGTGTGGGAAACAACAACGCAAATAGTCGCATGCAAGATGCCACTCAGTTCGGAGCTCTCTGATTTCGAGAAAGGTGTAATCGTCGGGTATCACAGAAATGGCTGATCCATACCTGACATATCCAGCGAGTTGAAGTACCCAAAATTGACAGTGGCCTACGTGATTCGCAAGTGGAAGGTGAGAGGTGACTGTCGGAATGTGCCCCGACCCAGCAGACCAACAAAACTGGGAGTTAGAGACCGACGGGTGCTGGCCAGAAAAATTCGGAAGAACCGCACCAAATCGATGGGCCACATCCGCAAGGAGTTTCAACAGGCATCCGGGAGTGTTCTTTCGATGAATACCATCCATAAGGAATCCCATCTTCTCGGTTATCATGGACATGCTGCCGCCCACAAGCCATTGATCACCAAGTCCAATAGCGCTGCTCGGCTAACGTGGTGCAAAGAACGTCGACAGTGGACCGTTGAACAGTGGAAACAGGTTATCTGGAGCGACAAATAAAGGTTCACCCTCTACCATTTGGATGGCAGGGTCTGGGTTTGGCGTCTGCCTGGAGAACGCTTCCTGCCGGAATGTATTGTTCCAACTGTGAAGTTCGGTGGCGGTATAATTATGCTATGGGGGTGTTTCGCCTGGTATGGCACGGGACCGTTGGTCGCAATTCCTGGTAGACTCAACGTCTAGACCTACTTCAGCATTTTGGATGACCATGCGCTTCCTACGTTGTGGCAGTTTTACGGGGTGGACCGATGTTACTTTCAGGATGACAATGCCCCCTGTCATTGTTGCGAGGTCCACCATGGCTTGGTATGGTGACAATGGGGTTATTCGAATTGACTGGCCTGCGCAGAGTCCGGACCTTAACCCTATCGAGCACCTCTGGGACGAGTTGGAGCGTCGACTTAAGGGGTGCCCCCACTGTCCAAAATCGGTGTAGAAACTGACCTGTCTTCTCCAAGCCGAGTGGAAGAAAATACCACTAGCCGTCGTACAAAGCCTGGTTGAGAGTATGCCCCGGAGGGCCACAGCTGTAATCGCCGTTCGTGTTAGCTCCACCAACTATTGAAGGTGAATAAACTTCGTTTTCCCTTGCTATCACAGGTGTCCAACTATTTGTTGGTAGATAGTGTAGAACATATATACACTGTCGTGCAAAAATTAAGGACCAGACAGTTTTTCGAATGTAACGTCGTGGAAAAGTGCTCCACATCTACTCAAATCATATCAAAAGATCTCCAAGATGTACGAATATGGTACAAGTGAGCAAAACCGTGCAAACAAGGAATCCAAAGGATACAAAGGCACTTTATTGAAAAGGTAGCTTCGAGGACAACTGGACAGAAGACAGAAACGTCCATGTGACAGGTGGCTGCCAAGAAAAATCCATTCTTTAGTAGGGGATATGATCACCCCTGAAGGCGTTACAACGTCTGTTCATGCTGAGGACGAGGTTCTCAAGGAGCTTTTGACGCATCGCGGCCCATTCCTCTAGTAGCGCTAATCGCAGCTGCAGAATCGTTGCTGGCGGCTGGTGACGTGCTACCAAGCGTCTCCCGAGAAGGTCCCACACGTATTTGATTGGATTTAGGTCCGGGGACCTTGCGGGCCAATCCAGGCGAAGAATATCTTCACTCTTCAACAGCTCTGCGACAGCCACTGTACGATGAGCTGTAGCGTTGTCGTCCATCTCTGGACCCATAGCACCTCTAAACAGACGCACGTGAGGCTGGAGAACCTCGGTACAATAGCGGACACCAGTGACTGAACCTCCTTTGAAGATGTGGAGGTCAGTACAGTTACCAAGCATGATACCACCCCAAACGAGAACTCCGCCACCTCCAAACCGGTCCCTTTCAATGATGTTGGAGGTGTGATTGCGTGTTCCCTGCTCTCTCCAGTTGTGTATACGTCCAGAATCGCTCGTCAGACTAAATCGACTCTCATCCGTAAATAGAACTCAACCAAATTGCTGATGAGTCCAGTTCTTGTGTTTCTAGCACCACAGAAACCACCGTCTCCGATGAGCAAGCGTTAATGGCATACACCGTACTGGTCGTCGTACAAATAGACCACCTTTGTGCAGCCTCTTGGCCACGGTAAAACGCGATAACGGACGTTCCGTTTTCAGTTGCATGTGCCTTGAGATTTCTCCTGCGGTCTGCCGCCTGTCTCTTCTCGCCTGTAGGAAAATATACCGATTGTCCGCCGCCGTGGTTTCTTGTGGACGACCACTGCTAAACTCTCGGACATCTGTTCTTGTCGTTTGAAATATTCTCCAAGCTCGTGAAACGATGCTGTGAGCGATCCCGAACTCCTCGGTCACACTAGTCACACTTCGACCTTCTTCCAACTTCCCAATGACGCGACCTCGGGTAAAGTCATTCAGATGTCATCTACAGGATTGCCTGTTGGCTATATTACACGGTGGCATCAACTCGACGTCGTTCAAACCGATGTACACCGTGTTGCACCGAATTGCTGAGCGTACACTGCCCGTGTGTTTTATAACCTTCCGACATCACGCACCCCCCTACATCATGCTGCATATATGCGCCTGCCCTATCGTACCGGACCCTAGTCTATCTCCTGAGTGGTCTTTCGGTCCGTTCTGCCTGCTCGTTCCGCTGTTATGCTAATTTCTCCTCTTCGTCCTTAATTTTTGCACACCAGTGTAGTATATGATGCGCAAAGGTAACATCGCCTCCCGTTGACAAATGTCACCTACGCTTTCTCGTGGTTCATCTATTTTTTTCCTACTTCTTTTTCTCTGGCAAACAGCGCTGCTCCTGCACAGGCTTGAATTTTGAAAATATCTACAAAATCCATTATAACTCACGAGCGGGTACATTTCTCATGTTGTTAAATTGAATTATGCTTATCGATTATGAAACAAAACTTAAACTAGCTAAGTGTTTTTTTGTTTTTATTTTGAGGCAAAGAACTGCAGGAAAACAAAATCACCGGATTTTGATGTTTGCGCGTCGCACATCTTCAGATATTTTGTTTTCAAAGAGTACTCCGCGGTATATTACTTAGATGACATACCTGAATTTATTAAGCAGAACAGTGCTTAAATGTTAAGTAAGAATCAAGCTCATTATGAAATAAAGTGAGGAGAGTAAGATATTGAGAATTTGCGTAACTTAATTTTTTCAGTTTCGAGGATCAGGAAAACGAAACGACGAACTAATTAAAAAAAGTTAAAGAGATAATTTCTGGTACAAAAATAAAATGAACATAAAAAGAACCTTAAAAATCATCGAGCAGTAGGTCTTTGGCTCTCAGTAAATGTATATATCTCATGCTTAAGTACTGAAAGGTGAATAAACGCTTTTGTTTTCTGCAATTATTATTACATTTCATTTCGCTTAATCATAAGTGAGCATATTTAACAAATGCATAGAAATGGAAAGATATTACGCTCGAAACTTTCTCTGGTTCGGAAAAAGCAGCAGAGAAAATAACTACATGAATATTTTACGCATGAAATACTAATCCACGAGACAAATATTGTGTACGAACTTCGGATCCTTCTTCTTTCATAAATTGAAATAGAAAGCAGCAGCGACGAAATTAAAACACTCTTAAAAGATTCATCTAGCTGATTATTTATCACTGCGCTGCATTGAGACTAAAGCAGTAGTTTTCCTGCAAACGTAAATTTTACGAGATGTGCTAAAATTTCTGAAAAAAAATTAGCAATGAAATATTCATTTTGCTTGATTACAGGAAAAGAAATAAAGGCGCAGTGATTTAAAAAAATCATTTCATTTATTTGGAAATAAAACATAAACATCCCTTATGTTTCTCACAAGTGAAAACCAAAATTATTCAGTGCTTCTCATTTTGTACTGAATGCATACGTTTTAAGAGAGGTTACTCTGTGTGCATGGCCGTAGAATAGTCTCAAAAGTTGAGAACTGGTGGATCCCCAAAAGTAAGGGATTTGTTTTTATGTTAAAACAGAATTTTTCCGGGATCCACATATAACCATATACAATTATATACACTAGCGTGCAAAAATTAAGGACGAGACGGTTTTTCGAACGTAACGTCGTGCAGAAGTGCTCCACATCGACTCAAATCATACCATAAGATCCCCAAGATGTAAGAATATGGGACAAGTGAGCAAAACCGTCCAAACAAGGAATCCAAAGGATACAAAGGCACTTTATTGAAAAGGTAGCTTCGAGCACAACTGGACAGAAGACAGAAACGTCCATGTGTCATGCAGTTGCCAAAAAAATCCAGTCTTTAGTAGGAGATATGAGCACCCCTGAGAGCGTTGCAGGATTTACAACGTCTGTTCATGTTTAGGACAAGGTTGTCAAGGAGCTGTTAAGGTATCGCAGCCCATTCCTCTTGCAGCGCCAATCGCAGCTGCGGAATCGTTCCTGGCGGCTGGTGATGTACTGCCAAGCGTCTCCCGAGAAGGTCCCACACGTGTTCCATTGGATTTAGGTCCGGGGACCTTGCAGGCCAATCCATGCGTTGAATATCTTCACTCTCCAACAGCTCTGCGACAGCCACTGTACGAAGAGGTGTAGCGTTGTCGTCCATGAAGAGGAACTCAGAACCCACAGCACCTCTAAACAGACGCACGTGAGGCAGGAGAACCTCGGTATAATAGCGGACACCAGTGACTGGACTTCCTTGGAAGATATGGAGGTCAGTACGGCTACCAAGCATGATACCGCCCACCTCCAAACCGGTCCCTTTCGATGATGTTGGATTTGTGATTGCGTGTTCCCTGCTCTCTCCAGATGTGTATACGTCCAGAATCGCTCGTCAGACTAAATCAGCTCGCATCCGTAAATAGAACTCGACCCCAGAAAGTTCTTGCGTTCCTGGCACCATAGAAACAGCCGTATCTGACGAGCAGGCGTTAATGGCACACACTGTACTGGTCGTCGTGCAAAATATACCACCTTTGTTCAGCCTCCGGGCCACGGTAAAAAGCGATAATGGACGTCCAGTTGTCTGTCGCATGTGCCTTGCGATTTCTCCCGCTGTCTACCGTCTGTCTCTTCTTTCCTGTAGGACAATATACTAGTCTTCCGCCGCCGTGGTTGCTCGTGAACGACCACTGCTAAACTCTCGGACAGCTGTTCCTGTCGTTTGAAATGCTCTCCAAGCTCGTGAAACGATGCTGTGAGCGATCTCGAACTCCTCAGACACACTAGTCACACTTTGCCCTTCTTCAAACTTCCCAATGACGCGGCCTCGGGTAAAGTCATCCAGATGTCGTCTACTGGATTGCCTGTTGGCCGTATCACACGGTGGCAGCAACTCGACGTCGTTCAGACCGATATACACCGTGCAATAGCTTTCACCGAATTGCTGAGCGTACACTGCCCGTGTGCTTTATACCCTTCCAACAACCCCTCCCACGTCATGCTGCATATATGCGCCTGCCCTACCGTACCTGACCCTAGTCTATCTCCATAGTGGTCTTTCGGTCCGTTCTGCCTGCTCGTTCCGCTGTTATGCTAATTTCTACTCTTCGTCCTTAATTTTTGCACACCAGTGTATATATACAACGGCCGTTCCACAAAAACAAAGTAAAATCGCATAAAATGAAGAAATATAAGTACAGCAAGAAATATGTTTTGCTTTCTCAATGTATCTTACCTCGGATAACATGCAACGGTCCCGTTGTTCAATCCACTTTTCAAAGCATGTGGCGAAGGTATTTGTGGGAGCTGCTTTAGCGACCCTTGTACAGCTCGAATAACGTCAGCATCTGTGTCGAATGTTGCGGCACGGAACTTCTCCTTCATTGTTGGAAAAAACCAGAAATCGCACGGGGCTAGACCAGGACTGTAGGCAGGCTGTGTCATGATTTTAATACTGCATTTCATAAAAAAAACTATGGAACACAAGCAGCCACATGTAGGCGTTTGTTATCATGGTGTAGGGTCCACTTGCCCACCAGTTCTGATCGCTTAAGCAATCTTCAAGACTGAAATGTGATATTCAGCATTAAGAGTAATTTGTGGAGGAACGGCATGCTGGTAGACTACACCTTTGTGATAAAAGAAAATGATCACCATCACCTTCCCAGCTGATTTGGTTTGGCGGACTTCTTTCGGAGGCGTAGACTGTGTGTTTCCAGACACTCGTTGCGCGCTTCGTGCGGAAGTCGAAATAGTGACTCATGTTTCATCGGCAGTTATTACTGTGTTTAGAAAGTTTGGATCCTTTGCAATCATATGTTTCCACTTAAGACACACCTGAACTCTGGCTAACAAATGTTCTCTCGTCAGATGATGAGGTACCCATCTGGAACACACACGATGAATCAGTAATTTATCACGAGATTGCGGAATGCCGACGTTTTTGAAATATTAGGTGACGCCGCTATGTCTCCACACGTCATTCGTTGATCTTCTTGTAGGATTTCCCAAACAATGTTAACCATACGCTCCGTAACAACACTTCAGTCGAGTTCTGCCAATAACGCCCTTTTTCGGAATCATGGTGCCATCTAAAAATCATTGACTCCCCAAAACATTTATATTTGTAAACTTTTTTCATTAAATCAACTGTTTCTGGAGCCGTATTACCCAAATTATGGCAAAATTTTATCGCACAACGCATTTCCCTTCTTAACTCTGAATCACTCACCTCCATAGCTGTATGGTGAAATGCAGACGTTCCTTACACAACTGCGCAATAACAAAACCAGAACATTCTACCACGGCTAATTACTATTGCCATAGATTCTTCCTTAATTCAGTTAGTCAGTTAGTTTCCCTTGGCACTGTTGCCAACTAAAATAAAACTTTCAGTTTATATGGAACGGCCTTTGTATGTGTATTTATATACATATATGCCTTTCAATAATTGAACTGGGAACACAGAGGGATACAGATTAATGGAGATTATTTAACTCACCTTCGTTTTGCTGATGACGTCATTTTTGCAAACTCCAGCTTCAGAGCTGCAGAAAATTATACAGGAACTTGCTGACAAGGGTAAAGAAGTGGGATTAAAATTTAACTTTCAGAAGACAAAACTGATGTACAATGAATGCTTTTACAAGAAATGAAGATTTTTCGATTGATGTGGAAAAACTGACGATAACCAATACCTACATTTACCATGGACAGCAGACATCAAGTGAGGGTCATATTGCTGAAGAAATTAATCGGCGTATGAAACTTTTTCTTTTTTTTTATTGGAGGTTTAACGACCACCGTGAGCGACGCCCGTCCCTAGTTTAGGGTGACTGGTTTCAGGGAAGGGAGAGAGCCAGTGCCGTAAGACGTATGAAACTTGGTTGCAGAGTTTTTGAAAGAAACAGTACAATTTGTAAGAGCAATATGCCATTATGTCTTAAAAGAAACATGTGTAATCAATGCATCCTTGCAGTGCTTACGTACAGACGTGGAGCTTAACTAAAAAGATACACAAAGACTGCAGCCAACTGAAAGAGCATGGAGAGGTGCATGCTTGGTGTAACCAGGAAAGATAAGAAAAGGAACTCATGGATAAGGAAAATGACAAAAGTAGAAGACATCGTGATTAGAGTAAAGTCCCTGAAATGTCAATAGGCTAGACATATTGCCAAGAGAACGTATCACTGATGGACAACCGAAATTTTAGAGTGGATTGCAAGCGACAGGAAAAAAAACCCGAAAGAAGATCACGTGGGAGATGGGTGGATGAAACGGGAGACTTTCATTCAGCAGTGGATTGATATGGTTGATGATGATGATTTATATATGAACATGAATAATATTTTAAATTTGTATGGTGGCGGCCAAGTTGGAGGCACTGGTTACACGAAGCGAGCATCTCTTCACAATTCTTTTAGTTGATCACCGCCTCTTCAAGTCTTTTTTTTAGTTTATGTCTTAGACCCATAAATGAGAACTGGGAGGGTGAATTGATTAAACACTTTTCCTTCAAAACATAATGCTACATTGCTCTTGAAATTTGCACTGTTGCTTCAGAATGCTGCCCAACCAAGTTTTAAATATGCTGATGGTTTCATGTAACCAAAAGCCTTTTCATAAAGAATAAAAACCATGCATAGTTAGAGTTCATTCGCTCTTGCAGTTAGTTCTCTCAGTACATGTATGGGATCTAAAATGCAGTAGCCACTCATGAATATAGGAACTTCTACTGGTTGGGACATGTCATGTTTCTTTCATTCGTCTTGGTTGAGCCGTGTCATATTTCAAGTAATGCAATATTTTTTTAATAAAATGTTTGTAAACAACTGACAGAAGAGGCTAAATGTCCCGTAATACCCAAGATTCTAAAAGCACAGTTTTTTACAAAGCAGAATCGCTGTAGCGTTGTTTCAGTCCTAAAAAATATTTCGTTCATTGATGCATATAGTGAAAACTTTGAAAAGTGTAGTTTGCACTTCTCCACTGGCTTCCTATTCACTGAAGAGCAGTTGAACCACTTTTCTCCCTGATGACGGCGGCGATTCATCTCGGCATGGACTCGACAAGACACCGGAAGCGTTGGAGAGCCATACGGATCCACGACCCCTGAACAAGCTCCCACAGTTCACGAAGATCTGATGGAGGGGGTCAGAACCTCGAACATCTCTCTCGATGGCATCCCAGATGTGCTCGATGGGATTGAGGTCAGGTGACCTAGCTGGCCAAGGAAGCGAGGTCACGTCGGTGGAGTGTTCATCCAACCATTCGGATACAATTCGGGAGCGATGGTACTGTGCATTGTCTTGTTGCAGGATGAGCTCCCCAGTGGGATGTTGAAGACGCCCAAACGGGAGTAAATGGTGGTCCAGGATATCCCGGTAACGTTGACCTGTGAGGGACGATGTCACACGTACCAGGGGTCCCATTTCAGTCCACGTAAACAGTCAGTCCCCTGACGAGAATGCCACCCCCACCAGCTTGAAGAGTACCCTGATGGCAAGAAGAATCCATTGCTTCATGTGGTTTGCGCCGTACTAGTATCCTGCCATCCGCATATACTAACGTGAATCTCGACTCATCAGTCCAGGTAACATTTCCCCACATGTCTAGGGTCCAGTGGCGATGTTTCTGCGCCCATGCTAATCTTTACACCCGGTGATGTGCAGTCAGCAGCGGTACCCTCGTGGGACGATGGTTTCTGTACCCTATAGCGAGGAGATGGTTCTGGATGGTGTGGCTGCCTACACGTTTTTGTGCACCAGCGTTAAATTGCCGAGTGATTTCTTGCACTGTGGCCCGTCTATCCGCTGTTTCAATGCGAGCTAGCCGACGATGACCCCGCTCATCCACAAGTTGTTGTCCATGGAAGTTGGCCCTCGCAGGGATGGTTTTACCGGATTCGAGGTACTCACGGTGCATCCGTGACACAGTGGCTCGTGAAAATCCCAGTGCTTTCACGACTTACGAGATGGAGTGACCCATTCGTCGGGCCCCGACAATTTGCACACGATCAAATGCGCTTAGAACCTACCTTCGTTTTACCCATTCTGTGTCCGACTCTTACTGATTACCGTCGCATCACTCCTTATATTGTCGGATCGTTGCATACGCCATGTCGTTTCCGTTTATAGGGCCGCCCACAGCGCCACATTTGCACAACGCCAGCTGTCTCTAATTCAATTGCTCTTCAGTTCATGTTCTTAATTATATGTGCAACATCTGCCAAGTGCCTCTATACGTTTTTGGGTCTGTAATAGATGCATCATTCTTTCCATATAGTTATGTTCAGAATTCAGTAGCTCCTCTCAAAAATTTCAATTTCATATATTGTTATTGCCATCATATTTTCTATAATAAGTACCATATCCTGTTTTCTTCCCTTACTAAGAGGACCTTTGGCTTTCTTCAGGTTTTAGATGCTCTCAACTGCTTTTTGTCATGTTTGCAATTGAATTTCCATATGTCTTCAGTAAAACGCTTGCATATTGTCTTGCATAGCTATATGTATTCTACTTCATATATTCCATCTTTTTTTTATTTAAATTTTCCTTCCTTTTTGCATTAATTTTTTTTTAATATGTTCTTCGGATGCAATTTGGTTTTATTATTCACTTAATTTGTGGGCCCTGCTTCCATAATGGCCTTGGTAACGTTTTTGTTAACTTCAGAGATGACCACTTTTTCTGTTGTTTCATCATCTAGTACATAGAATTGGTTTCTTAGTTCCAATTCGAAAGTTGTATGACGCTTTTCGAGATTAGGTTAGGGGTTAGGGGATTTTATTGGCGCAAGGGCCATGGTTGGCCAAAGAGCGCCAGACACAAGACAAACAGACAGAATTTAAAAAACGCGGCATAAATCCCCAAATCTGGCTGACCAAGTAAAACCGAACCATGAGTACGAAGGAAGGGCCAAAAAAGACAATGAAACAAACAGTATGAAAAACATGGCACAATAGTGAGAAACAAGCCGACTAAGTAAAACTGAGGAATGAGAAAGACAAAACACATCACGAAATCGAACACAACTACACAAAGGATGAGTCACCAGGAGGGGGACGAACTGTCACTCTCCTCCCCACGCTCCTCTGCAATGCTGGCCGAGGGCGGGGACGAACTGTCACTCTCCTCCCCCCATGTTCCTCTGCAATGTTGGTTGAGGCTGGGGACGTACTGTCACTCTCCTCCCCCTATGTTCCTCTATAATGTTGGTTGAGGGTGGGGACCTCGCTGAGTCCGAGACAGTTGCAATGTTGGTCAGGTGGACCGCGACAGTTGGATGGACACTGCACACCTTTGCGGATTGAGGGCCGGGTCTTCCGCACGTGCAGGCTTTCTGCTGGGAACTGGAAGAGTCGGTCGTCTTCAAAAGAGAAGGCGCAGACTCAGCTATTCGAAAAAGCTGGAGCTCGGGGAAATCCACCTGTGTCGCTTGTTCAGCTGTAGATCGCTTGGCAAGTGCGGCGAGAGCTACAGGGCGCGGAACAAAGGGCTGCACGGGTTGTGGCAGAGACTGAACTACTGCGGCAAAAGTACGCTGTCGGTTGTTGGGAATACCCAACTTGGCCTTGGCAGCAGGGTACGAGAGGCCTTCCAGGGTCTTGAGGCGCTGGATCGCCATCTCGTCCTTCCATTTCATACAGTTGCGGGAGTAAGATGCATGGGCCTCACCGCAGTTAACACAGCAGGCCGCAGAAGTGCAACCTTCCCCGTCATGTGCACTGGAGCCACAATTTGCGCAACGAGCGGAACTCTTACAAAACCGTTGTGAATGCCCGTACCTCTGGCACCTGAAACAGCGCAGAGGACTGGGAATGTACGAGCGAACTCCACAGACCAAGTAGCCAGCCTTGATTTCGGTCGGAACTTTCGGGGAGTTAAAAGTCAAGATTACATTTTTAGACTTAATCAAAGAACCATCGCGCCGGAACATCATACGACGTGCAGCAATAACACCCTGATCTGCAAGTTCACTCACCAATTCATCCTCACTGCACGGCAAGAGATCAAACTCCGAAATAACACCCCGAGAGGTGTTAAGAAACGGGTGAGGTGTCACTTTGACAGGAATGCCTTGAAGACTAGTGAGGTGCAGAAGAGTGTTACTCTGAGAAACACTGCAAGTTTGCACAAGCAGGTCCCCAGAGCGAAGCTTCCTCACAGACTTCAAGGGTCCAACCGCAGCGTCCAAAGCTTTAGAAATGAAAAAGGGAGATCTGGTGGACAGTCTCTCATTCGGATCGATGGATTCTACAACTAAGTGTGTAGCATGCGTATTCACAGCAATCGAGGGGAGACGACGCTTCGGAGCGACTGGTACAGCTGCCGAAGAAGAGGTTCCACATTCTTGGTCCAGGTCATGGTCGAAAGATCGTTTAAGGTTAAGAGACTTGGTAGGTTGAGAAGACGAAAGAGAGTCGTTGTCAACGATCATTTTCTCAGGTGACTTGAATTTGGAGCGTTTGTTTTTGGTTTTACCCATGGAAAAAAGGAGAAGGATTCGTCTGCAGACTACTCCACCCACCACCGAGCCCTACAAGGGAGAACTGGAGGTCCGCAAGCCAAGAAAATGACGCTGGACACAGTTCTGGAGCTTATACGTTGCAGATATAGTCCGTTGGCTGTGATCACACGCACTCGGCGGACACTTCGGCCTCCTGGTACCGTCATGCCAACGCCTTTGGCATGATCCCACAGCCCCCGGGCTTACCCTGCCGTGCTATACGACAAAAAAGCCGCTAAAGCCCTGTACACAACTTGGTACATGACTTCTGACTAGAGATGGGTTAGTCTCTAGCCTCCCGTTTACAGCGAAGCCGGGGTCGAAGAGGAGTGTTGGTACACAGGAGGCACTGCTCCGGTCTCCTGCGACCTCAGCCGCCAGACATCCCATTTCCGCCTCACGGGTCTCCGCACGCGGCAAACATGCAGGTAGGTCTAGCACCCAAACCAGCTAAAAGGAAAAAAAGAAATCCAAAGAAGACAAATCCTGGAAGGGAACCTAAACGGAATCTCAGCAACCTACGAACTGAGCAGTTAATATAAAACAGTTAGTGGTGGAGGGTAACAAAACCACAAGACCGGGGTGTTAGTACATAGCGTGGTAGAGATTAGGTAGAGTATACAACACGGGAAACTAGCCAGTGGAGAAAATAAATAAAAACGAAAAAGCGAGACACAAGACCAGCTCGGGATTGTGGGGCCGCGACTCCCCAACAGCTGGATGAACAGCCGTCCCTGCAAACTCCAACAGCACCGAAATAAAAAGCAAGCGGTGGCATGACATCGGATGTTGACCAGTCACAAGGTCAGCTCGGGCCGTGGGGGCGCCACTCCCCAAATAACTGGAAAACCAGTTATCCCCGTGCGGGGTTTCGAGATTAGTCACGTCAGTACCTTCAGGCTTTGATAGTCGCTAAAGCCTAGAAACTTGCAAGAAATTTAAAAACTCACAGGCGAAAATCGTCAGTTGTAACCAGATTCATCATGCCGCATACTCATTATTCTTTTTTTGTCTTCCATATTAATGCAATACCAGTGGAGAATGATTAACAGGCATCGGCATTCCCTACCCTTCGAATAAATTAATACACAAAGAGAATAAAAGCTATCCATTCATTTCTGTATCCTATAACATCTCCTTAGTGTACACCGATCAGCCAAAACATTAAAACCACCTACATAATATGATGTCAGTCCACCTCTCGCTGCCAAAAGAGCTCTTACCTTATGAGGCATAGATTCAAAAAGATGTTGGTAAGTGTCTCTTGGTATTTGGTACCATGGCTGCAACAGAAGATTCCTCAGTTCCCGTAAATTATGTGTTTCGTGTGATGTTGCTGGTACCGGTTTATCCAATTTAAGCAACAAATGCTCGATAGGATTCATATGCGGCGAGTTTGGGGGCCGTGGCAATAAATAGAATTCCTCTTCATGCTTTTGGAATCATCTATGAACCTTCTTTGCAGCGTATCATGGAGTATTGACTTGTTAAAAGACATCTCCACCAGGGAATACAGTCGCCATAAAAGCTAGTACGTCGCCATCCAGGATGTTCAGATACGTGATAGATGTAAGAGTTTGCTCTACAGGAATAATGAGTCCAAGTTCTCCCCAGGAAAATATTACTCTGACCATTTCACTCTCTCCAGCAGCTTGGATCCGTCTCACACTGCATCCAGGTGAGAAGGCTTCCTTGGGTAAACGTCGCACACGAGCTCGTCCGTCAACATGGTATAAAAGAAAACGGGATTCATCTCACCATGAGACCCTCTTCCTGTCTTCTCTGATCACGCGCCCACTGCAACAGATGACGACGATGAACGACTGTGAGCATAGACACACGAATGGGCCTGCAACTACGGAGACCCATATCCAAGAGCGTACGATGAACTGAGTGTTCGGACATATTGAGTCTTTCACCACAATAAAAATTACGGTTAATGTCAGCCACAGTACCTGCTGCTGCGGAAACGATGAGCTAGCCTGCATTGACCTCTGGCATATATGAAGCGTGGCCTTCCCAACTGGTTGAAGTACCACCTGTTTCAAACCATCTTTGATAGGTACTAACTACTGCGTAGCGTGAGCAGCCTGACGGCGTCGCTGTTTCGGAGATACTTTTGCCAAAGAATATTGTTATAACGATCTGGACTGCCAAACCAGATAAATCCTTTGTTTTTCCATGTTGAGACGAAATGAAATACTGACTGAGAGAACTCCGACACAGGTATTATACACTCTTCTTCAAAAATATAGATGCACCCAGAAGGACGTGTCGTATTGCAATGCTATTAGGGAGGAAGGTAAAGGTTGCCAGGAACAATAAGTGATTAAATATTGAGACTGACATGGGCAATATTTATTGAGCTACACGCCAATAAGTAGTGTCTCTCAGAATGGCGTTGGGCAGCCATGTTTGCTAACACAGCATAACAGACGTCTCGGCATGAAGGTGTGCAGGTTCCTAATGGGGTCCTGCGATAAGCCATCCCATGCAGCTTGAGTTTTCTCACGTAGTTTCTGCAGATTGTGCGGTAGGGATGGAGTGTGGATAATGCGTCCAATAGCATCCCACACGTTTCAAATCCGCGACAGGTCTGGTGATGCCGCTGGCCATGGCAGAGGCTCAGTGCCTTAAAGGCAAGCTCTCGAGACAGCAGAAGTATGAGGACGAGCGTTGTCCTGTTGGAAAATCGCACCGGAGTGAGCGTTCAGAGAAGGTAGGGCCACTGGTTGCAGGACCTCATTAACGTAACGTTGGGCTGAACACTTGTCTATAATGAACACCAAAGGTGATCTGGCATCTTTGGCAATTGTACTCCACACAACGACACCAGGCCGTCTCGACGTTTGACGCTCGATAACGAACCGTCCATCTTGGCGCTGACCACGGTGCCTCAACACATGTATTCTTTGGTCGTCTCCTCCAAGACAAAAGCCGGACTCGTCACTGAAGGTCACCCGCTGTAATTCTGCGTGGCGCCATGACAGTCTGGCACGACACCATTGAAGTCTTTGTCGACGATGCAATGGTGTTGAGGTAGTCGTGCAGCCGTTTGCCAATGGTGCTGGCACTAATCGGACGATGCATGGAGGGCACCACTGCTCACTGAATATCCGCAATCGTGACTGTTGGGTCACTCCGCGCATGTCAGGACACCCGTCGGTCCTCTCTCTCCTTGGTTCTTCTAGGTCTCCCATACCATTCGTGTCGCTGCTGCGTGCCTTGTTCTATCCACCGCCACCATGTTCATGATCATATGTAGAGGGTTTTAGGAAGGGAGTGTCTGACCCCAGGTCTTGAACAACCCTTAGAAATATGAAGCTAGGAGATTTGGGCTAGAGTACCCGATAGGAGTGACACGGAAGGGAAGTAGAAAAGAGGAGGAAGACGCCCTTATTTATTACCGGCGGGCCAGTACCTGGGCTCCGACGGCTTAACGTGCCTATCCAACGCACCGCGGATATTTAGTGGATCGAGCTTTCGTACCTGCTGGGATCGAACCTGAGGTCCTTTCCGTGGCAGTCACAAACGTTGCCCACTAGGCCACCCGCGGCCCCAACCACTGCCGCCAACAGCGTGCTATGGTGATATCCGCACGACCGATATGGCGCGCAATACGGCGATAAGACCATCACTTCCCGGAGCCCGCCGCTGCGGCCTGTCACCTACTGCTCGAATTGCTTTCGAACTTTTCCCCGAGGGATAATCACTTGCCAGTAAAACAGCATGAGTCAGAATGGCAAGCACGCTCATCGGGACGACCTTATATAGCCTGTAAGGCACGACTCTACGACCCCTCCTTTCTTGCGCCACATGCGCAGCCGAGCGTGATGCATGAATCATTTGTATGTCTGACAATTGTCAAACCTACTCACCAAGTTTCATTCCTGTCGGTTGCTTCCTTCTGGGTGCAACTATTGTTTTGACGATGAGTGTAAATATCATTCGCGAACTTGGTATGTGACTCTGATTGGCTGCACGCGCCTTTATTTGCATAAGCATAAAGATCAGCAAAATCAACTAAATTCAAGTTCTAGAGAGAAACACAGTCTTATCGTGCATAGGGGCTGCAAAACAAGAACTTCCCGTAAAACAAGAAAATAAAAAAAACAACTGTTCCTCGTAACGGTTCCATAAAAATCCTTATGAAAAAAAGCAAAGGAGTATCCCAACTGTCAAAACAGAAATGCAATAAATATGGTTCAGCATTTCAGGTCTTATCAAGGGAATGTCAATCAACAATGCATTAAATTTACGGCAAGGCCAAAATACAATGGATTTTGACAACATCAACAAGGGATCAACAAAGTAATTATATATATTAGTATTTCTGATAAGTTTAAAAAAACCACATTTTGGTAGAATTACGCATGCTACAGTTTTTTTAACGGTGGATAAAAACGATACAATTATTAACGTTCTCGACCCAACGTACAGAACATGTCAGAAAAATACGAAGATTACAACAATCTAATAAAATACACTGCCGGACAATTGCTAAGGACGGATGACAATAGCAACGATAGCAACCATAAAATGGAAGGCAGAAAAATGTGGAAATTAGCATAAGTGCGGGATACAGTAAGACGTGTTGTGCGTATGCAAATTTTGCATTGCCGAATTGTTCGTGACGTCATAGCGCTGATAAGAGATGTAAAGGATATGACGCGTATTGACCGCTGTTGTTCAAACGCAAAGTTGAAAGGGAAAGAATCAATTGATGAACTTACAATTTTTAGTATGTCTTCCCGACATCACCTAGATGATTTTACGAGTGGCCGTATTATTGGCAAAATTGAAGAAGGGCGAAAAATAACAGATGCTGCCAGGGAGTTCGACGTCAGCCATAGTGTTGTTTCAAGGCTTTGGAAATCATTTCAAACAAATGGAGAGTGTAGCAAACGTCACGGGGAGGTCGTGCTCGCAGTACGACACCTGCACAAGATCGGTACATAGTGCTATCAACAAAAAGACCCCGGCGCAGCACAGTTAGTGAGGTAGCAAATCAGTTTATGGCTGCTACTGGCAAGCGAATCTCCCGAAAAACTGTCGCCAGACGTTTGCATGAAGAAGGACTATACGCCCGCCGTCCTGTTGTGTGCATCCCATTGTGCAGACGTCACCGTACCGCCCGTTTGCAATGGTGCCATCAACATCGCAATTGGACTGATAACGACTGGTCTGCTGTCCTCTTCTCAGATGAGAGTAGATACAGTCCATCGTCTGATTGTCGACGACAACTGATCTGGTGTGATAGTGGTACTGCATATTGTCCAGCAAACATACAAGAAAGGGACAGATATCCGACATGTAGTGTCATGGTATGGGCTGGCATCATGATCAATGGCAGTACATCCCTCTATGTGCTTCCAACTGGGACTATGACTGGCCAACGATACATTAATGATGTTCTGCTACCTCATGTTCACATGTTCCGTGGTGCTGTTGGTGATAGATTCATTTTCATGGACGACAACGCAACATGTCATCGAACAGTCGCTGTCCAGGAGTGTCTTGAGAGCGAGGATATTCAACGCCTCGTATGGCCAGCACGTTCTCCAGATCTGAATCCCATTGAAAATGTGTGGGATGCTTTGGGGAGGAGTCTTGCTGGTCGCTAATGCCCTCCAATAAACAAGGACACCCTCATCCGTGCACTGACAGAGGAATGGGATAAATTACCCCAACAGCTGCTTGATAATGTTGCGCAAAGCATGACACGACGTGTGGAATCTTGCATCGCCCTCCATGGTGGCCATATCCTGTATTGACATCTTACGCCGGAACGCCTGCGGACGGTAATTGCATTTTTTTCACGTTTACGTATTCTGCACAAAATGGCCTGTTTGTCCCTTGAACACGTTCCAAAGCCTTCTGGATTTCAGAGCACAATAAATTGTCTTTCTTGTAATGTCCTGGCATTCTGACATTATTTTATTTCACTTGGCATCCAACCACACTTACTTTTTTATGCGCTATATAGCCGTTTATGATCCGTCCTTAGCAATTGTCCAGCAGTGTATTAAGAGTATAATAAACTAAAATTTGTAATTAGTATATTTAGAATAAAAGTGGAAATGAAATTAAGTATTCTTACTGTAAACGACAAAGGACGAATTCACTTGCAAAACCTGACGTGTACTACGTGGCACTAACAGGGGGCTTGCCCCTTGAAAGTAGCAACCCCAAAGATAATCCGCAAGCTAGTTTAAAAGAGAGTCCACGGCGGCATTCCTCACTCCTTTTAGCTGACACTACACTAAATCCTTGCCAAAAATAAATTTAGTTAACTCTAAAGTAAGACTTAGTTTGCTGAGGAAATTAATTTCACATTCCTCTAGTAAAAACCATGTTGTAGGAGAAGCAATGAACACGCATTTGCAACGAGACGCAAGCAGGTTGTCATGCTGGAAAAAGAATTGGCTTTGTTTTTTAGCAATAGGATAGATTTGTATTGTCAGAAATACTTATTGCTTACAATTAACTTTTTTTATTCCACTATATTTTGGTCTTGCCGTAAATGTGGTACAGTGTTGATTGACATTGCCTTGATAAAGCGAGCAATGTTGAGCCATATTTATTGCATATCTTTTTGAAAGTTGGTAGAGTCTCTTTTCGCTTCTTGTATATGATAGTTTTGCCAAATATTTTTTTGCAATCGTTGCGAGGAATAGTTGATTTTTGATTTTCTTATGAATATATACATTTATTATAGTGTTTCTTTATAGAAACAGTAAAATTTTCAAAAGCAATATGCCATTATGTCTTAAAAGAAAAGTATTTGATAAATGCATCCTTCCAGTGCCTACGTATGGTGCAGAGACGCGAACCTTAACTAAAAGAGACATACAAAGGCTGCAGACAACTCAAAAGAGGCATGGAGAGGTGCATGCTTGGTGTAACCAGGAGAGATAAGAAGAGGAACTCGTGGATCAGAAAAATTACAAGAGTGGAAAACATCATGATCAGAGTAAAATCCCTGAAATGGCAATATGCTGGACATACTGCCAGAAGGACAGACCATTTATGGACAGTCGAAAGTTTAGATTGGATTCCAAGAGACTTGTAACGTACCAGGAGATGTGACGTACCTGCCAGAAGGACGCACACGACATAAAGGCAGATAGGAATCAGAATAAAATGTCCGCGTAGCTCAATTGGTAGAGCAACTTATTCCGGAATGAGTGGACCCGGGTTCGAATCCTGGCGAGGATAAAAATGACGGAGAAATTAACTTCGTTATAATGGCGCCCGAACTATCCGGATGACCCGACCGTTCACAATCTCGCAATGGTGTGATGTTATTTCCACACCGCGAGATAGGAAAAATAAGAGCAGCACTTCGAAAAAAAAAAAAAAAAAAAAATAAGGGGGAGATGATGTAACGTACCAGGAGATGTGACGTACCTGCCAGAAGGAGGCACACGGCATAAAGGCAGATAGGAATCAGAATAAAATGTCCGCGTAGCTCAATTGGTAGAGCAACTTATTCCGGAATGAGTGGATCCGGGTTCGAATCCTGGCACGGATAAAAATGACGGAGAAATTAACTTCGTTATAGACTGGAAAAGACCCAGAAGAAGACCACGTGGGAAATGGGTGGATGAAATTGGGTGTAACCAGGAGAGATAAGAAGAGGAACTCGTGGATCAGAAAAATTACAAGAGTGGAAAACATCATGATCAGAGTAAAATCCCTGAAATGGCAATGGTATTGGTAACTGTGGTACCCAGTTTATTGCTGTAACGAAATACAGACATAGGAGATTCATTAAAAGCTGCAGTACAGAAAACAACAGTGCGGAAAGTCAGTAAATACACGATTCAGCACAACGTTACACAGAAAGGAAATGAATATGCACACGAACAATGAATGGCCTAACAGCATGTCAAACACTTTAACACATGTGCACAAATGCATGAAATGTACTATGCTATCATAAATCAACCGAACGGAACTGAAATGTGGTTAGAGCGCAAAACAACATTGAGTACCTCTGCAACTTTATAAAAATAACACAGGTAACAAACGTACCACTATAATAATCCGCGATAGAGGAAAGCACTAACACAGCAAACACTCACAATTATAGGTAATTAAAAAAACAGGCACAAATTCAGGAAACAACAGATGAGATAATGAGGAGATCACACAAGTAACGAGATCGATTAGTTGTGAAAACACAGCAAAAACACGTAATTATCGCAACTTTAAAATACATTACTTGTGAAACACAGCCAAATACACAAATAAAGCAAATTTACAATACATTACTTGTGAATCACAGTAAAAACACACAATGAAAACATCAGAATCAACATGCACTAAGTCTGCAAAACCAGGGAATCTGCGAACGGGTTCGCAAATCCCCTAGCATTGAGAGAACAAAAAGTAATCGGTGTGAGGAAGAGAGCTAAAGGTCATCGGTAAAAGGATAGAAGGTATCACATATATGCTTCTCAACGAGCTCCTTCAAGGAGGAGAGACGGCGCGTGTAACGTCTCAAAAAAAGCTGATACCGAGGATCGGTGGCACACAGAGATTTAAAAAGTGACACATAAGCTTCGAATTGCGTTACCGCTGCATACAGGTCCAGGTCAGGTGAGTGAAGGAATTCTTCAGAACCAACAATCGTACGTGCAGGTTGAAAAAGACGTAAAAGTTGCTGTCGGGACAGTGGTCCAGGAATTGGAGGAAACGTATCAACGACCTGTAGAACCTCAGCATCAGAGAGAGGATTGACAGGACCTGAGCGGAGAAGCATACTGTTTGAAGAATCATCAGGTGGAGAAACACCGGAACCGGAAACCTCGGGAACACTAGATGAATCCTCAGAATGTGGCACAGAAAGTTGTTTTAACTTTTTCTGATTTACAGCGCCTTTGGAAGTTCCAATCCGCTTCGAAGAAGAAGCTGAGGCGGATGTATCCGTTAGTGGATCAAGCTCACCTCCCAAGTCAGGAGACGAGGAAACGAACGTCGCCGAAGAAGCAGTACGTAGCTGAGCTGCCTTAGTGGAGACTGGTACAACAGCCGAGGCTTCAGGAAGATGTTGCAACAAGGGTATGGTAGACAAGGTTGTAAATTGAGATCCGATATCCGAGAAGCTAGGAGAAGAGCCAGACGGCCGATCTGCCAAACCACCACTCAACACACCCGGATCGGAACACTCCGCTGTAGACACATCTGTAGTCGAAGACAACTTTGTCAATCTTGAAGGTGGATGCTCAATCTTACGGGTCGTTAGAGGAGGAAAGGCAGCATTGTCCGTGACGGAAATGTTCGTCTGACAGAGAAACGAAGAATTCGCGTCAGGCAAACTACCGGTAGTGGCGATTATAGAAAAACCAATGTGGTCAGCAGTGGGATGCGAACTTGAAGAACGTCCACGTCGAACGCGGTCACAGGAGGAAGTGGTGTGATTATGTGTTAAACAGTGTGCACAATAATGAGCAGTGAAAATCTTGAAACTGTACGTTCGTGTGCCAATTTCAACAGTAGCTTCTGTAGGGCAATCCGCCAAGGCTTTCTCGGTGGGAAAGACGACCAATAACTGACGGCGAGGTCCGGTAGCATGTGCAAATCGAGTTCCGCGGGGAGCGTCAGAGAGGCGACGGACCTTGCCAACAATTTTACAAACATAACTGACAAGGAGAGGAAGTGCATTATCCGGCACTTCCTGTGGAACAGGATAGAACGTGATGTTCACCGGCCGCTTGGAAAGAGGCGACGGGATGAGATGGTTTGTCCGAATCGAAAGTCTGTTTGCAAGAAAAAAGTGAGCATACTCCTTGTGATTGAATTGTACCGAAATACCCCGAGGAGTACGGGAAATTCCTGCAATGGACGCAGACGACACATGCCCAGAGAGGGCTTCCATGTAGCGTGGCAATGGAGTATTTGGTAAAGCATGAAAGAGCACACCTCTATCCAGGAGGTTATGGAACTCACGGCCAATCTGCGAATTGTCATCTATCGTTACCTTCACCTTGTGGTTGGATACCTGAATAATAGGTGTTGCTTGCAAAAGACCATCTGGATGAGAGGAATCGGACGTAGAAGTAGCGCCTCGTTGCACTTTAGAGGCAAATGACATCCTCGGAAGAGAAGTCTGTTCGGATCCGTCAGGCACAGAAGGCTGTGAGGGAAGAGAAGCACAGACCAAAGGCAAGGCAGTAGAATCAGTAGTACCCAGAGAGGGCACCGGGCAGATGCAGGAGCTGAAGAAGAAAGCGCAGCCAAGTCCAGTAAAGGCACCGGTGCAGGAGTACTAGAAAGCTGGGAAGGCATCTGAGCAGACACATCTGAGGAAGAGAGTATGTTAACTTCCATGGACGTGGGAAGTGTGACGTGACGTGCATCCGCCACGCCCATAGATGATAAAGAAATACCGGAAGCCGCAATGTTGGCAGTTACCAAACGAAAACAAACGAGCAAACGATAAGAAAACGGATGAATATGAACTAATATGAGGATGAGAACGCTAGAAAAGTAGCTCAAAATGTACACAGTACCTTTAGACAGCCGGGCCACGCAACAGGTGAGTGAGGGACGAGGTATTCCACACTAAAATGCATAAAATATTGGAGCCCCCAACACTACGTCTGTCACGAACGAGCAATGGGCTGGACATACTGCCAGAAGGACAGACCATCGATGGACAGTCAAAATTTTAGATTGGATTCCAAGGGACAGGAAAAGACCCAGAAAAAGACCACATGGGAAATGGGTGGATGAAATTCGGTGTAACCAGGGAGATAAGAAGAGGAACTCGTGGATCAGAAAAATTACAAGAGTGAAAAACATCATGATCAGAGTAAAATCCCTGAAAAGGCAATGGGCTGGACATACTGCCAGAAGGACAGACCATCGATGGACAGTCGAAATTTTAGATTGGATTCCAAGGGACAGGAAAAGACCCAGAAGAAGACCACATGGGAGATGGGTGGATGAAATTCGAAAGTATGCGGGAGTAACATGGAAGAGACTGGCACAAGACAGACCGTTGTGAAAGAAACTTGGGGAGACCTTCGTCCAGCAGTGGATTGATATTGGTTGACAATGATGATGATGATATACATTTATATTATACATTTTACGAAATTTAGTTACGATCTAGATATCCAAACTTTATTAAATTCCTTTAGAGCTGTGAGGGAAAAACTCTTACCCTAATTACTATCCGTCTTCCTACAGATTTATCAACGTTTTTAAATCATTCTCTTGAACTCTGCGGCAACATATCCTTTCATTCCATTTATTTAATTATAGAACAGTAGCGGTATCCAATTTCATAAACATTTTTAATGTTTCACTGTGTTAGATGCATTTCTCCTTGGGTTTTTATTTTTCCCCTCTTTTTTTTTTGAATTCCCACTTCGGTATGTGACTTCGCGACTTCAGAGCACGACAAAAAGATTTTAAATTAAAAGAGGGAAAAAGGAAACTTTGAGATACGAGCATTCTTATTCTCTCTGTTGTGCACCGTTATCAACTTCGAAGTTCAAGCGACAAAAGCGTTGACATGTACCAACACGACTAACATAGGTAATGACATCACGCAAACAGGAACAAAAAAAAACATATGAAGAAAAAAACGAGCTCTGCCAGGAATGGAGATTAAGCTCTTGATAGATTTTTTCCTGCTGCTTTTTCATATTTTCCAGCGCATTCTTTCGATACGAAAAAAAAGTGAGAAAAGTTACTTCTTTAATGATTTCGTTTAAAGTATACTGGTAATGAAGTTTTTGATAGAAAAATAAGATTGACGAACATTTTTCAAAAAATGGCCAAAATAAATGAATAAAGAGCAGAAATTTCATTTACTTTTAAATCAGAACAAAAATGGTGTTAAGGGAATGAATCAGAGAGACAGGTAATTTTATCTGAAGGAAACGTGTTACTCATATTGATAGGTTTCCTGTACAATCAAGAGGATTTATGTTTGCTGTATATAAAATTTTCGTAGCTGATACACTTCAGTTATAATGAATTTACTTGACACTCACATTTTTAAAACATCGTCATGAGGACATTTGCTTAGTTTCTTTCTATTTGGTGTGCAACTTAATTCTCGGCTCCTAGCCGCAAGCGATCATAGAACGTAGGCTAATGCAAATAGCTGTGTGTGATAACGGCTGATTGCAGCCCCATCCAACAGCTATCCAGGCAACCGTAACCGCTCACAGCTGTAGTGACAGAAGCAACGAAAGTTAACAGTGAAAACAATATCGTTCGAGAAGCAACATTTGAGGCACAGCCTCCTGTTCGCGTTTCAGTTGAAACAAAGTGTCCAGCAAATGATCTGTCCTGCTTTAGGTGAGGCTGCTGTGTCCTACAGTACGTGTAAGAATTCGTTCCAGCGGTTTAAACAGGGAAATTTCGATCTCCGTGATGTAGAACGTCCGGGACAGCCACAGACAGTTGACGATGAGGAACTGGAACAACTGTTGGACGCGGATCCCTGTCGCACACAGTCAGAGCTCGCCCAGGAACCCGGAGTAACACGGCAAGCCATTGCATAGTGCCTGCACAAGCTTGGGCGGATTCACAAAGAGGGCCGTTGTTTGCCCCCCCCAACTCACATCTGCGATCAAGTCTAGGCGCTACAATCTTGCTCTCCAGATTCAAGAAGAAGAATTTCCTCCACAAGATTTTGACCTGTGATGAGAAGTGAGTCCTCTACGATAATCCTAAGTGGCGCAAATCGTGGGTTTATCCAGGTCAGCCTACCACCAGTACCGCCAAACCGAATATCCATGCCAGAAAGTTGTACCTGTGCATATGGTGGGATCAGAGCGGTGTCGTACACTATGAGTTGCTCAAACCTGGTGAAAAAGGTCAATGCTGAGTGTCATTGTCAGCAACTCATTCGTGTGAGTGACGCAATGGAGGCGAAAAGGTCATGCACCGGCAAGGGCAGAAGGTCGGTCCTGTTGCCTTAGGATAACGCGCGTCCTCACACCGCGAAAACGACTTTAAACACGATCACCCACCTGGGATGGAAGATTTTGTCCCACCCGGCGTATTCTCCTGACTTCGCCCAATCGGATTATCACCTCTTTCGCTCCCTGCAACATCACCTGAGTGATACGCACTTCACTTCTGTCGAGGAGGTCCACACAAGTATTGATGACTTTATCAACTCGAGACAGCCCTCTTTTTTCCCGCAGTGGCATTTGGCAGCTCCCTGACCGAATGGCTCAAATGTATCCAACACGACGGGGATTATTTCCCTGATTAGGTACGTATTCGATTTGCTATAATTTGCTGTCAAGGTGTCGTGCCTGTTTCCGTGAATTAAGTTGCACACCTAATATATATATTCACCGAGATGCAATATTACTAAGCACCTCAATTGTAACTTAAATTTAGAGATTTAGGTCATTTCAAACGTTTTGAATACTGCGAGGCACTTCCCATAGGATGATTCCATCGCTCCAATCGTTGCGGCAGTTGTGAGTCAGACTTCAGTATATAAAGTTGTGTTTGCGTTTGCTGGCTAATTTGTTCCTGTTAAGAAGACTTCTGCCTAGAAATGGAGGAAGAAAGTCAGTCAGGCCAGATCTCGCGTAGCGACCAACGATCCTACATTAAAATGGAAATATTGCAAGGAAAATCCCCTACCAAAATTCATAACGCTTTGTGTGACGTTTGTGGCGTTAGTGTAGTGGATTGTAGCCCAGTGTATAGGTGGGCGTCTCATTTCCGCCAAGGTCGGAAAAGCGTCGAAGACGACCCAAGAAGCGGCCGGCTATCAGATGCAACGGACGACACTTTAGTGGTTATTGTCAACAGCATTTTGGAAGAAGATCGATGGAAAACATGTAAAAAGATTGGATTTGAAATGAACACGTCTGCCGCTTCGGACTTCAGAATCCTAACTGAAAATTACAGAAGAGAGAAGTGGCTGCCAAATGGGTTCTGCATAATCTGAGTGAAGAGCAGCAAGCAGTTCAAAAAGGGATCGCGGAAGAATTGCTTCAGTGGTACGATACAGAAGGAAAGCAGTTCAAAAAAGGACAGCGGAAGAATTGCTTCAGTGGTACGAGACAGAAGGCAAGCAGTTTTTGGACAGAATGGTTACTATAGGCGAAACCTGGATACACGATTTTGAACCAGAACTGAAATCTAAGTCCGCTCAGTGGAAACACCACTGAGTTGTCACCAGAAAAATTCCGCCGCCAACAATCGAAGGTTAAGCTGATGATGATAATGGTTTATGACAAAGTTGGGGTGACAGCAACAGACAGACTGCCTGAGAGGACCACTGCAACAGCGGAATACTACAGAAGGTTCCTGCAAAATGTTTTGCACCCAAAGATTCGCCACAGAAGCCCCGACATACTTAAAGATGGTGTCATCATTTTGTACAACGCGAGTCCGCATGTGGCCTGTACAGTAAGATACATTCAGGATAAATATGGTTGGGAATGTACAGTAAGAGACATTCAGGATAAATATGGATGGGAATGTACAGTAAGAGACATTCAGGATAAATATGGATGGGAATGTACAGTAAGAGATATTCAGGATAAATATGGATGGGAATGCACAGTAAGAGACATTCAGGATAAATATGGATGGGAATGTACAGTAAGAGACATTCATGATAAATATGGATGGGAGTGTACAGTAAGAGACATTAAGGATAAATATGGATGGGAGT
Source organism: Macrothele yani (assembly GCA_039090855.1). Taxonomy (NCBI): domain Eukaryota; kingdom Metazoa; phylum Arthropoda; class Arachnida; order Araneae; family Macrothelidae; genus Macrothele; species Macrothele yani. Next base: position 6,769,115 of record CM077030.1, on the reverse strand, counting down.
GTACAGTAAGAGACATTAAGGATAAATATGGTTGGGAATGCACAGTAAGAGACATTCAGGATAAATATGGATGGGAATGTACAGTAAGAGACATTCATGATAAATATGGATGGGAGTGTACAGTAAGAGACATTAAGGATAAATATGGATGGGAGTGTACAGTAAGAGACATTCATGATAAATATGGATGGGAGTGTACAGTAAGAGACATTCAGGATAAATATGGATGGGAATGTACAGTAAGAGATATTCAGGATAAATATGGTTGGGAATGCACAGTAAGAGACATTCAGGATAAATATGGATGGGAATGTACAGTAAGAGACATTCATGATAAATATGGATGGGAGTGTACAGTAAGAGACATTAAGGATAAATATGGATGGGAGTGTACAGTAAGAGACATTAAGGATAAATATGGTTGGGAATGCACAGTAAGAGACATTCATGATAAATATGGATGGGAGTGTACAGTAAGAGACATTAAGGATAAATATGGATGGGAGTGTACAGTAAGAGACATTCAGGATAAATATGGTTGGGAATGTACAGTAAGAGACATTCATGATAAATATGGATGGGAGTGTACAGTAAGAGACATTCAGGATAAATATGGTTGGGAATGTACAGTAAGAGACATTCAGGATAAATATGGTTGGGAATGTACAGTAAGAGATATTCAGGATAAATATGTATGGGAATGCACAGTAAGAGACATTCAGGATAAATATGGATGGGAATGCACAGTAAGAGAAATTCATGATAAATATGGATGGGAATGTACAGTAAGAGACATTCATGATAAATATGGATGGGAGTGTACAGTAAGAGACATTAAGGATAAATATGGATGGGAATTACTTCCCCACGGCCATCCAGTTTTGCCATGAGCCCACCAGAGTTTGACTTGTTCCCAAAACTGAAGAAGTCACTCCGTGGGAAATGATGCAGTGACATTCAGGATGTTTCTAATGAGGTGACACGAGTAATCTGACACCTCAACAATGAAGGTGTCTTGACTGGAACACAGATTTTCCCAAACGTTGGGCCGCTGTCTTAGAAAAACATGGATATTACTTCGAAGGTTTGTAAAGATATGTTGTGAAATAAATTCGTCTTTTAAGAAATAACCCACGGTGTGCAAAACATTTGAAATGAACATCGTATGCAGAGGATTTTTGGAAAACAGTGGCTGACCCCAGGTCGTAAACAGCCCTTAGAAGTAGGAAGCTTGGGCTAGAGAGCCCGACAAGAAAGTCAGACTCAAGCGAGGCAGAAAGGGAGAGGAAGATGCCCTTATTTGTAACCGGGTGACCAGTACACTGGGTCCGACGGCTGAATGTGCCTATTCGACGCCCGACGGATATTTAGTAGTTTCAGCGTTTGTATCTCGCTGGGATCGAACCTGAGACTTCTCTGTAGCATTCACGTAAGTTGACCACCAGGCCACACGCGAACCTCGTCACTAAAATTCCTCACTCCAGCACTTAAGAAGGCACGTGAGCATGGTGTGTGGTATAAATCAGACAGATCACTTATCAAGCATTAATTAGTACATGGCATAAGTATTATTCTATTGAGAGTCGAAATGCACAAAACGATTGATCGGAACGACTTTGTACGTGGCACAAGAGTTAACGACAGGCGTGCCGGGTTCGATTACTTCCCAAACGACTGCTCTTCTGGCTTTTACGGAGCAAACGTGGCAAGGGTTGATCGTGAAAGATGTGACACGCAAAAGCTTTTAGCAGTCGACGATCCTGTGGTCGAAAATTGTTTATGGATCCAAGGGGACAAAGAAGCTTGGCGACATAGTCATCGGTTGTGGCAACCGCTTCTCGATGTTGTCTGATACTTGATGCATTCGGAGATCACCATCATGGGCACATCAAATTTAACACTGTAGTGATTTGTTCGCCATTCTTCCCTCTAATCCACGATATGTTTTGGTTCACGCGATCGGCGATTTCTGGAAGTCTTTTGCATGCCGCACCATTCATGGTAAACCCTTGCTCCGACTGCTCGTGGAAAGTCCAGTATGACGGCCGTCTAGAAGATTGTGATTTTTAGGCCTGACACCAACTATCATGCATTGGGTTGGAAAGAATGCAATGTCTGCAAACGTAAGGCAACAGAACAGTGCTAATTACCATATATACAAGCACAAATCAGTCCAAAATGTAGTCACCAACGTTTGTCACGACTCTCTCACATTGTTTATGCAGCTGTTGGATACCGTTCTAGTAGAATTGTGGAGGATTGGACGCACATAAGTGAGTAAGTGCGAGTTAGAGATCGTTCCTGTTGGTGAACCGCTACTCGTCCAGATGACCTGAAAAGGTGGTAGTCGCCAGGATCAATGTTCGGGGAATAAGCTGGGGGCGGCAGCATGTCCCTTCTCTTGTGTCAGGTCACCTGTGTTGTGTGAGGTCTCGCTCCATCATGCTGCAGGAGGACGCCATTGCGGATCAGTAGTGCTCGTTATTTCAACGTGAGAGATGCGTGCAGATCGTTGAGCTGAAGGCAGTACACATCTGCGATGATAGTGGTGTTGTCCGGAAGCAGCTCAAACAAACACGACACCCTCATATCCCCATCAAACAGACAGCAGTACCTTACGAGGGTGTACCCCAGCTTTGAGGGTCTGCATGGGTTTCTTTTTTATGTCCAACCACTGTTTCTAAGCTGCGACATTGTAATACAGGACCCATTTCTCGTCACTTGTCACAATGTGGTCCAAGAACGGTCCAACTTGGTTAAATGCAAGCACAGAAACGCATGCACTCATGCGATTTGCTTTCTGCTCAACCGTTAGTTGATGGGGTACCCAAACTCGCTTCCTGTGCACCTTCCAAAGTTGACACAGGTGCGTGTTAATGCTAGTGTGGGTAGTTCCCAGAAGTTTGGTCATCACCCGCGGGATCACACGAGGGTCGGTCTCCACTAAGGTCTTCAGTATGTCCATACCACTAGCGCGGGTCCTCTAACTTTGGAACGGTCTGACAGGTCAAACCTTTCCTTTCAAAACCATTCGATCAAACGACAGCACTGACGATATCAAATGGCATTGGGTTACACACTGGTAATGCTCCTTACAGCATTTCAGGGGGTGTTACCGCTACGAAACGTATACAGCATGCAATGGCGGATGTGCTCCTTATCCACTTCTATGTTGTATGGCGCTTACACTCTTCTCCTTCTGACGGCTAACTGCCACTGACTTAAGCCACCTACCTGCTGATGTCATGCCGACGTGTTCCATAATCTCAATGGCCAATATGCGCCGCGGTCGGAGCTTCGACTTCAGGTACCCAGTCATCGTACATATATTCTTTCTAAACCAATACGTTCAAAGTATGTTAAATCCCTCATTTTACCGACTACGATCCTCAGTTGAACGCTAACTGATTCTATACGAGCTGTTCTGCTTGATTTTTACTGCACACCGTGCTATGTACCGTCTAACGCGATGAAATGAGCCGTTTGAATGACGAAGACTAATTAACTGCCACCATTGTGTGTATTAGTAGGTCATTTCAGAAATGAATGAAAAATGAATCTCTTCAAGTAAATGGAAGGCGAGCAGGAAATTATTCGGCACAGACGCGCCTTATTTTACTGTTTTTCCCGTAGTCAACTTCGCAGAAACCTAGAAATTTTTATCGCTCTGAGCTTCAATTGCACACCAAAGAGCCAACATATTATAACCATCTGCATAATATGACGCTGATCGTCCATGTACGACCAAAACAACCAGCTCTTATCCAGCAAAGCATTGACTCTACAAGATTTCTAAAGATGTTTTGTGGTATCTGGTAACAGCACGCTACAAATAGACCTTTTAACTTATGTAAGTTAGGTGGTTAAGCCGCAACAGATTAAATTTGTTGTTCCAACACATGCTCGATTTGATTGATGGCTGGGGAATTTGGAGGTCAGAGCAATATCAGGAAGACTTCCTCATGCCCCTCGAACAATTGTCGAACAATCTGGGCAGTCTGGCATTGCGCGCATTATCTGCTGAAAGAAGGCACCACTACAGGGAATTACCGTTGCCATGAAAGAATATACCTGGTCTGTAGTGATGTTTTGGTAGGTGGTAGACGTATTTTCTCCTGCACATGAATGACTGGACCGGGTGTTTTTCAGCAGGACATTGCCCAAAGCATCACACTCTCTCCAAAACCTAGTTTTCGTTCCACGGAACTGACATTTTCCATGTAAACGACGCAGATGCCGTCTACACGGTGCAACAGAAAACGAGATTTATGCGGCCATAAAACCTTCCTCCAATCATTCAAGGTTCAGGTTTTATGCTCGTGTGCTTATTATAGGCACTTTTGACGGCGATCCGAGGCCAACCGGGGTACTCGGAGCGGTATGCGTCTATGCAGCCCCATTTTCAGCAGAGTTCGATGTAGTGTGTGTTGTGACACACTACGCCCGTCACCAACATTCAAATTACAGCCGAGGTTCGTCACAGTACCCCTTCTGTTGACCATACGGTAGAGCTTTCACTCACCTCTAGCATCGATGAGCCGTGGTCTGTCCATACCTTTCCGGCGATTTGTGGTTTTTCTCCCTCGGACCATTTTTTGAAGGTACTAACCGCCGGTAACCTTGAGTACCTCACAAACTTTACTGTCTCGGAAATTCTCTGACCCAGTCGTTTTGCCATTACAACAATTTGGCCTTTGTCAAACTCGCCTAAGTCCTCTGCCTTTCCCATGTGAAGAACAAGAACAAGACTGATTAACAGAGATCAGTACCTGGTGTTATTTATACAGTTTCATGACCTTCGCACTTTAGTTGCATTTACTTTGATTTGCATAAAACATGCTGCTCATAATGTTTTGTATTTTCCGTGAATAGCTTCAGTTGATTAGAAGTTTGTTGTCCAGAGAGTGATAAAGAGAGCAATATGAACGGAAATTGAGTGATGCAGATTAGAATCCCTATCAAGGTTTCTGCAGAGGTGGTTACCAGGAAGTTGAAGTAATAAGGTCGTTCTGTTCCCAAAATACTAAGAATGTATCAGTGTAGTTTCACTTCACTGAAAGCTTTGAAATGTATAAAATGTGGTTACAGAAAATGACTTGTTTATTAAAAAGACGAGCAGATTTCTCTAAGAAAATTCTTTTGTGAATATGTATGATTTTTTAAAAAATTTCTTTCAATCTGGAAGAAATTTTGTGCTCTTTATTTAGTAAGAGGAATATACTGGGCTACCAAAAGCACAGTCGTATTAGAATAATATGACAACCTACCTAATAATGGGAATAACCACCCTTGGCCCGGATGAGAGCGGCGAGACGGCGTGGCATGGACACAATGAGACCCTGGAAGGTTGCCCGAGGCACACATGCCCATTCGGACTGCAGCAGAGCAGGGAGGTCCCGGAGATTACGTGGTTGTGGGTCAACACATTGATCTTCTCGATCCAAATAGTACCACAAATGCTCTATGGGACTGAATCGCCGGCCAAAGGTGAACGGGGACATCGCCGTCGTGTTCTTGGAACCAGTCAAGCAGCCCCTTGGCGACGTGGCACAGCGCATTGTCCTGTTGGTAGACACCATCACCACCAGGGTAAAAGTCCAACATGAAGGGATGTATGTGGTCGGCGAGGATGGACAGATAGCCACTGGCGTTCAGGGACCCATCCAGTGGTACCAGTGGTCCCAGGTCATACAGAGAAAACATTCCATAGACGTGCACACCGACACTGCCGGCGGCCTGTACTTGACCGACAAGAGTGTCCGTGTGTTGGTTCTCGTGTGTCTGATGCCATATCCGCCACCGTCCGTTACTTCTGTGGAGTAGAAACCTCGATTCGTCAGAGAAGGCAACTTATTTCTACTCTCCAACTTCCCAATGACGGTAGCGCCGTGCGAACTGCAATCATCGTTGCCGATAGACCTGGGTTAACATGGTAGCTTGACGTAGCGTCTACTCCTGAGGCTATGCACAACAGTGTTCACTCTACTTTTATCGGAAACACGTACCTGCGTACCCTAACGTTCATTTGCGTGGTCAGTTGCTGTACTGTTGCGCGTCGATTGCCATAAACCAGTCAACGGAGGCGACGTTCTCTAGTGGGGTATATGGTCTTTGGCGCTCTACAGTTATAACGTCTGGAGGTACTCAATGTGTTAGCGGTCCATTCTAGGTACACCATTACTACAGCACCTGACTAACAGCCCACGAAGTTTGCTGTTCTTCCACCCTTGGAGCGTTTACCGATTATCATTCATTTTCCGAAGTGGAAGTCTTCTACCCTTGGAGCCGTAGCCGATGATCATTCCTTTTGGAACGACCGTCAAATCACTGCCTCTTCCCATTGTGCTCACGTAACACACTATAGCTTATCTGTCCTGGCCAGCCGCTTATATCTCCGTGTGGTCGCCCTTGTCACGTGCACTCTATGAAGCGCCTGGGCGTGTACACTGTGATTCCGGGGGTAGTCATATGATTCTTATACGACCGTGTAAACCTTATGGAAACAATTTTTCCCATTAGTATGTCGTTCATAGAAATTTCATTCTCGTCCTTTACTCACATGTTAAGAATAATTAGCAATGTGCAATCATTGCGTGGCAATTCTTAATTCTGATCTGGTGAGGAAGGGACTAATTTACGTGTTGCAGAAATATCTTTTCATTAGATAAAAATATATTTTCAAGCTTAGTCTTTGTTTTGCCTTTGACACTTTGAAAAACAGTCCGATTAAAATGAAAATTATCTAATTTCTTTCAAGAAGTATAATCTCTTTCATAGAAAATTTTGCCATTCTGCGCTTTTGTGAGCTTTGTGCTTCCTAATAAGCATACACCTCTGGAATTTAACACTTTGTGAGAAAAGTAAAGGCACGTTTCTCTCTCGTGAATTCATATTTAAGGTCGAAATGCACTTACCCACAAGCATACTAGGCCAACTCTACCAAACTCACCGCAAAGTTACGAAAACCTATTAAAAGGATTTATTTTGCTGGGTTTCGTTGAAATAGAAACGCAGAGAATCCATATTAAACCTCTGGTTCGAAATCATAGGAGTTCGTTTCCGCTTAAAGAGGTCATTGTTATTATGTATGATGGAATTCTAACCGTAGCTTTAGATAAAGGATATTCGATCAAAAAATTTCGCGAAAATGTTTTTCTGATATATCGTGAAAATCTGTCTCAGTCCAAATAAATGAAGTAGATAAAATATATTTTAGTGCTAGGCTCAAATTTGTAAATACCTTTAAAATATATTGAACACTGTCCCTTAAATATTGAGCCCGAAGTACAGAGTTGTGAAAAAAAAATCAAAGCGCAACAGAGACGCAAAATGTTTAATGTCCTGCAGTAGCGAAACAGGTAAATGTCAAGACGCCTGTTGGATACTGTTTCGCTGAGGGAGTAATATACAAATCAAAGAGTCCGATACAACTAAAGTTTGCATCAGAGGATATTAGTGCAACATGGAATCTAAATGTGGAATATATATATGTCGCAAATAAAGATTGTCATGAAGATTCAAAAGAGTGAAATGCCTTTGAGAGTTCAGTGGCCTGCCTATAGAGTTAAGTTGATTCTTTCGTCAAGCATTTTGTAATCTAAAAAACTGGACTATTTTGAAAGAAGCTTAACAGCTGTCTGGAGTCCTGTGTTTAGCTCTATACGAATGACAACCGAAGTAGCACACTGACTTTGGCCAACGGTTGGCCAAATGATATTTTTGCGTCTGCAGCGTTGGGCGAAGGTTGCGTTGTTTATTGAAGATTGGCCAACAGTTTTCCAACCACACATGACCAACCATTTATAAACAAATGACCACTTAACGGTTGTCCGATGGTTGTCCACCCACACATGACCAGCCATTTATCTTCAAATTACAACTTACCATTGTCCAACGATTGTTTAACCACACATGACCAACCATTTATCCACAAGTGACAACTTAACGTTTGTCCAACGGTTGGGAAACTGTATCCCTCCCAACATATATTTAAAAATAAGTTGGAAAACTGTGTTTCAACCACTGGACAACTGTATACCAATCATAGGCAAACCAATGTCCAATGCCAGTTTGCAACAGTTTTCCAATGTTGGTCCAACACATTTCCAATTGTTGGCCGCCGATTCGCCTCGTCGCTGGGCCGACCGTTGAAAGCCCACGGTTGGTCCAACATAATATTGCTACCTGGTAACCTTTGTGATGACAACATACCAGATGGAATCTTAGAAAAACAGTACCCAGGCTACATTCGGACCTTAGCTACAAGAAACGAGATATCCTTCTATACCTTAACTACACTGCTGGCCACCCAAAATGCAACACCAAGAAGGACACGAGATAGCAAAGCCAGATTTACTGGACACATAACAACATATACAAAGATGAAACGATTGAGCTTACAGACCCGTGCGACTTGCGGAACATGCAGATATCAATAGTTCGTGTGGCCCCCATGGCTGGCAATAACGGCCGCTACATGCCGCGGCATCGAACGAAAGAGGCTTTGGATGTGGGATTGGGGTATGTCGGTCCAGGCTGCTTCCACACGTTGCCACAGTTCATCAGGCGTAGCCGCGGGTGGTGCTTGCCGGGCCACTAGGTTGCCGATCAGCGAATAGACGTGTTTGATGGGCGACATATCGGGAGAACAGGCGGACCACAGCAGCAGTGACACCTGGTGGGCCGTAAAGAAATGTTGCACGATGCGTGCCACGTGCGGGCACGCATTGTCCTGTTAAAACGTGGCCGCTGGCAGGTCCTGCAGGTAAGGGAGGACTACAGGCTCTAAAACGTCGGAGATGTAGCGGTGTCTGTTGAGTGTACCGGCGATGCGTACCAGAGGGGTGCGGGTGTCATATTCAATTGCGCCCCAAACCATAACGCCAGGCGACGGACCGGTATGGCGATAATGCAGGCGTCATATAGTCTCTCGCCGCGGTGCCGCCACACGCGGATCCGATCATCGTGGTGTTGCAGGCAGAAGTGTGATTCGTCGGAGAAGACAATGCCGTGCCATTCCGTAGTCCAGTTGCGGCGTTCAACGACCCAATGCCGCCGCACTCGGCGGTGGTGTAACGTCAATGGTAATCGGAGCAATGGGCGCCGTGCGACAAGTCCGCGTTCCTGCAGGCGACGTCGAACGGTACGTGCTGACACGGTTGTTGTGCAACACACCCTAATTCCTGAGCTAACGTTCATGATGGGGCGGTGCGAGCCGTCAATGCTCGCCGCACAACATGCCGGTCCTCTCGTTCGGTGGCGTGCTGCGGCTGCGGCAATCGCTCACGTCAGTCCGTACGTCCCTCCTGCACCCACAGAATCCACACTCGCCTCACTGTGGCGGGATGTCGTCCCACACGGCCGCCGATGTCTCAGAACGATAAACCGCTGTACCGATAAGCCACTATTCGTCCTCTGTCGAACTCCGAAACGTGCTGGAATGACTGCCGTATTCTGCGACGAGGCATCAGGAAGCTTCCCACGCATAGGTCCGGCAGCACAACACACTTCCACTACTTACACCCCGTCTTCTGTGCACCCTTCTTATAGTGCTTCTCGTTGGCGTGCCGGGCGCACATGATTTGCATATGCCCTGCAAGGCTAATGGTTTGCATGTCCTCTCGCGGGCGACGCATGCTGATAATTTCAGCTCAATCGGATGCTTCCTCCTTGGTGTTGCATTTTGGGTGGCCAGCAGTGTAGATGGCTTCAGAACGGTAACCCCTGTGTCCATTGACTGGCTGTTCTTGTGATTTTACGCCACCGAATTGAGACGGTATCATGTTTATGCTTTTTGGACCTTAGGGCATGGCATATTGTCTTGCTCACAGATGACTCGCGTTGCTTTCTGGAATCTAGAAGCAGGTGTCTGAAGCGGCGGATTTACACGCAAATAGACCAAGCGACTGCTTTGACTTTCGAGGAGTCGGCAAATTATTCTTCAAAATTAAACAACTTTCAGTGCGGCAATCGTTTTGCTTTAAGAAGCTTTCATGATCCTTTCTCAATGAACAAATTGAAATGAACGTTGATATGTAGAATTATAATTTACGTCTTTAACTTTATACCACAAAAAAAAAAAAGGTAAAGAAAACGCAGCTCAACAAATTTGGGTTGTTTGCTTTGCTATGGGTAGTAAAAATAAGGTAATTGATGGAATTTCTAAAAAGTGAAAGAAGAACATTGATTTTCAGTTACCATCAATTGATTCCGATAAAGATAAACCAATCGTTCTGGCAACAGCCGTGGAAAAGAAAAATCAAAAATTCCCAATTATGATCCTGTATTTCATCAATCAGTTTGTAAATACGGGAAATGGTCGTTCTAAGAAAACGATACCGCCAAACTTCCATATTATACATTACTTTCTTCTCTCTTTAAAAACTGAATATATAAAGTATTATAATAATAAAAAAAGAACAATAATATATTAATATTGTGAAATCGAGATAACGCAGGTGCTAAAATTATTACTAAAAATCTCAGAATATGGTAAATCCTTTAAATTGATTTTAAAATCATTATCAATTTAACTTAGTCCGGTTATGGGTGATTTCTATCATTAGTTCACAACAAATCCATTAGAAAGAAAATACAGGGTAATTCAAAATGATTGCACCTATTACAAATGACAATGTGTTTATGAAGATAAATAGGCAGCTGATATTCCTACACAAGAAAGAAGGAAGTTTAGAATTTTATTGGAACCTACTGCTGTGTTGCTATGGTGACGTAGGAAAGTGAGCTGTCCTTGCGCCAAAGCCAGTGGGAAGAAATGGCTACCGCAGCAGAAAAGGCGCTTTGCGTGCTGGAGTGGCTCCACAGGTCTCCGGACCTTACTACTTGTGACTTCTTATTGTAGGGGTATATCAAAGACCATGTGTATGTGCCATCTTGGCCGAGAACACTGCACGAACTAAAGCTTGCACTGGCATCAGTGACCACGGACATGCTTCATAATGTATGGCGCGAAATGGATTAACGTTTAGATGCTGTCCGCGTGATCCATGGGAAACATTTGTAAGGTATGGAAACAAAATTCTAAATTTCCTTCTTTGTTGTGCAGCAATGTGATCTATGTTCATAAATCAGGTATTTCCATTTGTAATCGGGCCAATCTTTTTTAATACCCTGTACATCATGCCGAAGAACTTTATTCTAAGACAGTAAAATATAAACCTAGAATCAAAGAACATCATTTTCTTGTAAGTGATTTGTGTACAATACAGAAACGAAAAGGTTCGTACGGATTGCCCGTAATGCAGTTGTTATTTTTGTGACTTTGAAAAGCTAGGAACACTTTGCTACCCAAAAGGATAGATCACTGTAAAATTCATATGCTCTGTGACAATCGGATGAATAGAATACCTACCTATGGGGCATTAATTTTGAGATAAAGTTACAGAAGCAACAGAGCTTCGTACCTTACACTTAACTTTGCATTGATGAATACAGGTAACAGATGCGTTTGTAAATACTATTATAGTGGGCACCACTGTTTGTGAAAATTGCAACACCAAGACAGAATAACGCTATTCAAAAGAAATTTATATCACAGATTCCGCATGTTACAGGAGACAACAAATTACGTTTGTAAAGCTACACAATATATTTTTTGCTTCAAAACTCAGTATCGTGTGAAGCGACTTCGAGAAACAATAACAGTCTCTACACGGAGTGGCACTGAATGGAAGACCCAGGTCTTTATATCTAAGACCGGAGAGTTCAGAGGGCTGTTCTACCCTACTGTTCAGAGGGCTCTACTATACACTTGTTTGTGAAAATTGCAACACCATGAATTACTGCTGGCGTTAGGTTGAAACTTACAGGATACGTACAACAGCTTGGAACATGAGAATGATTAAAAGGTCAGTAAAACAGTCCATCTTTAGTATAAAGAGCTGGCTCAAACCAGGTGTATCAATTAGTGAAGAGCCGACTTTGAGACGAAAGAGTGTTTCTTCCGTCTTACTATGTCGGTCACCGAAGAAGGTCGCATTATAAACACCGGACGGACTTTGAGCGAGGAAGGATTGTTAGGATGAGAGAAGCTGGATTTTCGTACGGAGAAATTGCTTCTTGTACAGGACGAAACGCTGGTATAGAGATGCAAACATTGCGTCAGTGGACAAATGAGGCTTGGACGCATAGCAATCCGGGAAATAGACCGCAAAATCTCACGACTGCATGGGAAGACCGACACCTCTACCGCATGGAAGTGACCGAACGCACAATGACATCCAAGCTGTTAGCGCAGCAATGGAGCACTGTGACAGATCAGAATTTGTCCTCTAGCACAACTCGATATCGCCTGCTTAACAGAGGACCAGTCTCTAGCAGCCCATTGGTGCGCATTCCTTGATCCTCAACCACAGTCGCCTCAGGCTTCAATGGGATCTAGAACACAGACATTGGCGCGCTGATTAGCAACAGGTCGTTTTTTCTGACGAGCCACGATTCAACTTAATGCACCATGATGGTCGCATACGTGTTCGAAGACATCGTGGCGAACGGTACCTTGTGGAGTGCATTTCGCAACGTCATGCCGACCCAACGCCTAGCGTGATAGTTTAGGGCGCCATTGGGTTTAATTTGCGATCTCGTCTAATATGAATTGAGGGAACCTTCAACAACCAGCGATACATCAGGGATGTTTTAAAAAGCACAGGTGATACCCTTCCTTCAAAGTTGTCCTGGCGCTATATTCCAGCAGGAAAAGTCTCGGCCACATGTGTCCCTGAATATCAAAGACCTCTTCCATGCACGCCAGATACCTATTCTTCCCAGGCCTGCACGTTCGCCGAATGTGTCCCCGATCGAACATGTCTGGGACATGGTATTTAAGCGGCTGACCCGTGAAGCGCCTCCTCTAGTCATCACAAATAAAATCTGGTCACGCGTGGAAGCAGCGTGGCACGTTATTCCTGAGGATGATATCAAAAATTTCTTGCATTCAATACCACGCCGTGTAGAAGCTGTTATTTTTACTTAAGGGGGTTCCTTACGATACTGAGTTTCGAGGTCAGATAATCTTCTATAGCTCTACAAATGTAATCAGTTTTCTTCTGAAACGTAGGGAGTCTGTGATATAAATTTCATTTGAATAGCTCAATTCGTTCCTAATGTTGCAACTTTCACAAAGAGTAGCGTATTTATGAGAATGCCATTATCATTGGCGTATATTCAAGGCTTGCTGCGAAGCCCAGAGAATGCACAAATAAAACTGAATTAAATATACACAAATAAAAGACAACTACCAACGGTATTACAATGTGTCGATGCTTTCGCTGCGAAGAAAAAAACGCATGGGGATTAGCTTCTTTGACTCAGTCTGGCGAGCAAAAATCAACGGTATAACGGAAGCAGCTCTTCCAGAGTCTTCGCAGTTCTGATGCGAAGACCTTCCGTACCATCGCCTGCTAGCGTTTCCATGACAACATGAATCAGCTGGTAGAGGGGAATGGGCCATTGCTTTGGGAAAGGGTTCGCTCAGAAAAAAGAAGACTTAGACTATCTCAGTCACTCGCATACTCCCGCCCATAAGAGTGTTTCGCGAGAGTTGTTTCAGTTTTTGTGAAGTGTCAATGAATTAAAATCGGAGATATTATATCTTAAATTCGTGGCTTTGTTGGATTCGAACTGTTCTGATAAATTTTGTAAAAGCTTCCCTGAACATCTACTGTCAGAACGTAAAGACCTTTATGCTTCAAATTTTAATACAGCTGAAGGTGTTTTATTCCCTTTATGAATACAAAAACAAATCAGTAAGAGACATTACGTGTCGAATAAATTGGACATAGTGTTTAGTGAGGTGTACAAATTAGCAGACCTCATATTAAGTTTTCCACCGACAACTGCAACTGCCGAAAGAAGTTTTTCTTCATTAAAAAGAATCAAGAAATATCTTAGAGCCACACAAGGACATGCACATTCGAAAAACTTGGATGTTTTGTCAATAGAGGAAAATATTCTTTTTAAATATGAAAAAGTACTCGGAAAAAACGTTTTATGAAAACGTAACACTCAAGTTCACACAAAAGGAAAGAAGAATGGAGTTCATGTACAAATAAAGTATTCAGAAGAAGAATGAAATTCATGTACAAATAAGTGTTCAAATCCAAATCCTCATAATTATTTGGTATCGTGTTAGCAATGGCATGTACCTAAAATTTAGAAAAAAGTTACTTCTATTACTTAACAACCAAAAACTAAACTTCGCAATTAAAAAAAACAGTACTGGGGGGACCGGGGGGGGAAGGTGAGAAAGATACGCCACTGGCCATTATTATTAAATGTCCAATACGAAATTTTAAGTGAGAATCCCTGAAGGTTTGAATAATTTTGTGTAAAAGAGTACACACCTATTTCTGTTCGATCCTGAGCGATGCCTGCATTGTCGCTATTGATTTGGAATGTTATTTCCATTGTTTGTTTGTTTGTTTGGAGTCTTAACGACGATCGTCTGCAACTTCAGAAGTCACCCGTCCCTACGTTAGGGCCACTGGTTCCAGGGAAGGGAGAGAGCGAGTGCCGTAAGCCAAACACAACATTCATGCCTACCATCACACCCATCTCGAAGAAGTGGTCATAAGCTAGCGTTTAGACCACTACTCCACCGAAGCGGAGAAGCTGCACACTGTCCAAACACCATCTCTTATACGTGGTCGTCTCAGCCTAAAAAGACCATCTCTTATACGTGGTCGTCTCAGCCTAAAAAGACCATCTCTTATACGTGGTCGTCTCAGCCTAAAAAGACCATCTCTTATACGTGGTCGTCTCAGCCTAAAAAGACCATCTCTTATACGTGGTCGTCTCAGCCTAAAAAGACCATCTCTTATACACGGATAAGAGCACGGCTAAATAAACCTAAGGCTCAGAAATTCAATGTAGAGGCGTCAGGAGATTTGACGCTGTATGCTTTTGTAGGAATACCGGCCTACTGCTTTATCTGGAGTGAGAATGTTTGGATTGATTAAATGGGTGGCTTGACGCTTTAGCGTGGTGGATGAATACTACAGTTTTGTCACAATTCCAAAGCGCCGGCACCTCCTGCTCCGAAATTGGTGTCAGAATCTCTGTCTCGTAATACATTGAATAAATTTGTAAACACCCTATGAATCTCCGGCGTTCCTCGGGAAGGACTATCCAGAAACAATCATAAAGCCTTGGGTGATCGTTTCATTGCATTCGTGATACCATTATGTAAACCTCTTTGCGCCTTCCTGCTAGCAGAAAATTACGCAGTTGTGTTAAGATTTGATAGGTGACCTCATCCCTTCATGGGTCAGAGAGCCTTCTGCAGGCGGTCCATCTCTTTGAAATCTGCCCTGGGAAGACAATGTCCACTCGGCAATTGTAACGTTTCTTCAGATTTGAATCCCGATAGATTACGAAGATAACGGTTTCAACGACCAGTCCCGTCTTCGCCGCAATGATGCGTTGTGTGGCTGGGTTTTGTCTGACACCATTGTCGACACTTTCAGGTTGAAAGACACAGAAGGACTGATAACAGTCCTTGAATTTATGTTTTGTACCATCTGCGCGTTTCCACTACAAGAAATTACAGCGATGAGCCATTGCATTATGACCACCTACTTAATAAGCTGTAAGACCCTTTAGCCCGCCTAACGGCGGCCACTCGGCGAGGCATCGATTCGATGGGGTGGCGATAGGTATCCTGGCGTATCTGGTACCAAAATCTCAATAGCAGGTCCTTCAGTTCCAGTACATTTCCGGGTGGTGGTGATTTACGCAAACACAGTTTTTGAAGTCAAACCACAACTGTTCGATTGGGCACATATCAGGTGAACTTGGAGGCCAGGGCATTTACAGAAAGTAACCAACATGTTCCTCGAACCACCCCTTTACAATTCTGGCAATGTGGCGTTGTGCATTATTCTGTCGGTAATGGCCATCACCAGTAGGGAACAGAGTTGGAATGAATGGGTGAACTTTGTCCTTAACGATGTTCAGATACCTGCAGCTGTCAGGGATTATGCTATTGGGATAATGGAGTATAAAGTGTCCAAAGAATGCATCGCTCAGAGCATAATACCGCCGATGCCGGCCTGTTTCCACCCAACAGTGGAACTAGGTGGCATAGCCTCTGTTGGTAATCGGAGTATCCGCTTTCGGCCGTTTACGTGACGCAGCAGAAATCTTGGTTCGTCATGCCAGGCCACAATCTTTCAATCATATACGGTCAAATCTCTATGATCTTGCACCCGTTTCATGCATTGCCGGCGAAAACGCGCAATGAGCATGGGGACTCGGCTGGGTATACGGCTACGCAGGCCCATGCGCAAAAGGCTGTGATGAACTGTGTGCTGTGACACATTGCCCTGATCGCCACTGTTGTAGCTGCGGGTGATTTGTCGCACTGCGGCCCTGCGGTCGCTGTGAACAATGCGCGACAATCTATGCTCTCTTCTAGCATCAATGATCTGCGGACGACACACGACTGGACGACGGTCCGTCATTTGGCCATCTGTGCACAACTTTTGATACGTACTCACTACAGCGGCACGTGAACAACCCACAAGCCGCGCCGTTTTCGAGACCGTAGTTCCGAGGTTTCGTGCCGTCACAATTTGCCTTTTATCAAACACCGATAAATCGGCCGCTTTTCCAGTTTGACTCCAAAGCCTCTACTAACCGAAAGCTTGTTCTCGGGTTGCATATATATACTGTACTACTGTATGAACTTCACTTGCGCCACCGCTTTATCTCCAGGCGCGCTAATTTCTCTAGGCTAGAGGTGGTCATAATGTAATGGCTTATTGGTGTACTTTACTATGTAATACAGCATGGATACCTTTCCTCGAAATATTGAATCCACGAGTTTCACACCTTATTCATTATCCATATATTTCGCGACGGACAGGGCTGTGATATACCCTTCTCTCTGCTTGTAGATTTTACACCCACATAAAAGTTTAAGCGCGACTAGCTATTCTTGTAACAGGATTTTGAGCTGAGTAAGCAATTGGAAAGATATTAGGCTGGACTTAGAGGCTAACATTAGGAAAGCTGGCAGACAGAGAGAAGTCAGTAGATATAGTCACTACTGTGCGTCGCAGGAGCGAATGACATAACATTAGATAACATCAGAGAAAGGAGGAAGTGAGAAACAGACTGAAATAGGAAAAAAATAAATAGGGGAAACAGACACCCTAATATTTTACCAGAGAGCCAGTATCTGGAGTCCGACGGCTTAACGTGCCTATCCGGCGCACTGCGGATGTTTAGTGGATCGAACGTCCTTAACCTTCTTGTATCGAACCGAGGTCTAATCCATCAGGAACGCTGACCACTAAGCCATTCGTGGCCCCTGAGGGCATCGTCTGTGTCAGGCTATAATGGTTCTCAGTACTCTGCATTTAAGCGTGACCTGGACGCAAGTGTGGGACTACAGTTTGATTTGTTTACTTGTCACGACTAACTCGCTTGTGGAAATCGCCACCATAAAATCTTGAACGGCTTTAAGGGACGAAATAATTTTCCACAGTGAACATATACTACTTTTCACCGAATGGCATGTATATTTCCTGCTTTTCTGCGCATATGCACTCTAAAACATAATGTCGTTTTCGTGAGCAAGATGGGTTTTACGCTAAAGCCATTAAATAAGAATACGATGCAATAGTTTACGGCTAGACGAAACATAAACAGAAGTCAACTTACGAAAACCTTTTTTTGGTCCAGCACTACTTCAGTAGATTCAATATATAGCACAGCAGGTAAACTTCACATTTATCTTAACGATCGAACGTCTACACACACACGTCCACAAAGCAACAGCTGTATCGTCCATTTTATCTACCGTTCTTAGCACATGCATACGTCACTTTCTTTCTGACTTCAGATGTGTTGCCAACCTCATTCTCGTGAGAAAGAAGATATCACGTTAAGTTTGGAAGTATAAAGGAGAACAAACTCAAATTTGCATAGGAAAAGGAACTAAAAGTGATAGTTTTTTAGAATATACGCCCCAACTCGTAATGTTGCTTATTCGTTTTCATAGATTTTCACTCAAAACAGAAGCACCGCCTATTGTGATTTTCTCACAAAATAATTAAGTGCACGGTGATTATACTCGTAAAATAGCTACCAGAGTCTGTGACGATCAATCTCCAAAAACAAGTGGCCTAATTTTTTGCTCTAGATTTTTTAAGGGATATGTCAATTCTTGAGATGGTAATTGTGCTGCCAGCTGGTGTTGGTACTCTGTGCTAATCGGTAAAGGGCAAAGTGTGGCACGGGTTTACCATGCTGCACGTAAATTATTCAGAGCTTTGTGGTACACTGAGTTGAGTACATACAAACTGAACAGGAGACAAACCTACACTATATGTTGGATATTTGCTCCAGTGGCTACAACACACTGCATCCTGTTCGCTGCGGCCGTAAGAATACCCGACGGTACTTCATTTGGAATGTTTGAGATATCTCTCCCTACTGCTTGCTTCAAGTGCGCTAACGTTGTATAGGCTACTAGGTAAACATTCGACTAACCACACAACCGGAAGTTCATAGCAGTCAAATTGGATTAACTGGGTGCTCATTTTCATGAAAAATATCGGCAAACTACACAGTCGTGTCAGAATAATATGACCACCTACCTAATAATGGTAATAACTACCCTTGGCCTGGATGACAGAGGCTAGACGGCGTGGCTGGATGCAATGTCCCGGTGATGACGTGTTTGTGGGTCGGCACGTCGAACCTGTCGATCCACGAAGTCTCACAAGTGCTCTATACGGGATTGAGGTCAGGCGATTTCCCCGGCCACGGGGGAACACATAAATCACTGTCATGTTCCTGGAACCAGTCATGCACCCCTTAGCAACATGGCAGGATGCATTGTCCTGTTAGTAGACACCATCACCACCAGGGTAAACGTCCAACATGAAGGGATGCATGTGGTCAGCGAATATGGACAGGTAGCCACTGGCCATGCACACTACCACCTTCAGCCTGTACTTGACCAACAAGCGTGTCCTAGCATTGGTTCTCGTGTGTCTGACGCCGTATCCGCCACAGCCTGTCTCTTCTGTAGAGTAGAACCCTCGATTCGTCGGAGAAGGCAACCTTTTCTACTCTTTCACTGTCCAATGACAATAGTCCCATGCCAACTGCAGGTGTCGCTGCGATAGACCTAGGTTAGCATAGAGGCCTTGACTCAGCGTCGACTCTGGAGACCCTTGCATAACAGGGTTTGCTCTACAGTTATCCGCGACGCGTACCTGGGTGCCGCAGCGTTCATTTGCGTGGTCAATTGTTGCCCTGTTGCGCAACGATTGCTCTTTACCAGTCGACGGAGGCAACGTTCTCCTGTGGGGTCGATGGCCATTGACACTCCACAGTAATGACGTCGGGAGGTACTCAGTGTGCCAGCGGTCCATTCTTGTTACACCCTTACCACAGCACCTCGCGAACAGCCCACGAAATCTGCTGTTCCTGAGAGGCTTCCACCCTTGGCGCGGTAGCGATTATAATTCCTTTTCGAACGTCCGTCAAATCACTGCCTCTGCCCAGTGTGCTCACGTCGCGCACTATGGATTATCTGTCCTGGCCGGCCATTTATATCGCCGTGTGGTTGACCTTGTGGCGTGCACTCCGTGACGCACTTGGGCGGGTACACTGTGATTCCGAGGGTGGGGATATTATTCTGATACGAATGTGTATCTTTTTGTACACATAATGCCGTAAAATTTCCTTTACTTGTTAACAATATGGTGGCGCTCGATCTTTCATGAAATATATTGTTCCTATCATGTGTCGTTTCTGTACAGTGGGAATCAGTTTGATGCATGAAAAGGTATGGAACTGTAATGCTATCATGGCGTATGATTGTGACTCTTGAGAGCTCTCCTCCATTCAAAGTAAGGATCTATCAGCTTGCTTGCGGAGAAGTAGAAGCACCGTTTTGTGTCAGTTTCGTTGCATGGAATGCTGTGTTTTCTTCTCGTACGAAAAAACAAAATTCTGAATATTTACTGCACCGTGAAGGGTCAAATGAGCTTCATTCTTCCACAAGATATTAC
Source organism: Macrothele yani (assembly GCA_039090855.1). Lineage (NCBI taxonomy): Eukaryota > Metazoa > Arthropoda > Arachnida > Araneae > Macrothelidae > Macrothele > Macrothele yani. The sequence continues at coordinate 6,749,070 of CM077030.1, read as the reverse complement.
GAGGCTTCTGTTCATTTACCTTTATTTGCGCTAGAACAATTAAGAGGATTATTGTTATCATCTAAATTTCAGTTGTTGCAATTTAAATAACATGTATTGAAATATTTTTCAATGTCTTTCTAAGAGCTATCCACGCAGTTTTTAACTGAACGTCAAGGTGGCGTGTAACTGCACATGCACTAGAGGTTCCGTGGGGATTATTGCTTCCTTTCTGATATGTGACGCAGTGTATTTTTGCTATTCTTGACTAGAAAGATACTGAGATATAATTACTCTTACCATTAAATCCTGACAATTTTTTTATCCTGGAATCAAAACTGTAGTGAAAACAGTGTATTAGGCTGGTCAGTTTTACCTATCATTACGCTTCGACATGAATTAATATTATGGAAAATTTAAGCATGTCCTAAAGTAAAAAATAATTCGCATTTTAACAATTATTATCAGTCCTGAAAGTTCCTTTAAAATGTAGAATTAGTTAAGATACTTCCGCGTTATAAACTTTTAAAAATTTCACTACATGAATTCTTTATCTTTATAAAATGTCTGAAATGTTAGGTAAAATTGGCCAAATATTATTCTTACTGATATAGAGACTGGAGTTCTATAAATCTTAATATGTCACATTTAAGGGCAATTTATTAGAAAAATACGCTTCTAGACGAATAATGAGGAACAAGGTAAATAGCGCGCGAGAGAGAAAATTTTGTGTCAACATGTGTTCACGCTATGCTTGAGACCTAAAATTTTCGGAGTAATTGAACAATTTTAAAGAACGTTTTAATCAATTTTTCTGATTAAACTTGTGTGGTTAATCCATTTCTGACGGAAAGAAAACTGCGGCTAAATTGGATAACAATCGATGTGCATCTGTGCTACAGCTTTGTCTCTCATGCGGGAAGTTCAAGTAATTGTGTACTAAAGAAAATGCTATTCCGTAAGTTGCGTCTAAATTAAAAACAATCTGTAAAAGGCATTTGAAAGGTAACATATTCTACTTTCGGGGAACACGCATCCTTGTGATTTTTCCCAGATGATTTGTTTTCCGTACTAAACGACTTCAGTACAAGAGAACGGAAATTGTTTCCTCTGGTTATAACGAAGTAAATTTCTCCGTCATTTTTATCCGCGCCGGGGTTCGAACCCGGATCCCCTCATTCCGGAATAAGTCGCTCTACCAACTGAGCTACGCAGACGCTTTATCCTGATTCCTATCTGCCTTTATGTCGTGTGCGTCCTTCTGGCAGGTACGTCACATCTCCTGGTACGTTACATCATCTCCCCCTTATTTTTTTTTTTTCGAAGTGCTGGAGAAGGGATTCTCTTATTTTTCCTATCTCGCGGTGTGGAAATAACATCACACCATTGCGAGATTTTGAACGGTCGGGTCATCCGGATAGTTCGGGCGCCATTATAACGAAGTAAATTTCTCCGTCATTTTTATCTGCGCCGGGGTTCGAACCCGGATCCCCTCATTCCGGAATAAGTCGCTCTACCAACTGAGCTACGCAGACGCTTTATCCTGATTCCTATCTGCCTTTATGTCGTGTGCGTCCTTCTGGCAGGTACGTCACATCTCCTGGTACGTTACATGGTTATATAAGTAAAAATCCTCCATATACGTGGCGTCAGTAAATAAATAAATACATCGCTCTTTCCACGTTCCAGAAACACATAGCAACCGAAAAATTGTCTTCAGCCGCCAACGGGGAATTGGATCCACGGATCTCTCGATATCTATTCGAGCCCGTTAGCTTTACACCACGGTGGCTAACAATCCACGGTGCTATGTGTATTTTTAAGTCAGCTTCTGATATCATAAATCCGTAAGATGGGCTCAGCTACTGAGACGTCTCCATCTGGTGGGTATTAACGGCACGGGCTATATATGTTGGCCACCGTGCTGTAAAGCTAACGCGCTCGGCTAGATATTGAGAGATCTGTGGATTCAACTCCCCGGCGGCGGCTGAAAACATATTTTCGGTTGCTATTTGTTTCTGGAACGTGGAAGAGCGATGTATTTATTTATTTATCTGGTTATATACATACATCTTCTGATTCAAGGCTTCTTGAATTGGAAGACGAACTACAAAGGATCAAGTGGGACATCATCGGACTAAGTAAGGTAAGGAGAAAAGGAGAAGATCTCATTGAACTGAAAAGTGGACATCTCTTCTACTATCGTGGGGCAGATACTGGCATAACTAGTGGTGTTGGATTTATAATAAACAAGAAACTGAAGGATAAAGTTGTAGAAGTTGAAAATTCCTCTGACAGAGCTGCACGACTCGTTATCCAACTCTCCAGAAGATACAAGGCTCAGATTATTAAAACTTATGCACCCACCACAAGTCATCCTGAAGAAGAAATTGAAGAATTTTATGAGGAAATTCGTCATCTAAATAATAAAGGTAAGCAGCACTTGAAGATAATTATGGGAGATTTCAATGTAAAAATAGGGCAACGGCAACAGAATGAAACTTCAGTAGGTAAATTCGGTCACGGCAACAGAAACCAGCGTGGAAATACTCTCGTTGAGTTTGCAGAGGCAGAAGGGTTTTTCATCTTGAACTCCTTTTTCAAGAAAAAGCCACACAGGACATGGACATGGAGACATCCAAATGGGACGACAAGTGAAATTGATTTTATTATGTGTAACAAAAAATTCGTTATAGAAGACTGCAGTGTGCTAAACAAGTTCAACACAGGTAGTAACCATAGATTGGTGAGATGTAAGATGCACCTCAACACTAAACTCGAACGTGGCAAGCTCATAAGACAAACAAAATGTGTTGACATAACCAACCTTAAAAAACACCATAATACCTTCAAGTTGGAACTGAAGAACAGATTCTTTGCTTTAGAAGGCCTAACATCGGAAGAAGTGGATATTTCTGAAGTTAACAGAAAAGTAACCAAAGCTCTTATGGAAACAGCAACAAAATTAGCTGGGTCTAAGAACAAGTTGCATGTGAACAAATTATCAGGAAAAACCAAAATGTTGATGCAAAAAAGAAGAGAGATAAGGACAACTAAAAAAGATGTGACTTCCAAAGTGGAATATATAGAGCTATGCAAGACAGCACGAAAAAGTATCACTGAAGACGTAAGGAAATTCAACTGTGAGCTAGTGAGGAAAGCAATTGAAAACAACCAAAGCCTAAAGATAGCAAAGGGACATCTCAGTAAGGGAAGAAAACAGATTATGGCTCTGAGAAAAGAAGATGGTTCTATAACAAGAAATAGAGGCGAAATTTTGACAAGAGTGAAAGATTTCTACTCCAAATTATATGAAAGGGATGATACATGTACTCCAGACATCATGAAAGGTACCAGAGTTCTTCCAGTCCTCCCAGCAGAAGTTGCTCATGCAATCAAGAACATGAAGCGGGGGAAAGCTCCAGGAGAAGATGGAATTACTGTAGACATCATACAAGAAGCAAGTGGAGAAATTGAAACAGTACTCGCCCAAATTTTCACTCGATGCCTTAATGAAGGGAAGATTCCTGAGGATTGGAACAATGCTACAATGATCCTGCTACATAAAAAAGGTGACATTGAGGATCTCAGGAACTACAGACCTATCAGCCTCCTATCAGTGGTTTATAAAATCTTCACTAAAGTTCTTTCACACCGCTTGAAGGTAACACTGGACATAGCTCAACCGAGAGAACAAGCTGGATTCAGGAGTGGCTACAGCACAATAGATCATATCCACGTACTGAGAGAACTAATTGAAAGAGCGAGGGAATATGAACTTCCATTGTGCATGGCTTTTATCGATTATGAAAAAGCCTTTGATTCGGTGAAACCATCAGCAGTTACCACGGCTCTGAAATCCTGCGGTATTGAAGATGCATACATTAATATTATTAACAACATCTATTAAAATGCAAGTGCAAAGATTCGGCTGTTTGAATATACAACACACATAAAAATTGGAAAGGGAGTGAGACAAGGTGACACCGTATCTCCGAAGCTCTTTAATGCCACATTGGAAAATGTCTTTCAATCACTGAACTGGGAAAACAAAGGGATAAAGATTAATGGAGATTATCTAACCCATCACAGCTGCAGAGTATGATCCAGGAACTTGCTGACATGAGTAAAGAAGTGGGATTAAAAATGAACTTTCAGAAGACAAAAGTGATGTTCAATGCTTTTACAAGAAATGAAGATTTATGGAATAATGGAGAAAAGCTGGAGATAACAGACACGTACATTTATCTTGGACAGCAGATATCAAGTGAGGGTCACATTGGTGAAGAAATTAATCGGCGTACAAAACTTACCTGGAGAGCTTTTGGAAGAAACAGCATAATTTTCAAGAGGAATATGCCATTATGTCTTAAGAGAAAAGTGTTTGATCAATGCATCCTTCCAGTGCTTACGTATGGTGCAGAGACGTGGACCTTAACTAAAAGAGACGTACAATGGCTGCAGACAACTCAAAGCAGCATGGAGAGGTGCATGCTTGGTGTAACCAGGAGAGATAAGAAGAGGAACTCGTGGATCCGAAAAATGACAAGAGTGGAAGACATCATGATCAGAGTTAAGTCCTTGAAATGGCAATGGGCTGGACATACTGCCAGAAGGACAGACCATCGATGGACAGCCGAAATTTTAGATTTGATTCCAAGGGACAGGAAAAGACCCAGAAGAAGACCACATGGGAGATGTGTGGATGAAATTCGAAAGTATGCGGGAGTGACATGGAGGAGACTGGCTCAAGACAGACTGTTGTGGAGTAAACTTGGGGAGACCTTCGTCCTGCAGTGGATTGATAATGGTTGACAATGATGATGATGCTGATACATACAGCACACACACACACACACACACACACACACACACACACACACACACACACACGCATATACATGTATATCTAAACATATATATCATCATTAGAGATGCAGTCTCTAAACTTTTAAATCTGATTCTAAATTGAATTTGTTTACTGCGCTTCCTCCTTGGCACGTGTTATGAATTTTCTTCTAGCCGCTGATATATGTTTCAACTCTATTAGACAGAGCACATGATTTTCCTTACTCTATTTAATAGAGTAAATGGTCTGAAATAAAAGAAAACCTTACGTATGCTTAAACCAGGATGAATTATTTTCCAGATTCTTTTTAAAAGTTGTTTCTCTTGGATGCAAACTAAATTATTGTACTTTTAAAGTGAAGAAGGAATTTGCGAACTCCCTGCACGTGCCATATTATATTTGCATCCATGCGCTTGAATATCTGAATTCCAGCGATAGAGATAAATCAGTTAAGCTCGCACAAAAAGAGGTCATACGTATTCCTCAGCATGAAAGTATTCCTAAAGGAATTTTACCAGGGTGAGTCGAAAGTTGGCCTTTCTTGTAAATAAAAATTTAATGACGCAAGAAATCATACATCTATGATTTCTATGAGGTCATGTATGACCTCATTCTGAAAAGCACACGCCGTTGTTTTCAATAGTCCTTTGACAGCGTTGCATCAGAGCCACGATCCCAGGGTGGTACCACTCGTCAGTTTCGCCGACAGGAACTCTCTGATGACAAATTCTACGTCCACCATTGAAGTAAAGTGACGCCCTTGTAGGAAATGGGCCATGGAGATAAACGAGCGGTAGCTGGATTGTGTAGCACTTCGACCTCTTCTTTCATTTCGTTTAGTTTTTGGCGAACCACTTTGGATGTGTGAATTGGGGCATTATCCACTTCCAGCAACACCCGCTTACTGTTGTTGACCGCTGGGTAGTGTTAGCGTAGAGCATCATGGACCACTCTGGAGGTGTGACTTGGGACATTGTCCACTTTCAGCAACACTCGCTTCCTGTTGTCTAGGTAGTGTTGGCGCAGAGCATCATGGACCACTCTGGAATTGTGACTTGGGACATTGTCCACTTTCAGCAACACCCGCTTCCTGTTGTCTAGGTAGTGTTGGCGCAGAGCAGCATGGACCACTCTGGAGTGACTTGTGACGTTATCCACTTGCAGCAAAGCCCACGTCCTATTGATGAGCGCTGGGTAGCGTTGGAGCAGAGCATCATGGGCCACTCTGTAGGAATGGCTTGGAGCATTGTCCACTTGCAGAAACACCCGTTTTCTGCTGTCTGGGTAGTGTTCGCGCGGAGCATCATGGACAATTCAGGAGGTGTGACTTGGGGCATTACCCACTTGTAGCAACGTCCGCTTCCTATTGATGAGCGCTGGATAGCGTTGGAGCAGAGTATCAAGGAAAAGTTGCTGTTGCTCAGCATACAGGTTTCCGTCCACAACCTGACCATATGACACGAGATCCCAGTGCACAAGACCTTCAGTATTCCACCAAATGCACAGCATGACTTTCCTCTCGAACATCTCTCTTCGAAGCATTGGATGAGCTTCATGGCATGGCCTTAGCTACTAATTCTCAGTGGAAGAATAACGTAGGAGCATCCACTTTTCATCACCTGTGACTATCCGACACCAAAGTCTATTGTCCTGTGCATTTGACAGCAATCTTCCGTTTAGAAAGGCACGTTGTTCAGCCGCCGGGGTTGTCTTAGCATGGGAGAACCATTCTCAGGCGTATGAAGGAGAAACGAAGCTAGCTCAAGGAGCGAATGATGGTGGATTTGGAAGACCTCCTCTCAGCTGTTAATTGTCGTTTACTGGTACCGGATTCGCTCTCACAGCTTCGACCACGTTTTCAGTGTTCTTGGGTGCTGGATGTCTTGACCTCGGCTTAACTTCGAGACTGGTGTCTAAAGTATGGAAACGCAGGAACCATTTTCGTGCAGTGCTGATGTCCGCTCTTTTCTAGCCTTCATCTGTACAAATTTCTCTTGCTGCTGCGTTTAACCTGTATTTTCAATAATCGCGTAGGACCACCCGTACAATACGTTTATCAATCTACATCCTCTGCTCACCTGTTAATGAAGTATGGCTCCGTGTAAAATGTCGTCACCAGCCTCATATGTTCCACGCCATCGCTGTAAAAGTTTGACGCTGGTGCTTGTTTCGCTTAGGAATGGAGGACCAGCACTGTGTGTTGTTCAAAACAGGACGAATTTTTGACTCACGTTGGTAGTGTACGAACCCCTTACTAAAGATCTCACGTGAACCAAATCATAAAAGCCCTTGTAATTAATTAGCCCGACTAAGGTAAGGGGATAATACAAATATGACGTGAATTTTCCAATACGACAGCACTTCGGTTACACATGCGCCATAGTTTCCGCGTCGTCTTTTCAAAACGGCGTATCTCGGTAATCTCCCCTAGACCAAAGTGGCCCTCCCTTTGGGAGTGCTGCTAAACCCCTCAGGCGTGGAGCACATCTGACTCAGCGCTGAAGTCAGTAAGACTTCGTGAACGTGCCAAGTACAGCTGGCTTTAATACATATATATACAGGGTGATTCAAAAGTTTGGTGCAATAGTAAACTGCGATTAAAAGTGATCTATGGGTCGGAGAGACATGCGGGTTGAAGATTAATATTCACCGAAGTATGGGATTTTGTAAGGCACCACGAAAAACAAAAATTGTTCAAAATCTAAATACTGTCCGTTGGGTTCTTCGCTGCTGCAGAGAAAACAACGAGAGGTGATAAATGTGAAGTGAGATTCACGTTAAATTAGTGAAACTTATTTATTTCAGAATGATCTAACGATGCAAGTGCTCAATGTGTCCACCACCACATTCCAGTACTGGGTGCAGTCGTGGTATTACGCCTGATACAGCATTGAACAACATGTCAACGGGAATGGCTGATGCCTCCTGCCACATGGCGTCCTTCAGTGATGGCAGGGTCTGGGGATTACCTCTATAGACACGGGATTTCAAGTAGTTCCATAACCAGAAATCAGCGGGTATGAGATCTGGAGATCTAGGAGGCCATTCATATGCAGTATGCCTGCTCAATAGACGATTGGAACTAAACGTGCGCGCCTGATTTCACGTTATATGCAAATTACTAGTTCAATAAAACCGCGTGGTTTTGCAATTAGAAGACCGCATGAACCTTTATTACTTTCGCACATTGAAAATGTGACGGCATTTCTCCGTAATGGTTTCTGTGTATCACCCTAACGGTTTTTTTTGTGCGAATAATGTGCTTGTGCGCATTCTCTACGGTAGCGCCCTCTATTGTCGAGATTTTGAACTACTTTCTTTCTTGTTGCCATACAAAATCCCGTACCTCGGTGAATATTAATCTGCAAACTTCATGTCTCTCCGACCCATAGATCTTTTTTAATCGCATTTTAATCTTGCACCGAACTTTTTAATCACCCTGTAAATAAAACATACAAAAAATCTTAATCTTATAGTAAAAGTCCTTACATGTACCATCAACAGACGTACCAGCGTCTAGAGAGCAAGCGGTGGCATTGATGACCAATGTCGACGAAGACTATCCAGGCTCGTAGAAACCTACCTCTTGGCAAATGCGGCGCAAATCACATCCAGGTTAAATGTCGGAGGCCCAAGCATCGTCATCCAGCGAACAGTACGTCGATCGTGGCATACTCTGCTGTACAGGAGCCAACGTACTACTCGTATGCGACTGTTGACTGCTCTTCATTAGACATTACGTCTCCCCTGGGACCGGAAACATCGAAACTGGACCTTTGTAGTGTAACGCAGCGTCGAGTGTCAGATGAAACCCATTTTCAGCTGTACCGAGCTGATGGGAAGGTGCAGGTGCAACGTCCACAGCATGAGGCCATGTTCCCTTGCTGCCATGTTGGCCCTGCTCACTGCGGTGGTGGCTTTGTTATGGTTTGTGCAGCCTTCTCATGGAACACATTAGATCTCACAGGGTATCGAGAAAGGACATTTACCGCTGCGTACTACCTGCATGTGATGGCTGATCACATACACGCTTTCATAGCCTTTACTCATTCTGCGTTCGACGTTCTGTTTCAGCAGGGTAATGCGTAGCCCCACCGGACGCAATCTCCAAGGCATACTCATATGAGTTTGGAACCATGCAGGTGCCCCGAAGGTCCCCGGATCTAAACCCTGGGAAACTTTCTCGCATGCTTTTGAGCTGAAAAACAGATCCATGGATCCTGGGCCGACGTCTTTGGCGGAGTTGTGGACAATCATGCAAAAGGTTGTGACGTACTACAGAGTACGTCACAACCTGTTGAAGCACGTGTCAAGACGACAAATATGCAGTGATACATTCCGTCCGTGTAGCTTAGTTGGGACAACAACTTACTCCGGAGTGAGGGTTTCGATCTCCGTCACGAAAAACATTTGTGTTTTCACATTGGTGCCCGAAGGTATAAACGGAGATACTGTCCGTTGGGTTCTTCGAAAAATGTGTGATGTTTGTTCCACACATCGTCTAGAATTATTAAATATTCGTTGTTCGCATCAGGAAGAAAGAAAAAAATAAGAGGGAGGTCATGTGACGTACTACAGAGGTAGAACACCTATCAAGGTGACAAATCTGCAGCAATACATATTGTCCGTGTAACTTCGTTGGGAGAGCAACTTACTCCTGAGTGAGGGGGTCGCGGATTTGATATCCGTTACGGAAAATTTTGTATTTTCACAAGGCATGGTTGGCATTACCTCCAAAAAATTTCCGGGATCTGATGCAGTCGATACCTCAGCGTGTACAGCTGTATTCTCTCTAGAGGGGCACCAACGCGCTATTAGTTAGCAGCTCTAATGTTTTGTCCATTCAGTGTATAAAGTCAATGTCACCAGAAATTTGGTACTAGAGTTCCCAGAAAGCTGTTTGAGTAATAGTCTTTAGATAAGGTTGCAAATATAAGGAGTTCAAATGTAATGAAGGATCGGAGAAAGTCCCTCGCTTTTAATAAATTAGTTCGGAACGTTTTGAAGTTTTACGTTGCTTTGATTTTAAAAAATGGCTGTTACATTGGGACACTTCCATCAGAGTTCTATTTGTATCACAAATTTCCTTTTAACAAAGTTTCTTTTTCTTTTCTTTTCTTTTATTTCAGTTCCAAAATTTAAACGAGAAAATTTCTGGCTGTACCTCATTTCAAGTACGTATTAAAGTGAACGGTTGCGCAAACCTGGCGCTTGTAATTTGGCGCTAAGGACTCTGAATGATCATAAACGAAACAAGAGATAAGTAGGGAGGACAAAAGCTTAATGATTTCAACAATGCAATTTACGATGAAAATATCGATTTCTCTTAGTGCAACGTTTTCCGAAGACGCCAAAATTTATGTTTTTGCCAGATATCAAGAAAATAGCTCGGAGGAAAGCAGATGAAGAAAGTCATTTAAATTGTAAAAAGTATAAAAACATTTAAATATTTCTCGAATAACTCGTGCGGATTACGCACTACTTCTTACATGGGAATTACTGAAATGAATTTTTAAATTTCTTTTCGTATCATTGCATGAAAGAGGTTTCTTTTATTTGGAAGCAAAAATACTCAGCAGCACATAATTTCAAACAAATTTGCGAAAAGTAATGAAGGATTTGCTACTTTCAAGTGACATTCAGCAAAAGCATAGATCCTAGAAAAGGAAAAAACAGGGCAATAATTTAATAAATTTATTTACGTTAAACTTAATAACATCCTGCAAAGGATGAAAGCAACAAAATGAAAAATATCTCTTTAATCAGAATTGCGAAACGAAATAGGTTCAATATTAAGATTTTTTAAGTGATTTGTTCAAAAGTATAACAAAAATATCATGAAATAATAAAATTTCACGGAGAAGATAAATTCATCTTTGTGAAAAAACAATATCGTATCTTATTGTTGGATGTAATAGGGTGATTAGTTCTCTTAATTTACTGAAATTCTGGAACCTCTTTAACGTAAGGGCCTTACTAATAGATATACATCTGCAGGTTGTGTATTATATTCGTTGACGGAGGCCGGTAGCAAACTGAAATAATATTATATTGATTTTCTATAGTTAAACTTTCCTGGATAGAGTCCTTGGTGGTTACTTTACCAACACTGCTGGGCTATCGAAGATTTTAAAATTGTTGGGAAAAATAATCACCAGCTTCTGCTCCAAGCGATAGAAGCTGTTTGAATGTCACTGTCTGTATGTCTGTATGTTATATACAGCAATGAGTCATTACACTATGACCACCACCAGCCTAGAGAAATGAGCGCACCTGGAGACCAAACGGTGGCGCAGGTGAAATTCACAGAACAGTATATATACAACCCGAGGACTATCTTTCGGTTAGTAGTGTGTTCAGAGTCAGAATAAGAAGAGCTGCCGATTTATCGGAGTTTGATAAAGGACAAATTGTGATGGCACGAGGCCTCGGAACTACGATCTAGGAAACGGCGCGGCTTGTGGGTTCTTCACGTGCCGATGTGAGTACGTATCAAACGTGGTGCACAGATGGAAAACGATGAACCGACGTCCAGCCATGTGTCGTCCGCAGCTCGTTGATGCCAAAGGGGGAGGGGCGGAGACTGTCGCGCATTGTTCACAGCGACTGCAGGACCACGGTGTGACATATCACCCACAGCTACAACAGTTGTGATCAGGGCAATGTGTCGCAGCACGCAGTTCATCACAGCCTTCTGCGCATGCGCCTGCGTAGCCGAAGACTCAGCCGGGTCACCAGGTTCAATACACGTCATCACCAACAACTCATAAAAAGGGGCACAAGATCATTGAGATTGGACCGTGGATGATTGGAAGAAAGTGGCCTGGTTTGTCGAATCAAGATTCCTGGTGCATCACGTAGACAGCTGAGCGCGGATACGCCGATTATCACTGGGGGCTAGAACACCTGAATACCCTGTTGGGCAGCAACAGGCCGGCGACGGCGGTGATGCTGTGGAAGATGTTTTCTTCGGATACTTTAGGACCCCATCATCCCAACAGCACAATCACTGTCAGCTGTCTGAACATCGTTGCGGACCAAGTTCACCCATTCATAGCAACTGAGCTCCCTGCTGACGATGGCCATTACCAACAGGATAATGCGTCATGTCACACCGCCAGAATCGTCAAGAAGTGGTTCGAGAAATATGCTTGTGACTTTCTGTTAATACCCAGGCCTTCAAATTCACCTTACATGAACACAATCCAGCATTTTTGGTTCGACTTGAAAAAGCAGATTCGTGCTAAATCACCACCACCCCGAAATGTACGGGAACTGGAGGACCTGCTGATGTCATGATGGTACCAGGTACCCCAGGATACCTATCGCCACCTCATCGAATCGAAACCTCGCCACGCGGCCGCTGTTTAAGCGGACTAAAGGAGGTGCTACAACTTATTAGGTAGGTGGTCATAATGTAATGTCTCATAAGTGTATGTTAGATATGTCACCATCTTTAACAAAAATGTGGATGTAACTGACTCCGATTGGGGATAAAATATAATGATTTTAGACGTGATCACATGGCTTGGGATGTCTAATATAATGTGGAAAATAGTTGTATTTTAATTGGTTTCCTGAAGAGGGATTTACAAAAGCAGTGAACTAATGCAAAACAAATTGGAGAAATGGAGGGTTTATTTTGATCAGTTGTCTGAAAATTGTGTTATACAGGCAATGCCATTCAAACAGCCTCTAAAGAAACGGACGATGAAATAGCTGAATAAATTGAAAAATACGTAAAAGGAACCGAAGTTATAGAAGTGGAAATAACAAATCCTGACTAAAAATAACAACAGCTTTTGAAGCCCATCGAGTCCTTCAGTTCCTCAAAAAATCGTTGGAACAAAATAAAAAGGCTCCTAAAATACATTTGGTTAATTTGAGAAACTTCAGTGGAAATAAAATTTTTTTATTTGATAGACTTACCTATAATCGAGACACAATAATATTGTTGAACAGTATATACCTTTATCTCATATTTATTGCTCCTTTGCGTGTGCACGTGATTTCTCAAAATTCATTGAAACATAACATACCTCGTCAATGTACGTATTAAAAACCCTCCGACTGCATTAAGTACGTGCAATAAGAAACAAATTTTCATGCTGCTTTTCCTCAGGTTCTTAATGACTTCAATAATGATATTCCTTAAGAAAAAAATTGAAGAATCTTATTATGGCAGGATATAGAGTGGAACACTAAAATAACAGTGGGTTGGTGCCAATGAAATGTCCGGCAAAGGACCAGCTCACGTGGACGGCGAGAACGAAAAAGTAGGACAACTTACCTAGGCAAAATAATCCCCCTCGGCATCATCGCCACATAATTGTCATCTGCCTGGCAAGGCTATAATACCAGAACGAAGAAAGTCTTGTGGCTGAGACCCAAAGAAGTCATCAACTGCGCGTTGAACCTCGTTGTCTGCCTTGAACTCTTTCCCGGACAGGAAGTGATCCAGGCGAGGAGACTGATAATAGTCTGTCAGAGATAAATGCGGGAATAGGAAAGATGAGGCAGTGCTTCATAGCCCAAGGCACTTAGTGTCAGCACCCTTCGTTGTGCGACAGGAAGGGAGCGTTGTTCCTGGAGCAGAAGAACACCATGTCTGATGACCAAAGCCGGCTGTTTCTGCAGCAATTTCCGGTGCATCTGGTGTAATTCAGCACAATAACGTTCTGCAGTGATGGTTTGGCATCTTGCCAAGAAATTGATGAATTATCCCTGCTGTGGACCACCAGACAAGGAGCCTCATCTTCTTGGTGTGTATGGGTGACTTAGGATGCCGTCCAGCAGGCTATGCCTTGATTAACCATTGTGCAGATCGTTTCCGATTATCATTAAGGACCCACTTCTCGTCGCAGATCACAATTCGATGCAGTAAAAGTTCCTGTTTATTCCGGGCAAGCAGCGACGTGCAGACTTCAAAAACGCCTAGTCTTGTTGGCAGTTGTCAACTCATGCGGCAGCCACATGTCCAGCTTTTTGACCTTACCCAGCGCAACCAGACGCCGAACAACTGTCGTGGGGTGGACACCTACCTCTGTCGCAATCTCGCGACACGTTTTGTTAGGGGTCCGCTTCAACCACACATAACAGAACATGGTCAGAAATGGCAACAGGTTATTGACCACGTGCTTTGTTTTCCAGGTTCGTATCTCCACTTTGAAACTTCACAAACCAACGCCAAATGGTTCGTTCGTTGGCTGTATTCTCCCCAAAAGCTTTGTTAACGCTTCGAGCGGCAAATTTTGCAGAATGGCACAGTTTCAATTCATTCAGCAAGATGATTCTCAAATCCGACGTCTGTATGTTTTCTTTTCTGCAAGACACGTTACGTACAAACATACCACACCTGAACCTAGTTCTTCACATACGTGCTAGATGTTTATAGCAAATCTGTGACGTAATACCCGTAACACCTGTGGGTGGTTCCATTCCGCTGTGGCGGAGGCCTGTCTCCACTGCTCGTTCGCGCCGGACATTTCGTTCACGCCAACCTAATACAAGTGAAGGTTTAAATTACTTTTAAGGCTCTTAAGACTCAGTTGCTTATAAGAGTCAGAAATGAGCCATCACAGATGTGAGTCTTATACGCTGCAGTCACTGTACTTACTGCTCTGTGTTCCTCATTTCTTTCTTTCATAAAATTCTGTTTCCTTTTACTTGCTATTTCAACATGTTTCAATCTTTCATCGTTTGAAAAACTGTGCGCTTGCTCCTCTTACATCTCAATATCGTATGTTATACGCTACATATACGGTATATGCATGTACACTATCTACCAACAAGTAATTTGACACCCGTGATAGCAAAGGAAAACGAAGTTTATTCACCTTCAATAGTTGGTGGAGCCTCCACGAGCGGCGATTACAGTTGCGACCCTCCGTGGCATACTCTCAACCAGGCGTTGTACGACGGCTAGCGGTATTTTCTTCTACTCGGCTTGGAGAAGACAGGTCAATTCCTTCAGCGATTTCGAACGGTGGGAGCACCCCTTAAGTCGAAGCTCGAGCTCGTCCTAGAGGTGCTCGATAGGGCTAAAGTCCGGGCTCTGCGCAGGCCAGTCCATTTGATTAATACCATTGTCACCATACCCAGCCATGGTGGACCTCGCAACATGACAGGTGGCATTGTAATCCTAAAAGTAACATGGGTCCACCCCGTAAAACTGCCACAACGTAGGAAGCGCATGGTCATCCAAAATGGTGCAGTAGGTCTCGGCGTTGAGTCTACCAGGAATTGCGTCCAAGGGTCCCGTGCCATACCAGGAGAAACACCCCCATAGCATAATTCCACCGCCGCCGAACTTCACAGTTGGCACAATACATTCCGGCAGGAGGCGTTCTCCAGGCAGACGCCAAACTCAGACACTGCCGTCCGAACGGTAGAGGGTGAACCTTGATTCGTCGCTCCAGAGAACCTGTTTCCACTGTTCAACGGTCCACTGTCGACGTTCTTTGCACCACGTTAGCCGAGCAGCGCTATTCGACTTTGTGATCAAAGGCTTGTGGGCGGCAGCATGTCCATGATAACCGAGAAGATGGGATTCCTTACGGATAGTATTCATCGAAAGAACACTCCCGGATGCCTGTTGAAACTCCTCGCGGATGTGGCCCATCGATTTGGTGCGGTTCTTCCGAATTTCTCTGGCCAGCACCCGTCGGTCTCTAACTCCCAGTTTTGTGGGTCTGCCGGGTCGGGGCACATTCCGAAAGTCACCTCTCATCTTCCACTTGCCATTCACCTAGGCTACTGTCGATTTTGGGTACTACAACTCCCTGGATATGTCACGTATGGATCGGCCATTTCTGTGATACCCGACGATTACACCTTTTTCGAAATCAGAGAGCTCCGAACTGCGTGGCACCTTGCACGCGACTGGTTGCGTTGTTGTTTCCCACACGATATTTAACGGCGGCGGCCGTCACGTGTATCAGGACCGCAGATATCGTCGATTGCAAGGGTGTCCAAAAACTTGTTGGTAGATAGTGTATTTCATTTTTTGAAATACTTCCAAGCCTCACTTCTGTCTGATATACTGCGTGCAGAAGATTTGCAGATCTGGCAATAACAATATGAACAGTTGGTTGGAAACTCCATCGTGTCAGGATTTATGACCCTTCTGCAATCCACAAACCTCTGATTACCAACATCAATGTACGTAAACTCTGAGATCTAGCGTGTCGTCTGGTCAGATAAATCTTACTTCGCATCATTTTCCACCACTGGTCGAGGGTACGACTGGTGAGAACCTGCAGTAGGGTACGATCCTGACTGTTTGGTTCCGATTGTGAAGCATGGAGGTGATCCTTGATACTATGGAGTGCCATATCATGGTACTTCCTCCAGCTATTGGATATGCTGCACGATCATATCACATTTGGAACGGACGAATCCTTTTTTGGAAACCATCTGCAACATTCCCTAATGACCACTCGTGGTTTCAAGCCGCTAACGCACCCATGCAATGTCCGAGAAGTGTCAAGTTGTGGTTAGTAGAGAACGAGAATGAGGTACAGCATGGCCACATCAATCAGTAGATTTTAGTATTATTGAGCATTTGTAGGAATATATCGAGGAAAAGTTTAGATCACACTACGGGATGCATAGAAAGTCCCTTTCGCCTGGAATAACTTGCGAACGGAGAAAGGTACAGTTATGCAAGTGAGATAACGGTACAATAAAGCGACTACGCTCTATCGAATGCAACCAATAGCAGCGCCCGTAGTGGCGAAATGCGGAAGTTAGCCATTGCAAATCGAAAACGAAAAGGGATAGAGCAAAAGCTCCAACTACAAAGCTGTAGAGCATCAATTAATTAGTACAAACTGACATTCGTTTCACACGGATAAGATAAATTGTCGCCTGAATACCCTACAATGTCCGAAATCGATGTGAGACGATTCGAATCTGCTTATTCACATTTCGCAAATGTAGCCGTATGCAAATGCAGATTGTGACGTTATACCGTACCTTCGATATAAAAAACAGTGTCAGGATGTACCCTGATCAGAAGTGTAGGTCTACGTACGCTGTGTGAGAGTGGCGAGCTTTGATTTCTGGGGTTACGTAAAAAACCAGGTGTATGCAACAGCGCCTACAAGTCTGATGGATCTACGTCGTCGTGTTACAGATGCTTGCAATAGTGTGACACCTTCCATGCTGAGGAATGTGCATTCAGAGTTACTTTCACGAATAAAAATGTGTGTCGTGGGCAATGGCGAACTCTTCGAACATATTCGACATTAACTTTTTATCACTGTGCGCCAGTTTGCCTTTTTTGTTTCTGTTTTGTCTGACGTCATCAAACTGTATTGACATAAATACGCATTTATGCAATAAATTGTGTGTATTTGCTCACACTTATGCCTGTTCCCTTCAAACGTTCACACAGAAGGTCGCGCATCGATTTCGGACATTTTAGGGTTGTTTGTACTAATTAATTGATGCTCTACAGCTTTGTAATTGGAAAGTTTGCTCTATCTCTTTTCGTTTTCGATTTGCAATGGCCAACTTCCGCATTTCGCCACTAGGGGAGCTGTTATTGGTTGCATTCGATGGGGCGTAGTCGCTTTACTATACCGTTATCTCACTTGCATAACTTTACTTCTCTCTGTTCGCAAGTTATTCCAGGCTAAAGGAACTTTCCTATGCACCCTGTATACTCCTCCAATATCACTGGCACAGGTGGGGCACATTTTACAGGAAGAATGGTCCTCCAATATCACTGGCACAGTTGGGACACATTTTACAGGAAGAATGGTCCTCCAATATCACTGTCACAGTTGGGACACATTTTACAGGAAGAATGGTCCTCCAATATCACTGGCACAGTTGGGACACATTTTACAGGAAGAATGGTCCCATATTCCTTTATTCTATGGCAGGATTTGTGTAAGTTTATTCGAAATTGCATTGCTTCTGTTCTGAAAGCCCGTGGTGTGCCAACAGCTCATTAATAAAACGTTCTCCACAAACAGTAAGCGTTTTCATTATTTTGATAAACCCCTGTATGTATGAATTTATGTGCGTGTGTGTGTATTGAGATTTGACCCCACCCCATGAGCAACTAATGTTATAAGCTTCTAATGTAGAACCACTGGTCCAGTGAAAGAACAGAAGCATCAACATTGGATAAACAAATCATCTGTGCCTCATCTGGTACTCGAATCCGGGCCCAATTCGGGAGATTAGCTAGAGGCCCATGCCTTTCATCACTCGGCTACCATCACATGTATGTACAGGTGATAATTTATTGCATTTTTTCTACCGCCTACAACGTGTATGAATTTCGTATTTCCCCAGAACCTTAGCGAAGAAACTGATTCTCTGAGCAACAACTTTATTTTTCGCTGGATTTTGTTCCGAGTTATTGGATTTTCATCAAAGCTTTTTTCTTTCGAGCGTATGTACATAAACTCGAGAACAATTCATTTGCATTCCAGCTAAAGCTCTTTGTCTATGTGATTCTAAAATCTCATTACATCTCCATTTTGCTCGCGTTCTTTCTTGTTGCGAGGAAATTGTTTTAATGAGAGAACAGAGAGCCCTCATCGCGTACAGCAGTCTGCCTGACAACGCGGTTGATTAATACCAGAAACTTGTGATTTGTTAGCTTTGCACTTTTCTTTGGCCGTGACAAAGAAAGAAGTTGATGGGAAACAAGACCCGCATGAGAAATGGAGTTGCAAGACTAAGGAACAACTAGCCTGACGGTATTCCTTCAAACAAAATTAAATATATTCATCTTTGAAATTCAGTTTCTACGTTTGCTTTCCATTTAATCGAAAAATCAATGCATTAAGTTTTAGCGAATTTCCGTAAGCGTTTTATTTCAGAAGTAAACCACTTAAGGAACTCCATCAATTTTTTCCCTTAAAATAATGCATTAACATTTCTAACTGGGCATTAATCATCAGAAGAATTTCTTAGCCATATCACCAATGAGGTAGCTTTGAATCTGGAGCATCTCCTCTATTTTTGTTTAATTTTTAACAAAGTGTTCGAGAATTAAAGTTACTGTATTTTACAAAATACTTTTATGTGATCAATTTCCAGGGCTGATGTCATAAAGCACTGTAGCAACTAAGGCACATTATATGGATGCCCTTCATCCGCGTACGTCCAATAGACAAATGCCAAGAACTTCCAATATTTACGTGAGTTGTGAAAAACAAAAGTTTCTCCGCGATGGACATCGAATCTTTATCCGCGATGGACACTGAATCCTCGTCCGCGATGGACATCGAATCCTTGTCCGCGATGGACATCGGATCCTCGTCCACGATGGACATCGAATCCTTGTCCGCGATCGACATCGAATCCTTGTCCGCGATGGACATCGAATCCTCGTCCACGATGGACATCGAATCCTCGTCCACGATGGACATCGAATCCTTGTCCGCGATGGACATTAAATCCTCGTCCACAATGGACATCGAATCCTCGTCCGCGATGGATATCGAATCCTTGTCCGCTATGGACATCGAATCCTTGTCCGCGATGAACATCAAATACGTGTCCCCTCACTCCGGAGTAAGTCGCTGTCTCAACTGAGCTACGCGGACAGAATGTCTCGCTGCAGATTTGTCGTCTTGACAAATGTTTTCACCTCTGTAGTACGTCACAGAGTTTTCCAGTTTATTCACATTTCTAAGCAGCCGACAAAGTTGAATGAATTTATGTTAACACACTGTAACCTAAATTTAAATAGTATGCACATGCACTGTTTTTATCGTGAACATTCTTACACTTTCTCTACAGGATGGCAACGAAAGTCATGGACCAGACCAATATCTCAAGAACTACGATAGTTAGCATTCTAATCTGCACAGGTTTAAATAAGCTCCTATGGTATTTCATAATGAAATAACATTGGACATCTCTTTCTAAAAGGATAGGAGATAAATGGGATATCTTTCCCCCGTTTTGAAATAGGGAACTAAAGTCTATCACAAAGTTGCGGATTTTGACAGAAATTGTACATCATGCATTTGCCCGAAACAAAGGATGGAAAGGAATTCCATAAAACTCGTCACTATCAGGCAGCTCTGTGGTTCTCTCTGTTCGCAGCAAATTTGTACACATATTCATAGGCAAGTTGTAGTTCGCTCTGCCCGTCACATGACGTTTCGGCAACTAGAACATACCCTCTCCGAGGAGTTACGGAGAATCCTTGAAGAACTACAGGATAATATTATCATTTCAATACTTCAGGGATGAGCTATTACTATAACGGTTGATGGTAACCGTTCACCTAATAGAGGTCAATACGCACCAATTTTCTTTATTTGCTTATTATTAACTTCACAATCACGTATTGAGTTTCACCACATTATTTTTGTCAGCTTGCTTAAACAGCTTGTGTGTTGTTATTTCGTAATGTTTCATGCTGTAACTGTCCTACATTTATGTTTCTGATACCAACCCATCACGTGTCCGTCCGTGGATATTTAGTACCGCACTATTCCTTAATTTTTTTTACCAGTGTATTTGGCTGAGACCATTGTCGCTACTCGATTTCATTGTTAGGCAAAGGATTACACTGAATTTCGATAACTTTATTCACACGTCGATTGCCGATACAAGCTCTAAGACCCTTTCTAGCAGCCTCTACCAAGATCACAGGCTATGTGTAGTTGGATTCGTATGCTTCCATTATGTTATATTGTAACATTTTGTTTTACTTCAGTCTTTCCTATCTTATTTTGTCTAGGAGACATTCGGCATGGTTTGGATCTGATTAGTTTAAACTTAAAATGTCTATGTCACACTCAACGACATAAGTCCGACCTGGTCAAATCGGAAGCGATTTTGAGTATTCGATCAACAAATCCTGTTGTTAGTGAATTTGTTGACAGTCTCGGCTTTTCTTCAAATGGCTTTCATGAAAAGTTTCAACAACTATTAATCTTGGGATCTGAGTCTAGATTAGGAAATTCTTTATCCAGGATAACTATGAACTGTGGTTTCTGAGCAAGCCAGAAAATTTATTATATGGGTACCTTCATAGTGTAGTCATGGATTGTTATTATAATATGGTTGATTTAAGGTTTTCGTTTGTGTGTTTGCATTCTGACAATATAATTCATTTCAGCGGTCTTTCTTTGAACGATCGTATTCTGGTGCACAAAGCAGCCAATTTATTAGGTCTGGAAGAAACCAGAACAAGGATTAAATCTCCTTCTCCAAAGTCTCTTTAATGACGTTTTTGTTATGCCATATTTGTTTCTCAGTTTTAATTCTTCCAATTCCTCTATGGTAACGTTTGACAGGCAACTATTCTATCAATTAACTGGAATACATATTCCAGAACAGAGCTTTGCTCTTCAGATGGCTCCACCCAACTCTGATAAAGAAAATACCAGTGTTGTTCTCTAATTTCTTCATTGAACTAGCTCCCCTAGTGTGAACCCAGAACGTTCATGTGCAAATGCTGGAAGTGCAAATAGTGCTGGATCAATACTCTGTTGTTACACAGGAAAGGTTTACGAACAAAAGATTCGCATTATGCGTTTGGCTGTCGGATGGATTCTTTCAATCTTGTTACTGTGTGTATGGTGTACTGAACTGCAGCTAACTTTGACTCCAAATCGGTTCAAGACCTCCAGAGTCGAGGAGCTCATCAGCAAAGTTCCATAATCACATTGTATCTCCTTAGAAAATCCCATTTTCCTTAAAATTTATTATAAATCACGAACCGCAGATATTGATCCGATATCATTCACAGCAACAGCGTCTGGGTATCTCAACGATACTAATTATGCATTACTTCCTAGATCGAGCATTGTATAAGGGTCAGCAAGCAACCACATTTACTTTTCTGAATATTTCTTAAAACACAGGCAAGAGTTTCACAGAAAACTTCAAGTTATCTTCCGGTTTAGTACTCTCTCTGATAAAAATCAAAATTACGCACATCTTGAATTTCTTTTGTAGTATGTTGGTCAGAAAAAATGCGCAGCTGACCTATCTTTGGTTTTGTTACAGCAAGATGAGTTGATAGGCTTTCATGACACAACACTTTCAGGATGTCTCTACATTCCTTTGGAATTATTAACAGATACAGGGTGTTACAACATATGTCTACCCAGAGTCAGACGTTGTTACTGAGGAATGAAGAAGACCAGAAAGAGGTATCCGGGTGTGTAGGGATCTTTAATGCCAGGAATTTACATGACAACATGTTTAATAAGTCTGCCTTCGACTGCAATGACATTACGTAATCGTTATGCAAAATTGAAGACCACACAGTCCACGAGGTCAGTGTAAATGGCGCAAGTTTTATGTTAAATAACTGTTCGGAGCGCCTCCAATATCCATGGGTTAGACCGGTACACCTGTCCTTAAAATAACACCATAAGTGATAGTGACACGGATTGAAATCCGAATAATAGGATGGCAAATCCACTCCGGTGCCACAGGGTTTGCGATTGTCTAAAGCAAAGAGACGTCCTCCGAAATGTTCGTAGAGAAATTCCAGTACCGGTGATGTACGATGCGAATGTGCACTGTCTTGCATGAAAAAATGACTTTGCAGGTCATCACCAGTGAATCCCTGCAGACATGGAATGAAAGCCTTTTCCAACGCTGTCCGATATCTCTCGGATGTTACAGTTTCATTGATGAAGATGGGCCCGAAGATTTGAAATCTTGACAAGGCACACCAAGCAGTCAAACACTGTAGGGGAAAGTTTGCAGAAATTGCAAGATGTGGGTTTGTGGGCCCCTCAAAACCGCCAATTATGTTTGTTGACAAAGCCACCGATGTGAAAATGAGCCTCATCCGAAAACCAGGTGAGTCCTGTGTCGATGTTTCATGTCTCAATTCTGTTGAGCATTGTGTAGGCAAATGCCAGCCTTGCACTTATATTCCTTGCTGTTAGAGGCTGTTACTTCTGGATCTTGTACGGGAACAGATGCAGATGCAACGTTAGTGCATTTCAACCCCAACTCTTGCGCAGCCCGTCGGATTGAGTTTTTCGGGCTTCTGTCAAATGTTTCTCGCACCCTTCGAACGTTGGTTTCGATCTTTGATGTGAACGGCCTACCACTTTGGGTTCGATTATCCAACACCGACCCATTTGTGTGAAATTTGGTGACGATGTTCTTTATAGAGCATCTGCCTGATCTGGCTTTGACGCTGAAATTCTTCTGAAATGCCCTCCTAACCTTTTCCAGACTCTCCGATGATGGATAATACTCTTCTACGACGAAGATACGCTGCTCTGTAGTATACGTTGTCATTTTATTGACTCCTGCAAAGAAACAAAAACACTGGTGTATCGCAAATTCCAAACATCTCTGAGTACAATATTAAAATTTCTTTACATTCTCTGCAGCCGTTGTGGTATTATCTCAGTTTCAACTTGGTAGGTGTCTTGTGGGATACCCGTACTTCTCTTAACCAGTTTTGTCAAATTTCTGTTTCACTATTTACTCCACAAACTGCGAAAATCAACCTGCTGATTCGGAAGTCTTTGAAGATAATTACAAAATGGCTTAAAATACTCACTTCAGCTTTGTGAATTTCCAACTTTATTTACACTGACCTTCCAGAATGAAGAAAGGCTTGATTATCTTCTTTCTCTAAAGTACATAGTAGATTTGCATCTTAGTCTCCATTTCTGTTGCTATGTTTTCTAATACGATGACATTTTCCGGTTCCGGCACAATTAACATTACCTGGATGTGCCACTGTGCTGTGGCTTGTACTGTATTTACTTGCGCAGAAACGAGACTTGCGTGTAATTTGGTGGTTCCTTTCCGCAAGGCTACTATTCGATTGGTGAGTAAATGTCCGCCTTCATCCAACTCTTTACTAACAACTGCTGCTTATGTAAAAATATGGACAAATTCCCAGGTCAATTCGATTTTATTTAATGCCATAAGCTCTCAGGTTAACGTTTTAGATCAATGTATTTCAGACGAAAGATGCCAACAGCAGCAACACAATGTCGTTTGAAAGGCGATTGGCGGCGCCCGATAACATACCCCAAAAATTTATAATGTGCCAAAAGTTCGTCTTCTAGCTATAGCAATCTGACTGAAGACAGATGTAGGTACCTGCCTTTTTCTTAACTTTGGGGTTTGAAGTCTAATACATAATCGTACACCCCATATACAGTGCATAACAACATAGTTGCTTACTTTTGTTGATCCTGTCTTAATGCCCACTTCTCACACTCACAACTAATTTACCTCGTGACCTATTTCGTGATTCAGTAAAACTTTCACCTTTGTCACTTCATTTTGACAATTGTTTGGTGGTTGACACCTGTATGTTCCCGTTTCTTCTGTCTTTAGCTTTAAGTACCACCGTGAGTATCTAAGGTTATACGCAGTCTCCCGTTTCAAATCACTGGTTCCAGGGATATGAGAGAGCCAGCGTGATAACACAAATACAGGGTGTTCGAAAAATAACTGTCCACTGAAAGTAACACTTACCATGTCAAACTGGCCCCTACAGGAGGTGTTGGAAATGGGATACACCTACGTCCAGACATGTCTGCGCACGCTTCTGCATGTTGGTGAAGACCTTTCTCAGGGTATGTGGTGTAATTTCTTGGCTGTGAGTCGTTATTGCAAGCGAATCTTTGCACCCGAAACTTCGCAATGAGCTGACGTACCGCATTACGGTGGGGAACGTCTGCATCACAAAATTCCCTAGCGAACTGTTTTTGTAGTTCTTTTTTTTTTTTTTTTTGATTGAAGGTTTAACGACCACCGTGAGCAACTCAATGGGCTATAAGCAGTCGCCCGTCCCTAATTTAGGGTCACTGGTTCCAGGGAAGGGAGAGAGCCAGTGCCGTAAGACAAACACAACATCCATGCCTGACCGGGATTCGAACCCGGACCCCTTACGGACGAATGATCAGAGGCCATCGCTTAGACCACTGCGCCACCGGGGCGGCTTTTGTAGTTCGTCCGTGTATTTGTCGTCATAGCGAAAGATATATTCCACCAAAAACACTCTCTGTTGAACCGTCAACACCATTGTCCTTGTGCCGAGAGGAGTGATCAATTGACACGTCTGCCTCCGTCGACCAAGAGCTCGGGAATGATCTTCGCTCGGAATGACAGCTGCGTGCTACTCGGGGTGGAGAGACATGAAGGTTACAAGAAGCAGAGCACTTCCACGTGGCGGGTCACTTTAACTGTAATTCCATTCAAAATTTCTTTATCATTAAGTTACTGCAATTTTTACATTCAGTGCACAGTCATTATTCGGATACCCTGTACAACACTTATGCCTAATCAGGTGCACGAAGCTGATACTATCTCGGACTTCTACCCAGAAAAGTACGACGATGAGCACCTGGCCAACGGTGCGCAAATACCTTTCCTTTCAGACAATCTTCTGGAGTTTTTTTTTTTTCACCTTATAACTTCCGTAACAGGCTCGTGGTAATGCAAGTTTCTTGTCAGTTCAAAAGATGGCACAATTTGAGCATATTCATCAATGAAATGCTGAGTACATCTATAGGCACCCGGGAATTTAAATTGATATGTCCCCATTAAGTATGCCAACTACTGAAAGATATTACCTCGAAGTCTGACATCCGTTCTTCTAAATAATCACGGAGTTCGTAAACGAAAACTCTTCACAACTGAACTGAACTTCTACGTACATTTTCAGCGTCAAGTTTGAATCTCTTAAGTAAAAGACAATTTATATGATCATTGTGTTCAGTTTCTCTGGTGGTTCTCTCGCAATCAACTGAACGATAACAGAAATAGTTCTCACGAACGCAAAACCCATTCAGATTCATCAGTTTTCGAACTAAGTGTTTGCTTTTTAAAAGAACCAGATGCAGATGGACGTCGTTATCGTTAGCATCAAAAGTATGCATCAGATGATGAAGCTTTGAAATAGCCCTAGTGTCGCACTGCTCTGAAGTAGTTGTTTTTACCTCTTCTGTTCTCATTTTCTCCGATTAGAATTCCTTTTCTTGTGATTTTATTTCTGTTTTCATCTGCTCCTTTTCTTCGCTTTAGGCGTCCTGTCATCTACTACAGTCGTAAACATTCCTTTAACAGCTACTGCTGATAAACTTTACTTCAGGTTATGAGTTTCTTAAGACAGATAATTTTTGCTGTCTAGAGATGCATATTCCCTAATTCTTCGCCGAGTAACTTCATATCTTCTTTCTCAGCCTTTTTGGAGGGAAGACATTTATTTTCTTAGAAAAATAAAATTCTTGTAATGAGTTAGAGAAAATCAAAGTTCATGCGATATACTAGTGCTGTCTTTTAGAAAACTTGAATCCTTCGAAAAAAACTCTAGTTACCGCTAAGCGTAATGCAAATAATCATGCAGTTTTCAAATCTAGAAAAAAATATAATTTCATTTTTATAACTCATTAATCTGAAGTGCCTAACCGATTCACTAGGTTGCGTAGATACCATTTTTCATACAGATACACGCAATGCAAACTCGGAGGTAGATACACTATATTGACAAAAGTAACCGGACACCAAATCAAAAGCAAATGAACGGATCCGCTGCGCTGTTAAGATGCGTGGTACAGCTATAAAAACAAGCCTGCAGCTGACCGCGATCATATCGCACTGTGAGGTTGAGTAAAAATGTCACGTAGGGAGAGAACTGACTTTGAGAAAGGAAAGATTGTTGGGTGTTATATTAGTGGGTTGTCCATAAGAGAAACCGAGAGGCATTTAAACATACTAAAGTCAACTGTTTTGGATGTACTGAATAAAGTGGAAGACACATGGCGTGCCTGAAGTAGCAAAACGTATTGGCAGACCAAATAAAATCAGTGATAGAGGACGTCGAAGCTTCAGGAAATTTGTTACAGCTAATCGACGGAGTACTGCACAAGATCTCAGTGTACAGGTCAGTAAAAATGCTGGAACCTCGGTATGTACACGTACCATTCACTGAGAACTTCATTCCATAGGCTACCGTGGTCGTGAGGCTGCTCGTAAGCCTTTCATCTCCATTCGGAATGCTACACGTCGTTTAGCATGGTGTAAAACATTTATCGTGGATCGTAGATCAACGGAAACGGGTCCTATGACTGATGAATCCTGATACACGATCTATCAGTCTGGTAGCCAGGTGTGGGTATGGCGGCAGCCTGGGGAAGGCTATTTACCACAGTGTGCTGTTCCTACGGTCAACTTTGGAGCTGGCAGTGTACCCGCGTGGACGTGTTTTTCGTAGTATAGTCCCGGCCCATTAGTTATCGTGGATAAAATTGTTAATCAGCACGACTACCTCGATATTCTGGACAATTATGCCCTACCAACTCTATGGCAATACAGCCTTGTTGGTACCAGAAGGATAATGCAACGAACCGTAAAGCAAAGACCTGGTTTAACGGTAATTCCGTATCGGGTGTGGAGTGGCCAGAACAGAGCCCTGATCTCAATTCCATAGAGCACTTATGGGATGAATTAGAGAGCCGCATAAGAATTTTGGAACCAAGGCCTACAGCTACGCAACAGTTAGCGGCAGCATTTTGTACTGAATGGAAGCGCATACCTATCGCTGTGTTCCAAAACCTTGTCGAAAGCATATCTCGAATGGTCAGTGTATGCAATAAAGCCAAAGGTGGACCGACACCGTATTAATGTATGTCAATAAATGCTATGTTGTGCTTCTCTTCTAGGTGTCCGGTGACTTTTGTCAATGTAGTGTATATACTGATCACACTTGTACGATGTACAACTAGCTTAGAAGCTAAGTACTACTGATGTGTTTTAGCGATTCGGCACAAGATTGTAAGATACAAAATATCTGGTAGTAGCATGTTTCAATACATCATACTTTCGCACTGATGTACAGTTGCAGTCATCTTGTTATATAGTACTATATACTGTGGCGTTATTCTAAATTTCAATACTGTCGTACTTCTATTGGCACTGCAAAACCACTTAAATCAGACCTTAGTAAAGACACTTGATCACCACTGCGCTGATATACAAATTTACTAGTTCCGAAATAAATGTTTTCTTAAGTCTGATAATATCGCAGTAGTGTTGATGACGATTTTTATACTTCAAGGTAATCAAAAGTTATTTCACTTTGCATAACAGAAAACGTTCCAAAAGGGTCGAAGTTTGAACCAAACTGGCTGGACTGATCAGTTTTCCAAGAATCAGTGTAGCGAACCAGTCGGCAGAGAATTATTGCTCAGCCTGCACCAATAAACTTTACATCTCCCTGTTTCAGTATTATTAGCCACAGCCTCCATGACGTAAGAATAACATTTTGTTAAGCAGCAGTATACAACATAAAACAAAATTTCTAAAAATAATGATAATAAATACAAGTAGACTCAGTTCTGATTCAGCCATCAGTTTGGAACGTAGGACTACGGCTTGCAAATCGGAGAGTTGAAATGAGCTAGTCAAGTATGGTTTCAAAGCGTTTATTTAATTTGCTATAGCCAACACAGGCCTATGATATGAAAAGCAGCTTACATAATTTTTACAAATAATGCTGGATACATTGCGAACACAAAGCAGATCGTTACATGAATTTCCCAACGTGGTGTTCTGTCTTCTTGGGCTTCTTGCGTTCCTCTATTGCCTCTCGTTTTGATTTTCTCCACTTTTGCCTGCGTTCATTCTGCGAATTCCGTGACATTGTCGAAAATGTTAACCCGTTCACCCGAAAACAATTTTTTAAAAAATTAGTTTAAACCACTGCGATATGTTGTTCACATATTTGCATAGATCTCGGGGAGAGCTTTAGAACGATGCCACGCAGAGTCATTTTGTAGTCACGGTCGTCCAGATAAACCGCGATATTGTCAAAAGTGTTCACCGGTTCACAAGAAAACAATTTTTTAAATGTTCAGTTCAAATCACTGCGAAATGTCCTTCATATACAGAGTACTTGAATAGATCTCGTCGAGAGCTTTAAAACGATACCACGCACAGTTGTGTTGCGCTCACGGTTGCCGAAATATATATACTGAGTCAAACGCGGCGGCATACTCAGAAGTAAGTAAATATCGTATATTAACCCAACATTTGTGCTTCAGGGTCATATAGTGATTATTCACACCGAAAATTCTATAGTTAGAAATAAATGTCTTCACTTATGGACCTCAATACTATTACGTACCTTATAATCCATAGTTGATATGAAGCACATGGTTGGTGTGTCAATTTATTTTCCTTGTAAACACACTGATGATACCCAACCATGCCGCGATTCTTCCAATTATAACCCCATCGGTAAGTGAAACATCAGGATTTAGTTTCTCATTCATGTACATTATTGCACATTGATTCCAACACTCTAAACGCTAAGAACATATTATGTACATGCCGGTAATAATTGAAAGAATCGCGGCATGGTTGGGATTCATCAGTGTTTCCACAAAGAAAATAAATTGACACACCAACAATGTGCTTCATATCAACTATGGATTATAAGGTACGTAATAGTATTTAGATCCATAAATGAAGATATTTATTTCTAACACTCAGAAATATTGCATCGTCTCCCCATGAGAAAGCGTCGCGAGCACGATGTATTGCGTAGTACGCGAATTGTACTCCATGCTGTTTATGAATATGCTAACACGATTAGTGCACGGCACGTATTTTTGACGCTATAATTATTTCAACTGGGACCTAATTTTGTCACAGGCAGTCGGCCATAAATCGCTCCATACTATCCGTGGAGTTAGATGTACTCCTACGCTAAAATTACTTCTCGGCACACACCATGACTGCTTCGTCTAGATCACATAAAACAAAAACCTTCATCTCATAGGTGATCTAGACGAAGCAGTCGTCGTGTGTGCCGAGAAGTAATTTCTTTTTTAGAAGTTTTGTTTAACGTTGTATTTTTCTCTCTTTTCCTCAAGTAATTGCGCAGCACATTTATTCGTTTATCGTTGGTTTGTTCCTGCTCCACCCTTTCCATAGCGATTTACACACATTTAAATTCCATTTCAGCAAGCGAGGTAGGTGTTTACTTGCAGTGATGCCAAAATTAGTAGATTCGTTTGAGACAATGATAAATATTTGTTTCTACTTTAGATTATTGGCTTTGCTATACGGCACTAGACAAGATATCAATTTCAGCTCTTCGCCTACAGGATTTAAAGTACGTGCTAGCTGCCAAAACGATCAGAAATCTCAAGAAACCAACAAAATGAAAATGAAGACAAAGCGTTAGTACTTGATATTTTCAAAGTGGGAATCAAGCATACCGGTTGTTTTTTATCTTTTGAAATAAGTAACAGTCAATTGAGCGTATTACCTTCCAATGATGCTACATTAGTTTATCCATAGATTGGAACAACTTGGTCCTTTACGGAGTTACTACCGTCAAACAAAACGGAATATACACCCATCGCCAAAAACATAGTTGCACCCAGAAGGACGTGTCGAATTGCAATGCTTTTCCGTAGGAAGGTAATGGTTACTGGGAAACATAAATGATTAAACGTTGAGACTGATATGGGCAACATTTATTGAGCTACATGCCAGCAAGTACTGTCTCTCAGTATGACGTCGGGCCGCCATATTTCCTCACACAGCATGCCAGACGTCTCGGCATGTAGTTGTACACGTTCCTAACGATGTCCTGCGAAAAGCCATCCCATGCAGCTTGAATCTTCTCATACAGTTCCTGCAGATTGTGTAGT
The DNA here is from genome assembly GCA_039090855.1 of Macrothele yani. Classification (NCBI taxonomy): domain Eukaryota; kingdom Metazoa; phylum Arthropoda; class Arachnida; order Araneae; family Macrothelidae; genus Macrothele; species Macrothele yani. The sequence goes on along the minus strand of CM077030.1, from coordinate 6,718,605 downwards.
AGGGGTGGAGTGTGGACAGCGCGTCCAATAGCATACCACACATTTTCAATCGACGATAGGTCTGGCAATGCGGCTGGCCATGGCAGAGTGTAAGTTCCTGAAGGGCAAACTCTCGAGACAGCAGCAGTACGCGGACAAGCGTTGTCCTGTTTGAAAATCGCACTGGAGTGAGCGTTCAGAAAAGGTAGGGCCACTGGTTGCAGGACCTCATTGACGTAACGTTGGGCTGTCAAAGTGCCTGTAATGAACACCAAATGTGATCTGGCATCGTCGGCAATTGCACCTCACACCATGACACCAGGCCTTCTGGACGTGTGACGCTCGACAACAAACCTTTCCTCTTAGCTCTGAGCACGGTACTTCCACACACGGATTCGGTGGTCGTCTCCTCCAAGACAAAAGCGGGACTCTTTGCTGAAGATCACCAGCTGCTATTCTCCGTGGCTCCATGACTGTCTCGCACGACGACATTGCAGGCTTTGGCGATGATGCAATGGTATTAAAGGCAGTCGCCGTAACGGTCTGCGTGCGTGCAGTCCTACGTCGTGCAGCCGTCTGCCAATGGTGCTGACACTAATCGGACGATGCATGGTGGGCACCACTGTTCGCCGAATATCCGCAATACTGGCTGTTGGGTCACTCTGCGCATGCCGGACTGCCCGTCGGTCCTCTCTCTCCGTGTTTCCTCTAGATCTCCCAGACCCTTTCTGTCGCTGCTGCGTGCGTTGTTCTATCCACTGCCGCCAACAGCCTGCTATGGTAATATCCGCACGACCGGTATAGCGCACAGTATAGTGATAAGACCATTCCGCTTCCCGGAGCTCGACGATGTGGCCGCTCTCGAACTTCACCAACTGCTCGAATTTCTTCTGAACTTATCTCTGAGGCATACTTCACTTGCAAAGCATGCAACCAACACAACAGCATGAGTCAGAAATGCAAGCGCGCGCAACGAGACAATCTTATACAGCCAGTCAGGCACAGCACTACGACACCTCCTTGCTTGCGTCACATGCACGGTCGAGCGTGATACTTGAATCATTTACATGTCTCACGATTTCAAACCGGCCCACCAAGTTTCATTCCTGTCCATTGCTTTCTTCTGGGTGCAACTATTTTTTTTAACGATGAGTGTATGTCATGATAATTAACACAGCAATTAGACATCGCTGAATTGACTGTAATTACTGTTTCACGCTGTGACGTACCTGCCAGCAGGACGCACACGACATAAAGGCAGATAGGAATCAGAACAAATGTCTGCGTAGCTCAATGGTAGAGCGAATTATTCCGGAATAAGCGGCCTTGGGTTCGAATCCCGGCGTAGACCAAAAATGACGGAGAAATTTACTTCGTTATAATGGCGCCCGAACTATCCGGATGACCCGGCCGTTCAAAATCTCGCATTGGTGTGATGTTATTTCCACACCGCGAGACAGGAAAAATCAGAGAATTCCTTCTCCAGCGCTTCGAAAAATAAAAATGTGTGATGTTGCATTCCACACAGCAGATTGACTGGGAGTTCTCAAGTGCACGTTTACATTGGATGGCTGCCTGCAACGATTCATGGTCACGGCTGACCCGTGGGCCATGCCCCCGGCCCTCTTTCGGGGGGAGATGTGACGTACCTGCCAGCAGGACGCACACGACATAAAGGCAGATAGGAATCAGAATAAATGTTTGCGTAGCTCAGTGGTAGAGCGACTTATTCCGGAATAAGCGGCCTCGGGTTCGAATCCCGGCGTAGACCAAAAATGACGGAGAAATTTACTTCGTTATAACGCGTAATATCAATCCCCTCATATTGTTATTACGTGTGAAACACTAATTACAGTCAATTCAGCGATGTCAAATTGCTCTGTTAATTATCATGACGTATTGACCACGTATTATGAGGAGAATATTTCTTCCACAGTGTACACCGGAATATATGTTTTCATAGAAAAGTAACTCTGTAAAGGGGGCCAACTATTTAGCCATATCAGTCACCTGATTTATTCCCAGCTAGACATTTTTAGAGAGACATATAAAGGATGTAGTATACTCTCACAGAAATATCATTTTTTTGAAGAACGGCGCCGTTTGTCAATACCCCGAAGAAATTCGTGTTTTTGTTCTAATGCGCTTAAAGAAGTTAAAGTATTGAAATATGGAAATGAAAGTTATTCTGATGTAGAGAGATTTATTCTAGAATTTAACTGCCGAACAGAGAAGTTTTGTGTTTTGGATTTAGAATTTTTGTGATCTTACAGAAGAATAGGAGAGATTCCCGGTAAATTGGAATATTGAAGGGAAATCCTGAGAGCTCTTAAAAAGATCTGTTTGAAATTCGAAAAAATAGCATGTGTTATTTAGGGTGACCTAAGAGATAACTCAAGATCACCTGAAGAATATTTCCCAATAGCAGGAAAATTATATTGAAAATTGCAAATACGGAAGCTGATCGAACTGAAATTTGCATACGTAATGATTTAAATTACTGTTTACCCATACAGCACAAAACGTTTCATATACGTATGAATAATGTTACAATCTTTCATTTTCGTTGCACTTTCAGAGATATCTTACAATTACGTTTCAGCAACATCTACTTTGGAACATAACTCTTTGTACATTACGGTTACGTTAAAAAAGCGTTCACTGATGCTACTGTTTTATAGTTTCTGTTGTACATAATTGCTTTCTTTATGTTACATTAAGGCGATAGTTAAGATTTTTGGTTTGGAAACGGCGTGGATGCGCATGCGCATTTATGACATTTCACCTAAGCACTCTCGTAGTCGTGTTTCCACTTTCTACTGGGATATTCTCTGGTGATACTGTCGTACTCGAGTTAGCTAGTTAGTTGATTTTACATTTCTTCCTTTTCTTTATCTTACTTTTTTTGTGATTCAAGATCATCTGAAAGTAAGTAATTGTTTTGATTTATATAATTTTTAAATTCTAAAAAGCATTTTATAAAATCTAAGTAGATGACTGTGTTGTTGTATTAGTATACTCTACCAGCATGTTTTTTTTTCTTGAAGCTGAGAAACTTCATATTGGTAGGTATTTAGAGAAATGACGAATTTGATTTTCTTTCTTTTTTTCGCTGAAATATAGTCTATTCCACATGTATAATAGAAATTCGACACCCTCATATGGGACCTATTTTTATTTCTTCTGTTATCAATATATAAACGCCGCCACTATTCCCAAAGGACAGCGAACTGCGTTGAACCTGTGAAAACGTAACCAAGTCGTAATACTACTGTTGTTACTTTTGAAGCAGCTGTTGAGTGTAATATTTTTTATTGTGATTTTACAATGTTTATTAAAAGTATAACGTTCAACGTAGTAAATACGTAACAGTAATATGATGTCACAAATATCTTTCAAATACGTTACAGTAATGTAACCAAGTTACCGATATCTTTCAAATACGTAACAGTAATGTAACCAAGTTACCAATATCTTTCAAATACGAAACAGTAATGTAACCAAGTTACCAATATCTTTCAAATACGTAACAGTAACATGAAGTTGGTATGTTGAAGTTACAAAGACCTTTCACTGTAACGTATCGGTTATGTTTCAAAGTTATGTAACGTCTGAGGACATTTTGACGTAGCCGTAAGGTTTCTGAAACATTACTGTTACATTGCGCAACGTATCTGAAAAGTGTCAATGTTTCAGTGCTACGTATTTGTAACATATACGAAATATTCTGTGCTGTGTGGGTATTGTTTTGTACAACTAAACTTGTTAAAGTTTGAAGCGAAGAAAGCGTTCTCTTTATTTTCTAGGAGTTTAAGGACCTCCACAAGTGTCTAAAATTATAGGGGGCACACACTGATTTACACAGATGTTGCATTTTTCCTTTCCTCTTTGGATTTCTCAGTTCTTCCAGGAGAGTGAGGAAGCAAGCAGTAGAAGGAGAAACACAACATTCATATCTAGTTCTGCGATTCCTATCTACACTCAGAATTACTAGAAGTTAAAAACCTGAGTTCTGAACAGCTCGACTAATTCGTGCAAGCAGAACGACTTTATGAACACCCTGTATAATATATGTTTCTCAGGAATTACTATAATCCTCAAAAAGTAAATCCCCCGATTACTACTCAGATGTGTTTTAATCTCCATCTGTGTCGGACAAAATACGAAAAGATCGATGTACTACTATTTTACTGTATTTTTGGTGTGGTGTAGTGAGTTTAATATTTTGTATGTTTTTTTTTAATATTTATGATATCTAATGTCGAAACAATATTTTTACAGGCAAAATAAAAATTTGTGTTAATTAGTTCTTGACACGCATTTCAGAAAATTCGGAGAAGTAAAAAAAAATATATTGAAATTTTTAATGAGGAAAAGTGTGTCAGATTTCATTAAGGAAAAGGATGAGCTGGTCCCAAAAATGTCTGCGTGGCTAGTGAAAGCACAAATGATGTTATTGATTTTCCTACTATTGCGTTTGAGTTATATGCCAAAGGATTTTGTTACCTTTTGTTTGTCGCACAAAAAATACATTTCCAGTGCTTAATGAGATGATAATCCTCCTTGAAAAGCTCGTTAAAATCTCTGAAGATTACAGAAATGACAGAACACATGCCTTCCGATCGACATCGTATAAAAGGATGTTTAGAATTTACGATTATGATAATAATCCTTTACAAATGAAAAAGAAAGTATATTTAATCTTTATGTTGTATTAATTTTAATATGTCGTATCTGAAATAAATTTCACGTGTGTCATCGTCGTGAGTATTATTTCTTTTTAACTGAACACATCGAAGAGGTTAAAGGATTGCAACATTTGGAGCGAAAGCATGCCGGAACTACAGAACTTTTACGGTTGTAAATATTCTGTTTAAAAGAGTAAATAAATATTGGATTCGGTGGAAGAAATATTCTTCACTACTTACGTAGCATAAGGTTATGGTTTTAGAAATGAGATATACGTGAATCGCCAGTTGTTTACTGAGCAATACAGGCCTCCATCACATCAGAAAACTTTGAACTTCGATGTTCTGGGGTGTAACAAATAGCATGCTCAATCGAAAGTTGCTGTTCGATTTCCACTTCAGGCCGATGTAATATAAGTTTCCTGATGTGATAGTGGTACGTATTGAACAGTAAAATTGACGATCCAGGCATACCTGTTACTAAAATCATATAAAGAAATATTGCCATGGAGAGATAGTCAAGCAAAGGGTGTTTTCGAAAATAAATCAGGGTAACTGGATAATCATCTCAGAATCGATTACATGATAGTGATAATACTGTATTTAAATAATTAGTAATTCAGTTCTGCTTTGGAGTTAATTAATATTCAGATGCAGGAGTAATTTTTAGAGGAGAAATCAAAAAGTAAAGACATCAAATAAGACCACAGGGCTGTACCTCCTAAATAAATTAAAAATCAGTCCTCTAATTTTTTTTTGGTTCCGAGATAAAGTGTGCTTCGAGAGAACGTGTGCTCTTTTAAGTTCGAGACGAGAAAAATTACCTTCTCACCCTCAAGAGTTTTTGACCAGCTTTTAAACTGAATACTTACAACCATATCAACTCCAAAGCAGAACTGAATACTTACAACCATATACATGCTGCCTTATCTAGCTCACTTTCGTTTTGATGATGACGTAGTCATTTTTGCAACTTCCCCATCAGAGCTACAGAGTATGATCCAGGAACTTGCTCACAAGAGGGAAGAAGTGGAATTAAAAATTTACTTTCAGAAGACAAAAGTGATGTACAATGCTTTTACAAGAAATGAAGATTTATCGCTTGATGGGGAAAAGCTGGAGATAACCGATACATACATTTATCTTGGACAGCAGATATGAAGTAAGGTCACATTGATGAAAAAATTAATCGGCGTATAAAACTTGGATGAAGAGCTTTTGGAAGAAACAGCATAATTTCTAAGAACAATATGTCATTATGTCTTAAAAGAAAAATGTATGTTCAATGCATCCTTTCAGTGCTTACGTATGGTGCAGAGACGCGGACCTTAACTAAAAGAGACATACAAAGACTGCAGACAACTCAAACAACATTGAGAGATGCATGCTTGGTGTAACCAGGAGAGATAAGAAGGGGAACTCGTGGATCAGAAAAATGACAAGAGTAGAAGACATCATGATTAGAGTAAAATCCCTGAAATGGCAATGGGCTGGACATACTGCCAGAAGGACAGACCATCGATGGACAGCCGGAATTTTAGACTGGATTCCAAGGGACAAGAAAAGGCCCAGAAGAAGACCAAATGCAATGGGTTGATGAAATTCGAAAGTATGCGGGAGTGACATGGAGGAGACTGGCACAAGACAGACCGTTGTGGAAGAAACTTGGGGAGACCTTCGTCCAGCAGTGGATTGATAATGGTTGACAATGATGATGATGATGATGACATGCTGCACGAGAAGTATTCAAAAAGTACGTTTAGTTGTAACTTAATGCATTTTGAAAATTTTGAAGCCACACATAGCCTTTAATTCTAAAACGTACCAAAATGATAAAAATAAACTGCAGTTAAACAAAAGATTAAGCAAATAAGAAAAATATCAAACAAAAATTACGTATTTTGTAAAGAAACTGTACTGAAAACAGAAAAATGACACCTAATACTCGGTTGTAATGAGCACGTCTTTTGAATCCTTTCCAGCACGAAAAAAATATTACGAGGCAGACTTTTAGAAAACCTAATTTTGTGTGTGTTTGTTGAATTAACAAACGGCCAGTGAAATCGATGAGCCATAAGCAGTGGGCTGTATTTGATTTAGGGCCACTGGTTCCAGGGAAGGCAGAGAGCCGATTCCTTAAGATGATCACAACATCCATTCCTCACCGGGATTCGAACCCGGGCCCATCTTGTAAGAATGGTCAGAAATCAGCGCTTAGGACACCGCGCCATCGGGGATGGCAAATCTAAAAAATCAAGCATTTGTACAATCTTGGTAAAACTACCGCGAAATTGTTCATCGTAAAAAAAAAGAAATGAAGGATCATCGTTTGCATATTTCAAGCTTCCCAATGCAAAAAGAATTTTTCAAATCGGACTAATAGTTGCAGAGATATCGTAGGTACAGACTGACGGACTGACGAACGGAAAAACCGATAACAGAAGCACGATCTTTTTTTACAAAAGACGTGCTAAAAATTAGTATACATGCCTATGCATCCTGACAGAAAAACTGTATTATTTTATGAAAAAAATGTACGCAAAAGGGTTTTCGTGGTGATCAATATCAGACCGCGAAGGAAATTCTTTGATCCAGTTTTCAGAAACGCATATATTGCTGCAAGTACATCGTTAACATAAATATGCACTTTTCCCACCAGAATCTACAACCGACGCAAAACAGATTTAACAAATCGAAAGTTTAGAAATCAAAATATCGGGAAAATTGCAATTTACCTTTACATTCCCTTGCGAAAAAACTGTGCATTAAATGAAAAAGGAACTGTACCCCAAATAGTATTCGTAATAAATGGCATTGAAAAAAAGGTAAGAATTATTTTATCGGATATTTGAAAGCAAAGGTATGGATTAAAATACCCTTTGATTTCATATCATCTACATCTGTGCCCTCTAGCGGAGAAGTTCTGCATCGGAAAATGACTGCAAAGAAAGGATCATCGTTCTCATAATTTGGGCTTCCCAATGCAAAAGAATTCTTCAAATTGCGGTATCACTTGCAGAGATATGGTGTCCACAGGTAGATGAACGGAAAAAGTGATACTAATAGCACGTTCTCTTTTTACAAAAGACATGCATAAGACAACTGTCATTGAGTCAACAAATACAGCTTTTGTGTCAATATTTACTAAATGGGTGGTTTTTTACGCTTTCCAACCGTAGGTTCAAGAAGCGTATATGCTCCAGCTTTGTCCGTCTATCTGTCTGTCCGTCTGTTCGTCCGCATGATAACTCGCATAAAAATGGTTCGATTGCAATGAAAATTTAATATGTTACAGGGAAACACCTGGAGACGAAACCTATTGAAAATGGGCGAAATGGGCTCAAAGGTCAGGACATAGGAAGGGGATTAATTCCATTGCCCTTATGCGCCATACCTTGCGTACAAATGGTTCGATTTCGATGAAATTTTAGTATATGGTAGGGGACTGCATGGGGATGAACTCTGTTGAAAATGAACGAACGAAATGGGGTCAAAGGTCAGGACATAGGAGCAATATGTATTCTACAGCCATTATCCTCATAACTTGAGTAATGATTTCTGGTATGTTGGAAAGCATATCATAATCAATGCATTGCATGATTTTACTAACTTGTTTTCTGTAAAACAGAAAATTATTTATTCACAAAAACAGATATTAATATTCATTCTTGCTATCTAGATTTGTACTACAATCCACTAAGACTGTTTAAGTAGCATTGTTATTGGTTTACCATTATTTTTTCAAAATCTCGGTATCATGGTTTTAATGCAAAAACATTTACTCATAGATTATGGCATGCCTACTCGAAAGAATAATAATGTCAATTTGATGCGGAAGACATTTAAAACCTCACATAATTTATCACGTAGGTAATGAAAACATATGGGAAATACAACATAAAATTTGCTTAAAGGTTTAATTCATTGTACAGTACAATCCAGAGTGCTGCTATAAGCACACTGGACAAACAATTAGTCACCCCTGTCATAACTTACCTAATAACGGGAGAAAGCGCCTCTTGCTTTGATATCAGCATGATCCCGGTGTGGTAGAGACTCCACGAGTTTGTGGATGTATTGAACACCGATTTGCAGCCACTCATACGCCAACTGGTCTCGAAGTTCCTCCAGAGTGCGTGGGTTTCTATTCCGGCGTTTCGCCTTCTGTTCCAAATGACCCCACACATTTTCAATAGAATTTAAATCTGGGAATTTGGCGGGCCAGTCGAGGTGAGGCAGTGTTGCTGATTGTTCTTCGTGCCACTCAGACACAGTTTTAGCCTTGTGCACACAGCAATTGTCGTTTTGGAAGACAGGAGTATCAATGTGATGCTGCTTCTGGAAATCTAGGGCAAAGGGCAACACTTCGTCATTCAGAATGCGGAAGTACGCATGCTGGTTCAAATTCATCGTCACTGCAACGAGAGAGCCCATTTCGTGGTACAAAAAACATCCCAGAACCCCTCCAGCTTGAACAACACCTTCGACACAATCAGGATTAAAGGCCTCATTGGGCTTACGATGCACTCGTCGCCTCCCATCATTGGGAGACAAACCAAAACAAGGCTCATCAGACCAAATTACTGTTTTCTAATCTTCCACAGCAAACGTTTGATGCCTCTGAGCCCACTGATAACGTGCGACTTTGTTGCTGTTAAAAGAGGTCTCTTACGTGGTACTCTGCTCCAAATGTCAATCGCATGCAGTTTTCGTCGCAATGTCCTTTCGGAAATTGGTTGGAGTGAACTTTCATTGACTGTTTGGAGCAATTGTAACCTGATTTGAAACCGATTTGCAGTTCCAAGGCGTGAAACATGGCTGCGGTCCCTGTTCGTGAGAATCGTTTTGCGGCCACAAGTACGTCGTCGATTTTCAGTTGACTGCGAACTACACCACTGTTTGTAGATCCATTGGACAATACACTTCGACACACCAACAAATTCGACGACTTCTTTAGCTTTGTGTCAGTGGGCACGTCCAAACACGATAGCTCCTTTTTGCCACTCAGTAACGTCTGTCCTACGACCTATATTTGAGACTAATTTCAACACACACGTTGATCTTCACTACTGCAAAAGACAGAAATGATCCTGTAGACCACGTCAGTGCTATTTATCTCCCAATAATACGATCACGGCGCCCTCTGTGAAACCGGTAGCTTCCTACTATCATTTTTGTTAGGATGATTAATCTTTTGCCCGGTGTGCTTATCTCCGTCGTTTGGAAAACACAGTCATTTAAACAACAAAAGTTACACCGAATTCTCTGGTGTAAAGAGCACGTGCTTTGAATGGTTTGTGACACAAATTTTTCAAATTTAAAAAAAAAAACGCAAAATAAAGCAAGGCAGACGATGCCTAATTTTCGATATTGATGGGCAATCGGTAACTTCCGACTGTCATTTTAATCGTTTTCGACGCAAATAAAATACTCCAAAGTCATTCTTAGTCAACAGAACAAGTTAAAAAATCAATCGTGTTTCTGTAATCTATTAAACACCCAGAAATAGAAATAATTTCAGTTTTCCCCAGTAGCGGCTGGAAGGTATGCGATGAAAATTAGCAAATTCCACATACAAATTTTTTCACTGCTGAAGCACTCAAGAAAGATATAAGGGTCAAAGGGAATTAGCCAAGCAGGGCTGTCGATTTCATTTGGTGTCTTTAAGCTTGATTTGCTAAAAGATTATGCATATCTCTCGAATAATCTTTTATAGCTAACCTAATTTAAACAATTAACCATTATACATATAAACATCCAGACCTCTCTCTCTCTGGAACGCTTGACGCCACAGCAACGTCTGCATTGTTGCGCCATCACGTATCAATCAATTCGTGTGTTCTCTCGAGATGCCAAAGTGATTGCATGCTATATAATAACACCCGATCAATTTTAGATGTCAAAATGATCGCGTGCTAATTAAAATACATTGCCTTATCAATGATTCTATTTCTATTTATCCGAACTACAAAATTGGAATTGAAATCTACATCAATTCGATGGCGACACATCAGTTGCTGAGCTCATCTTAATATCACGTCAAGTTGCGTTTGTAAATTAATTTCATTTAGCACAATTCAATATTAGTTTGTACGCTTGAATTATTTATTACTTTTTTAATTGAGATAACTTTCCGAGTTTAGGGCTGATTATATTATATATTTTGCAAAATATCGATCTATCTAAACGCTCTAACCTACAATAAAAACTGAAATCTTGAGACTTCAAAGTGAGCAAAATTGCATCTAAAAGCAGATGCCGCTCCAATAGCGCAATGTCGAGAACTTAGATAGTTCCGATTTCCAATACCAGATGTCGCATTATTTTGTAGAAAAAGCTTTCGGTATGAAGTTTCAAACTAAACATCGAACAGGACAGTCTAAAACAAGCAGTAAACGGAATAGCAAGTGTGCCGGAGAAAAAGTCATTTCAAGGCGTCTTTTGAAAAAACGGAAATAAATAGCATATAATTTTCAGTTCTAACATGAGTGTGTTCTTACTATATAAGTTTTTCCTATATTTCCTTACAGAAATCCGGCATGTATTTGATTTGTTTTCAATCTGCTTCAATTAAAAATTTCACTCCGTCATACTCATTTAGAGCTTAAAAACAACGGCCCTAAGACGGGCTATAGGCTAGCTGTATAATAAATAAATTCAGTTTTCTCTCTTTACAGTACATTATCAAGAATCCTTCAATGTTGCAGAACATTCCTAAGAGCTTCGCGGAAATACGGATGCACGTGCTTGCCCTATGACCTACCACTGCAATTGGTTAAGCGTCAGCTAACGAGACGCATGTGACTCTTACACTGCTTGCCTTTCCATACAGTGTTTGAAAAAATCATTTGACCGGGCTTGCGGCTTCTTGCCTCGTGTTCATTACAAACCGCAAAGTGCCCGGATGTTTTGATTCACGGCATTCGCTGTCCAATTTCTTTTGCGGAAAAACCGGTTTCCCATGCTGGTGCACATTAACGTTTCAGTTCTGGATGCGTAAGAATAACATATTAAAAATCTGTTATTCTTATGCATCCAAGAATAGGCATAATATCATATAAATACTTGCCGACTAGATTTTAACTTCTCTACTGAAATTTTTACTCGTCAACTAAGATCCTACACTCGTTACAGACGAGTAAAGACCACATTTTTAAAGCCATGTATATAATGGAAAAACAATATAACTCTACGCACCCTAGAGGAAGAATTTTTAGTGGAAAAGGAAGAAATGTGCGAAACGTAGTATTCATAACAAAATATATGAAGAAAAAAATTAAATTCGTCACTTGGGAGCAGAGATATCGAAGCTTTTGACATTTAATTCCCTATCGGGAAGACTGCATTGTTTAAAGATGATAATATTCTCCATCCTTACTGTAGTGAATGGCATACAGCAAAACAATACATTTTCAATCTGTTATTTAGAAGTGCAGATACAGTTGCAAAAAATAAACACTAACGCCACCTAGGGTCAGAACTGCGAATTAGAAAGAAAGCTCGAGTACATGCAAAATGTTCCACGAGGTGAATTATATCGGGTGTTAATTTTTTTTAAATCGGGCTATTAAAAATAGAGAAATTAAAAAAAAAACACTAAATATTTGAGCTACAGTGGGAAAATTGGGAATTATTTCAGACAGCGAACGCACACAATGTTATCGTAGTTAGTGGAATCTGATTGCAAAATAATTTTTTCAATTGGGGTTTTAGATGCACAGGTATTACTGCTGATATGGTACAAACGTAAGCGTGAACTCATTTGCTTTAGTGGCGCACTTATGCGTTAACAAAAATTTAAAGTTGTATGTAATATATTTCGCACTAAAAACGCTCTCCGGCAAAGAAAGAATTTTTCAAAACGGACTATTAGAAGCACAAATATCGACAAAAATAAGATATACATCTACGCTCTTGGTGGAAAATCTGTGAACTATTATAAACAGAAGGTATTCTCAAAGGGTTTGGCGGCATGAGTCGTATCTGACCACGAAAGATTTTTTTAATCAAGGGTTTAGAAGAGCGGACATTGCTGCAAATACATCAGAAATATAAATATTATATACTCTTATATAAATGTTATATACACTTATAAAAATATATATACACTTAACATAAATATACACTTATACCCTCTTGTCGCCTAAAAAACAAAAAACAAAATATATATAATTCCTTGTTTTTGCTTACCAAAAACTAGGAATTACATGCAGAACATTTCGTTCCCTGTGATCCGTCTAATGAGTTTTTTTCTTTTTTTGAAATCGGTCTTTAAGATAAAGGGCTATCGGAAAAACGCAATTTAGCTTCACCCCCAACGGAAAAACTATACATTACTTAAAAAAGAAACTGTGCTCAAAATAGTTTTAGTCATAAATGGTTCTGAACTGTAGAAATGATTTTTTCAGTCTGATACTTAGAAGCAATGGTATTGAATAAAATTGTATTTCGAACTCGATAGCATCAGCGTTTATGACATTTATGAGCGAAGATGGATCGTAAAAGAACAGAAAACAAAGATAATCTTTGTCACATTTCAAATTTCCCAATGCAAAAAGAATTTTTCAAATCGGATTAGTAGTTGCTGAAATATGGTGTCCAAAGACGGACAGATGGAAATAGTGAAACCATAAACACGTGCTTCTCTTTTTAGAAAAGACGTGCTAAAAACAGCGAAACAAGAATAATTTATGTCCCAAAATGATATATTGCGTAGTACGTGATTAACTATAAGAACAAAGTACACATTGTTCTTTATAGTTAATTGGGTACGTTACCAAAAAATCACTGGATACCTAAAATTGATAAAGCAAGTAGAAACAGCTACTGACGAAGAGAAACAACAGAATGTGCACTGTGAAAATTCATAAGTTGTACACAGAATGTTCTGCATGGGAGGATATATGTAAAGTAACTGGAAGTTCTTCAGTTGCAGAGTTATATGAAGAGATATTAAAGAAGAGATTAGCTTACTTGCCATGGCGAGAAAACTTCGTTATTTGAAGTAGAAAATGGGGTAAAATATTCTTCACATTGAAGGTATCCTGACACACCTTCGCAAATGGTAATAAAAGATGACGACTTGTGGAAACAGAACTGCAAATAATGGGAAAGTATAGAATGTGATTGAAATGTTCCTTATCGTAATACCTGCATGATAGGAAACTAGAAAGATGATACTGAATTTTCGGTTGTAATGACCAAGTCTTTTGAATACTGTGCAACCCAAAAACTACACACATTTCAAAGCAGATTTTTAGGAAATCTAAAATTTCAGAAGAAAAGGAAATATACTTACTACCTCACCTAGGGAAAATGTGGGCGTAATTTCAAAACACGTAATGTGAGTAGGCTTATTCATAGTCAATGAACCGGTTAAAAAGTTCCACCGGATTTATACAATCGATAAAACATCCAGAAATGGAAATAACGTCTTACTTTCACTAACGGCTGAAATGTATGTTACGAAAAGTAACAAATTGTGCACAAAACGTTTCTCGTAGCGGTAGGAAGATACCAGAGACAAAGATGACAAATGCAATAAGATCGTCAGTTGTTGTGTGGTTACTGGTTGTAGCGAACACGGTGAAGTGTAAATGGGCCATGGAGTTATTTCTCTTTACGGGTTCAAATTGGGACATTCCGCTTCTGAGGCAGCAAACAATCTGAATACTGTACTTGTTGAGGAAACAGCTAACGAGAGGACCATGAGTGGAAACACAACTTTGTCCACGACGAGCATCGAACCTGGGTCCTCTGACTCCGGAGTAAGTCGTTCTCCCAACTGAGCTACGCGGACAGAATATCGCGCTGCAGCTTTATCGTCTTGACACATGTTTTCACCTCTGTAGTACGTCGCGCATGCGTCTTTAAAAACGAACCTCGCAACCATTGATCGTGTTAAACTAAAGGAAATTATTGAATCAGATCAACACCAAATGATGAGGTGCCGCTCCGGTAGCGCAGTGGTCTAAGTAGTGACCTCTGATCATTCGTCCAAGGGGTCCGGGTTCGAATTTTGGAGAGGCATGGATGTTGTGTTTGTCTTACGGCACTGGCTTTCTCGCTTCCCTGGAACCAGTGACCCTAAATTAGGGACGGGAGACTGCTTATAGCCCATTGAGTTGCTCACGGTGGTCGTTAAACCTCCAATACAAAAAAAAAATGGTAAGGGAGGACGCGCAGAAGTTAAATGCCCGCTATTCAAGAGTGACGGCATCTAACAGCCATAGGTAAAGTGCAAACACTTGATGAGGGAGTTCCGCATGCTCTGATCAAATGAAAATAAGGCGCGTTGCCTCTTCTCTTTTTAACAGGATTCATAGTGAAGGATTTCTGCAGCGCATTGTGTCTATTGATGAGAAATGGATTCTATTCAACGTTCCGCTCAGTGGTTTAATGCCGATGAAGCACCCAGGAACAAGCCGAGGCCAGCCGATCACCCTAAGAAAAGGATGGTCATTATATGATACACCATTCTTTCTTGAGACCTGGTCAGACTATCAATGTGGAACGCAATTGTGACGACCTACAACAAAGACATGCAATACTGTGCAGAAAGCAGCCAGCATTGGTTAAGAGACAAAATATCCCGATGATTCATGATAACGTTGTCTTCCATGTTGCACAAATAACCAGACAGAAATTTTACCAATTAGGATATGACACTCAACTACACTCCGCTTCCTCTTCAGATCTTGCACCAAATGGCTATCACTCTTTCGGCACCGGGACAGTTTTCTGTGCAAAAGCACCTTCAACAATGATGGAGTTGTTTACTAGGCGTTTGAAGACTTTATCGCCTTCAGAGAACTGCAGTTTTTCAAAGTTGACATAAATACTCTCGAGACCCATTGGCAGAAATATATTGACACCGCTTTTGATAGATCAAGCGTTGCTTTTGCTTTTGTGCTCGCTTTTAGCGCCCTAAAGAAATCTGTCATTTCGACTGCAAGAACCCAGTAGTATTTCTTACTTTATTTTCGTTAAAAAATTGTTTGAGAGCACAAATCAGATTTTTCTACTAGTACTAAAAATGACTCTGGAAATTCATATTGTAAAAACTGACTTAATAGCTGGAAATCAGTATCAGTATCACCCGCTAAGAACGACTATTCACCGCAAATAAATACGTAAATCAGATAACAAAAGGAAGAGCATTCAGAATTTTTAATGCCGACATCCATTTCATTAATTAATAACCAATTAATAATGAGGAACTGCCCACCAAATAGACTTACAAGAGTAAAATTATGCGAGTAATCCGAATTTATTGGCGTAAACTAGAAATCCAAGTTTCCAAGCCTTTGCAAATCAACCAGATGGCTTTTTTAAGAAAGGTCGACCGAAAACTGCAATCTGTACAACAGAACGCTTCAACAAATTGAAAGCGGTGACTTGACAAGACAATAAACTAGTAGATGAGAATGTTATTATTCCTTCAAAGACATTATGTGTCATGTTGGTTGGGCACGCGGGAAAAAGCATTATTTGAAGAATTGGTTCCCAATTCAAGGTAACTCGAGAGACGCTATAATTGCAAGCTTCACTATTGGTTATAATTTCCAGGTTTCTTGAATTGCAGTGGATTTAGGGGCAGGGTAGGAAGTTGATTTCTTTATATCATCTCATATATGAGCGCCGGACTGGAACTTGACTTCTCTGGATAGGACCGTGGTTACTTATCGTTCTTTGCGTCTCGTTTATGCTCATTGATTCTAATTCTAAACGATCGTTTCGTCATTCCAATGTATTGTAGTATCGCTTGGAGCCGTCCGGATATTGTGTAGGGAAGGCATAAACATAATTTATCCATCTAACACAATTAATATATCCATTTCATTGTCCTATTAGCTCATTAAATTACCGAAAATAACTTAAAATATTGGTTATGAAATAATTAAAAAATATGCATGCAGTTCAGACAGTGATTCAAACGTGTTACGTTCGAATTTCATCCATCCATCTCCCATGTGGTCTTCTTCTGAGTCTGTTCCTGTCCTTTGGAATCCAGTCTAAAATTTCGGTTATCCACCGGTGGTCCGTCCTTCTGGCAATACGTCCAGCCCATTGTATATCAGGTTTGCTACTCTGATCATGATGTCTTCCACTCTTGTCATTTTCCTTATTCATGAGTTCCTCTTCTTATCTTTCCTGGTTACACCAAGCATGCAGCTCTCCATGCTGCTTTGAATTGTCTGCTGTCTTTGAATATCTTTTTTAGTTAAGCTCCATGTATCCGCTCCATATGTAAGCACTGGAAGTTTGCATTGATTAAACGGTTTTCTTTTAAGACATAATAGTACAGTATATTGCTCTTAAAAATTCTATTGTTTCTTCCAAAAGCTGTCCAATCAAGTTCTTTATGCCGATATATTTCTTCCTCAGTGTGACTTCCTCTTGAAATCTGCTGTCCAAGGTAAATGTAGGTATCGATTATCTCCAGCTTTTCCTCATCAATCGCAAAATCTTCATTTCATTTCGTGGATTTTTTTAAATTTAGTATTGTGTTCGCTTTCCGAGGATTCAGGTAAACTTATCTCGGAGCTTCTAGTTTCTCATTACAACACTTCCTACCTCTCCTCTTTGGTTTATTTTTATCTTTGGAGAGTTCTCGGAAATATTATTTTCTCACCGTGGATGAAAGCCAATCCTAAGCGTCCCCCAGCTGTAAAACCAAAATTCCTCAGATGCCTTTTATAAATCTAAACAAAGCATTGTAAAATCACTCCTATTGACTGCAAAGCAATGAATAGAAATACATCGTGCTTTCTCTCGCTCTCTTTCTTGTCCACGAGAAATTCCCGCCAACAGTATTTTAGAACGCATAGAGGGATGCATTTGGATAAAACCTCCCCTTACAATACTTCCCTATGGGCATTTAATTATCTGGAACTCTTTTAACAGATGCTTAGCATCTGTAAGAGATGAATACTGCTTTTTGGTTTTCTTAAGCGCAACTATGTCCACTTTCCCCTTCTTTTCATGCTTTCCTGACTTTAATGATTTCCAGAAAGCAAGGCTTTTCTATCTTCCCTGACTCGTTGAACCAACAAGTCCTGTGTCCATGTAGAGAACCACTGGCGCAGATTTTCCTACAGAATCGCCGCGAGAAATTGTTCCTTTTGAGTAATCGGTCTTTCCAGCTATATAATTTCGGATTTGCTTTAAAAATGTGCAATGCGTTAATTCACTATCTACCAACAAATAATTGGACACCCCTGCAATCGACGATATCTGCGGTATTTAACGGCCGCCCTCGTTAAATATCGTGTGGGAAACAACAACGCAACCAGTCGCATGCAACATTCCACGCAGTTTGGAGCTCTCTGATTTCGAGAAAGGTGTAATCGTCGGGTATCACAGAAACGGCCGATCCATACGTGACGTATCCCGCGAGTTCAAGTACCCAAAATCGACAGTGGCCTACGTGATTGGCAAATGGAAGATGAGAGGTGACTGTCGGAATGTACCCCGACCCAGCAGATCCACAAAGCTGGGAGTTAGAGACCGACAGGTGCTGGCCAGAGAAATTCGGAAGAACCGCACCAAATCGATGGGCCACATCCGTGAGGAGTTTCAAAAGGCATCCGGGACTGTTCTTTCGATGAATACCATCCGTAAGGAAACTCATCTGCTCGGTTATCATGGACGTGTTGCCGCCCAGAAGCCTTTGATCACCAAGTCCAATAGCGCTGCTTGGCTAACGTGGTGCAAAGAAAGTCGACAGTGGACCGTTGAACAGTGGAAACAGGTTCTCTGGAGCGACGAATCAATGTTCACCCTCTGCCGTTCAGATGGCAGGGTCTGGGTTTGGCTTCTGCTTGGAGAACGCCTCCTGCCGGAATGTATTGTGCCAACTGTGAAGTTCGGCGGCGGTGGAATTATGCTATGTGGGTGTTTTTCCTGGTATGGCACGGGACCCTAGGTCGCAATTCCTAGTAGAATCAACGCCGAGACCTACTGCACCATTTTGGATGACCATGCGCTTCCTACGTTGTGTCAGTTTTACTGGGTGGACCCATGTTACTTTCAGGATGACAATGCCACCTGTCATGTTGCGAGGTCCACCATGGCTTGGTATGGTGACAATGGGGTTAATCGAATGGACTGGCCTGCGCAGAGCCCGGACCTTAACCCTATCGATCCCCTCTGGGACGAGTTGGAGCGTCGACTTCAGGGGTGCCCTTACCGTCCGAAATCGGCGAAGGAACTGACCTGTCTTCTCCAAGTCGAGTGGAAGAAAATACCGCTAGCCGTCGTACAACGTCGGGTTGAGGGTTTGCCCCGGAGGCTCGCAGCTGTAATCGCCGGTCGTAAAGGCTCCACCAACTATTGAAGATGAATAAACTTCATTTTCCTTTGCTATCACAGGTGTCCAATTACTTGTTGGTAGATAGTGTACATAAATTAAATATAATACTAATGCTTATAATGAAATATCAAAGTGATTTTCATAAACCACTGTTGTAAAAGTTCAGAATATTTACAACAACTTCCATTTTCGAAGGGGCTTGCTTGTTTCGCAGGGGGTTGGTCTGAGCTCCTTATTGACCTCCGCTGGCAGTTGCCTTACTTTCGAGACCTAACGCGTACCATGAAATTTATGTTGCAAGTTATCTTCATAACTTCGATGGCCGTCCAACGGTCACGTGGTGTAGGGGTAGAGAAGGCTTCTGTTTTCTAGCATTTCTGAGTCTGGTTAGAAATCTCTGGGAAAGACGCGGTATTCGTTTCCTTTGAAAATTTTCTCATTGCAACCCGTAACTCTAAATTAGTTAAGAATGATATCATACAGCCTCAAATTGTTATGGTGTTCGTTAAACTCAAAAACATAAATATAATAACTTTTACAGTGTGGGTTAGAAATACACAGTCGAGTCACATTATTGTGACCATCTCCTACTTTAGACGTCAACAGCGCGTAGCCAATGAACAAAGACACGTGTCGTGAGCTGACTTGGAGGGTATATATGGTGTGCTGTAGGCATTCAGAAAACATATCACTGTTGCTGTCATGGATAAAAGGAGAGATTTATCAGATTTGCAAAAAGCGATGCTTATCGGCTTTCGGGGCAAGAGTGGCAGTATTTGTGAAACAGCGCAGTTTGTGAACTGTTCGTGTGTTGCTGTGCTTAAAGTGTATCGTGATTGGAGAAATGGCACAACTGCGAATAAGCGGGATGGAAACTGCGGAGCACAACGTGCCATTGATGTGAGAGGTGAACGTCGGCTGCGAAGGTGCGTAAAGGCCGATCGACACGCTACAATGAAGCAACTCACTGGCCGATTGAATCAGGGGGCTCTACCGGAAGTGTGTCTAAACCGACAGTTCAGCGAACGCTGCTGCGTATGGGGATCCAATGCAGACGTATGGTCACTGCACCTATGCTAACGAAGGTGCATCGGTAGAAAAGGCTTGGATTTGCGCAGCAGTATCGGAATTGGACCTCCACTGATTGGCAAAAGATTGTCTTCTCTGATAAGTCACGTTTTCTGCTTCATCGAACGGATGGCGTATAAGGCGAGAAAAATCGGAGAACAAACACTCTTCAACCATTGCTGGAAAAACACAAGCTGGTCTGGGAAGCGTTATGGTCTGGGGAATCTTTTCGTGGCATTCTCTGGGTTCAATCATACATGTGGAAAGCACTACGGACCGAATGCGTTATGGATCCATTTCTGTAGACTACGTGCATC
Source organism: Macrothele yani (assembly GCA_039090855.1). NCBI lineage: Eukaryota > Metazoa > Arthropoda > Arachnida > Araneae > Macrothelidae > Macrothele > Macrothele yani. Next base: position 6,698,239 of record CM077030.1, on the reverse strand, counting down.
CATACATGCTGTTTGTTTATCCTGGGGTGAATGGGATCTTCCATCACGACAATGAGACGTGTTACACAGCTAAAAATGTCCGAGAGTGGTTGGAAGAGTGCGAAGAAGAATTCAAAGTACTTCTCTGGCCTCCTAATTCCTCAGACTTAAACCCGATTGAGCATCATCTATGATACCACCGACCACCTTGATCATGTTGTTCGCTCCACGGATCCTCCACCATGCACCCTCTAGCAGCTGTCAGATGCACTGCAGCCATCATGGCTCCACATACCTGTGAACACCTTCCAGCACCTTATTGAGACATTCCCAGCCCGTCTAGTGACTGTCCGTGCTGCACACGGTAGTTACTCTGGATATTAGCTGGTGACCACAATAATGTGACTAGACCGTGTATAACGTTTCGGAGTAAAGTTGAAACATATAAATTAATGAACCATAAAGACTGATGTCTCACAACTAGACCGAATTCTTCTAGCATTGCTTAATGACTTTGCACAATTATAAAAAACTGAGTGTTGTAATCGTGACATCCCGTTAATTGTAGAACTAGCATGTAGCAGAACCAATGTAACGACTCCAACAAATAATTTAGTGAGCAGTATAATATCACGCCTCTAAGTAAGATGGCCAAATAAGATGTTTGAAGCCAAGAAGTAACTCATGTGTGTGTGTGTGTATGCAAAGAAATATCAATCGTCTGGCAACATTAAACTATGTAATATTTTCACATTTATCTTGTAGATATTTAGGAAGATTTTTTTGCAGCCTCTGCTTTGTGTTTTGCAGTCCGTTTGATTGAAGTATTGATGTTGTAATTCATATCTTTATCTTCGCTGACATGCGTGAGTTTCTGTTAAGTTTCTTCGCTGCTTCTCCGTACGGAAGAGTCACTTCATGCTACTAGCATGTCGCCTTTTGCACAAAAAATAATATTATTGGCTCTGCTTATTTCCATGGTGCTGACTTCCAACAAATCTACAGTTAGGGATCAGTTGCAATAATTGTATTCTCCTCTAGAGATAATGAGGTAGCTATAAAGATTATGAAATCGAAGACATTTAGAAGTTATGTTAATGAGGTGAAATACCCGTTCCAAAAGATAATGTAATCCAAATGCAACTTAGTGCGAAGTCAAATTATAGATTAATTGTTCCCCCAAACTTTTCTTTTCTTCAACCGAACCTGTTGAACGTTCGCCGCAGGACTTTGCTGAGAATTTTGTCAAACGACAAGCTCATCCGTCCACGTCCTTTGCCCCTTTTAACGCCATCGATCTGTTTTGATCTGATCTTTTGACTAATTAACGTCGGACAGAAGTTGTTTCCCATTAGGAGCGATCCCAAGGGAAAACATTAGGCAGGAAATGATAGAAAGGGAGGAAGATTCTCCACCCCACTATTTAATCCCCTTCAGCAAAACACTTACTCCATCGGTTATTGGATGATGGAATCAACGATAATTAAAACGCTGATTAAACCGGTCTTAATGAATATTACGGAGAAAACTGGCTTGTTAATTAAGGAAACTCCTGTAACTTTCCTCAATGTGTTGGTATTTTGTTGCACTGTTTGGAGAACAGGAGATTTGAGGATTTTTTGACCAGTTCCACCGCGAAAAGGGATTGTTCTGCGCCTCTTTCACACTATTAAGTTTTTCACTGGAAAAATCTTTGCCATTCAGGTATTTAATGGTGCCATTAAAGCAAGGTGTTTGAAGTGTTGAAAGCCATAAAGTTATTAAAATGTTCTTAGCTAATGTTATTTTTGCGTGAAGCACAACAGAGAAAATGACAGGAACCAAACAACGTTCCGAATTGATAATTAAATTGTGACATTGTGTGAGTTTGGGTTACATCAAATACACATAATCGTCGTTATGGTTTGGGTAAGCGAAGATGAACTTAACAGCTATTGGGTTTTAATGGAGTAACATATTTCTTGAAATCGATGGAATTAGCGTCAATACAGCCATTCAGATAACCTAATAAAAGACACTGTTCGCAGTGACATGTAAAATACTAAGACGCAAGATATTCAAAGCCGTAACTGTATTCAATGCATTCTACAAGTTATAACGAAGTAAATTTCTCCACCATTTTCATCAAATGGGCAGGATTCGAAACCATAACTCTTGGCTCCGGAGCTCCGAGTGCTATCCACTATACGACACTGGAATGTGCTCGCAGCCTTTATCTCATGTGCGATATGCGGGGTAGGCACGTCCCATGTTTCTCTTCCCCCGAAAAAGTTCCGACGGCATGGCCCACGGGTCATCACGGCCATGTGTAACTGTAGGCAATCATCCGATGAAGAACGTGCATTTGAGAAATTCCAGACAATTTTTTGGTGTGTGGAACGTATCATCACACTAAGTGAATTTTTTAGAAGCATTGAAGAAGGGATACTCACTATTCCCATCTCGCGGTGTAGAAAGAACATAACACCATTGCTAGACACCTAGCAGCCAGGTCATCCTTGCAGTTCGGGCGCCAATATGACGAAGTAAATTTCTCCATCATTTTTATGCCAGGTGAGAGATTCGAACCCACAACTCTCGGCTCCGGAGCTCCAAGTGCTATCCACTATACTACACTGGCATGAGGTCTCACTGCTATCTGCCTTTATCTCATGCGCGTCCTGCGGGGTAGGCAAGTCACAAAGTAGAGTAGAAACTTTAACAAACACGTATCAGATTATACACTGAGTGACCACTGTATTATGACCACCCCCTCAGTACTTCGTTGGGCCACCTTTTGCCTTTAATACTGCGTCGATTCTTCGTGGCATGGACTCCACGAGATGTTGATAGGTAGGTTGTGGGATCTGAGACCATGTTTGATCAATAGTACTTTCCAGGAGTGTGAGATTGCAGGGTTCTAGATCCAGCTGTCTGATGGCTCGTTCAACTTCATCCCACAAATTCTCAATGGGGTTGAGATCTGAAGATTGTGGGAGCGACTTAAGAAAAGTAAACTCACCGGCATGTTCCTGAAACCAATCCTGTACAATACGAACACTATGGCAGGACGCATTATCTTGTTGAAGGAAGCCATCGCTATTGGGATAAACCATCACCATGACAGGATGCACTTGGTCCGCAAATATGTTTAGATATGATGTGCCAGTCAGACGTTGATCAACACGAATTAAAGGTCCCAAAGCATGTCAGGAAAACATTCCCCAAGCCATAACGTTGCGTCCACCAGCTTCAAGGGTTGTGGCAATGCATTTGGGGTCCATGCTTTCGTGCTGTTTCCGCGAAATTCTCACTCGGCCATCAGCATGGTGCAACTGAAAACGTGATTCATTGGACCACATAATTTGTTTCCAATTATCGACTGTTCAATCTTTGTGCTCTTGTGCGAACTGGAGACGTTTTCTCTTGTTAACTGCAGACAGCAAAGGTGTTCGAACAGGCCTTCGGCTGCCATATCCCATCCGATGCAGCGTGCTGCGAACAGTGCATGCAGAGATCATTTGAGGGGGATCCTTGATTAAGATGGTCTGTAATTTGCTGCACTGTTGCCCTTCTGTTGTCTGTTACCAGTCTGGACACTCTTCGTTCCGCCCGAGCAGTCATTAGTCGATGACGACAACACGTTGCACGTAGAGACCCAGTTTTTTGGCTGACAGTCCAGTCTTTAAACACTTTAACAACAGCTGCTTTGGAACATTTCACGAATGCTGCGGTTTCGGTGATAATCGCTCCATGGCTCGGAGCTCCTGCAATCATCCCACGTTGAAAGTCCGTCAAATCGCATTTTTTACCCATCTCGTCACCCAAAAATCACTTCTACTACTGTCGCAAGCACTAAGCTTTCCCTTTTTATACTAGCCTCGCCCTCTGGCGGCAACAGCGTGAGCCATAGCTCATTTGCTTAAAACTGTCAGGTGGTCATAATAAAGTGGCTATCAGTGTATTACTTGCTATCTCTGAAGAGCAAAGGTCTTAGAGTTACTTATAAAAAAGCAGATGACTGTATATAACAGTTTTGGGGAAATAACTAGTACTACTTTGTGCTGACTTTTATGCACCATATCAAGATAAGAACTGTTGTTGTTAGAGAAAGACTATTTCATGTGTGTCCTGCGGTGCAGACAAGTCACAAAGTAGAGTAGAAACTTTAACGAACACGTATCAGATTATATTATTTGCTATCTCTGAAGAGCAAAGGCCTTAAAGATTCTTATAAAAAAACAGATGACTGTATAGTTTTGGGGAAATAACTAGTACTACTTCGTGCTAACGTTTATGCACCGTATCAAGATAAGGTGTGTTGTTGTTAGAGAAAGAATCGAAATATAGTCAACAACCAATCCATGCGAATAAATGGTCTCAAAGGAAGTTTGGCACAAAGGGCAGTATTTACATACTATACTAATTTGCATAAATTAAGGAAACTGGGAAAAAAATGAGATATAAAGCTTTAACTATAGAAACGCGTGAACGATATACAGTATATACACTGTGTCCAAAAGTTAAGCATAATTAAACAAAAACATTACATTTTAGAACAAACGAAATGTGGAAGATGGGTAATAAAGTAAAGCACAGAGGACGTGAAAATATGCAAAATGCAGAAATCATGACACAACACCATGTGAAGAACGATAATTGACATAATACGCAGAGCAGCACATTTGTGAAACTGATACAGAGCTGCAAAAATGCGAAAAGTGACATTCCTTGTCGTCATCGCGCCCTGCAGTTAGTAGAATTTTTTTAAACAGTATGTCAGAAAGATGGAAAGTGGATACGTTTACCCGTGGTCCGATCATGGGAACGTTTAATCAGGCCAGATGCTAAGTGAAGTTGCCATAGCTACTGGCGAGAAGCAGTCTATTGCATTGAGACCTTGTAGAAGTTACCATAAAACCAGAGATGTTAGTTGTCATGTAGTGGCAGATCGTTCAACGATTACAACGGCTCAGGTTGATAGGTATGTGTCACCAACATCGAGAAGTCACAGGTCAATGTCGTGTTTCACAGCCATCTGCTGCTGGTTGACCAGCTGTTTCAAAGCAAACAGTATACAGATAGCTCAAGGAACAAGAACTATACCCAAGAAGACCTGAAGTTTGCATGTCATTCACTTAATCAGCAAGATAGGCCAGGGTACTGTGATGCAGACAACATCAAGACTGGGACGAAACACAGCGGGCGAAAATTCTCTTCTCCGATGAATCCAGTTCCAGTCTCGAGAGTGACAGCCATCGTGTTCTCGTGTAGAGAGAGCTTGGAAACCGTAATTCCTCCTCAAACATCAGACAAATCCATTAGAGAGGTGGGGATGTACTTGTCTGGAATGGAATTATATCCAACGGGTGCACACAGGTGGAACTTTAACAGGGCGGAGATACAGATGTGAATAGACAAAGTCATCGCTCTTTCGACGTTTTTTTAATTAACACACAGCAACCGAAAAACTGTTGAAAGCCTCGAAACTGTAAAAAGCCTGCATTTCTAGAAATTAATACGAAATCCTTTTATAATCGAGTGCACAAGAGCTCGCTTTCTGTATTTGAATGAACAACTAAACACGCAAATCAGTTTCACATTCTTTCAAAAGAAAGGCAACTTTCAAACATTCCAAGAAACTAGAGTGACTGTTTCTTCATGTTGTGTCCAGAAAAGTGTGAATGCCTTTTTAATCACATTTCTACCTCAGAAATTCTGAGCACTGTACCGAAAATAGTTTTTTTGGGAGGGATTTTTTTGTCATTGTGGATTTAACGACCACCGTGAGCAAATCGATTTACTGATAGCAGTCGCCCGTCCCTAATTTAGGACCCCTGGTTCCAGAGAGCCAGGGCCGTAACAAAAACTCAGCATCCACGCCTAACCGGGAATCGAACTCGGACACATTCCGGACGAATTGTCAGCACCAGTGCTTTGACCACTGCAGTACAAGAGGGGAAGCATTTGATTTATCTACTACCAATATTTATCCATTGCGATTATAAATAAATTTAAAAATATTCTCCCTTTTATACGCTTTCCAACCGCAAGTTGAAGAAGCGTAATAGCCGCCCCAGTGGCGCAGTGGTCTAAGCGATGGCCTCTGATCATTCGTCCGAACGGGATCCGGGTTCGAATCCCGGTGAGGCATGGATGTTGTGTTTGCCTTACGGCACTGGCTCTCTCCCTTCCCTGGAACCAGTGACCCTAAATTAGGGACGAGCGACTGCTTATAGCCCATTGAGTTGCTCACGGTGGTCGTTAAACCTCCAATCAAAAAAAAAAAAAAAAAAAAAAAAAAAAAGAAGCGTATATGCTCTAGCTTTGTCTGTCTGTCCGTCCATCTGTCCGTCCACACGATATCTCGCGTAAAAATGGTTCGATTGCGATGAAATTTTAGTAATGATAGGGGATTACCTGGGGATGAAACCTATTGAAAATGGGCGAAATGTGGTCAAAGGTCAGGACATAGGAGCGGGATCAATTCCATTGCCCTTATGCGTCATAACTTGAATAAAAATGGTTCGATTTCGATGAAATTTTAGTATGTGATATGGTACCACCTGGGGACGAACCATATTGAAAATGGGTAAAATGGGGTCAAAGGTCAGGACATAGGAGCGGAATGCATTCCACTGCCCTTATGACGTCGTAATTTGCATAAATATGGTTCGATTTCAATTACCTTTTAGTATGTGGTAGGGGACCACCTGGGGACGAACCCTATTGAAAATGGGATCAGAGGTCAAGACATAGGAGCGGGATGCATTCCACTGCCCTTATGCGTCATACCTTGCGTAAATATGGTTCGATTCCAATGGCATTTCAGTATGTGGTAGGGGGACCACCTGGGGACGAACTCTATTGAAGATGGGCGAAATGGGGTCAAAGGTCAGGACACAGGAGCAGGATCCATTCCATCGCCCTTATGCGTTATAACTTACGTAAAAATGCTTCGATTCTGATAAAACTTTATCATGTTTTTCCGGAAGTATACCTTACCGGTTCTGTTTAATATCATTGAAATGTGGTCGAAGGTCAGGTCATAGGAGCGTGATTTATTCTACCGCCATTATCCTCATAACTTGAGTAATAACGAGTAATGATTTCTGGTATGTTTGAAAGCGTATCATAATCAATGCATTGCATGATTTTACTAACTTGTTTTATTTCTCCATGGCACTTCGGGTTTTGCCTGCATAATGATGATTCCTTTTCATCTGCCTTTTTTCTTTCTTTCTCTCTGTTTTTTTTTTATTTGGCAATTCTTGTTTTGTTTCCTGTTCGGTATTATTTTAGCAATTTTTCATCTAAAGTAAGAAGGCTATTTCTACCTGCGTATTCTAACACGTAACTTCTAAAATCTTCCACGAAACCTCAGTAAATGTAATTCCCATTTGATTTAATTTGTAGCAAATATTTCAAACTCATATTAATCCAGAAAAAAAAACACCGTATCAACGTGCCAAACACATTTTTAAAGGAAAACGGGAATGTTTTTCAATATTGTCGCCTGTATTTTGACACCCGAAATGTGTTAGCGGCCCAGCAGAGTGAAAAACGAACTAGGTACAATCGATCATCATTTTCTTCCCATGTTTTTCTAGCGAATATAATTGGATGTTGTTTTCTCATTTGGGTCCAATTACTTTTGCATTTTCTTTTAAATTAGCTTTTTTCATATCACTAGAGAATATTTTAAGCACTTTAATGAAGTACCTCCTTATGAATTAGGAGAAAAATCTAGAAAGAAAATGCGTAAAACATTTTAATTGGGAATTCTCCAATTACCATTTTATGTGAGCCTTGAAAATACAGCTGATCTGTTTAATTTACTGCACATTAGTATTTCGTCATACGCATTGGCTTGTTGGCCATACGGCTATTGCGTCATACACATTGGCAATTTTATAATTAATAGCCACAAAACAAGTTTCTTCTGATAAGACTTGGTTTCTTTGGTTTTACTGTACTTTAAAATATTCCCCGTATATATGCTGCACAGCAGAGACAAATATCTGTCACGCGATTCCCTTTTTAGTTGCGTGAACTATCTGATTTCAAAAATCATTTTCTCAATCTCTTTGATCTGAAAAATATTTGCATCTGTGTCGACAAAGATCTGTCCAAAATACGAAATAAATAGGTGCGCTTCTTGATGTTCTAAAAATGCGAGGCAGAATGATTCATGAGAGAACTGGAAATACCGTATTTATCGGTGTATAACATGCATTTTTTCCCTAAAATTTAGGGCTAAAATTCTACCTGTGTGTTATACGCGTATATTATTTTTTGCTGCAGAGTGCGAATCATCCCGACGTTGCCAAATGTTAACGGTTTGGAATTACTTTACTCTAACTGCAGATGCTTCTCTAATGCATATCTCTTCTGTTTTCTGACGGATCTTGTTAAAAGTGGTATCAATACAATCTTCACTTCTTCGAAAAGAAAATTCGCACAAAAACAATTGAGATACAATCCTGATTTACCTTTTTTATTTGCCCGAAAATAACCTCACTCGTTTCAGCAGCGAACGCGAGCTGTCGCATTAAGCCTAAGCGTCTGCTCTGCTAGTCCACCGCTTTAAGTGGTACACAGTAAACCCAAAATGTATCCCACAAGTTCACTGGATCTCTGTCACTTTAACACGCGAAAAAATGTTCCACGTTTTTAGGCCAAAATCCAAGTTGTATTTGACACAAATACTCCTCAGGTTGAAAGCCAGTGGAGGAAAAATGTTCAGGGACCCCACAAACTTTGGTTTGGCTGTATCGACAGTCAAAGTTGTAAGTGTCCGTCTCTTAAATTTACGGATAATTGAGGAGACGGTGGAGGAAGGGTATCTACAAGTAGCAGCAATATGGACAATTTGCTTGAGTTCCTTGAAACGAATTTTTCTACTGCCCGTCTGACTAAAATTTGGATGGAAGAAAGTTTATAACCTTTTGGGTAAGCTGATTCGAAAGGAAAAATGAAACAACTTTAAGTAGGCTTACGGTACACTGAGAAGCTGATTGCATTGGAATTAGGCACTTGAGACAACTTAAAATCCGAAAAAGGAAGTGAGGACCGTTGTTCTAACTCGACAGTGAAAGAAACAGAAGGATGGAAAAGAAGAAAAATGGGTCGCAAAAGAATTCAGATCAGAAACAGAAGATGGCCAAAAAATAAGTATATCGTCGGCATAACGAATGTACAGGAGGGGTTTTATCGAACAAGTGTTCAAAGCACGTTCCTCCAAATCCTTTAGTAAAATCTCAGCCAATATGGGCGAAAGTGGGGACCCCATGGAGGCTCTCTCTAATTGACGATAAACTTGGTTGTTAAATCGAAAATAAGAGAAGTTTGAACTAAGCGAAGGGCTCGTAAAACAGCTTGAATTTCATAAGAGTAAGCTAAATTTAAGGAAGTAAGTCTAGAAACAATAAGTTGATGAACCACGGAAATGGGAACACTGGGGAAAAGGGAAACAGCATCCAAGAAAGCGAAAATAAAGGAAGAATTGTGTAAGGGAGAAAAAGATTGTGGCTTGTGTGGAGCTGGAAACCGAAAATAAAGACGAGGAAACAAAAGGGGAAAGAAACTGGCCAAGGGCTCGCTCCAATGGTCTAGTAGGGCTGGCGAACCCCGAGATTTTCGCCAACCCTTTTTCTTCTTTTTATCCTTCTGTTTCTTTCACTGTCGACTTAGAACAACAGTTCTCACTTCCTTTTTGGATTTTAAGTTGTCTCACGTTCCTAATTCCAATGCACTCAGTTTCTCACTGTATCGTAAGCCTACTTCAAGTTGCTGCGTTACTCCTTTCGAATCAGCTTACCCAAATGGATATAAACTTTCTTCCGCCCAATTTTTAGCCAGACGGGCCTTCTCCCATTCGTCCAGTAGAAAAATTCGTTTCAAGGAACTCAAGCAAATTGTCCACATTGTTGCTAATTGTGGATACCCTCCTTCCACCTTCCCCTCAAACATCCGTAAATTTAGGAGACGGACACTTTTTGAGTTTGACTGTCGACACAGCCGAACCAAAGTTTGTGGGGTCCCTGAACATTTTTCCTCCACTGGCTTTCAACCTGAGGAATATTTGTGTCAAATACAACTTGGAATTTGGCCTAAAAACTTCTAAAATCTCTTCGTGTGTTAAGAGTGACAGAGACCTAGTGAACTCGTGGGATAAATTTGGGGTTTACTGTGTACCACGTAAAGCGGTGGACCAAAATGACACGGATCTTATTTATGTAAGGTCTACCTCCAGGAAACTAAGAACTCCCCGTATTAGAGAACATTCTAGATACAACGTTAAAGTTAGTTCTACTTCAATGGCTCTTTCAAGATGTGTTGCTAATGGAACCCATTTTTTCATTTGGAAAGACACCACAGCTTTTAATACTCCCTCTTCGAAGTTTGACTGCCTCTTCATGGAAAGCTTATTTATTTATTCCTCCCGACAATTACTTTGCAACGATGAACCTCGTTGCCTTATATCTCCAGCTTGGAAGATGGTATTGAACTCTAATTCTACGTAACATGAGTTTATTACTTTATTGGTGCTTAACCAGTCTACTTTTTTCCGCACCGTATGTACCGCGCCTGGAACTTGTGTATGTACTGTTCATTTTATTTAGGTTTTCAGTTTTTATCTGTGGCATAATGTTTTACGGTATATAAGATTTCCGCTGTTGGGTACTACGTCTTACATCTGATGATGACCCCTGCGAGAGGGTCTAAAGATCTTGTATGGTTTTTAACGTTATATATGTATTTTGTAACTTGTATGTTTTTAATGATTAAAGGTATTTCACTGACTTTGGATTACTTTAACTGCAAGTATAATATCGTGTAAAATACAGCTCGTTTTTGTATTTAAACAACACTTTGTTCTTCGAGAAGGTTTTGCACATGGAATTTTATTACCTCATACTCAGCTTATTAGTAAATTCTTCGCTACCTCAGTTCTTTGCAGTGCAATTTCATTTGGCCTCTGTCAATTGTTATTTTATCTTATTACAAAGTAAAAGAAACGAAATCGTAAAAGTTAAAAGAAAACAAATTCTGCATTCAATTAAAAATCAATTACACTATATACCAACAAGTAACTGGACACCTGTGATAGCAAAAGAAAACGAAGTTTATTCACCTTCAATAGTTGGTAGAGCCTCCACGAGCGGCGATTGCAGCTGCGACTCTCCGGGGCATACTCTCAACCAGGCGTTGTACGACGGCTAGCAGTATTTTCTTCCACTCGGCTTGGAAAAGACAGGTCAGTTCTTCACCGATTTCGGACGGTGCGGGTACCCCTTAAAGCGACGCTCCAACTCGTCCCAGAGGTGCTCGATAGGGTTAAGGTCCGGGCTCTGCGCAGGCCAGTCCATTCGATTAACCCCATTGTCACCATACCAAGACATGGTGGGCCTCGCAACATGACAGGTGGCATTGTCATCCTGAAAGTAACATGGGTCCACCCCGTAAAACTGCCACAACGTAGGAAGCGCATGGTCATCCAAAATGGTGCAGTAAATCTCGGCGTTGAGTCTACCAGGAATTGCGACTAAAGGTCCCGTGCCATAACAGGAGAAACACCCACATAGCATAATTCCACCGCCGCCGAACTTCACAGTTGGCACAATACATTCCGGCAGGAGGCGTTCTACAGGCAGACGCCAAACCCAGACCCTGCCATCCGAACGGTAAAGGGTGAACCTTGATTCGTCGTTCCAGAGAACCTGTTTCCACTGTTCAACGGTCCACTGTCGACGTTCTTTGCACCACGTTAGCCGAGCAGCGCTATTGGACTTGGTGATCAAAGGCTTCTGGGCGGCAACACGTCCATGATAACCGAGAAGATGGGATTCCTTACGGATGGTATTCGTCGAAAGAGCACTCCCGGATGCCTGTTGAAACTCCTCACGGGTGTGGCCCATCGATTTGGGGCGGTTCTTCCGAATTTCTCTGGCCTGCACCCGTTTCTCCCAGTTTTGTGGGTCTACCGGGTCAGGGCACATTCCGACAGTCACCTCTCATCTTCCACTTGCCAATCATGCAGGCCACTGTCGATGTTGGGTTCTTCAACTCGCTGGATATGTCACGTATGGATCGGCCATTTCTGTGATACCCGACGATTACACCTTTCTCGAAATCAGAGAGCTCCGAACTGCGTGGCATCTTGCATGCGACTGGTTGCGTTGTTGTTTCCCACACGATATTTAACGGCGGCGACCATGATGTGTATCAGGACCGCAGATATCGTCGATTGCAGGGGTGTCCAATTATTGGTTGGTAGATAGTGTATAAAATATTATTGTAAATATAGTTTGTTTGATCTTTGCATCTGTTTTTATTTCAAATCTTAGTTATGAGGTCTGTCAGAATTTCAATACGTTCTTTAGAATATTATAGAAAAATGTTGTTTAAAATACAAAATATTCAGAAACATAAATTCAGAAACTCTGGAGATACAAAATTTCAAATGAATTTTCTGGTTTCTCAGAGCAGTGTGAGGGACGAAACATATTGTGGTGTAACTATTTTAAATACAGTGAAACTTCGGTTATACGTTTTCACATTTCTACGTAACTCTGCGTTAGTTCCGATATTTTACTAGAGTTTCTATCACTTTTTTAGTTCAGTTATGCGTATTGATAACGAGGAACAGTACACCAATTATGTAGAAAATAGTAACTATACACTGAAGAGCAATTGAATTAGAAACAGCTGGCGTTATGCAAATGTGGCGCTGTGGGCGGCCCTGTAAACGGAAACGACATGACGTATGCAGCGATCCGACAATATAAGGTGTGATGCGAAGGGAATCAGTAAGAGTCGAACGCAGTATGGGTAAGACGAAGGATCTAAGCGCATTTGATCGTGGGCAAATTGTCGGCGCCCGACGAATGGGTCACTCCATCTCGAAAGTTGTGCAGACACTGTGATTTTCACGAGCCACTGTATCACGGGTGCACCGTGAGTACATCCAATCCGGTAAAACCCTCCCTGCGAGGGCCAACTGCCGTGGACAACAGCGTGTGGATGAGCGGGGTCATCGTCGGCTAGCTCGCATTGTTACAGCGGATAGACGGGCCACAGTACTAGAAATCACTCGGCAATTTAACGTTGGTGCAAAAATATGTGTAAGCAGCCGCACCATCCAGAACCATCTCCTCGAATGGGGTACAGAAGCCATCGTCCCACGAGGGTACCGCTGCTGACCGCACATCACAGGGTGCAAAAATTAGCATGGGCGCAGGAATACCGCAACTGGACTCTAGACATGTGGGAAAATGTTGCCTGGACTCATGAGTCGAGATTCACGTTGGTACATGCGGATGGCAGGATACGAGTACGGCGCAAACCACATCAAGCGATGGATCCTTCTTGCCAGCAGGGTACTCTTCAAGCTGGTGGGTGTGGCATTCTCGTCTGGGGATTGTTTACGTTAACTGAAATGGGACCACTGGTACGTGTGACATCGTCCCTCACAGGCTAACGTTACCGGAATATCCTGGACGACCATTTGCTCCCGTTTGTGCGTCTTCAACATCCCACTGGGGACCTCATCCTGCAACAAGACAATTCACAGTGCCATCGCTCCACAATTGTATCCGAATGGTTGGATGAACACTCCACCGGCGTGACCTCGCTTCTTTGGCCAGCTAGATCCCCTGACCTCAATCCCATCGAGCACATCTGGGATGCCATGGAGAGAGATGTTTGATGCTCTGACCCCCTTCATCAAATTTTCGTGAACTGTGGGAGCTTGTTCAGGGGTCGGGGGTCGTGGATCCGTATGACTTCCTGACGCTTCCGGTGTCTTGTCGAGTACATGCCGAGACGAATTGCCGCCGTTATCAGGGCGAAAGGTGGTGTTACACGTTACTAGACAGGTATCTCTAATTCAATTGCTCTTCAGTGTACTAGTGATACGAGTTATTGACGTAGGAATATATACATAAACGTTTCCAAGTTTTCGTACATGAAGCAGATGGCTTTTTTAAGGAAGTGAAACAGAAACTGCAAACTGAATAATAGAACTCTTTAACAATTTGAACGCGGTGACTTGACTTGACAATAAAAAGATACGACGTTATGTTTATTTAAAGATACGAGGTATCATGTTGGTTGTGCACGTGGTATCCTGGTAGGCAGAAGGCGTTACTTGAAGAACTGGTTCCAAATTCGTGGCAACTCGAGTGAGACAAAATCATTGCAAGTATCACTGTTGGTGATGATCTGTAAAGTTTCCCGAATGGTTGTACATTTAGGGGTAGAGTAGGTGTTTATTTTTTTTATATCATCCCACATAGGAGTAGCAGACTTGAATTTGACTTCTCTGGATAGGGCCGCGAGTGCTTTGCCGTATTTTGTGTCCTTTTTATGCTCGTTGACTCTGATTCCAAACGAACGTTTGGTCATTCCAATGTAGTAACATTTAGAGCCTTCCGGATATTGTAGGGGGATCGCATAAACACCTGCTTCGCTGGAAAGATGTGTTTTTCTTATTATTTCTCTTTAGCATAGTATATACATATGCAGGAGACTTTATGCCGGCACCGTAGTTCACCTCCTTGAGGATGTCCTTGAGTTTGTAAGACACACTTGGTATGTAGGGAATTGAGGTTAAATAACGAAGCTGCAGCAAAGGCAGATTAGAATGTTTGATCCTGGCTTTTTGGATAAAGTTACGTATCTGATACAAAGAATATCCTGCATTAGTGATGAACTTGATGACGCTTTCGATTTCATGTTGTCTAGAATGGGTATCGGAGGAGACGGCGAAGGCTCTTCTAATTCTGAACGGAAGATAGCTGTTTTGTATTCTTCGTGACAGAAAGAACTGCGGAGCATCAGGTTGGGGACGGCCGTGGGTTTGTAGTAGGCTTGTGTACGGAGGCGGTTGTCAGGCATTTTTTTCAATAAGACATCCAGATAAGGGAAAACATTAAGTGAATATATTAAATCGTACAGAATTTCTTAAACTCGTTTTTTTTAATAAAATTGGTATAAAAAATGTAATACCAAAACAGACATAGCCTTACGGTAGAAAGCAGTATGTATGTATGCCTTATAAATTAACGTAATCTAAAAGCATGAGTTTGTTTTTCTTTTGAAGGCATTCAAAATTTCTCAATACTATATAACATTCTGCAGTTTCTTTTATACGTTTTTAAGACAATCCTTTGCTTAATCTGTACATATTTTTAATGTAGAAAATGATCAGTACACCATTCTTTTGCTAAATACTGTATTTATCAGAAACATTCCACTCTTTCATCTGGAAAAGTTATAAAAATAAGTTAAATATCAACTGAAATTTCAAGGTCTGTTGATACGACTTTCCTTTTCGAACGACGTTATTTGAGAATAAAATTTTAAACAAAAAAAATGCTGACTTAGGAATTTTTTTCGAACCACTACATTCACTAAAAGAGTGTGAACTTCGAATACAGAAAACGAATGCAAAATAAATTTCAACAGAACCATTTTTAAAATAAATTTTCATAAAAGTCAATGATGTGGTCCACATCGAAAAATTCAGGCACAGTTGCTCTAATGAATGGATGCATTTCAGTTCGCTAAAAATAAATTGTTAAATGCAAAAACATGGTTTCACACTAAACACTTTAGACAACATCATGTCGCTCTATACCTGAGTACTGAGGTTGCAAATTGAATGAACCAGTGGCTTTGTTGAGCTAGAGAATCAGAGAATTCTAAAACAACGAAAGTTACGAGCTACAAATTCTCTTAGCGGATCATACATTTCTCTTTCTGTTTACACTCGAATCTGCAGCTCGGAATCTCGTAGCTGTAGGCTTTCTTAGATAATTATACATTTGTCTTTCTGATTACACTAGAATCAACACACATTTAGCTTTCGTTTTTGTACCTCGTTCTTACTGACATGCACACACCCTTAGAAAACGAAAGAGTGGAACGGAAGGAAAAGACGAAATGTAATATTGCTGAAATACTTTATGGATGGGTGATATTATCAAAGATAAGAATTGCTCCTTTGTGAGTCGCTGAATTCGCCAAGAACTTCTTATCTTCTGTGTTTCATCAACAAACAGGAATAATGGTTGAATTCTCTTTTTTTATAGTTGACTTACATGAAATTCACACACCCTGAGTGTCAGAGTGGTGATTTCCATTGACATAGAGAGCAGCTCAAAAAATCAGAAACTTGTTTTATGAATTACGATGCTCAGGATATCCACTGAATTGTTGTATGCATTTGATACATTGAGTGTGTTGAAATGCGTGAGGAAACAGGTGATAGTTATCAGAATATGAGAAGTGCTATTTATACCTGCAAAAAAATTGTTTTCTTGATCAAAAACGGAATTTATTGTAATGCGATATTGCACTTAGTTAGATGTGCAGTATTGCACCAAAATAACTTTTAAATGGCGGGTTTAACGGATTAAATGTTATTCTATATTGAAAAACACGGCGTGCGCACTAAAAGCATAAGATAATTAGAAAGCGAAGCAAGAAAGATGACATATAATAAAAGTAGAATATTGAAATCAGATTAAAGAAAAAGTATATGTTGGAAATAATAATGTAAAAAAAAAATTTGGAGTTTCATGAATCATTCAGAACTTTGTGCAATTTGATGTTATAAGTAGGACTTAAAGCAAGGAATGTGCAAATAATAAATAATTTTAAAGTTATTATGTTTAAAATGGGCCTAAAAAGTTTTCGTCAAAGAGGTACTAGATAATATTGTTTAACTAATACATTTTCAAGAGATTTGCATATTCTGCTATTAATCTGTACGTGAAAAGTGCTTTCATATGCAAATATTTGCAGTTTAAGTCATGCTTTTAAGGAACCTATATCTAGGTTGCTTACAAAAATAACTAGCAAATGAATCATAAGGATGAGGTTATGAGGTAGAATCCAGAGAACTAACCTTAGGTGATTCAGCTGTCCGTTGATATCAATATCTGTGGCTAATTACTGACATATATATTTTCACGTCGCCTGATAACTGTATTGGAATTTCTATATTTCAGGAAGATTGGAGAAATACTGGTTTTAAACAGAAGTCAACGGTACCACGGTTTTATAAAAATTCACAGAGAACATCAATAGGACCGGAGAAATTCTTTCATTATCAACAAGGGTGAAATCACTAATAACGGAGCAGAAGGCAAATGATTTTGATAATAGACTTTCACATTAAGCTTTCCTAGTTTTTTAAAGGGCGAAGTTTTTAGCTGTGCATGCCATTACTATAAACTTTAGACTACAAATATTATGGTTGAAGAATACAATGTTCAGCCACTATAAATTTTATTGCTCTCCTTGGCCACCGTTCCGCTGAACTCTTGCCCAGATTCCACGGGAAGAACGACACGTAGATATTTAAATAGCAGTGAAATCAACAATGTTGGCTGCCACGGTTTCTTTCAGGAGCTTTCACGCCCTTCACAGAAATAGAGCAGATGCTGTGTCGTTGACAAATAATTAAAAGTAAAATGGATGCAACATCATTGACATGTTAATGGAGTGATGTCATATCTTTGAAAAGTAAATGGAGTAGATTGTTGTTGGCAACTGAATAGAAATGGAATGGATGCCAAGTGGTTAACAAGGAAATGGAGTGGATGCCAAGTGGTTCACAAGGAAATGAAGTGGATGCAATATCTTTGACGAGCAATTAAAAATGGAATGAGTGTCATGTCGTTGATAAATATATGGAGTGGATGATACGACGCTCATAAGTAACTAGAAATAGAATGGATGCCATGTCGTTTACAAGTAAACGTAGTGGATGCTATGTCGTCGAGAAGTAAACGAAGAGGATGCAATGTCGCCGAGAAGTAAATGAAGTGAATGCAATGTCGTGGACAAGTAAACGAAGTGGATGCTATGTTGTTAAGAATTAATTAGAATGGAGTAGATGCCATGCCGTTGACAAGTAAATGGAGTGGATGCCATTTCGTTCACAAGTAACTAGAAACGGAATGGATGCCGCGTGGATGCTATGTCGATGACAAGTAACTAGAAATGAGATGGATGCCATGTAATTGAAAAATAAATGCAGAGGATGTCATATTGTTGATAAGTGAATGAAGTGAAAGCTATGTCGTTGATAAGTAACTAGAAACGGAATGGATGCTATGTCGTTGATAAGTAACTAGAAACAAAATGGATGCTATGTCGTTGACATATAAACGAAGTGGATGTTATGTCCTTGAAAAATAACTGGAATGGAATGGATGCCATATCATTGACATGTAAACAAAGTGGATGCTAGGTTGTTGACAAGTAACTAGAATGGGATGGATGCTATGTCGTTGGCAATTAAACGAAGTGAACGCCATGTCATTGATAAGTAAACGAAGTGGATGCTGTGTCCTTGATAAGTAACTAGAAATGGAATGGATGCTTTGTCGTTGGCAAGTAACAAACGTACGTAGATGCTATGCGGTTGACAATTAAAAATAGATGGAATGGATGCCATGTCGCTCTCGAGTAAATGGAGTGGATGCTGTACCGTTGACAAGCTACTTGTCAACGACATGGCATTCCCTCCATTTCTATCAAGCACCTGGAAGCACCGACGACAAAGCGTGACCGCCAACACTGTTAATGGTTTCACAGCGATCTGAATATTTCGTGCCATTCCTCCTGAGGAATCTGTGCCAAGCTCAGCGGAAACGTAGTAAATAAGAAGAATGAAATGTATACGGCTAAACGTTATTTTACCACCAGGCATAGCGCAGTTGGTTAAGTTACGGTGCACTGTGTTGTGGGGTTTTGTGGGGTGGGGGTGGGGTTGTGACAGGTGTTCGAACCTTAGTGCTGGCGGCCATCTAGTCTGGGGTTTTTCCGGGGTGTTTGGTGTGTGGGGACGCGAATGCGCAGGTGGTTCCTTCTGAAGTCGGCCCCGAACGCCCTTTGTCCTTGGACCCCCTTTCAATTTAGTAAATGAGTGTTGATGCACTGATAGTAAAACAATGAAAGACGAATGAAATCTGAAGCCCTATGGTATTAGACACCTATGGGATTATTACCCATGGTTGTGTCATGGCGAAAATTTTAACCTCTGGTGAATTTCAGAGAGACCTGATCAATCTTTCTGTTGGTTTATCAGAGATTAATTAATGCAAAAATTTTCTCCCATGACATACGTTAGAAGAAAACTCCTGGTTGAAAGGCAGGGGAATTCGTGCGCAAAATTCGCTTGTCTTAATCACAACCAGGAAAACAAAATTTCATGTTGGTGAAAAGAAAAAAAAAAAGAATAATATTTGATTTAACTGACTTTGGGTTTTTGAAAATAATTATTTTATCTGTTCTTTTATCGCGATAGGAAAAGGCGAGTAGGTGTGCAGCTCAGAGAATCAAAATTAATTTTAGTTTAACATCACGGAACGAGAGAAAAAGAAAATTAAAATTAGTGATTTTCTGCAAGGCAAGAATTCGCCATTTTTTTTTTTTTTTGCGTTCCAGTTTCCAAGCGTCGTGGAAAAGTCACCAAAAGTGTAACAACTTTTCGTCTTTTGGGGTAAGGAATTCAGCAACAGAAATCTATTTTTAGACCTCAGGGTCAAAAAGAGAGCTTGGTCGACACGTGTGAAGATCAGAGGTCACTCGAGGCGTGGGAGTGAAGATTCCGTGGGGAAGCTGTGAGTTGCTAGGCTGAAGTTTCGACCAATGAGAGGGGTCAGCGGTTTCAAGCACCCCAGAGTTTTGTCCGTTGAGAAACACTTTTGTTCTGGACTTCTTGCTGGCCGTCAGAGAAAGAGAGGACGGCGGAGTTTATTTTTTCTCCTCGCCTTTTGGCGGTGGAGGGGGCAGTCAGAATGAGATGCACTGGGGTCTGTTGGCCCTGTGTGGAAAAGAAAAATCTTTTTCTTTGGCCTGGTCGGCGGTAAGAATGACTGGCCGCTAGCTGTGTTCCCGTATTCTGAAGTGACTAAAATCGGTCAAAAAAAAAATGATTATTTTCAAGGATCTCATTGCCGGAGATGAAATGACCGCTGATACACCCAAATTATCAAGTAGCGGTCGACTGCCGTGTTGGATGCAGATGGCGGAGAAGGATCAGACCCGATTTCTTACTTTCAAGCCCAACATGCCTGAGGACCAAAAGTCCACCTATTGTTGTTGCTGCCTCCATATTTTAACGCTGGGCTGCGCCCAGGCCTCGGGGAGAAAGCCATGGCTATCATGGACGGCCTTGTGAATGCTTCGAATGCTGAATTGTCGAGCTGGGCCCACTACTGATTACAACAAGGAGTCCACCAACAATGTTCCAAAATGCCCGTTTCCTGTTTCGTTGGCCAAACACACAGTGGCAGAAAAAAAGAAAAAAGAAAAAAAAACAACCTTGGAGGTGAAGTGAAAATCAACCGGGACAGTGGTGTTCTCTCAGGGAGAGTTTATTTTTTATTTATTTATTTTATCTATTATTAGGCTGTGAAACCTTTTTTTTTATTATCGACGGTTAGTGTGCTTGTCAGGAAGTGTTGTTGCCCCAGTCCTAAAGGTAAATTTCTCTCGGCATTTTCTTTTTTGTATTATGTTGTGGTTTCTTTAAAATTATAAAACGAGTTGGTTTTAAAATCTTAGGCTGTTTAAATAAATTTCATGGCATCTTCTGTGTATAGGTAATGGAAAAACAAAACGAAACAAAGTAGTGGAAGTGGATAATTTTCTGGGTCATGTAGGGATAGATGATATAATAAGAATATTAAGTTATTTCGGAACGAACACCTCTCCAGACCAGTATTTCTCTTAGGTGAAATTTAACTCTTTTTGTGCTCGGTGATTTTTGTATTTGTGAAGTAGAATTTGTATTTATGAACTTAGCGTAGGTGCCATGTAGTTGGGAATTTTTCTTGTAGGCTGGTAATTATTTTGGTTTAGTGTTTTGGTAAATTTAGGTGCTAAATTACTCTTTAAAATTTAATTTTTGTATTAGTGAGGGCTAATTTCTAGTTTCAGCCCGTAGATTAGAAAAACAGGTTTTTATGGGGAAAAGAATATAAGAATTGGGCATACAGGCAGATATGAGCATATGTATAGTGTGACTAAAAAAAATAACCCGAATAGCTGTTGTGTTTCTTCAAGAAGTGATGATTTTTTTTCAGGAAAAGAGTGATCTAGGAAGTATGGTGATGTATAGATTTTTCAGGAAATAAAGTAAGGTTTGGTATAGTGTGTCAAGTATGGTGTTATTGAGCTTTCTGGGAAATGAATATGTACAGTGTGTTCCTGGGAAATAAAGATAAGTGATTTTCTGGGAAATGAGTGTGTTCCTGGGAAAATAAGGATATGAAGTGTGTTCCTGGGAAAATAAGGATATGAAGTGTGTTCCTGGGAAAATAAGGATATGAAGTGTGTTCCTGGGAAAATAAGGATATGAAGTGTGTTCCTGGGGGAAATAGGATAAGAAGCAATTTTCTGGGAAAAAGGGTGATGTGTTGAATTTTCTGGAAAATGGACGAAGAGATATTTTGGGGACAAGAGAACTCTTGTGGGATACTTTACCCTATGTAGACAATGCTGCGGGGTCTGAAAGGGTGCACGAAACAAATTGGGGGATTTGTTTTCTGCCCAAGTAAGCTTGTTCGGTCCATAGGAGGTGGTGGTACCTATGAGGGGAGTGATATAGGTTGTCCCCAAATCAGAGTGAAGGAACAGAAAAGGGTTAGGTCGCACTTTGCTCCACTACACTGTATAAGCTGGGAATGGATTCACGACCCATTCCCGCCTTCAGACTCAAACTTTGTTGTTCTCCCCGAAAAATAGTGTTTTTCTTGAGATGTGGGACTCATTGGTTGAGATGATTGTTTGGCTTTATGCCCGAGTTGATTATTACATGGGTGCCAGTTGACTGGAAAAATTATAGTATGGAATTTTGAAATGTTGGATTTTCATGATGATGGTGTAAGTAAGATTCTCTGGTCAGTGTAGCAATTTAATGATAACTTTGTGTAATTTGAATAAGGTATCTAGTGCATTAGGTTTTGGTATGGTGTATAGAATGGGTTGAGTATCCGGTAATGCTAGAAATGTTGATTGTAAGACAAATGTTGATTTAAGACAGGGTTATGCTGATTTTAAGACAAATTTTCCTGGAAGGGTAGAATCTTTTATTAAATTAACTTTCATTATACGTAGAATTTTGGCAGTTGTTATAGTAGTTTAAAATTAAAAGTGGATTCGGAAGTCTGGTCTGAGAAGGTTGGTTCGAGCGATTTAATTAGAACAATAGAGTGTACACATATGCATATAATATTTTTTTTTTTGAGAGAGAGTGTGAGATATTTTCACTTCAAATACTTAAGTTGTACACCATGTTAAATCAAGTGTTGGTGCTGTTGAAGTACAATGAAATTCTTGTGTTTATTATTTTTATCAGTAGTGTCCCTGGTGCTAATTTTTCTTGGAAAGAAACTAACCTGTCACCCGTTTATTTTTATTGGGCCCTGTGGCCAGGCATAAAATCTGTGACCTAAAAATTTAACTTGTTAAGTTTTTAAAATAAATATAGGCCAAGTGGCCTTTCAAAAACCTAAACCTTAGTGCAGTGAAGTTTTAGGTATTTTCAGTTTAAATTTTCATCACATGGTTCAAGTGCATCCCCCTCAGCAATGACTGAGTTGAGAATGTAATCTGAGGTTATAACCGTAAAATCAATGTTTTTGTCCTAACTAGCTAATTTGATCATCGCCACTTCCAAAAGGTTATTTACACGTGTACATTGTATACCATTAAATTTTATTGTTTACAAATTTGGTACACATGCAAACAATAGTTACCTTTTCTTACACTTTCAGGTGTATCTACTCATCAAATGCAAACAACGCAAACAATACAATGGTAACTTTTGGGAGATACCAAATTCAGTGGTGCATTTTATTTTATTTTTCTATTTTGTTTCATGGCCTTATTCAAAATTTCAGTTTTGTTTCGAAATGCATCCACCCATTTCCCAAATTTAAATTTTCTATAATTTCCATATGAATTTTAATACCAGCATAATACGGCAAAATAAATTCAAATTTTTTTCTCACCAAAACAATTGGTGCCGTGACCTTAGGATGCATACCCTGTGATGAAATTCAACTTCACTGCACAGAAAAATTAAAGAAAAATCTTAAAGTTCATTTGATACAAATAGTAAGCTGATGAATAAAGAAATGTATGTGTTTATATGATAACTTACTTTGAGTTTAGGTAAATTCTAAAGTGGATGCAGTTTTGTCAGTGAGTGGTGTATGTCAGTGAAAATTTTTTTTTCTCGTTGCTCTCTCTCTCAGTGATAACATAGTAAAAGTGTTAAAAGTTGTGTTTTTCTCGGTGGTGAAATTTTTCTGGGTTCCAGATGTTCTCTCAGTGGTTTACGTTAGTGAAGGTTAAAATTAATTTGTGTTTACTCTCAGTGGGTTAATAAGTGAAAGTGCAGATGGTAATTCTAGTATTTTGCCGTTTATAATTTTTGGATCAATTTTCATATGTAACATTGTCTAATTGAATAGTGTATAATTTCAGTGTATGAGTGTGGTGTATATAGTGTATTTGGCGGATAATGTCAATAATTTCACGAGTATACGTACACATACAAGCAATTTAGTGTTTTGCATACAAGCAATTTTGGATTTCACACACTTCTCTTTGCAAATAATTTCTTAATTGCACTTACATTGCATTGTGTCATACATAAGTAATTTTGTGTTTACATATCATCTCAAGTGTATTTTTCATGTGCTGCATTCAAGCAAAATTGATAATTTGAGAATGAGGTTAGGAAAGTGTTAATTTTGACATCCAAACATGCTCGTGGTAATGTAAAATTTGTAAAAACATACAGCGAAAATTGTAAGAAGTGTAAATTCTCTCCTCTCTTCAGATTGAATAATTTAGTGCCCGAGAGCGCTGTTTATTTAAGGTTAGGCTATGGCTTATTTTCTACTGCGGTATAAAGTCAGTGTTAGATGAGATTATTACTTCAGTGATAGTTAAGTTAAGAAGTGATAATAATCAGTTTAATTTTTTTTTAATTAATTTTCTCAGATTAAATGATAGGTTAGAGTTTTGAATCATCGCAGAGATAGATTTTCTTCGTTCCGTGAAATTTTTGGCTTGTAAAAAAATTATTCGTGTAATTCTCTCGTTGATGTGAGTAGTAGACAACTGCGTTTCGAAACATTTATTTTTCTCGTTGAGTGGTAGCCATGTTGGAACGGAAGTCAGCTCACCGGAGGTAGGTGGCGCTGCAGGTTTGTGTACATTCATCGGTTTGTTGACATGGTTGGAGCACGTGTGTGTTGAATAGTAGGTAGGAGCGAATTTTCTGAGATTTTATTTTATGTTTCGACTCGCTTTGCTCGTCTTTTTCGCAGGGGGAATGTATTTGTCATGGCGAAAATTTTAACCTCTGGTGAATTTCAGAGAGACCTGATCAATCTTTCTGTTGGTTTATCAGAGATTAATTAATGCAAAAATTTTCTCCCATGACATACGTTAGAAGAAAACTCCTGGTTGAAAGGCAGGGGAATTCGTGCGCAAAATTCGCTTGTCTTAATCACAACCAGGAAAACAAAATTTCATGTTGGTGAAAAGAAAAAAAAAAGAATAATATTTGATTTAACTGACTTTGGGTTTTTGAAAATAATTATTTTATCTGTTCTTTTATCGCGATAGGAAAAGGCGAGTAGGTGTGCAGCTCAGAGAATCAAAATTAATTTTAGTTTAACATCACGGAACGAGAGAAAAAGAAAATTAAAATTAGTGATTTTCTGCAAGGCAAGAATTCGCCATTTTTTTTTTTTGCGTTCCTGTTTCCAAGCGTCGTGGAAAAGTCACCAAAAGTGTAACAACTTTTCGTCTTTTGGGGTAAGGAATTCAGCAACAGAAATCTATTTTTAGACCTCAGGGTCAAAAAGAGAGCTTGGTCGACACGTGTGAAGGTCAGAGGTCACTCGAGGCGTGGGAGTGAAGATTCCGTGGGGAAGCTGTGAGTTGCTAGGCTGAAGTTTCGACCAATGAGAGGGGTCAGCGGTTTCAAGCACCCCAGAGTTGTCCGTTGAGAAACACTTTTGTTCTGGACTTCTTGCTGGATGTCAGAGAAAGAGAGGACGGCGGAGTTTATTTTTTCTCCTCGCCTTTTGGCGGTGGAGGGGGCAGTCAGAATGAGATGCACTGGGGTCTGTTGGCCCTGTGTGGAAAAGAAAAATATTTTTCTTTGGCCTGGTCGGCAGTAAGAATGACTGGCAGCTAGCTGTGTTCCCGTATTCTGAAGTGACTAAAATCGGTCAAAAAAAAAAAAAAAGATTATTTTCAAGGATCTCATTGCCGGAGATGAAATGACCGCTGATACACCCAAATTATCAAGTAGCGGTCGACTGCCGTGTTGGATGCAGATGGCGGAGAAGGATCAGACCCGATTTCTTACTTTCAAGCCCAACATGCCTGAGGACCAAAAGTCCACCTATTGTTGTTGCTGCCTCCATATTTTAACGCTGGGCTGCGCCCAGGCCTCGGGGAGAAAGCCATGGCTATCATGGACGGCCTTGTGAATGCTTCGAATGCTGAATTGTCGAGCTGGGCCCACTACTGATTACAACAAGGAGTCCACCAACAATGTTCCAAAATGCCCGTTTCCTGTTTCGTTGGCCAAACACACAGTGGCAGAAAAAAAGAAAAAGAAAAAAAAACAACCTTGGAGGTGAAGTGAAAATCAACCGGGACAGTGGTGTTCTCTCAGGGAGAGTTTATTTTTTATTTATTTATTTTATCTATTATTAGGCTGTGAAACCTTTTTTTTTTATTATCGACGGTTAGTGTGCTTGTCAGGAAGTGTTGTTGCCCCAGTCCTAAAGGTAAATTTCTCTCGGCATTTTCTTTTTTGTATTATGTTGTGGTTTCTTTAAAATTATAAAACGAGTTGGTTTTAAAATCTTAGGCTGTTTAAATAAATTTCATGTCATCTTCTGTGTATAGGTAATTGAAAAACAAAACGAAACAAAGTAGTGGAAGTGGATAATTTTCTGGGTCATGTAGGGATAGATGATATAATAAGAATATTAAGTTATTTCGGAACGAACACCTCTCCAGACCAGTATTTCTCTTAGGTGAAATTTAACTCTTTTTGTGCTCGGTGATTTTTGTATTTGTGAAGTAGAATTTGTATTTATGAACTTAGCGTAGGTGCCATGTAGTTGGGAATTTTTCTTGTAGGCTGGTAATTATTTTGGTTTAGTGTTTTGGTAAATTTAGGTGCTAAATTACTCTTTAAAATTTAATTTTTGTATTAGTGAGGGCTAATTTCTAGTTTCAGCCCGTAGATTAGAAAAACAGGTTTTTATGGGGAAAAGAATATAAGAATTGGGCATACAGGCAGATATGAGCATATGTATAGTGTGACTAAAAAAAATAACCCGAATAGCTGTTGTGTTTCTTCAAGAAGTGATGATTTTTTTTCAGGAAAAGAGTGATCTAGGAAGTATGGTGATGTATAGATTTTTCAGGAAATAAAGTAAGGTTGGGTATAGTGTGTCAAGTATGGTGTTATTGAGCTTTCTGGGAAATGAATATGTACAGTGTGTTCCTGGGAAATAAAGATAAGTGATTTTCTGGGAAATGAGTGTGTTCCTGGGAAAATAAGGATATGAAGTGTGTTCCTGGGAAAATAAGGATATGAAGTGTGTTCCTGGGAAAATAAGGATATGAAGTGTGTTCCTGGGGGAAATAGGATAAGAAGCAATTTTCTGGGAAAAAGGGTGATGTGTTGAATTTTCTGGAAAATGGACGAAGAGATATTTTGGGGACAAGAGAACTCTTGTGGGATACTTTACCCTATGTAGACAATGCCGCGGGGTCTGAAAGGGTGCACGAAACAAATTGGGGGATTTGTTTTCTGCCCAAGTAAGCTTGTTCGGTCCATAGGAGGTGGTACCTATGAGGGGAGTGATATAGGTTGTCCCCAAATCAGAGTGAAGGAACAGAAAAGGGTTAGGTCGCACTTTGCTCCACTACACTGTATAAGCTGGGAATGGATTCACGACCCATTCCCGCCTTCAGACTCAAACTTTGTTGTTCTCCCCGAAAAATAGTGTTTTTCTTGAGATGTGGGACTCATTGGTTGAGATGATTGTTTGGCTTTATGCCCGAGTTGATTATTACATGGGTGCCAGTTGACTGGAAAAATTATAGTATGGAATTTTGAAATGTTGGATTTTTATGATGATGGTGTAAGTAAGATTCTCTGGTCAGTGTAGCAATTTAATGATAACTTTGTGTAATTTGAATAAGGTATCTAGTGCATTAGGTTTTGGTATGGTGTATAGAATGGGTTGAGTATCCGGTAATGCTAGAAATGTTGATTGTAAGACAAATGTTGATTTAAGACAGGGTTATGCTGATTTTAAGACAAATTTTCCTGGAAGGGTAGAATCTTTTATTAAATTAACTTTCATTATACGTAGAATTTTGGCAGTTGTTATAGTAGTTTAAAATTAAAAGTGGATTCGGAAGTCTGGTCTGAGAAGGTTGGTTCGAGCGATTTAATTAGAACAATAGAGTGTGCACATATGCATATAATATTTTTTTTTGAGAATGAGTGTGAGATATTTTCACTTCAAATACTTAAGTTGTACACCGTGTTAAATCAAGTGTTGGTGCTGTTGAAGTACAATGAAATTCTTGTGTATAATGAATTAGCTTTATTTCTTTTCGCTAAGCTAATTATTATGTATGATTCTCTTCTTACCAGCTAGCTAAGGATATACTAGCTCTAAGCTTCAAAATAATGAATTCCCAAAAGGGTGTTGTTACTCGTTAATTATGAACTTAAACAAAGTCTCAACGCTGGTTATTTATATCAAGTAATCAAAGTCATAAACCTAACAGCCAGACAGAAGTCTGACAAAATCTATGAATTGAGAAAGACTGAACTTACTGAAAACTTGTTTATTTCCAAGACTCTTGGTCAACTAAGGCACTCATATATCTTGTACATAATAATGAATAAACTTTCCTCTTATAGTACACACACTCTCATAACAACACCTCGCAACGCCAACACATCAACCAACGCTCTCCAACGCTACAACCAACACAACAACCCACACAAGTCTCGATGAACGCGCCTATATACTAGCTACCACCACGTCATGACTTACACTCATTGCCAGATCTCATTCAGCGGGTGAAATAATATTTCGTTCAGTAGGAAGATAATTTACATAGTAAAATAAAATAACCAGAGATAGTAAAATCAAAAGGAAAGTGAATATAGAGTATACGTTACATGTGTTTATTATTTTTATCAGTAGTGTCCCTGGTGCTAATTTTTCTTGGAAAGAAACTAACCTGTCACCCGTTTATTTTTATTGGGCCCTGTGGCCAGGCATAAAATCTGTGACCTAAAAATTTAACTTGTTAAGTTTTTAAAATAAATATAGGCCAAGTGGCCTTTCAAAAACCTAAACCTTAGTGCAGTGAAGTTTTAGGTATTTTCAGTTTAAATTTTCATCACATGGTTCAAGTGCATCCCCCTCAGCAATGACTGAGGTGGGAATGTAATCTGAGGTTATAACCGTAAAATCAATGTTTTTGTCCTAACTAGCTAATTTGATCATCGCCACTTCCAAAAGGTTATTTACACGTGTACATTGTATACCATTAAATTTTATTGTTTACAAATTTGGTACACATGCAAACAATAGTTACCTTTTCTTACACTTTCAGGTGTATCTACTCATCAAATGCAAACAACGCAAACAATACAATAGTAACTTTTGGGAGATACCAAATTCAGTGGTGCATTTTATTTTATTTTCCTATTTTGTTTCATGGCCTTATTCAAAATTTCAGTTTTGTTTCGAAATGCATCCACCCATTTCCCAAATTTAAATTTTCTATAATTTCCATATGAATTTTAATACCAGCATAAATATAACGCTTTTAATAAATAACAATCAATTCAATATACTTAAATTAAATTCAAATTTTTTTTCACCAAAACAGTTGTTGATGGTGATGATGATGATGAAACGTTGTTTTCTTCAACCTTATGAATGTCATTGCTTCATTTACCATGACTGAGAGTATTTAGAGGAAATCATCCACCAAAATATACACAATAATTATCTTGGAGTACAATTTTCGTACTCCAAGATATCTTCCAGTCATAGTTGCTGCTTATTTTGATTTGATATCTCTAAAAGCTAGGCCGAGTCCCTAAAACATGTGTTTTCAAGATATTGTGCATTCACTGGGTGCATTGATATCACATTTTTTAAAAATCTTGTGGCCCTGCCGTTCATTTGCGTGTATTGCATAAGGAATATGCACCGGTGTACAAAAGTTTATCAGAATTGACGAAATTAAGAAAATGAAAAATGAAAGACGATAGAATGGCATGAGCTCTATACTGCAGATGGAATATGGAATGAAGAAAAAAATGCGCAGTATAACTAATATAAAATACAGAATAAACTGAAACATTGCACTATAATTCAGTGAAATTGCAACTAAAAAAGTTACCTGGGACAAATTCGGTCGTGCAGGAGAGTTCAGCAAGACATCTGGTAACCCGTTAGAACGATAAGGAATCACACTCTCGAAGAAAGTAGGAATTTCCTGCTGAAACAAATGCTACTCCTGAACAAGATCTGATAAGAGCTCCACGAGATTTCTGGGGAAAGATTCACTAGCTGACACTCCTTTACCCAATTCGTCTGAAACATGCTAGATTGGGTAGAGATCTGGAGAATATGCTGGCCGTGACATACGCTGGATATTTTTATTTCAAGGAATCGTCCTTTTAAAGCTCTCCGATGTGAAGGCTCATCAAAATGCAAAGAAATGACACTCCAGACCAGTAACCAGTTAACCACCACCTCTGTAATGATGAATTTTTCTACTGTTTGAGGTGTGATAACGGGTTTTATCCTCTTTCCAGATGACAACACAATGACCATCACGTTGTAAACTGAATTTGAATTCGTTACAGAAGAGAACATTGTCCCATTAATTTTGTGTCCACTCTTGCTGTTGTCTATAACACAATTTGCCTGCTTTGGAGGAAAACTATATATCAGCTTGCACAAAGGATTTTTTCATGACGTTTTCTATAAAACTTTTACCTCGAAACTGTTTGACCACGAGCTACAGACAGCCTTACATCTCTCTTTCTTCATCTGTCATGTGTCTGTTTGGCTCGCTCTTATTGTTCTATGCAGACATTCTGAGCCGTTGCAATTCGTGATCGACCTTGCACACGTCGACAATTACCGTTTCTTGTCTCTTGGTGTCCTCAGATATGTGCATTCCTATTTCCATAGCAACATCACTACGTCCTAATCGCAGCATCCTGCTTCCCCACCAGATGTAAAGACATCCGTATGCCATCTGTATGATATATTATTACAGCAACAAATAAGTTCGAACAAAAACAGAGTGCTACGGCGACAAGAAATGGAGTTTTCCGTATGTGTCTCGGTTTTCATGTCATTACAGATTTGCAATTTTTGGCGCTTATACACATTATATGCAGCCACATGCTATTGCTCATTACTTCCACAATTCCACGTGCCCACTGTTATCTAAACGAACCTTTTACTTATTTTCTTTTTGGCTGTTTACGTCAAACGCTTGCTCAATTTAGTTCATTTTGGGAGATATGCTAAAATATTTGAACATCAGCTGATAAAAGAAGTCAGCCTCAGTGGAAATTTGAAAGAATTAGTTACAAGGGCTCTTTCTTATGACCTATTCTGAGTACAGCCATATACAAACGACACGTCACGTCATTCCTGATTACAGATAGGCCTGAATATATTTTTATCTAATTCTTTAAAAATCCCATCGTTCCGGTGATTTTTTTGACGGGCTCACCTATCACCGACTGTCCAGGTAGATCATCAAAACTAAGATACAATTAGTGAGGACGCATATCTGGAGATTTCTTGAGATTATGGTTTTCGTTTTGTCATTTTGTTAAAATAATCTTTATAATCTATCTCAATCGAAATCTTACGAATTGTTTTCTTCATGGTGTTTTTATTCTGATATAAACTTCATTATCCCACGTCCGAAAATTTCCTGGTTATAGATACGTATGTTTCAATTTGTATTCAACACGACATTCTAGCAAACATAAGTCCCCATTTTATACACTTCAAACTTAAACACCTTTGACTGGGTCACCATCATCATCATCATTGTCAACCATTATCAATCCACTGCTGGACGAAGGTCTCCCCAAGTTTCCTCCACAACGGTCTGTCTTGTGCCAGTCTCCTCCATGTCACCCCTGCATACTTTCGAATTTCATCCACCCATCTCCCATGCGGTCTTCTTCTGGGTCTTTTCCTGTCCCTTGGAATCCAATCTAAAATTTCGGCTGTCCATCGATGATCTGTCCTTCTGGCAGTATGTCCAGCCCATTGCCATTTCAGGGATTTAACTCTGATCATGATGTCTTCCACTCTTGTCATTTTTCGGATCCACGAGTTCCTCTTCTTATCTCTCCTGGTTACACCAAGCATGCACCTCTCCATGCTTCTTTGAGTTGTCTGCAGCCTTTGTATGTCTCTTTTAGTTAAGGTCCACGTCTCTGCACCATACGTAAGCACTGGAAGGATGCATTGATCAAACACTTTTCTTTTAAGACATAATGGCATATTGCTCTTGAAAATTATGCTGTTTCTTCCAAAAGCTCTCCAGGCAAGTTTTGTACGCCGATTAATTTCTTCATCAATGTGACCCTCACTTGATATCTGCTGTCCAAGATAAACGTACGTGTCTGTTATCTCCAGCTTTTCTCCATCAATCGATAAATCTTCATTTCTTGTAAAAGCATTGAACATCACTTTTGTCTTCTGAAAGTTCATTTTTAATCCCACTTCTTTACTCTTGTCAGCAAGTTCCTGGATCATACTCTGCAGCTCTGATGGGGTAGTTGCAAAAATGACTACGTCATCAGCAAAACGAAGGTGGGTTAGATAATCTCCATTAATCTTTATCCCCTTGTATTCATAGCTCAGCAACTGAAAAACACCCTCCAATGTGGCATTAAAGAGCTTCGGAGATATGGTGTCACCTTGTCTCACTCCCTTTCCAATTTTTACGTGTGTTGTATTTTCAAACAGCCTAATCTTTGCACTTGCATTTTCATAGATGTTATTAATAATATTAATGTATGCATCTTCAATACCGCAGGTTTTCAGAGCCATTGTAACTGCTGATGGTTTCACCGAATCCAAGGCTTTTTCATAATCGATAAAAGCCATGCACAATGGAAGTTCATATTCCCTCGCTCTTTCAATTAGTTCTCTCAGCACGTGGATATGATCTATTGTGCTGTAGCCACTCCTGAATCCAGCTTGTTCTCTCGGTTGAGCCATGTCTAGTGCTACCTTCAAGCGGTGTGAAAGAACTTTAGTGAAGATTTTATAAACTACTGATAGGAGGCTGATAGGTCTGTAGTTTCCGAGATCCTCAATGTCACCTTTCTTATGTAGCAGGATCATTGTAGCAGTGTTCCAATCCTCAGGAATCTTTCCTTCATTAAGGCATCGAGTGAAAATTTGGGCGAGTACTGTTTCGATTTCTCCACTTGCTTCTTGTATGATGTCTACAGTAATTCCATCTTCTCCTGGAGCTTTTCCTCGCTTCATGTTCTTGATTGCATGTGCAACTTCTGCTGGAAGGACTGGAGGAACTCTGGTACTGGTATCTCTCATGATGTCTGGACTGCATGTATCATCCCTTTCATATAATTTGGAGTAGAAATCTTTCACTCTTTTCAAAATTTTGCCTCTATTTCTTGTTACAGAAACATCTTCTTTTCTCAGTGCCATAATCTGTTTTCTTCCCTTACTGAGATGTCCCTTTGCTATCTTTAGGCTTTGGTTGTTTTCAATTGCTTTCCTCACTAGTTCACAGTTGAATTTCCTTACGTCTTCGGTGATACTTTTTCTTACTGTCTTGCATAGCTCTATATATTCCACTTTGGAAGTCACATCTTCTTTAGTTGTCCTCATCTCTCTTCTTTTTTGCATCAACATTTTGGTTTTTCCTGATAATTTGTTCACATGCAACTTGTTCTTAGACCCAGCTAATTTTGTTGCTGTTTCCATAAGAGCTTTGGTTACTTTTCTGTTAACTTCAGAGATGTCCACTTCTTCCGATGTTAGGCCTTCTAAAGCAGAGAACCTGTTCTTCAGTTCTAACTTGAAGGTATTATGGTGTTTTTTAAGGTTGGTTATGTCAATAGATTTTGTTTGTCTTATGAGCTTGCCACGTTCAAGTTTAGTGTTGAGGTGCATCTTACATCTCACCAATCTATGGTCACTACCTGTGTTGAACTTGTTTAGCACACTGCAGTCTTCTATGACGAATTTTTTGTTACACATAATAAAATCAATTTCACTTGTCCTCCCATTTGGATGTCTCCATGTCCATTTCCTGTGTGGCTTTTTCTTGAAGAAGGAGTTCAAGATGAAAAACCCTTCTGCCTCTGCAAACTCAACGAGAGTATTTCCACGCTGGTTTCTGTTGCCATGACCGAATTTACCTACTGAAGTTTCATTCTGTTGCCGTTGCCCTATTTTTGCATTGAAATCTCCCATAATTATTTTCAAGTGCTGCTTACCTTTATTATTTAGATGACAAATTTCCTCATAAAATTCTTCAATTTCTTCTTCAGGATGACTTGTGGTGGGTGCATAAGTTTGAATAATCTGAGCCTGGTATCTTTTCGAGAGTTGGATAACAAGTCGTGCAGCTCTGTCAGAGGAACTTTCAACTTCTACAACTTTATCCTTCAGTTTCTTGTTTATTATAAATCCAACACCACTAGTTCTGCCAGTATCTGTCCCACGATAGTAGAATAGATGTCCACTTTTCAGTTCGATGAGATTTTCTCCTTTTCTTCTTACCTCACTTAGCCCCACGATGTCCCACTTGATCCTTTGTAGTTCCTCTTCCAATTCAAGAAGCCTTGAATCAGAAGATAGGGAGCGTCCAGTGTAAGTAGCCAAGGTCAGCATCAGATGGCAGCCTAGTCCGGTCCTCCGGGGATTCTTAGCACCCTCTGCCTTCATGTCGCACTGGCCGCTGCCTTGGCCAGGTACATTCCAGCTGCCGGAGACTGAGGGCCAAGATTTAAGTTGTGGAATCATTTTGGAGGGGTTTGGCCATAACTCACCACGCTGGCCAAGCGGGTTGGTGAGTGTGGGATAGAATTTCCTCTGATCCCCATGGAATAGTTATACCGCTATGGGCGGTCGTCAGAGCCCCTTTAGTGGGAACAGGATGCACCACGAGAAGGCGGGGTTGACATTTGTCAAGGAGAGGCTGTGATGTTACGCATCACCTGACCTTGGGTATGTTATGATAATTCTGTGTTTTACTGGTTCTCTCAAACCTTAGTTCTTTGCGGCAAAAATAGTCGCTAACCAGTTTTCAGGCGGTCTTACAGTTTATGTAATTTTTTTTACCAAGAAACATGATACGCCATACTTAATTTCGTATATTATTTTAGCAACAGTCTGATATCTTGACATACATTTGTGCTAATTTAATGACGATATAAAGCAGGCTTTATATTATTCAGTCCGTTCGATAGTGCATGGATACCATGTAGCAAATTCCTCTAATGCTCGTATTCATGAGGATTTACAAGAAGATCGCAGCTTTCTCAATTATTTCGCAAACCATTTTATAGTTTTCTTTGAGTCAGAGAAACAAACAGCTAAAAATGGACAAATAATCAATGACGCATAGAAATGGTAATAATCATATTGTAAGCATTGCTTCGTAATGAGAGGATATAACATAAATTGTTTCTGCTATGCTTTTTTTCTGTTTACAATATTTTAACTAAGCCGCTCTGCTAGTTAGCACGTTTCTTGTAAAAAACTACGTGCTCGTGGAATCACTTTGTTCATCCGTCTGCGGACACCATATCTTTGTAACTATTTGTTGGATTTGAGAAATCCTTTTTGCATTAGAAATACCGAAATGTGAGAACGATAATCCTTGCTCTCCGGTTTTTTCAGATTCACAACTACGTCGGCCGAGAGAATTTACATGCAGATGCTATCGAATTCAAAATACATTTTATTCCATATCATGGCTTCTAAATATCCTATTAAAACATCCTTTTTGCGTCAGATACAGATTTAGACGGAAAATGTTTTGAATATAATTCCTAATATTTGATATAAAACTGTTTCAATACTAGGAGGAGTAAAAACGTATTTCTGCTTCTGACGTATTTGCAGCAATATCTACTCTTTTGAAAGCTCGAATGAAAACGTTCTTCTATGGTCATATACCATTCACCACTTACAACCTTTTGAAAGCAACTTCTGCTTAAAATCATGCACAGTTTGTCCGCCAGAGGGTGTAAATTAATAGAGTATTTATAACGATAGCTCTGCTTCTAACAGTCCGATTTGAAAACTCTTCTTTGTCGGAAAGCGTTTCTAGTGGGAAATTTTCTACACATAATTTCAAATTTTTCTTAATGCACACGTTTGTCACAAGAGGGCATAATTTCATTTTTCCGTTTGCGCCATATTTATGGCAATATCTGCGCGTCTAAAAACTCAATTAAAAATATTTTTTTTAATACTGCTAATTACAAAAGTCTTTTGTGGGCATTTCGTGCCAAAACAATGAAGAAATTCTCCGGTAGCGAGCGCAAGTATTCCATATGTTTTTCTCGATATTACTTCTTCTAAAAATCCTATTTAAAATAATTTTAACACCGGATACCTATAAACTTAGGAAACAGTTCTCACATACTTGTGTTGTTTTTGTAGTTCACAATTCTGGCGCTATGGGGTTTTAGTGTGTATTTATTTTACAACTGTATCTTCGCATCTAAAAACACTTTTTAATTTTTTTCACAGTATTCCATTGGGTACAAACACGATGGAGGATATTATTCCCTTTAAATAATGCACAGTTTTCCAGCTATGTGGAGTTAAGGTCAAGTATTTTTTTTCGCTATTTGTGCTGCCGAAAGATTTATTCGAAAAATTATGTTTCCTTACAGCTTCTGGTATGAAGAATACTTTCCACATATTTTCCACTTTTCCATTATTCAAATTCAGCCAGGAGGCGGCAGCGTATATTTGTGTTGAAAAGAGTTTATTCGATTCCAAATATTCCTCAGAAACATCCTTTGGCATGCTACTCAGTACGTAGATTATTTGCATTGGTGTTCATCTTTATGCAACACATAGCTTATTCGCTAGGGGACGTAATGATATAACATCTTTTCCTCTATATGGATTCTTCTTACTATTCGATTTGAAAATACATTTGTCTCTGATACTTTCTTTCGCTATGATAAACCTTTTGCGCAGAGTTTGTTAGTTTACATAACATACTTTTCAGCTGCTAGTGGAACTAAATAGATATTTCTATTTAATGTTGTTTTATCGATTATATAAATCCGGTTGATTTTTTTAACCGGTTGCATTGACTATGGATAACTCCGCTCACATTACGCAATTTAAATTATGCCAGATTTTCTTCTAGATGCTGTGTGTGTATAAGCGTATTTTCTTTTTTCTGTATTTTTAAATTCTCTAAAAATCTGCTTTAAAACTTGGTTTTCGTGTCGGAAAATATTCAAAAGACGTGCTCATTTCAACCGAGAATTTAGTGTCATCTTTCTTGCTTTAGTTTTTGCTCTATTTGCTATATTTAGTCCTTCAACATTCCTTGGGAAATAAACGAGCCCAATTAGAGCCGTTCAAAGATAAACGAAATATAGTTAGCCATAAGAATTCTCTCATAGTCTGAGCAGACACGTCTGAATCTTTTGCGGCTTTCAAAATTAAGATCATGTCGTAAGACAGTATAATATGTATTTTGACATCTGGCTATCGACAAGCGTGGTTGCTGTGCTACTTAAAACACTAATACAAATTTCGTGGATTTCAGCTGTTTGTTTTAAAACAGCGAGCTGATGTTAAGCCAAAGGTATAATCATTAAAGAATTGCAAATAAGCGAAAGGCGAGAGAGGAATTGGTAGCTGCAAAATTCCCAGACACATATTAGAAAGTTTAGACGGAGGGACGCATCTGGCAAAGGCATTTCGTTTATCCTTAATATCTTGGGAGAGCCATGTGCATGCCTTCCATTTATTTGTCTGAGTTGACGTTTCTCTTTGGACGTCAAACTATGATTAAAGTAATGGGAACTGGTTTCGCTCCAAACACAAACGCCATTTAAAAATTCTCGCAGAGTGTTCTCCAACCCATTCGATTGTTTCAGTTGTTCTGCAGTCGGGATAGTGACATCACTTATTTTTGTTCCACTTCCTGAGAGTAGAACTCGTGGGGATCATCACACACTAACATTTATATTTATTTAAAACCGTGAGGATCCACCGCTGCTAATCTATTTATTTATAAAGTCCGCCTCCTCATCTATCACTCCCACGCGTCAGCATGCCCGCTCTGACTTCCTGTCGAAAAATTTCCATTGAATTAAAGCCTCGTTTATTGATCATTGGATGCCTGTATTCCAAGCAACAGAGGAATTCTGTTTCTCTCTTTTTATCCCTCCCTCTTTCTTGTTTAACTTTTACTTTTCAGTTCTCTTAGTGAAAAGCGTCTCCATGGAGACGGAAGCTTTCATCAACAGGCGACTCCACGAGTTCCTCTATCATCCTATATCTCTTTTCACTAAATCCCCTTAGGAAAACAAAATGTTTATATCGTTTCAAATATTGAAATTCTCTCGTGAGCAGCTTTGACAAGAAGGGAGCAGATAAATCAACTCAGTTTCAGGTAACCTCTCGGTGTCCTTTGTGATGAATTTCGGTGAGCTTAAGAAGCTCGTGGGATGTAATCATGTCGAAGCCTCGGATAAAGCCTTGCTCTTTGTGGTAAACAGAAGCTCGCAAAGAAGAGGCATCCTGTTTGATGTCGAAATTTAGTTTTCCTTTCCTCTGTACTTTATCTCGCGCTCTCTCTCTCTATCTCTCCTCGTATTTTGTCCGAGAAAAGTATTTAAGATGAAGATGCTTCGATGCAACGGAATCAGCTTCCATTTCCTATAGCCTACCTGAAAAAATCCATTCTATCTCTCAGCTCTTGAATGAGACCTGCCAAAATAAGCGTCTTTTTCGCTAGAGAAAAATCTCTTTCCTGTATCTTGCTTTGAAGAGAAACCAATGCTCATGATTTTCTTATGGCATAGGTGTTATCCAAAAGATTTGAAAACGTCCTGAAAATCTACACACGCTTTATAAGTTGCCATGTCCTCTCTGAAATAGTTGTTCCTCTGGACGTTCTTAACCCGTGTTCAACGATTTTGTTATGATTGGAAGCAAATCAAACATTTCGTTAGTGTAAATCAGAAACCCGTAACTTTTTTGCTGAATCTCGAAACTTTGATTTGGTTCCACTGTGAGACTTAATGCTTTACAGCAATACTAAAAAAATTCAAAACTATGTTTTGTTTTCTGTTCTGAAAGCAATATGCGCAGTTTTGACTAATTTTGATGCTTGGAACGATGCTTCTCGGGAAATATTGTCAAAAATCTAAGAGATCTTTGGACCTACCCATAAATTAAGCCACCTTTTTCTCATGAAAAATTAAGAGAGCTTTGATGAGTTTAATAAAAAGCGTTTTTATAGCCGCTTGTAACACATCATGCATTTGTGCAACTCTTTAGGCAAAACTGAAATAAATGTGATGAAAAAAATCTTCGTTTTTTTGGAATCACTCATTTAAAAATCGGGGATTCCCTTGTTCAGTATGTTAGCTGTAGGGAAAACTATTTGGGCAGAATGAGACGGCTGGATATGAGGGAACTATATTCCCATATTACAATCTCATACAATCTGACGGAAGGAAAGTAGCACCTACAAAAGGGTCAGATTAAAGTTCCTGAAATTTTGTATCACGCATATTTGTGCAAAGAGCATTAAATAAATACCGTATATACTCGTGTATAGGTCGCCTTTTTTTAATGAAATATTCAGGTCGAAATTAGGCGGTCGAACTATACACGGAAAATATTTCTCATAGGTTTAAAGCCCAAATTTCCATGCCTTATGGAAATGCGCATACTTAGCCCTTTGCGCCATCAGTTCATTTGCAGTTGTATATTTAGTCATTTCCCGAGTGTTACTGAAGAAAGTTATTGCTAAAAAATTTGCTTGATTTTATATCTATGAGTTTTTTTATTCACCAATAGAAAGACTCATTTCGCAAGGATGTCTCAAAGTCCGTTTCAGATCTGTCGATATGGCCTTGACTGCCCCGCTGGTAAATCACCCAGAGGAAAGAGGTGAATGCGTCAGCCAGTAGTTTAAGTTGCACCGTGCCGTGACCTACGACGGTGCTCAATTCTCGACGGGGGATGAAGAGGGGAAAGGACAGACTATTGCGAAGGAAGACCGCTGCCGCTGCTTAGCGATGGCGACGAGAGGTGTGCCAATCTACAGAACAGTGGTAACATGTTCAATGCCTCCAGAAAACGAAAGTGTTTAAACTTGGCCGATCCCTCAGAATAACACTGTCATTGATAGTAAAAGTGCATTGGTTTAACAACCTACTTACCTTTGTTATTAAATTGAGTGTGCCCGGCTCTAAATATCAAACAAACAGTAATCTTTTCTGAAGACTAAGAGCGAGCAAAAAAGGATTGCATCTTTACTGAATGGGGCGATGTTTGGTTTAGTATTGGTCAACAAACGATTTTTTTTTCAATCGAGATTTTATAAGCTCGTATTTTGTTGCAAATACACCAGAAGCGGAAATTAAGACTTACGCCACGTGGTGGCCAAACCATTTTTTACAAAAATTAGAAATTATGTGCAAAGGATTTCCCATCAGGAGCTGTATCCGGTGCAGAATTATTTTTTTGAAATCGGAGATTTAGAAGCAGAGATATAGGGAGCAAGCAATTTACCTATACGCCTCCTAGCGGAAAGTCTATGAATTACTTGAAAATTTTGTAATTATATGAAAAACATGTCACACTGGAAACATTATCTAACAAAGAAGGAATTTTTCAAATCGGAGACTTAGAAGCAGAGATATAGCCCGAAACGTAATTTACCTCTCCAACCTCTAGCGGAAAGTCTATGAATTACTTGACAATTTTGAAATTACATGAAAAACATGTCACACTGAAAGCACTATCCAATAAAGAAGAAATTTATGAAATCGGACTCCTAGAAGTAGAGATATTGACAAAAATAAAATATACATCTACGCCCCCTGGCGGAGAAACTGTGGAATATTTTAAGAAGAAAATATTCAGAAAAGCTTTATCGATGTGAATGGCATCAGTCCACGAAAGAAGTTTTTCAATCGATATTTTAGAAGCTCAGACTTTATGGCAAATACATTAGAAGCAAAACTTAACACCTGGTGGCCAAAGTATTCTTTACCAAAAATGTGAAATTATGTGCAAAATATTTCCTATCAGGAGGTGTATCTGCTGAAAATGTTTTTTTCAAATCGGAGTTTTAGAAGAAGAGATATCGGGGAAAACGTAATTTACTTTTACGCCCCCTAGCGGAAAATCTATACGTAATTAGAAAAAAGTAACTATACGTCAAACACTCTTCGACATAAATGGAATTGAAAGATAAAAGATTTTTTCAATCGGATGTTTAGAAGCAAATATGTGGAATAAAACGTATTTTTGAATTCGACATCATCTGCATTTACGCCCTCTAGAGGCAAAAAAAAAACAACAACAACACAAAACGAAATTAAGGTTCATCATTCGAATATTTCATGCTTCCCAATGCAAAAAGAATTTTTCAAATCGGACTAATAGCTGCAGAGATATCGTTTCTACAGTCGGACGTACGGACAAACCGATAACATAAGCACGATCTGTTTTTACAAAAGACGTGCTAAAAATTAAGAGGGAGATGACATGGC
The DNA here is from genome assembly GCA_039090855.1 of Macrothele yani. NCBI lineage: Eukaryota > Metazoa > Arthropoda > Arachnida > Araneae > Macrothelidae > Macrothele > Macrothele yani. The sequence goes on along the minus strand of CM077030.1, from coordinate 6,657,378 downwards.
TTACTACAGAAGTAAAGCACGTGTGAAGACGACAAATCTGCAGCGATACATTTCGTCCGTGTAGCTTAGTTGGGAAAACAAGTTATTCCGGAGTGAGGGGGCGAGATTTTGATCTCCGTCACGGACAAATTTGTGTTTCCACACCAGACGGAACTGTTTTGTATTTAAGAATTACTTGAGGGATCAGAAATTATCATACTGATGAGGTCCACTGATTGCATCGTTTCACTTGGTCAACGCGCTATCCTGTTTCCTTTCACGTTAATTTTTTTTTCTGATATTGTTCTGAATACGGGGGCCTACTCTTTAAAAATATGGTCAAACCACAAGTGTCTCTTTCTGTCGATACTTTAAAGGGTTTTTTCTTTTAAAAACATTCATTTGTTTTCCACTTTTACTACTATTCTTGCAGTATTATTTTCGCTATAATTAGATAAGACTGCTCTTTGAGATCTTTCTTTTCTCAGATCAGTCTCGTCTCATCTCACTTTCTGAATTTCTTTCCTTAACACGATTCTTATAAAATACCTGCATCTCATCTTAATGCTTTTGCTGTTCCATTTTCTAATTACTCGATGTTAATAACCATTATGTCTTATGAATCTCACCTCCCTGCACAACACATCTTCAAGGCAGTTTTGTTTCTTCAACCTTCATCGTAACCAGTGTAACTTTAGTTTTTGTTCGCTTCTTCTTCTTTCTATCCTTTCTTGTGATATCCAGATTCACCGCAACATCATCATTCCTTCAACGCTTAGCTTACTGTACCGCGTATGGCGATTGTACAAATCTCAAAAATGTATAATACTTTCGTTAGCGCTAATTCTTGAAAATTTTGCCGATTTTTAAAATGGAAATCTTAAAGCAGTCCTCTAACTCAAAGAACACTAGTTGTGTTTCTGAAGTTGTAGCACCTCAGCATCACTCCGTTACTGTCTAATAATTTAATATCTTCTTACATATACATCTGAGTGAGCAGGTGTAATACGTCAAGCTTGTAGTTGTTCAGGAGTTTCTTACTGTCGGCGTTTAGCATGCGCAAGAAGTAATACACTGAAAAGCAATTGAATTAGAGCCAGCTGGCGTTACGCAGATGTGGCGCCGTGGGGGGCCCTGTAAACGGAAACGACATGACGTATGCAGCGATACGACAATATAAGGAGTGATGCGACGGGAATCAGTAAGAGTCGGACACAGTATGGGTAAGACGAAGGATCTAAGCGCATTTGATCGTGGGCAAATTGTTGGGGCCCGACGAATGGGTCACTCCATCTCGAAAGTCATGCAGGCACTTGAATTTTCACGAGCCTCTGTATCACGGGTGCACCGTGAGTACATCGAATCCGGTAAAACCATCCCTGCAAGGGCCAACTGCCGTGGACAGCAGCGTGTGGATGAGCTGGGTCATCGTCGGCTAGCTCGCATTGTAACAGCGGATAGACAGGCCACAGTGCAAGAAATCACTCGGCAATATAACGCTCGTGCACAAAAACGTGTAAGCAGCCACACCATCCAGAACCATCTCCTTGCTATGGGGTACAGAAGCCATCGTCCCACGAGGGTACCGCTGCTGACCGCACATCACAGGGTGCAAATAATAGCATGGGCACGGGAACATCGCCACTGGACCCTAGATATGTGGAAAAATGTTACCTGGACTGATGAGTCGAGATTCACGTTGGTACATGCGGATGGCAGGATACGAGTACGGCGCAAACCACGTGAAGCGATGGGTCTTTCTTGCCAGCAAGGTACCTTGTGGGGATAGCATTCTCGTCTAGGGACTGCTTACGTGGACTGAAATGGGACCCCTGGTACGTGTGACATCGTCCCTCACAGGTCAACGTTATCGGGATATCCTGGACGACCATTTGCTCCCGTTTGTGCGTCTTCAACATCCCACTGGGGACCTCATCCTGTAACAAGACAATGCACAGTGCCATCGCTGCCGAATTGTATCCGAATGGTTGGATGAACACTCCACCGACATGACCTAGCTTCCTTGGCCAGCTAAGTCTCCTGACCGTAATCCCATCGAGCACATCTGGGATGCCATCGAGAGAGATGTTCAAAGATCTGACCCCCCTTCATCAAATCTTCGTGAACTGTGGGAGCTTGTACAGGGGTCGTGGATCCGTATGGCTTCCTAACGCTTCCGGTGTCTTGTCGAGTCCATGCCGAGACGAATCGCCGCCGTCATCAGGGCGAAAGGTGGTGCTACACGTTACTAGACAGGTATCTCTAATTCAATTGCTCTTCATTGTATGCCTCGCTTGCGTTTCTTCAAAAGCTTCATCTCATCTGCGCTTAGCTGAACCTTCGTTCAAGTTATGCAAAGTATTAGGAGATTGGTTTGCACGCCATTGCCGTTGCCGTTCTCTATTTAAGCGACATTTTCTTTCAGATTTTTCTCCTTCGATCTTGTACTACAATGACAAAATTCCACCGAACCAGTAAGTGTTTACATTTTCATCACATTGAATCAAAACTACCCCTACAGTTACTTTCTTACAATTTTACTTGTTCTATTTTCTGAAATTATTCTGCAATTTCGCTTGTTTTTTATGAAATTACTCTGCAATGCGAAGAAAATGAAATATAAGACGATATAAAACCTACGTAGCAGAACACACGTCTTTATTCTACAGTAGTTGGAGCATGTGTTATTTTATTTTCCGGTATTTCTCCGTGATTTCACGTGTCGTGCAATAGCGGTGAGCTTAGTTCCGATTTCGGCCACCCGATAAAATCAGATGGCGCTGCAAGTACTGAATGGCGTCAGAGCGTTGGGGAGAGAGGTAGCCTATTATATAGTGTACGCGCCCCGGTGATCAAGTGGTCAGAGGCGTAGGTTTTTATGTAATCTTCCAAGTTGGGCACGAGTTGGAGTACCAGATGAGGCTGTCCACTTGCGCCGTTTTCCTTGAAACCGGTAGCCTCAAATAATTGACGGGCGACTGCTTGTAGCTATCAGTTACTCGTGGATGCCGTTAATTCCTGAAGAAAAGTCTATTTAATAAATATTCTTTCTTTATTCATTACTTTGCCTGTGTCAGTTGGTTAGCACTCACGTAAGATCTTTCTAAAGTATGTTTATGCAATTGGATTTATAAATTTTAAAAGTATGCTGCCTGTTGAGTTTCTGATGCGCATATGGGAAGTCGTAGGGAATCCATGGGTCTCCATATAAATCACAAAGAGAGGACAGGGAACCTTAGAAGAGGAAACCGAATCTCAGTTTTGGAAACGATGTACTGTTGTTAATCAATATGTTTCGAAGCTATACAAATGTCCCACTGCAACACGTAGAAGATTAGATCGTGCTTCTCAAAAGTTTAAGGAGTGCGGTAATGCATTTATGTGTGTGCATTTTTTGTGTTGTTGCGCGTGTGTCTGCGTTTTGTTTGCACGCCACTGGATGCGTTTTTATGCTGGTCTTATGAATTATAATATGTACTTCATTCTGCCGATAGTCCAGTCCGTATTAGGTGTCAGCAGTAAGGGGCTATGGACCGCTTATACATGTCACCGACTATCCACGTCGGTGGGGGTGGTTATATGATATGAGGCATGTTTAGTTGAATTAAAGCGTGGACGCCGGGTACTACCAGGTGCTTCTGGCGAACTGTGCACAGTGTACACCCCACACTGCTATTCCTCCACTCAGATAAGGCTGAGTTCTTCCAAATCGATAATACACTGGTGTGCAAAAATTAAGGACGAAGCAGAGAAATAAGCATAGCAGCGGAACTAGCAGGCAGAACGGACCTGAAGACCACTCAGGAGATAAGACTAGGGTTCGGTACGGTAGGGCATGCGCATATATGCAGCATGACGTGGGGGAGTGTCGGAAGGGTATGAAGCATACGGGCGGTGTACGCTCAGCAATTCGGTGAAAGCTATTGCACGATGTACGTCGGTTTGAAAGATGTCGAGTTGCTGCCACCGTGTGATATGGTCAACAGACAATCCAGTAGACGACATCTGGATGACTTTACCCGAGGTCTCGTTATTAGGAGGCTGGAAGAAGGTCGAAGTGTGACAAGTGTGGCCGAGGAGTTCAAGATCGCTCACAGCATCGTTTCACGAGCTTGAAGAGCATTTCAAACGACAGGAACAGCTGTCCGAGAGTTTAGCAGTGGTCGCCCACGAATTGACACGGCGGCGGACGAACGGTATATTGTCCTACAGGTCAGAATAGACAGACGGCAGACAACGGGGGATCGCAAGGCACATATAACAGACAACTGGACGTCCGTTTTCGCGTTTTACCGTGGCCAGAAGGTTGCACTAAGGTGGTCTAGTTGCACGACGACCAGAACGGTGTGAGCCATTAACGCTTGCTCATCGGAGACGGCGGTCTCTGTGCTGCCAGGAACACAAGAACTGGACACATCAGCAATGGGGTCTTGTTCTCTTTACGGATGAGAGCCGATTTAGTCTGACGAGCGATTCTGGACAAATGCACATCTAGGGTGAGCAGGGAACACGCAATCACACCTCCAAAATCATGGAAAGGGACCGGTTTGGAGGTGGCGGGGTTCTCGTTTGAGGCGGTATCATGGTTGGGTAGCCGTACTGACCTCCACATCTTCCAAGGTGGTTCAGTCACTGGTGTCCACTATTGTACCGAGGTTTTCGTGCCTCACGTGCGTCTGTTTAGAGGTGCTGTGGGTTCTGAGTTCCTCTTCATGGACGACAACGCTACACCTCATCGTACAGTAGCTGTCGCAGAGCTGTTGGAGAGTAAAGATATTCAACGCATGGATTGGCCCGCAAGGTCTCCGGACCTAAATCGAATCGAACACATGTGTGACTTTCTCGGGAGACGATTGGCATCACGTCATCAGCCGCCAGCAACGATTCCGCAGCTGCGATTGGCGCTACAAGAGAAATGAGCCGCGACGCCTCAACAGCTCCTTGACAACCTCGTCCTCAGCATGGACAGACCTTGTAAATCCTGCAACGCAGTCAGGGGTGATCATGGATTTTTCTTGGCAGCCGCCTGTCACATGGATGCTTCTTTCTTCTGTCCAGTAGTGCTCAAAGCTACCTTTTCAATAAAGAGCCTTTGTATCCTTTACATTCCTTGTTTGGACGGTTTTGCTCACTTGTCCCATATTCTTACATCTTGGTGATCTTATGGTATGATTTGTGTCGATGTGGAGCACGATGTTACATTCGAAAAACCGTCACGTCCTTAATTTTTGCACGCCAGTGTACCTCATGCCATTGCGCACTACTCGTTCAGAAATGGTTCGACGAACACAGAACTGATATGAGACATCTAGAATAGACCCAAACTCTCCTAAATGTAATCCAATCGAATCAGCTGTGGGATGTTGTAAAACCCCAACTTAGGCAATTGGATTCGCACCATCCCGTTCTGTACCAGAACTGTAGGCTGCTATACAAAGAGCTTGGGGTGAAAGACCCCTACACAATTATACAGTCACCAAGTGAAAGCAGCGTTTTCCGGTAAAAGAAGGATCCACGAAGTATACGACTATACAGCCACCTCGTGAAAGCTGCGTTTTTCTGCAAAAGAAGGATCCACAAGGTATTCGACTATACAGCCACCTCATGAAAGTGACGTTTTCCAGCAAAAGAAGGATCCACGAAGAATACGACTATAAAACCGCCTCGTGAAAGCTGCGTTTTCCTGCAAAGAAGGATCCACAAGGTATACGACTATACAGCCACCTCATGAAAGCTGCGTTTTCCGGCAAAAGAAGGATGCACAAGGTATTCGACTATACAGCCACCCCATGAAAGCTACGTTTTCCAGCAAAAGAAGGATCCACGAAGTATACGACTATACAGTCACCTCGTGAAAGCTGCGTTTTCCTGCAAAAGAAGGATCCACAAGGCATTCGACTATAGAGCCACCTCATGAAAGCTGCGTTTTCCAGCAAAAGGAGAATCCACGAAGTATACGACTATACAGTCACCTCGTGAAAGCTGCGTTTTCCTGCAAAAGAAGGATCCACAAGGTATAAGACTATACACCCACGTCATGAAAGCTAGATTTTCCGGAAGAAGTAGGATCCATGAGGTATACGACTATACAGACATCTCGTGAAAGCTAGATTTTCCGGCAAAAGTAGGATCCACGATATATACGACTATACAACCACCTCATGAAAGCTGCGTTTTCCGGCAAAAGAAGGATCCACAAGGTGTCCGACTATACAGCCACCTCATGAAAGTGACGTTTTCCAGCAAAAGAAGGATCCACGAAGAATACGACTATAAAACCGCCTCGTGAAAGCTGCGTTTTCCTGCAAAAGAAGGATCCACAAGGTATACGACTATACAACCACCTCATGAAAGCTGCGTTTTCCGGCAAAAGAAGGATCCACAAGGTGTTCGACTATACAGCCACCTCATGAAAGCTACGTTTTCCAGCAAAAGTAGGATCCACGAAGTATACGACTATACAGCCACCTCGTGAAAGCTGCGTTTTCCTGCAAATGAAGGATACAGAAGGTATTCGACTATACAGGGACCTCATGAAAGCTGCGTTTTCGGGCAAAAGAAGGATCCACCAGGTATTCGACTATACAGCCACCTCGTGAAAGCTGCGTTTTCCTGCAAAAGAAGGATCCCCAAGGTATACGACTATACAGCCACCTTATGAAAGCTGCGTTTTCCGGCAAAAGAAGGATCCACAAGGTATTCGACTATACAGCCACCTCGTGAAAGCTGCGTTTTCCTGCAACAGATGGATCCACAAGGTATACGACTATACAGCCACCTCATGAAAGCTGCGTTTCCCGGCAAAAGAAGGATCCACAAGGTATTCGACTATACAGCCACCTCGTGAAAGCTGCGTTTTCCTGAAAAAGAAGGATCCACAAGGTATACGACTATACAGCCACCTCATGAAAGCTGCGTTTCCCGGCAAAAGAAGAATCCATGAGGTATACGACTATACAGCCACCTCGTGAAAGCTGTGTTTTCCTGCAAAAGAAGGATCCACAAGGTATACGACTATACACCCACGTCATGAAAGCTGGGTTTTCCGGCAAAAGAAGGATCCACGAGGTATTCGACTATACAGCCACCTCATGAAAGCTGCGTTTTCCTGCAAAAGAAGGATCCACAAGGTATACGACTATACACCCACGTCATGAAAGCTAGATTTTCCGGAAGAAGTAGGATCCATGAGGTATACGACTATACAGCCATTTCGTGAAAGCTGCGTTTTCCTGCAAAAGAAGGATTCGCGAAGTATACGACTATGCAGGCACCTCGTGAAAGCTGCGTTTTCCTGCAAAAGAAGGATCCACAAGGTATACGACTATACAGCCACCTCATGAAAGCTGCGTTTTCCGGCAAAAGAAGGATCCACGAGGTATTCGACTATACAGCCACCTCATGAAAGCTACGTTTTCCAGCAAAAGAAGGATCCACGAAGTATACGGTTATGCAGATATCTCGTGAAAGCTAGATTTTCCGGCAAAAGTAGGATCCACGAGGTATACGACTATACAGCCACCTCATGAAAGCTGCGTTTCCCGGCAAAAGAAGGATCGACGAAGTATACGACTATGCAGCCACTTGATGAAAACAGATTTTTCCGGCAACAGAAGGATCCACAAGATATTCGACTATACAGCCATCTCATGAAGGCTACGTTTTCCGGCAAAAAAAGTATCCACGAAGTATACGGCTATGTCGCCACCTCGTGAAAGCTAAGTTTTCACGCAAAAATAGGATCCCCGAGGTATACGACTATACAGTCACCTTATGAAAGCTGCGTTTTCCGGCAAAAGAAGGATCCTCGAGGTATTCGACTATACAGCCACCTCGTGAAAGCTAGATTTTCCGGCAAAAGTAGGATCCACGAGGTATACGACTATACAGCCACCTCATGAAAGCTGCGTTTTCGGGCAAAAGGAGGATCCACGAAGTAATAGGTAGAAAATCGCAATTCAGTGGACACACAGTGGATGTCATTAAACGGGAAAGCTTGGCATGCTTTTATAAACAATGCAACGCACAGTTTTTAGATTTGGAGTTTATCGAACACGCTGAATAAGTAACTGCAGTGATTAACTCGTCGTTGGTCGCACCATGAGCATTTCTTTCACGTTTAACATATAAAGAGCGCCATTTATTTGGAAGTGGCCCTGTGGGCACTACTCCCGCTCCAACTGACTTTTAGAACTTTCTCAACAGTCTGTTAGAAGCTCCGATAACGATTGGCACGTTTTTCACCTTCAAACAGTCTGCCCTTTGCTCCCGTGTGCTTCGTGTGAGCATTTCTCTCATCAAGCGACCGCTGGCGTCTGCCTCACGAGAGAGCTTTTCTTATCAAGCGACAATTGAGGTTTGTGTGTTACATTTTTTATAGCTAACGCGATGACGCGAACAAGAATGTTAGAATGGATGGTATAACGATAACATCAGAAACTTGAAGCACTTTGAGCACACGAGGCGAAGCTCATGGCTACGCCCAGTGCAACGTTGCTTGTACTTTTTCAATGTGATGTTTAATTCTTAATCTTCTCGGCAACATGGCAGCTGAGGATGCGATTGGCTGTGAGGTCATGATCGTGACGTTTCGGTGGCTTCATTTTGATTACATGAGTGGAACGGCTGGCCCTGGCTCCATCTACGTATTCTAATCTCCTTGGACACGAGTGCGTTTTTCGCCTAATTCGATTTGTAACTTTTAACTTGTACGAAGCGCATTTTGGACACCCGTGCTTTTATTCACTTTTGAGCAAAAATATCGTAAAAAAGGTAGTGTGAGAAAAAACTCTAACGCGCGACCACCGGCAGTGTTCAACGACGGGTTGAATAGAGTACAGTAAGCCACACGCATCTCTTATGCCTCACCTTGTATTCAGCTGCTGCCCATTTCGGATGACCAGTCAAAAGACAGCACCTGTGGCAACTCGAGCACCGGGGCAGAAATGTAGCACACTCAGTCACATGTGTTAAGCACTTTATATAACGAATGTGGTAGTTTTAACAGTGATTTCCATTTTTGTACATGAAAAGAAAGTGTGAATGAAAAAAATGGAAATAGATTATTGATCTGAAAGGTAATCGCCTTAAAAAGAGAAGTTACTGCTCCCTGTTAACGAATGTGTCATAATAGGGACTTCTAAGGACCACTCCAGATGAGGAGTGTTAATATTGAAAACCGATTTCCTTTACACGATTCTCGGTTTGCTCGGTTCGTTGACTTTCTTAAAAACACCAAAGTTATTAGTCGTATGTTCAGGGTCGATACTACTGAATTATTAATGGTTCGGTACCATTTCGTTTGCGTCCGCCTGTGTTACTTGAGCTGAACATATCCCAGTGAGACAAACGCCTTTGAAACATCTCACGTCTCTCATGCCCAGCAACACAAATCAACTCCGAGATCTCTCTCTGGGGAGATGGGATAATTATCTCCACTGCTTCCGTATCCATTAATTAACCCACTAAATGCCTCGGAAATAACATTCCTCGGTGGCCATACATTTTTCTCCCCTTGCGACTATCTCTCTCCCTTTCTCAGACTTTGGTTTGTGCTCTTCGGCAACTCGTGACGTTTAAGAATCCCCCATCACTGCAAATGGCGCACAACCTTTGGATACTCCGAAATAAAACGGGACTATCCACATTCCTACAATTAGTTCAACACTTCTCACCGACATCTTATGTACCCTGTTTATTGCTCATTAACACTCGCCCTAAAGGGCTTATTTAGTTAAAATTAATCCTCAAAAGTGTCGTCCAGAATTATTTTAATTGTAGTCAATTACCGTGCCTTTCTCACATTATTTCACGGAATGCTCTGCCCAAAGCCATCCCTGTCCTAACGTATGTTACTATATATTTCTTGAAATAGTCTGCTAAAACGTAAATGGTGCAGCAATGATTTTTATTTGAACATTATGATTCATGGCTCAGACATTAAAATGGACCGGATTCTGGAAGAGCGCGGAAACACTGGCTTCAAGTGCTTCCGCAGCTTTTAAGGTAAGACGTTCTTTCAAATCTTTTAGCCCAAAACAGTGCAAATTCTTTTGTTTTGTCCGGAAAAATGAATTACTTAATTTTCAAAGAAAATACAGCATGGCGCTTTCATGGCTACAAGATAGTGAATGCATTTGAATGTACACCGTGGTATCAGAATAATATGAACATTCCCGGAATCACATTGTACCCGCCAAGGCGCTTCACAGAGTGCATGGGACAAGATCGACCACACGAAGAGATAAGCGGCCGACCACGACAGATGAGCCATAGTGCGTAACGTGAGCACAGTTGGTAGTGGTAGTGACTTGACGGACGTTAAAAAATGATCATTGGCTACCTCGCCAAAAGTGGAAGAATCCCAGAAACAGTAGACTTCGTGGTCTGTTCGCGAGGTGCTGTAGTAAGGGTGTACCAAGAATGACCACTGGTACACCGAGTACCTCCCGACGTCATAACTGGGGAGACACCAAAGACCAACGTCCCCAGAGGAGAACGTCACCTCCATCGACTTGTAAAGGGCAATCGTCGCGCAACACTGCAGCAATTAACCATGGAAATGAAAGCTGAGGCACCCAGGTACGTGTCCACGATAACCGTAGAGCGAACCCTGTTGCGCATGGGTCTCCGGGGCGACGCTGCGTCAAAGCGCCCATGGTAACCCAGGTCCATCGGAAACGATGCCTGCAGTTCGCATGTGACTACCGTCTTTGGACAGTGGAAAAAGGTTGCGTTCTCCGACGAATCAAGGTTTTTACTCCACAGAAGTGACGGCGGCGGATATAGCGTCGGACACACGAGAACCAACACCCGGACACGCTTCGTGGTCACGTACAGGCCGGCGGTGGCATTGTGAACATCTAGGGGATCTTTTCCTGGTATGACCTGGGACCGCTGGTACCACTGGATGGGTCCCTGAATACTAATGGCTACCTGTCCATCGTCGCTGACCATATGAGTCCGTTCATGTTGGACGTTTACCCTGGTGGTGATGGTGTCTACCAACAGGACAATGCGCCGTGCTTCGTCTCTAGGGGAGTGCATGACTGGTTCCAGGAGCATGACAGCGATGACCCCGTTCTCCCTTGGCCGGCGAAACTTCCGGACCTTAATGCCACAGAGTACCTGTAGACCTATTTCGATCGAAAGGTTCGACGTGCCGCAAATAACTACGTCATCTCCAGGACCTCCGTGCTCTTCTGCAGTCCGAATGGACACGTGTGCCTCGACCGACCTTCCAGGGCCTTATTGCGTCCATGCCACGCTGTTTCGCCTCTGTAATCCGGAACAAGGGTGGTTGTTCCCATTATTAGGTAGGTGGCCATATTATTCTGACAGGAATGTGTATGACCTGAAAGCTTCAAAAATATGTTGTGTTTGACGATGTCATCAAAATGTCATGTAGACTGGTGTCCAAAATTTAGGCAACAAATACAAATTCGAGAATATATCCAAAACTAGCCTCCCGATTGTAAAGTCTTTCAGACACATTTTCAAGGATAAACGCTAGGTTGACGTACGCAAACAGCTTTGTTATAGCTCCCATGGAAATGTACCAATAACGACCGTATATCATCGGAGCTGGGAATCATGTGACCTCGATAAACGTTGTTTTGAGCGGGTTTTGGCAGTTGAAGTTTGAGTTGGACTGTTAGTGGAAGAACTGCCCGCACGATGGCTTGAAAGACTTTGTGGTGGAGAGGGTTCAATAGATTGGAAGCAAGGGAAATTAGAATCTAAGGAAGCAAGATGGCAGAATATGTCAAGGCAAGTGGTCTCCAATACCTGGAGACAGTTCCAGGAAACTGGAACAATAACCAGAAGGCTGGAACAAGGACGCCCACGAGCCACCACGTGTCAAGACGACCAGTATTTGTCACTATCAGCTCGCCGACATATGTAGTCGACAACCAGGCAACTCTCACAGGTGCTCTCCTCTGATACGGAACAATTTGCATACTACTATTGAGGCGAACAATTTGCATACTACTCCACGAGAGAGATCTGTATGCATGGGATCCAATTGTATTTATCCAACTCGACACAGGGTCAGTCTTAATTGGGCTGAACAGCATTACCCCTGGACCCCCTGACCGAAATCTTCGCTCCAACATTAGAGAAATTGAGCGCTACGGTGGTGAAGGACTTCAGGTTTGGGCTGGCATCATGTTGGATTAACGCACGCCGCTGCTTGTTTTTCCAGGAGGTACCTTGACATGTGCACGCTAAAGGGAAGACATCTAGAGTTCCATATATGACTTTTCAGGAGAGCTTTTGGCCCCGAGTTCCCTTTCATAAACGATAGCACCTGACCCTATAGGTCTCGAGTCGTCGACGAACACCTGGAGAGTGAAGATGCTCACAGGATGAAGTGGCTCGCGACATGTTTGTTCATGAACCCGATAGAGCATGTCAGGGATGCCTTGGGAAGAGCAGTTGCAAGCCAGCGTCCCTCTCCCACAGCCCTCTCGGAATTCTGACGCATCCTGGTGGACGATTTGTCTCAAAATTGATTCACAGCTTTGTAAACAGCATGAGAGCTGGTTGTGCGAGCTGTATCATTGTTCGGATAATCACACTCATTCTCAGCCCCTGGAAATTTGCGCTACTTGCTGCAGTACTTTTGGTCTGCCATGCTGTCTGGCATATGCTTCCTCCCCATGCGGTTATGGCAGTCATATTTTGTTGTGTTTTGCTGCGTTACCGAAATATGAACCTCCGTAGCAAATGTTATTAAACTTTGTCGTGTGAATTTTTGCCTTATTTATGATGTTTAAAGAACACAAATATCCTTTAGGCGGTAAAATAATCAGATCATCTCAAGTTTATACAGATAAACCTTCAGGGTTATCATGCTTCCCTATATGACTCTAAAGTGTCTCACTAAGTAGAATGGTACAATGCCAGCAAAGTGTGTAATGCTTTAGTACTTCTGAAGAAACGACGTTATTATCTGACGAGAAATTGCCAAACTCAGAGCTTGGAAAAGAGGAACATTGGTACACGTTATGGTTTTGATATATCATATTCAGATTTCCTCAAGAAGTTTGAATGACATAATATATATCTCTCTGTCTCTCTCTCTCTCTCTCCTTCTTTCTGGAACGCTCTCTACATGTCAAAATGATTGCAGAGCTATATAATAACTCGCGATCACTTTGAAATGTCAAAGTCATCGCGTGCTAATTTAAAAGCGTTGGGTTATCAATGACTCGAGTTCTATTTATCCGAGCCGCAGAATTCGAATTGAAATCGTAATATCAGGGTAAGTTGTGTTTGTATATGAATTTAATTTAACACAATTTGAATATTAATTTGTACGTTTTAATTAATTTTTACTTTTTTTAATTTAACTAACTTTCCGAGTTTAGTGCTGAATATGCCAAACATTTTGCAAAATACGGATCTATTTAGAACGCTCTAACGTACAATAAAAACTGAAATCTTGAGATGCCAAAGTGAGCAAAATTGCATCTAAAAACAGATGTCGCCCAGTTCCGATTTCTAATGCCAGATGACGCATCATTTTGTAGAAAAAGCTTCGGTATGAAATTTCAAACTAACCGTCGAATAGGACAGTCTAAAACAAGCCGTGAACGAATTACAAGTGTGCCGGAGAAAAGTAATTTAACGCGAAAAATCAAAACAAAGGTTGTGAAGGTAAGTTTAGACGAAAACAACTGGAATACAAGGAAAATTGTTAAACAACTACAAATAGTTTGCACAGAATTTTATTATTTTATCATGAGGTCTTTTGAAACACGGAAATAAATAACATATTATTTCAGTTCTAAAAATGAATGAGTTCTTACTATATAAGTTTTTCCTATATTTCCTTACAGAAATCCGGCGTCTATTTGATTTGTTTTCAATCTGCTTCGATAAAAAATGTCACCCTGTCGTAGAACGTGAAACATCTCCTGTATATTAACATTTATTTGAAGCTTAAAAACAACTCTCCTAGGACGGGCTATAAGGCTAGTCAGTAAATAATGAATTAATGCCAAAGACAGAGTATAATACAATTTGGGGGAACAAAACACGAGCAAAAACAAACCACTGTTTCGAATTCATTCACGAGAACTGAAATTTTGGAAAAAAAGTCCGAAATAAAGAAGCCACATTAAAAAACAGAGAGTTGAGGGAGCAAGGGTGACTTTGAGGGATGAAATCTGCATTGTCAGCTGTATCACAGTACATGAATATTTCTGGTGCCACTGAATTATTCAACAGGAATTAAAGCGTACTAAGTTTAATGGGACTTAGACAAGCTGATTTATGTCTCAGACAAACACATTTCTAAGAATACTTATTCTTTAAGCTATCATTACCCTAAGAACAAAGTAAGGATGGTGGAATTATCATTGCAGAAGTTTGTAAACTTGAAAAAGTAAGCAAGAATTCCACTGACATTATTTACGTTTAAATAACTCAGAATTTGTTCAGACTTCAGTTGAATTCTTGTGAATAAATCGAGACAACGTGTGTTAAAATAAAAGTTACACTGGTAAGAATTAAATTACTTTTAGGGAATTCATCACGTAACTGGGTGTCCTCTGAAAAGAACACACTTCAGAAAATTAATTGATGCCGAAAATAATACACACACACAAAAGTAATGCACATACCACAGAATAAATTCAGAAATAACATGCTCCCAAGGAAAATGTAGTCAAGAAAAGAGTTGCAGAAATCGCAACATCTGCAAGATCATCCATATTTCATATTAACTGTGCATCAAATTATAAGAAATATGGACATATTTTTCCTTATTGTATTTTGCAGATAATTATTCAGCGTTCATTAAATGCCAAAATGGCGAGACACATGGCTAATAATCAAGAAATGAGAGTGTGTTTTTTTCATTGAGTAGATCGAATATAACAAATTATATTACTGACGGAATATGTTTCGGAGGAAATGTAACAGTACTTTTAAAAGCATCTAAGCTAGGAGAATCAGCTTGTCCCTAATTTTTAGGATAACACAAAATCTATGTCTTAATCGGGATTCGAATTTACAACAAACTGTCCATGTTTCCTTCGGTTGTCTGCAGCCTTTGTATGTCGTTTTTAGGTAAAGTCCATATCTCTGTTCTACATGTAGGAACTGGACGGATGAATTGATTAAACACTTTTCTTTTATGACATAATTTCATATTGTCATGGGGGGGGGGGGAGGGCATAACTCAGCACCCTGACCAAACTGGCTGGTGAGTGTGGGATATCCTTTTGCATTTCCTCTAATCCCGTTGATATAGTTATAGCGCTATGTAGCAGTTGTCAGAGCCCTTTTAATTGTGTTATTATACACCCTTTTTGCCGCGGAATTCTGCGTATTTCGAGCAACATTTGAAATTATTTTTGATCTTATTTATTTCCTTATTTCAATTATGGATTATGCTAATTATTATATTTCAGTTAATCAGCTGTAATTAAATTACTTTAGAAGTTTGCTAGGATTGTCCCATGACTCTAAAAGAGCAAAAATACAATTAGGACATAAATGCGTTTTATTTTTATCAGAATATTGGCCAACAAATGGACTGCCGATATCGAGCATTCTGACAAAACGTCCAGTTGTTCTATAAACTATTGTTTTCCAAAATTCTCGCACTCACAAATTCTGGACAGAGTGCCATAATACGGTGAAAAAACCTGCGTATCCTTAAGGAGAAATTGTTTAGTTCAACTATTTAAAAATCAGTTGGCGAAAGAAAGTATCGCCACCGTGTGATCGGTCATAAGCCACATGCGCATATCGAAATGCCAAGTCGGACAATAGCCTTTCTGACGTACTACAGAGTTGATGAACAGGTCAAGGTGGTAAGTAGCAGTGATAAGCCCTTGTCGGTGTAGCTTAGTTCGGAAAGTATTCGGCTCCGGAGCAGAATGATGCGGTTTCGTGCATCCTTCTGCTCCGAAGCCGAATTTGAGTTTTTACACCCTTTAAATCTCCAGAAACAGAGCCTAAAAACAGAACATAATGCGGTGTAACAATTTAAAGCCACATGTTTTAGAACTTAGTACGGGAAGTACAGCTGGCAGCCAAAGGGATACCAGCAGATAATTTTGGACCCACGTATCACGGGTTCAGGGATATTGAGAGCAACCACAATGAAATTTTTGATGCTATCCTCAGACAGAAATGCGCCCATCGTCCCATAGCATGGATAGACTCTGCAAGCCTAATACTCAAATAGGAGAGATGCACGAGGTACGAAAAAAGAGAGTACAATAAATAAGTATGAAAAGTTACGAAGTAATACGAAGACCAGTATGAAAACTATCGTTAAGATATTAGGAGAAAAGTATGTGCTGCACATGGAGCTTAACTATCCCAAGACGGCCACGTAATTCGGATCAAGCACTTTAGACGGGGAACACAATGAATAAGAAAGGGTAAGATATACTTTTGCCTAATAGCTCGTAGCTATGCATGTACAGTGCACTGTCCAGTTTCCTGATATTTCTGCTGCGAATAAATTGCTTCTTTAGCGCACCACAGTTTTCCAATTAACTAAAGAAATATGCTTATTCTTGAAACTCGGATCCTAGATTAGAGCCTAAATTATGTAGATACAAGTGTATTGTTTTCAAGCAATGAACGCAACGGAACGCATGTATCTAGATTTAAGTTAATTCTTTTTCAAAATAAATATCTTCATTTTATCAGTTAACGTGTACCACTCTGTTAATATCACAAGAGATGAATTTCCTTAGTGCATTCTTAGTGTTTGCATAAAAGATGTTCAATGGTTGCATGCATGCTTCTTACTAAATTTCTTAGGCGGCATATGGTAGGCCGTGGTGAACCCATAGTTGTTTGATATCAAACACAAAACAATGCAATTTTTCATGGAATAGGAAACCAAACCTTATCGTTAATATCGAAAGACGAAATCGGAGTGATTGTTTCTAAAGTTATAAATGTCTTACATAATTTTAGTACTGGTTTGTGAAACCATCTAGGGGTGAGGAAATACCATTACATTTTGGGCAAAAAACTTGTTCTCATAAGTTCACGTTTTGCTTATGTTTAGATTAATATATGCTTTTTTTTGTTTGAAGGTTTTTAACGACCATCTTGAGCAAGTCGATGGGCTATGAACAGTCGCCCGTCCCTAATTTAGGGTTACTGGCTCCAGGGAAAGCAGAGAGCTAATGCCGTAAGACAAACACAACATCCATGCATCAACAGGATTCGAACCCGGACCCCATCTCGGACGAATGATCAGAAGCTGGCGCTTAGATCACTGGGCCAGCGGGGAGGCAATAACTATTTCTAATGCTGGATGGCTGACCTTACATGCTAAAAGTATAGGGATTTAAATTATTTATTTTGGGTATTATCTCCCTCAGTCAGCCACCTCGGTGGTGCAGACGTCGCTTCCGACTGTTCAGCAGAGTATGCCTGGGTTCGAATCACAGGTGATGGTGTGTTTGTCCAACGGCACCGAATCTCCCCCTTCTCTGGAACCAGTGTCCACAACTTAGGAAAGGGAGTATGCTTATAGCCCTTTGAGTTGCTTACGATGGTGGTTAAACCCCAAATAAACAAAAAGCAACTTTGTCTAACTTAAAAAAGTACTTTAGGGATGAACTATTGATTACATATGAAATTATTGAACATTATCTTGACTAGAAAGGATCTTTTGGGTAGCGTTTTATTCAATGTGGTATTTCCCCCGATATTGTGCATTATGCCCGCCAAACAGAGTAAGAAGGACATTTAGCTTTCTTCCAAGAAATCTATTTATAAAACACGTTTACGTATTTTATCAAAATCTCCGGTATGGCAGTAATTGTTGCATCAAGCGGCTTCATAATGAAGAAAAGAACACATCAAACACTACTGACAAAGAAAACTTATGTATGCATTTCCATAACGGAGGTTAACATAAGCATTTAAAAATCATTAAAGAACGAATTCACTAAGTTTTGAAGGGTGCTGCTGCTAGAAACGTTTGAGCTTTGATGAAATCTGAGTACTAGGGAAAATGTTTCACCTTTCCGCGTGTGAACATCTTTGCATTAAAAAACCCAACCCCAAACTCTGACTCGATAGAGACGATTTACAGAGTATCTGGGAAAATCGAAATGTAAGAACCTGCGAATGGAAATCCAAAGCATACGGGAGCAAAGCATAACCCAGGTCGTACCACTTGTCATTTCGACAACCGCAATGGCACCAAATAGCTTCCTAAAAAAATTTCGAGGGATTAGAATTGCACAGAGACTGCCTCCCCCAACCCAAAACGCAATCATTCAAAAGACCTGCCATATCTCTAGAAATCCCGGAATTTCGAGGCTTGAAATGAACATCTCCGCCTTTTGCTCACTAGCTCTGGCCGAGAATGTAGATGCCAACAAACAAAAAATAATAATATTAAATGTACCATATTAATATTAAAACGCATCAAAACAAAGTTACCCATTTTTGTCATATATGAACGACCTAAAGCTATACACCAACATTGAAAGCAATTCGACAGCCTGATCAATGCAACTAAAAGTTTCCGTGATGACATAGGCATGAAATTTGGCCTCAATACTGAATATCAAGAGAAGAAAATCGCTTAAAATTCCACCCTCAGGAAATCAATTGATTGACAACCTTGAAATGATCAAACTTATTCGTATCCAGGAGTAGAGTAAAACAGAATGCTAAATCACATCACACTTAAAAAGGGATTTACAACAAAATACACAAATCGCCTGAAAAAGATTCTGAACAATGAATTATATTCCCAGAATAAGATTATTGCTATCAACACCTGGGCAATTCATATATTAACGTACTCTTTTGGGATCCTTAAATGGACAAATACAGATGCCACCATTCAAAATCTTCAGTTGAAAAAGACTTCTTGAATAGAAAAGGAGGAAGGGGGAGAGGGGCTCATCAATATATCAGATCTTTGCAGAAAACAAGATAAACAACTCAAACAGTACTTCATAGAGAAAATGATATCATCACTACATTGGTGGCTGCAGTTGACGAAGACTTTACTCCACTGAATCTGAATACTTCTCAGCTTCTTCCTCAATCAGGAAACAATTCAGATCCACTGCAAGGCTGGAAAAGCAAAATTCTGCACGGTGAATATCCAAAGTCCTTAGATCTGGAAAACATTGACTAAAACATCCTCACTACAACGGTTAAACAGGAGGTCAGCTTTATCCAGAAACCGATTCACTGGGATTCAAGAACTTGTTATCACAAACTACTGTAAAACTACAAGAAACACATAATGAAAGTTGCAGATGATTAAACCTGTAGAATGAGTGTGAAAAAGCAATGAAATCACAGAACTACATTCTAGCCGGCTGCTCTCTTCTTGCTTCAAAACAAGACTTTAACAGACATCAAGATCCTGCATCAAGAGCTTGGCGATAAATATGGTCTTATCTAAAGCTATATTCCACCTTATTACAAGTACCAATTATCAGATACTGTAGCCAACCAGAATTACATGATGTACTGGCACAAACTATCATCTCAGACAAGACTATTGACCACAATCGACCTGACATTGTAATTGTAGACCAACACCTGAAGATGACACAACTGATATATGCAGCGGTTTCACATACGGAAAACATCCAAAGAACAGTATCTGAGAAAATCTCGAAATATGAGAAGCTTCAAATGAAAATCCGAAGGATCTGGAAACAAATCATAAACTAAATCGTATTATTTGAAATTTTAGCAAGAGAGTGGTACTAGTAAACTTTCTGAAAAATATCGAGGACTCGGGATTACGACAGAGAGTGCTTCACCCAATTCAAAAGGCAGTCATTCTAGAAACCTGCCATATCACGAGAAAAGTTTTGAATTTTCAGGTTTGAGACGAATATCTCCGCCTTTTTGTTCACCGGCTTTCGCGGAGAAAGTCGGCAACAACAACAACAATAATAATAATAATAATAAGCGTGGAGAGTTGATAAAACAATTCCGTATGATTGAGAGGTTGTGGATAAAGAACTACAAAGAAATCACATAGTATTTAGATTTACAACCTGAAATTGGAAGAATTTGGAGAGCTATCCCTGTGGCGAAGTGGTCTAAAGTCTGGATTCTGATCATTCGTCCACGTACCCCCAGGCTGGGGTACCATGTGGTGCATGGAAGGTGCACTTGTCTTAAGGTGTTTGACACCTTCCCTTCCCTGGGAATAGTGGCTCTAACATAGGGACTGGGAGGTGCTTA
This sequence comes from Macrothele yani, assembly GCA_039090855.1. Lineage (NCBI taxonomy): Eukaryota > Metazoa > Arthropoda > Arachnida > Araneae > Macrothelidae > Macrothele > Macrothele yani. Next base: position 6,637,185 of record CM077030.1, on the reverse strand, counting down.
TAACCCTTAAAAAACTTTTTACCCTTTTATGGAATAAATATATTTTGAATTTGGTAGCTTCTTTATTTACGTCCTTTAGCTGCGAAATTATTCATCGGAGAAAAAAATCCCGGGAAGCAGAGATCATCGTTCTTGCATTTCAGGCACCCTAATGCAAAAGTAAGTTTTCAAATTGCACTGATAGTTGCACAGATATGGTGTTCACAGATGGACGGACAAAGTGACATTACAATATATGCACGTACCTTTTTTACAAAGGATGTACTAAAAAGGCTATTTTTAATCAGAAGATAAGCGAAAAACCTATCTCAATCTCAAAATAATTTTTGCTTATCAATTTCCATTTATTAAAACAAATTTAATGATCTTTCGATTCATTATAATAAAAATGATTATACATTTCGTCACTGGCATTAGTTATAATTCAATATTGATACGCTCTGAGGTAAGGTGGCATTTACCGTCCGCATACGAATAACAAAGTGCAATGGGTGTTCGTGACGTATTGCAATTTATTTTTATTTAAATAATAAATAAATAATTTTTTATTGACAGTTGCGGCCCAACTAGCTTGTAGTCACAGGATGAAAAATGATCTGGCCTTAGCATTAAGAGGTGCTCTCTTTTGGAATTCTCATATCACCAAGGAATGATTTAGTTGGTATAGTCAAGCGTGTAGCAGAGTCCAGATGGCTTATCTTTCTGCCATCGTGGCTGAAAAAGGACCCTGGAGTCGTCAGTTCTGTCATCCGAGCATTGCCATGGGAAATGGCAATTTGTCTTTCCCCGTCAAACCCAAAGAGACAAATTTGTCCTCTCCTGAGCGGCAGACGTGACTCGGTGCTGTCTACCACTCACATTATCCCATTTCTTCAAGAAAAAGCGTACGTCTCGAAGAAATGGAATACGCTACCGAAAGTATGGAGCAGCTTCGCCCGGCCAGTTTCGGCTGTAACAGAAAGCAGGAAATTTCTTCTAAACGAAAAAGATAGAGAAAAAGTCATGGAACTGAAACCTGTTGCGTCATGAGAATGCAGTGAGAATAAGTAAGCGAAACTGTGTGAAAGCTAATGATAAATAGAAAATTTACCGGAAAGTTTCACACTGGGTGCTTCAAAATGAACAGGAGAAAACAGAAATAGATTATTCTTAATTTGAAAGATCTGAATCCGTTTATTGGTGTAAATATAACATGGATGTTAAGTCAGATAATATTCGAAAACTTCATCGTTCTGGAGCGGGAATCGAACCCGCGTCTCCAGGATAGCACCTGAGTGTGCTAACCACTACATCACCCAGAACGACCGAGTTCCTAGATTCCGATTAATTTGAATATAATCGTCACAGGATTCTCAAGTCGAAGCAACCTGCATTCATATGTAGTGAATCTGGAGGTTTAGAATTCATTCCCGTTCTGAGCCTCCGGGAAATCACAGGAATTAATTTTAAACCTCCAGGTCTGCGCCTCAGGGTAATCACGTAAATGAATTCTAAACCACTAGATTCGCTATATATAAATGCCGGTCGCTTCGACTAGAGAATCATATGATGGTTATATTCAAATTAATTGGAAACTTGAAACTCGATCGTTCTGGGTAGTGTAGTTGTTAGTATATCCGGGAGACGCACGTTCGATTCCCGCTCCCGGCCGGCGAAATTTTCAAGTTTTTGGATGTTATTTAACTTAACAACTATATCATATTTACACAAATAACCAGATTCACATCTTCAAAATTTGTCTTGTATCAATGCAATGGTGTAATCCTGTATTTCATTCATTGATATTCTTAAGTTTGCCATTTTTCAAAATTTCTCTTTTGTTTGTAGCATTAAGTCATGAACTTTTTATCGGGACATTGATCACGTAACAGAATAAACACAGTGTTCCGCAGAATGACAAATTCTTATAGTACGGATTTGTTCAGAATGCATAGATTGACAGTCCTCAATCTTCATTTTGAACTTCTAAAGGATGTAATAGTGCTGTTTCATAATATTGTTTAATTTTAATAGTTCTTTTAAACATTCTAAACTTTTCAGAACCTTTCGTATTTAGAAGGTAAGTTGTGCGGATATTATTTGTTTCATGGGTTTCGTGGGTGCTACGCGAATTCCTACGCAAATAAATATATGAATTTTATACTAAGGGCTTCTCCGTTGCACGATAACACTCCCTGTTTCCATCGTAAGGCTTGATAAGGCACCAGTTTTATGAAGCCACTACCAGAAATTGAAGGTGAAGTGGCCCCTAGTTACTGCAGATGGTATTTAATATCAGTGACAAAGGGTGATCGAAAATTTATCCGGGCCTAAATATTTTTAAAATTGCTCTCAACCTTCTTCCGTGCTGTGAAATATAATTTTAGTGGATTGTGTGGTTTCCAAACGCAACATGCTGAAATCATACTTCCTCACCAGGAGCAGATTGGGACGACCAAACGAGGCCGGGAAATATAGTCTTGTGGTCCACTACAGCAAGGCTTATAGCAATTTCCAATTTCTTCAGAGCCCATAAAAAACCTAAACATTCCACCATAGTTCTTTTAGGCATATACTGTATATACAGCCTAAAACAACTATATACACTATATTGACAAAAGTCACCAGACACCCCTTCAAAAGCAAAGGAAAGGATCCGCTGCGTTGTTAAGAAGCGCGGTACAGCTGCAAACGGTATAAACACAAGCCACAGCTGACCGCGATCATATCGCACAGTGAGGTTGAGTGAAAATGTTGCGGCGGGAGAGAACCGACTTTGAGAAAGGAAAGATTGTTGAGTGTTATATTAGTGGGTTGTCCATAAGAGAAACCGAGAGGCGTTTAAACATACCCAAGTCAACTGTTTTGGATGTACTGAATACGTGGAAGACACATGGCATGCCTGAAGCAGCAAAACGTGCCGGTAGACCAAAGAAAATCAGTTGTAGAGGACGTCGAAGCCTCAGGAGCGTCGTTACAGCTAATCGACAGAGTATTACTGCACAAGACCTCAGTGTACAGGTGAGTAAAAATGCTGGAACCTCGATACGTACGCGTAACATTCGCTGAGAACTGCATTCGATGTGTTACTGTGGTCGTGCGGCTGATCATAAGCTTTTCATCTCCACTTGGAATGCTACTCGTCGTTTAGCATGGTGTAAAGAACATTTATCGTAGACAGTAGATCAATGGAAACGGGTCCTATGGACTGATGAATCCAGATTCACGATCTTTCAGTCTGATGGCAGTGTGTGTGGGTATGGCGGCAGCTGGCGGAACGCTATTTACCACAGTGTACTGTTCCTACCATCAAGTTTGAAGCTGGCAGTGTACTTTTGTGAGTTTTTTCCTGGTATGGTCCCGGCGCATTGGTTATCGTGGACAAATCTGCTAACCAGCACTTCTTCTGGGCAATAAGGCCAGCAACACTGTGGTAATACTATGGAACCCAGCATTGTTCATACCAACAGGATAATGCACCAAGCCATAAAGAAAGGACTGTTACGGCGTTGTTTGACGATAATTCCGTATCGTGTGAGGGTTGGCAAGCACATAGCCCTGATCTTAATCCCATAGATCCCCTATGGGATGGATTAGAGCCCCGCGTAAAATGTTTGGAACCGAGGCCTATTACAAAGAAACAGTTAGTGGCAGCATTATGTACTGAATGGAAGCGAATACCCATCGTTGTGTTCCAAAACCTTGTCGTAAGAATGTCTCGAAGGGTCAGTGAATGCATTAAGGCCAAAGGTGGACCGACACCGTATTAATGTATGTCAATAAATGCCATGTTGTGTTTCTCTTGTAGGTGCCCGGTGTCCGGTGAATTTTGTCATTATAGTGTATATGCATATAGTTTTCTTCATTATTATATTTTATTTGAGGTCATTGTACATAGCAGTCTAATGTATTTTTCAGTTTTTCTTGTTTGAATTATTTTTTTAAAGTCAGTCATTACAACCATGAGCATGTGTGCATCGCTTCATTTTAGTCTGTTACAGACTGTGCAGATATATCTCTGAATCATTTCGGCATGTACAAGTATTGTAACGTTGCTACTTTGTTTCTTTAGCCGTGTTTAGGGAAGCATTTAGACGAGAGCGATATGAATAAAAACATCTCCAAAACGAAATACCGCCTGCTGTTTTTGATAAAAGAATCTTAGCTAGGCTATAATCATCTGAAATATTGCAATATTAAAGATTAAGCAGTTATCCATTTCTCAGATTTTTCACATTTTTAATCCTCGATTTAAAGCTATAAATATGTCACAATAAAAATTTTCAGCCTTCGAAAAATTTCCTTTTATCCAACACTTCCCCAAAAGCTTTTCAACACCTCCCTCTTCCAGCCCTATATAATATTCTTGGATAAACACCTACACTATAGGAACATACGTATCTACCGGTGAATACCTCATAAATTCTCGCATGAAAATCATTCTGTTAGGCCTTGCAGGAAAGAAAAATGTGTTGAAATGTGCTAAGCAATAAGCATAGTTAAACGCATTCAGACCGGAACAAATTTTAACGAAATGTAGCGGTGAAAGAATTTACTAAACCCGCCCAATATACTGTAGCATCAAGTCACGTGAAAACGGTGTTTTGCACTTGACAATTATTCCCTTTAGAAAAATTTGATTTTTACGAAAAAAAAAAAAAAAAAGAAACTTGACTCTCTTGAAACCATATTTTCAACTAAACTATTAGGAAGATCATTCTGAAAGTTAAAACGTACACGTGTACATGGCAATTTTCCTATGAAATAAATTTTTATATTTATTTGGCCACTGTTTGCCGATTGCGCATTCGTATTGGTATCTCCCTGAGTAAAAACGCCTTTTTTGACACGTGTGAACCAGGACTGGTGAATCGTTATTTCTTTTTAAGATCAATGTGCGCATGTATGCAAAAGAGAAATCTTTGTCGCAATTTTACTGATTGGGGGAGGAGGGAGGGGGGGCATTCGAACTCCAGCAACTCTTCCCTTTCTTAAAACATTTCTTTCATCAAAAGAGGTGAAGCGCACCATCCCTCCGACTGGGATTGTTTCACTACCCGTAAGTTTAAACTTATATTTATTTCGGTAATTATATATAGTAATCTGGGTAGATTAGATACATCCGACAATTTTATACTTTTTTTCAGTTGAGATTTTGTACTACGAGTTTATCCCGTTCACGTTCGGATCAATTTCTTGATAAAACGCACAGAGTTCTCGTTGATTAATACATTTTTTAACAGTACATAACCAATAATTTTCATTCTTTTTTGTAGTTCCCAAAATTAGGTAAATGTGATTAATAATAATTGGTATATGTTTTTAACTTTTTATATTCCTTTCAGGTTCAAATGCTAGTATTGCATCATGGGACAAAAGGAACTTATTGCGCAGTATCCTCTCTATCGAATTCTACATGCTGTTGTGCCTAATATAGCATTGGTTTTGCTCTTCGCTCAAGGCAAAAAGAGGAGCACTTCGATGGATTCGGATGTCGGAATGTCTCTGAGAGGGAATTGCTTTGTGTTCTGCTAGTCCGTTGATAAGGGTAGGAGATGTGTGTGTGGGGGTGGGGGGGATGGGCCATCGCAATGGGTACTAATGTCACTTTCAAGATTACCGAAGGGTAGGGCATACCAGGCTGCAAGTCTAATGACCTATGTCTTCAGCTTGATTAATTTATAACAGATTGTTTGGTTCAGCGGCGCTTTCCTCAAGAAAATATAGGTACCCTTGCGTCCTTCCTGTCAGAGCAAACGTTCAACAAAGATAGAAGGAAATATTTATTTTCTTCTTTTTGAGGGAATTACTTTTCAGGCAGAAATAAAGGTCAAATGAAATAAACGATTAGTTTGCATAATTTCCAAAATAATTCTACATCCGTCCCCAAAAATTCAAGCAAACGAGAATATAAGAAAGTGGGCCATTTCATGAGGGGTCCACCGGGAAATATACCGATATCCCGGTGGGCCAATCCACCCCTGTTCCTCACACAGAATGAAGTAGAAGTTTTGTTTATCCACAGTCTAATAACATTATTGTGAAGACCTCCTACTTTTAACGTCAACAGCGCGACGCCTGTGAAAGAACGCCCGTGTCGTAAGCTCACTTGGAGGGTATATAAGGTGTGCTGTAGGCAATCTGAAAACATATCACTCGTTGCTGTCATGCACAAAAGGAGCGATTTATCAGATTTGCGCAAAAAGGGATGATTATCGGCTTTCGGGCCAAGAGGGGCTGGGCCGTGTTTCTGAAACAGCGCAGTTTGTGAACTGTTCGCGTGTTGCTGTGTTTAAAGTGTATCGTGATTCGAGAAATGGCACCATTGCGAATAAGCGACGTGTAAACTGTGGAGCACCCCATGCCATTAATGTGGGAGGTGAACGTTGGCTTCGAAGGTACGTGAAAGCTAATCGACACGCTACAGTGGATCAACTCAATGGCAGAATGAACCAGGGGATACCGGAAGTGTGTCTAAAACGAAAGTTCAGCGAACCTTGCTGCGCATGGAGCTAGGATGCAGACGGATGGTCACTGCACCTATGCTAAGGAAAGTTAATCGGCAGAAAAGGATTATATTTACACAGCAGTATAGGAATTGGACCTCCGCTGATTGGCAAAGGATCACCTTCTCCGATGAGTCACGTTTTCTGCTTCATCGAACGGATGGAGGTTGGCGTATAAGGCGAGAAGCATCGGATAACAAACACTCTTCAACCATTGCTGGAAGAACACAAGCTGGTGGAGGCAGCGTTATGACATGTGGAACGTTTTCTTAGCATTCTCTGGGTACACTCATACCTGTGGAATGCACTATGGACAGAATTCGTTATGAATCCATTCTTGCAGACCACGTACACCCATACATATGCTGATTGTCTTACCTGTGGCTGATGGGATCTTCGAGTACGACAACCCGACGTGTTACACAGCGAGAAATGTCCGAGAGTGGTTCGAAAAGCACGATGAAGACTTCAACGTTCTTTCATGGCTCCCTAATTCCCCAGACTTAAACCCAGTTGATCATCTGTGGGACCACCTCGATCGTGTTGTCCGCTCTATGGATCCTCGACCACGCACCCTCCAGCAGCTGTCAGATGCACTGCAGTCAGCATGGCTCCACATACCTGTGAACACCTTCCAGTACCTTACTGAGTCACTCCCAGCCCGTCTAGCTGCTGTCCGCGTTGCCCACGGCGATTACTCTGGATATTAGCTGGTGGTCTCAATAATATGACTCGACCGTGTAAATATTCAGTGCTGTATATCATAAAAAAATAGAAACAAACCAGTATTAAATAGTAGAAACTGAGCACAGTATATTTGCTTCCTCTTCCAGTTAACCAGGATATTTTGCAATAAACTCCATATTAAAATTTCTAGACTGATCCTTATGTTCTTGCACCAAGCAAATACACTGCCTGACATAGAAAATGCCACACCACGAAGACGTAAACGCACCGCCATGCAAATTTCAGGGTGGGTGCACACGTACAAGTTAAGCAAAACATTGCATTTTCAGGCCAATCTCACAAACGACGCGCGGGATATAAGAGGACAACCAGCCGGTGAGACCATCAGTCGAGACGTCCTCACGGCCGCAAAAAGTGAGTGGTTCCGCTGTAACCGTGTTTGGAGACCGAACAAGGTGTGCCAATGCCGTTAAGACGCCGTCGTACACTATTTCGTCAAACGGATGTGTTCACGAGAGGTGCACTCTTAAGCCTTCGTACCGACGGATGGTCCTTGCGCCGTATTGTGGAAGAAACTCAACGTGTTACCATAACCGTCGGTCGCATTTGGAGACAATGATCCCAGGAAGCATCTGTGCAACGTCGTAGGGGGGCCGGAACACGGAGACGGACGTCCAAGCACACCGATCGTTACATGAGACGTCATGCCGTAGGGGGCCCACATCCCACAACAGGCGAAATTTTGCGGAGTGTACGGGGAGGCTTGGATGCTCCGATATCGACGCGAACAGTGCCGCACCGATTGGCTGCGTCTGGTGTGCTGTCCAGCCGTCTGTTGCGAAGGCTATCCTTAAAGCGAGCCATCGTCGTCACCGCATGACTTGCTGTGGCTCCAGAGCTGCGTGCGGTGCCGAATGAAACATTGTGGTGTTCAGCGGCGAATCGTGGTTCTTTCTCACCACGGATGGTCACCGTGAGAGAGGCTGGAGGCGGCATGGCCAACAGGCGGATTTCTCCGTCATTGTGGAGCGATGCACGGCCTGACAACGTGTAATCATGTTATGGGGCGCCAACAGCCGCTCACCGCTGGTACGCATTATAGGCAAACTGACGACACGCCGCTATGTTGACGAGGTGCTGCGGTCCGTGGCGCCACCATATTTGTAGGGTATCCTAAACTCCGTTTTTCAACATGATAACGCACGGACGCACACCACATGGATCAGCTTGAATGCTTTACACGGTGTGCGGATGCTTCCGCGGCCATAACGATCGCCTGACCTCTCGCCCATCGAGCATCTGTGGGACACGGACGTCGGCTGAGTACCCTCCAACTCCCGCGAAATGCTGAGTAACTGTGGACTCGGATCAACACCACGTGGTCCACGATACCCCAGGACTCTATTCGGACTCTCATTGACTCAATGCCACGTCGGAGTCAACGCTGTATCGCCCAAAATGGGGCCCTATATATTCGGCCAAGTAGATCCTAAACAATTTAATCATTTGTTTAGGACATACGTGGCTATCTGTTTGTTCAGTTTGGCCAGTTTTCGAGCATTCCTTTATGGTGGCGCATTTTCTGTGTCAGGCAGTGTTTTTGGTCGATGTGAGCCCAAGTCTTTAACGGGTGTTTTTCTTCATCTCTTAATAAACTAACAGGGTGTTCCAAATAAAATGTAGCTTTACTTAGATGTTCATTTTACTTAGACGAACGAATTTTACATCTTAACTCCACAAACGAAAATAAACCGCTCACTGTCCAACGACGAGGAAGCAAAATTAGTACTATTAAACAGAAAGGCAGTTTTACGCACGCGCAGATCAACGCGCATCTGCTCATTCATTACTGTTCTCCAAAGCTTCGTCAAGGCAGCCAAGGCTACAAGTTGATGGATGTCGTCTCTACCACCACGCTGTATTCATTGATCTCTAGTAAACACATATGGAAGATTGTAATGCATTACCCAGTTACTCAAATATTGTAACGACTCATATTTGCATTCAGAAAATCTGGGAACTGGTTACTAACAAGAATTTTCTTTTTCGAATTTTTCCTATTAAAAAAAAAAAAAAACCCAGTGGCGGTGAAGTAAGGCGGTGAAGAACATCCGACTGTCCAACATATCATATAAAACTATCTTAGCTTTCAGTTTATGCATACAGGTTCCGCGTCCGTAAACTGATGTCTTGTAACATAAAAGCGGGACTATCAACTGTACAGATACAGAAAATGCATTTGCTTTGGACAATAGGTACGGCAGCTTAAATGAAAGCTACAAATCCTTGTGTGTGTAAATTACAGACCAAATGTCCTATCATAAGTGTTACAGAAAAGAGAACGTACTGAAAGTGCTAATAGAAGTTTTATGGTCACTGGTGAGTATATTTATAACAGCATGTTGAAAATCCGTAAAATAAAACTGAACTCCAAAGTGAACTCCCTGTACTATTAGACAACCACCGTGAAGCTAATGCTTTTGGGACGAAATGCTGCTTTGTATAGCGAAAACGTTTGAAATTATCAAGGCAAGGCTTCGATACGACGGCTGCAAAAGAGTAGACTAAGGAGCGGACTTGTGACCAGTCTTCCGAAAAGGGCCACATTGGAGTCTTTTTTTTTTTTTTTGATTGGAATTTTAACGACCACCGTGAGCAACTCAAATGGGCTATAAGCAGTCGCCCGTCCCTAATTTAGGGTCACTGGTTCCAGGGAAGGGAGAGAGCCAGTGCCGAAAGACAAACACAACACCCATGCCTCACGGGATTCGAACCCGGACCCCTTCGGACGAATGCTCAGAGGCCATCGCTTAGACCACTGCGCCACCGGGGCGGCACATTGGAGTCTGGGTTAAGGCAAACGTGGTGCGTTCGTCCAACGTCGACAGATCTTTTCTTTTCTTTTTTTTTTTTTTTTTGATGGAGGGTTCAACGACCACCGTGAGCAACTCAATGGGCTACAAACACAACATCCATGCCTCACCGGGGTTCAAACCCGGACACGTCTCGGACGAATTATCAGAAGCTATCGCTTAGACCACTGCGCCACTAGGGCTTCGACAGAACTTTTCCTTCTCTGGAACCATTAATATTAAATTAGGAATGGGCGGTTTCTTATCGTCCTACGTGCTCATGGCTGAAGTAACCGGACTCCCTGCAACCGGACTCTCTGCAACACCATACGGGTACTTCCGTATGAAGTCCGGAAACGCCCTCCCCATGGTCGTTGGGCCATCTGCTCACTTGAATTGTGCTTCAGGTAAATATTAATCGCGGCGTGTTGATGATTGCGGAAAACCTGCAGAAACAAAGAGGATGCCAAGGTGCAACAGGGATCAAACATGACCGACGGTGGAACATAGGCATGCCTTATTCTGTATGCGTCTGAAAACTGCGCCATCTAAGGTAAACAGCCAAACTAGAAATTTGATGGAAAAAAAAATTCCTCCGGAACCAAAGTTATAATTGATAGCTATAGGGTATTTCAATGTCCATTGTTTTAATGGGCATGGATAAGTCATCTGGAAATTCACCTCCTGCACCAGAGCGCGCACTGGTCTAAGCGCTGACTTATGACCGTTCGGAGGAGAAGGTTTCGGATTCTAATCCCGGCGAGGAATCCATGTTTTGTTTGTCTTACGGCACTGGCTCTCTCCCTTCCCTGGAACCAGTGGAACTAAATTAGGGACTGGCGACTACTTATAGACCATCCAGTTGCTCAAGGTGGACGTTAAACCTCAAAAAAAAAAAAAAAAAAAAAGGAACAAAAACACACACACAATAAAATAAAAAGAGCTTAGTTCAATTGTGTTTACACGTGATATCGCTCCGACACATACGTTAAGCCAAGACGTGGCAAACAGCCTTGGTGCGTCCGACGCATTGCCTGAACTTGGGCGGGACGCGGTTAGAGGTCTTAGGAAGAATAAAGATCTAAGTGATCCCTCCGGCTGTTTACGCACCTAATGCAATTCGCAGCCGAGCTACGTGAATAGATACATCAAAGAAACCACAGAGGCAAACTGAATGAAGAACTTGGCAAATATTCGTGCTCAGATGTGAACGAGGCTTTATATTCAATACGAGACGTATCAATATCAGAAAAAAGAGTCATCATAAATTGTAATCATTCCAAAAATGTTGAAAAGTAAGTTTGAAATACGCTAACTTTGAATTCAAAGGAATTAAAGACAGTTTCTTAATTACGATTTTTTGCGCAACACCTATTCACATCAGTGGAACACATTTTAGAAAACACGGATGAAAATAATGAGATCTTTGGAAATGATATAAAAGAATTGTTAGGCTAAAGCAACTGAAATGAATTGAAAAAATTCTCAGAGCTGCTACCGATTAAATGCTTTCAGTATATTGAATCAAAGTTCATTACTTTCGAGTAAAGATTTAATGCGCTGATGGCGGTTCGTTAGAAGTCCAATGTTAAAAATAATAAAATGATTGCAAAAGAAGACAATTAGGAAAATAATTGGAGAAATACAATAGGTCGGAAAGAAGTAAAGGTTCCAGAAGTTCCCACAAGAAGGAAATAGTTCGTTGCAGTGGATCTCTGCTAAAACGCTGGTTATTGTTTCCGCTAAGAAGCTTGTTTTTATTTATTCTGGTTGCTCCTTTAATGAAATTTCTTAGTGCACTTGTCTTGATTTATTATGCAACTCTTTCGTTTGGAGGTGCATTCAAATTTCTCTTCCTAATGAAAGTATCCTATGCGACCTTCGAAATTTCCTCCACATAAATGAATGCACATAATTTGTACGCAAGTATGCGTGAACGCGTGGTTCCCGTTCGATAAGTTTGAAGTCCGATATTACACAACACAAAATTGCTGCGAGCGTTTATGAGTGACACATAATTCTTTCGGGACACGAAAAAGATTAAGCACCCATCGAACACTAGTTATTGCTGTTATTTGGGCTATAAGTCAGTATAGGATGATAAAATCGTAAATTAAAGCACCCGGTAGCAATTAAATTCTTGTTGAAGGAAATCATTTCTGGGTCCGTTATTCACCAAAGCATGATCTGACACTACACAGATTCTGCACAAGCCCAAGATATCCCCGAGATCATAATCCCAAAAGCAGTGTAATATAATTACATGCATTGTTATGTACATGTCAAGCAATATTCCCTCTAAGCTGCCATAGACAATGCATCAATATCCCCTCTAAGCGGCCATGGACAATGCATCAATATTCCCTCTAAGCGGCCATGGACAATGCATCAATATTCCCTCTAAGCGGCCATGGACAATGCATCAATATTCCCTCTAAGCGGCCATGGACAATGCATCAATATTCGCTCTAAGCGGACATGGACAATGCATCAATATTTCCTCTAAGCGGCCATGGACAATGCATCAAAATTTCCTCTAAGCGGCCATGGACAATGCATCAATATTCCCTCTAAGCGGCCATGGACAATGTATCAATATTCCCTCTAAGCGGCCATGGACAATGCATCAATTTCCCTTTAAGCGGCCATGGACAATGTGCGCGTAACCCAATGAGCTTGGAAGGCATCAAAACCTTTTGGGCAAAAAAAATATTTTCTCAGCTTCCCTTACTAATACAGTAGAAGTTGGAACTTGGATTGGAACGCTTATTTTTTCTAATACTCCCATTGTTACCACCGTTCTTTCGCAATTAATTTAAAATTTTAAAAACATTTAAAAACATTTCATTAACTGAAATTTTTATTTTATAAAAAGTGAGAAACTGAAACTTACTTCTGAAATAAGAACACTGGAAATTAGGAAAAGCATGTTTACGAATAATAATCAGTTTCTTTGCATATCAAAATACCATGGAGAATAAGAAACAAAGTAACAACTAAATTCATAATAATTAGTTCAAATAGAACAACCGCAAAATCGTTCTCATCTGACAATCGTTTCAAGAATAAATCGCCTCTCATCCCCCCCAATCGAAGACACGACCCTGGACGCGACCACCTTTGAGAGTACTACGCAAATATTGTTTGCCATTTATGAGGAAGCTATCGGCTGATGTCTTCGGCGTTTGTGACTTTTTCAAAAGTTGTAGACTGTCTCAAGATCGAAATGTTCTCCACTTGATAGATAGTATTTCATTTACATCAGCGTATCCAGATGGCTCACTTCCAGTCTGTTGAGTGATTTTGCTTTGATGCTGTTCATTAGGCTAAATCCTCTCTCAGTATCGGCACTGGAAGCTTGACAAGGGCCGCATATGTCCACCAACGTCGATAAGTTTGAAAACTTTTCTTCTGAGAATACATAGCCTACCACACCTTTGAAGGTTTTTAATGCACCTATTTTTAGCTTTTCCGTTACAACAAACTTAAATTCTGTGTATAATAACACATTAACTTTAACACATCTTTGATTTCATTCTTCTCAACATTAGTCTGTGCTGATTTGGTCAGAAAATGTAGGCATTTTCTAACAAATGTATGCTTTCTGTGCGGAAGATATATCAGCTGAGCGGAGGAAGTTCAGTCGCTGAACGGCAGCGCGCGCAGCTTAGAGTGTGCATTGATGTCAAGAGTTTCGCCACCGGCAAATAGTCCGGCCAAAATAGGGGTTTCAGATGAAATAAATATGAAAGTTTTCGAACTTGGCACACTTGTTTATAGGTATCTAGTGAAGATTATATAAAAATTCCTGACGAATCAGAGGGGAGCTCTAGCCGCCATCTTGAAGAACAAGTGCGTTTTTTCGGTTTTTCGTGAATATCTCAAAAACGGTTGGTCGTAGCACCAAAAATACTAGTTACAAAATTGAAGCTTACAACATTTCCTACAAAAAAGGCTCAATTCACTTTTTTGGTATCTCTAATAGTTTCTGAGATAATCGGGTGTCAATGTTGTACTGTTTCGCTGATCACTACGTTATCACTAGCTTATTTGTATGGAAAACCGGAGTGATAACGTAGCGATCAGCGAAACAGTACAACATTGACACCCGATTATCTCAGAAACTATTAGAGATGCGAAAAAAGTGAACAGAACCTTTTTTGTAGGAAATTTTGTAAGCTTAAATTTTGTAAATAACATGTTTGGGCTACGACCAACCATGTTTGAGATATTTCCGAAAAACCAAAAACGCGTATCTATTTTTCAAGATGGCGGCTAGAGCTCACTTCAGTTTCTTCAGGACTTTTGATATGATCTTCGCTAGATACCTATAAACAAGTGAGCCAAGTTTTAAAACTTTCATATTTATTTCTTATATTTGCTTTTTCAGCCTTCGTTGACTGGACTAAAATGGCTTTTACGCTATATTGGCTTCCGAACTTACACTTAATCTCCTGGCCATTGGGCTGTTTAAAAGATGTGTGATGTTCGTTCCACACACATCATCTGGAATTAATGAGGATTCCTTCTTCTGCAGTGACCTCTTCAAGGGTGGCTTCGACCCGGATACCTACGATTCCGTCGCAACCCTTTCTCAAGGGCCGAATATATGTAATGTACCGACCTCAGAGATGACGCAGATGTCAAGACGACAAAGTTGTAGCGACGAATTTCGTCGGTGTTCCTTCACTGGGACAGCAGTCGGCACCGGATCAGAAGGATGTGGCGTCCGATTTCCGCCACAGGCAAATGACTTTTGCGCTATGGAATCAAAACACAAATGTCTTGCAAATAAGTTTGAACATCAGCGTTAGTTTTACCTTTCATGACATATAATTCAGTTTTCGATCTTGCTGCCCTTTATTTTCAAACGAATGTAAATGAGGGAGATTGACAACCTACACATAGAGGTTGGACAAAATAATGGGAACACCTAGCTAAAGAAGGTTGTACGTACTTAGTAGGGTGTAGGACCACTTTTGGCATTCAAAACCCCCTGAATCCTCCTTGAAATAGACGCATACAAATCCTTGTTTGTGGTTAGTGGGATGTTATACGATTTGTCATGAAGAAACTGCTCTAGGTCCTTGAGAGATGCAGGAGGAGGATAACGGGATCTTACTTTGTTTTTCAACACAGACCACAGTGGCTCGATGATGTTTAAGTCTGGTGATTGGGGAGGCCAAGGAAGGAGTGAAAGTTCGTCCTCATGTTCCTCAATCCATGATCTGACATTCCGAGTTCTGTGAATTGAGTCGTTATCATCTTGATAGATGGCATTTCTACCAGGAAAAAATACCTGAACCACTGAGTGTACTTGGACGGCCTAAAGAGTTTCATACTCCCTGCCAGTCACCCATCCTTTCAATGTGATCAGAGGACTTGCTAAAAACCACGATTTGACCGCCCACAGCATGACAGAACCACCACCATGCTGCACTGTTGGGAGCAGATAGTCTAGGATTGTACTCTTCTGACGCTGTTATCCACACGTAAACACGTCCTGCGGTGGGGATTACTGTAAATGTAGGTTCATCCGACCACAATGCACGCTTCCATGCATCTACAGTCCCCTTTGCCATGAATATTTTGTTTATGCAGTTTCCTGAGCACTGTTTTTGTTGATATTGCGGTCCGGAGATGCAGATTGAGCTCCACACTAATTTTCAGCATCGTGGTGTTATTATTACGGGTAGCAATCATCTTTAATACTCTCCTATCTCTATCAGTCCAGGCCATATTTCAGCTGCTCTTGTGTTTCGCAGAGGAGGTTTTGCCACAAACACGGTATGCTGTCATAACGCTAGACACAGTAGCTCTCGATACCCTCACTACCCTGGCGACTGTTATCACAGAGGCAGCAACTAGCCGGCCACCAACAATTAGACCTCTTTCGAAGTCCGTTATGTCGCTCATTTCGTCGGCACCCTGAAAGAAATTTTTCAACAATACACTTTAAATGCTCTTAAACAGGACCTTGAGGTTCTGAACAAAGCTATTACAACCAAAAAGTGGTGGATACCTTTGCGTATTGTGACTTACGCAGCTGCATTAAAAGTCACGTCTCTGAGCGTGGTGTTCACATTATTCCTCACAACCCCTGTAGCATCGAATGCTAAGAGGATTCCTGATCTTTAATTCAAAGTCAACTGTTCAAAGTAAAGAACAGAATTAGTACGAATGCGAATACAACTTCCGTTTGTTTCATGTCTTAAACAAACTAGACATGACTACTAGCATGAAGAAATGCGTGAGCTACATGCATGATGCATTGATCAATTTTGCTTTTTAGGTAAAGAAAAAAGTGGGTTTACACCTGATTTTAAACGTTATTATGGGAACAAATTTTCGCTGCTTCAGAAAGCTTGAAAATCACATCGCCTTGGAGCACGAATCGAACTCACATCTCCAGATTTCCTTCCAAACATGCTACCGTCACCCTACCCTAGACAACGAAATTCCAAGAAACTGAAGCGAAGAATTTTCACCTTAGAAATCTGAATAACCTTCAGATATGCACTAGCCGAAGCAAAACGAAGCTTTCTTGCAACGCCAGCGAACATTCCTAATCCTCATCAAATAGAAGTCATCGCTCTTTCCACGTTCATAAGTGAGTCACGAAAAATTTCTCATCGGCTGCCACCGGAAATCGAACCGAGGGTCTTCCAGTTACGCGCCAGATATGCTTCCGCTGCACCACAACGGCCTCGAAGAAGCAACCATGCGATGCGGTTTGGCAGTTTGTCGTTTGTGAGTCTGGAGAATTTCGAGGTGGAGCAGTGGAAGCATATTCGGCGCGTAACTGGAAGACCCTGGGTTCGATTCCCGGTGGCGGCCGATGAGAAATTTTCCGTGACTCGCTTATAAACGTGGAAAAAGCGATGACTTCTATTTGATGTTCCTGGTCCACGTCGACTGTGTGTTTATCATTCCTCATCCAGGAATGGAAATAGGTTACAAGTTTGAATTCATCCAAGAACGTATTATACAAGGAGTGATCACTGCATTATGACCACCCCCATTAAAATTGGATGAGGCCCATTGATCACGGAATTTCCGAGAGTAAGGAATTTGTCGATGGATGTATCATATATATACAATCGTGGGCAAAACTCCTGCACCAATAGACTGAAAGTCAAATGTTTGATGTTTGAAATCAACTTATACAGCGTAATGATAAAGTCAGGAATACAGATTATACATCCAATTATTTTTATATTTTTGCAGAATGTTATTACCAGTAATGGAAGTGAAGTTACAAGCAAAAGTAAAGCGTCTAATCATAAAAAAACCAAATAGTGGAATTTGTGAAATTAGTGTACAATACATTTACCGCAAAATTACTGGACAGTTCATTATCGACACTTGCAGAACACTTCAAATAACAGACCAACAAGCAAAATACGCTTTTATATTTAATTGGATAACCACGGTTATTTAGTAACAAAGTGCACTTTCCTGGCATGGAACTAATGAGCTCCTCTAAATATAGTTGTCCATTGGTGACTTTAATTAAAGTCTTTAATTACAGACTCAATTAAAGTCGAATATACAGACATTCAGACAGATAATACTCAATACAGACATTCAGACTCAATAAAGTCTTAATTAAAGTTTCTTACAGACTCAATTAAAGTCTTTAATTGAGTCTGTAAGTCTTTAATTGAGTGTGTAAGAGCCGTATGGCACCGTGTTACCACCAATGGACAACTATAGAGAAGCTCATTAGTTCAATGCCAAGAAGGTGCACTTTGTTACTAAGTAATCGTGGTTATCGAATTAAATATTAAAGCGTATTTTGCTGGTTGGTCAGATATTTCAAGTGTCCTGCAAGTCTCATTAATGTTCTGTACAGTAATTGTACGTTAAATGCATTGTACACTAATTTCACAAATTCCACTATTTGTTGCTTTTTATGACTAGACGCTGTACTTTTGCTTGTAACTTCACTTCAATTACTGTTAATAACATTCTGTAAAACGGTTTGAATTTAGCATGAAATTTCCTTTAAAATGATGTATAATATATATTCCTGACTTTACCATTACCCTATACACTGCAGTGCCAGAAAAACTGGTACACCAGTCTAAACTTTGTAGGTCCCCCACGGGAGCGCAGGACTGCAGAAATACGACAATGCATGGACTCCACTAGCTTCTGGAAATATGCTGTAGGCAATGCACACCATACTTCCTGCTGAACATTCTACAATTCGGGTGTATTCCGAGGTCTCGAATTCCTGTGTTCGATAACGTGTTGCATGGCATACCAAATGTGTTCTATCACGTTCAGATCTGGGGACTTGGGTGGGAATGGCAACACCCCAAACTCAGATGAATGCTCCTCTAACCCTAATGTGACGTCCCACCACTTGTATACAGGTGCATTGTTCTGTTGGGACAGGAACAACTCATCAGCATGAATGCAGGACATGAACGGGTGTACCTCGTCAGAAAAGATGCGCACATAGCGTTAGCCGGTCACAGACGTTTGTAGACGTACCAGGGGTCCCAGTGAAGCCCAGCTAAACACACCCATACCATTACGGACCCCCCACCAGCCGGCACAGTTCCCTGTTGACAGGCGGGATCCATGGCTTCATGGGGTTTGCGCCACACACGAATCCTTCCATCTGCCCGATACAGTTGGAAACGCGACTCGTCAGATCAGGCTACTTGTTTTCAGTCATCAAGTGTCCAGTGGCGCTGTTGCCGTGCCCAAGCGTGGCGCATAGCTCGGTGTCGTGCACCCATCAAAGGGACTCGAGTTGGGCGTCGGCTCCCAAAGCCCATATCGTGCAGGGTACGTTACACAGTCCGGACGCTGATGCTCATTGAGGCTCCAGCATTATTTTCCGATTACACCTGCGAGAGTGTTGCACAGCTATCGCGTGAAACGATTCTTGACAGCCGACGATGGTCTCGTTCACCTAATGTCGTTTTACGGCCATACTGGTATCGTAGGTTGGAGGTTTTGCCGGAATTCTTGTAGTCACGGTACACCCTTGCAATTGTCGTCCGTGAAAATTCGAACTTCGTTTCTACCTTCGAATCATCTCACGAGCGCCAACTTCGTTTCTACCTTTGCCCATCTCACGAGCGCCAACTATGACACCGCGTTGAAAATCGCTTAAATCGTTATTACTTGTCATTCTCATGCTGAAAACAGCTCTGACAGCTGGCAAAGGATGTCTATCGCTTTATATATGCACTGGCGGACGCAACCGAGTACGCGCATAGGTGACGTTGCTATGTATTTTGCATAAGCTCGTATGTACCAGTTTGTCTGGCACTTCAGTTATAATGAATAATGCTTTTACTACCACGCTAATTATCGTGAATATAGCTTTCACTAATATTATAATGAATTCATAGCTTGTACTAAGCTTCTAATAGTGAATTCAAATGGTTGTTGTTACTAGTTAATTAAGATCATGAATAAAGTCTCCTGCTAGTAGTGTAGTAATAGTAATGAACAAACTTATAACTGGTAGTAATGTTGTAGTAGTAATTAAGATGAATAAAGTCTTATGCTGGTTGTTACTAATAACACTAAATGAAATAAACCTAACAGCCAGACAGAGGTCTGATAGTACTATGAACTGAGAAAGACGTACTTACGTAAACCCTTTTATTATGAACTTCTACTGGTATCATCACACACACTTCACACACAGCTACTCAAATAATACGTAGCTCCTTGCACATGAACGAAGCTCTATACTCATAAACAACAGCTCTCCACATAAACAAACGCTCTCCCTATACAACAACAAACGCTCTCTCTATACAACAACAAACGCTCTCTCTTTACAACAACAAACTCCCTCTCTATACAACAACAAACGCTCTCTCTATACAACAACAAACGCTCTCCTCAGGTATCGTTGAACGCGCCTATTTATACTGGCTACCACCACGTCATGACTTACACTCATTGCCAGATCTCATTCAGCGGGAGAAATAACATCTCGTTCAGTAAGAAGATAATTTACATAGTAAAATAAAATAACCAGAGATAGTAAAAATCTAAAGGAAAGTGAATCTAGAGTATACGTTACACAGTGTATAAGTTGACTTTAAACATTAAAAATTTGACTTTCAGTTTACTGATGTAGGACCTTTGGCCACGATTGTAAGGTGTGAGTGGAGCAGTAGGGGGTAAAATTCAAAGCTTCATGGGTAAACGGAAATTTAGAAAGGACACATTGTAACAGCTCGGAGAGCTGGTGCTTTGATTTCCAAAAAGAATGAATTGGTGGGTTGTTCTCTAGCCGCCGTAGTTAAAGTGTATCAGGATTGGCGTGAAAATGGTAAACACACACCTGGAGACAAAACTATACAGGTCAGCGAAAGGTTTATGTAACAGGTAAGCGCCGGGTCCGACGACACTCACAAGGCAACACGCATGGGCTAAAACAGCATACAATCCCGACGATATCCTCTCCTAACCACGGTTCAATCAGCTCTGCGCAAAAGACCCGCCTCGTGAAAAGATTATTCAAGTTGGACCTTGGATGACTGGAAAAAATAATGCTGCTCTGACGAGTCGCCTTCTTTACTCCCCTCAGTGAATGGTGCAAACAATAGGAGACTCTCGATCCATCCTTCACGGTATCCACAGTGTAATTCTCTGGAGGCAGTTGTATGGTGTGGAGTATGTTTACCTGGCAGGAACCTAGACCCCTGGTGCATGTGCAATAACGTATGACTGGTGACCACTATTGCGCAGTGCTTGCTGACTCTGTACACCCCGCAATGTTGCATTTTTTTCAGAATGGTAACGGTGTCTTCCAAGACAACGATACGCCGAGCCACAGGTCCAATACTGTTCAAGTGGTTTGAGAAACATAATTCGGACTTCCATCATACCGATAAGCCTCCGAACTCCTTGGTATCAATCTTATAGAGCCCTTGTGGGACACTATGGAACAGCATATCAGGAATATGGATACACCAAACACCTCCATACCTGCATTGAAAGGCCGCATTACACACAGCTTGGTTGGCCATACCTCCTAACTGCTTCCAGCGTATTATGGAATCGGTGACAAGTCGGATAACTGCTGTACTGAGGGCGAAAACAGGACCTACGTAGCATTAGGTAGGTGGTCATAACTCAGCGGTCACTAAGTGTTTATCAATGGAAAACGAATCCCTTTAAAGAACTAACTCTTCACAAATACATGGAAGGCATACACAAGTGTCATTATCGGCGCAAGGGTGCCGTATTTTCACTGTTCCCTTTTGTAGCCACTCTGAAGTCTACTGTAATATATCGTCCCTTTTTAGTTCCTGTATCTATGTCAATTTTGGTCCATTCTCCTTAAAAGGTTTCTAAATCCATACCCCATACTTGTCCGTCGGACTGCTAGATAGTGAAACGTTATTCATCACTCCAAAGAACGCGTTTTCACTGCTCCAGTCTACTGGCGTGGACCTTTACTCCACTCCACCTTCGTTTAGCAACGATTTTGCTGATATTAAGCTTGTGTGCGGCTCCTCGACCATAGAAACCCATTCCTGTCAGCCCCCGATGAACCGTGTTAGTGCTGGCGTTGATTTCAAGGGCATTTGTTTTTAAATTTTATTTCCATTTTTAGCTGTTACATGAAATATTACTACAGTTAATACAATTATTAATATATCAATCTGGGAAATGATGAAACAGCACGGATAATCAAAGAAAAGGTCTACATCGTGACCTGACTTAGCCTTGAAACCCCGAAGTCATAGTCAAATAGCAAAATAGAGCCCACCCACCGTTTAACAAATCATGAGAAGAAAATCGAAGTATACCACCCCTTTCGGGCTTGTTGTTTATTCCTATCCCCCCCCTTTTTTTAAATAATAATAAGATTATTATTGGGTAAGTAAGTAGCTTTTTAGTTTTCTTTAAATAATTATAATTGTTAATTATAGTTATTTCAGAAATAAATGATTCCAATAGTGTGGGCGCTGATGTTTATGCTTTGCTTAATCAGTTCAATTTTTGGCTTACATTTTTTTCTGGTATCGTATTTATGTGTAACACTATGGATATCAATTATTTTACAATTTATATTATTCTTTATTCTTTTATACATATTTAATCCTAGGTTATAGTTAATTAGTTGTTTAATATTTAATATACCATATTGATTGGGATTAACGTGCGTATGAATGTAAAGATCAGCATGATGTGCCATATTAGTGTTAGAATTATATATACGGGGTGATTCAGCACCAGTGCGACAAACTTGCGGGAGGGGTAGGGCGCACAAAGACGATTCTGGATCACATAGCATTGCAGGGTCAGAAATGCCTTCTTCACGAGCTAGGGTAAATAGAAGTAAAGACAAGACAAGAAATGAAACAGCAACACGTAAGTGCAACATGAAGCATTTTAATAATGAGATTTACATTAGCAAAAACCACACATGCTACAGAAGGTGTTCGAAATTTCGACCACAAGCTCTTACACAGGCTTGATATTGGCGCTACATGGAATCCCTTACAGTTTGGAAGATTCCTGCCGTATCTCGGACCTCCCCGGCAGCTACACAGATGCGAGGGACAAGGTCTTCAACTGATTCAACAGGGATCTCATACACTTTTGCTTTCATATGACCCCAGAAGAAGAAGTCAAGGCATGATGGTTCCGGCGATCTGGCAGGCCACGACCGATCGAATGCTGTCCAAATGTAACGTTTAGGTGTTGCCGGAATTCATTGGTGAAATGGGAGGGGGCCCCAACATGCTGGTACCACATTGAGCGGCGAATCGACTGAGGAACATGTTCTTCTTCGAAAAGTTCCGGCAGGACTTGCGGTAGAAAGATCAAGTATTCCCTACCGCCCAGACGAGGAGGCATGAGGTAAGGTCCTATGACGTGGTCTCCAACAATGCCGGCCCAAACATTTACAGCGAAACGGTGTTGGGCTGCACGTGTTCTCGTACCATGGAGGTACCCCAACGCACACAAATGGGCGTTATGTGGATTGAAGGTACCCTCTCTTGTAAAACTTGCTTCATCCATGAACAAAACAGACGCAGCAAACACGGGATCTGCCGCACTCTGTTGAAAAAAATAAGTAGCAAAATCCGTCCGTTGTTGATAATCATCGGGCTTTAGTGCTTGGACGCGTTGCAAATGATATGGATATACATCGTTTGCTGACAGAATCCTCCATACGGTGGATTGGGAAATACCCAATCTTTGGGCTATACCTCGAGAACTCGTACTTGGACTACCTTTTGCATAACGTAGGACATTCTCCTCATTGTCCGGCGTCCATGCCGTAAGTTCCCGATTCATGGCAGCTCTCTCGAAAAGAACCATTCTCACATAGCCTCTGGTGCAGACGTGCAAAGATCGTATGATGAGAAGTACGTCTCCTCGGAAAACGTTCGTGGTACGACCGCATAGAGCTTCGCCCGTTACAGTCTGCAGATCCATATGCGAGATGCATGTCAGCCAATTCAACGTTTGTGTATTCGCCCATCCTACAACCTCAGCGACCGGTTCTCAAATGCCGGTTTCCTGAAGAAGGCATTTCCGACCCTGCAATGCTATGTGATTCCGAATCGTCTTTGTGCCCTTTACCCCTCGCGCAAGTTTGTCGCACTGGTGCTGAATCACCCTGTATATGATATCCCATATAAATGTTAAAATTATATATATGATGTGCCATATTAGGTGTTAGAGTCTGATATATTTTTTTTGTAGAGCTTGTAAATTTTTTTTAATATTTTATTTCGTTGTTTATCCCCATGATGAAAGACAATAGATTAAATGCGTAGATTAAATGCGTTTGAACCAATGTATAATATAACAGAACTAAAGTTTTAATAGAAAGGCTAGAAAATATGACTAACAATTCCAATATTTTTATAAATTTTATTACAGATTAGAGCCACGTGTTTATTCCATTTTAAATCATTCTGCAAGTAAATTCCCAAATATGTAAAGTTATCAGTAATATAAATTTTTTGTCATAATATATCGATAAGTCTTGATGTGTATTCAAATCGCTGGAGAGCGTTGAAAAAGAGGACAGCCGATTTTGTCTTACTACAAGCTTCAGTACCCGACGGTGGCGCTCTGTTATTTTACTTGGTCTTCCAGTTCGCTACCAAGTTCTTGTTGCTCCTAGGCATTTCTGCTTCGCAATAACACCATTTGGAGATAATCGGTGTAGCTGCAACATGACAGAAATTTCTCTAACTGAATTGCTGCTATGATGGCATTACATGACTGTGCCACGTTGAAGGACACTCTGCTCAGCCCATTATATTGTCCGTACTTGTCTGTGATGTCCACTAGGCCACGTGTGTCCTTTTTATTGCTGTATGGGCCATGACTGTGACGTGTTTGGGCAAATCCAATACTTAAAACTGGTGTCAGGTTACCTTTGGAGCTATAGTGTATCTTGCCCCATGCTAATCCTCGTAAGGATTTGCTTTATCATATTGCTTGTCAACATATACACATTTCTAATGATAATTATCTTTTCCCACTTGTTTTGAAATCTGAAACAAAATCTGTTTTTAAGAGAACATTGTCCATCAAACTGTGTTTTTTCGGTTGCCAAATCGTCTGCTTCTTTAATTTCTTCGCTGGTAGCCTCTTTGACGTTCGAAAAATGTAGAAATTAAAACAAGAACTTTGCTAATTATTATCATGATAATAATCTACACTGAAGCGTCATGATGATCACATCATGCCACAAATTGTGAAGAAGTTAAATTATGTTAATGAAGAAACGTAACTCTCATAAATTGGTCGTTTCAAATGAGAGTTGTGATTTTGAACACCTGTTGTGTAATTATCAACGAACGTGCCCGAAACATATCTCATTATGTTTTGAGAAACATATTAATATAATGGAGATTTCAGAGTAATTATAACTTTGGTCGTTATGTCTTCACAATAGCTTTTTTGATACATAGAAAAACTTTAACACAGTATTTCATCTCATCGGAAAAATAAAAAGCTCTGAGTCTAAAATCATCTGCTTTAAGTATTACTATTTTGCAGACTCAGGGTTGAACGGTGCATTTTCCCCTCTTGATTTAAAAATAATTTGCACTTGAAAACTAATTAATTGTACACAAGTGTTTAATGCAAGTTACAGGAAGATAAAATTAAAAATTAATGTTTTTGTTAATTTGAAGCAAGCAATATTGGCTTCATTTGCCTTTCGGTTTTCAAGAAAAATAGTAATATACACAGAACGAAATGAAACAGTGTTCTGAACAAAATTCAACATGCGTATTATTCGAAATTTGAATTTTCGAAAGCTCTAAGTTTGGCACTACCTCACGCGCTGAAAAAGTACATTTCATTTTATAACATATAGAAACACGAAATTAAGGGCAGTCAAAATTTCCTGGTGGCGAATTTTTGAGTTCCTTCCTCTATTCCACTCAACTCGTACCTTCGACGTACGAACTGAAATTTTTTGACCCGAACCAGGAGAAAATGTGATTCCTAGTTTGTCTGGGAATACCCAAGATCAACTTCACAGGGAGAGCTGATCTTGCGATCCGGTCATCACTCATTCAGTTCCCACTCAGTAGTGGTTCCAGCTGAGAAGAAAATAAAAATCATTAATTATTTCCTTGGGGGAGTAACAATATTATGGCCTCGAGCTACTTTTGTAATTGGTTACTGCGCACTGTCTTCGCTTTCGTCTCTATGCTAAGCCATGCTGGAAAAAACAACAGTTCCTTTGTCGAAGTCAGCTGTGGCCGCAGCACAATTCCACCCGGCTTTGTAATTGAAGATTGTTTTCTCTG
Organism: Macrothele yani; assembly: GCA_039090855.1. Classification (NCBI taxonomy): domain Eukaryota; kingdom Metazoa; phylum Arthropoda; class Arachnida; order Araneae; family Macrothelidae; genus Macrothele; species Macrothele yani. The sequence continues at coordinate 6,611,382 of CM077030.1, read as the reverse complement.
TTTACTTTCATCACGGGGCAGACCCCAGTTGCTAAGAAACACAGAAATCCTGTTTCGTTTTCGTTTCCTTATTTTTTCTTTTACGTATCGAGTGGATACGATTTAGAAAGATTTGCTGTTATGAAATATAAAATAAAATTGCGTGAATCTTTTATTGACCATCAGAATATCATCACAGTATAGTTGACTTTTTACCTCCTAGTAAAGTTTTTGTGGACTCACGTATTTCACATTAGTGGTATCACGAGCTTCAAGTCCAATCAGTGTACTCAGAACGGAAAAAAACATGGGCCTGCTTACCGATCTAAGAAGGGTCCTGGGTTGGTAATGTTTGGGAAATGGGATCATGTATAATGATGATATCCTTCTCCAAACTCAGACAAAATAGACATCAAGAAATGACTAAAGGTTTTAAGCAGTGAAATCTAAATATGGAGGTTATAGTTAATGTGTGACATTAGTTACTAAGTACAGAAACAACTGCGGGTTCAGTTTGCAAGCTGTGTGGTGTATATACGCTTTTAGCGCTCATGACATGAACTTGATTTGCTATAGACAAATGTAATGTAGTACATAAGTTGTCATGTCACTAAACTTCTTCGGGGCTCAGTTAGAAAATCAGCGCGTTTTATATACACTATATTGACAAAACTGGCCCGAACACCCAGACGAGAAACACAACATAGAATTTATTGACATACATTAGACGGTGTCGGTCCACCTTTGGCCTTAATGCATGCACTGACCCTTCGAAGCTCGAAGTGGTTGGGTTTTGAGCTCCGTGATTTTCGTTGCTATAAGGTGTTTATTGAGTGCTTTAGTTTCTGTGGTTGCGTGTATCTTCAAGTTCAAGTTCTGCACTTTACGTTCGTGTATCTCCCAGGTTAGTGAGTGCCATATTTTATCATTATTCACTGTTTTATTTTTCAACCAAGCTGGTCTTTTTTCGTTAAAGTTTCGCCATTGCTTCGATGGCGGAGGCAGACAAGGGTGACGCCCACATCCTTATCTTGGCAGATCAGCCAGCTTCCTCTTCTTCTTCTACCGCGGTAGCTCCTGCTCAGCTTAATGAGGTGGCTCCCGAGCGTCATTGCGACGTCATGGACACCTCTTCTTCTCCAGCTATAACTCCCACCAAGTGCGGTGGTGCCAAGTCTCCTACCTACATCTCAGCAGTTGATGACGTATCCGTTATCAGCAATACTGAGCTCACAGCTTCTACTTCTCATCAACTTTCTGATCCGCCCTCACTGCTAGGGGCCGCTTCATCGAATTCTCGACCCATGTCTGCCCAAGCGTCCTGCGCTTCTGCAACTTCTGAAGTCCTCACACCCCCAGTTTCATCTGCTATGCCTTTTCCTGAGTCCTATGTCACTATCGTCGGTTCTACTGCTACAATTGACATACCAGAGGATTCCCGAGCTGGTCACCTTTTTTCCTCCACTATGGAACGGGGCGTCTATTTTGATGCGCTTCCCGACACTAAGCTGTGGCAATGTAGCCGAGCCCTCAAAACTATCTTACCAAAGGATGCAATAGACTTTGTAGCTCGAAAACCCAGATCTGTCTTGGTCTATTTTAAGGATAAAGCGCATGCTGACCAGGTCCTTACGGAAGGTCTAACCATCAATGACGTGCATCTGTTAGCACAACCGGTTGCGCACCGCCCGGTGCAGGTGACCTTCTACCCCGTACCACCAGAAGTATCCGACGCTGCACTCTGCACCTTGCTCAGCAGGTACGGCAGAGTTGTTGGCTCCATAACAACTCTCTCTGCGGCTCCCAGAGACCCTGAAGACAAATCGATTCGGGGTTTCCGCCGCACTGCTCGAGTCCTTTTTTCATCTGTTGCTCAGCTGAAAGCGGTTCCGAATGTTTTGCACATCCGCTGTGGACAGCAACGCCGAAGAGTTGAGATAATCACTTCACAGTATTGCACTATCTGTCTGAGCGAAAGTCACATAAGGGCTCAGTGCCCACGTGCCTCCCTGCAAACAGCTCCACACACTACATCTTCTTCTACTTTGTCCACCAACGCTTCACAGACTTCTTCCTATTCGAGGAAAGTCGCGGAATCAAGATCTTCCAAAAGTCAGCTTACTGCCATTGGTCAACAAACGACTTTGATGCCTCCACCTCCTGCTGATCCTAAGAATTTTCCCAGGCTTCCAAAATCGACTCCCCCTAGTACTTTTACAACCACTGCTGATGTACATGTTGACCACTCCTCGGCTTTTACCGTTGGCTCCATGACACGAGTCACAGGTAACGCTTCGGGTTCAGACTCTCCAGACGATCATGAAGCTTTTGTGGTTGCTGGAAAACGCAGTGGTGCTACTCACCCCAAGACGAAGAAGTCAAAGACTCTGCCGTCCCGAAGATCATCTCGCTCTTCTACCCGCTCATCCACTCGCTCCGTCAGCTCTCGACGACCGTTCTCCAGGTCGCCTCTACACACTTCCTCTGAGACAGCATGTGAGGGTGCCATTCCCTCACTAGATGAATTCACAACTTTTCTTGCAGAAAATGCTTTCCCTGCTGAGCCTCTGCCATACAGGACGTGCTGGATTGCCTTTTAGGGTCCTCTAGCCCTTCCTCAGCACGCACTTCCATTCAGCAGTATGAAGCAGCTCTTCCACAAGTGCTGGTTCAATTACACTCACATGAAAACACTCTTCGGCGCGCTGCGGACGAGGTCCCGTGGAGTGCTTGTTTTCTCCGTCGACTCCACTCCATCACTACAGCCAGTCAATTCCTACTACATCCCACAACTAACCTAGACATTCAAGGTGGTGTCACTTAATTGTCGTGGTTTTGCGACACCTCTTGCGAATGCGCTGGTACAAGAGGATCTTGCTCCGCTGAATGCTGATATATTACTTCTGCAGGAAACAAACTGTACTTCCACCACCTCTGGCAAACCAATATATATAAATTGTAACTTCTCAGTGTACAGAATCATGTATATAGGTCGTTTCACGAACCACAGACATCTGTTAACTTTGTCGTTTTTACAGTATATTCTTATCTTCAATTCCTGATTCAAATGTGTAATTTTACTTTTCAACTGTGTAAATTTGTGTTCTCCAATACTCACTGTGATGAGTTGTGTCTTCTCTCTCTATTTTCAGAGATTATTTTTTCTTTTGTATTCTCAGGAAAATTATTGTATATAACTATTTTTCATATCACCGTTGTATGTAACATGTAGTACCGCGAGCCACATTCATCTGTAAATTTTTCATCATCTGTCTTTCGAACTTTTGATTTCATGTTTGTCTCCTTGATCACCTGCAACCTCCTGGTTTTCCAGGTCACCCACAATGTATCACCTTTCGGTCAGAACTTTTTTTTCATCAATATTGTGTAAAATTTATACTCTATAGTGCTCATCATTCTGGATTGATTTTACTCTCTGTATTACCAGAGATTCATGTTGCCTCGCCAGATTTCTACTGCACTTAACTGTTGTCATGCAAACGTTGCACCGAATCCTGTAATTAACGTAGCGCAAGCTGCACATTCTGTTAATTTCTCATCACCTGTCTTTTGAATCTATGTCTGCAAGCTCGAATTCTGTATTATTCCTTGCTTCAATACTGTGAAAAATTAATATTGTATAACGCTCTTCAAGCTGAATTGGTCCTATTCTTTGCTTTGTCAGAGACTTTTGTTGCCTCACCAGACACTCGAGTGTAATTAACTGTTTTTTTTACTTTCATCAATGTACAAAACCGTGTAAATAAGCAGTAGCATAAGCTACAAGCATCTGTAAATATTTTGTTTTGTCATACATCATTTGAGATGATTTATTCAAGCACATCTCCTGTATCTTTCTTCTAATAAATACTGTGTGAAAACTGACCCTTCGAGACATGCTTTCGACAAGGTTTTGGAACACAGCGATAGGTATGCGCTTCCATTCAGTACATAATGCTGCCGTTAACTGTTGCTTAGTAGTAGGCCTTAGTTCCAAACTTCTTATGCGGCACTCTAATTCATCCCAAAGGTGCTCTATGGGATTAAGATCAGGGTTCTGTACTGGCCAGTCTACACACAATATGGAATTATCGTCAAACCACGCCGTAACAGTCCTTGTTTTATGGTTCGGTGTATTATCCTGCTGGTACCAACAAGGCTCGGTTCCATAGTATTACCACTGAGTTGGTAGGGCATAATTGTCCAGAATATCGAGGTAAGCGTGCTGGTTAACAGGTTTGTCCACGATAACCAATGGGCCGGACCATACCACGAAAAACACCCCCACACGAGTACACTGCCAGCTCCAAACTTGACCGTAGGAACAGTACACTGTGGTAAATAGCGTTCCCATGGCTGCCGCCATACAAACACACACATCAGGCAGGTGGATTGTGTATCTTGATTTATTAGTCCATAGGACCCGTTTCAACTGATCTACGGTCCACGATAAATGTTCTTTACACCATGCTAAACAACGAGTAGCATTCCAAGTGGAGATGAAAAGCTTATGAACAGCCGCACGACTACCTTAACCCATGGAATGAAGTTCTCTGCGAATGGTACGTGTACATACCGAGGTTGCAGCATTTTTACTCATCTGTACACTGAAGTCTTGTACAGTACTCCGTCGATTAGCTGTAACGACTCTCCTGAGGCTTCGACGACCTCTATCACTGATTTTGTTTGGTCCGCCGGAACGTTTTTCTGGCACGCCATGTGTCTTCCACTTATTCAGTACATCCAAAACAGTTGCCTTGGGTGTGTTTAAACGCCTCTCGGTTTCTCTTATGGACAACCCACTAATATAACAGCGAAACATTTTTCCTTTCTCAAAGTCAGTTCTCTCCCGCCGCTACATTTTCACTCAATCTCACAGTGGGATATGATCGCGGTCAGCTGCGGGCTTGTCAGCTCCATCTTAACAACGCATCGGATCCGTTTATTTGCTTTTGAAGGGGTGTCCGGTGATCTTTGTCATTATAGTGTATGTTCATCGACGGTAACTGGCCAACAATTTTACTGCAAGGTTGTTATTGTGTATTGACGCTGTAATGTTTGTTCGTTCAGTGGCTTTTTTCCAGGGCTTTAAGGTCCACATCAAATATGCGAACCTGTTAGAAATCACACACCACGAAATCCGAACCACTAGTTTCAGGGAAGGCAAAGTACCAACCCAATATCGGAAATATTGGGTGTGTGCATAAGCTCTACCCGTTTTGGTAGGCTACAACGAAAAGAGGAGAATACAAGAAATAACATACGTAGGATTTCACGTGATTGCCATCATTCTGTATGACCTCTTGCAATCTGTCTATGAATAGGTGAATCCCACGGCGGAAAAAACTCCTGTGTTTTAAAGTCGAAAGAGTCATGTAATGCCGTTTTCACATCGACAACATCATCGAAGGTTTGGAGAGCGAAGGCATTCTGTAACGATCGATAAAGGTGGTAGTCCGTAGGTGCCAGGTCAGGGGAATACGGCGGGTGAGGTAACACTTCCCAACCAAAGTCCAATACTTTTTGCCGAGTGATTAAAGCAGCATGAAGTCTGGCGTTATCATGATGTACGAGGACTCCTTTACGATTGACGAGTGCCGGCCGCTTCGATGTCAGTTGTTCTCGCAATCTGTCCAGATGTTGGCAGTAGAGGTCAGCATTTATCGTTCAGTTTGGTGCCAACACCTCCCAGTACATTATTCTTTGGACATCCCACCAAACACTCAGAAATATTTTTTTTTTGAATACAGTCCTCATTTTGAGGTCGATGCAGCAGGCTCCGCACCTTGGCACACAGTCCCTGAACGCTTTACATTACGGTACAGTACCCAGTTCTCATCATCCGTTACAATTCGTCCCAACAACGGTTCATTTCTGTGACGAGAAGGCAAAGAAACACAGGTATGGATTCTAATCGCTCGTTGCTTTGCAGAAAGCTGGTGCGGAACCCAGTTATCGAATTTGGTGATGAGCCCAAGCGCATGCATCCGTCTTTCGACTGTTGTTCTGTGTACCTACAACATTTCCGCTAATTCCTGAACTGTTGGATGTGGGTCATTTGTTATGGCTTGTTCAGCCTTGTCAGAAACTACGGATGGACTTCTAGGACGTGGTTGATCTTTGCAGCTTCTATCTCCGTCCCGGGATTTCCGAAACCAACACCGACATGTGCATCAACTGCATCCTCCACATGCACTTGACTGATGTTGCGTGAAGCCGCGGCTGCAGTACTGCCTTTATCGAACTAGTACAGTAAAAATGTCTAATGTGCTCCTTATCGCATGCCATGTTAAACCGAAAATCCGGCAACGCAGCATTATCTGTAACATAACTACTGCGGTCACAATTTGCATCGCTTACAAAAACGGGTAGAACGTTTGCACAAACCTAATACTACCGACGTCTTAGGTTGTAATTGTTCCAAGAATTCGGCGATCGTCACGATGACTGTCAGCTTACAATGTTTTTCGATGAGTATAGATTCAACCTGATGTATGATGCTGGTCGGATCCCCGTACAGCGACGATGTGGTGAACGGCTGTAGGTGGCGTGAATTTTTTACGCTTTCCAACCGTAGGTTGAAGAAACGTATATACTCCGGCTTTGTCCGTCCGTCCGCACGATTACTGGCGTAAAAATGGTTCGATTTCGATGAAATTTTAGTATGTGGTAGGGGACCACCTGGGGACGAACCCTATTGAAAATGGGACAAATGGGGTCAAAAGTCACGACGTAGGAGCGGGATCATTACATTGACCTTATGCGTCATACCTTTGCGTAAATATGGTTCGATTTCAATTAAATTTTAGTATGTGGTAGGGGACCGCCTGGGGACGAATCTTATTCAAAATGGGTGAAGTGGGGTCCAAGGTTAGGACATAAGAGCGGGATGCATTCCATTGCCCTTATGCGTCATAACGTGCGTAAAAATGGTTCGATTCCGATGAAATTTCAGTATGTGGTAGGGGACCACCTGGAGACGAACCTTATTGAATGTGTGCGAAATGAGGTCAAAGGTCAGGACATAGGAATGCGATCCATTCCATCGCTCTTATCCCATATTATTAAGGTGGACGACAAGTAATTTTGCTTATTATACTTTCATTGGAAAAACTTTTGTACACATTTCCTTCACAATTAATCTTTTCTCAAGGATGAAAATTTGAAAATCGATTAAAATAACTTTATTAAAACTTGGAATACTTAATATTTTCTAAAACATAACCATAATTATATTAAAAATCAATAACTTTTCTTTTGGTGGTGTTGAAACCAGAAAAAGGATGGTGCGACCTGTGCTTTGATGGCGTCAGTACACAAACAAATGTTGGACTGCATAATTATGGTTATGTTTAAGAAAATATTAAGTATTCCAAGTTATAAAATGAAGCTATTTTAATCAATGTTCAAATTTTCATCCTTGTGAACGCATTAATTGTCCAGAAAAAAGATGGCGCGACCTGTATTTTCATGACGTCAGCAGACAGAAAAATGTTGGATTGCATAATTATGGTAATATTTTAGAAAACATTAAGTGTTCCAAGTTATAAAATGAAGATATGTTAATCGATGTTCAAATTTTTATCCTTGTGAACACATTAATTGGGAAGAAAATGTGTACAGAAGTTTTTCCATTCGAAGTACAGGAAGCAAAATCACTTGACGTTCACCTTAAAGGCGCAATTCTTGTATGTATGTAAATTTTATTTTGAAAACGGCTCTGAGGATTTTAATTAAAGTCATTAACCTACCGTTTTCTGGTACTAGAGATTGATTTAGCTTGATCTCGACTTTAAGAAAATGTGTTTAGTGCTTTAAGTAACCACCCGGAATTACCAAGTTGCAGCGCGGTGTCATGGCGTCGCCCCTTTAGATGTTGGCGCGCGGTCATGCCATCTATCTCATTACGTCACGCGTTGTTTGTGGATCCTATTAAAGTTTTATGACGTCACACCTTGCTAGCAGATAGTCGCGATTCCCATCTGCCTCATTACGTCGCGCGTTGTGTGCGTATGTTCATCTGCACGATAACGCGTAAAAATCGGTCGATTTCGATGAAATTTTAGTATGTGGTAGGGGAGCACCTGGGAAGAAACCCTATTGAAAGTGAACAAAATGGGGTCAAAGGTGAGGACATAAGAGCGGGATCCATTCCACTGCTCTTATGCGTCATAACTAACGTAAAAAAGGTTCGATTTCGATTAAATTTTAGTATGTGGTAGGATTTCTTTTTGGATTGGAGGTTTAACGACCACCGTGAGCAACTCAATGGGCTATAAGCAGTCGCCCGTCCCTAATTTAGGGTCACTGGTTCCAGGGAAGGGAGAGAGCCAGTGCCGTAAGACAAACACAACATCCATGTCTCACCGGGATTCGAACCCGGGACCCGTTCGGACGAATGATCAGAGGCCATCGCTTAGACCACTGCGCCACCGGGCTATATGTGGTAGGAGATCATCTGGGGACAAACCATGTTGAAAATTGCCGAAATGGGGGTCAAAGGTCAGGACATAGGAGTGGAATCACTTCCATCGCCATTATGAGTCATAACTTACGTAAAAATGTTTCGATTTGGATGAAATGTTGGTATGTTGTAGGGACCTTCCTGGGGACGAATCGCATTGAAAATGGGCGAAAGGGGGTGAAAGGTTAGGACACAGGAGCGGGATCTATTCCATAGCGCTTATGCATCATAACTTACGTAAAATTTCTTCGATTACGACAAAACTTTGTCATGTTATTTCGGAGATATACTGAACCAGTTCTGTTGAATATCATCAAATGGATCAAAGGTCAGGGCACAGGGGTGAGATTTATTCCACAGCCATTTTTTTCATAACTTGAGTAATAGCTTGAGTAATGATTTCTAGTATATTGGAAAGCGTATCATAATCAATGCATTGCGTGATTTTACTAACTTGTTTAGTTTCGTGCGTCCATATTCAGAGCACTATGTTGTGCAACGCTTTCACCTAATATGCTTGCAGGGACCTTGCACATCTAGGTGCACATCGATGACGTTTCGGGGGATAAAGCGCTACTCTTTTTGAGCGTGGTTTCCTTTGGAGCCATTGAACAGGACAATGCTCGGCCTAACGTGGCGCAATATGAGAAAATGCCTTTATACCTGCGAAGTTTCATTTCTACTTTGCTCTGTCTGCAAGCCAGATCTTTCGTGGATTGAACATGCATGAGGTCGCACGACATCTGGCTCTTCAGTCCACACCACCACCAGCGATTAAAAATTATCTCTGGTCCTGAAAAGAGGCATTATGGCGTAACATTCTTCGACAGCTACATAGAAGTTGTTCCATTCGACGCCAGGCCGCGTGCAGCTTGTGAAGGTCACACTTCCTGGCGATTATTATTGGATGTATTCATTTACTTCCAATATCAAAACGTGTCTTTCTTGGTGTTGTATTTCCAATGAAAAGTAGAGTAATTTGTGTCTTATTAAACATCCGCGTGGAGCAGAACAAAAGACAATGATACATCCTGTACGGAAGATTTTTTCGGAGTTAGGGCTTTTGGGCGGAAGTTCTAGAAGTTACACAAAAAACTTTAAATTTCATCGAAATCTGACTATTTTTATACCTTATTTGCATATAAGGGTTCGTCTTAGAGATCTTATCCAGAACTTTCCACTAAGAAATCAAATTTATATTTTGCATTCTGCATCACATATCCGCTTATTACTCTCACGGGGTGGCCTAAAAAGGAATGTTTTCTGAATCACATATTTCGAGATGTGAACAAAGATTACAAATACAATGCCTAGAAAATCCACAGTATTCAGAGCATCACTGACTACATACTTTAAAACATGCAAACATGCATTTAAAACCCTTATGATTTCAAATTTCAGATACTTTTGGCAAAGGAAGTGGATTTATACTCAGAATAATAGCAGCGCATTCTTTCCCTCTGATATGTCTTCTTCTTCTTAGCCTGTTGAAACCCACTGCAGGGGAGAGACCTCCCGCAATCTTTTCCAAATTCCTCGATCCTTAGCCTCAGTCCACCATTTAGCACCTCTAAATTTCTGAAGGTCATCTCTCCATCTTATTCTCTGGCACCCTCTTCGTCTCCTTCCATCTCTCGGTTGCCATTCTGTTATTAATCGTGTCCATCTTTCAGTTTTCCAGCATGTCCAGCCCATCTCCGCTTTCGTTCTTTTATTATTTTTTTAATATCTGTTATTCCTACTCTTTCTCTTATATTTTCATTTCTAACTCCACCTCTTTTTGTTATTCCTAACATTCTTCTCTTTCTTATCGATACTCTTATTTTTTTTAATTGTCGCTCTGTGATACTCCATGTTTAACTTCCGTAAGTAAACTTTTGGATAATACACGCTTTGAGGATTTTCCTTTTTAAACATAATGGAAGATCACCGATTAAACAGTCTTAGTAACCAAAAAGGTTGTATTACCTTAATAATTCTTCTATCGATTTCTCTTTACTTGTCTTTCTTTAAAACTATTTACTTGACCTAAATAGATGTATTCGTCTACTTTTTCAATTTCTTTTCCTTCTATCAAAATCTTTTCTTTATCGTTTTCTGTATTGCTCGTATATTTAGTTTTTGCTGGGTTCAATGTCAGATCTTTTAAGACTTTCCATCATAAGTTCTTTATTATATTCTGCATTTCTCTATTGCAAGTTGTAGTGATGACTATGTCATCACTCTTCCGTTTCATTTTCATTTGGAGGGTAAATCGATCTAGTCCCTCACGTTGACCAGACGGGTTAGGGAATACGTTTTACAGCTTCTGCCAGCTAGGGGAGAAGGCAGACACCCACTACTTAAGAATAAAAAAAGAAAAGCAAAATAGAAAATATTTCTTAAATTGATGCAGTATTAACATAAGTAGGCAATCGAAGTATTTTGCATTGATTCTGCTCTATAACAATAGTTTTCAAATAACGGAGAAAGTCCCGCATGTATTTACCTAGATAAGGAAGCTGCGCTCATTTATTTTCATTTTGCAATAATCCTTCTGAAGCACCCTATTTCAAAAATTTGTTCTTCTAGTTTAAAGTTTGAGCAACATAAATCGATTTGTATTCATCAAGTTTTTGAAAACTTGTTTGCCGAAGGAGACGAAACGTGTTTAGTTCTCCTGTAATGGCACGCACATTGCTTTTGCATGGGTCCCTTTTGAAGTTTCATCGATATTAAGACCATTTTGAAAGAAGTTGTACGGTGTTTCAATGTTTTCAACACATGTGGCAGTCCGGTGATAGTCAGCGACAAGGTCCTATAATCGATTCCCATTTTTTGGTTCCAGCGGGAGCGGAGTGCTCTTTTATATTCAAATGATCGTGCACAGCTGGCGAATCATCGCACCATCCATCTTATTCACGAGTTAAAATGTGAAAGCACGCCTTTTTAAATCCTCTAAGAGGGCAGTACTCCCAAGAACCATTGAGCCGCAAAGAAGATAAGGTACCTTGACAAAATGTCTTCAGGAAATGACGGCTTTAAAGGCGCTCGTATTCGAAATTGAAAGACAGCTTCTGAATGAAGAAGCAAAGGCTTCACAGACAACCACACTTTGGCGTTTAAATAACCGACGCAAAATAAAAATCTTGATGGCTTCAAAGGAAAAGAAAATACTAAACATGTGCTGTTTTTAAAAATTTGACACGTCCTAATGTAACTTTAATTTGAAAGAATACCCTTGAAACACACAATAACGTTACATAACAGAGGGACATGTTTACGAGATCAGAAACAAAGGGACTGTATTAAATTCTATGCGACACCTGGGCGCATTGTTGGGATTACTCATATCGTAAAACGTGACTGTCTGAAGCAGTCAAATTGAGCTATGCAGTTGTTGAGATCCTGTGTATTTTATAGCGGCAGTAGGTGTTTTACTGAAATTATGTCCTGATTTTGTAGTCAAATAAGCAGATCGAGAAATCTTCGAAGAGGTCTGAGCGCTGGTTTCTGACCATTCATCCGAGATGGGTCCAGGTTTGTATCCCAGTGAGACACGGATTTTGTGTTTGTTTCACAGCACTAGTTCTCTCCTTTCCCTGGAACAAGTGGCCCTAAATTAATCCATTGAGTTGTTCACTCTCTCCCTTCCCTAGAACTAGTGAACTAGTCATAGTCCATCGAGTTGCTCACTCTCTCCCTTCCCTGGAACTAGTGAACTAGTCATAGTCCATCGGTCGCTCATTCTCTCCCTTCCCTGGAACTAGTGAACTAGTCATAGTCCATCGAGTTGCTCACTCTCTCCCTTCCCTGGAACTAGTGAACTAGTCATAGTCCATCGAATTGCTCATTCTCCCTTCCCTGGAACTAGGGAACTAGACATAGTCAATCGAGTTGCTCACTCTCCTCCCTGGAACTAGTAAACTAGTCATAGTCCATCGAGTTGCTCACTCTCTCCCTTCCCTGGAACTAGGGAACTAGACATAGTCCATCGAGTTGCTCACTCTCTCCCTTCCCTGGAACTAGTGAACTAGTCATAGTCCATCGAGATGCTCACTCTCTCCCTTCCCTGGAACTAATGAACTAGTCATAGTCCTTCGAGTGGCTCGCGGTGGTCGTTAAACCCGCTTTATGGAGAAAGCAGTCGAAAGTAAAGTTTTGGTTTGGTAGGGAAAGAAGTATCGTATATATATTTGCAAGTTGTTGCAATTAATTTACGATCACAAAGTAACGCATAGAGCCCAGATTTTTCTTTCGGGTGAACAGAAAGATTGGAAAATTGCCGGCAGCCCGTGTTTATCAGGTATCTTTAGGAATCAGGGCAAATAAAGAATCATCGCAAAGAAGAAGAATTGGCACAACTAAGAAAAATATTTTAGCTTGATTCCAAGTGAAAACCAGAACACTGTGCCAGTCTATAGCAGATTTGTGGCAAAGAATCCCTCGTGTTCTGAAAAACATCGTTATAATTCAACTTTAGTCAAAAACAGTTCTGTGTTTTATTGGAAAAAATTAGGTTCTAATGTTTCCTCTGCATTTAATAGGAAAAGTCAGGTCCTAATGCTTCTTTTGCGTTTCGTTGGAAAAATTAGGTTTCGTTTCTTCTGCGGTTCATTGGTAAAATCAGGTTTTAATGTTTCTTCTGCGTTTCATTAACAAAAATTAGACTCATATTTTTCTTGAAGGGTTGAAAGTCCTTTCGAAATTCGAATTCTAGTAGAAGTTTTAATCGTGCAGGTACAGTTTCCATGTCAGTTTTCAATTTTAATCGCCAAGTCAGAAAGGGAAAGTGATAGAGGTCATATCCTGCTACAAAGAATACTATGTTATCGGAAAGTTTTGCATGTTAAAGTGGTTGTCAGTTATTTGGTGTATTTTAATTAGTACATATGCGTATGTTCAATGTATAATGTAATAGCAAGTAAGATATTTTACAATGACAAAATATTTATAATGAAAATGTTGTGTATTTAATAAGGCTTTTGATAAGCGATAAATGAAAAAAAAACTTTCCGAAGCAAGACAACCTAATGATAACTTATCAACGTTTCGTTAATACGGCCATTTAACATAAATATAAATTAGATTTGGTACCTCATGGAGCTTCTGCAACGTCCGCTCTTTTGACTAAACAACATTAAAACACTATGGGAATTGTCACATTGAAATCATGTGGAAAGGGTCAATGTTTCCAAAAGTTCAGTTTAATATTACCGCGGCAGTTTAAATTTGAAATAAGAGGGCAATAATTTGGAAAAAATTGTCCCGTAAACATTTTGAACATTGACCGCCTTTACCGTTTTGTTTTGACATGGTTTTCACAACATCATTCTTCCTGAAATGTTCGAAAGCCACGGAAATGTTATAGGTCTTTAAATGAAATCGTGTACAGCTTCTAGGTGAAAAACATTTTAATTCCATTTTGCATCACCCATTTGAATAAAAATAATTAATATACGTTTTTCTTTCAACCAGATAATCTTCTCTGCGATGAGACATGCTTCTGGGAACAGTTTGTGCATTTTGTAGGGGAAATGGTACCGAACGTATTTTTCATCAATCCAATAGAATACGGAACAGAAGCTTTGCCACTTTTTGTCTCCAATTTAAATCTGTTTGGAAAACTAAGAATCTTTAGGGATAACTCTTGAACCTTGCATATGTCCATGTATACCGAATTCAAAAGAAGATGCGCTTGGAGTAACATAAACACCAAATCAACACTAGATAAATACTTTATATAAGGTTTTTCTGGACATTTATCTGACAAATGCAACAGTTCTGGAACCTCTTTATCTTATATCGTTGTGTGTCTCACTTGTGTACATATTACTTTTAAATTTCCGGAGTAAATGCATTTTCATTTTTTTCTTATATGAGGTACCGCAATCAAAGTGCCATGTCGTGCTCATGACAGTTGTAACGCGCGGTACAAGTCGAAACTGAGTGTGAGGCTATTGATCTAGTACTGTAGGTAACCTGACCTGCAAACTTCGCTTCACTCTCTGCATTAGTTCGGTGATATGTGTCAATTAAGTGGACGTGCTTTTGTTTTGTCTCGCGTCGGTAAAATTTTGAGTTCAAGAATTGGGAAAAGATAAACGTGAAATTTCTAGCGAAATTCAAAATGATGTCTACCGAATATTTCCATATGTTAAGTGAGGCGCAGGATAAAGGGTTCATGTCACGCATGTGTCGTTTTGCGGGGGAAAAACATTCAGTGAAGGCCAGGGAGGATGTTGAAGACGACGTAAGTTAGGGACTCTCCAGCACTTCAAAAGCTCAAGACAATGCGAACAAAATTTATGCACTTATTCGAAATGAGCGACGACTGAGTACTACAATGATAGCAGAAACGATAAACATCGGTAAAGTGCTTGTTAGGCAATTTTTTTTATGAAAATCGGAACCTGACAAAGGTTTGTGCCACGATGGTTTCGAAACTTCTCACTCTAGAGCTAAACGAAAACCGCAAGCTAATTTGTTCTGACATTCTAAGCAAATTAAGGCGAACCCCAAAGTTTTACAGCTTGCGGAAAAACCCTAAAACGAAAAAACAGTTCATGCCCTGGAAAAATCCAACCCCAGCTCAAATGAAGGAAGCACGGCAAAACAAGTCCAACTTCAAGGCCATGTTAGTACTGCTTTGTTTAATTTTAAGAATCAGATTCCTGCTGAGTACGATTCCGATGGAGTATCGCCGTACCAGCATTACTATAAACAGGATGTAGTGATTTTGAGAGTGCAAGTCAGAGGAAAGGGGACAGAATTTTGTAGAGGAAATGGCTTCGTCCTTCACTATAACAACGCGCACGTTTAGCTCTTTTTTTTTTGGGGGGGGGGATGTATTAGTTGATATAGTATATGCCAAATGACACGACGAATCAAAGAAATTTATCAAAAATATTGACGTTGCACGTTGATGCTGTGAAGGTCTTCACTTGCCTAAACACTTATTTATTGCATTTGAGGAGGGAAGTTGTTAGCAAGTGTAATTTTTATTCTTTTCAATCGTGTTCTTTTCAGAGTGAAGAGCACTACTTTTAAGGAAACTGGATTTCGTCAATCAGGTGAAATAAACTTGGGAAGGAAAAAAGAAAAGACGTTATTTGGTGGTTATGACGCTACAGAAATGGTTATCTACCTTGACAGTTTGTGTTTTCTATTGGAAATAACTTGACAGAATTTTTTCGTGAAAGTCGCAATTTTAAATATTAACTTTTGATGTTCTCTAATATTGAAAGTGCGTAAGGAAGGTAGAGATCAAAGTCTTAATTAGAAAATAACTTTGAGCTAGAATAATTGGCCTTAAAAGCTTCTAACGTTATGCTGTTGTGTAATTGAAAATACTCAAACTCTTTTGTGAAAATTTTCATAAATTGTGACTATATTAAAATCAAGCAAAATGGCATGCTGAAAAACCGTTAGTAAAACACTGGTTAAATGAACATTAAGACATTTGTTTACTGATGTTCATGACAGATATGTTCGGTCTAACAGTCCAGTTATGCGAAGCAAAGAAGTCCAAATTTGGGATAAACAAGTTAAATGCCACCAGCAGAGTTGCTAACACAAAAGTAGGACTCAGAATTATTGCCACATATTCCTTAATGGCTGAGATTTTTGGTCTTAACGATCACCACGAGCAACTCAGAACGCTATAAGTAGTAGCCCATCCCAAATTTAAAATCACCAGCTCCAGAGAAGGGATAGATATAATACCATCGAACAAACACACTACACACGCTTCTTCCTGAACTCAAACTAGGGGCCACTTGAGAAGCATTATCCAAGTTCAGCGCCTCACACTGCTGTCCCACTGTGGCGGCCATGTTAAATCGGTGATTTCTATAATGCTGATGAACGAAAAATTCATTATCGTGCTTTACCCAAAATTCTCGACCTAAAAGCTATAAAATACTGCACGGGTCTTTCAAGCATAAAAAAGGGGTTTGCTCACCAGAAAAGAAAGAAGAATCTAGAACAATGTGAATGCACCCTACTTCAAAGTTCTCTATAAAATAGTTTCAGGTCTGCCCAGTGTCTTTTGGTAAAAATGACATCCTCCTCCATTGTTTAGTGTTTTCTACGTATACTAAGTTCGGGAAATTTTCACCTTGTAGCTCTGTTGGTTTGGCGTTTCCCTTAAACTCGCAAAGACTCAAATTCGGAATTAGTGGAAGTTTCTTCAAAGGGTCAAGCGACATGGTTAACATGGTCGCTCCCTTCCATTAGATTAGTGTAGTCTGTCACACGAAGGCAAGCTCTTTATAACATTATTTTCAGTAAGAAAATCGTTTCTACTCACCGAAATCTCGATTTTGATTTTATTTCAACCAAAACATGTGCGAAAGATATCTTTATTTCGAATAGATTAGGCACAAAGCAACGGATACAGATTTCAAGTTGTCAGTAATATATCTGCTACTTTACGCAAGAAAATATGATTACTTCTTAAATTTTTATTTTACCGGTTATGGTTATCAAAACACCTGCGACCCGACGTGACTACATTAAGTTACATTAAGTAGTCACGTCGGGTCGCAGGTGGTTTTGCTTGCTTCCATAAATATCGAACGGCAACCATATCTTTTGTCAGTTGAATATATTTTACCTATGAATTGCAAAGTTGCACCTAATGAAATTGGAGTGCATGATTTATACAGTAACACTCAAATTTCGCTCAAATTATAAACGCCGTTATCGCAGTACTATTGCTCATAATCCACCAATCAAGTTTTACTTTTATTTTCGCGTCTGCTGAAAATTCTTCTCCACTGAATGCTTCATGAAATATATGATGCCGAGTTTTAAAACGAGCAGGCCATTGGTTATAACAGGTATTACTCTGCTGTTTTTGTATGGAGATTTAAAGACCACCTGGAGCAATTAATGGGCGATAAGCTTTCGCCTTTCTGGGGAGAGAGAACCAGAACTTTGAAACAGGCACACGATCTGTGCCTCATCACGGATTTAAACCCCGATCTATCTCGGGCGAACGGTGTAACGTCAATGATTATACCACTGCGCGACTTAGGCGGTTAAGTATTATTCTTATATCCATACTGCTTTGGAGGTTTTGGTCAGAACGTTATACTGCGACTTTTGCAAGGTAATCCAGTATCCTCTGTAGTCTCATCCTTTCTAGAAGGGCCTAGGAGCGTTCCCATAATTCAGATTTACTCATTTTTTTTCTGGTGAGATTATTTTGTTTTCTGCAGAGAAAGCTCCTTTTTTCTCCACAAACTAAAAACCATCACTTACTTTTATTTTTTAAAAACTATCTGATTTTCGAGTGGTTTCAACTTTCTCGGGAATAGACTGATATATCCTTTACTCCCGGCCATGTTGCAAAATGAAATCAAGAACGACTAATGGCATTATTAAAGGGCTACTTACCATCAACAACTTGTCACACCGACCATGCAATTTTAGCAAAAAGGAAAAAAATAAAAATGTTGCGAACGTTAAAAGAATGTCGGTTAAAATTTACAACGATCCACGTTACTTCATGATTATAAGCAGGGTAACAATTTTATACATTTAAGCACAGTAATTATCAACGTTAGTTCATGAGTATAAGCAGATTAAAATTTCTAATGATCTGCGTTACTTTATGAATATAACCAGGTTAAATTTCTAATAATCTACGTTACTTCACGAATATAAGCGGGATAAAATTTATAATGATCTACGTTACTTCATGAATATAAGCAGAGTAAAAACTTCGTGACTGTGAGCAGAGTAATGATCTATGTTACTTCATGAATATAAGCAGGTTAAAATTTCTAATAATCTACTTTACTTCATGAATATAAGCAGGTTAAAATTTCTAATAATCTACATTACTTCATGAAAATAAGCAGGTTAAAATTTCTAATGATTTACGTTTCTTCATGAAAATAAGCAGGTCAAAATTTCTAATGATCTACGCTACTTCATGAATATAAGCAGGTTAAAATTTCTAATAATCTACGTTACTTCATGAATATAAGCAGAATAAAATGTCTAATAATCTACGTTACTTCATGAATATAAGCAGGTTAAAATTTCTAATAATCTACGTTACTTCATGAAAATAATCAGGTTAAAATTTCTAATGATCTACGTTACTTCATGAATATAAGCAGGTTAAAATTTCTAATGATTTATGTTACTTCATGAATATAAGCAGGTTAAAATTTTTAATAATCTACGTTACTTCATGAATATAAGCAGGATAAAATTTTTAATAATCTGCGTTACTTCATGAATATAAGCAGGTTAAAATTTCTAATGCTTTATGTTACTTCATGAATATAAGCAGGTTAAAATTTCTTATAATCTACGTTACTTCATGAAAATAATCAGGTTAAAATTTCTAATGATCTACGTTACTTCATGAATATAAGCAGGTTAAAATTTCTAATGATTTATGTTACTTCATGAATATACGCAGGTTAAAATTTCTAATGATCTACGTTACTTCATGAATATAAGCAGGTTAAAATTTCTAATGATTTATGTTACTTCATGAATATAAGCAGATTAAAATTTCTTATAATCTACGTTACTTCATGAAAATAATCAGGTTAAAATTTCTAATGATCTACGTTACTTTATGAATATAAGCAGGTTAAAATTTCTAATGATTTATGTTACTTCATGGATATAAGCAGGTTAAAATTTCTAATAATCTACGTTACTTCATGAATATAAGCAGGTTAAAATTTCTAATAATCTACGTTACTTCATGAATATAAGCAGCATAAAATTTCTAATAATCTACGTTACTTCATGAACATAAGCAGGTTAAAATTTCTAATAATCTACGTTACTTCATGAAAATAATCAGGTTAAAATTTCTAATGATCTACGTTACTTCATGAATATAAGCAGGTTAAAATTTCTAATGATTTATGTTACTTCATGAATATAAGCAGGATAAAATTTCTAATAATCTACGTTACTTCATGAAAATAATCAGGTTAAAATTTCTAATGATCTACGTTACTTCATGAATATAAGCAGGTTAAAATTTCTAATGATTTATGTTACTTTATGGATATAAGCAGGTTAAAATTTCTAATAATCTACGTTACTTCATGAATATAAGCAGGTTAAAATTTCTAATGATTTATGTTACTTCATGAATACAAGCAGGATAAAATTTCTAATAATCTACGTTACTTCATGAATATAAGCAGGTTAAAATTTCTAATGATTTATGTTACTTCATGAATATAAGCAGGATAAAATTTCTAATAATCTACGTTACTTCATGAATATAAGCAGGTTAAAATTTCTAATGATTTATGTTACTTCATGAATATAAGTAGAGTAAAAATCTCATGAATATGAGCAGAGTAATGACCTACGGTACTTCATGAATATAAGCAGATTAAAATTTCTAATGACCTACGTTACGTTATGAATATCAGCAGAGTAAATGGTAGCATTAAGTGCACGCGTTCCACGAAATGATCGGCGGTGACAATTTTTCAGTTAGAAGAACAGTGTTGTATCCCCGCCAATGCTCCAGGCAAAAATTATTTTAAATATATCGCATGCCTTTTCTGCAGTTATGTTTTCTTAAAAGATTTCAGAAAGCGCCATGAACAGTATTATTGTATGTATTTTCAAGATCTGAGTGAGCGACGGAAAATTTGGCTTTCCTTATTTTTATTTTTCATGTTTCCGCATTTAAACAGATATCGACTTTAGTATATTCATATAGTTTAATGATCTTCAGATTTGGTATTGGCAAATTTCGCGGTAACACCTTCTCGAAATAAAAATGCCACCTAACAACTAAGAGGCAAAGTACAAAATTTTCTCAAGAGTCTCTCCCACAAAAATGTTTCTTGATGAAAAGTAAATAAAAAGTACTATTTCGTTTTTTTTAATTTAATGCACAGTATCTGTTAATGAAACAAATAGGTACATGACTCAGTTGTTTCTGACAAAATATTCCTACTTTTCTTCAAATTATATCGAAAGCTGTATTTCTCTTTTTATCATTTAATGTCAGATTGCAACGAAACCTAAATAAACAATTGCTGTTATTATCACAATTTTCATATATCTTTCATGTTTTAATGTTTCTTATATGTATAGAAATGCTATCGCCAACTTATTTAATCTGCTCAGATGCGGTATATTTATAGCACGTAAAATACCACATAAGCTTTTGTAGATCACTTAATCTTACTTGACTTTATACGAAAACGCTTAGAGGCTGAAGCCAGAAATAGGAAAAAGGTGGCCAGCTTATTGATCGGGAGAGGCATGTTTGTTCGGTGGAGACTTACTGGGAGACCTGTTCAGCTTCAAACTTGAGAGTGCTGTTTACTCGTTCTCAGGAATGAATGAACAACATTTCGGTTTGGGGAGGCCATTTTATTGGCTCATTTTGCATCAGGTTTCATACATGGGTATTTCTCACATCAGCTGTTGCTAAATCCAATAATCAATCCTTAAATGTATGTTTCGTTAGGAAAACATTGACGGTAGTATTGAATTTCATGATACAAAGTGGTTACGTTTCGACCGAAAACAGAAATGTAATTTCACGTAACTTGCAAAACAAAATTGTTACATCTTAGTCATTCATATGCCCTGTTGAACGTGTTTATCAGTTTGCTAGAGCTGCCTTTCCAGAAAACCATAATATTTAAGGTAACATCACTACATACACCGGACGCGAAGGTGAGATAGCCTTTTCTGTTTCAACCAGTGTTTATCTAGCCAATGAGAGATTTTACATCAACTCAAAATTTCGTAATAAGTTACTGCTAATGCAGCCAGTGATGTGACAGCTACATTCTATCAGGGTTTGCGTGTGGTCAGAGGCGCTAGCCTCTTGCTGCTTGGCCAAGATGGACCCTGTTTCGAGTCTTGGATGAGGCATAAATGGTGCGTTTGTCTCACGAAACTGGCTGTTTGCCCTTTTTGGAACCGGTGACCCCACATTAAGGATGGGCGGCAGCTCGCAAGCGCAAGAGGTTGCTCATATTGGTCGTTAAACTTTAAAACAAAAAGGAAAAATTAAGAAAGAAATGACGGCCTCGGTAACAGTTACCTATAGCCAGTTAACGACGACCGGATCTTAAATTACGATGTGAAACATCTTCACACGTATATAACTACCAGCTGCTGACTGCTGTATGCTGACTCTTGGAACGTAACTCGAAATCAGCGCTAGTCCTTCAATACAAATAAAGAAAATCATAAATTTTATAATTTCATAACCACTCAGACAGGTTGAGTCTACAAAATTAAGCTTTTGGTTTTTCAGTCCCAGTTTTTCAGAGTGATTGTGGCAATGTTGGAATCTCGGCACCAACAAACTATGTGTTAGAGGCAAAGGTTATTCTTGCAACTTAACACATCTCTTGCGTGACGGAGACAATGAAACTTCTTTCCAACTCTTTATTTTTCCAAATCCCTAAATGCTGGAGAATAAATAAAACATCTTAAGAAAGTAATCAGAAAGATAGGTTTGGGCACCTCTAACTAAAGGGAAGTATTGTAGGTTTGTATGTACAACAAGCGTTTCCGATAGGTTGAATTTATTTTCTATAACTATAATTTGAGGAAAAAAATTCATATCCTTTGCCAGAACACTGCACTTTCCAGAAAAATCTAAGATGCACAAGCAACTTTGTCTGAAGAGCAAGGACATGGAGTTTAGTCGAATCTGTAATCTTCCTTTTTGCACGATCATAACTGAAGATCCACTCAATTTTTCACATATTTATGAATTTTGACTTTAAAATGATGCTTATCGTAGGCAATGCTCCAGGCCGCCTGAAGTACTTCGTTTTGCGCATAAAAAATGCTGAAGCCGTCATACTTCGTCGTAATGTAAATCCATGCTCCATCCTCTCGACACGACAAGTTTTCCATTTCAAGGTAGTGTACGCTAACTGAGTGTACAATTTCGCGAACAAGTAAAGCTCAGTCTTAAATAATGTCTTCGCGAATAACTGAAGCTGAATCTTAAGTGATGTTTTGGCGAATAATAAGTAAACCCCAGTTTTAATGAGATGGGTTGTTGGAAGTCTTTCATCATTGTCGATTTCACCATTTATATTAAACACATGATGGATGTAATCAAGACTGAAGCAACCAATGCACGTCGGCGAAGCCCACGAACAGAATGCGTGAGTGATTTCCAGTTTCCCTGCCATTGAAAATGAAGTACATGGCATTGTTGAGGATAACATGATAAATTCATCGACATCGTGGAAGAAACATTCATGAGATAAAAATGTGCCAGGCACACACTTTACAGAAACTGATGCAGGCTGCCTGAAGCGTTCAAGAGTTTACTGAAGAATGATTTAATTTCTAAATTCGTCCCTCCATGGATTGAAGCTCAAAACGATTTCCAACCATATCAATAAGTATTTGAGAAGATGAAAAGAAAACAGAACCAGTTGTCGATCACGAAGCTTTTCAAGAAAATAAAACAGCAGGAGAAAGGCTTGAGCAATCAAGTAGTTGATTTGTAAAATATTATTATTTTTTGATTGGAGGTTTAATGACCACCGTGAGCAACTCAATGGGCTATAAACAGTCGCCCGTCCCTAATTTATGGCAACTGGTAACAGGGAAGAGAGAGAGCAAGCACCGTAAGACAAATACAATACCCATGCCTCACCGGGTTTCGAACCCGGACCCTTTTCGGATGAATGATCATCGCTTAGACCACTGCGCCACCTTGGCGGCAAAATAGTATTTTATTAAAAACAGCTGTGAGTACTGTATAATCTTTCGCAAGTGTGCTCTTAATTATGCATATATTATGCTCGTACATTGCGACACACAATTCACGCTTAGAAATACTGTACATGTAAGTCTATCTGTACGAGATTATACATACTGTACATGCGAGTCTATCTGTACGGAATGTACGCCGAAATGCGTGCACGATACCTTAAAAGCGATTTAAACGATTTTTAAGGGTAGTTTTTGATAATACGACATTTCATCTTACGCGCTTTAGAGCTTAAACCCAGTGTTATATCAAACTGTTTTCTCCATTAAATATTTAAAAACATTTTAATGAACACAGAGAATCCGTCAGACCATTGATCTATTAATTTTACTATGTTTGAAAATATCTTTCTTTACGGCATAAAGTATATTTACGTCCCTCCAACAGTACAGGACAACACGTTCAAACACAAAGCGTTTTTATAATCAGTCCTCGGGAGAATAGGAGGAAGATTTAGTATTATTAAAGGAAAATATGCAGATACTTTTTAAATTGTCATTTGATAAATGAAATCTCGTTAGGTTTTATTAGTATGTTCAATCAATTTCCTATATTCCGTCCCAAAAATTAATTCCAACTAACGCAAGTGCATACTGTATTTAATTCTACGCAATACTGTTCAAAGCATCAAACTGGAAGGAGCTCTAAATTTTTATTGAAACGCGTTTAAAAACTATCTACACATCATAGCATACGTTCCACCATATCTCTACTCTCAAGTTATCGATTTACCCTGTTCTAGATAACCGATAAAAGTCTAACGGACTGTAGTCAGTTGTTGAAATATGATTTTAGTGGCATTAATCCTATTTTTCCATAAGTTCTTTAATTTTTCCATAAGTTCTTTAATTTACCAGCCACGAGGCTTTTCAATGCGGAACTCTCCTGGTTGTTGGCAAGATGCTACTGTGCATATAATTCAACATTTTCCTGGGAACGGCACTGAAGAGTTGTAAGAGAAAGTAGGTTTTCGAAAAACTCCCATTTAAATAGAGACAAAATTTTTTGGAACATGTTAAGAACAAAATTTGTCCATTTTAGTCATTTTGCGTGACAAAATAGATCTCAGTTGGCATTAACAAGCTTTTTAACGTAGAGTCGAACCGCGTTTTAATGTTTCTGGAGCGAATACCCAAACTAAACGTTAAACGCAGAAATGTAATTCTTTGAGTTTAAAATTGCAATTTAAAAGGCAGTGGGATAAAAACAATCCGATTATTTTTTTCGTCGTACATTACAATGTGGACAAGTAAATCGAATGAGCAAACACCTACAGGAAGATTTGTTCGTAGAACATTCAAATATACGTAATTTGAATACCTGGTAGTATATGCATCGTACTACCCTGCTAAGAGGTGGCCCATGGCACTCATTCTTGATAAAGTCTGTGACAGTTGCTTGATTTGCATACTGGCGTCTAACAGGGAGAGAGAGAGACAGAGAGAGACAAGGAGAGATAGAGACAAGGAAACATACAGACAGGGAGAGATAATAGATACAGAGAGAGTAACAAAGAGAGACAGACAGAGAGTATGACAAAGAGTCAGAGACAAAGACTGTGAGAGAAGCAGAGGGAGAGAGAGAGAGAGAGAGAGAGAGTGACAAGGAGAGAGAGAGAGAGAGTGACAAGGAGAGATAGAGAGAGTGACAAAGAGAGACAGACAGAGAGGGATAGAGACAGAGAGTAGGACAGAGAGAGTAAGAGACAAAGACCGTCAGAGAAGCAGAGGGAAAGAGAGAGGCTGAGGGAGAGAGAGAGGCAGAGGCAGAGAGAGTCATAGGGAAACAGAGGAACAGGGAAAGAGAGAGAGAGAGAGTTATAGGGAAACAGAGGAACAGGGAGAGTATAGTTCTTTTTATATTCCACTCAGATCTAATATAACACTCTCACCCAATCAGAGAGGGTGAAATAAATTTTTAATTTTTCTATACCTGCGACTGCTTCACTGAAAGAAGAATGTTAAATTTCCGCACTATCATTTTTAATACCTTCATCATCTACTACCGCATCATCACAAATTTTGCCCAAGTTGAGAGAGATATATATACAGAGAGAAAGAGAGAGAGAGAGAGAGAAGGAGAGAGATACAGAGAGAGACAGAGAGAGAGAAGGAGAGAGATACAGAGAGAGATAGAGAGAGAGAAAGAGACAGAGAGAGAGACAGAGAGAGAGAAGGAGAGATAGAGACAAGGACAGAGTGACAAAGAGAGACAGAAAGAGAGTCAGAGAGAAAGACCGTGAGAGGAGCAGAGGGAGTTAGAGAGACAGTAGCAGAGGGAGAGAGAGACGCAGAGAGAGTGACAAAGAGAGACAGAAAGAGAGTCAGAGAGAAAGACCGTGAGAGGAGCAGAGGGAGTTAGAGAGACAGTAGCAGAGGGAGAGACAGAGACAGAGGCATAGGGTTGATTGGTTGGTTGATTGATTTTTATGGTGCAAGGGAAACAGAGCAAGAGGGAGAGTATAGTTCTGAGAGAGAGGCAGAGAGAGAAAGAGAGACAGAGGCATAGGGAAACAGAGGAAGAGGGAGAATATAGTTCTTTTTATATTCCACACAGATCTGATGTCACACTCTAATACAATCAAAGAGGGTGAAATGAATTTTTAACTTTTCTATACCTTCGACTGCTTCACTGAAAGAAGAATGTTAAATTTCCGCACTATCATTTTTATTACCTTCATCATCTACTACCGCATCATTACAAATTTCGCCCAAGCTTGTTACGCCGCCCGTTTGAATGTTACTATCACGATCTACATAATCCTGTAATGTTAACATTTCTTGTGGGTTTGATTTCTCCCATTTAATTTACAGCCCTTGTTCGTCAGTTTCAGCAACCTGTATCTCCAACTTCGTGAAGCCAACTTTGGGTAAACAGCGTGAAGCCAACTTTGGGTAAACAGTTTGCTACAACCTGCAACGAAATGATTTTCCAGGATATAACCTGCAAGTGCATAACCTGCAGGACGTCAAGCTTTGAAAACTTAATGTTTTTTTTTGTTCTATTGAAGAAACTGCTTTTCGGATTAGGTTTGCTCCGTAATGTTATTTAAAACTACAGATTATCTTCACACCAAGTGATTGAAGTCCCCTTGTTTGCAGGGAAATACAGCACTGGTATGTTTCTTAATTTTTTTTTGTATCCGTGGGATGAGCTGCACACCTATCTATGAACAACAGAAATTTTCTCTTGGAATTTATCATTTCGGCATCAAGTCCGCCAAGAAACTCTAAAAGCACTTTTAAAGTCATCCGTGCTTTGTAATTGCTTGTGTACTTACATGGTTCATGACATTCTGATCGAAACTGAAAAGGGAAAACAGCTAAATCCGGGACGAAACGTTCTAGGGTTGATAAACAGAAACGATAGATGTGGGAAAACGTTAACACTAAAGCGTAAGTTGTGGAATTTGGAAAATCATGTATATTGCAAAAAACATGGGGATTTCAAAATGTAGCGTTAAGTGGGGGGAATCATTAGCTCTGGGAAGCGTTAGGTTGCAATTCGACTGTATCTGCAAATGCTAAAATAAAGGTTTTAGCGCTATTGCGTCTAGGCTTGAGTTCCATTTACTCGCTCCGTGTTTTGAAACCAGCGGCCAAAAATTAATGGCAGAAGACTTCTTAACTGCCGCAAAACACAGACAAAAAGAATGCAGTCACAAAAATATAAATAAAAAATTGCAACTGTTTAGCAATTTTCAAGTTAATCCTGGAAATGATCAAACGAGGCATTTTAGATTTTGCACTGGAAAATTCATAAGAAAGCTTCACAGCTTGGTAACAGAAAATATCTGTGCAATTTGTAAGAGATGCAATTATCGTCTGAACCGACAAATGCAACAGGTTAAAAGAGAAACTCGTAAATATGCATGAATATGACGGTAATTGAAAACAGAGGATTTATGAATAAAACATGGGATGTTAATTTTCTCTTAGCTCACTAAATCTCAAGCTTCTAAGTCATCGTAAAAGCATTGCTTCTTATAGCAAATGGAAGTTCAAGAATTTTTCTATTTCTTCGAAAATACACGCTACGAGAAATTCTGTGTGTCTTACATTTATTCCAATCACTGAAGTTTGAACATTGCAGTCAATATTCTCCATTCATGAACACCAATCAACGATTGCTACCCGGGAATGAAGCACGGTATTTTTAAAAGAGGCATTTAAAATCAAGCTCATTATATTCTAGGTATTCAATTTTCATATTTTAGTTTGTATTTTACTACACGAAGAAAGCTCAACTGAGATGGCGTATCAAGCAGTGACTCATTCATGTTGATAATTGTTTCTTACCGTTTCATGACTTTTCGGAAGAATGTATCCCAAAAATTTAGATACAAACACATTTAGGTCCACAATTAAGTTTTACTTTCAGAACATTTCGAATTGTGTCCTGAAACGTTATACCCATGTGACGGCATCTAGTACTCGTGTAATGCGTTCCATCAGATTTTTATTTAATGTTCACCAATATACTCCATTATTCGGCCCTCAAAGGCGTGACCAGTTCTGCTTTGCTTGTTGGACGATCTCTCTTTCCATGCACATGACGATACAATTCATCCCTGAAATTCTCTGTCGGGTTCAGTTCGGAACTGTGGGCTGGCAAGTTCAAATTTTTGTCTCCACGTCCTCAAACGTCTGCAACAACGGGCGCCCTATGACAGGTGCATGTCTGTAAATTGGCTTACCCAAAGTAAAAGTACTGCCACAGGTTAGTAATGCATAACTGTTCAAGGCATCTAGATAAATCTCAGCATTATTGTTTTGTACAAAACGACTAAGAGACCCAAGCCGAGCAACGAAAAACAACTCCATACCATCACATTGCCTCCATCAAGCTTCATTGTCGGTACGGTATCCCCGAAGGTACATTCCCCCCCCCTCATCCACTACACGCGGGTATGTCAATAATACTGGTAAACTGTGTATTATGACTAATCAGTCCAAAGCACAGTTCTACATTGGTCTATAGTCCAAGGTGGCCGTGCTTTACACCACGCTAATCGGCGTGTGACAATAATCGAAATGATTAGTTGTGACGTAGTACAGAGGTGAAAGCATGTGTCAGACGACAAATCTGCTGCGAGACATTCTGTCCACGTAGCTCAGTTTGGAAAGCGGCTTACTCCGAAGTGAGGGGGTACGGACAAACTTGTGTTTTCTCATAGTGTGGCCGGACATTGAAAGAAACTGCAGTGAAGATAACATTTATTACAATGGGGATAGAGCAATTATGTTTTATTATATGACTAATAGTGAGATTAAAATTTAAAGGTGAGACATGCACATGGCGGAGGAATGGAATTCTAAAGAACAGTCTGCCTGTGTATGCGCCCATATGTCTGGTAAGGACGAGAGAAAAATTTTCGTGATAGGGAAATCTGCAAAACCAAGATGTTTCAAAGACATGCAGCATCTTTTCGTTTCTTACAAGTGCAACACAAAAGTGTTGATGACATCAAATATTTTCTTTTAAGTTGCGACATATACTCTAATTAAATCTTCCATTTTTAGCTCCTGTTACCTTTCCGTAAAGTTTGGTTTATTCTCGTTAAGCATTTTCTAGTCCGAACGCTACATTTTCTCTCTCGAAGAATTTGTTTTGTGGCAACCTGACGACAATCCAGAGGATAAGGGTGGTGTTTTGAGACGCATCGGGGTGAGTTGATTTGTGTACTGAGAGGGTTGATTTGATATATCATAGGAGTTGGTTTATATGGAGAAAATTGATTTCTACAAGTGTTACTTGGAGTCACTCACGCTGAGTGTTTGGGCTTCCTTGTTTTATAGTCCGAAATGTTTGTCGAGTGCTGGCAAGGGATTTTTCTATTGTACTGTGTCACGAGCACATGATTTATTCTGATGTTAAATCAATAGTTGATTGAATAAGAATTAGAGGAATGTTCTGTATTTAATGTTAGTGTGATCAAAACTAATAACTGAAATGTGTATACAAATTTGGAAGGTGTGAATCCGTTTATTGGTGTAATCGGATTCACATCTTCCGAATTTGTATTGTATAATGGTGTAAATCCGTATTTCATTCACTGATCTGTGTGAGTGTGTTGGCGAAGGACATATGTCTCCAAAGGACCAATAAAGAAATAGTGGACATAATAATCAAGCCCTTTTAATACACCTGGCCGTTATTATTGTGTTAATTATCTCTCTCATATGTAATTTAGCTATCCGGAGCATATTGTGTTAATTATTGGGTTGGTGTGAATGAAACGTCCGGCAAAGGACCAGCACACGTGGACGGCGAGAACGGAAAAGCAGGAACACTTACCAAGGCTAAAGGCAAAATTATCTCCCTCGTCATCGACACATAAATGTAGTTGCCATCTGTCCGGCAAGGTCACGATCCCGGAACGAAAAATGCCTTGTGGCTGGGACCCGAAGAAGTCATCATTTGCACGTTGAACCTTGTTTTCTGTTGTGAACTGTTTCCCGGACAGGAAGTAAGCCAGGAGACAAAACAGTTGATAGTCTGTCGGAGACAAGTCCGGATAATCGGCAGGATGAGGCAGTGCTTCATAGCTGAAGGTACTTAGTGTCAGTATCGTTCGTTGTGCGACATGAGGGCGAGCGTTGTCCTAGAGCAGAAAAACACCATGTCTGTTGACCAAGCCGGTTGTTTCGGCAGCAATTTCCGATGTATCTGGTGTAATTCAGCACACTAACGCTCTGCAGTGATGGTTTGGCCTCTTGCCAAGAAACTCCGATGAATTATCCCAGCTATGGACCACCAGACAAGGAGCATCATCTTCTTGGTGTGTAGGGGAGGCTTAGGATGCCGTCCAGCAAGATGTGCCTTGCTTAACCATTGTGCAGATCGTTTCCGATTATTGTAAAGGACCCACTTCTCGTCGTAGGTTACAAATTGATGCAGTAGAGTTTCCTGTTTATTCCTGGCAAGCAGCAACGTGCAGACTTCGAAACACCTAGTCTTGTTGGCAGTTGTCAACTCATGCGGCAGCCACATGTCCAGCTTTTTCACCTTACCCAGTGCAGGCAGACGCGAACAACTGTCGTGTGGTGGACACTTATCTCTACCGCTATTTCGCGACACGTTTATCGGGGGTCCGCTTCAATCACACGTAACAGAACATCGTCAGAAACAGCAGCAGGTCGGGGACTACGTGCTTCCTTTTGAAGGTCCGTATCTCCGCTTCGAAACTTCACAAACCATCACCGAATGGTTCGTTCGTTGGCTGTATACTCCCCAAACGCTTCGTTAACTTTTCTCGCTACAATTCCTACAGAATGGCCCAGTTTAAATTCATACAGGAAGATGACTCTCAAATCCGGCGTTTGCATGTTTCTTTTGAAAGCCACGTTACGTCTGAACAAACCACGCCTGAACCTTGTTCTTGACACCCGGGCTAGTTATTTAGAGTAACCCTGTGACGTAGTACCCACAACATCTGTGGGTGGTTCCATTTCACTGTGGTGAGGGCCTGTCTCCACTACCCGTTCGCGCCAGACATTTCATTCGCATCAACCTAATAGCTCTTTCATATGTAATTCAGCTATCAGGAGAATGAAAGGGCTAATTAAGACATATGTTAAATAACTTTTCCATTTGCAATTTAGCTATCCGGAGCACTTCAGTAAGGTTTACAGTGAAGCCAGTTGCTGCAGCTGGTTTACGCTTTAATATGAAGAGTTCTTTACAGTGAAGTTATTCTTGGGTTTAAGTTGAACCATAAACATTGTCAAGTAAGCGAGTATTGCATACACTCCACGAAACACTAAAATTCCACACAGTCTATTTTAGAGTGTGGGAAAGAAAATCAATAAGATTTTGTTTGCTTTAGACAACTGTACAACCATCTACGCAATGAAAACCTCACTAACATCAGTCGTTTTCTTCCATTAGAGCAAGGAGTGGTTTGAATTCTCAAGTACCACTAGCAATGGAAAACACTTCTAACACTGTTAGAGAGAATGAAGAAAAAGGTGGAAATTAAAACTTCCATTCTCGATGCCATTCAATTGACAACTGATGCTGAGGAACGTGTACCCTCATATGGAATCCGGCTCAGCCAACTTTGATGATGAAGTGGTTAATTTTCCGCCCAAATGTTTTGTGACATCAGAATAGAATACATTTGATGATGCTCCTACAAATTACGACTTCGATCATGTGGATGACCCTGTCGATACATCCGGCATAGTAGAACAATTACGTCGTCAGAATCTACTAAGGCGAGTGAAGAAAGCTAAGAAGAGAACGCTCGGCCACAATCGTGTGCAACAGCCACTAATTTCGCGGAAAATCTCCAACATTTCTTTGCAGCAACAGAATACGCCTATGACGAGGTATTTAATGTACTACAATAAGTGTTATTCGGTGAAATTAAGGATACATAAATATAAAACAAAACAAACAAATTATATTTAAGAAAATGCTTCTGCACGATGTCTCCTTCAAGATTTGCTGATGCTATACATTTTTGGAAGTGCTTATTTTATTTAAGGTTGTACTGCCACAGTTAATTAAACCTATCAAGTGTATCCAATTGTTATGGATATATATAAACATGTATGCAAATTATCACGTGATAGAAGAAAAGGTATTTTCCTCAACCAACACTTCTCGGAATTTGTCATAATTGAGGACATCAAACTGAATAACCTTCCTGGAATGTCATATCTCGTAGATGTCGTTTCTCAGTGGCGTCTCTGCGATGACAACTATCTCAGATCCGAATTTAAAAAATGTATTCATACACTGTGCTTACATATCACTAAGCTATTCTCTAAGCTAGATTATCTGCAAAATAAAAGTTAACGATGAATTTAAATTTTACTTTGTGTTGATGTATCAAATGTCTCCATTTACAACGATCTGGGCACACAGTGCATACATTGACATCCATCCCATCACACAAGACCTTTTATACTTCTAACTCATTATCGTTTTCTCTTGTGGACGTTCACGAATCTGGTCCCCGCCTATGATTATTTTTTTGGTTGAAGGTTTAACGACCACTGTGAGCAACTCAATGCGCTATAAGCAGTAACCCATCCCCAATTTTTGGTCGTTGGTTCCAGGAAAAGGAGAGAGCCAGCGCCGTAAGTGCACCACAACATCCATGCCTCACCGAGATTAAAACCCTGACCATTCTCGGACGAATGGTCAGAAGCTAGCGCTTAGACCACTGCACCACCAGGGCGGCCTCACGATTTCATCAGCCCTCTTCTATGTCTTAGTTAGCACCTCATCATTGATTCTTTCAACATGACCAAACCATCTCCAAATTTATGCCTCCACTTTACTAATAGCGTTTTGCTTCACTTTTCTCAACATTTCAACATATCATTGTTCCGCACATTATCAGAGCGGGTTTGCGAAAATCTTTCGTAAGTAACTGTTCTCTCTGCGACGCAAACTATTCACGTGTCTCTTCTGCAATAGGCAGGTTTCTCTGCCAGCCATCAGAATAGGAAGAGTTGTACTTTCATACACGCCCATTTGGAACCCTTTTGAGAAGCGATCACTTTTGTGAGATGCACTTGAAGCAGCTGTGACTTTTAAAGCTGAATTCACTCACATACTGATTTCACCAACTGACTTGTTTTCTCAGTCAAACACTTTCTTAATATGCCGAGCTTTTCATCAGGTTTGATTCTATACAATTTAGACTGATTTAGCGTTCGGTACTAATAATTCCTCATACGAACACAATGATTTTGGCTTTTCTTTTATGCGTACTATTTTAATTTTATACGTACTTTGTCCGTCTTAAACAACATATTCTGTGCAAAGCATTCTCGCTCTCGGACAACATACTCTGTGTAGAACATTCTCGCTCTCAGACAACATATTTTATGCTGTACATTCTTGCTCTCAGACAAAATATTCTGTGCAGAACATTCTCGCTCTCAGACAACATATTCTGTGCAGTACATCCTTGCTCTCAGACAACATACTCTGTGCATATCATTCCTTCTCTCAGACAACATATTTTATGCAGTACATTCTTGTTCTCAGACAAAAATATTCTGTGCAGAACATCCTTACTCTCAGACAAAATATTCTATGCAGAACATTCTCGTTCTTAAACAACATATTCTATGCAGAACATTCTCGTTCTTAGACAACATATTCTATGCAGAACATTCTCGTTCTCAGACAACATATTATATGCAGTACATTCTAGCTCTCAGACAATATATTCTGTGCAGTACATTCTCGCTCTCAGACAACAGGATTGTATTTTAAAGAGAATCAGTTGTGCAGTTGTCTCTATCCCTAAACTATAGGCGTGACGGTCGGTCTTGCTTGTATTCTGAATGCTGTTTTAGCACGAAAAATGTTTGAAGGCGTAAGCATCAGTTGCCCAAGAAAATGTTGTACCGTAGTATAACAGAATGGAGGGCATGTTGCACAGTATCATGCATATACAGTATTCTGCGTACACATAACTGTCAAACCACATAGAAGTTGATGTAATTATGTAAGCCGCAGTCCTGCTTTCATAACTGTCGAAAAGCTCCTGGGTAACTGTTGTGTTCAAGTGTCACATACGTTACTACAGGTGTTTTAATTATGGACATTCTTTCATGAGCCTAGTTATCGCCTTAAATTTTCTCCCTTTTTCACGTCTGTAAACGAGTGGCTTGAAAATTTTGGTGGCAAGAATGTAATCAACCAATTAAGGTACAATGTTCATCAACGTTACTTTTTCATCTTTAATTACCAATTTTTGGCTTGATATCGGTACCACGTATTCACAACAGCTTTAACATATTTGGGTAGTAGCTCCCGTGGTTCATAGCCGATAAGCAATTAAAAATTCACAGAAAAGTAAGAAAAGGTCTCAAAACACAGTTTAGATACCTTCCAGAATGTGTTTGCTACGAGGAAATTACACTAGAAGCTTCAAAGCGTAACGCTGCGGTTCTACCAATTTACAAATACTACAGGCACAAAAACGTCGCGCTTATCATATTAAGTTTACAATTGGTAAAAGATAAACTAAAACATATATATACACTGGCGGAAAAAATTCCAACACCACGAAAAAATAGTTGTAGAGGAATGAAATGGCGGCAATACATTTGTATAGGTAACATATTTAATCGATTAAGGTTTCAAGATCACAGCTTATTGTAAGCGCGAGAAGAGCCATTTTAAATGTGAAATGCTGGTACATTAATAACCGGTGTAACCGCCAGAATGTTGAATGCAAGCACGCAAACGTTCATGCATTGTGTCATACAGGTGCTGGATGTCAGTTTGTGGGATGGAGTTCCATGCCTGTTGCACTTGGTCGGTCAATAAAGGGACGGTTAATGCTGGTTGGGGGTGACGCTGGAGTTGTCGTCCAATGATGTCCCATGCGTGCTCGATTGGAGAAAGATCTGGTGATCTAGCAGGCCACCGCAACATGTCGACTGTGTAGAGCATGTTGAGTTACAACAGAGGTATGCGGGCGAGCGTTATCCTGTTGGAAAACACCCCTGGAATGCTGTTCATGAATAGCAGCATAACAGGTTGAAACACCAGACCGACGTACAACTGTGCCGTCAGGGTGCGTGGGTTAACCACGAGAGTGCTCCTGCTGTCATAGGAAATTGCTCCCCAGACCATAACTCCAGGTCCAGTGTGTCTCGGCCGCAGACAGGTTGGTTGCAGGCGCTCACCTGGCCTCCTTCTATCCAACACACAGCCATCACTGGCACCCAGGCAGAACCGGCTTTCATCAGAAAACACAACAGATCTCCACTCCGTCCTCCAATGAGCTCTAGCTTGACACCACTGACGTCGCAAACGGCAGTGGTTTGGAGTAAGTGGAATGCACGCTACAGGGCGTCTGGCTCGGAGCTGTCCTTCAAGTAACCGATTTGTAACAGTCCGTTGTGTCACTGTGGTGGCAACTGCAGCTCGAATTGCTGCCGCAGACGCGGTACGATGCGCCACGGCCATACGCCGTACACGGCGGTCTTCCCTCTCAGTAGTGCCACGTGACCGGCCGGAACCCGGTCTTCTTGAGGCAGTACCTTACCTTGACCACCGCTGCCAACAATCATGCACAGTGGCTACATTCCTGCCAAGTCGTTCTGCAATATTGCGGAAAGAAAATCCACCTTCTCGTAGCCCTATTACACGACCTCGTTCAAACTCCGTGAGCTTTTGATAATGGCTTCTTCGTCTTCTTAAAGGCATTCTTGACTAACATCAACACACTACGTCGAATCTCAGCGACTACTAACGCTCACGAACGTTACAGCGCGTATTTACAGCAAACCTGCTTTGCGTGTTCCGTGGAGCGCTAGTAGCGCCACACGTATGCGCCGAGAGCGAAATTTGCATAGACGTCATCTTACAGATGTACTCTCACTGCCTACCAACTGTCGTTTATCTAACAGAACCCCATCTTGGTGTTGGGATTTTTTCGGTCAGTGTATAATTGCAGCTTATGGTTTGAATATACACTGACGGAAAAAAATCCCAACACCAAGAAGGGTTTGTGTTAGATAAACGACAGTGGGTAGGCGGTGAGAGTAGGCTACATCTGTAAGATGACGTCTATGCAAATTTCGCACTCGGCGCATACGTGTGGCGCTGGTAGCGCCCTCGGAACATGCAAAGCGGGTTTGCTGTAAATACGCGCTGTAGCGTTTGTGAGCGGTAGTTATCGTTGAGATTCGACGTAGTGTGTTGATGTTAGTTAAGAATGCCTTTAAGAAGACGAAGAAGCCATTATCAACAGCGCACGGAGTTTGAACGAGGTCGTGCAACAGGGCTACGAGAAGGTGGATTTTCTTCCCGCAATATTGCAGAACGACTTGGCAGGAATGCAGCCACTGTGCATGATTGTTTGCAGTGGTGATCAAGGGAAAGTACTGCCTCAAGAAGACCGGGTTTCGGCCGGCCACGTGGCACTACTGAGAGGGAAGACCGCCGTGTAAGGCGTATGGCCGTGGCGCATCGTACTGCGTCTGCGGCAGCAATTCGAGCTGCAGTTGCCAACACAGTGACACAAAGAACTGTTACAAATCGGTTACTTGAAGGACAGCTCCGAACCAGACGCCCTGTAGCGTGTATTTCACTTACTGCAAACCACTGCCGTTTGCGACGTCAGTGGTGTCAAGCTAGAGATCATTGCAGGACGGAGTGGAGATCTGTTGTGTTTTCTGATGAAAGCCGGTTCTGCCGGGGTGCCAGTGATGGCCGTGTGTTGGTTAGAAGGAGGCCAGGTGAGCGCCTGCAACCAACCTGTCTGAGGCCGGGACACACTTGACCTACACCTGGAGTTATGGTCTGGGGAGCAATTTCCTATGACAGCAGGAGCACTCTCGTGGTTTTCCCACGCACCCCGACGGCACCGTTGTACGTCGGTCTGGTGATTCAAGCAGTTGTGCTACCATTCATGAACAACACTCCAGGGGGTGTTTTCCAACAGGATAACCCTCGCCCGCATACCGCTGTTGTAACCCAACATGCTCTATAGAGTGTCGACATGTTGCCGTCTGCTAGATCACTAGATCTTTCTCTAACCGAGCACGTATGGGACATCATTGGACGACAACTCCAGCGTCACCCCCAAACAGCATTAACCGTCCCTGTATTGACCGACCAAGTGCAACAGGCATGGAACTCCATCCCACAAACTGACATCCAGCACCTGCACGACACAATGCATGAAAGTTTGCGTGTTTGCATTCAACATTCTGGCGGGTACACTAGTTATTAATGTACCAGCATTTCACATTTAAAATGGCTCTTCTCGCGCTTACATTAAACTGTGATCTTGAAACCTTAATCGATTGAATATATTACCTATACAAATGTATTGCCGCCATTTCATTCCTCTACAACTATTTTTTCGTGGTGTTGGGATTTTGTTTTCCGT
This sequence comes from Macrothele yani, assembly GCA_039090855.1. Taxonomy (NCBI): domain Eukaryota; kingdom Metazoa; phylum Arthropoda; class Arachnida; order Araneae; family Macrothelidae; genus Macrothele; species Macrothele yani. The sequence goes on along the minus strand of CM077030.1, from coordinate 6,574,320 downwards.
CAGTGTATATATAGGACCTACATAAAATATCAATTAATAAAATAAGTATCTTTCGAGCATTAAAAGATGGCCTCAATATATGTATATGTACCGGAAGTACAAGGTGTTTCACTTAGTTGTCCTAGCAAAGAATCAGTCATATTTGGCAACACACTCAACTTAGAAACATGACATGTCATTTACAACGTTCCTTAGTTCATGCGAATGCAGCACCATTCACAATAAATGTTGGAAATGTCCTCCACTGACATCCAAACACACTCAAGCGCGACGCTGCATATTATCGAAGGTCCAGCACAGGATGTCCTCATCAATATTCCGGATTCCTGCACTGATGTTACTTTCTAAATCTTCTAAAGTGCGAAGCTTATTGTTGGAATCACCACACTTCAAATATCTACATAAGAAAAACCAGGAGAAGTCAAATCGGGTGAACGTGGTGGTCACTGTCCTTTGGAGATCACTCGGGAACCAAAGAGAGGGAATTCCACTCATGCTCACACGGGTCTTGGGGCATGTCGCTCCATCCTGTAGAAAGTACCCATTGTCACATCAGTTATGGTTAATTGGTCCACAAATTGTCTGAAAGTGTTCATATACTGACGGAGAGTTTATTACGCTCCTTAAGAAAATGGGTCTAATTATTCTTGCTCGGGACACAGCACACCAAACACCGGCTTTCGCAGGATGTAATGGAATTTCGTGTAATTCATGTGGATTATCTATAGCCCAGATGCGAGAGTTTTGGGAGTTGACATACCCGTTTAAATGAAACCATGCGAAGTGCAACATGTTCGGAAATGCGGGTTAAAAAGTCAGGAACAAGTGAAAATAAGACACATGCTTTTCAGAACCGGTTCTTGCAACTCTTGCACAGCTGTAACACGGTACGGATGAAGCAACGCTTTCTTTGCAGCTCATTGGCAGGTGGAAGCAGAATACCTAGCAGTGGTGACGTCTTCTGTGATGCCATCAGCCTGTGCTTCACCTCTTCGACTTTTTCTTCCGCTAAAGGAGGACGTTCGCCCCTTTATTGGTTCAAAACACTGCCCGTGGCTTCATATTCTTCGCTAACCTGGCTAGGTAAATTTTGTCTTGTGGTTAAACATCTTCAGGAATTCACGCTGTGTTACCTTCATAGACGTTGTTATCCAATAAATTTTCACAACAAACACCCGCTCCGCAACGTTATGTACAGCCATCCTGAAAGAAGTTCAACAACACAGTAAAACATGCAGATTGCCTCCGGACAGAATTAGCGTGCCCGGACATCTGGTTGGGTGACGCCACAATGAGTCATCGCCTTATTAGAAAAGTCACGCGCATTTCTCGAGAATCAAGGTAACTTGTAAACCAAACGTGTTCCTATATAGAGTGGGAAGAAAACAATAATTGACTCTTTTAGGGGACTACCTAGTGCCTTTATGTACACTAAAGTCCTGCATTTATACTTATCAGAAACACCTAATGGCAATCAGAACCGTTCGATTTTTACTTACGCAAAGAACCACGACGTTGTGACGGCTTTATAAACAGCTGGCTACAAAACATTCAAACGTGCACGAAGCGTAAATATAGGCAATATGAGAAACACTCGTGATTTAATAGAATTTGAGAGAGGCATCCTACTAGGCGCTAAACGGGAAGGTACAAGTATATCAGAAACGCTAAACCTTCTCCACTATACAATAAAAACTGTATCGAAAGTGTACAATGAGTAGTGCGCAGACAAATAAACAGTCAGCGGTCTTTCTTTAGGCCGAAACGGCTGGTCGATATTAGAGGGCAATGGCTGCTGGAGAGGAGTGTAGATGATAACTAAGAGACCAGCTCCAAGTAACAAAGTTTTACAACAGCAGTAACGAGAGGAGAACTGCAGCATAAACAGCCTGCCGTACATTGGCGCTAATGAACTGCTTACGTCTTCTTTGTGGACTACTGGTCTCCATCAACAAATTCGTCGGCAGTAGGCATCACTAAACCCAGAACTTTGAGGACTTAAAAAGGAGAAATTCGTCAGCAGTGGACTCGGGAGCTCAATAACTGGAACCTTGGAGACAAGAAAAAAGGTCGCCTGGACAGATGAATACCTTTTTCAGTTAGTACACGCCGATGAACGAGCCAGAATATTGCATCGGAATCACCAATCGATTGATATCAGATGCCTAGTATCTGGTAGAGGTGGTGTACTGGTTCTGTTTTCGTGACGGGCATTGGTATCCTTAATACCTCTAGAACAGCGTTTGTATGCTACAAAGTGCCTGAAGATCACAGCAGATGAGGCACACACGCACATGTGCGTGGACATGGATAAGCCTTGACATGGACTCCCAGCTGGTATAGATTTCCTTATTGTATAAACTTCCATCGACGTTCTCGAGGTACAGAGTCTTGTCGAGCTGGAAGTCAAGGCTTGACATGGACTTCCAGCTCGACAAGACTCCATACCACAAGGCTCGGGTCATTATACAGTAGAATGGTCCAGAGACCTTGAAAGTGGCTTCGAAGTGCTAAAATGGGCGCCACAGTTCTCAGAAACTAACCCTATGGAATGAGATCGAGACAAACATTCGCAGCTGTGATCATCCTACAGTGAACATTCGGCAATTGACGGACGGCATTAAAACAGCTTAACTGAGCATAGCTGTAGTGAAAATCCTCCAAATACGTGGCGTCAGTAATTAAACAAATACATCGCTCTTTCCACGTTTTAGCAACACACAGCAACCGAAAAATTGTTATTCGGTCACCGCCGGTGAATTGAATGCCGGATCTCTCGATATCTAGCCGAGCGCGTTAGCCTTACACAGCTGTAGAACGATACCACCTCTTTAATCCATGTCACATTGAATCGACGCAATTTCAAAGGCAAAAGGCGATCCAAAAACTTATTAAATAGGGGGTACTAATAATTTGCTGCTTCAGTGTGTATGGTACGAGTGAACCTAAAATATTGTATAGTAGTGATTTATATGCTTTGTGTGTACCATTATTTCTCAGAAAAAGCAGCAGATTGTCTTTCAGATATACACTCATCGTCAAAAATATAGTTGCACCCAGAAGAAAGCAACCGACAGGAATTAAACTTGGCGGGTAAATTTGACATTGTGAGACATGCAAATGATTCAAGTATCACGCTCTTCCGCGTATGTGACACAAGCAAGGAGGAGTCGTAGCGCTCTGCCTGACAGGCTATATAAGGTCATCCCGTTGCGCGTGCCTGCCATCTGACTCGTGCTGTTGTGTTGAAGTCTGCCTCGAAGAAAAGTTCGGAAGCAATTCGAGCAGTTGGAGGATTTCGAGATGGGCCAAGCTGTCGGGCTCCGGGAAGTGGGATTCTTATCACCGTAGGGCGCTCCATACTGGTCGTGCGGATATCATCATTGCAGGCTCTTGGCGACAGTGGAGAGAACAAGGAACTCAGCAGCAACAGGAAGGGTCTGAGAGACGTGGACGAACCGCGGAGAGAGATGACCGACATGCGCGGAGTGACCCAACAGCCACGATTGCTGTTACTCAGCGAGCAATGGTGTCCTCCATGCATTGTCTGATTAGCGCCAGCACCATTGGCGGACGACAGCACGACGTTGGATCACACATACGCAGTCCGTAACGAAGACTGCCCTTAACACCATTGCATCATCGCCGAAGACGGCAATGGTGTCGTTCAAACTGACATGTAGCCACTCTGAATGGCAGCGGGGGATCTTCAGTGACGAGTCCCGCTTTTGTCTTGCAGGAGACGACCAACGAATCCGTGTGTAGAGGCACCGTGGTCAGCTTCAAGATGAACGGTTTGTTGTCGAGCGTCGCACGTCCAGAAGGCCTGGTGTCATGGTGTGGGGTGCAATTCCCTCCGATGCCGGATCACCTATGGTTTTCATTACAGACACTTTGACAGCCCAAAGTTACGTTAATGAGGTCCTGCAACCAGTCGCCCTACCTTCTCTGAACGCTCACTTTGGTGCGATGTTCCAACAGGACAACGCTCGTCCGCATACTGCTTCTGTCTCGAGAGCTGGTGTTCAAGGCACTGACACTCTGCCATGGCCAGCATCATCGCTGATTGAAAGTTTGTCGATTGAACATGTGTGGGATGCTATTGGACGCGGTATCCGCACTCCACCCCTACGGCACAATCTGCAGGAACTGCGTGAGAAGATTCAAGTCGCATGAGATGGCTTATCGCAGGACACCATTAGGAAACTGTACAACACGATGCCGAGACGTCTGGCATTCTGTGTGAGAAAACATGGCGAACCGACGCCACACAGGGAGACACTACTTATTGGCATGTAGCTCAATAAATATTACCCATATCATTTTCAATGTTTAATCATTTATTGTCCCTGGTAATTGACAAAGTCATCGCTCTTTCCACGTTTTTCTTTAATTAACACACAACAACCGAAAAATTGTATCTGAACACTGCTGGGATCGAACCCAAGATCTCTCGATAACTAGCCAAGTCAGTTCGTCATACGCGAAGGAGCCAACAGTCCATCGCGCTATGTGTGTTTATCTGTCAGCATCTGACTTCACAAATCCGTAGGGATGGGCTCAGCAACTGAGACGTCACCATACGCTACGGTGTCAACAACCACGGCGCTATGTGTGTTTATCTGTCAGCATCTGACTTCACAAATACGTAGGGATGGACTCAGCAACTGAGACGTCACCATACGCTACGGTGTCAACAATCCACGGCGCTATGTTGTTTATCTGTCAGCATCTGACTTCACAAATCCGTAGGGAGGGGCTCAGAAACTGAGACGTCACCATACGCTACGGTGTCAAAAATCCACGACGCTATGTTGTTTATCTGTCAGCATCTGACTTCACAAATCCGTAGGGATTGGCTCAGCAACTGAGACATCACCATACGCTACGGTGCCAACAATCCACGGCGCTATGTGTGTTTGTCTGTCAGCATCTGACTTCAGAAATCCGTAGGGAGGGGCTCAGCAACTGAGACGTCACCATACGCTACGGTGCCAACAATCCACGGGGCTATGTGTGTTTATCTGTCAGCATCTGACTTCACAAATCCGTAGGGAGATGCTCAGCAACTGAGACGTCACCATACGCTACGGTGCCAACAATCCACGGCGCTATGTGTGTTTATCTGTCAGCATCTGACTTCACAAACCCGTAGGGATGGGCTCAGCAACTGAGACGTCACCATACCTTACGGTGCCAACGATCCACGGCGCTATGTGTATTTATCTGTCAGCATCTGACTTCACAAATCCGTAGGGATGGGCTCAGCAACTGAGACGTCTCCATCTGGTGGGGTTTCACGAACATTACAGTAGGTACTATTTGAAAAAAAAAGCGCTAAACTGCTTTCCGTAATTCGAACTACCTAACTTTGTAACATACTGAATGAATTATGTTTTATTGTGCTTCGAGGAAAATTACCCGTGAATTCTCGAATATCGTGTCCGTAGAAAGTCAATGTCAAATAGGTTAAAATATGATAAACCACTTTAAGTATTTCCAGATAGCTAGTCCCTTCTCCGCTAAATGCAAATTTGAATATTGGTGAAATGTTTTCTAAATGATCTAAAGGTTAAATACGGTTATTTAAGGGAGAAACCGTGTATTACACCAGAATTATGTAAGTTATGACTTTGATTTGATTTAATTACGAGCACGTAGTGGAAAGTCATAATTTCATCGAACGAACAATCTGTGTTGAATGTGTACCGTGGAAGTTTGCCAAAAGTCATTGCGTTTGTTTCACGCACACACACACACACGCACGCTGAGCTTTTGAGAGAGAGGAAAAGCTGTCGAAACGGCAAGATTCTACTGAATTAATGGAGGTTTCCAAGTTGATAAAAGATGTGTTGGGGTTAAAGATGCTGGGAGGATCGACTTGAAAGAGGTAATAGGAGAAGGGGCAATTAATCATAGGCTCGTGGCATCGAATGACAGCGGAGGAAAACAGAGGGAAACACTAAATATAGACAAGTCAACCAGGGACAAATGCATCCGCCGACATAGCCTGATGAGATACCCTTGCTTCGGTTGGGAACATATTTGCACGGTCAGCCTGTGTGTATCGAATGGATGCAGCAAATGAATTTCGAATAAAGTGCCATCAACGTGCACTTATCGTTGCCGCAATCTACCAAGAAAAACAGAAAGTTAATTAGTAGAATGACCTGATTTATGACAAAGTAATGGAGGCTAGTGTAAGGGGTGGAAGCCGGATCTGCGTTTTCACTTCCAGTAAACCTTATTACTCCTTTCTCCACCTAGGGCAAAAGCGTTGAAAAAAACAAGCAGCGGTAGAAAACAGGGATGACTATATTAAAACAATCAGGCGAAATTAGAATTTTTGAAATTGTGAAAATTAAAGTTGAATTGTAAATGGGATAGACTTGGTTTAAATAGCTAACTAGACAAATTATAAACTTTGTAAACACATGCACACACATATGCGCGTATGTAAGCACATCGGGCAACAAATTAGACGTTTCCACATCCCAATTTCTGCAATGCAGACGCGCTTGCTACGTAGATACTTCCAGAATCTAACTTGGGAACCCTAGACGTGTCTTTTTCCAAGAATCTTCCTGAATCAAACTTGGAAATACACCAGGCTTCTACTACCGACAACCTCCAGAATCCAGTTTGTAGAATCCAGAGATGACTAACATCCTTCTAGAATGCAACATGTAAGCCCTAGAGCTGTCTGCTACTGACATCGTTCTAGATTCCAACTGGTAAATTCTAGAGCTTTCAGCTATTGAGATGTTATCGGAATTCAACTTATAAACCAGGAAGCTAAACGTTTTCAGTACTCAATTTTTGCACCACAGAGGCGCTTGCTACGCAGATGCATCCGGAATCCAACGCATGCGTCGTAGAGGCGTCTGCTACCGACAACCTTTCAGAATCCAACTTAGGAAATACAAAAGTGTCTATGTTGACACCCTTCCAGAATCCAACTTGAGAACCCTGGAGGCGTCTCCTACTGAGTGGCTTCTAAAATTCAATTCATCTTGTGAACCGTAGGCGCCAGATACCTAGACGTTACCAGAGTACGACATGTGAAACGTACAGGGATCTATTGCAGAAACATTTTCGGAGTCGAATTTGAGAACCCTATAGTCGTAAAACTGTATGACTCAGCTGGCGCATTTTGTAGTATGTTCGGGTATCTCGGAATTTATTTATCTGTTTCAGTCTGTTTGAAGAAAGCAACTATTGCGAACGGAGAAAAAAATAAAAACAAGATGTTTGGCTTAGTATGACTGGAAGCAGTGACGCCATATTATGGCAATTATAGGGAATTGTGAATACAAGTTTACAGTGTTTTAGTCCTTTCATAGCAGCAGTTCAAGTGATTAACAAAGTAGCTAGGGTAAGACGAAGGATCTAAGCTCATGTCCACAGAGAACTTCTCAGATAACTACTTTAAACACATATTCACACTTCTGGAAAAATTAACTGCAAGAATGCATCAGTAAAAGATTTAAGTAAATGCAACTATCAGTTCTGAAATCAATGGACAGTCAGTTCCTGTATTCATCAAGCCGCCGTACAGCTGATATTTAATCACAGCTTTTTTATCAACATTTAATTCGTGACCCAGGGACCTCAATGCTCTAAGCACTGGCTTCTGACCAGTCTTCCGAGATGGATTAGTGTTAGAATCCCGGTGATCATGTATGTTATGTTTGTCGTACGGCACTGGCTCTGTCCCTTCCTTGGAACCAGTGACCCTAAATTAGGGACGAGCCACTGACCCTAAATTAGGGACGACCCTAAATTAGGGACGAGCCAAGTTGCTCACGGTGGTCGTTAAACTTTCAAACAAAAAAAAACAACAACATACAGTATAATCCTTAACAAAGTATATCTACAACACTTATTCGTCGATTCAGATGAATCTCCAGTAATGACAAGCTATTACGATATATCATCTCAGTGTATCTCTACATCTACACTTTCACGTATTTACAACACTATTCACATTCAACGTGTTCTGTAGGTTTTTCTGACTCACTCTCAGCTTTGCAAAAACATAAAAGCTAGTTCGGAGACGTAAGGTACGCAGCTCCGGTGGCGCAATGATATAAGCTCTGGCTTTTTGATTATTCGTCCGAGATGAGTCCGGGTTCGAAATCCGCCGGTATCCGGGTTTGAAAATCTGCCGCTGCCTTTTGGATGTTGAGTTTGTCTTACGGCACTGGCTATCTCCCTTTGCTGGAAGCAGTGACCCTAAATTAGGCCCACTAAACCTCCAACAAAAAATAAAAATAAAAAGTCCTGTGCTGTTCAGAGAGTATTTTTTAAACCAGAGAGTAAGGAAATTTATATAAGAACATGTGAAAACACAAGTTCGTCCGCGACGGACATCGAATCCGTGTTCCCCTCACTCCGGAGTAAGTTGCTCTCCCAACTGAGCTACGCGGACAGAATGTCTCACTGCAGATTTGTCTTCTTGACACATGTTTTCACCTCAGTAGTACGTCACGAACACAGAAACTCAAAGGTAAGAATATTTAGGGATTTGCGGTACAAAATATCACGAGGTGGAAGCTTAATATACGGGGTTATGGTTGTAAACCCAAACTGTTTGTGCGGCTGTGCATAGACTTCCATACTTCAAAATAGCGCAACACTACCGCATTCGTCCGATTCACCCAAAGAGTATAATACTTGCTGTCGGTGAAATATGTTTCACAGCAGCAACGAAATATTTCACATGAGCTGCTCCTAAATAAATAACTACTTAAAAATTTTTTTCAGCTTTTCTCTCTATATATCAGTGCTATCAGTCAGTGCATTCATAAGACTATCCACCTGCTATCTGATTTTTTGCAATACTTTTAGCTTGAGCTTTCGGTTTTACTGGTGCAAAATTTTCTTCTCTGCCAGTAAGATTTTTTTTTTTTTTTTTTTGGTTGGAGGTTTAACGACCACCGTGAGCAACTCAATGGGCTATAAACAGTCGCCCGTCCCTAATTTAGGGTCACTGGTTCCAGGGAAGGGAAAGAGCCAGTGCCGTAAGACAAACACAACATCCATGCCTCACCGGGATTCGAACCCAGACCCCTTTCGGACGAATGATCAGAGGCCATCCCTTAGACCACTGCGCCACCGGGGCGGCCCAGTAAGATTTTGCTCTCGGCATATACTAAATAGATTTTTTTTTCTCTTCCAGCGTGGTAGGCTTATCACACAAATTACCATTTTATCTCTTCACATAATCAAAGAGTTCCGTCTTCTAATCTCTGCTATGACGCACTCATTTCACATAAATGCAATTAGCCACCTGAGTCGTAGGAATTCCGGAATTAAACATGTCGAATGAATATGATATTGCGAATATGTTAACTGCCAATCTCAAGGGAAAAATATCTCCGAGTGGATGTGATTCTCCATTAAATCACTAATCATGCCGTGATATATGGGTGGGGGATAGGCAGAACTCTGTAATATCCCAACAGGAAGGTATTGGAGCTGTTCAAAGCTGCTCCATCAGAACATCGGTGTTAATGTGTGTGTATTTATGCATAGGTAGAAAGGGCATAAGGTGGTAGCATATTAGAGAACACTTTGATTACAGTTAGGAATTAAAAATTTCACGGCTGATAGTCGCACACATGTTTCATGGGATTGAGTATAAAAGATAAATTTTGTAAAGCTCGAGAAATTTATTTTGGAAGAGCACCGATCAATACATATCTTGCGGAACATACTTTTCCTCCAAAGGTAAAATTTATCATACCTTTGAAGCTTTTGTTATCGAAAAATTACACGGAAGGAAAGAACAGAACAATGAATTATTTTTAAAGTGACATACACTGAAGAGCAATTGAATTAGAAAAGCTGGCGTTATGCAAATGAGGCGCTGTGTGCGGCCCTGTAAACGGAAACGACATGACGTATGCAGCGATCCGACAGTATAAGAAGTGATGCGACGAGAATCAGTAAGAGTCGGACGCAGTATGGGTAAGACGAAGGATCTAAGCTCATTTGATCGTGGGCAAATTGTCGGGGCCAGGCGAATGGGTCACTCCATCTCGGAAGTCGTGCAGGCACTGGGATTTTCACGAGCCACTGTGTCACGGGTGCACCGTGGGTACATCGAATCCGGTAAAACCATCCCTGCAAGGGCCAACTGCAGTGGACAACAGCGTGTAGATGAGCGGGGTCATCGTCGGCTAGCTTGCATTGTAACAGGAAATAGACGGGCCACAGTGCAAGAAATCACTCGGCAATTTAACGCTGGTGCACAAAAACGTGTAAGCAGCCACACCATCCAGAAACATCTCCTCGCTGTGGGGTACAGAAGCCATCGTCTTACGAGGGTACCACTGCTGACCGCACATCACAGGGTACAAAGATTAGCATGGGTGCGGGAACATCGCCACTGGACCCTAGACATGTGGGAAAATATTGCATGGACTGATGAGTCGAGATTCACGTTGGTACATGCGGATGGGAGGATACGAGTACGGCGCAAACCACATGAAGCAATGGATCTGTCTTGCCAGCAGGGTACTCTTCAAGCTGGTGACGGTGTCATTCTTGTCTGGGGACTGTTTACGTGGACTGAAATGGGATCCCTAGTACGCGTGACATCGTCCCTCACAGGTCAACGTTGCCGGAATATCCTGGGCCACCATTTGTTCCTGTTTGTGCGTCTTCAACATCCCACTGGGAACCTCATCCTGCAACAACATAATGCACCGTGCCATCTCCCCGAATTGTATCCGAATGGTTGAATAAACACTCCACCGACGTGACCTCACTTCCTTGGCCAGCTAGGTCACCTGACCTGAATCCCATCGAGCACATCTAGGATGAAATCAAGAGAGATGTTCGAGGCTCTGACCCCTCCATCAAATCTTCGTGAACTGTGGGAGCTTGTTCAGGGGACGTGGATCCGTATGGCTTCCCAACGCGTACGGTGTCTTGTTGAGTCCATGCCGAGACGAATCGCCGTCGTCATTAGGGCGAAAGGTGATGCTACTGGTTACTAGACAGGTATCTCTAATTCAATTGCTCTTCAGTGTATATATTTGTCTTGTAAGTTCGAACAACCGCGCCGTCATTTCTGATTGTGAGCAACTAACACCGCTACACATTTTGAAGAAAAAACGCTAATTAATTTTGAGGCGCAAAGCTACCGCCTTCTCTTGAGCTGCGCCCGGAGCAGCCGGCCCGGCCTATTAACGCCTCTGGAGGTGAGTGGAGTAATAAAGGACGAGCAGCACAAAGGCTGCGGCCAGGTAGGGAAAACGAAGTCAGAGCTGGATGGAGCAATCACCAGCAGTCACAGGATCACATGGTGAGGAAACGAGACTCACCAGTTAGTTATCAGGAAGCAAAGCAGGTTCGATGGCCAGGTGGAAAAGAAAACCTCCAAACGTGAGCGAGCGAGAGCAGTCGAGTACTCCACATGGAACGGGAGGTGAATTGAGCCCGGAAGAACATGCGTAAAGTGTAACTTTCTTGGAAGAGGGTAAGGGGCGATGTTGCGTTGCGAAGATGCTGTTGGAAAGCTTAGATGATATGTTTCGTGAGGACGAAAACATAGGCACGGACTGGTTGGAGGTGCGCAGGCGGAGCAACAGACCGGAGGAGTGAGCAATGAGCCTCAAAAGAGATATCGGCGTCACAAATACGGTGGGCGATGGTGAACGCTATATGCAACAGCGGAAGAAGAATAGGCCAATGCAGGCAGACGTGGGAGACATCCCAACAACAATTGATTTAATGCAAAAGTCTAAGATTTCCCAAGTTTATTGGTGCACAAATGAAAATGGATTTCTCAGTGTTTTGTTTTATTTTAATATGGATCAGTCTTCAAGGATCCAAGCAAGATTTTCTGAAAACGTGCGAAGAAATTTAGAATTTGTAAAAAACTACAAAACACAAGGTGCATCTGAGCCGCCCATGTGGCGCAGTAGTCTAAGCAGATAACTGTTCTACTATCGTATAACATGAGAATTGTTTGACAGTGTTGTGCAGTACTAGTGCTGGGAAACATCATTCATTCTGCATCACATGCTGATATAAGTTAAGTATCCTCAACAGCGTGAATGACAGAACAAATTAGCAAACGATAAATGAAAAAACAAAAACAAGATGCAGAATGTGGTGCCGTGGTCTAAGCGATGGCTTCTGATCATTCACCCAACGGAGGGAGTCTGGGTTCGAGCCTCGGGTATAGCATGGATGTTGTGTTTGTTTCCCGGGGGTTTATTCGCTGAGTTCCTTGTTCACTATGCACATTGGTGTCGTTGAAACACAGAATGTCTCTACTGTGTATATCTGTCAACCAAGTCCAATATATGTTCAATGTATATGTAACTGTATCTGGCAAACAAAGCCAACAGATAATTAAAAAAAAATTTAAGCCTTTAATCAAAAGAAAAAATTAAAGTGCATCTGACAGATTAACTATCTTTTTGTTTTGTATGACTGCAGATAACGGTTCTACTGTTGTATAACATGAAAATTGTTTGACAGTGTTGTGCAGTAGTGGTGCTGAGAAACACTTTGGGATGCATTCTGCATTGCATACTGACAAAAGTTAGGTATCCTCAACAGCGTGAATGACAGAACAAATTAACAAACGATAAGAAAAAAGAAGATGCAGAGAGCCGCCCCGGTGGCGCAGTGGCCTAAGCGATGGCTTCAGATCATTCGTTTGAGATGAGTCCGGGTTCGATACACGCTGAGGCATGGATGTTGTGTTTGTCTTACGGCACTGGCTCTTTCCCTTCCCTGGAATCAGTGGCCTTAACTTAGGGACGGGCGACTGCTTATAGCCTACTAATTTGCTCACGGTAGTCATTAAGCCTCCAATAATGAAAATCAAGACACAGAAATATTACTAATTATGAACATAAAGTGAAAGATGTTCGTTTGAAAAGTTACCAAAAGGGATCCTTCAATTAAAACGAAATATGAATGATCTACCGGAAACTTGGGTTTGTTTGTCAGCCTTGTGACCGATAAGAATACCATCTAGAAGACGTTGTACTGCATTTTTTCGACTAAGTTGAATCTTTTTAAAAACTTCAAGTAAGCGGAATTCGATCCTTCCATAGCGTTAGCATCATGGGCCCCTTTTTTAATGTACAGTATGTGATGACATCACTCAGAGGGCAAATATGACAGTAATAAAATTCAAAAAACATATTTACTAATACAAGAATCAAAATAAGCTATACACAGTGTGGCAAAGAATTTTTGAGACTGGGTCCGTAAAATGAAATAGAAACAAGAAATTATAATTTGTTTTGGTTTGTTATTCAAAACAAGTCCCTCCGGCTTCAATACACTTGTTACAGCGATTTAATAATGATTCGAATGTCTGTTCCAGTTCACTTTGCGCAATTGCCTCCAAAGCACGCGTCGAAGTTGTTTGTATGGTCGAAATATCATCAAAATAACACCCTTTTAACGTCATTTTAAGTTTTGGGAATAAAAAACAACTCGCAGGGTGCTAAATCAGGCGAATACGGTGGATGATTCAACGCACGGACGTTATTTTTCGCCAAACATCTACGAACAAGAAGTGAGGTGTGGCTGGGTGCATTATCGTGCAACAAACACCAACTGTTTCATCCCGATATTCTGGACGAATGCGACGAATTCTGCCCTTCAAACGCCTCAAAACATTTAAATAAAACTCACCAGTTATTGTTTGTCCACTTAGAACAAATTCTTTGTGGATAATACCCTTACTATCGAAGAATGTAATGAGAATTGTTTTGATTTTCGATGGAACTTTTCTTGTTTTTTTGGCTTGTTAGGAGTTTTCTGACTTCCATTCCGCACTTTGTCGCTTTGTTTTAGGATCATATTGAAAACACCATGTTTCATCACCTGTAACAATCGATTTTAAGAAGTTTGGATCATTTTGAGCGGCTGAAATGATGTCTCTGCAATGTGCACTTCTCCTTGATTTTTGTTCATTGGTTAACGTGTGTGGAAGAAATTTAGCACAGACTTTTGTTTTGCCCAAATCTTCATGCAGGATGGTTCGAATCGTTTCTTTGTTAATATTTAAAGACTCTTCCATCATTCTTAGTGACGCACATCGATTGTTTGCCACGAAAACACGCACTTTTTCAATAATCTCAGGTGTCCTAGATGAACTTGGTCTTTCGGTATGCTTATCATCTTCTAGCGTCTCTCTTCCGTCCAAAAAAGTTTGTGCCACATGTAAAACATTTGATCTACTTAAACAAAACTCACCGTAAACTTGTTTCATCATTTGGTACGTTTCCGAGGCATTTTTACCAAGTTTTGCGTTAAATTTAGTAACAGCCCTTTGTTCCATCTTAATAATTCAACATGAAAAAATATTTTACTTCTCTAATGAACGCCCGTTTCGTTTGAGTTACTTTAACAGCTGCGCAGTACTTTTGGAAGAAAGCAAGCAGATGGTCACAGTTTATAACGCATTCGCGATTACACTGGTGGCGCCACCGTAGGCTGAAATCTAGCGCCAGTCTTAAATTTTTTGACGCACTGTGTATATTCGCTTTTACAAAAATATCGTTGGTGACGAATTTAGTAGTGCATTTCTGCTAACTTACCAGAAAATTGTGCAGTAAAAAATGCTAGGAAATAGGCAAAAAAATCCATTTTACAGCTGTTTTACGCTCCGAATTCAGTGCGCATTTATGCCACATATCATAAACATTTTGGTCAAACTTAAGTGCATTTCTTATTGTTTTTATTAATTCGTATCAACAAACATTTTTGATGAATCGTACAAGCAGAGATTCATGCATCCAGAAATAAAACTCTGCATTGAAAAGGAAAAGAAATTTCGTCTGGTGTGCGCTTACTAAACGTAAAATTAAACTGAATATATTTTTTTATACTAAAATCAACGATACAAGATATAGAAGAGGTTAACTCCTTACTTCACTTGGGGATTACCTTACATAGAGACCTTAGATGGAACCAACATGTGGACTCTCTTCTTCTCAAACTCTCCAAAAACATTGGAGTTATCAGCTTGGTATTCACAAACCTTACCCATAAAACACTAATTCATTTATACTATACCATGTTTCAGACTCATATTAATTATGCTATCTTATCGTGGGGACAGACGACTAAATATAATTTCAATAAACTTTAAATTCTTCAGAACAAATATATAAGATTAATAAATCTAAAATTTGATAGAAATACACAACTAACACTATATATTGTTTGGAAAAACAAGAGTTATCCCAAACAAATACTACATTCTTACGATTAACCAATTATGTTACTTCAATATCGGGAAAATTATGTTGAGACGCGTTAAGAATAATTTACACGCAGACATCATACAAATTATACCCCAGATACACACACACATGATACACGCACTAAATTACATATTCGGCCTATTCATCCGATAACTGAGACTATGAAGCAAAGTATAAATTACGTTGGTCCATACTACTGGAACTCATTACCGACGGAACTAACTTGTTTAAATAATTTTAACCTTTTTAAAAGAAAACTAAAAACTTCAGAATGAAATGCAGCTCCTCAAATTAAATGGTTACACTGGATGGAAACTATGACTAATACTATGACTTGTCTCATCATCATCATCATTGTCAACCATTATCAAACCACTGCTGCACGAAGGTCTCCCCAAGTTTTCTCCACAACGGTCAGTCTTGTGCCAGTCTCCTCCATGTCCCTCCTGCATACTTTCGAATTTCATCCACCCATCTCCCATGTGGTCTTCTTCTGGGTCTTTTCCTGTCCCTTGGAATCCAATCTAAAATTTCGGCTGTCCATCGATGATCTGTCCTTCTGGCAGTATGTCCAGCCCATTGCCATTTCAGGGATTTAACTCTGATCATGATGTCTTCCACTCTTGTCATTTTTCGGATCCACGAGTTCCTCTTCTTATCTCTCCTGCTTACACCAAGCATGCACCTCTCCATGCTTCTTTGAGTTGTCTGCAGCCTATGTACGTCTCTTTTAGTTAAGGTCCACGTCTCTGCACCATACGTAAGCACTGGAAGGATGCATTGATCAAAAACTTTTCTTTTAAGACATAATGGCATATTGCTCTTGAAAATTATGCTGTTTCTTTCATAAGCACTCCAGGCAAGTTTTGTACGCCGATTAATTTCTTCATCAATGTGACCCTCACTTGATATCTGCTGTCCAAGATAAACGTAGGTGTCTGTTATCTCCAGCTTTTCTCCATCAATCGATAAATCTTCATTTCTTGTAAAAGCATTGAACATCACTTTTGTCTTCTGAAAGTTCATTTTTAATCCCACTTCTCTACTCTTGTCAGCAAGTTCCTGGATCATACTCTGCAGCTCTGATGGGGTAGTTGCAAAAATGACTACGTCATCAGCAAAACGAAGGTGGGTTAGATAATCTCCATTAATCGTTATCCACTTGTTTTCCCAGCTCAGGGACTGAAAAACACCCTCCAATGAGGCATTAAAGAGCTTTGGAGATATGGTGTCACCTTGTCTCACTCATTTTCCAATTTTTATGTGTGTTGTATTTTTAAACAGCCGAACTTTGCACTTGCATTTTCATAGATGTTATTAATAATATTAATGTATGCATCTTCAATACCGCAGGATTTCAGAGCCGTTGTAACTGCTGATGGTTTCACCGAATCAAAGGCTTTTTCATAATCGATAAAAGCCATGCACAATGGAAGTTCATATTCCCTCGCTCTTTCAATTAGTTCTCTCAGTACGTGGATATGATCTATTGTGCTGTAGCCACTCCTGAATCCAGCTTGTTCTGTTGGTTGAGCCATGTCCAGTGTTACCTTCAAGCGGTGTGAAAGAACTTTAGTGAAGATTTTATAAACTACTGATAGGAATCTGATAGGTCTGTAGTTTCCGAGATCCTCAATGTCACCTTTCTTATGTAGCAGGATCATTGTAGCGGTGTTCCAATCCTCAGGAATCTTTCCTTCATTAAGGCATCGAGTGAAAATTTGGGCGAGTACTGTTTCGATTTCTCCACTTGCTTCTTGTATGATGTCTACAGTAATTCCATCTTCTCCTGGAGCTTTTCCTCGCTTCATGTTCTTGATTGCATGTGCAACTTCTGCTGGAAGGACTGGAGGAACTCTGGTACTGGTACCTTTCATGATGTCTGGAGTGCATATATCATCCCTTTCATATAATTTGGAGTAGAAATCTTTCACTCTTGTCAAAATTTCGCCTCTATTTCTTGTTACAGAACCATATTCTTTTCTCAGTGCCATAATCTGTTTTCTTCCCTTACTGAGATGTCCCTTTGCTATCTTTAGGCTTTGGTTGTTTTCAATTGCTTTCCTCACTAGTTCATAGTTGAATTTCTTTACGTCTTCAGTGATACTTTTTCTTACTGTCTTGCATAGCGTTATATATTCCACTTTGGAAGTCACATCTTCTTTAGTTGTCCTCTATATCGTGATGTAAATTGTTTTTTCAATGGTATTATGTTTAGTGTTAATGAAGATGTGCATATACAATACATTAAAGAACTTACGCCGTCGTTGCACGATATGTTTAATTTAAAAAACGACAGATATTTACAAGATTAAAATCCCATTATTACTTTCGTCTTCAAATGGAGGAGAGCCGCTGCTGCACATGTGCTCCCTTATACATATACGTTCGAGTATGATGACGTACAGGTATGGAATAGCGTCGCAAGGGTGTCACTCTGTTGTCATCATTTCAATGCTAAATCACGAATCAGATGATGTCCATGTGGAAATATGATAAACAGGGTGCAAAATATATATATTTGTTATAACTTACATATTTAACAGAAAATGTTATGTACGTTCATGGCTGTAATGAGTCTCTTCCAAATTCTGTGTAATTCAATTGGGGAATTATCGTTACAACATCCGTCCCCGAAGGCCTCGATGTATAAACTTTCAGTTATATGCAACGAGTATACAGAGGCGGGTGTATTATTTTTAATTTTAATGTTTATTATCTTTTCATATATCATCACCTTTGTTTTATTGTTACCACGAAACTTTTGTTGGAACTACAACTACCGATCTCAATGTAAAACTAGCCTAGGGAGCATGGGACCTTGTCAGGCCTGTCTGGCCTTTCCCCCTGCTTCCTTGCTGTGCAGTGGTTTAATAGATATTTATGTAACACTAGTTCTTAGCTCAGCACAAGAAATTAATTGAATTGTATTAAAAAACCTACCTAATAACGTATTGCTCCACATGTTTTCCTCACAACAGCAGCGAGGTGTTTTGGCAAGATTCATAGAGATGTTCAATACACGAAAGTTGCATTGCCACCCATGAAGCTAGGATAACCAGTCGTAGGGTATTCAGAGTTACTTGTGGCAGTTGGCCGTCTCGAACAGATTTTTCCATCTCGTCTCCCAAATTCTAAATGAGGCTGAGATCAAGCTAACGGGAGGGCCAATCGGGTGTGGTTTACTCATTTCATTGTTCTTGGAACAAAGTGGTCGCCACTCGGTGAGTATTCGGTGTAGCGTTGTCTTGTTGAAAGATGGAGGTGTAATGCTGAAAGAAAATCGTTACAAATGGGTGTAGATGGTCGACAACTATGATCACATACCTTACACTTGTGACAGAGGTATCGACGGGTACGATGTGTTCCAAGGAAGTCCATGTAAATGCATCTCAAACTGTTACATAGCCTCCACTTGCATATACACTGACGGAAAAAAATCCCAACACCAAGAAGGGGCTGTGTTAGATAAACGACAGTTGGTAGGCGGTGAGAGTACATCTGTAAGATGACGTCTATGCAAATTTCGCGCTCGGCGCATACGTGTGGCGCTACTAGCGCCCCTCGGAACATGCAAAGTAGGTTTGCTGTAAATACGCGCTGTAACGTTCGTGAGCGTTAGTTATCGTTGAGATTCGACGTATGTGTTGATGTTAGTCAAGAATGCCTTTAAGAAGACGAAGAAGCCATTATCAACAGCTCACGGAGTTTGAACGAGGTCGTGTAATAGGGCTACGAGAAGGTGGATTTTTGTTCCGCAATTTTGCAGAACGACTTGGCAGGAATGTAGCCACTGTGCATGATTGTTTGCAGTGGTGGTCAAGGGAAAGTACTGCCTCAAGAAGACTGGGTTTCAGCCGGCCACGTGGCACTACTGAGAGGGAAGACCGCCGTGTACGGCGTATGGCCGTGGCGCATCGTACTGCGTTTGCGGCAGCAATTCGAGCTGCAGTTGCCAACACAGTGACGCAACGAACTGTTACAAATCGGTTACTTGAAGGACAGCTCCGAACCAGACGCCCTGTAGCGTGTATTTCACTTACTGCAAACCACTGCCGTTTGTAACGTCAGTGGTGTCCAGCTAGAGATCATTGCAGGACGGAGTGGAGATCTGATAAAAGCCGGTTCTGCCGGGGTGCCAGTGATGGCCGTGTGTTGGTTAGAAGGAGGCCAGGTGAGCGCCTGCAACCAACCTGTCTGAGGCCGGGACACACGTGACCTACACCTGGAGTTATGGTCTGGGGAGCAATTTCCTCTGACAGCAGGAGCACTCTCGTGGTTATCCCACGCACCCTGACGGCACCGTTGTACGTCGGTCTGGTGATTCAACCAGTTGTGCTGCCATTCATGAACAGTATTCCAGGGGTGTTTTCCAACAGGATAACGCTCGCCCGCATACCGCTGTTGTAACCCAACATGCTCTACAGAGTGTCGACATGTTGCCGTCTGCTAGATCACTAGATCTTTCTCTAACCGAGCACGTATGGGACATCATTGGACGACAACTCCAGCGTCACCCCCAACCAGCATTAACCGTCCCTGTATTGACCGACCAAGTGCAACAGGCATGGAACTCCATCCCACAAACTGACATCCAGCACCTGTACGACACAATGCATGAACGTTTGCGTGTTTGCATTCAACATTCTGGCGGTTACACCGGTTATTAATGTACCAGCAATTCACATTTAAAATGGCTTTTCTCGCGCTTACAATAAGCTGTGATCTTGAAACCTTAATCTATTAGATATGTTACCTATACAAATGTATTGCAGCCATTTCATTCCTCTACAACTATTTTTTCGTGTTGTTGGGATTTTGTTTCCCTTCAGTGTATAACCCCAACCTGGCAAGCTGGGACCGTGGCTTCGTGTGGTTTACGGCATACACATCACATGATGGAGTTTAAACCGTGATTCGTCAGACAAGAGGGCGTGTTTCCACTTCTCTGCCCTCCAGTTATGATAGGCCTTTGCAAACCGCAGCATAAATTTTCGGTGCTTTACAGCCAACAAGGTGACCTAGCCTACATGTTCCACGGTACGACGCACGTTCCTTGTGCAGAAGTTTGTTGATGCACCTTCATTAAATTTCTATGTTATGTGCTTCGCAGTGGCCTTGCAAATCCTTGTAAAAAGGCGGGACCAGTCGGAGCTCACCGTGACAGTCAGATACACGTTAACAGCCGCATTTCTCTTGTTGGTTAGAAGCTTAGCAGTTGCGGTGATTGAACAACTGACCTTCCTTTATTATCTGCCCATGGTCAAACTCCTGTACGGCTCTACCTTTGTCCATGTCTACTCTTTCCGTGGTTGATCTTTATTTATAGACCTTGCCAGTTTCAGAGTCCCATGTGACTGCACGCACTGCTTCTGCTTCGCACATTGTTATCGCTGTGCATACGACAGAAAACAAGGAACGGAACACTAAAAGCATCACAGTGCTTTTTTAGAACATGTTCAAACATCTATGATTTGCCATCCGCAAGAAATTCGTCGGAACGTGAACTCGAAACAAATTATTGAAAATGTTGAAAATTAAAATTTTGTCGAGGTCTGTTAAAAAGTTCTGAGACTAGGCCGATATAAAACAAAGTACTTACGTCTGGTTATGATCTCCTGAAACAATAGTAGTCTCTTTGGGCAGCAATACATCGCTGCCAGCGTTTTTGCAACTGTTGGAACACTCCCTGGAAGTCCTGTTCGCGAGTCGTGTCAAGCACCGTCTGCGATTCGCGCTGGATCTCGTCCACGGTCTCATAACGGCGACCCTTGAGCTTCAGCTTCATCTTCGGGAACAGAAAGAAGTCTCAGAGGGCCAAATCCGGCGAGCGAGGAAGGGGGCGTCACGCTGTAGCAACTGCAAAACTGGCGTGTTGCTAACGCTCTGTGAGCTGCTGCATTGTCGTGGTGGAGCAGGAAATTGCCCCTACGCCACATTTCAGGTCATTTACGGCGAATGTCCTCCCTTAGACGCCGCAGAACATCGCAGTGAAAAAGGGTGGTGAGGGTCTGGCCCTGGGGGACGAATTCACGGTGCACAACCCTACAAATGTCGAAGAATACGATGAGCATGTTTTTGGTTGCGCTCCGGACCTGTCGAGCCTTCTTCGGTCGTGGAGATGCCGTTCTCTTCCACTGCGACTGTTGTTTGGTCTCCGGGTCGTAACTGTAGACCCAAGTATCGTCCCCGGTGATGACCCGCGACAGGAACGTTGGCATATTCACCGCCTGCTGACGAAGATCTTGACAGAGTTCGACACGGAGCGTCTTCTGTTCGGGGTTCCGAATCTTTGGTACAAACTGTGCAGCAATGCGGTGCATGTTCAAAACTGATGTCAGAATTTCTTGCACTGTTCCGTATGACACATTGACGATGGTAGCAATGTCTTGAATGCTTCTCCGACGATCCTCATGCACCAGTTCCCTAATTTTGTCCACATTTTCTGGGGTTTTGCTCGTGGACGGTCGCCCTGACCACTCGTCGTCTTCCAGTGCCGTTCGCCGATCTTGAAGTGTGAGGTCCCCTCAAAACACCTCTCACGACTCATTGCTTCATTGCCATAAGCCTGCTTCAACATTTCATGCGTCTTCGGTCCCGATTTGCCGAGTTTGACGCATAATTTGATGTTCGCTCGCTGCTCTAGTTTGCAGTCCATGCCGAAATCGCAGCTGTGTTCTGCACGTGGTCACCAAATATCGTGTAGCACAGTTCCCGATGTTCACAGGACGAAGCCACTCGGCATAATGACTGATGATGGTCACTGCCCTCGACCGCTGCTCGCGCATCCGCGTACTGCCATCTGTTGGCGCGCTACGTACCTAGTCTCGGAACTTTTTGATCGCACTACGTACAATACCCGTTTACAACGAGGAGCTTGTGACCGATGGAAATTGTTGTTAAATCTGGGTACTCCGGAAATCGGTTTTGGGGTGTAAAATAGAACTATGTAAAAATATGCATATACGTACTTTTATATTATATAACGTTGTCTGTAGTCTTTGTATCTCTTTTTTAGTTAAGGTCCACGTCTCTGCTTCATAAGTAAGTACTGGAAGAACGCGTTGAATAAATACTTTTCTTTTAAGACATAATGGCATATTGCTCTTAACAATAATAAATATGAACGTTTATATTACACATCTTACTAAAAGGAGCATGCTGAGATGCATACTTGGTGTAGGCATCAGAGAAAAGAAGAGGAACTCATGGATAAGAACATGAGAAGAGTGGAAGACATCATGATCAGAATAAAATCTCTGAATGGCAATGGGATGGACATATTGCTAGAAGTACGGGCCACCGATGGACAACCAAAATTCTAGACTGGATTCCAAGGTACAGGAAAAGACCAAGAAGAAGACCACTTTGGAGATGGGTGGATGAAATTCGAGAGCATGCGCGAGTGACATGGAGGGGACTGGCGTAAGACGGACCCTAATGGAAGAAATTCGGGGAGACCTTCATCCAGCAGTGGATTGATAATGGTTGACAATGATGATGATGATGGTATACACTGAGTGGCCACTTTATTATGACCACCCCTCAGTACTTCGTTGGGCCACCTTTTGCTTTTAATACTGCGTCGATTCTTCGTGGCATGGACTCCACGAGATGTTGATAGGTGGTTTGTGGAATCTAAGCCCATGCTTGATGAATAACACTTTCCAGGAGTGTGAGATTCCAGAGTTGTGAATCCAGCTGTCTGATGGCTTGTTCAACTTCATCCCACAAATTCTCAATGGTGTTGAGATCAGGAGATTGTAGGGGCCACCTAAGCAAAGTATCTCACACCGGCATGTTCCTGAAACCAATCCTGTACAATACGAGCACTATGGCAGGACACATTATCTTGTTGAAAGTAGCCATCGCCATTGGGAAATACCATCCACATGACAGGATGCACTTGGTCCGCAACGATGTTTAGATATGATGTGCCAGTCAGACGTTGATAAACACGAATTAAAGGGCCCAAAGCATGCCAGGAAAACATTCCACAAACCATGAAGTTGCCTCCCCCATCTTGAAGGGTTGTAGCAATGCATTTGGGGTCCAAGCTTCCGTGCTGTTTCCGCCAAATTCTCACTCGGCCATCGGCATGGTGCCACTGAATACGTGATTCATCGGACCACATAATATGTTTCCAATTATCAACTGTCCAATCCTTGTGCTCCTGTTTGAACTGGAGACGTTTTCTCTTGTTAACTGCAGACAGCAAAGGTGTTCGAACAGGTCTTCGGCTGCCATATCCCATCCGATGCACTGTACGGCGAACAGTGCGTGCAAAGATCATTTGAGGGGATCCTTCATTAAGATGGTCTGTAATTTGCTGCATTGTTGCCGTTCTGGTGTCTTTTACCAGTCTGGACACTCTCCGTTCCGTCCGAGCAGTCACTAGTCAATGACCGCCACACGTTGCACGTAGAGACCCAGTTTTTTGGCTGACAGTCCAGTCTTTAAACACTTTAACAACAGCTGCTCTGGAACATTTCACGAATGCGGCGGTTTCGGTGATACTCGCTCCATGGTTCCGAGCTCTTACAATCATCCCACGTTGAAAGTCCGTCAAATCGCATTTTTTACCCATCTCGTCACCCAAAAATCACTTCTACTACTGTCGCAATCACTAAGCTTTCCCTTTTTATACTAGCCTCGCTCTCTGGCGGCAACAGCGTGCAGCCATAGCTCATTTGCTTAAAACTGTCAGGTGGTCAGAATAAAGTGGCCATTCAGTGTATATCGAATCGGATATACTTGAAAGATTTAGTTAACTACAGTAATGCAAATTAAAATAATATAAGCTCTTACTTGATTGCATGGTAGCAACGAATCCGATAGCAGTTACCAGTCGGAACAATGAATCCAATAAAAACCAAAACCAAAATCTTCTTGTAAATTATTTTTGTTTGTTCGTAGCGATCGTGACAGACCTGATTTATTAGAAAATTATGGAATTTACAGAATCCCTCTCCTGTCCTCTGACTCCGATGTAGGAAATACTTCTTACATAGGTTCCACTTCTCGTAATCTAAAGGTCAGACTGCAGGAACACAAATACAGTATTAAAGTCGGTAATGGCTTCACAGCTATGTCACGTTTGCTTCTAAGCAAACCTTTCGAACCAATATGGTCTGAGGTTACTATTCGGACTATACCTAAGAATAAGAATTTATTACTATTTACTGAAGCCCTTCAGATTCTGGCTCACTGGGGAAGTTGCTGCAACGATGATATTCCTAACTATATTCCTGATGCTTGGAAGTACCTTATACATGACTTTCTGTGATTTAAATATTGTAATAATTATTACTGACTCCTGACCACTTGTTCTTTTTATGTCTCTCTGCGCACCCGACTGACCTGATACATCATGTTGTACATATATGCTGACCGTTGCTACTTAGAACTGGTAGTCACACCTAAGGAAGTGACCGATGGCGGTCACCAAAGTACTAATGTGTTTTTAACGTTTTTAACTGTATGTATTGATGTCCTCCTATAATGCGAGGTTCATAATTTTTAATATTAAACGTGTTTAGACAGCATGAATTTGGTTTTAACTTGTAACACGTATCTTCATCAATTTTATTCAATGAATCCAATATTATATATATATATATATATTCTTATGAATCCAATATTATATATATATATATATATATATATTATCTAAAGGGATGTAAGGTCAGGTGATGCGTAACATCACAGCCTCTCCTTGACAAATGTCAACCCCGCCTTCTCGTGGTGCATCCTGTTCCCACTAAAGGGGCTCTGACGACCGCCAATAGCGGTATAACTATACCATCGGGATCAGAGGAAATGCTATCCCACACTCACCAACCCGCTTGGCCAGCGTGGTGAGTTATGGCCAAACACCTCCAAAATGACTCTACAACTTAAATCTTGGCCCTCAGTCTCCGGCAGCTGGAATGTACCTGGCCAAGGCAGCGGCCAGTGCGACATGAAGGCAGAGGGTGCTAAGAATCCCCGGAGGACCGGACTAGGCTGCCATTTGATGCTGACCTTGGCTACCTATAACGGACGCTCCCTATCTTCTGATTCAAAGCTTCTTGAATTGGAAGAGGAACTACAAAGGATCAAGTGGGACATCGTCGGGCTAAGTGAGGTAAGGAGAAAAGGAGAAGATCTCATTGAACTGAAAAGTGGACATCTCTTCTATTATCGTGGGACAGATACTGGCAGAACTAGTGGTGTTGGATTTATAATAAACAAGAAACTGAAGGATAAAGTGGTAGAAGTTGAAAGTTCCTCTGACAGAGCTGCACGACTCGTTATCCAACTATCGAGAAGATACCAGGCTCAGATTATTCAAACTTATGCACCCACCACAAGTCATCCTGAAGAAGAAATTGAAGAATTTTATGAGGAAATTCGTCATCTAAATAATAAAGGTAAGCAGCACTTGAAGATAATTATGGGAGATTTCAATGCAAAAATAGGGCAACGGCAACAGAATGAAACTTCAATAGGTAAATTCGGTCACGGCAACAGAAACCAGCGTGGAAATACTCTCGTTGAGTTTGCAGAGGCAGAAGGATTTTTCATCTTGAACTCCTTTTTCAAGAAAAAGCCACACAGGAAATGGACATGGAGACATCCAATTGGGACGACAAGTGAAATTGATTTTATTATGTGTAACAAAAAATTCGTCATCGAAGACTGCAGTGTGCTGAACAAGTTCAACACAGGTAGTGACCATAGATTGGTGAGATGTAAGATGCACCTCAACACTAAACTGGAACGTGGCAAGCTCATAAGACAAACAAAATGTATTGACATAACCAACCTTAAAAAACACCATAATACTTTCAAGTTGGAACTGAAGAACAGATTCTCTGCTTTAGAAGGCCTAACATCGGAAGAAGTGGATATTTCGGAAGTTAACAGAAAAGTAACCAAAGCTCTAATGGAAACAGCAACAAAATTAGCTGGGTCTAAGAACAAGTTGCATGTGAACAAATTATCAGGTTGGTTGGTTGGTTGGTTGTTGGATTTTATTGGCGCAAGGGCCAGGTTTGGCCAAAGAGCGCCAGACAAAGAACGATCAGCCACAGATTTTTAAAAACGTGGAAAATGATGAAGATCAGACAGGCTTGGTAAAAGTTGAAAAAGAGTATGAAGAAAGCAGTGAAGAAAAGGTAGTTAATGAAGTTTATTAAAAGTAACATATTTACTAATGGAAAAGGACGAACCGTCACTCTCCTCCCCCCCACACTCCTCTGCAATGCTGGCAGAGGGCGGGGACGAGACTGTCACTCTCCTCCCCCATGTTCCTCTGCAATGCTGGTAGAGGCTGGGGACGAACTGTCACTCTCCTCACCCCCGTGTTCTTCTATAGTGTTGGGTGAGGGTGGGGACCTCGCTGAGGCCGAGACAGTTTGATGGACACCGCACACCTTTGCGGATTGAGGGCCGGGTCTTCCGCACGTGCAGGCTGTCTGCTGGGAACCGGAAGAGGCGGGCGTCTTCAAAGAGAAGGCGAAGACGCAGCTGGTCGAATAAGCTGGAGCTCGGTGAAATCCACCTGTGTCGCTTGTTCAGCTGTAGATCGCTTGGCAAGTGCGGCGAGAGCTACAGGGCGCGGAACAAAAGGCTGCACGGGTTGTGGCTGAGACTTAACAACTGCGGCAAAAGTACGCTGTCGGGTGGTGGGTATACCCAACTTGGCCTTGGCAGCAGGGTACGAGAGGCCCTCCAGGGTCTTGAGGCGCTGGATAGCCATCTCGTCCTTCCATTTCATACAGTTGCGGGAGTAAGCTGCATGGGCCTCACCACAGTTAACACAGCAGGCCGCAGAAGTGCAACCTTCCCCGTCATGTTCACTGGAGCCACAATTAGCGCAACGAGCGGAACTCTTACAGAAACGTTGTGAATGCCCGTACCTCTGGCATCTGAAACAGCGCAGAGGACTGGGAATGTACGGGCGAACTCCACAGACCAAGTAGCCAGCCTTGATTTCGGTTGGAACTTTCGGGGAGTTAAAAGTCAAGATCACATTTTTAGACTTAATCAAAGAACCATCGCGCCGAAACATCATACGGCGTGCAGCAATAACACCTTGATCTGCAAGTTCAGTCACCAATTCTTCTTCACTGCATGGCAAGAGATCAAACTCCGAAATAACACCCCGAGAGGTGTTAAGAAACGGGTGAGGTGTCACTTTGACAGGAATGCCTTGAAGACCAGTGAGGTGCAGAAAAGTGTTACTCTGAGAAACACTGCAAGTTTGGACAAGCAGGTCCCAGAGCGAAGCTTCCTCACAGACTTCAAAGGGCCAACTGCAGCGTCCAAAGCTTTAGAAATGAAGAATGGAGATCTGGTGGACAGTCTCTCATTCGGATCGATGGATTCCACAACTAAGTATGTAGCATGCGTATTCACAACAATCGAGGGAGACGACGCTTCGGAGCGACTGGTACAGCTGCCGAAGAAGAGGTTCCACATTCTTGGTCCAGATCATGATCTAAAGATCTTTTAAGGGTATGAGACTTGGTAGGTTGAGAAGACGAAGGAGAGTCGTTGTCAACGATCATTTGCTCAGGTGACTTGAATTTGGAGCGTTTGTTTTTGGGTTTACCCATGAAAAAAGGAGAAGAATTCGTCTGCAGACTACTCCACCCACCACCGAGCCCTACAAGGGAGGAACTGGAGGTCTGCAAGCCAAGAAAATGACGCTGGACACAGTTCTGGAGCTTATACGTTGCAGATATAGTCCGTTGGCTGTGATCACACGCACTCGGCGGACACTTCGGCCTCCGGGTACCGTCATGCCAACGCCTTTGGCATGATCCCACAGCCCCCGGGCTCACCCTGCCGTGCTATACGACAAAAAAAGCCGCTAAAGCCGTGTACACAACTTGGTACAAGACTTCTGACTAGAGGTGGGTTAGTCTCTAGCCTCCCGTTTACAGCGAAGCCGGGGTCGAAGAGGAGTGTTGGTACACAGGAGGCACTTATCCGGTCTCCTGCGACCTCAGCCGCCAGACATCCCATTTCCGCCTCACGGGTCTCCGCACGCGGCAAACATGCAGGTAGGTCTAGCACCCAAACCAGCTAAAAGGAAAAAAAGAAATCCAAAGAAGACAAATCCTGGAAGGGAACCTAAACGGAATCTCAGCAACCTACGAACTGAGCGGTTAATATAATACAGTTAGTGGTGGAGGGTAACAAAACCACAAGACCGGGGTGTTAGTGCATAACGTGGTAGCGATTAGGTAAAGTATACAACACGGGCAACTAGCCAGTGGAGAAAATAAATAAAAACGAAAAAGCGAGACACAAGACCAGCTCGGGATCGTGGGGCCGCGACTCCCCAACAGCTGGATGAACAGCCGTCCTGCAAACACCAATAGCACCAAAATAAAAATCAAGCGGTGGCATGACATCAGATGATGACCCGTCACAAGGTCAGCTCGGGCCGTGGGGGCGCCGCTCCCCAAATAACTGGAAAACCAGTTATCCCCGTGCAGGGGCAAATTATCAGGAAAAACCAAAATGTTGATGCAAAAAAGAAGAGAGATGAGGACAACTAAAGTAGATGTGACTTCCAAAGTGGAATATATAGAGCTATGCAAGACAACACGAAAAAGTATCACTGAAGACGTAAGGAAATTCAACTGTGAGCTAGTGAGGAAAGCAATTGAAAACAACCAAAGCCTTAAGATAGCAAAGGGACATCTCAGTAAGGGAAGAAAACAGATTATGGCTCTGAGAAAAGAAGATGGTTCTATAACAAGAAATAGAGGTGAAATTTTGACAAGAGTGAAAGATTTCTACTCCAAATTATATGAAAGGGATGATACATGTACTCCAGACATCATGAAAGGTACCAGAGTTCATTCAGTCCTCCCAGCAGAAGTTGCTCATGCAATCAAGAACATGAAGCGGGGGAAAGCTCCAGGAGAAGATGGAATTAATATAGACATCATACAAGAAGCAAGTGGAGAAATTGAAACAGTTCTCGCCCAAATTTTCACTCGATGCCTTAATGAAGGGAAGATTCCTGAGGATTGGAACAATGCTACAATGATCCTGCTACATAAAAAAGGTGACATTGAGGATCTCAGGAACTACAGACATATCAGCCTCCTATCAGTGGTTTATAAAATCTTCACTAAAGTTCTTTCACACCGCTTGAAGGTAACACTGGACATGGCTCAACCGAGAGAACAAGCTGGATTCAGGTGTGGCTACAGCACAATAGATCATATCCACGTACTGAGAGAACTGATTGAAAGAGCGAGGGAATATGAACTTCCATTGTGCATGGCTTTTATCGATTATGAAAAAGCCTTTGATTCGGTGAAACCATCAGCAGTTACCACGGCTCTGAAATCCTGCGGTATTGAAGATGCATACATTAATATTATTAATAACATCTATGAAAATGCAAGTGCAAAGATTCGGCTGTTTGAAAATACAACACACATAAAAATTGGAAAAGGAGTGAGACAAGGTGACACCAAATCTCCGAAGCTCTTTAATGCCACATTGGAAAATGTCTTTCAATCACTGAACTGGGAAAACAAAGGGATAAAGATTAATGGAGATTATCTAACCCACCTTCGTTTTGCTGATGACGTAGTCATTTTTGCAACTACCCCATCAGAGCTGCAGAGTATGATCCAGGAACTTGCTGACAAGAGTAAAGAAGTGGGATTAAAAATGAACTTTCAGAAGACAAAAGTGATGTTCAATGCTTTTACAAGAAATGAAGATTTATCGATTGATGGAGAAAAGCTGGAGATAACAGATACGTATGTTTATCTTGGACAGCAGATATCAAGTGAGGGTCACATTGATGAAGAAATTAATCGGCGTACAAAACTTGCCTGGAGAGCTTTTGGAAGAAACAGCATAATTTTTAAGAGCAATATGCCATTATGTCTTAAAAGAAAAGTGTTTGATCAATGCATCCTTCCAGTGCTTACGTATGGTGCAGAGAGGTGGACCTTAACTAAAAGAGACATACAAAAGCTGCAGACAACTCAAAGCAGCATGGAGAGGTGCATGCTTGGTATAACCAGGAGATATAAGAAGAGGAATTCGTGGATCCGAAAAATGACGAGAGTGGAAGACATCATGATCAGAGTTAAATCCCTGAAATGGCAATGGGCTGGACATACTGCCAGAAGGACAGACCATAGATGGACAGCCGAAATTTTAGATTGGATTCCAAGGGACAGGAAAAGACCCAGAAAAAGACCACATGGGAGATGGGTGGATGAAATTCGTAAATATGCGGGAGTGACATGGAGGAGACTGGCACAAGACAGACCGTTGTGGAGGAAACTTGGGGAGACCTTCGTCCAGCAGTGGATTGATAATGGTTGACAATGATGATGATGATGATATTATCTAAATAATAAAGGTAAGCAGCACTTGAAAATAATTATGGGAGATTTCAATGCAAAGGTAGGGCAACGGCAACAGAATGAAACTTTAGTAGGTAAATTCGGTCACGGCAACAGAAACCTGCGTGGAAATACTCTCGTTGAGTTTGCAGAGGCAGAAGGGTTTTTCATCTTGAACTCCTTCTTCAAGAAAAAGCCACACAGGAAATGGACATGGAGACATCCAAATGGGACGACAAGTGAAATTGATTTTATTATGTGTAACAAAAAATTCATCATAGAAGACTGCAGTGTGCTAAACAAGTTCAACACAGGTAGTGACCATAGATTGGTGAGATGTAAGATGCACCTGAACACTAAACTCGAACGTGGCAAGCTCATAAGAGAAACAAATCTATTGACATAACCAACCTTAAAAAACACCATAATACCTTCAAGTTGGAACTGAAGAACAGGTTCTCTGCTTTAGAAGGCCTAACATCGGAAGAAGTGGACATCTCTGAAGTTAACAGAAAAGTAACCAAAGCTCTTATGGAAACAGCAACAAAATTAGCTGGATCTATGAACAAGTTGCATGTAAATAAATTATCAGGAAAAACGAAAATGTTGATGCAAAACAGAAGAGAGATGAGGACAACTAAAGAAGATGTGACTTCCAAAGTGGAATATATAGAGCTGTGCAAGACAGTAAGAAAAAGTATTACTGAAGACGTAAGAAAATTCAACTGTGAACTAGTGAGGAAAACAATTGAAAACAACCAAAGCCTAAAGATAGCAAAGGGACATCTCAGTAAGGGAAGAAAACAGATTATGGCACTGAGAAAAGAAGATGGTTCTGTAACAAGAAATAGAGGCGAAATTTTGACAAGAGTGAAAGATTTCTACTCCAAATTATATGAAAGGGATGATACATGCACTCCAGACATCATGAAAGATACCAGTACCAGAGTTCCTCCAGTCCTTCCAGCAGAAGTTGCACATGCAATCAAGAACATGAAGCGGGGGAAAGCTCCAGGAGAAGATGGAATTACTGTAGACATCATACAAGAAGCAAGTGGAGAAATCGAAACAGTACTCGCCCAAATTTTCACTCGATGCCTTAATGAAGGAAAGATTCCTGAGGATTGGAACACCGCTACAATGATCCTGCTACATAAGAAAGGTGACATTGAGGATCTCGGAAACTACAGACCTATCAGCCTCCTATCAGTAGTTTATAAAATCTTCACTAAAGTTCTTTCACACCGCTTGAAGGTAACACTGGACATGGCTCAACCGAGAGAACAAGCTGGATTCAGGAGGGGCTACAGCACAATAGATCATATCCATGTGCTGAGAGAACTAATTGAAAGAGCGAGGGAATATGAACTTCCATTGTGCATGGCTTTTATTGATTATGAAAAAGCCTTTGATTTGGTGAAACCATCAGCAGTTACAATGGCTCTGAAAACCTGCGGTATTGAAAATGCATACATTAATATTATTAATAACATCTATGAAAATGCAAGTGCAAAGATTAGGTTGTTTGAAAATACAACACACATAAAAATTGGAAAGGGAGTGAGACAAGGTGACACCATATCTCCGAAGCTCTTTAATGCCTCATTGGAGGGTGTTTTTCAGTCACTGAGCTGGGAAAACAAGGGGATAAAGATTAATGGAGATTATCTAACCCACCTTCGTTTTGCTGATGACGTAGTCATTTTTGCAACTAGCCCATCAGAGCTGCAGAGTATGATCCAGGAACTTGCTGACAAGAGTAAAGAAGTGGAATTAAAAATGAACTTTCAGAAGACAAAAGTGATGTTCAATGCTTTTACAAGAAATGAAGATTTATCGATTGATGGAGAAAAGCTGGAGATAACAGACACGTACGTTTATCTTGGACAGCAGATATTAAGTGAGGGTCACATTGATGAAGAAATTAATCGGCGTACAAAACTTGCCTGGAGAGCTTTTGGAAGAAACAGCATAATTTTCAAGAGCAATATGCCATTATGTCTTAAAAGAAAAGTGTTTGATCAATGCATCCTTCCAGTGCTTACGTATAGTGCAGAGACGTGGACCTTAACTAAAAGAGACATACAAAGGCTGCAGACAACTCAAAGCAGCATGGAGAGGTGCATGCTTGGTGTAACTAGGGGAGATAAGAAGAGAAACTCGTGGATCCGAAAAATGACAAGAGTGGAAGACATCATGATCAGAGTTAAATCCCTGAAATGGCAATGGGCTGGACATACTGCCAGAAGGACAGATCTTCGATGGACAGCCGAAATTTTGGATTGGATTCCAAGGGACAGGAAAAGACCCAGAAGAAGACCACATGGGAGATGGGTGGATGAAATTCGAAAGTATGCAGGGGTGACATGGAGGAGACTGGCACAAGACAGACCGTTGTGGAGGAAACTTGGGGAGACCTTCGTCCAGCAGTGGATTGATAATGGTTGACAATGATGATGATGATGATATTCTTATGTATGTAATATTGGATTTTCTTTTATTTTTATAATTATATTCTCTTCATTTTTGCCGAATAACAGATAGTGCGTTAAATACCTCATCACCGTAGTATGTTCTTTCAAGCAAAGTTGGGAGATTGTTCGAGCCATCAGTGGTTTTTGCATACGACGGTGTGTTTTGTGTTCTCTCAGCATTCTTTCACTAGCACATCAATCACATTCTTCAACGTGCTGTACAGTCTACCACCATTGTTTTCTCCACTCCAGGTACAGCGCTTAGTAGATTTTCTCTGCCTCGCGGTAAATATGGGATTCCATTAAATTTTGTTACTTCGTTTGTTAAAAAAGGTTTCACTTAGATTTTCTCTCCTTCGCTAAATCCGGGGTTTTCGTTAAATTTTGTTCGTTCAAAACGATTAGATTAGCTATGAGTTAACAATATACCAAACAGAAGTTCCTGGTTTGCCCATTAAATCGTTAAATCCGAGATCTCGCTAAAATACGGGTTCGCTGTAGGCCGTTTCAACTATAGTTTGCCCATTCAGTTTAGTTTTTGTAGTACTACTTGCAGAAATTTGAGATGCTTTGTCTTCATGAGGAGAGAAACACATAAATGAACTATAATTTGTCATTTTATGATATATATGTGTATGTAAAACGGTGCTGATATAATGTACATAATCAATGTACATAATGAACTATGTTACCGGCTGAAGAACAAAACGAGAAAAGTCTTCATGCTTTTTTTTTAATTTTCCATTATTTTTCTACATATAACCGGGGACCAGCTTTCCAGCATAAAACTGTGACGCCTAAAGATGATTCCGCAAAAGTAATTTTAAACGTTAGACAGGATGGCATAATGTCAAAAGTCGATCGCTGTGTGACGCTTAGCAAAATTGCAAAATGAATCGTTATTATAAATATCGGATATCGATTTTTCGTGTCCTATTTCCGACTGATGATGGAAATGACAAGAAAGTAGTGGACGAACTCGAAGAGATCTGATCGACTGAAGGACGGAGATTATTTGAGAACTACTTTCTTCGAAATAAAATATAATTGCTTTTTTTCCCTAAAAACCTAAAAACTTCTAATGTGTCGCGGTGAACCTAACTTGAATTCCATTAACGTTTTTGCAGGTGCCTCTAGCCCAGAATTCTTCCATAAGAAAATCGTTTTGTATTAACGAGATGTTCCAACACAACTGCTCTATTGATTCCGTTGATGGTAGTTCTGTGCAGTTCCAAAGAGCAGCAAAAGAGGGATGGCGATATTGGTTACTTCATCGATAATTATTAGGTTGGAGTCGAACGTTACAACGTTAGCGACTGGTTATCTTTAGTGTCTGAAGTTAAGAGAAATCACGCCACATGCAAAAAGCAATTACGATGTCCGGGAGTAGTTAAACCAAATTAGCGAAAAGGTTGATGACACATGATTTTCGTAAAGTTATGCTAATAATATGTAAAAAGCAGGCTCATGTTCGCAAGACGTTAAAGAGATTTCATGGTAAGATTTAATTCTGTAGTACCCTAATACACATCGTGATATCCCTTTTTTGGAATTCCTAGTCTAATCAATCATTGCCAGACGTTTTCTTTGAATGAATATTCTGTTGCTTTCCCATGGTCCTGTCCAGTACACTTTTAAAAATGTTGTGGTATGTTGCACCAAAAAGTAGTGGTATACCAGCTACACCAGATTTAAAGAAAAGTTACACCACATTTAGAGAAAAGTTACACCACATTTAGAGAAAAGTTACACCACATTTAGAAAAAAGTTACACCCCATTTAGAGAAAAGTTACACCACATTTAGAGAAATGTTACACCACATTTAGAGAAAAAGTTACGCCTCATTTAGAAAAAGTTACACCACATTTAGAAAACTTACACCACATTTAGAGAAAAGTTACACCACATTTAGAGAAAACTTACACCACTGTGTGTTGCAAACACAACCGAACAACATGGTGCTACCTTGTACCATAACGTGGTGTACCATTGTACTGTAACGTGGTGCAAAGTTGCATCATGTTGTTGGGTTTTGTTTGCACCACGCATTGGTGTATTTTTTCTCAGAAAGTGGTGCAGCTGGTGCGGCACCACTTTTTGGCGCAACCTACCACAAAATATTTAACAGTGTAGAAAGAAGGCTAAGTAATACATCCAATGTAAATGAAAGAAAAACTTGGTTGTTGAGCTCAAAACTTTAATATGTTTTCATAGTGGAAGCAAAAAAATCTGAATGTTTGCTTCAAGCTTATGTAGTTTCTTCGATTTTCAGAATGTGACAAGCACGTCTGAGCAGATGTAGTTCTAGTTGAGTCCTTTCAACCGATGAAAAACAAGCACGCGCGGTAATTTAGTGCCAACTAGACTAACAGACATTTTGAGTCTTACGAAGACGTCGCAAACACCAATTGAACAAGAGAATCTAGATGATCTTCAATCCTACGGTTTTTGGATTACTTTTAAATATCTTCGACGGTGAATTAGACAAACAAAAATTTCTTTTAACGAACGAAATGACTTCCAATACCTAGAAGACATAGTAAAATGTGAGTTAGACGAAAGCAGTTCAGTCTAAAGCTGCACTTCTTTCTTCACATCTCAACTGCTTTTGCTTTTAGAGTGTAGGACAGGAACTGAGTTTATGATCATGTCTACCAGAGATCAGTACTGTGACGTAGCTACCACATCCGCAGCCCCCGCAGCTGCTTCGGCACGACAGCAAAAAGGGGTGTGCTGCAGCTGCCAGTTATAGTTTTTTAAAAAATACGAACAAGTACATAGCAAACAAATAATTAATCCAAAGATTCATATTTTCGTTATTCGTCATAACAAAAAATTCGTCATAGAAGACTGCAGTGTGCTAAACAAGTTCAACACAGGTAGTGACCATAGATTGGTGAGATGTAAGATGCACCTCAACACTAAACTTGAACGTGGCAAGCTCATAAGACAAACAAAATGTATTGACTTAACCAAATTAAAAAACACCATAATACTTTCAAGTTGGAACTGAAGAACAGATTCTCTGCTTTAGAAGGCCTAACATCGGAAAAAGTGGATATTTCTGAAGTTAACAGAAAAGTAACCAAAGCTCTTATGGAAACAGCAACAAAATTAGCTGGGTCTAAGAACAAGTTGCATGTGAACAAATTATCAGGAAAAACCAAAATGTTGATGCAAAAAAGAAGAGAGATGAGGACAACTAAAGAAGATGTGACTTCCAAAGTGGAATATATAGAGCTATGCAAGACAGTACGAAAAAGTATCACTGAAGACGTAAGGAAATTCAACTGTGAAATAGTGAGGAAAGCAATTGAAAACAACCAAAGCCTAAAGATAGCAAAGGGGCATCTCAGTAAGGGAAGAAAACAGATTATGGCACTGAGAAAAGAAGATGGTTTTGTAACAAGAAATAGACGCGAAATTTTGACAAGTGTGAAAGATTTCTACTCCAAATTATATGAAAGGGATGATACATGTACTCCAAACATCATGAAAGGTACCATTACCAGAGTTCTTCCAGTCCTCCCAGCAGAAGTTGCACATGCAATCAAGAACATGAAGCGGGGGAAAGCTCCAGGAGAAGATGGAATTACTGTAGACATCATACAAGAAGCAAGTGGAGAAATCGAAACAGTACTCGCCCAAATTTTCACTCGACGCCTTAATGAAGGGAAGATTCCTGAGGATTGGAACAACGCTACAATGATATTGCTACATAAAAAAGGTGACATTCAGGATCTTAGGAACTACAGACCTATCAGCCTCCTATCAGTGGTTTATAAAATCTTTACTAAAGTTCTTTCACACCGCTTGAAGGTAACACTGGACATGGCTCAACCGAGAGAACAAGCTGGATTCAGGAGTGGCTACAGCACAATAGAACATATCCACGTACTGAGAGAACTAATTGAAAGAGCGAGGGAATATGAACTTCCATTGTGCATGGCTTTTATTGATTATGAAAAAGCCTTTGATTCGGTGAAACCATCAGCAGTTACAAAGGCTCTGAAATCCTGCGGTATTGAAGATGCGTACATTAATATTTTTAATAACATCTATGAAAATGCAAGTGCAAAGATTCGGCTGTTTGAAAATACAACACACATAAAAATTGGAAAGGGAGTGAGACAAGGTGACACCAAATCTCCGAAGCTCTTTAATGCCACATTGGAAAATGTCTTTCAATCACTGAACTGGGAAAACAAAGGGATAAAGATTAATGGAGATTATCTAACCCACCTTCGTTTTGCTAATGACATAGTCATTTTTGGAACTACTCCATCAGAGCTGCAGAGTATGATCCAGGAACTTGCTGACAAGAATAAAGAAGTGGGATTAAAAATGAACTTTCAGAAGACAAAAGTGATGTTCAATGCTTTTACAAGAAATGAAGATTTATCGATTGATGGAGAAAAGCTGGAGATAACAGACACGTACGTTTATCTTGGACAGCAGATATCAAGTGAGGGTCATATTGATGAAGAAATTAATCGGCGTACAAAACTTGCCTTTAGAGCTTTTGGAAGAAACAGCATAATTTTCAAGAGCAATATGCCATTATGTCTTAAAAGAAAAGTGTTTGATCAATGCATCCTTCCAGTGCTTACGTATGGTGCAGAGACGTGGACCTTAACTAAAAGAGACATACAAAGGCTGCAGACAACTCAAAGCAGCATGGAGAGGTGCATCCTTTTTGTAACCAGGAGAGATAAGAAGAGGAACTCGTGGATCGGAAAAATGACAAGAGTGGAAGACATCATGATCAGAGTTAAATCCCTGAAATGGCAATGGGCTATACATACTGCCAGAAGGACAGATCATCGATGGACAGCCGAAATTTTAGATTGGATTCCAAGGGACAGGAAAAGACCCAGAAGAAGACCACATGGGAGATGGGTGGATGAAATTCGAAAGTATGCAGGGGTGACATGGAGGAGACTGGCACAAGACAGACCGTTGTGGAGGAAACTTGGGGAGACCTTCGTCCAGCAGTGGATTGATAATGGTTGACAATGATGATGATGATGATATACGAGCATAAGAAAGCGATTTTTCAAGTGATTTATTTTAGTTTGGGACAAAACTATTGCACGTTGCTATTGCTTTAAGTTCTTATTTATAGTAAATATGTCTATCTCATTCACTGTGGGGAAACTTTTATAGACAAGCGAACGACATCGATTTGCAAAATATGGCAAAAATACTTCCAAGTAGAACACCGTTTCGGCGAAAGAAGAGAGGAGATCGCGCGAAGAATCTTCCATAACTCAACCAGTTCTTTTTGCCCATAGTCAATTAAGCCCCTATCTCTGATGAAAAAAATGATGATTTGCTGAGTACTTCAACCATTCAAAATTTTCAAGAAAAAGAAATTCACAATAAAACAAAGCACTTTAGAAACAAGTGAAATAAAATGAGTGATTTATGAAGTTTTGTAGTTATGAACCTTAACCATTTAAATATATTTTACCGAATTCGTTTCTTGCGATAGATTGTATATTCATGTTCATCGGTTCGTGCACTATGTTAATCCTGATTGGCTGATTGATAATCTAGAATTATGTACTTCTGTTAAAACAAATTACTTGAAAGGTTAAAACTACAGGGCTCTAGGTACCCCCTTACTTTTCCAGAGACTCTCCCTGACTTCCTGACACCGAAATACTCCTCTCCGAAAAACACATCCTCCCTAGTGTTTCAAATCCTGGGAAAATGACTGTGCTTAGGAGTGCTCAAGTAAATCTTGAGAGAAGGCGCACGTTGGGATAGTTAGCCACTGGATCAGTAGTACATATTTGAAAATGGAGACTTTCTTAGAAATTACATTAGCATTTCAATACTAACACAACTAAATAAAGAACACTTACATACCATTGAGAGACGAATTTCTGAAGAGGTGGCTACATGTAAAAATGCGGGTCATTTTTGCCAAAAAATGACATTTTAATAAAGAAGTGCTATACTTAAGGTTAACTAGTATATTATTTTTACAGTGAGAAAACGTGATGCAATTTTTGAACAAGCACTCTCAATTTTGATGCATATAATATTCGGGCTCTTTTTACCTTTTCTTAAGACGTTTAACGAACACCATGTGGAACTCGGAGGGCTATAAGCAGTCTCCCGTCCCTAATTGATAACGAGGAACAGTACACCAATTAAGCAGTAAATAGTAACACTATACTAGTGATCCAATTTATTGGCGTAGGAAATATACACATAAGCGTTTCCAAGCTTTCGCACATCAACCAGATGGCTTTTTCAAGGAAGTTAGACAGAAACTGCAGTTAGAGAGACAGAAACTGCAGTTCCTGACTAACGTCGTTGAAAAAGTCATCTGGTTGATATGCGAAAGCTTGGGAACACTTAGATTTCTATTTCCTACACCAATAAATCCGATCACTAATATAGTGTTACTACTTACTCCCGTTCCTAATTGGGGTCAACTGCTCCCAGGGAAGAGAGAAAGTCACTGCCATCGGACAAATGCACCACAAAAGTTTATCCGGGACTGGAAACCAGGCACATATCGGACGAGTGATCAGAGGTCAGTGCTTCAGACGATTTAGCCATCGGAGCAGCCAATAGTGCAACTTACTGAATAACCATTGCATTAAATAACAAGTTAGTAAAATCATGCAATGCATTGATTATAATACGCTTTCCAACATACCAGAAATCATTACTCAAGTTATGAGGATAATGGCTGTGAAATAAATCTCGCTTCTGTGACCTGGCCTTTGATCCCATTTCGATGATATTCTACAGAACAGTTTCAGTATACCTTCGAAATAACATGGTACAGTTTTGTCGCAATAGAAGCATTTTTACGTACGTTATGATGCATAAGGGCTATCCCGCTTCTGTGTCCTACATTTTGACCCCATTTCGCCCATTTTCAACAGAATTCGTCCACAGCCAGGCCCCTACAACATACTAACATTTCATCTAAATCGAAGAATTTTTACGTAAGTTATGACGCATGATGGCGATGGAAGTGATTCCGCTCCTATGTCCTGACCTTTGACTCCATTTCGCCCATTTTCAACATGGTTTGTCCCCAGGTGGTCCCCTACCACATACTAAACTTTCATCGAAATCGAACTTCTTTTTTACTTAGTTATGACGCATAAGAGCAGTGGAATGGATACCGCTCCTATGTCCTAACCTTTGATCCCATTTCGTTTACTTTCAACAGCGTTCCTTCCCAGGTGATCCCCTTCCACATACCAAAAGTTCATAGAAATCGAACGATTTTTACGCGAGTTATCCTGCGGCCGGACATACGCACACAACCTGTGACGTAACGAGGCAGATGGGAATCACGACCACCTTCTGGAAAGAATGTGACGTCATAAAACTTTAATAGGATCTACACACACAACGCGTGACGTAATGAGACAGATGGCGTGACCGCGCGCCAACATCTCAAGCGCGGGATTGTGACGTCATAAGATTTCTAAGCATGGGCGACATTAATGGGACGACGCCATGACAGTAAAAACGTGGTTATTCGCGGTGGTTATTTAATCCACTAAACGAATTTTCCTAAAGTCGAGATCAAGCTAAATCGATTTCTAGTACCAGAAAACGGTAGGTTAACGACTTTCATCA
Source organism: Macrothele yani (assembly GCA_039090855.1). NCBI lineage: Eukaryota > Metazoa > Arthropoda > Arachnida > Araneae > Macrothelidae > Macrothele > Macrothele yani. The sequence continues at coordinate 6,533,606 of CM077030.1, read as the reverse complement.
AAATCCTTAGAGCCGTTTTCAAAATAAAATTTACATACAAACAAGAATTGCTCCTTTAATAGTATGGGATAAGGGCGATGGAATGGATCCCGATCCTATGTCCTGACCTTTGACCCCATTTCGTCCATTTTCAACAGGGTTCGTCCCCAGGTGGTCCCCTACCACATATTAAATTATCATCAAACTCGAACCATTTTTACGCAAGTTATGACGCATAAGGGCAGTGGAATGCATCCCGCTCCTATGTTCTGACCTTTGACCCCACTTCACCCATTTTCAATAGGGTTCATTCCCAGGTGGTCCCCTACAATATACTAACATTTCATCGACATCGAACTATATTTACGCAAGTAAGGACGCATAAGGGCAATGGAATGGATCCCACACCTATGCCGTGACCTTTGATCCCACTTCACCCATTTTTAATAGGGTTCATTCCCAAGTGGTCCCCAACAATATGCTAATATTTCATCGACATCGAACCATATTTACGCAAGTTATGACGCGTAAGGGCAATGGAATAGATCTCGCTCCTATGCCGTGACCTTTGACCCCATTTCATTCACATACAATAGGGTTCGTCCCCAGGTGGTCCCCTACCACATACTAAAATTTCATCGTAATGGATCCATTTTTACGCGAGTGATCGTGCCGACAGACGGACGGACAAAGCTGGAGCATATACGCTTCTTCAACAACCTACAGTTGGAAAGCGTAGAAAATGGTGTTCTCACAGACTTTTCTATTTTCCGTAATGTTTGAACATCTTACGAGCTTATTCATTTGAATTCCGTGTATTATTTTTTGGGGGGACCTTATCGACCACCCTGGGTTCCCTAATTTAGGGTTATTTGTTCCATGGAAGGGAGAAATCCACAGACATATGAAAAGTTTTATACAGACATATAAGAAATGTTTTCCTCGTCTTGAAAAGTTCAATAACCTCAACTTCATTTTTATTTTGCTCTTGAAGAAAGACATCACCACCGACACACTCTCTCCCTCTCTCTCACACACTTACAAACTGGAATATAGCAGCGGAATTATTTTCCGCCCACCTGAAATGGGAAACTGTGTTTAATGCTTTCTTCGGCTTTTGCTTCAAGTCGGAATCCTAAGACGTCTGAGAAATAACGGGAGTTATTTGTTTCTTCTGTCGTGGATTACAATCAATCAGCACCCGATTGGGTGCTTTGATCTCTCGCGCTTTCTCTCCGATTTCAGATGGATGTTCGGACGAACGAACAAAAATAACTGAGTGGATGCATGATCTTCTTGATGCTTCTACACTCTGGTGAATGAATGAACGTCTGAATGAAGAATAGGAGAAAAGAGAGGAGTATCTGCCTTCTTTTAGTTGCCATGGCAACAGCAGCTCTAATATTCATCACCTACGCTCAGGTAGGGCCATTATTCGTCTGGCTTGGAGAAGAATTGTAGCAAACATGTTCGTTCGACAGCACAAGTCGATTACCAGAAGCCGTCAATATCGTGTGTCGTCATTAGACAGAAAATCAGCACCACCGCGGAAAAGAATTCAGAATTCTCTGCATTTCACCAATGTTGACAAGCCTGACTTGCTTCATTCAATTCATTAGTGCGGTTTTGAAAAAGTATGAGACTCTTTACCATTTTTCGGTGGAGCTGATGCTTTGCACAAAAATCCATATCTCTTCGCTCATACTCAGTTATTTATATTATATTTCGAAGCATGTTTTGAGACTCATGTCGAAAACACATCGCTTTTATACTTACTTCCTGCCTTCTCCGTCTCATTATTTTTCTTCTGAAAGTCGCATTGGAAAAAAGACTAGTTAAACTAAGTGTATGTTGGAGTACTAAAGTTTTTCTCATACCCAGAGTTCTTGACGCAAAATATTTCGTCTAAGCTGCGAAAACGGATATTTGTGGCACCAAATACACTGCACCAGAGGTTCCCAACCTGTTTTGACCCGCGAAACCATTTCGACATTATATTGTTATCACCAACCAATTTCAACATTATATTGTTATCGCGAACCCCTTTCAATATTATATTGTTACTTCAAACCGCTTTCAACATTATATTGCTATGGCGAACCCCTTTTAGCATTATGTTGTAATCTCGAACTCCTTTCAACAATATATTGTTATCACGAACCCCTTTCAACATTACATTGATATCGCGAACTTCTTTCAACATTATAGTTATCGGGAACCCCTTTCAACATTATACTGATATCGCGAACCCCTTTGTATATTATATTTTTATCGCGAACCTCTTTCAACATTGTATTGTTATCACGAACCCTTTTCCACATTATATTGCTACCGCGAACCGCTTTCAACATTATATTGTTATCGCGAATCTCTTTCAACATTATATTGTTATCGCAACCCCTTTCAACATTATATTGATATCGCGAACCCCTTTGTACATTATATTTTTTATCGCGAACCTCTTTTAACATTGTATTGTGTTAGCGATCCCCTTTCGACATTGTATTGTTATCACGAATCCCTTTTCACATTATAATGTTATCGCGAACCGCTTTTAACATTATATTGTTATCGCGAACCTCTTTCAACATTATATTGTTACCGCGAACCCTTTTCAACATTATATTTTTATCTCGAACATTTTTCAACACTGTATTATTATCTCGAACGTCTTTCAACATTGTATTGTTATCGCGAACCCCTTTCGACATTGTAATGTTATCACGAACCCCTTTCTACATTATACTGTTATCGCGAACTCGAGGATTTCTCCACAAATGATACCTTGTGGGCGTGGATAGTCATCACGTCCCGTAAATGTAAAGCCAAATTTAATATAGCTTTCACTGTATTTATTTTCTTTTTAGTACTAGATATAATGCCAATATCTTGAACATTTTAAAGTAGTGTTTCGGAATTTTTGTCAGTTGAATACCTGTTACAAGATTTCAGAAGACCATATTGTGGCACATTTGAAGAAAGAATATCATTCTTTTGCTCCTCACGTTTTACCATGGCTTCAGATTTCATCTAGTGATCCATGATTTCACAGTAAAAATTAGTAATGGCAGGTATTTCCACTTTGAAGTTCAACATTTTTACAAGATCCTGCAACCCCAACGCTACCTTAACGATGCACAGACTTTCGATGCTCTGAGAGTACCGGTGAACAAGAGCAGCACATGCGCAATCTGCAAGGTCATCGCACAAGCTAAAGACAAACCGATTTGCTTCTACGTGAGAGTCAGGTAAAACGAACTATTCCGTGACGTTGTGATGACCAGGAGCAGTCTTTCCCTCGTTGAGGGTTTCCGTCATACACGGATGTTTCTGAAACATAATACTACACCGATCACTCCCCAATGCATGCTGGCTATGTAAGAACGCGTGTTCCAAGCGATGTTATACATTCCTGTAGTACGGTGAAAAGAACGGCATGAACATATGCATCAACCCAATGTATGCTTCATATAGGAGAGAACGAGGCTGTCTCAAAATATTTCTCACATTATTTTACTTCGAATTTCTGTTTAGGTTCCTCATTTATACTAGGTATTTTCTGTAGGTGGGAACATTTCTTTTGTAGTTGTGCTCGAATAATTATTCGGGTACGACTAAAAAAGAAATAAGATCCTTATGTAAATGCAAGAACTAAGATTCAGCAGTTTTCCATAGCGTGAAAACTTTATCTAAGTTTCTTCACGTAAGTATTAAACAAGTTAGTAAAATCATGTAATGCATTGATTATGATATGCTTCCCAACATACCAGAAATCATTACTCAAGTTATTACTCAAGTAATAAAGATAATGGCTGGGGCATAAATCTAGCTCCTGCGCCCTGACTTTTGACCAAATTTCGATGATATTCAACAGAACTGGAATAACATACTAGCGTTTTGTCGCAATAGAATCATTTTTAGTCAAGTTATGAGGATAATGGCAGCGGAATACATTTTGCTCCTGTGCCCTGACCTTTGACCCAATTTTGATGATACTAAACAGGATCAGTTCAGTACATCTCTGGAATAACATGGTGAAGTTTTGCCGTAATCGAAGCATTTTTACATAAGTTATGATGCATAAAGGCGATGAAATGAATTCCATCCTATGTCCTGACCTTTGATCACATTTTGCCCATTTTCAATAGGGTTCCTTTCCAGGTGGTTCCCTACCACATATTAAAATTTCATCGAAATCGAACCATAAGCGAGTTATCGTGCGGACAGACGGACGTACAAAGCTGTTGCAGATACGTTTCTTCAGCCTACGGTTGGAAAACGTAAAAAAAAAAAAGAAACGCATTATGGTGCATCAAAAGTTCGTCGCTTTTGCAGGTAAAACTTTTAATGACGCAGGAAATCCGTGAATACTCACCTCATTGCGCAATGAGTAGGTCATTGTTTTCCATAGTCATCTTGCAAACGTTCCACCAGAACTTCGATCCCACGACGTCATTGCTCGGCAGGTTTCGAGGGCAGAAATTCTCTGATCCCAGATTACACATCTACCACTGAAATTAAATGTCGTCCTTGTGGGTGATGGGATATGGAGCGAAACAGGTGTTAGTCGAATGGCGCACATTGAGAACTGTATGTGGGATGTGGTAGTCCAATTCCCGTAGTTTTTGACGGACCATCCTGAATGTGTGCCTTGGGGGACATTATTCACTTGCGGCAACGCCCGTTTTCTATTGGACCGTTGCAGTTTTTTGGCGAAAAGGTTCCAGTTTACAGCCTGGCCGTCTGGCAGTAGATCCCAGTGCACATGACTAATGGAATTCTACAAGGCGCACAGCATGACTTTCCTCTGGAGCAGCCACTTTACACCCCGGGCTGTGCTTCCTGGCATTATTACACCTAATTTTTCCTAGTGGTAGCATAATGTAGAAATATCCACGATTCATCACCTTTAACGATACAACGATAAACCTATCGTTCGGTAGAGTTGACAGTAATCTGTGACAGAGGGTGACATGTTGTTCCGTCTGCTAGGGTGTCGTTTCGTGGGGAACCATTCGATGGCGCCTTTAGAAGAAACCAAGCTGGTGCAGGTGACGAACTATGGTGTATTGAGAAGATCCCACCTCAGACCCCCATTGTCACGTAATAGTGCAGGGGTTCTCTATCACAGCTTCCACCAGCGTGTCAGTGTTTGTGGTCGTGATCATCCTGAACTCGGCTTGTCTACGAGACTGGTGTCCCCAGGATTGAAACGCGGGAACCATTTTCGAGCAGTGCTACTGCCCACTGTTTCCTCGCTTTCAAATGCATAAATTTCTCTCTTTGCTGCTGCTGGGCTTAACTAATTTTTCTACTAAGGGCTTAGGACACACGAACAACACATTTATTCACCTCCATCCTTTGATCATCCGATAACGCAATGTGGTTTCGTGACAAATTCACGTCATGAACCTCGTGCGTTCCAAGTTATCGCGGTACCTATTCAATGCTGGCATGTGTTGCACATAGGAACACGGAGGCCCAACGTTACGTGTAGTTTAAAGCATAACGAACTTTTGACCTCGCTTTGATATTTTTGTTTGTGGATATAATACAATTTGGAATATTGCAGCAGTCTGACTGACTATTATGGGTGTGGAGGATGCCAAAGGAACGCTACCTTTGCGACTGTGTTTTCTTTCAGAATTGGAGGTGTAAAGAAATTATTTATTTCACCTGGTGGTACAGATACAATGACAGGATAAACACACATAGTTGTTTAGTATTGTCAGGCAGACATAGACAATAGATTCATTCTACATCAACAATGTACATAGTGAACATGGTATACAGTATACCAAATAATCAATTAACACAGAGAGAGTCAGTGATGATCATTTAACACATTGAGAGCCAGTGTCGAAAGACAAACACAAACATCCATGCCTTATCAGGGATTCGAACCCAGACCCCCCCATGGACGAACCATCAGCAGCCATCGCTTAGACAACTGCGCCATCTGGGGCGGCGGCAATTGTATTCAGCCAACTGTGATGTTTGGTGAAAGAAAGATCATGCTCTGAAGCAGTTTTCATGGTTTGTGCTTTGCACCCTATTTTGAATATCAGACAGTTTTAATCCTGCGGCTTATAATGAAATTCTTCATAATGCTCTGCTGCCGACATTATCGCAGCACTTTGGTGACGGCCCTTTCCTCTACCACGAGAATAATGCTCCCCATCCACAAAACGAGGTTCATGCAGGAATGGTTTAATGAGACGGTTGTGGAACAACTTGACCGGCCTGCACAGAGCCTTAATCTCAAAACAATATAAACCCTTAGGGAAGAATTCAAATGTGTATAACGTACAAGTTTGCCCGCGTCGGGCGTCGAATCCGAGCTACCCTCACTCCGGAGTAAGTCACTCTCCCAACTGAGCTAAGCGAACATGTGCTCTCACTGCTATCTGCCTTTATCTCAGCGTCCTGCGGTGCAAGCACGTCAAATATACCCTCCCCCCGAAAGAAGGCTGTGGTATGGCCCATGGGTTATCCGGGACCATGAGTCGCTGTAGGTAGTCATCCCATGAAGAACGTGCATTTGAGAAATCCCAGACAATTTGGTGTGGTGTGTGGAACGTAACATCACACTGGTTTATTTTTTCGAAGCACTGAAAAAGAGATTCTCATTTTTCCTGTCTCGCTGTGTGGAAAGAACATCACATCATTGCGAGAAACTTAACAGCCGGGTCATCCTGGAAGTTCGGGCGCCAATATAACGTACAAATTTGTCCGCGCCGGTTATCGAGCTCAGGTCATCTCACTCCGGCGCTAGTCGCTCTCCCAACTGAATTACGCGGACATGTGCTCTCACTGCTCTCTGCCTTTATCTCACGTGCGTCCTGCAGTGCAGGCACGTCACAAATGCGACTGCGAGACAAACCGAACCCCTCTACATCGATGACGAATCTAACTAATGTGCTTCTGATAGAATGTCAGGCAATTTCCCCAGAAATCTAAGTCTAGTAGAAAGCCTTCCTAGCAAAGGAAGGACCAACTTGATATTAATTAGTTTCTTAACACAGGGAGCTGGTGGTTATTTAAATGTCGAAATGCTTGTGATCAGACAACGCAATTACCTCAATACAACAGTTTACCGGGGAAAACTGATTAGGACTCAAATAAGTTTTGATCACCATATATTAACAGAAAGTACGCTAATCATTTTGCGAAGTGCCATATCTGAAATATTAAATACCACATCAAAGCACATCTTTTGGACACCGCGAATATCTTTATATGTAATTCAATATGCTATGGATCATTTATTGATTTCTTGAAATTCAAAATACTTTTATGTCGTCCATTTGTAATATTTATGCTATCAATAAACAACCGTAAGTATATTTCGTAGGTGCTCCGTAGGTAAAAGATTTAAAACAAAGAAATCGAATTTTTCGTTCCCTGAACGCCTTTGTAGTGTAATCATTTCGTGTCCACCCCGTTCTGTGATTTCTAAATTACGATCAAAACAAAAGTAAAAAATATCCAGGAACGTGAGAGCATTTTCTTGCGCGAGAAAACACATCAACCAGAGAATAGTTATTCAAAAAGAGTGAACATAACATGACCTCCGTCTGCATTTCGCAATCAAAGTCAATGGTTTGAAAGAATTCTATGTATGGAAAATCTCAGTGTTTGTAAGAACTCTGAAAAGGATATCGGAGAAACTTCCAGAACGTTTTCGAATTTTCAATCGCTCCTTTAATAGCGTTTCTTTTGCTCAGAACATTTATTTTGATAATGTCACGTGGCAGCAAAAGAAATATTTACTCTAATAGCTATTCCTTGCCATCATTTTGTCATCTCATAGATTGTTTTCAGGATGACTAGCTCTCTTTATTTCCTGAGATTTGGAACACAACTTTGCGCCTATTAAAGTTGCCCAGAAATATATCTGTTAGTTTTCTATTTCTGTACTTCCCTTAATACTATCATTACGGTCACTACCATGACTCTGTGTATGCGCTCCGGGATTTTACAGGTAGCGACATAAATTCTGGACTTTCGTTACTTCTAAATACCCGGTTAAATAAAGAAACGTACCTGGGCAGATCATTAGGCATATTTCAAATTACTTCCATAGCTTTCCAAATTACGAAATAGTAAATGAAATGAATGAGCGTTTTTTCTTTGAACTTTTTCTGAATCATTAAGAAGAAGGCTACGGTAAAATTAATTTTAAATACTCATACGGTAGGAATGAATATTTAAAATAAGTTTAAAAATTTTTCAAAAAGAAATGCATTTGAACAAAGCAGGCGCGATTACCCAGAAAACATTTGCTTCTGGAGTTAATTCCGTTATAGTTTAAGGAAGAAAGGAGCTGAACATATGGGGATTACTCTTCAAAAATTGATCTAAAATTAAATGAAATAATGCAGGAACTGTTCGTATTTCAAATTATTTACAATTGACTTTAGAAAAAACAATATGAAAAATAGATAATGCTCTAGAAAAGTTTGTAATTCAAAGAAAAACAAGTGCGCTACGCAGGCCAGATTATTCTAAATACTCTCAGTACCATAAAGTATTTTTGTTTTGTTACAAAGCGAAAAGTAATTAAAAAGTTTCAGTGGATTATCCAGAAAAGCACGAAATCTGTTGCATGTCCATAAATATTTCAAATTTCATTTATTTCAATTTTAGAAATATGATCAATCACAATTGTGCAAATAGTCATTTCGGGAGGATTTTTGCAGATTTGAAAGGGAAAATGTTAAACAAAATAGAAGATCCTTATATGAAACAAATAAAATTACAGAAAATTAAATCATGAGCACATTTCCCCCTGTGTTTTAAAAGGGGAAATTATTATGTGTATCAGAAAAGCTAAGATCTCTTTATGTTTTAGATGATATTCTTAATGCTTTAAAATTATTTAACGAAATGATACAGGTTATGTAACAGCTATTCATACTTCAAATTGTTACTGATATATTTCCTAAAGAAAAAGGATTAAGGAAAACAGATAAGATAAACAGTAACGATTTGGTTTTGAAAATATTTGAGCTACATCTTTAAAAGAGAAATGATTGAATCCAAGGTGTTCACATTACGTTTCCAAGGTGTTCACATTATTATGACCAACCTCTGTAATTTATTAGAAGATTTCGTGTTTGTACCATTCTCCCTAAATCCTGTCTCACTGACTGTGACCTCACTGAAGATAAACGAAAACTTTTGCTAAAGAAATGGCAGTTATTGAAGATTAAAGTACATTTCTCATACTGTACGTTTCTGTTCACCACGTTATGATTTGCTTGGAAGAAAGAGTTAATATCCCAAATGTCGTGCTATATGTTTCAAACATTCAAACATTGAGATTGCAAAGTAGTTAAAAACTTTAGGTTAGACATGCTCAGTTTCTTGACTTCGATTGATATTTCATCTTGTTATCGATGCATTTAATGTCAAACTTTGAAAGATCTCAGCTAGCCGAATAAAATAAATAGAACGAACTGTTTGAAAGTTCAGGTTTTTAAAAAGCAAAAATTAAAATACGTTGGAAATACCGAAGAAATAGAATTTACTGTAATTGGACGAAATATTGAAACCTTTTGAACATGAGAAACCCCCCAAATTCCCAGACACACTGCATCGTAGAGATAACTTCCTCACTTCGCTGGAATTTTCAACGCCATTTGGTGTACTAGAATGTATTATTTGATAGGAAAAAAGCCAGTCTTCTTCACAAGCAAACTACAACGTGGAAAACAGAAATGGACAGTATGAGATGCATACTGCAATCTTAAATTAAAAATACCAAACACTTTAGCTTTTTGATCAAATTAAGATTAGGACTAATATCAATTATATTGAATAGCTATGTTATGTCTTTAGACAAGCAACCAAAAGTCTTCCAGTCAGTCATGTTATATCAGTGGCTATGTTATATCTTTAGACAAGCAGCCAAAAGTCTTTAAGTCAGTGACATAGGAAGGCTTATACCATTATCTAAAAAACTCTGTTGTACCCGTGCCACGGAACCGAGATGCGGTCATCCTGCTACCGAATGGAAAAACAGTGTAACGAGTATTTCGTTTATCACTTGTCCGAGTCCCTGCAAGTGATTTTGGCCCAGTGAATTTGTAAGGAAAAAAAGCCTACTCTGGAAAAAAATCCAGTTCACTCATCAGGTACCCGGAATTAATGAATCCATCAGCCGGACTTTATAGCTAAACATTTGAAGGGAGATAATGAAATTTCCTGAGATTTTACGAAATGTCGTCAGGGACGAAGAGGGTGAAATTTCAACAATTAGTCCAAATAATTGTAATCTGTTCATCGTATAGGCATACTGAGATCAACCCGAATATCTGAAGCCCCATACTTGTAGATGTCATTCAATTCAATGGATAGTTGTTCGATATCAGATTTCCATCTTTTATGCACTGAGTGGCCACTTTATTATGACCGCCTGACAGTTTTAAGCAAATGAGCTATGGCTGCACGCTGTTGCCGCCAGAGGGCGAGGCTAGTATAAAAAGGGAAAGCGTAGTGTTTGCGACAGTAGTAGAAGTGATTTTTGGGTGACGAGATGGGTAAAAAATGCAATTTGATGGACTTTCAACGTGGGATGATTGTAGGAGCTCGGAGCCATGGAGCGAGTATCACCGAAATCGCCGCATTCGTGAAATGTTCCAGAGCAGCTGTTGTTAAAGTATTTAAAGACTGGACTGTCAGCCAAAAAACTGGGTCTCTATGTGCAACGTGTGGTCGTCATCGACTAGTGACTGCTCGGGCGGAACGGAGAGTTTCCAGACTGGTAACAGACAACATAAGGACAACAATGCAGCAAATTACAGACAATCTTAATCAAGGATCCCCTCAAATGATCTTTTCACGCACTGTTCGCCGTACAGTGCATCGGATGGGATATGGCAGCCGAATGCCAGTTCGAACACGTTTACTGTCTGCAGTTAACAAGAGAAAACGTCTCCAGTTCGCACAGGAGCACAAGGATTGGACAATCGATAATTGGAAACAAATTATATGGTCCGATGAATCACGTTTTCAGTTGCACCATGCCGATGGCCGAGTGAGAATTTGGCGGAAACAGCACGAAGGCATGGACCCCAAATGCATTGCTACAACCCTTCAAGCTGGTGGAGGCAACGTTATGCTTTGGGGAATGTTTTCCTGGCATGCTTTGGGCCCTTTAATTCGTGTTGATCAACGTGACAGGCACATCATATCTAAACATCGTTACGGACCAAGTGCATCCTGTCATGTGTATGGTTTTTCCTAATGGCGATGGCTACTTTCAACAAGATAATGCGTCCTGCCATAGTGCTCGTATTGCACAGGATTGGTTTCAGGAACATGCCGGTGAGTTTACTTTGCTTAGGTGGCCCACGCAATCTCCAGATCTCAACCCCTTGATAATTTGTGGGATGATGTTGAACGAGCCATCAGACAGCTGGATCCACAACCCTGCAATCTCACACTCCTGTAAAGTGCTATTCATCAAGCATGGTTTCAGATCCCACAAACCACCTTACAACATGTCGTGGAGTCAATGCCACGAAGAATCGAAGCAGTATTAAAGACAAAAGGTGGCCCAACGAAGTACTGAGGGGGTGGTCGTAATAAAGTGGCCACTTAGTCTATATAACAACACCCACATACGTATATGTTATGCTATGGTGACTGCTGTGCTGTGTATGACATTGATTTGTCAGAAGTAATATTTCAACGTGGCGTTGTATTCAAACATCAATAATTTAGGTTCCAGAAATGATGAAAAAACAAATGGCTAACTTAATGATGAACGCCAAGTGAACAGGCAGTTTGAAAATAACCTGCAATGGCGGCAGTAAAGACAAACGATTTCATGATCTTACGTTATCGACATATCATTGCAATACCAGTACATAACGATATACACAGATGATCCGTTCCGTTATGAAAACCCCCAGCCTAGAGAAGTGAGCACGTCTGGACACCAAACGGTGGCTCAGGTGAAGTTCACAGGCCAGTATATATACAACCCGAGGACCGGCCTTCGGTCAGTAGAGTGTTCGGAGTCAGAATTGGAAAATCTACCAATTTATCGGAGTTTGATAAATGACAAATTGTGCTGGCACGGCGCTTCGAAACTATGATATTGGAAAGGGTGAGGCTTCTGAGTTGTTTACGTGCCACTGTAGTGAGTATGTATCAAAAGTGGTGCAAAGATGGCTCAACGACGAACCGTCGTTGAGCCGGTGTGTCATCCGCAGATCATTGATGCCAAAGGGGAGCGGAGATTGTCGCACATTGTTCACAGCGACCGCAGGGCCACAGTGCGACAAATCACCCACAGCTACAAGAGTGGTGATCAGGGTAATGTGTCACAGCACATAGTTCATCGCAGCCTTCTGCGGCGCATGGGCCTGCGTAGCCGAAGACCCAGCTGGGTCCCCATACTCACTGCACGTCATCGCTACAATGCATGAAATAGCCCCAAAGTCATCGAGATTGGACCGTGGATGATTGGAAGAAAGTCGCTTGGTCTGACGAATCAAGTTTCCATGTGCATCACGTAGACGGCCGAGCACATATTTCATTGTGTATTCAAATCCCAACTGAAATCAGACGTCTCATCCTATTTAGAAAGCTTTCTAAACGATGTTATTTTCAAAAAGGCCTCAGGCCCTTTTCAGTAAATCTAGTATTTCTTTGTGTATTCAAATAATCCCAAATGAAATGAGACGTGTCGTCTTTTGCACTTTAAATGAAATCTGTGTAGAAGGCTTTCTGAAAGATGTTTTTCTCCAAAAAGCCTACGGAACTCTTTTCTGAAATTGCTTTCTTTGTACATTCAAATTGAAATTTTACGCATGCAAAAAGTTTTTTGTGCTTCAACTGCAACTTGCAGAAATGGTCTAAGCGTTATTTCCAAAAGGGCCCCGAAAACTTTATTTTGTTTCATTTCTTGTTTTTAAGAAAAAGAGTTTTTCATTTTCCTTCATCAAAAAATCTCCTTTTCCTTCGATAAAATTCCACTTTTTGTTTTCAGTTCTTTTTACATAAAATTAAAGAAATAAGCAGTTACTCAAAGGACTCCTGGAGCCGTTTTTAAAATAAAATCGTTTAGAAAGCCTTTTGTACAGGTTGCATTTCAATACAAACATTGTCACATCTGCGCTCAATAGGGATTTGAATACACAAAGAAATATATAATTTGCTTTAAGTCTTCACTGGCCATTTTGGAAATAATAGATTTTTGAAAGCATTCCCTGTAGGTTATTGAAGTACAGAAAAATTAACATTTGCTTTCAGTTGGGATTTGAATATACAATGAAATAAGCAATTTGGATATTTGTTTCTTGCAATTAAATAAGCAATTTGGATATTTGTTTCTTGCAATTAAATAAGCAATTTGGATATTTGTTTCTTGCAATGAAATAAGCAATTTGGATAACGTTTCTTGCAAATTGGCTAAACTTGTTTTACTAGTTTAGTGAATCGTTTAACAGTTTTCCTAGTTTAGTGCGATACGACAAAGGGTGCTGCTCCCCACTGTTGCAGCGCCATTTTGTCGTATCGCACTTCTGTCTCATCGCCCTTTTGTCGCGTTGCCCTTTTGCCGTTCGCCTTTTTGACATTCGCCCTACTCTCGTCGTGCGCCCTTTTGTCGTGTAACCCGGCGGTGTTATGCTAAGGGAGATGTTTTCTTGGACAATTTAGGCCCCATTATCTCAATAGCATAATTCCTGATAGCTGTTAGGTATCTGAACAAGGCTGCGGACCAAGTTCATCTATTCATGGCAACTGTGCTCCCTGCTGGTGATGGCCATTACCAACAGGATAATGCGCCACGCCACACTACTAGAATCGTAAAGGAGTGGTTAGAGAACTATGCTGGAGACTTTCTGTTAATGCTCTGGCCTCCAAATCCACCTGACGTGAACCCAATCGAGCATTTGTGTTTCGACTTGGAAAAGCGGGTTCGCGCTAAATCATCACCACCCGGAAATGTACAGGAACTGGAGGACCTGCTGTAGACATTATGCTACCAGATGCCCCATGATACCTACTTCCACCTCATCGAATCAATGCCTCGCCGAGTGGTCGCTGTTTTGCAGGCTAGAGGGTGTCCTACAAATTATTGGGTAGGTGGTCATAATGTAATTGCTCATCGGTGTATGTAAGTAGTAATTCTTGTAAAGGCACATGTTTGGCTATCCACAAGATGAAGACAGCGGTGTATTACGTCACGGAAGAATTGATCTATCGTTCATAATCAGAAGAACTCAATGTCCTACTAGCGTAACGTTCACATGAAGGATAGCTCTCGTTCCAGGATATTTGATCGCATCAGTAACTATATCGATTAATGTTACCCGCGTTTCGGTCACCATCAAATACAGTTCTCATTTTAGCGATGTCGACAGCTAACAGGCTTGAAAATGTAGTTGTTATAAGCGAAAGTAGAGGGATTCACCCAAAATCTACACTGGTGTCAAAAATTAACGTGACAAACACAAAATCGTGAATGACGTAAAATCCCCTCGCCAGAGTCAAATAACAGTTGGCACGGACGTACATATATTGATAACGGAACAATACACAACAATAAAAGAATCTCATCACCGTAGCGCATGTCAGCAGGCAGTCCAAAAGTGATGCAGAAAATGGCGCGGATTTCGAGGATCTAAGAGGGAGTGTGATTACCCTTAAAAAACATACAGCTTGCACGATAAGTCCTCGTACTGTTCAAAAAAGCTCGGAGGAGTAAGTGTTAGTACCCCACCAAGGCGTGCAGGTGCCCCAAGAGAGTTTTGGGAAGGGGGACTTGCTACTGCTGTTCCTATGGCATTCAGACGTGCTCTATTGGGTTCAGATCCGGATATCGCGAGGGCAATTCCATCATGTGAATATCCTTCGGCTACAGGTATTCGTCGACTAGATGAGCCCTATGGAGACGCGCGTTGCGGTCAATAAAAAGAAACTGGAGACCAACAGCTTCCCAAAAATCCATACACACGGCTCTAGGATGATATACCTCTAGCGTGTAGCAGTCTGGGTGTGTCGCAGAAACACGTGCACCACAGTGCGTGTGTTTCTGCGAGGCACCCAGACTGCTGCACGCTAGAAGGATATCTAGCGTGCCCATATGGCGCCAACCCAAACCAGGAGTTTTCCACTAGTGAAGTGGTCAATGTTATAACGTTGGATGGAAGGTTTCGGCTTCCACCTCTCCAAATGTACACACGTCGATAATTCATCCGTGTTTAAGCTGCATCGTGACTCGTCACTGAAGAGAACATGGGTCCATTGATCAGGGATCGAGGGGATGTTGCCGGGCCAATTTCAAACAGAAATTTCTGTGCGATGCGCTAGTCGGATACACACCATTGCCCTTCTTGCACAAAGACCTCTCTTATGGTGTCTTCTCTAAACTGTTTCCCTCGACATCCCTGTTCCCGTAGCAGAGGAGAGCTCCTTCTAGTGTTCCCTGATTATCGACTCTCTACGGTGACGCTACGAGCTTTTAGAGACAAATATCGGTCGTCCCTCTTTTTGTGGTTAGCATGAAAGATACCAGTACAAGAGTTCCTCCAGTCCTTCCAGCAGAAGTTGCACATGCAATCAAGAACATGAAGCGGGGAAAAGCTCCAGGAGAAGATGGAATTACTGTAGACATCATACAAGAAGCAAGTGGAGAAATCGAAACAGTACTCGCCCAAATTTTCACTCGATGCCTTAATGAAGGAAAGATTCCTGAGGATTGGAACACCGCTACAATGATCCTGCTACATAAGAAAGGTGACATTGAGGATCTCGGAAACTACAGACCTATCAGCCTCCTATCAGTAGTTTATAAAATCTTCACTAAAGTTCTTTCACACCGCTTGAAGGTAACACTGGACATGGCTCAACCGAGAGAACAAGCTGGATTCAGGAGTGGCTACAGCACAATAGATCATATCCACGTGCTGAGAGAACTAATTGAAAGAGCGAGGGAATATGAACTTCCATTGTGCATGGCTTTTATCGATTATGAAAAAGCCTTTGATTCGGTGAAACCATCAGCAGTTACAATGGCTCTGAAAACCTGCGGTATTGAAGATGCATACATTAATATTATTAATAACATCTATGAAAATGCAAGTGCAAAGATTAGGCTGTTTGAAAATACAACACACGTAAAAATTGGAAAGGGAGTGAGACAAGGTGACACCATATCTCCGAAGCTGTTTAATGCCACATTGGAGGGTGTTTTTCAGTCGCTGAGCTGGGAAAACAAAGGGATAAAGATTAATGGAGATTATCTAACCCACCTTCGTTTTGCTGATGACGTAGTCATTTTTGCAACTACCCCATCAGAGCTGCAGAGTATGATCCAGGAACTTGCTGACAAGAGTAAAGAAGTGGGATTCAAAATGAACTTTCAGAAGACAAAAGTGATGTTCAATGCTTTTACAAGAAATGAAGATTTATCGATTGATGGAGAAAAGCTGGAGATAACAGACACGTACGTTTATCTTGGACAGCAGATATCAAGTGAGGGTCACATTGATGAAGAAATTAATCGGCGTACAAAACTTTCCTGGAGAGCTTTTGGAAGAAACAGCATAATTTTCAAGAGCAATATGCCATTATGTCTTAAAAGAAAAGTGTTTGATCAATGCATCCTTCCAGTGCTTACGTATGGTGCAGAGACGTGGACCTTAACTAAAAGAGACATACAAAGGCTGCAGACAACTCAAAGCAGCATGGAGAGGTGCATACTTGGTGTAACCAGGAGAGATAAGAAGAGGAACTCGTGGATCCGAAAAATGACAAGAGTGGAAGACATCATGATCAGAGTTAAATCCCTGAAATGGCAATGGGCTGGACATACTGCAAGAAGGACAGATCATCGATGGACAGCCGAAATTTTAGATTGGATTCCAAGGGACAGGAAAAGACCCAGAAGAAGACCACATGGGAGATGGGTGGATGAAATTCGAAAGTATGCAGGGGTGACATGGAGGAGACTGGCACAAGACAGACCGTTGTGGAGGAAACTTGGGGAGACCTTCGTCCAGCAGTGGATTGATAATGGTTGACAATGATGATGATGATGATGATGTGTCATTGTACCAGTCTTTTGGTTAGTGCTCTGGTTTCAAGGAACTGTCTCCAGAGATTATAGCCATCTTGTTACCTCATCTGCGACTTTCTTGCTTCCAATCTACCGATCGCTCTCCATAGTAAAGAATCTTCTCAGCCATGGTGCGGAGCCATTCTTCCGCTAGCCACCCAACTGAAGCTTCAATTTCCGCACCGTTCTCAGGACAGTGCATGTCAGGGTCACGTACCTGCCAATTCGATGGCATGTGCTCGTCATTTGCATATTTTCATAGGAACTAAATGTTGCTTGGGTACGTCGACTTAGCGTGTCCCTTTGCACAAAAATCGTTACAATCGGTCGTCTCGTTTTGGACGTAATCTCAATTTTGTATTTCTTAAGTTAATTGTGTACACCAGTGTAGAAAGTACAAGAATTATGTTTTAGATTCACGATTAGAACTTGCAGGAGAAAATAAAGTGTTTATTAAAAGTTTAAAAGTTAAAAACACCATGGGATCTTTCGCGGCTGCTACATTCACATCCTCAGATGGAAAAACCCGAGTGCTCGGAATCCGACAGTTCGTTGCCACTTAATCAGAAGAAATACCCGATAACAGAGGAAAAACACAATCATATTAAGGCTACATGTATACATAATTTTTAGTTCATGACTTCTATAGCTAAACAATAATCTCCTCGGTTGATGTAAGGAGGCAGAAAGTTACTCATTACATCAAATATTAAAGTTTTGAAATATATACATATTTTCAGTAAGTAGTAATGAGGTTCTGGAGGGTGGAACCACAAGGATGGTTGTCTCGCTCCAAATGGGAAAGTGTGAGCCTTTATTGACCAAGCGAGAGAGGGCTGTAGATTGTGAACATATTTTCACACTGTACTTATGCTCAGGTAGTCTAGTTTTTTATCTTCTTGAGGACATACCAATATAAATACAGTCGTTGTCATCGTTCTCTCTCGCTTTAAGGGGAATGCAGTACAATCCATACTTATCAAACATATCAACACTATCTCTATCTTTTTTAACATTAGCGAGGATGTTCTGAGTTAGAGTGCCAAACGACAAATTATAGCGGTGGCACACATTTTTCAGGATATTAGCACATTGTGGTATGTAATCCATAGCTCCATCGAATTTGGTGGGGTGACTCGCTTTTGTTAGAGTTGTGAATGCCCATCTTTGAACCTTCCACAAGATGCGATCAACATGCGTTTTAGAATAGCCATGTGCAAGAGCAAGATTATAAATCCTCTGCAACTCAGTCCTGCGTTAAGGATGTTGCTGTAGCAGCCACGAAAGATCTCATGGTGTTTTTAAATTTTTAACTTTTAATAAACACTTTATTTTCTCCTGCAAGTTTAAATCGTGCATCTAAAGTAGAATTCTTGTACTTCGTTTGATTTACAGCACGAATATTTTACTGCATTGGACACCAGTGTATTTTAGGAAGAATAAGCTGGATGATTTGTTTTCTCTCATGTAGTATTACAGGAAAATGGGAACGAAGCTTGTCAGCATTCGATCACTGAAACGCTTTTTTATAATGGATTTGTTTCTTGATCAGATCACTCTATTTAAGTCCATAGCATATGGAATTTTCTGACGGTACATAACTATTTTGATTTCTCACCTGACATTTCTGAGCAAAGCAATATTCAGCTTGCTATCTGCATGTGATACCAGGAAACCTGAACTGTTAAAACTTAAGAGGAACGATCAAGTGTACGTACATTCACGTGTGTGGGATAATAATACTTGCTTCAACGTAGATGTTTCTGTTTCAAACCAATACCCCAAATGATCGGGACTGTAAAGCACTATTCTGATTGCAGACTAAAGCTTAAACCTGTCGAAGTAAATTGTCTCACTATAAACCTTACTGAATTAGCTTATTGATTTGTTAAATAGCATCACTCGTCCGCAGCTGGCATTTAAATAATATTCATCCACTAATTAAACATCACAAACCATAAGATGCAATACCGCCAAGCACCTTCATCTCACATCTGGAGAGAATTTTGGACAAAATTCAAGTACGAGGACACGGGAATTTCTACTGGAGGACAAAGATTCAACTGTCTGTGTTTTGCAAATGACATTGTGCTGATTGAAGACGAGGAAATGAAAATGGATCAAATGGTACAAGGACTGAATAGAGAGGGTAAAAGATATGAACTAAAGATGAACATCGAAAAGACAAAAAAAATGGTATTTGGTACAAAAGAGATCAGGAAAAAGATCACTCTGGAAGGCAAAGAACTTGAAAATGTGGAAAAATTCACTTATCTCGGAAGATGTATTAATGACTTAAAGAGCTAAAAAAAAATTCAATTAGAATTGCAAAGGCTATAAGAGTGTTAAAAGTCATAGATAAAATTTGGAAGAGCAGAGCTGTTAGCCTCAAAACTAAGTTAAGCATTCTCGAGACATGCATCTTCAGCAGCATGCTATATGGATGCGAGACTTGGACATTGACAAAGGAAACAGAGAGAAGATGACTCGCTTTTGAAAGAAAGTGCTATCGTAGAATCCTACAACTCGGATGGACCCAGAGGATAAGATATGAAGAAGTGTACAGAAGAATACAACTGAAAGACACACTGTTCCAAAAAATCATACATAAAAAACTAAAACTTAAGAGGAACGATCAAGTGTACGTACATTCACGTGTGTGGGATAATACTTGCTTCAACGTATTGGACACATCTGCAGATTGAAAGACAGAAAGATAAAGTAATTGGTGTTTAGCTTAATGAACGGAAGAATTGCAAGAGGACGCCCTCACCGTGTGTGGGCTGGCGATACTAAAGACTGGTGCGGTGGAACTCTTCAAGAACTGAACCACTCTGCAATAAACAGACTTCAATGGGGCAATATAGTCAAAATGGCAACAGTTGTTACACCAAGTATATAAGACTAAAATAACTATCCGTTCCTACGGGAATTGTACCCATGGTTGATGATGATGCTGATGAGAAACCATATTGGCCAGAAGAATGTGAAAGAAATTGTACTTACAAGAAGTAAGTAGTCGAACAGTTGTTACACCAAGTATATAAGACTAAAATAACTATCCGTTTCTTTGCGTAAGGAATTTAACGTACATTTTCCCAAGTTCTTGCTTATTGACGGATGGCCTTTCAAGGCAAACAGTACAGAACAACCAAATAGTTTGGTCACAAAACACACGCAACGAGACACAATCCTCTCTCTTTCTCAGCAACACAATATTGAGATAGCTTCATACCTTAGCAAGAGCTATTAACAAAAATTTACAACGTCGTGCTCGCAAATAACATAAACTAGTATTTCAGTCAACGTACGACAAACGAATGAGCGACTATACAAGTCAGAGTGAATTCGTGACTATCTTCAAATCAAATCTCTCGTAAAAATCAAATTGTCTATCTGCTACAAATGAAATCATCTTTCTGCTTCAGATCAAATCGTTTTTATGTCCCCGCACATTTCAAGGCAGGGACTTTTACCCTTAGTATAGCATAGGCCATTATATGTACTTTTACCTGTTTTGCCAAACATAAATTCATCGAGAGAGAAAATGCGGCGTTCAACCTGCAAAACGTTTAAAGGGAATAAACCAAAATTTATATAAGAAAACCGGAACTAAAGAAGAAGGTTAAATTAGAGTATACGGTTCCTTTGAGGATTCAACGACCTGTGAACCCCTAAATATATAATCAATTTCCTATTCCTAATTTGGTGCTACTTGTTCCAGAGGGTGAACAGAGCCCAGTGCTGTGTGTTAGGAGCACCACGTATGTTCCATCTAAGGTGAGAATCTTGACCCATCTTGAATAATTAGAAAGAAACCCGTTCCTCTGACACGTCGGATGCAAGGAGGGGGCGCATACAAGGCGTTTTTACATTTAGAATAGAACAAATAAATTTAGTACAGCAAAATGCAGTAACCGGTTTTCCAGAGCGTTTGAAAATCCAACATTAACAGCTGAAAAAAGGCAGTTAAATGGATATAGTAAAAGTGCATTCTGGTATCACGTAATGAAAAAGTGATAAACAAGAAAAACAATGAAATCGAAAATGCACAAAGTGAAAAAAAAACCTGATGGCAGAGATGACTTCTCTTTTTCTTCAGTAAGTCAATGTGATAAAGTGCATTTTAACGGGCAGAAAATAGTTTGCTGTTACTTCCTGCAGCACAAGTTCCATTTCTTGTGGACACCGTTTAGTAGAAGAAGCAAATGTTCCACTTCCATGGGTGTAGTGAAATTAGGATGACCCATTATATGACGGATGATTTATGGTTTGCCGATATATGGATATTTCAGTCCACCACATTCGCAAGAACATTCTTTAACTGCTTCCCTCTTCACTCGGAGCCCTCTGACGTAACAGGTACAGAATTGAACAATTGAGTAATTTCGCAAAAAAGAACACAATAAAGGAATGCGATAGTTTAAATTTTCAGTCACTTTTTTGGAAATTCCAAGGTTAAAGAGATACTTTGTTCCGATATAGGGACTTAACGCACATTTTCTTTCGAGGTATTACGCGCGCGACTCAGGAAAAAACTCAATTCTAATAAAACAGAAGAATTTTGACCATCGTTCGTTTTATTTAATTCGAATGTACTTGTGTTTTAGAAGCGACAGTTCATATATATAAAAAAAGAGAGTAAGTCTGCGTTGTTAACTCTTACGTAAGGAGAAAAAAACAGCTACTGCATATTAAAAATCAAGTTTCTAATTATTAGTAGAAACAGAAAAGAAAAACCCTGTGGATATTTTTTCGCTATTTTGTAAATAATGCTTTGTGTAAGCGTAGTGTATAAGACATGTGACGCGAATTCGTAATAGATGTAATTCCCTCGTCACGTATGTTTTCGGTTTCACTACTCAAAGGAAACATTTTCTCCCGTTGCTGTTCTACAGAAAGATCAAAACACAATAAAATATAAGCAAAAGTACCAAGTTTGTGCGGTCAAACGAAAAAGTTTTTTTATCCACAAACTTAATTATGAACTCAGTTCCATACCTGAAGGTGTATTAAGTACATCATTTTCAAAGAATAGTTATTTTCTACTGCTACAAAAACTTGAATACTCTCCTGAAATTATCGAGGTTTCCTTTGTGTGACGGAAAGGAAATTAGCTTCATTGCTCCCCTGAGGACTGGGGGCGGGGAGAGGGGAGGTTAATGACCGACATGAGTAGTTGTTGTTCTTAATTTGGGGCCACTGAGGAGGGGAAAAGAGCTAGCGCCGTAACACAAGCGCACCACTCGAGTCACATTCGGGATTTGAATCCGCGCTCAGATCGAATGACCAGTTAAAAACCAGCACTCTGACCATCCAGCCACCAGGGTAGACCTTTGAGGATTGAAACAGTACTGAAAAATACTCCACACGGACGATTTCTGATTCTAATATCAACACCTTGGTCTATGAGCAAATAATATTACTTTAAAGTCCTGCCGAACGATATGCAATGCAATGACATAAATGAAATTAATAAATAACATGTTCTTTCATAAGCACTTGGAAAGCACGAATGATCAACCTTTGTTTTGAATCAACGGTACTGAAACTAGCTTGAGAGCAACTAAAGCTACTTTGAAAGCAACTGAAACTAGCCGCAGAACCACAAGCTCAACTTCGGAACCCTTTGCTGAACCATAAGCTCATCTTCGGAACCCTTTGCTGAACCATAAGCTCGACTTCGGAACACTTTGCTGAACCATAAGCTCAACTTCGGAACCCTTTGCTAGTATCCCCTAGCGCTATTGATTGCCTTACTGTGGTACTGTGGTTAGATAGAGACTTTAATTTTTAAAATTGCAAAACACAGAAACCGGAGACAAACTTGGTGTTAACTTACAGGTCAGAACAGTTGAGAAGGTAAAAACTGCACGATTTCTGAATCCAAATCAACAACCCTAATGTATCAAGGAGATAGTTATATGGAGCAAACAATTATTGACTTATGCCTCCTCTTTTGAAATACACTCAGTTGCATGTCTTAGAACAGAAAAGCCGTTGGGTAATCACAAGAGACACTTCACGACACGTTTTTCCACCTTTTCTCGCGAAGCAACTTGCTTGCGTTGGTTGCTGGTAAGCTTGAAAATGACGTCTAAACATATCTGTCAGATATTACTACTCAACACGAATACCCATATCTGGCTGTTTGCGGCAGCATGTCGACATTACTTAGAATCTTTCGGTAGTCTTTCTCTGCATGCGTTGTATAGCTCAAACATGGTACCAAGTATTCCTATTTTTTGTCTGTGGTTCAACCGTGAGCATCTCGACGGGCTGTAAGCAGTCGCCCGTCCCTAATGTAGGGCAACGGGAAGTTAAAGGCAGCATTCATGAAAAAAATATGAAACATTAATGCCTTAACGTGATTTAAACCCGGACTCATCTCAAAAGAATGGTCAGAAGACAGCGCTTAGACCACTGCACCACTGGAGCGGGAACGCTCTTGTTACTCTTGTTGCATAGCGGATATACACTGAAGAGCAATTGAATTAGAGACAGCTGGCGTTATGCAAATGTGGCGCTGTGGGCGGCCCTGTAAACGGAAACGACATGACGTATGCAGCGATCCGACAATATAAGGAGTGATGCGACGGGAATTAGTAAGCGTCGGACGCAGTATGGGTAAGACGAAGGATCTAAGCGCATTTGATCGTGGGCAAATTGTTGGGGCCCGACGAATGGGTCACTCCATCTCATAAGTCGTGTAGGCACTGGGATTTTCACGAGCCACTGTGTCACGGGTGCACCGTGAGTACAACGAATCCGATAAAACCATCCCTGCAAGAGCCAACTGCCGTGGACAACAGTGTGTGGATGAGCGGGGTCATCGTCGGCTAACTCGCATTGTAACAGCAGATAGACGGGCCACAGTGCAAGAAATCACTCGGCAGTTTAACGCTGGTGCACAAAAACGTGTAAGCAGCCACACCATCCAGAATTATTTCCTCGATATGGGTTATAGAAGCCATCGTCCCACGAGGGTACCGCTGCTGACCGCACATAACAGGGTGCAAACATTAGCATGGGCGTGGAAACATCGCCGCTGGACCCTAGACATGTGGGAAAATGTTGCCTGGACTGATGAGTCGAGATTCACGTTGGTACATGCCGATGGCAGGATACGAGTACGGCGCAAACTACATGAAGCGATGTATCCTTCTTGCCAGCAAGGTACTCTTCAAGCTGGTGGGTGTGGCATTATCGTCTGGGGACTGTTTACGTGGACTGAAATGGGACCCCTGGTACGTGTGACATCGTTCCTCACAGGTCAACGTTACCGGGATATACTGGACGACCATTTGCTCCCGTTTGTGCGTCTTCAACATCCCACTGGGGACCTCATCCTGCAACAAGAAAATGCACCGTGCCATCACTCAAGAATTGTATTCGAATGGTTGGAAGAACACTCCACCGACGTGACCTCGCTTTCTTGGCCAGCTAAGTCACCAGACCTCAATCCCATCGAGCACATCTGGGATGCCATCGAGAGAGATGTTCGAGGCTCTGACCACCTCCATCAAATCTTGGTGAACTGTGGGAGCTTGTTCAGGGGTCGTGGATCCGTATGGCTTCCCAACGCTTCCGGTGTCTTGTCGAGTCCATGCCGAGACGAGTCGTCGTCGTCATCAGGGCAAATGGTGGTGCTACACGTTACTAGACACGTATCTCTAATTCAATTGCTCTTCAGTGTATCTAAGGGTTTCATGACCTCTGCGACAAAGCACAAAATCGACAAGTTGTCTCTCAGCCACGCCGGAGAGGTTCAACTATCGTACTTGATAATGTCGCCTGCTATTTGTGTTATGCGTCGTTTGACTACAGCTTTTGAATTCGTAAGCGGACAGCTTCGTCTTCACACATGTTTTCAGTGAATTTCGGATTTTGCACTTAAAGAAGATTCAAGACGCTGCTCCTTATTCCGAATAACATTCAACATTTTGGAAGATGGTGAGGACAAGCATAGCTCAGTGACAAGCGACGCAATGTAGCTAGTAAATGTACTCCTGTTTCGCTAGTTGGCGAGAAATGTTTCGCTGAGTGATGTACACATGTGGTACATGTGTAAAGGTCCGACTGAAAACATTCGATTAACGGCGTATAGCTGTAACAAACATTTTGTATCTACGTCTGTGCAGGCAACATGGAAAAATTCTTTACCCGTCGAATATTTTACGTGCATTTCATACTTATGAGAACATGTATCTTTTCAGTTTTGTGAATTAAATGTATTCTTTCTTCTTTTCTTTTTCTTTTTGGAGGTTTAACGACCACCGTGAGCACCTCAATGGGCTATAAGCGATCGCCCGTCCCTAATTTAGGGTCACTGGTTCCAGGGAAGGGAGAGAACCAGTGCCGTAAGACAAACACAACATCCATGCCTCACCGGGATTCGAACCCGGACTCCTTACTGACGAATGATCAGAGGCCAGCGCCTTTGACCACTGCGCCACCGGGGCGGCTAAATGTATTCTTGTGTTTTAAATTGCCTCTAATCCCAAATAAAAGTATGTAGACCAAATTACTTCTAAGTCTAATAGCTTTCGTTAAAACGAACAAATGTTTGGAGAGTTTCTTCATCAAGTAAATTTTAAATCAGTACATCGGTTATAATACAGTTGAGCATAAATGAAGTGCCCGTATTAGGGTGAATGATCATAATCACGTACAATTTGAAATGAAAATAAAGATTCAGAGAACAACAGTCGTCACTCAAGCTAAGACAGTAGATTTTCAAGAAATTAGTATCGCGTAAGTAGCAAGATGTCTTAAGGGACGATATCTTCATCGAAAATGAACAAGTGATTAGTATAGGATTCTAGTTAGGTAGGAAAGCTCGTCTGTGCGTTTTCAAAGAGCTGATATGTTGTTCAGTTTGAACGTAATATGTAAATATGCTCAGTCCGTACTGCCGCATGGGCATTGAACGTGGGCAATGTGAAAGGTAAAGATCATAGACGGAGGTGGTACGTGTAGATGTCCTTTCTATACAACACTAATGCAAATTTGATATTTTCCTATCGGAGCATGCGGGCAGGTAGCGTGTTTCTAGGTGGTAAAGGTCGCAGATGAGCTATGAGACCTCGGATTAAACAGACTAGTATGGACGGAGATTTGTACACCCAACGTAAGCGTGAAAGACTGCAGCAGGTACATGGAAGTATGATCACACAGACGGAAAAGCAGATTCATGGAGGTAAAAATCTCGGGGACAGGTAGGTGACCCAAGAAAAAACTGCACTGTTCGTCTGGGTATCGATGGTTGCAAAGATTAAGAAACGTCGCTGTCTGTTGTTTAGGCGTAGATGAGTCTGTTACAAATTAGAGAGTAATCCTATTTTCTTCCCTTTTGAAAGCAGGAATAAATCTGTGAAAATAAAGTAAGCAAAGAGAACGTTCTTTATTAATTTTGAGTTTAAATCTAGATGTTGCAGAAGAAAAAGAGACAATCAGAGCACAACCACTGCTATGAACCAAGTGAGAGAATTGAACACTAAGAGCTTTCCGTATATAGCAAAGTTTTCAGTTGTTTACGGAGTTCGCGGTATTGAAGAAGGAGGTGATCACGGCAAGCCAATTGTATATCACTGATGAAGAGGTGATACACGAGGAGGACTCTGGTTCCACGTCATCAAGCGTTCAAATATACTGGAAATTGTGTTTATAGACGACGGAGCATAGCTTTGCTGGATCAACCTCAACATCCCCGGTTTTACCGTACGGGGCTGAGATGGCGGTGGCTTTACGCCAGAGTTCTTCGAAAGAGCAAAGATACGTCTAAGGTTTTTCAACCTCGACATTTTTCTGCAGACGTTAAAGTGCACACAACTCCTAAGTTACAGTTTCCTATGTTTGGACGAGAATGGTAGACGTGAAATTTCACTCCTTAAATGGGTAACATCGTGAGGGAGCTGACGGTGGTAGAAGAAAGAATATTCTTTGGTAAGTTAGAAGATCTTCCCCTTGATATGTAGCTTTGCATCGAAAGAAGACAAATTCGTTTTGTCAAACTTCGAGCTGTGAGTTGTGATGAGAATCATCGGAATGTATTCTGGTTCTTGAAGATGTCATTTGTCCACGGACATCATGAGAATCTTGTAGTAACAGAAAAGGCTGGATCAGCAGCAATTCATTTTCAAGTAAGACTGCGGGGATATGTTGAACTTGAGTTAAAGTGGGATTTAGATTAACACGAAGGTAATAGAGGCTAAGCCAAACTGAACCTTATTGGTGCGCATAAGAATAAATTTAACAACAAATGAACATATCGTGGGTTATGATGAGAGATCACAAAGTTGATGTTAAGTTGATCGTCACAAATTTGATGTTAAGTTGATCGTCACAAAGTTGATGTTGCGCACTCAAGGCACAGAAAGGCACACAAGTCCAGGAAATGTTCGTGGAAAAAGCAAAGATACGATACTCAAGACATGAGGCAGGGTCATGGTCATCTACCAGAGTATAATTATGACAGAAAGGGGATTAGTGCGACAATTACTGCTATCCAGGGCAAAACTGCGGATGTGGAGGTTCATACAATGATATCGGGAAGAGTGAAACAAATTACAGATGCAGTAGAGCACCAGAGTGAGATATGATGATGTAACATCACTTTTTTGTTGTTTCCTTGTTGCTAAACAGTCACTGAACTGTATATACTAATACTCAAGAGAAAACATTAACGTCCAGGAAAGGCTAAGTAAATAATTTAAATTTTTTTTCCTTCCTTGAAGCGTACAGATCCAATTGTCAAACACATCTTGAAATACACTGACGGAAAAAAAATCCCAACACCAAGAAGGGGCTGTGACAGTTGGTAGGCGGTGAGAGTACATCTGTAAGATGACGTCTATGCAAGTTTCGCGCTCGGCGCATACGTGTGGCGCTAGTAGCGCCCCTCGGAACATGCAAAGCAGGTTTGCTGTAAATACGCACTGTAACGTTCGTGAGCGTTAGTTATCGTTGATATTCGACGTAGGGTGTTGATGTTAGTCAAGAATGCCTTTAACGAGACGAAGAAGCCATTATCAACAGCTCACGGAGTTTGAACGAGGTCGTGTAATAGGGCTACGAGAAGGTGGATTTTCTTTCCGCAATATTGCAGAACGACTTCGCAGGAATGCAGCCACTGTGCATGATTGTTGGCAGCGGTGGTCAAGGGAAGGTACTGCCTCAAGAAGACCGGGTTCCGGCCGGTCACGTGGCACTACTGAGAGGGAAGACCGCCGTGTACGGCGTATGGCCGTGGCGCATCGTACGGCGTCTGCGGCAGCAATTCGAGCTGCAGTTGCCACCACAGTGACACAACGAACTGTTACAAATCGATTACTTGAAGGACAGCTCCGAGCCAGACGCCCTGTAGCGTGCATTCCACTTACTCCAAACCACTGCCGTTTGCGACGTCAGTGGTGTCAAGCTAGAGCTCATTGGAGGACGGAGTGGAGATCTGTTGTGTTTTCTGATGAAAGCCGGTTCTGCCTGGGTGCCAGTGATGGCCGTGTGTTGGTTAGAAGGAGGCCAGGTGAGCGCCTGCAACCAACCTGTCTGCGGCCGAGACACACTGGACCTACACCTGGAGTTATGGTCTGGGGAGCAATTTCCTATGACAGCAGGAGCACTCTCGTGGTTATCCCACGCACCCTGACGGCACAGTTGTACGTCGGTCTGGTGATTCAACCTGTTGTGCTGCCATTCATGAACAGCATTCCAGGAGGTGTTTTCCAACAGGATAACGCTCGCCCGCATACCGCTGTTGTAACCCAACATGCTCTACAGAGTGTCGACATGTTGCCGTGGCCTGCTAGATCACCAGATATTTCACCAATCGAGCACGTATGGGACATCATTGGACGACAACTCCAGCGTCACCCCAACCAGCATTAACCGTCCCTGTATTGACCGACCAAGTGCAACAGGCATGGAACTCAATCCCACAAACTGACATCCAGCAGCTGTACGACACAATGCATGAACGTTTACGTGCTTGCATTCAACATTCTGGCGGTTACACTGGTTATTAATGTACCAGCATTTCACATTTAAAATGGCTCTTCTCGCGCTTACATTAAGCTGTGATCTTGAAACCTTTATCGATTAAATATGTTACCTATACAAATGTATTGCCGCCATTTCATTCCTCTACAACTATTTTTTAGTGGTGTTGGGATTTTTTTCCGTCAGTGTATTAACTGAATTAAATACACATGTATCGTCACAAAAACAAGATATTAATATAATACCTCATTGTACACTGCTCGACATAGAAATTGCCCCATCCTAAAGGAGGAGTGAAACTGAGCATGCAAATAGGAAGGAATACAATAGGGTTTACCTTGATGTTATTTTCAACCACGTTCAAAGTTTATCATATGAAATAATACAGAACAATGGGTACGTCTTAATAAGTGGTTGCACTTCCGCGAACGGCAACACAGGCAGCAATACGGCGTGGCAATGGGTCATCCAGTAGTCGGATATCATCCGGAGGAATAAAACACCAAGCACGGTAAGCTTGCTCTCATAATTCGCCGAGATTGTGCGCAGGCGGATTCGATTGCAGACGATGTCCAATGCGGTCCCACAGATTTTTGATTGGGGATACATCGGACGATTTTGCTTGCCATGGTAGTGATTGAACATGTTGCAAACATTTTCTGGAGACCCGAGCGTGGTGTACATGGGCGTTATATTACTTGAAAATGGGGTGATGTAGACCATTGAGGAACGGTTTCAAAATGGGCTGCAGAATCTCGCTCACGTATCGTGCAGCTGTCAGTGTGCCCGTGATGCGGACACGACGTGACCTGCTGTCATTGGCAATAATACCCTATACCATGATGCCTACCTAACGGGCTGTGTGGTGGTCACGAATGAAAGTGGGATCCGTCCGCTCACCCAGACACGGATCCATCAATCGTCAGCACCCAGACAGAAACGGGATTCATCACTGAAGACCACAGTGGCCCATTCGGGACCCCAGTTTGCATGACTTCGGCACCAAGCCAGACGAGTGCTACGATGGCTGGCCGTCAATGCCAGTCGACGTATCGGTTGCTTACTGCGCAAGTTTGCCGAATGTAACCTTCGGTTTACAGTTCGGGTCGTTATGGTGACGTCCATGGCCGATGACACAGCACGTCGAATATTAGCTGCGGTGTTTTCTGATGATGAACGAGCGTGTCAAACAATTCGCCGGTCCAGGCGTTTTGACTGACGTCTGTCGGACTGCACGACTGCTGCTCCGACGCATGTACGAACATTCCTGTAGCCACTGCTGCCAACAGCGTCCAACAGTTCGTGCATCCCGTTGAACATCCGCAGGGATACAACGTGTAGACCAGCCTGCTTCACACAGGCCTACAATTCTTCCTTTCAGAAACGCATCTAAATGGCGCTAAACCTGCCGACCGCATGTACCCAGTATTTTCGGCCTTCTCTGAACAGTTTTCCAGCACAAACAACAAATCTGAAAGGTTCGCGACACTTCCACTACACATTACCATCCCTGTTGCTGGTGGCACCTTTATCTCAAGAACGTGTGACGTCATCGGCTCTGGTTTAACATAATTTGCATATTTCGAGTGGGTACACTCGCCCTGAGATTTGTATGCTTCTAGCACACCTCGTTCTGGGTGGGGCAATTTCTATATCGAGCAGTGTATAAAATTGAAAATACTTTTTTACAGATTATGTCGTTGTCTTTGCATTTTTTACAGGTTATATCACTTTCGAATTACACCTTTTATGGATTACAACATTTTAGAATTACACCTTTTACAGATTATAACGTTGTTGACTCCGCTGTAAACGGCAGAACTTAAATTTATAACTTTTCCAGAAGATAAAACGCGGATTACATGACTAAAATTGCAGTATATTTCCATTAAGAACGATTACTGGGTACTCACCTTTATAATCAATGTCTGATGTATGAAGGCTTTAGAATATGTAAAGCTGAAATATGGCGGAATGGTAGAATTCCGTTACATATTCACATTGATAAATATAAAATATTTTATAAATATGTAAATCATTGGGTTTCCAAAATATTTACTGTATTTTGCTGTAAGTGTGCTTATGGAAAATCTAGAAAACTATCTTTTCTTTAATAACTATGTCGTATATCTCGGGAGAAATGTGATGGTGGGCCTAAATTAAAAATTCAAGAAACAGGTAGTTTTATACAATCCCGAAACGATACAAATGATCAGTGTCATTTGTATCGTTTCTGATCATTTGTATTGTTTCATGATTGTATATAACTACCTGTACCCGTCCTTTCGTGCATTAGGCCTTATGATGAAGCTAAGGTAGCTTTGAAAGTGCTTGCAATTATGGGTGATTTTATTTGTATCTTTAACTTGTAAATAAATGTCAATTTTAATTGCAAGTTCTTCATCAATTTTTTTAATCGTGCATCCGACAGCTCTGCATTATTTACTATATCATCTAGTGTAACGTATACTCTATATTCACTTTCCTTTTGATTTTACTATCTCTGGTTATTTTATTTTACTATGTAAATTATCTTACTGAACGAAATATTATTTCACCCGCTGAATGAGATCTGGCAATGAGTGTAAGTCATGACGTGGTGGTAGCTAGTATATAGGCGCGTTCATCGAGACTTAGGGAGAGCTTTTGTTGTTGTTATGAGAGAGCGTTGTTGTTTACGGAGAGCGTTTATAATACGAGGAGAGATTCTTCATTATTGTAAAACAAGTTGTGTGTGTGCTTTAGTTGACCAAGAGTCTTATAATAAAGAAGTTACAGTAAGTTAGTCTTTCTCAATTCATAGTTTTTGTCAGACCTCTGTCTGGCTGTTAGGTTTATAACTTTTATTCATTACCATAAATAACCAGCGTTAAGACTTTGTTTACGTTCGTAATTAACTAGTAACAACCTTTTGAATTCACTATTTTGAAGCTTAGTACAAGTATATCATTAGCTAGCTGATAGGAAGAGAATCATTCATATGAATTAGCTTAGCGGAAAGAAAATAAAGCTAATTCATTATACTAGCACGAAGTTTTTTTATTTTATTTATGTCTCCTTTTCCTTGTCAAGATAGCCAGGGAAGTAAAGAAGTTCTTTCGATCAACATCATTCTTCTTTAGTGACACACGCTTATTGTTTTGAGTGACAGTATCTGCGGTAAGAATAATAACTGCAGGTGCAGTTGTTGACCCTACAAAAGAGACAATAATTTGATGCATATTAACATTTCATAGTTTTGTCTGTATTATTTTTTATGTTCTCAAAGATTACGATATGTTAAATGAATATATGTTAACAAGAAATGCTTTATTTATCGCCCGATATGTCTCACCTTTTTCATTTAAAACCGTGAAAAATAGAAATGAAAAGAAAAAGGCAAAGATAAGTGAAGCCTTTCTGTGTCCGTCTGTAACAAATATATTTTAGAGCAGATCTGGAAAGCTTACTTCGAGCCGAATGTTAGTGTCATGTGCGAAATATTTTCTTTTTGCGTCTATTTAATTCTTTGAGACCATCTGTGCTTTCGGTAAGCTGCTTGAGAAACGTTCCCCACTGTGTGCGTCTGTTTGCATTTGTCACTCAGTGTCAAAACTTGACACTGTGAAAGACAACGCGGATATTTGAAATGGGAACATAAGTGGCAAAATTTGAAGGAATGGGAGAGCCTGTTGCCTCACAATAGGATATTCTGTACATTTAAAGCCACAAATACACGCAAAAGGGGAAAGATAGGAATATCCTCATCTCGTCCTAACATATCTCGCGAAGTAACTGCTCAAACATGGTGACAGAGAAACAGACAGATAGAACGAAAGATAAATAACAGAACGGCGGGCAAAAAAAGTAATGACAAAAAGCCGCGAAAGTGAATAGTGAGTGTCAATCTCAAGGAAAATATCAGAAGAGTAGCGAATACCTAAGTAAATGAAAAGTCAGAATTTTGCTATCAGGATATTCCTAACTGAAAACGAAGGCTATTAGAAATGGCCTGCCCACGAAAATAGCTGAAAATAAATAAACTACTCGAGATAACTATACAAATTAAAGCTATCTCAATTTCAAGGCGGTTATTTTATCTAACAACAAAATTCTCGATAGCATAGAAGATATTAAGCGTTTTTAGCAATATATTTTCGGTGTAACTGCAACGGTTTTTTTTTTGCATAAAAATGTTACTGCTCTATGCCTGACCCGTGGCAGTGTGGTAAGTGGCGCTGGCTTTACGACTGTCACAAGAGTTGGGCTCGGGTTCAAGTCCCGGATGAGGCATGGGTGGGGTTTGTGCTTCCCTGGAACCAGTGACCCTAAATTAGGGATGGACAACTGTTTGTAACCCTACTTATTTTAATATCAATTGCATTGTCACTTTGAAGGTAACCTGGCTTCTTCAAGACGAGTGGTAGTTCTTATTGGTCTCGTGAGAACAAGGTGGGTCAGAAGTTCTGTCAGAAACTACTAGTTTTAGATACTAGTTTCTACGTGATTGAAGACATGGCGTCGAGATTATGTCGCTGATGACTTATGAGAAACTTTAACGAATATTAAAGGCATCCAAAGCATATAGTTCTATATTTATTTATCACCTTAGTTCATCAAAATGTGTGTGACTGTTTTCATGACAGTAGGTTTGGCTACATAACGCCTTTCAGTTCTTAATTTCTTACTTGTCTGAACCGCATAGATGTTCCTTTTATCTCAACTGCATAGCCTTCTGACTGTCCCTTCTATTAACAAGAAAGATGACATCGAATTTTCGGGTATAATGAGCACATTTTTTGAATCTGTTCTGACGCGAATTAAATTTATCAAAGTTATTCAAAGTCAATTGAACTGGTATGGAAAACAGTAGTTAGTATCTGACCGAAGAAAGAAGTTTTTAAATCGGGTTTTCAGTCCCGCAAATATTGCTGTAAACAGAATCGTGAAATTATGCCCTCTGGCGGAAGATTTGTGCGTTAAGAAAATTTGAAATTATATGAGGAACATTCCGCAGCGGAAACGCTCTCTAACTAAAAAATATTTTTTTCAAATCAGACTCTTAGAAGCAGAGATATCGATAAATACAAGATAGGCATCTACATACCCTGAGGGGGGAGGAGACGTGCATTATTTTGAGAAGAAAGTATTCTCAAAAGGTTTTTCGATGTGAGCGGTGTCGGTCCAGGATAAAATTTCTTCAGTCGAGTTTTCAGGAGCTTTGATTTTGCTGCAAATACATCAGAACCCGAAACTAACTTTTACGCTCCCTGGAGGATGCCAAACGATTATTTACAAAATATTAGAAATTATATGAAAAACATTTTCTATCAGGAGTTGTATGCGATACAGGAAGAATTTTTCAAATCGGAGTTTTAGAAGCAGAAATACAGAGGAAAACGCAATTTACCGTAACGCCCCCCAGCGGAAAGTCTATGAGTTACCTGAAAATTTTGAAATTATATGAAAAACATTTCACATCGGAAACGCTATCCAACAAAGAAATAATTTTTCAAATTGGACTCTGAGAAGTAAATATATTGACAAAAATAAGATATACATGTACTCCGCCTTGCGGAGAAACCATGTATTATTATAAGAAGAATATATTCCGAAAATGTTTATCGATGTGAGTAGTTCGGTCCACAGACGAATATTTTTCAATCGAAATTTTAGAAGTTCAGATTTTGCTGAAAATACATCAGAAGCGGAAATTAAGACTTACGCCCCATGGTGGCCAAACAATTTTTTTCCAAAAATTGGAAATTTTATGCAAAACATTTTCCATCAGGGGCTGTATCCGTGGCAGAAAAGTTTTTTAAATCGGTGTTTCAGAAGCAGAAATATCGGGGGGGGGAAGGGGGGGGCGATTTGCAATTACGCAGCCTAGTGGTGTAGTTGGAAAGTCTATGAATTACTTGTAAATTTTGAAATTATATGAAAAACATGTCGCGCCGGAAACTCTAACCAATAAAGAAAGAATATTTGAAATCGGGCCATTAGAAGCAGAGATATTGACCAAAATAGGATAAACGTGTACGCCCCTGGCGGAGAAGCCATGAAATATGTTAAGAAGAAAATATTCTGAAAAGCTTTATCGAAGTGAGTGGCCTCGGTCTACGAACGAATTTTTTTCAATCGATAATTTAGATGCTCAGATTTTGTGGCAAATACATCAGAAGCAGAAATTCACACTTATGCCCCCTGGTGGCCAAACCATTCTTTACCAAAAATTAGGAATTGTACGCAGAAGATTTTCCATCAGGAACTGTATCCTCCGAAGAAAAAAATTCAAATCGGAATTTCAGAAGTACAGAAATCGGGGGAAATGTAATTTACTTTTACTACTCCTAGCGGAAAATCTATGCATAACTTGAAAAAGTGACTGTGCCTAAAATACTCTTCCACATAAATGGAATCGAAAGGTGAAATATTTTTTTCAGTCGGATGTTTAGAAGCAAATATATGGAATAAAATATATTTTGAATTCGATATCATCTGGGTTTACGCCCTCTAGCGGCAAATTGTACATCGTAAAAAAAAACGAAATAAATTATCGTCATTCGCATATTTCAAGCTTCTCAATGAAAAACGAATTTTTCAAATCGGTCTAATAGTTGCAGATATATGGTGTTTACAGATGGACGGACGGACGGAAGGACAAACCGATAACATAAGGATGATCTTTTTTTACAAAAGACGTGCTAAAAATTGTGTTGGGGCAGGCCCGGTTGCGCAGTGGTGTAAGCGATGTCTTCTGATCATTCGTCCGAGATGGGTCCGGGTTCGAATCCCGGTGCGGCCTGGTTTATGTGTGTGTCTTACGGCACTGGCTTTCTTCCTTTCCTGGAACCAGTAGCCCTGAATTAGGGACGGACGACTGCTTATAGCCCACTGAGTTTCTCACGGTGGTCGCAAAACCCCCAATAAAAAAAAACTATATTGGTGCAAGATTAGCTAAAAAATCTAGTGATTATTTTCATGATAGTGTCGAAATAAAGAATATCAATTAGTTTTCAAATTGTTACGTTCCTTTAAACAGAATCGTCTCTCTTGAGTATGAAAAAACACAGTGCTATGGAATTCGATAAATTCCTATATATGGCCGCAATCAATTGTGTCTTTTGTTCCGGAGAGATAGGTTGTTCATATAGGTTTAAATAACTCTTAGAAATTAATAGATTAATAGTTATTAGAACATTCCCTGTCTACTTTGAAACCGATTTCTGGTGCAAGTGGGCTAAAATATATATTTTCACTTCTCTATGGAATTTCTGGTATCACTGCATAAAGATAGCATTAAGCTTCGGTACAGGGTTTCCACTCGCTACAAACCCGGCATTTCTTTGATAATATCAACACCAATGAAGATATTACAACGAAATTTGAAGTGGACTTTTCTCATTTCGTGCGAAATATCATGCCATGAAAACATGTGCTGGAAGTGGCCACCATTTGCGTTCATACAGCATTGAACCCGATGTTGTCCGCCAGCCAGCCGGATGCGCCTCTCTGCTGCTTTCTTATGCCATTTCGCCGAGCGTGTCTACATAATACGGTTGTTGATAGTGAGTGCTCGTGTTCGTGGCTGTTCGTGTACGTGTGAAAATGTATCGGTATACTCTGGAGGAGCAAGTGTTTATTGTTCGCACTTATTGGAAAACAGAATCGATAAAGTCTTGTCAACAACAATTCCTGGAGAGGATTTCAGGCAGACATTCACCGAGCAAGTCCACCATTTCGGCACTGTCGAAGAAATGGGATACCGAGGGGATTGTATTAGACGACCATGCATGAGGTCGTACAAATAAATGTCCGGGGAAACGATCAAGAATTGTAAAGAGCCATGTCACTTCGAAGGGTCTATGGCCACCGTGCTCGCCGAATCTGACGCCTCCTGATTACTTTTTATGGGGATATATAAAAGGGAGAGTTTACCAAAAGAAACCGCGAACCATAGATGCCTTGAAAGCAAATATCACCGAAGAAATTCAGGCAGTGACGGCGGACGTTTCCACAATATGGTGCACTGGATTCAATGCTGTCTGGACGCAAATGGTGGCCGCTTCCAGTGCATGTTGTGATTTCATCACATTTCGCACGAAATGAGGTAAGTTCACTTTAAATTTCGTTGCAACATCTTCATTGGTGTTAATATTATTAAAAAAATGTCGGGTTCGGTAACGAGTGGGGCACCCTTTATCTTAAATTTTATTAGAGTAGTATCTACTTTGTTTCTTGTGTGTGTGTGTGTGTGTGTGTGTGTCTTTTGAAGGGGTCAACTATCAATATGAAAAACTTTAAGGGCTATAGGCAGTCGTTCACCCCTGCTTTGGTCACTGTTTCCAAGAAAGAGAGATAATCAGCGTAGTAATACTAACACATATTCCCATCCTCGAACCCAGATCCAAGACATCTAGTCAGAAGCCTTAATCTCTGACCACTGGGCATCTGTGATTGAAAGAGTGGCACTTCTATATGGTATTAAATTTCCTCTTCAAACTTCCTGAAATAATAATTTTAGTAGTTTTTGGAAACAATACATTTCAGAAATTCAAGATGTTATTTTTAAACTATATCAATTTTCATAAATGTGACTTTTAACACTTGACACAAAAATCAATGCTCCTAAGAATAAATGAAATTTGATTATGTTTTCGTGTTTCATTAAAAGATCAAAGTACGCCATATACAATTGGGAAACGAATTTCCTGGAAGAAATAATTCTTCATAAATACATGATAGGCCTTGTAGTGCTGTTATTGGGATATGTTTAATGTATTCCATGTAAATACTTCCTCCAGAAAACTTGAAAATTTTTATCATCCTGGAGCGGGTATCGAACCCACACCTCCCGATTTCCGGTTGATCCTGCTAGTTAGTCATTACACTGCCCAAGACAAGGACATTCTAAGCAACTCAAGAACCTTCAGATTTGTGTTAGGCGAAGCTATTCCTGCCCCATCGCAGCGTCTCACGACCTTTTCTCACATCCAGGGTCGGATGTAGGTCACAAATTCCAGTGATGAAAGTACGTCATATATTGGGTTGTCGGAAATGTCATGACCTATTTTGGCACCCGATGGTGGTTGGGTGGTTTTGGAAGTACTAGAGGCATGCTCTGTTATCCCTATCGACAGGTGCCAGTTCTGGCTGCAGTCTAAAAGGAATAGTGAGCGATTTGGTTGATTTGCGGAAATTTGACATCAAGTTGAAGATGGAAGACAAAACTGTGCATTTTCGCCATATTTTACTCTTTTACTTCCGCAAAGTAAAGAACGCGCGTCAAGCTTGTGAAAAGTTGCGTAGAGTGCACAGTGATCTACAAGAACTTCAGTGCCAGCGGTGGTTCGCAAAATTCCGTGCTGGTGATTTTGACCTCAACAATGCTCCTCGGTCCGGGAGACCAACCGAGGTTGATGACGACCAAATGAAGGCATTGATCGAGTAAAACCCACGTTACACGACACGAGAGATAGCATTCACATTGCACATCCATCATTCAAGCGTTCACGACGACCACCTGAAGAAGATGGGATACGTAAGCAAGCTCGATGTGTGGGTTCCTCATGAACTCAAAGATGCTCAATTGACGGCGCGTATAAACATCTGCGATATTCTCATTAAACGTGAGGAAAACTATCCTTTTTTGAAGCGACTGATAACTGGTGACAAAAAGTGGATTGTGTACAACAATGTGCTGCGCAAACGGTATTCGTCTCGACGTGCTGCTTCGGCTCAAATGACACCCAAAGCAGACATTCATCAGTGGAAGGTTCTGTTCTCAGTGTGGTGGGATTTTAAAGGTGTTGTGTTTTTCGAGCTACTACTACGGAACCAAACAATCAATTCGAATGTGTACTGTCGGCAATTGGACAGTTTGAACGAATCCATCATCCAGAAACGTCCAGAGCTTGTTCATCTTAAAGGTGTTGTGTTCCATCACGACAATGTGAGACCACACACAAGTTTGATTACCCGCCAAAATTTAGTGGAGCGTGGGTGGAAAGTGTTGCCACACCCAGCATACTCGCCTGACTTTGCGCCGTCAGACTTCAACTTGTTTCTCTCTCTTCAACAATCCTTGCGTGGTATAACGTTCAATTCAGATGAGGCTGTAAATCAGAACCTTGTAAAGTTTTTTGCCACGAAAGGCAGGCCCTTCTATGAACGAGGCATTCTGGAGCTCACTCAAAGATGGCAAAAGGTTATCGAACAAAACGGACATTATATCATTGATTGATCTTTGTTCTTTCTATCAATAAATGACCTTTGAAGAACGAGGCTAAAATACGTCATGAATTTTCCGACAACCCAATAAAATCGGGAAACGAATTTCGCCGAAGAAAAATTCTTTATAAATACATGCTAAGCATTGTAATGCTATTATTGGCATATTTTCACTGCTTTCCATGTAGCTACTTTCTTCAGAAAACTTTTAGCTTCGACCAGCGCAAATCTGAAGGTTCTCAGTTATCTTCGTCCAGTTGCCTGGAATTTCTTTGTCCTGGGTGGTGTAATGACCAGCATGCTCGACCGGAAATCAGGAGGGGCGGGTTCGATTCCCGCTCTAGGACAATGCAATTTTCAAGTTTTCTGAAGGAAGTGGTGACATGGAATACAGTGAAAATATGCCCATAATAACATTAGAAAATACTCATTTCTTGTAAATGCAAAAGAAAATGTTTGCTTAGAATATGCTGCCTCAAAACTGCGGTTCCAAGTACAGTTTGAACAACCTCCATACTTTGGACAAGCGTAAATATATTTCATCTGTATGCTTAACAATCGTAGTTATTCAAAGATATGTTGTGACGTTTACTCTAATTTAACTTTCCTTTTTATTTTATTTCTCTATGTAAATTTGAGTTCGTTCTCCTCAGCATTTTTCACAGTTAACGTGATATCTTCTCTCTCGTAAGAGTATGGTTGGCAACCACCCTGAGGACGGAACTAATGAAGTGTGGATGTCTGCGATGAGAACTGAAGGTCCGAATAAAAAGTTCCGAGAATAAGTTGATATACAACAAAGTACTTACGTTACTTAAGACTGGCTATGATCTCCCTCAAAGTAGTCTCCTTGAGCAGCGATACGCCGCTGCCAGCGTTTTTGCCACTGTTGCAACGCTCCCTGGAAGTCATGTTCGCGAATCGTGTCAAGCACCGTCTGCGATTCGTGTTGGATCTCGTCCACGGTTTCAAAACACCGAACCTTGAGCTTCAGCTTCATCTTCGAGAACAGAAAGAAGTCGCAGGGGGCCAAATCCGGCGAGTAAGGCGGGTGAGGAAGGGTAGTCATGCTGTTGCGGCTGCAAAACTGGCGTGTTGCTAACGCTCTGTGAGCTGCTGCATTGTCGTGATGAAGCAGGAAATCGTCCCTGCGCCACATTCCAGATCGTTTGCGGCGAATTTCCTCCCTAAGACGCCGCAGAACATTGCAGTAAAAAAAGACGGTGACGGTCTGGCCTTGGGGGACGAATTCACGATGCACAACCCCACAAGTGTCTGAAAACACTATGAGCATGTTTTTGGTTGCGCTTCGGACCTGTCGGGCCTTCTTCGGTCGTGGAGATGCCGAGCTCCTTCACTGCGACGACTGTTATTTGGTCTCCAGGTGTTCTCCGGGTGTAACCGTAGACCCAAGGCTCGTCCCCAGTGATGATCCACGACAGGAACGTTGGTTCATTTACCACCTGCTGAATAAAATCTTGACAGAGTTCGACACGGATCGCCTTCTGTTCGGGGTTCAGAATCTTTGGCATATACTTTGCCGCAGTGCGGCGCATGTTCAAAACCGACGTCAGAATTTTTTGCACTATTCCGTATGACGCATTGATGATGGTAGCAATGTCTTGAATGGTTCTCCGACGATCCTGGTGCACCAGTTCCCTAATTTTGTCCACATTTTCGGGGTTTTGCTCGTGGACGGTCGCCCTTCCAGTGCCATTCTGCCGCTCTTGAAGCGTGAGTGCCACTGAAAACACCTCGTACGACTTCATTGCCATAAGCCTGCCAAAACATTTGGCTTCATTGCTCCAACATTTCATGCGTCTCAGGTTCCCGATTTGCCGAATGTGACGCAGAATTCGATGTTCGCTCGCTGCTCTAGTTTGCAGTCCATACCGAAATCGCAGCTGTGTATTGCACGTGGGCACCAAATATCGTGTAACACAGCTCCCGATGTTCACAGAACGACGCCACTCGGCACAATGATTCATGAAGGTCACTGCCTTCGACCGCTGCCCACGCATGCTCGTACTGGCATCTGTGGCGCGCTACGTACCTAGTCTCGGAACTTTTTGATCGCACTACGTATAATGTTTGAACAGCAGCAGTGGGTGTGGAGATGGTGAAAGTTAACGCTAATTGTGTAAGCGACGTGATTTAATTGCCGTTTGAGTTATTTGAAGTCTGCGTGTTATATTGTAGTGTCAGTCCTGTCTTGCTAACCACGTGTTATTACGATTACTCACATTCGTTGGATTATTTTCACTAATGTTGTTGAACACTGAGTCGTGCTAAAGAAACATTTGACGAATAAAGATTAATAATAAGTAACTTTTTCTGAAGTTATTTGAGTGACTCCTGATTAGCTTGAAGGTGAAATTATTAAGGAATGATTAGTGTAATGCTCAGACAGTTATATTCCAAGAACATGACAATGCACGTATAGATAACTCGTACTATATTTGAACGGAAGTTTTATTTAATACGAAATGCTCCGTTATAATTTTGTTTAAGCCTCTGCGTTCTGTTTGAAACAGCATCTCAGTGGTCAATTACTAGTAACATATTTGTTATTAACAAATAGTTCAGTATGGTTTTTTGGGCTAAGTAAACTCGATATTGTCAGCTGTTGCGTTACAACTCGGTGAACAAAAAGATAGACTGGGATTATAATGTTTTTATTTTTTACCTTTATTTGCAAATTTTCGTGTACGTTTGCTTGCTATATTTTATTTAGTTGCTGTCTTTATTATCTTTTATTTAGTACTTATAAAAATATTTTTCAGATAACATCTCAAAAAGCAAAATAATTCAGTCTTATGCACGATTCCTTTATAATTTAAAATTACCACCTATTATAAAATACACTATCTACCAACAAGTAATTAGACACCTGTGATAGCAAAGGAAAACGAAGTTTATTCACCTTCAATAGTTGGTGGAGCCTCCACGAGCGGCGATTACAGCTGCAACCCTCCGGGGCATACTCTCAACGAGGCGTTGTACGACGGCTAGAGATATTTTCTTCCACTCGGCTTGGAGAAGACAGGTCAGTTCCTTCACCGATTTCGGACGGTGGGGGCACCCCTTAAGTCGACGCTCCAACTCGTCCCAGAGGTGCTCGATAGGGTTAAGGTCCGGGCTCTGCGCAGGCCAGTCCATTCGGTTAACCTCATTGTCACCATACCAAGCCATGGTGGACCTCGAAATATGACAGGTGGCATTGTCATCCTGAAAGTAACATGGGTCCACCCCGTAAAACTGCTACAACGTAGGAAGCGCATGGTGATCCAAAATGGTGCAGTAGGTCTCGGAGTCGAGTCTACCAGGAATTTCGACCAAGGGTCTCGTGCCATACCAGGAGAACCCCCCCCCCCCCCATAGCATAATTCCACCGCCGCCGAACTTCACAGTTGGCACAATACATTCCGGCAGGAGGCGTTCTCCAGGCAGACGCCAAACCCAGACACTGCCGTCCGAACGGTAGAGGGTGAACCTTGATTCGTCGCTCCAGAGAACCAGTTTCCACTGTTCAACGGTCCACTGTCGACGTTCTTTGCACCACGTTAGCCAAGCAGCGCTATTGGACTTGGTGATCAAAGGCTTGTGGGCGGCAGCACGTCCATGATATCCGAGCAGATGGGCTTCCTTACGGATGGTATTCATCGAAAAAACACTCCCGGATGCCTGTTGAAACTCCTCGCGAATGTGGCCCATCGATTTGGTGCGGTTCTTTCGAATTTCTCTGGCCAGCACCCGTCGGTTTCTAACTCCCAGTATTGTGGGTCTGCCGAGTCGGGGAACATTCCGACAGTCACCTCTCATCTTCCACTTGCCAATCACGTAGGCCACTGTCGATTTTGGGTACTTCAACTCGCTGGATATGTCACGTATGGATCGGCCATTTCTGTGATAGCCGACGATTACACCTTTCTCGAAATCAGAGAGCTCCGAACTGCGTCGCATGTTGCATGCGACTGGTTGCGTTGTTGTTTCCCACACGATATTTAACGGCGGCGGCCGTGACGTGTATCAGGACCGCAGATATCGTCGATTGCAGGGGTGTGCAATTACTTGTTGGTAGATAGTGTGTATATATATATATATATATATATATATATACAGTTAAAAAACATTAGCACTTTCGGATTCACTAGAATCCTTCATCAGATGTTTGTTAAAAGCAAATGACACTGACAGAAACTTGTAAGTCACATGTCTTTTATATACAACTTACGCCATGCATTTATTAGCTTGCATTTTAATGTTCAAGCAATCACCTTATTGTGAGAGGGGATGGGGTGGCAATGATGAAGAGTTGTTAATTTTCAGAATTTGTTTCCACTGGGGGTGTGTTACACACGGATAATCATCATTGCACCATTCATGTTTATATTGGTAAATTAACAGACTTTCTGTTAATAAAAAGTGGGACTTAACTTTAGGGGTACAAAATATTTTAGTGTGTTCCGACTGGGACATATACGATCCATCTCGTCGCAGTCGTGTTAATGCCGTAGATGTTGAAGCAGTCCTAAGGCTAATTTGCATTCAGCCAGCCTGCATTTTAAAGTTCTAGAAGTTGATTCCACATAGACTCGGTCCGATTCTTCCTCTTCTTCCGCTTTCAGTGGGATTAAGTATATGCCAAATTTAATATCACTACTGACCTCGTCTCGGTCATTCTTAATTTTCGATAAAATATTAATGGCTTTTGTCCCAAAGCCCACATTATTCCTCGTACATATTGTTCGTAAAGCGTTATTTATCTTTGGTAAGTACGGAAGAGAGCCGACAAATCTTATTTGCCTGTTTTCCCGTTGCAAGGTTGTTACATTGTTACTTTGAATTGAGGCACGAAGTTTTTATTTTTACAGCTTCAGATAACATGTTCGAAACTCTTTTGGATAATTTATTGAGCGTTGAGAAATACTTCTCTTTAGCTACACAACCTTCCAAGAATTTTTAGCTCTTCAATAGTAACTTAGGTAATAGTCTTCTTCACAGCTCAAGCACCTT
This sequence comes from Macrothele yani, assembly GCA_039090855.1. Taxonomy (NCBI): domain Eukaryota; kingdom Metazoa; phylum Arthropoda; class Arachnida; order Araneae; family Macrothelidae; genus Macrothele; species Macrothele yani. Next base: position 6,489,328 of record CM077030.1, on the reverse strand, counting down.
TTCAATTACTAGAAAATGTGTAAAAAAATGCTTGCCGGTTGATTAATTTCTTTTTCATAGCATGTTGTCTTTTCTTCAGCATTTAAAATCATAGGAGTGGTATGGCGAGACACTTCCGTTAGTTATCCGTTAATTTGTGCAAACCATAGTGTTATTTATGTTCCTGAGAGTGTGAGTGCCTTTACCATGGCTCCGAATCTCATACAGCCATTATTCTTAATTGTTGTCTCTTTCTCTCTTTATGCTTGCGCGGTTTTATAGGATATCTGAGAGAAGCAGAGGGCTAGAGTAAAAGAATGTTTGTATGTGTTAGAGAGAGAAAGAGAGAGGTTTTGTGTGATAACGAAGTGAATCCTTGTGGAACATCCGGAGGGTAACGAAATTATACGAAGTCTTGGACGCAGTACGGAAAAGACGAATTGAAGCATGGAACAGACAGGTTTCGTCGGGGGGTTGCTGTCCAGAGAGGGAATCGCAGCTGGATACCAAATAGCAACACTGGAAACGCTATTTGGGATAAACTCCAGACATCGTCCTTCTCACTGCAATATAGATTTAGTGTTGTAACCGGAACCCTCTGTCAAAGCAGGAAACTTCCACTCAGTACTGCTGCTGAACATGTCATCAATCATGAATGAAAGGAGGAGATTGTTTAGCAGTGTTCATTAATGAATCCTGAGTAAATATTAAAAAAATCAAGCAGCTAAGAGAAATCGATTCTCCTTCTCCAAATTAATTAATTACGGATTTTTCGCCGATGGAAGATTATATTTCCTTATTTATTAGTTCGAAATACTGAACATTTTACAAACAATTTTTTTTTATATACGAGTGAAAAGATCATGACACCAACAATTCCGAGTTATAAAACACGTTAACAAATGTAGCCCATAATGAAAGCATTGTGCGAATAGTGACTCCAATTGTTACGGTGCATTTCTTCTCTGTGTGACCAGTTTCTTTTCTTTTAGGATATGAAAAACACTTCCTTCATTAAAGCTGCATTCGTAAAAGTCATCTAACTGCTTCACAAAAATTCAAATCCAGTAAATGTGATTTAGGTCAAAACCAATAAGACACCTTCCCTCTTTAGTGAGGTAAATTAAATAAAGATTGTTTTTAAAGTTGTACAAGATTTACGTTTCCCCAACGTTGACACATCGTTTACAGGCATGATGTTTAGCACGAAAACACTGCCCAATGAAAAAATGCCAAGATGTCCCTTTCATCGCTTGCACAACAGATATGTGCATTGTTAGAAGATTACAATCCAAAGATAAAACTTCCGAAAAGTGCTTTGTTAAAGTTCCATACAATGCCTTTTGATGTTTTTATAATATCCGTCCTTAGTGGTAAAAAATGCCGAATTGCACGTCTGTTTGGTGTCCGTGCAATGTCTAATCGTTCCCCAATATAAAAAAATCCCACTTTGCCATTCCATGACCTAAATTTCAAAGATGCATGCTATGCATATCACCATTAGGGTCCTTTAACAATTACATCATTCTCCGGTGCCGAAAAATGAGAGATACATGTTCAGTTGGGTTCTGTAATCTTCATATGCTAATTGAATCTTAAAAATTTCTCATTCTATTGAATCACTGTTGTAAGGAAAATAGGTACAGTACAGTGAATGCAAAATGTCTTAAAAGTATGAGTCACTTTTGAAAACGTAGCCTTATGCGCACCTGCCGATGTCCTACTCTGAAGCGGCGGAACAGCGCACAGGTGTACTGTTCATAACCAACCATATGATGACTTACCAAAGACGTTCTTCACATCGCTTTCGGAGGTCATAAATACAGAAACGTACATTTGTTTAAAATCCATGTGATGCTCATTAGCAAAGCATTTTTAACACAAACATCTCTCTAATGCTTTGTCACTCAGGATAGCATTTCTTATTTATGCTGAGTACTCCAAAGTGTGTTGCATTAATGTACTATGCATTTCCATTTCAAGGAACTTCAGAATCGTGCTGCTAGGTTTTTTGCCATAGATGGACACAGTAATGAAGAGATAGATTGAAACAGTATTTTTAATTTCTGTCCTTTCTCCGAAAATAAACGCCTGTCTTTGTTTTCTGAGTATCCATTACGTAGCAGTCGTAGCTCACACTTGAAATTAAAAAAAAAAAAAGCTAACTGCAAATTGTCTTTCCATCTACAGTTTTACTTTGATTTTTTTCATTTATATTACAAGTGGTTATTTCACGATGTACGTGGATTAAAGTAAAGTATATTCGTTCGCGCAGAAGCGATACCAAACTCACATGTTTTCTGATGGGAAAATGGGCTTTGTATAGATAAAAAATATATTGGGAAAAGAAATTGTCACAATGCGCAATGAAGAGTCGTTCATTTCTTTATTTCCCTGATAGAGCGAAAAAGCTCACGAACAGACGGTAATTGAATTCTTTTTTACGTAACCGTGAAAAAAAAGTATATCCCTACGGAACTTTCCATTCGCATTCGACACGCATCATTCTGCGTTTGCGCGCTCATTTATTAAGCGTGTCTTCTCCAAGTCTTATATCCTCAAGGAAGTTGGTAAATTAACATCTAGTCATGCATCCCAGATTTCTAAAACCCCCAGTGAAAAGTATTCCCAGGTTCCGTTGTCTTCTTCCCTATTTTTTGAACTCTTATGAACTGTCGCTCCTGCGAAGAAGAGTACCTCGAATATAACGAAATATTGTAGTTCACAGCACATCCTATCCATGCCTCAAATAAACTGTTCGATCAACGAAAAATGAAAGCAAATATTTTTTATCAAACGCCATTGAACAGAAGAGAAAAAATTTTTACTTGTGAAGTACGTCATAATCTTCATCTGCATATATATGCCTGCAAAAGATAAATGACATAAAGAAAAATGGAGAACTAAATGAGGAAAAGGAACAAGGTGAGGAAAATGTATAAAAGAACAGATTAAAATGAAAAATAATAGAAACAGAGAAAGAGAACGCATGTAAAGAGGTATTGAAAACATATGAAGAGAGAGAGAGAGAGAGAGAGAGAGAGAGAGAGAGAGAGAGAGAGAGAGAGAGAGAGAGAGAGAGAGAGAGAGAGAGAGAGAGAGAGAGAGAGAGAGAGAGAGAGAGAGAGAGAGAGAGAGAGAGAGAGAGAGAGGGGGAAGAGGAGAAGAGACCCGCACTGCCAAAGGAAGAGGAGAAGAGATCGGTACTGCCAAAGGAAGAGAAGGACAGAAGAATGAGGGAAGAGAAACATTAAATCAGCCAAGTATGGATAGAGGTGCAGAAGAATTGATATTTAATAGGAAAACAGCCCGAAAATGCAAGAAAGAGAAACAGGAAGACAGAGGAAGTGAAAAAAAGAAAAAAAGAAAGGCAGAAATGCTGAGAAAGAAAGATGGAGGTAGAGGAAAGAAAGGGAAGAGATGGCGAAAATGGGGCAATGAATACGATAGATAGAGAGTCAGAGAAAGAGAATGGTCGAATGGAATGGGAAGAATGGAAAAGAGTGAAACAAAATGGATAGACGCAGGCGAGAAAAAAAGAGAGGAAGATTAGCAATTGGCAAAAGCGAGAGAGAGAGAGAGAGAGAAGAAGAACATAAATTGAGAAATTGTTTTTCACTATGAAGTTTACTTTGCAAAAGTTTAAGACCACCTGTTGGCATTAGGAGATTTCTGCCGATTGCGTCAGCTACTGTCTGTATTACTCAACTTTTTCTCGGTGTTGTATCATCCCACAGCGGCAGTTGTTGATAGAGTTCGGGAAAGCGTGCGAGCGTCAGTTTGCTTCTGGTTTTCATGCTGAAAGGATTTGTACATATTTTATATATAGCAAAAGATGCGAAAAAACTCATCATTAAGTGTTACTCAGAGGGCACAAATAATAACTTTATATCATGAAGAATACTCCGAACGTGACATAAGCAGAAAGGTGAATGTGAGCAAGACTGCTATTCATTATACGATCATGAAATATCGAGATATAGGTAAATTTAGCGAAGGAAAGAGAAGTTAACATTCAAAGAAAACAACCCCACCTGATGACAATACCGTAAGGCAAATAGCTATGCGTTCTGCGAGAAGTTTGTGCTAGAAAATCAAGGCAGTCCTACATTCAAAAGAGTCTGATATTAGTATCAACACTGTTTCCTGACTTTTTACCAATATTTTGGATTAAAGTCTTATAAGCCTGCACATAAACCTAGACTAATCTGTCATGAAAAAGAAGAGACTCCAGTTTGAGAAGTGTCATCAATCGTAGACTGTTGAAATTGAAGCCACGTTCATTTTTCCGATGAATCAACTGTTCATCAATTTGAATCACGTGAAGAATATGTTCGACGACCAGAAGGCAAAAGATTTGATGAAAAATACATCGTTAGCACCGTGATACATCCGCCTACTCAGATGATGTGGAGTGTTATGTCAGCATCCGGTACTGCTTAATTATACTTTTTGCCGACAGGCACTTCTATGACTGGTCCATTTTATGTGGAAATGTTACGTGAGAAGCTGTTAACTCATATGCACAATCTTTAAGCATGATGGTGCTCCATGTCATAGATCAAAGACAGTAAAGGGCTATCTGCAGAGGGAAAACGTAACTGTGCTTGACTAGTTCGGTAATAATCCCGACCTTAACCCCATCGGAAATTTGTGGACAATTTTAAAAGAGAATGTAGCAAAAAAAACAGCCATCAAATTCCCGAGCTTTGATTGACGCTATAAAGTACGTGTGGTGCAAAGACATTTTAAGTGACTACTGCAAATCCCTCATTGAGACTATGCCACGTCGTAATCTGTCCGTTATAAAAAAAAACAGTGGTGGCCACACAAAGTACTGATTTCGGTATTTTGTGTTCTAAAGAATGTAAGTATTTATCTGTGGTGTCATTTTTTCAAATATCTCTGACTAGTAATTACTCAGAGATATTTACAAAAATATTTAATTTTTTCTAAAATAGGAAATCATACCTTGCTTATCAGCACATAACTTTCCGAACTGCACCAGTTCTTCTGGGCAGGCAACATTTTATTTTCATCAGTAAAACTCAAACTGAGGTGGAGTCTATTCAAGCAAAACATATCTTTAAGCTTCGTAATTTAGTAGCACAGGAATGTGACCTACGACCGCCACGTCGTGGCAACTCTGCTCAAGCTTGTGAACGTCCACCATTTTTAAACATCATTCCGTACCCTTTGAATAACCTGCAGTAACAGCTTTATCTTGAGGATCAAAGTTCCGTTGCCCACATCTCAGGAGTACGCCTTTCCATGTTGTGCCGCAAGTCGAACGTATTTTTTAAGCTTTTCCACCATCTCTTCAAGATCCTGCTCGCCTGGCTACTGCAAAAGCTATCAGAGGTACTTATTCTACTTCAATTCCTGCTCTTTGTTATGAGCGGAAGCAACTTTTACAGTTGTCTAAAAATCTTTCTTTAGTAATAATTTCTGCTGACAAAAGAAATCAGATTGTTATCATGAATCAAGAGGAATATCATTCTAAGATGCTTTTGGCTATAAATGCTATTCCACACTCTATAGTTCAAACCAACCCTTTAAACAGTATTATTTCTAATGTAGGTAAACTTCGCAAACAGGGCCATTTACCCTAAACTATTGCTAAAAGTTTACACACCCTTCAGGGCTCTCGAATTCCGGAAGCCTTCGGAAAAATCAAGATGCATAAATCAGGAAACCCAATGCATGTCCTGATTTCGGGGTATGCTGCCCCAACCCGCCTTCTAGAGAAGGCCCTAGCCATTTTTTTTCTCGATTCACCAAAGATTCCCGAGTGTCCATTTGTAGTTCTTTGCAGGCCATTGAAAGGATCTGGCCCTTCGCCTCCGGTTCTACACCCTTTCTCATGGCTTCCCTGGACCTGGTGTCGCTGTTCCCCAGTGTTCTTGTGAAGCGTGTGCACCAAATCGTCGAGCAGTAGTTATGTTCTCTTCACACTTATTCATCTTTAGAGATGCAGGCTATTTTGTTTGCCCTCAAGCTAGTGGCTATTAAATCTTTTTTCCGCTATGAAGGCGTTTTTCACCGGCAGATAACCGGAGCACCCACAGGATCGCCACTTTCCCCAGTTTTAGCGGAACTTCTTTTACATTCTTTAGAAAATCAAGTCTTAACTTCTTTTCCTTTCAAACCTCTACTTTTATTCCGCTATATGAATGATGTTCTGGTCTTTTGGCAACATTCGCCAGACCAGACCAGTTGAAATTACTGTGTCACACTTTATCTTCTGTTTACCCTACCATTAGTTTTTCCCTTGATGTAGAAGTGAGGGGCTCCCTCGCTTTATTAGATATTTTACTTTCTAAGGATCTTCAAACCCATTCCTTACAGTTTTCGGTTTACAAGAAACCTTCAACTACTTCTTCAATATATTCCGGCTTCCTCTTTTCAGCCTATCACTTACATATTGGCCTCTTTGAGGTTCCTAGTTTCTCGTGCTTTTACCTATTCATCATCGGTGAGGAATCATACATACATCATACATATCACTAAGCTGTTCTCTGAGATTCAGAGGTTAGCTCCAAAAAGAAATACAAACTTCCAGATATTTTTACTTATTGTTGTCGAATCAAACTTCTCCATTTACAGCGATCTTGACATACAACTGGTGCTTCACTGATATCCATTACACGCCGTACACAAGATCTTTTATACCTCATACTCTAAATCTTTTTCTCATGCAGACACTCCTGAATCTGATCCACCCATGTCTTCCTTGGCCTTCCTCTGCCTTTCATTCCTGCCACTTGGGCTGAAAATATTTTCTTAGTAAGCATTACATCGCTCATTATTTCAACATGGTCAAACCACCGAAGCATATTGGTATCCACCTTGCTAACAACATTTTGCTTCACATCACACAACTGCAATACATCTTCATTTCTCGCACAATCAGATCGTGTCTTGCCACAAACCCCACGTAAGTAACGCATTTCTCCAGCACACAAACGACTCCTATGTTTCTTCTGCAGTATCCAGGTTTCACTGCCATACATCAGAGTAGGAACAATTACAGTTTCATACACAGCCATGCGGGACTCTCGACAGAACCCATCATTCCTATGAAATCCTCCCAGAGCAGCTATGACTTTCAAAGATGAATTCACTCGCCTACTGATTTCACCATCCAACTTGTTCTCTCTGTCAAACATCGCACACTTAAATTAAGAAAGGTCGGGCATTTTTTCGCGCCCAGGGTTATTCAGATGGAACTATTAGTACCTTTATTAAAAACTATAAGCGTAGAAGTTTGACAACCCTAACCCGTGAAACGTCTAATCTGCGTTTCATTGCATCTATTGATTACATTCCCAACATTGTGAACGTCTTGAAGAGGAATTTCAGGGCTAATTCATTTGGATTTGGTGTTCGCACCTCTAATATTTTTAGCCTGGTACGGAGGGATAGAGATACCATCCCACTTGGATCGAAAAGTGACGTCTACTGCATTCCTCTTGTTTCAATCTCACCCAACCATGGAAATCTTGTGTACATAGGTTTTATGTCTCGAAGCATATGGGACCCGAGCTTCTGAACATGAATATTCAACTTGGTCTGCTACAGTTACCACAGAACTTACTAAAGTGTTATCTACTGTACTATATTATCCAGACTGGGATGGTGTTAAACGTCTTGTGTCAGCTACTAGTAGAATATCGTAATTGCTGTCTAAAACTCTATTCATTTCCCACTTCGGAAACCAATGTTGCAATGATGATTTCTCTGCTTTTTTGAATCCTATTTTGGAGGGACCTGATTCAGTCTCTACGTACACCTCCCATATGACGTCAACCTTCAGAAAGCTTGAAAGGTGAGTACATTTGCAATCTGGTAATCCCGTAAGGGACCCATTGACTCTTGGGAAGGTTTATGACTATATAACTTTCTGCTTGCGTCTGTACTTTTGGCAAACTGTTAGGCCTGATGATGCAGCCAATGTGGTGTGCGAAAGATCTTGCCTTTTAACGTTTTTAGCCTTTTAGATTGTAAATAAATTCATTTTAATTTACTTATGAAGTAACGCCTAAATGTTTTTTGAATCGTGCTTTTACAGTATAATTGGTTAGGTGTTTGTCGTATATAACGTGCTAGTTTGTCTGCACCGGTCATCGAACTCGGGTCTCTTCACTCCGGAGTAAGTTGCTCTCCCTACTGAGCTACGCGGACATATGCTCTCTGCTATCTGCCTTTATCTCGTGTGTGTCTTGCGGGGCAGGCACCATGTGTCGCTGTAGACAGTCAGCCCAAGAAAAACGTGCATTTTGAGAAATCCCAAACGATTTGGTGTGTGGAATGTAACATAAAACTGATTTGTTTTCCGAAGCACTGAAGAAAGGATTCTCATTTTTCCTGTCTAGCCGTGTGGAAAGAACATCACATTCACATCATTGCGAGAAACTTAACATTCGGGTCATCCTTGAAGTTCGGACGCCAGTATAACGTACACATAGCATTACGAACACTCGTTCTTGAGCTACATATATAATGTAAACGTTTGTCCACTCGGGGATCGAAACCGGGTCCCCTCACTCCGGAGTAAGTCGCTCTCCCAACTGAGCTACACCGACATGTGCTTTCACTGATATCTACCTTTATCTCGTGTGCGTCCTGAGGGGCAGACACGTCACACATCTTAGCACGAAAACTTTATTTTTATGTTATGTTTTTATGACTAGTAATTAGTTGTTTCTTTGAAAATCTTAATTTTCAATAAACTGAGAGGTGGGCTTAAACTTTAGCAAATGACTGCATACTGTTAAAATGAATTGGGATTTCAACATTGGCATTTTTCATTTTTTCAGAGCACATGAAATCAATAACTCTAGACGAATTTAAAACATAGTGAGAAAAACTGCTGCTTTATACTAGGAAGTTGCTATACAGTAGTAGTAAACTAACCTTCTGTGATTCAAAAAGAAAGACTGTAAAAAGAAATCTTTTACATAGAAACCATGCATGTGTGTACAGATAAACAGGAGCTCGAAAATGATATCACTTAAAAATGATATCTTCTTGCTTTTTAACTTTATATGAGCGCAGATCTGAGATCTGCAGCAGCATTCTAATTACTTAGTTACTGCAATGAAGCCCAGTAACCAAACAATCGTCACTGTAATATAATGTTGCACTTGGGTTGGCCGAGACATAGTTTTAAACATCGAATACTAGGCTTCGGGAGGTTTCTTAAGACTTCCTAATGCAATTTTTCCGCGCCTTTTTTCTTCCAGCCACTCCTATTTCTGTTGCAATTCATTTCTCTTTGCAGTGTTTCTAAATTTTCAGGAAAGGTTTACAATATCAGATTTTGATAATTTTCTTTACAAACACCTCTGAATTTGCAAACGGAACAAGTTTATTAAAATTTCATAAACACCATCGAGTGAAGTGAAGTGCATGGAATAATATTTTTCGACAGTTTTTCCCGCAGTTATTGGCATGATTCATGATAGTTTTATATCGACAGTTCAATCTTGTTGTCGCTGAAACAAAGCCATGCAGTATTGACGATGGAGTGTTCCATTCGACGTTATTTGCAGTTATTAACTTGCATGTGGGATTTTCTTTTCCCGATTCTTACCGTCGCTGAGGGAGAAGCCTGCACCACAAAACATGTATCCTCCCAGAAAATGGCTGTTGTTATAAATCATTGACTTTTTATTTCACATGGTTTATTACAGTCACTTTGACATTTATCTGTGACATAAATACCTTATTTTTTACGCACTGAACATCATTTTAAAGCAAGATTCAGCAGAAACTGAACGAAGTATGGAATACTCAACGACTTCTCTAAGTGAATTAATAGTAATGGTTGTACTACCACAAGAGAACATTAACTTACAAACATAATGCGTTCTTTGAAATATGTTTGTAAGATATGTTCGTAAGTTAAATTAGTTTATGCGCTTCTGAAAAAAAAAGGTTTTCACAAAGACAGTAAAAATGCATAGTTCGAAAAATTAAATTTATAAATTTTGAGAAACGTTTACTACATAATTTTTAAATAATAAAATTTATTTCAAAAATAGCATTTTAATGCATGCAGACATTAAGTGCTACAGCTTGGAAATGTATGCAGCAGCGCATAACTGGGTCCGAGATTATTAGATCCAATAAGCATAGATTCTTCTCTTTTGTCTTGAAAACATATTTAAGCGAAAGTGGCACGGGGAATTTGGTGTTTCAATTTTTCACACACTTATTTGCACTTTCTTTCAATGACTTTTTAGATTGCAGAATTTTGTTCGGCATTTGGGTCGTTATCCTCTAGCGTCTTTAATGAGATCTCAGTCTGATCTGAAGAATGTGCAAAACTCTTTGATTGCCAAAACCTTTGCCAACTGAGTAAGAATCATTCCACATGGGAAGCATCCATTTCCAAGGTTAAGTCAATTCCATTTCTACAATTCCCTGGGTGATTTTCTCTTCCATTTTTTTTCAGAACTCTCTGAGCCAGACATAAACCGTGGGCAAAAGCGGCTCATTCTTGTTGGCTTTATATCTTTCCAGTAGTTTCCGTCACGCATTGTGAAACGTTCGTAATCACGGTGTTCTGCGATTGTAAAATGAATTGGAAATCAAAATTTCTTAACAGTTTGTACAATATTCGTATATATAAATTGTTCGTTTGTCGAAATTTCGTAAGCAGAGCACCTTAGTAATCAATGGGAAACGAATTCCTCTGAAGAAATAATTCTGCACAAATATGATGGAAACCAAATAAAAATATCATTGCATAGTTCAAAAAAAATTATTGGCACAAAGACGCCATATTTTCACTGTTTTTCGTGTATCTACCTTTCAGAAAAAATTGAAAATTCGAGAGAGTATCGAACTGGCATCTCCCGATATCAATTTGAACATGCTACCACTGCACCATCTAAGAAAACGAAGAGCGAGTAAAACTATTCACATGTAACCTAGAAATCTGAATACCGTCTTCTCTGTATACATAAAATATGCACAATACTTTTGTATACATAAGATATGCACAAAGCAACCAATTCCGTCTGCCAAAGGAACCAAGTTGAAATAGCAACTGTAGATTTATTAATCAAAGTGCTTTTCCCGCACATCGTCAAAAAGTAAAAGTATTGATTTATTTACACTTCCCCAATGCAAGAAAGAAAACGCCTGGAATGGATTAGGCGAATTTGAAATTGAATTAAGCTACGCCAAATGTCATTGAGTGAATAAAACAAAGTGGTTTTTAAGGGAATTCTAGGCTTTCCGAAGCGAATTTTTCTAGCAGGTAAAGTATGGGCATTCCGTGTCTGGTGAAACAATAACAGCTGCTTTGATCTGCAATGAGGAAACAAAAACAGGTTATGAGGGCTACCCCGGTGGTGCAGTGGTCTAAGTGATGGCTTCCGATCATTCGTCCGAACGGGGTCAGGGTTCGAATCCCGGTGAGGCATAGATGTTGTGTTTGTCTTACGGCACTAGCTCTCTCCCTTCCCTGGAGTCAGTGGCCCTAAATTAGGGACGAGCGCATGCTTATAGCCCATTGAGTTGCTCACGGTAGTCGTTAAACCTCCAATAAAAAAAAAAGTTATGGCGAATTGAATGTTACGAACCTTAGTTGTGTAGATTTGGAAATCCACAAAATTTTGAGAGGAGTAAGAAAAATTACAAGAAGCTAAACTGAGACGTCTGTGATAAATCTGGGGTCACCAAATATCAGCAATGAAATAATGCTTAGGAAAGTGCGCATTGTCCGGTGTTTTATCTACAGAAATTAAAATTATCTTGGATTTTCATTTATTGCCCAAACACTACCTCTAGGAAGAAATGGTTTCCTTTCTCTCAGTGGACTGCTTTTATATTTTCATTTATTCTTCTTCCTTTTCAACACAACATTTTTCCTCTCACTTTTAGTTGACTGTACTGCGCTTCTTTATTACCAAGGTCAATTACACTAAAAACGTTTTAGTTCGTATCCCTTTTCCAAGAAGGGTGTAATTATTTTTACCGCTCGCAAGTTCTTTTCCACTGCCTGTTATCATCGTTGTCTTTTTCCTGTACGTTTTCACTTCTATTCTGTAGGGATTCGAAAAACTTGCTCTACTTTCTACTTTTTCTGTGTTTTATTGATACCCGATCTTTTTGAAACAATTTTGTCTTTCTCCGAAATGAAGTTTCGCACTACTTCAGTGCACATAAGTACACAAACACACTTTGGTGGAATCTGACGCACAGTGTATTAGTTTTAAGAGCATTAATTATAGCTTTGAACTGGTAACTGTACCTTGGCAAATTTTCAAGGGATTTACACTTCGAATTTGTTAAATGTAAGTGAGCAATATTTGTTTGCAAATAGATTTACAATTAAAATTAGTCCAGTGGTAATGAGCAATATTTGTTTGAAATAGAAGTACATTTCGAATTTTTCCAATGGAAAAATGAGCAATATTTGTTTGAAACGGATTTACACTTCGAATATTTCCAACGGAAATGAGCAATATTTGTTTGAAATAGATTTATACTTCGAATTTGTGAATGGAAATGAATGAGCAATATCTGTTTGAAATATCGCAAAACGTCTTGGTTTTCACAAAACGTAAAAAGAATATATAGAATAACTAAAGTTTTACAACGTGTCTCTATTGCCTTGTTTCGAGTTATTGGATTCATGCATTTTGCAAGTGACAGTGTTTTGTGATTTTATCGTTATTGCGTTTCTATCGGTGACACGTTTCTTTTCCAAAGGTTCTTAGATGCAACATTATTTCAAGCTACTGTAAGTATTATAGGATTCCCTACCTTTGCAAAATTTTTCTTAACTATCAAAGAAAAATCAGCAGTACGGGTTACATGCTCATATATTCGGTGTATGACCATCGCAGTTAATTGTGACTTATTAGGGAATCACTCTTCGTAGCGTGTTTAATTAGCTTCTTTCTTATTAATTCTAGCGTAGAAGTAATAGTACTTAAATTGTCTTTACTACAGCTGCTATAACCTTTATCTTCTCTCCGTTTTATTTGTACTTATTTTACCCTCAAACCCCAAGTAGCTTTGTTTCATTTATTTTCTGGTTTCAGATTTTTAATATAATTTTGTTCTTAATTTACAGAAGTTGAGGTATTTGACGTAACTTTCTATACGGGACAGAAAATTCTGTTTTATAAGTTAAACCATTATTGAAGTGAAATAAAAATGAGAGAGACATGCTTGACTGAAATTGAAATGAGGGAACCATGCATTGACTGAAATTGAAACGAGAAAACCATGCATTGACTGAAATTGAAATGAGAGAACCATGCATTGATAGAAATTGAAATGAGAGAACCATGCATTGACTGAAATTGAAATGAGGGAACCATGCATTGACTGAAATTGAAATGAGAGAACCATGCATTGACTGAAATTGAAATGAGAGAACCATGCATTGACTGAAATTGAAATGAGAGAACCGTGCATTGACTGAAATTGAAATGAGAGAACCATGCATTGACTGAAATTGAAATGAGAGAACCATGCATTGACTGAAATTGAAATGAGAGTGATTAATGTCCGATGAATTTGAGTTTGGCAAATCTAACAGCAGGCGAAAGTGAAATTACATAACCTAAAAACAGGGATAAGAACTGATGTCTTGATTCTTCGAGGGGCAATGTCACTTCAGTTATAGGAAAGCAAACTCATTACATTTTCAAGCAATGAATCAGGCTATAATCTTCACGCAATGTAATTGAAATCAAGTTGATGGTATGATGTTAAAACAAGCTTCCATTAGTAATATGTATTAGTCAACTTCTGATTACTGAAATTGGACTAAGCAATAAGTGAACGTGTGTGTGTGCAAGTTGATCAGAAGATAAGTGTTCTTGAATGGATTAAACCGCGGACCTTGATGAATTTGAATTAAAGACAATTTTTGCGCTCTGTAAAAAAGTACGTGCCTGATGACGTGACTTTAAAATAAGGGATTGTTCAATTAACGTAAATCATTTGTTTCCTTCCTGATCCTTGGTCGTATATTGAAGTTGACTGTATGGCTAGTTAAGAACTTCTCAGCTATCATGACTTAAGCTGCCGGGGTCAACGAAATTTACAGCACAATAAGCCTAACGCCTAATGGGCAGCAAACGCTAATGCAGAATGAAAGTGTGGCTGATGTTACAGATTATATAAGAATTCAAGATAAGTGGTTTACACAAAAACTTTATAATTTCTAGAATAAAACGATCATTGAACAATGGAAATTTCGCATTGCTGAATTATACAAATAAACAACCAGATCTCTCTGTCGATCTCTCTCTCTCTCTCTCTCTCTCTCTGTGGAACACTTGACGTCACAGCAGCGTCTGCACAGTGGCGCCATCTCTTCATGCTGAAAAGAAACGCAGTCAAATACGCCACATTATCGTACATTTTGCAACACATTTCGCAAAGGGCTTACTTACAAGTTGAAATTGAAATCACTCATATCTACAAGATTGAGTTTCAAAAGCGAGGACCGCCACATCCTCGCATTTTAATTGTTCTGCGAGCCGATAATATAATGGTCATAATATAATGGGACATTGGCGAACATCTCAAGAAACCATGGCTTTGAAAAAGCATTTGCAATCATATCATTTTAAAGGTCTGTGGGCTGCAAGATATTCGGTTTTGACTACATCATATTTCGGACTCTGCTGTTAACACCAAGGAATAGTGTAAGCAACAATCTCATTAGCACTCCGCTGAAAAAACATCGAAACCGCATCTGCAAGTATTACAGATGAAACTCTGAGAAATGTGTTTGTAAATATGATGGAAAAAATAGGAGCTTGCATTCGTGCCTTGTATATCATATGAAACATCGAGAAAAATCAAATAAGAAATAAATTCATTTGAAGTAAATTCAATACAAAATTTGTTTAATGGATATGACGTCTGATGTTTTCATGGCCTAGTGGTAAAAAACGCTGGCTTCAAATCATTTGTCTGAGATGGGTCCGTGTTCGAATCCCTCTGAGGCTTGGATTTTGTGTTTGTCTAACTGCATTTCTCGGTCCCTTTCCTGAAACCGGTGCCCCGAAATTAGGGACGGGCGATTGCCTGTTGCCTATTGAGTTGCGCATTGTGGTTGTCAACGTCCACAATCAAAGAAAAGAAAAGAAATATATACACTGGCGGAAAGGAAAAAAGAACGACAAGAAGGAATTGGCGGACGAACATGAAATTTACATATGTTAATGGGGTCGAGTTTACGTAGGTGTGATGTTAATTTCGGGACCAACCGGTGAGCACTTACGCCACAGCACGGCATAATATGCAAATTACCGTCGGTGGTATTTAAGGAGTACGGCGAAGTGAATATAATCAGTCAACGGCGTACGGACACGTGCGACGACCCTGAAGAAGCTGCAATGCCTGGACATGGAAAACGTGTACGATTTCAGCAGTTATTGGACTTTGAGCGAGGTCGTCTAGTCGGACTCCGCGAGGCCGGGTGGTCGTATCGTCGTATTGCGAAGCCAATTGGACGGGAAGTATCGGTGGTGGTACGATGGTGGCGTAGATGGTCCGAGGAAAATTCCCACACGAGAAGACGTGGAACCGGGAGTCACAGACGGACTGATGAGCGGACCGATCGATGCACAAAAATAGCGGCATTGTCAAGCAGAACATCCACTGCGACGCAAATCCGAGCTGCCGTTGCACCTGAGGTGACTGTGCGAACAATCCGCAACCGTCTACTGGATGCAAGACTACGTGCACGTGTGCCTCTGGCATGTGTACCTCTGACTGACTCAGCCCACCGTCAGGAACGGCTGCAGTGGTGTTGCCAACGTCTACACTGGAGAACGCAATGGCGATCTGTCGTGTTCAGCGATGAAAGCAGATTCTGCTTGGGAGCCTCCGATGGCCGTATGCGTGTTCGCAGACGCACAGGGGAGCGTCTCCACCCTTCTTGCCTCCGCCAGCGACATACAGGGCCTACACCTGGTCTCCTGGTGTGGGGAGAGATCAGCTATCACTGCCGTACACAACTAGTGTTTGTACCGGGTACGGTAAACAGCACCTCCTACATCAACAACATCATTCAGCCCGTTGTTGTGCCATTTGTAAGGTCGGTCCATCGTGGTGTTTTCCAGCAAGATGACGCACACCCACACATGGCACGTGCAAAGCAACATGCAATTCAGGGTGTGAGACAACTTCCATGGCCTGCACGTTCACCGGATTTGTCCCCCATTGAGAACGTGTGGAATTTTATAGGAAAACGATTTATCCGGTCTCCACGGCCAGCCACGACCATCCCCAATTTACGCGTCCAGGTTGAGGATGCTTGTAACTCAATACCCTAAACTTACATCCAACATCTGTACGATAGACTCCATGCCAGAATTGCACAGTGTGACGCAGTTCATGGCGGTTCAACCTCGTACTAACCATGTTACATGGAAATGTTATTTTTCAGTTTACCAGCAAATACAGCTGTATTTTGCCATAATGTTTTAATCACGTTATCCTCTGTATTCCGTTATTATGCTGTATAAATTTCGTTGGTATCAGACGTCTCCTTCTTGGTGTTCTTTTTCACTTTCCGCCAGTGTATATACACTGAAGAGCAATTGAATTAGAGGCAGCTGGCCTTATGCAAATATGGCGCTGTGGGCGGCCCTGTAAACGGAAACGACATGACGTATGCAGCGATCCAACAATATAAGGAGTGATGCGACGGGAATCAGTAAGAGTCGGACGCAGTATGGGTAAGACGAAGAATCTAAGCGCGTTTGATCGCGGGCAAATTGTCGGGGCCCGACGAATGGGTCCCTCCATCTTGGATGTCGTGCAGGCACTGGGATTTTCACGAGCAACTGTGTCACGTGTGCACCGTGAGTACATCTAATCCGGTAAAACCATTCCTGCAAGAGCCAACTGCCGTGGACAACAGCGTGTGGATGAGCGGGGTCACCGTCGTCTAGCTCGCATTATAACAGCGGATAGACGGGTTACAGTGCAAGAAATCGCTCGGAAATTTAACGCTGGTGCACAAAAACGTGTATGCAGCCACACCATCCAGAACCATTTCCTCGCTGTGGAGCACAGAAACCATCGTCCCACGAGGGTACCGCTGCTGACCGCACATCACAGGGTGCAAAGATTAACATGGGCGCGGGAACATCGACACTGGACACTAGACATGTGAAAAAATGTTGTCTGGACTGATGAGTCGAGATTCACGTTGGTACATGCGGATGGCAGGATACGAGTACGGCGCAAACAACATGAAGCGATGGATCCTTCTTGCCAGCAGGGTACTCTTCAAGCTGGTGGGTGTGGCATTATCGTCTGGGTACTGTTTACGTGGACTGCAATGGGACCCTTGGTACGTGTGACGTCGTCCCTCACAGGACAACGCTACCGTGATATCCTGGACGACCATTTGCTTCCGTTTGTGCGTCTTCAACATCCCACTGGGGACCTCATCCTGCAACAAGACAATGCACCGTGCCATTGCTCCGGACTTGTATCCGAATGGTTGGATGAACACTCCACCGACGTGACCTCGCTTCCTTTGCCAGCTAGGTCACCTGACCTCAATCCCATCGAGCACATCTGGGATGCCATCGAGAGAGATATTCGAGGCTCTGACCTCCCTCCATCAAATCTTTGTGAACTGTGGGAGCTTGTTCAGGGGTAGTGGATCCGTATGGCTTCCCAACGTTTCCGGTGCCTTGACGAGTCCATGCCGAGACGATTCACCGCCGTCATCAGGGCGAAAGGTGGTGCTGCACGTTACTTGACAGGTTTCTCTAATTCAATTGCTCTTCAGTGTATATATACACTCATCTTCAAAAACATAGTTTCACCCAGAAAGAACAAACGACAGGAATGAAATTTGGTGGGTAAATTTGACATCGTGAGACATGCAAATGGTTCATGTATCACGCTCGGCCGCGCATGTGAGACAAGCAAGGAGGAGCCGTACTTCTGTGCCTGACCGGCTGTATAAGGTCGTCCCGTTGCGCGTGCTTGCCATTCTGACTCGAGCTGTTGTGTTGGATACATCCTTTGCAAGTGAAGTATGCCTCGGAGAAAGGCTCGGAATCAATTCAAGCAGTTGAAGGAGTTTCAGAGGGGCCGCGTCGTTGGCCTCCGGGAAGCGGGATGGTCTTATCGCCATATTGCACGCAATACTGGTCTTGCAGATATCACCATAGCATGCTGTTGGCGGCAGTGGATAGGACAAGGTAAGCAGCAGCGACAGGATGTGTCTGGGAGACGTAGACGAACCACTGCCACAGTGGACCAACGGGTTGCCCGACCTGTTCGGATTGACCCAACAGCCACGATCGCGGCTACTCAGCTAGCAGTGGTGCACTCCATGCATCGTCCGATTAGTGCCAGAAACATTGACAGACGGCTTCACGACGTAGGACTACATGCACGCAGACAGTTACGATGACTGCCCTTAACAACAACGCATAGTCACCAAAGACTGCAACGCTATCGCGCCAGACTGTCATGGAGCCACGCAGAATGGCAGCTGGTGAACTTCAGTGACGAGTCCTGTTCTTGTCTTGGAGGAGGCGATGAACGAATCCGTGTGTGGAGGCACTGTGGTCAGCGCCAAGATGAACGGTATGTTGTCGAGCGTCACACGTCCAAAAGGCCTGCTGTCATGGTGTGGGGTGCAATTGCTTACGATGCCAGATCATCCTTAGGTGTTCATCACAGGCACTTTGACAGCCCAACGTTACGTTAATAATGTTCTGCAACCAGGGGCTCTACCTTTTATGAATGCTCACTCCGGTGCGATTTTCCAACAGGACAACGCTCGTCCACATACTGCTGCTGTCTTGAGAGCTTGCCTTCTAGGCGCTGACCTTCTGCAATGGCCAGCCGCATCGCTCGAATTATCGCCGATTCAAAATGTGTGGGATGCTATTGGACGCGCTATCATCCACACTCCAGCTATACTGCACTGGATGGGTTCCCTGAAGGCTAATGGCTACCAGTCCATCCCTGAACGCAAATGGACACCTGTCCATCCCTGAGCGCCAATAGATACCAGTCCATCCCCGCGGATCACATGCATCCCTTCATATTGGACGTTTATCTTGGTGGTAATGGTGTCTACCAACAGGACAATGCGGCGTGCCATGTCGCTCAGAGGGTGTGTGACTGGTTCCAGGAACACGACAGCGATTTCTCCGTTCTCCCTTGGCCAGCGAAATATCCCGACCTTACTCCCGTAAAGCACTCGTGGGACTATTTGGACAACCACGTCATTTCGACGCGATTTCACCACGTCATTTCCGCGATTTCCGTGCTCTGCTGCAGAACGAATGGGCACGTGCGCCTTGGGCAACCTTCTAGTGCCTCATTGCGTCCATGCCATGCCGTCTCGCCGCTGTCACCCGGACCAAGGGTGGTTATTCCCATTATTAGGTAGGTAGTCATATTATTCTGATATGACTGTGTATGTGTGTGTGTAGAAAGAGGAGACGACGTGTAAATACTTTGTACATATTTTTAGACATATGTATTTTACGAATAATTAGAAACGAACTTTAATATGGTGAAGATATTTTTTTTGCCTGCAGATATTTTGGCAAATGTTTTCTCAGGGCCATTTTAATTCGTATCTTCAATATTTTGGGCCACCCTCATAAAGAAACCTTGGGTGCGCCATTGTAGAGGAAGATGAAAATTTAATTGTTTCATTGGTTTCTTTCATTTACTTAAAAGTGATAATAACAACAAGAAATAAATTCAAAAAGAGAATTACGCATTCTTGAATTGGGAAAACTGTCAAAACTTTTCTCAAAATTAAGCAGGATAAACCTGTATTTTATTTTCAAAATACGATCTAAAAATATTTTACATAGAAAAATGGTCAGTTTTACAACATTTGCAACACCACAGATGTGTAGTAAGACATATGCTTGCAACACGCCGCTTAATGACACGGTGTCTTCTAAATCTATTAAAAAGCTATTTATTGTTTTCATTCAAAAGAAGAGTATCAGACAAAGGAAAATTCCTAAAGTTTCACAAACTTTCATTTGTTAAATAGAAACTATTGAAACCATTTTTGATTGTTTAAAAATACTTTATTGTTACTGGAAGCACATGTTCATATGTCCTATATTCCATATTATTTTGGTGAGACTTCCTTTGTACTTTACTCACATTTTTACATACGTTTTTCTTTTCAGATGTTCGCTTTCCCATTGACGTTTTTTTATTACATATCGTAAAATGTAGCTAACACATTCAAGTGGCTTACTGTTTTCAATAAAAGTTTTCGTCCATGCTTCGGATAGCTTTGATACAAACTAGTTTCTGATTCACATGAAGAGTTATGACTGAGGTAATAGTATTTTCATTTTTCTTGATGTCCTGTTTATACCATAAACATTGAGCTACATTCACAACCGAGCTTTTGAGGAATTACTCTAGTTGGATTCAAAAGTCGATCAGGAGCAGCTCTTCTTTGCGTTTCATTATGACACTGACATTGAAACATATGGGACAGATAAAAGACAGTAGAAAACTGCAAGATGGCTCACCGTAGAAAGTGATAATAGAATTAATGGGTTAGTATTTAGAAGTGGTGAAAAGAGCAAGAAGGTTTCAACATCTGTGATCATTGTTAAATGGATTTGAAAATCCGGTACAAGAAGCAATAGCAGAAGGCAAGTCGATGACTGGAAGAAATGGAGGAAACGCAAAATCTAATTTGTTGTAGAAGGTTAAAAGTGAAGCTAAAATAAAAAGTTTTCAAACTGGTAAAGCCAGCATTGTTTTGCACTGCTGCGACTTAACTATTGACCCGACGTGAGTGGAGAATAAGCTGAGATGATATACCGAGTTAGAAGTGCAGTGTTAACAGAAAGAGCAATTTTAAAAATGAAACCTTACCTTCAAACGAAATAGTATTAAACCCCTTCCAATTTCGGTAGTTTTCAGCATAGCACTATGGAGGTGTGACTTGGGGCATTATCCGCTTGCAGTAGTGTCCGCAACTTATTGATAAGCTCTGTGTAACGCTGGGGCAGAGAAGCATTACAGAAGGCTGAAGTTGTTCGGCATATGGGTATTTCTTCACATCCTGAACGTCTAGCACAAGTTCCCAGTACACAGACTTTCACAATTCCGCTAAATGCGCAGCATGACTTTTTTCTCAAACAACCATCTTTGCACCATCGGCTGTGCTTCCTTCCGTGGCCTCCGACACTGGTTACCAGTGATTGAATAACGTAGGAATATCCACTTTTCATCTGCTGTGACGATACGATGCCAAAACGCATCGTCCTATGGATTTAACATCAGTTTGTGACAGAGAGCGACACGTTATTCTACCTACTAGGGTATCATTTCATGGTGAACCATTCGATGGCCTGGAGGAGAAATCAAGCTGGTGCCTAAAACTAAAGACGGTAAATTTAGAAGACCTCAGTTCAGCTGCCACTTGCCGTGTACTAGTACAGGGGTTTTATGTCATACCTTCAACCAGAGTGTAGGTGTTTTTGGTCGTTAGGCGTCATGACTTCGTCTTGTCTTTGAGCCTGCAGTCCCCAGCACTGAAAGTTGGAACCATTTTCGAGCAGTACTGCTGTTCAACGATACCTCTACATCAACTGCACAATTTTCTCTCTCTACTCTGCCGCGTTTAACCCTTTTAATATAAATAACGGCGTATGTGCACCCGAACAGCACTTTTGTCGACCTATGTATTCTACTCACCTGAAAACGCAATGTAGTTCCGAGCCGAATTCACGTCATCAGCTCTTGTGTTCAACGTCATCACGATACGCGGTCGACGCTGGCTTGTGTTTCTCACAGAATGCTGACCGAACATCATATGTAGCTCAAAACGTGAAGAACTTTTCCTTTTACAAGAAATGGAGCAGAAGATGAAAGAAACAACAAGAGAATAAAAGAAAGTGGAACACGTGTGCACAACAAAGATGAACAAAGGCGATAGCCAGTAAAACAAACTGAAGGGGAGGTAGGAAGAGGGGAATAGTGAGGAAGAGATGAAGTGAAAGAAAGAGAAAGGTACTATAAAGAGAGTAAGAAGAGAAGAGAAAGAGGTAGGGAGAGAGAGAGAGAGAGAGAGAGAGAGAGAGAGAGAGAGAGAGAGAGAAGCAGAAAGAGTAAGGAAGATAGAGGCGGTAGAGTGCTTGTGGAGGTGTTTACTTCAGAAAGAAAAGTCACTGCATAGAGCATGGCTTAAGTGTAAGAAAAAGTATCCGGTCGAAGCACAAAGCGATTAAGCTAGAAAAGAAAGGATTACGGAGAGAGCTGATGTAACAATGAGTCACATAAAAGAAATCTCATTGGAATAACTTGAGATGGCGCCAAATGAGGGTGGCATACGATGTAAAGTAAACAGAATGCGTTAACTGAAAGTGAAAGGCAATCACTAAGCAAATCGTAAATGGAAGATTGGTCGTCAGGCAACACTCTCGAAAAACAAAAGTTAAAAATCAGTTTGTTCAATGGTTTTATGAAAATTTTTGTATAGTATGGTTTCATATTGTTTAAAAATACTTCGGATTTATCTGAACTCTTCTCAAATAAGATAGCTCCAAATTTTACTGAGAGGAAAATTCGCAATTCCTGAGAATCAGCACATTTGTTGTCTAGATAAAGATGCGTACGTCACTGACTTCCATAACCAACAGTAGCATGTGCCGTATTATTAATATGCCATTTATGCTTCCTGTTCTGCATATACAGATATTATACATATTACTTCACATTTAGTTTGTCAGACAAACGAGACTAAAATTAAAAATTTGCTCATACCATAGAGTTCTATTTGCTCAAAATACAAAACGCCTAATCAACATCGAATATAATTGTTGAAGCCTAGGAGAATGATTGGAGTCTAGAATAATGATGAGACACAAAAGAATTTGTTTAATATGATGAACATGACGAGATTTAAAAATAATTTATTTTGGTGTCTTCTCAGGAAACCACGCTGGCAATTTCATAGACTTCGTTTAGGCATTTTTCGCCATAAAATTTAAAATATTTCTATCACATCTATAGGATTATACAGACGAAGAATGAAAGGAAGCTGATATCCTCAAAAAGGCAAATATCATCCAGAAATAAAGTAAACCATAGATTAAAACTTATTTTTGCCTTTTTACTTTCGTTTTGAAGTGAGCCGAAATGAACATGAAAAATAAAAGAAAATCAAAAGCAGTACACATTTCTCTTTATATAAGCTCCTCCATATTTAATACATATCTTCCTAAGAGCGCAAAATAAATGCCTACAAATAATTAGAATGAAATATTCGCGAAATATATTTCTTTAGCCGCTTCAGTTTTTTCCTCTGTTGGAAAGCCTTTCATATTCATTCCTTGAAGTGACTTTCCCTTATTCTGTAAATTCCAAAAAGATACGCCCTTGAGGAAACTAACCTTTTTTAAAAAATCGGTGGATTTTAGATTTATTTTTACGTATCAGCAAAGATTTTGTGCGTTCTCGAAGAATTCCGGGAAAGTTTCTTTAACACTTTCATTTTTTATTACGAAAATATTTCGTTACGCTTTTTACGGTCGCACGGAATCACAGATCTCCGGAGATCACATTGTGGATTTTGCGTTTCCACTTAGCACCGAGAAAAGTAACAAAAATGTGTACGTTTTCGACATGGACGTACTTTATTTTCCATTTATTTCAAGACGCGTTTCCATCTTCTGCAACACGAGTGGAACTAAACCCATTCTTTATCATACTCCACAAATTCTATAGCCAGCAATGAATTTCAACTTGAAAAGGTTTGTATTTTTATTTCCTTACTTACATCCTTGTGGTGAAAGAATAAATATGTGCGTCAACTTTTGTTGCTTCGTGCAAGCAAAAAGACCAGGACAATCTTTATTGGGAAGACATATTTGAACTACAAAATTACGATACTGATTTAACGGCATATCATACGATCATAAGACCTGCCACTATTTTCAATTTTTCTGAATCATCAGAAAACTAAACTGCTGATTTAGTATCTCTTAGCGAAATTTTTAACAATTGCGTTCATAATTAAAGTAAATAAAATCAGGATCAGTGCTCAATTTGTTCCTGTCAATGTTTTATCCTGCGACGCGGAACAGTTACATTTCTCTTGTTTTTTTCTTCTTTTTCTAAAAAATTGCTTTGCGTTTGTAAGAAATCAAAAGAAATTTACGTTCAGGATAAAATATCGATTCTTTGCGCACGCACCCAAAGAAGGTAAAGAAAATTTCTTCATTTCTACATTGTGCGAAATTTAATAGCATAAAATCGTAGTTTGTGTGGTCAGCACAATTGCCAACAAGAAAGAGCTGCAAAAATTATATATTTATTCTAAAACCATAATGTTGGTAAAACGATATCAAGAAATATCTTTCAGTAAATGTAGGGCAAGAAAGATTCACAAGAATGAAATGAGGATATATAAAACGAACTAGCAGTTTGATTACGTTTATCAGAAAAATAATAATAATAATATATATGGATGACCTTAAGATATACAGCAGTTCCAAAATACAATTGAATAAGCTTCTACAGATTACTACCACATTTAGCAAATCAATTCATATGAACTTTGGCTTGGACAAAAGTAAGGTGGTGCATTTAAAAAGAGGAGTTCTAGTTAAATCTCAAAGTTTCTCTTTAGACAGCAATGAAATAATTGAAGATATAAATGCAGAAAATGGATACAAGTACCTGGGATCTTTACAAGCATGTGAAATTAAGAATAATATAAAAGATCCCAGCATTACTTAAAATTATTCTAAAAACATACCTAAACACATCTAACAAGGTGAATGCAATTAATAACTTTGTGGTCCCGGTTCTAATTTATTCTTTTGGTATTATCAGGTGGTCGAAAATAGATCTTGAGGAATTTAACAAAACTGTGAGATCAAGTATGACCCAACACCGAATGAGACATCCAAAGGCAGCCGTACAGCGCATCACGCTCCCACAAAAATAAGGAGGATTAGGTATTCTTGACACAAAGCGCATTCACGATGCACAAATTTGCTCACTGCGGAAATACTTTACCTCTAAATGCAATAAAAATAAAATGTTTGATGTCATATGTGCTGCAAACAAAGAGAGCACTCCACTAATGTTAATTACACCAGATGCTAGAACAGAAGAATCGTCTACGGAAGAGCAGATTCGAAACTGTAAGCAAAAAGAACTTCATGGGGCTCATCCAAACCAGATAGATAGGCCTAAAGTTTACAAGAAAACCTCAAATCAGTGATTGAAGTGAGGAAAATTATATGGAGAGACTATTAGGTTCATGGTGGCTGTTCAAGACAAAGTGATTGCAACCAAAAATTATAGAAAATACATTTTAAAGAAGGATTTGCAAAATGACAAATGTAGAAGATGTAATATGTGCAGTGAGACCATTGAATACATCTGCGGGGAATGCGCCACGCTAGCAAACGTTGATAATATGCAGCGACATAATAATTTTGCTAAGATTATACATCAACAAATAGCACACGATACAGAACTATTAGTGTCAGAAGTACCATACTATAAATATCAACCCACTGAAGTACTAGATAATAAACAATACAAATTTTACTGAGACCGTGAGATTAAAACTGACGTAACCATGTCTGTCAACCGTCCAGACATAGTGCTATGTGACAAAAGGCAGAAGGAAGCAGACATTATCGACATATCGGTGCCGTTGGACCGTAATATTCAGAATACCTATGCAACAAAAATCAACAAGTATGTGGAACTGGCTACCGAGATAAAACAGATGTGGAAACTGAAAACAGTTTGCATACACCCATTGATCATCTCTGCAACTGCTATAATTCCTCAGACTCTCCTAACTCATCTTGATGCTTTGGTTCTACAACACCTAAAGCACAAAATGCAAGACGCAGTAATTCTCGATACGTGCCACATCGTACGACCATTTTTAAACCATGAGTGACTTTGTCTTTACTTGACTTCATGTCCGTACTGACATGTGGATCATGATTCAGATGCCATTGCTATAGAGGATAAAATTAAAAAAAAACAATAATAATAACAATAATAATAAAAATAATAATGATCTCGCTGTCAACCATGCTCAACGAAAGCAAGAATGGGTTCACCATCAAGTGCAACAAAATCAACAAGTATAAACTCTCCCACCTCATGTACATGGATGACATCAAGCTGTACGCATCGTAACAGAAATAACTCCAGCAACTAATCCGGGTCACCGAGGGTTTCAGCAATGACATCGGGATAAAATTCGGCTTACCTTGGTATGATTCAAGCACAACGCCTAGAATACAAAGAAATCAAAACAACCTAGCCGCCAAATACAACCAAAGACTGAGGGGACTAATAAACACCAAGCTCAACGCTCGCAACATCACTCGGGCTATCAACACATACACAGTTCCAGTCTTCACGTATGCCTTCGGAATAATCAAGTGCAGCACAACAGAGCTTCCGGAAACAATGCGCAATACCAGGACAACCCTCACTAAACATCGCCAACACCACCCGAAGTCAGCAATAGAAAGGCTGACCATTAGACGAGCAGAAGAAGGACTGAGAATGATTGATCTCCTGGAACACCGAGACAAAAAAATCAACAGCCTCAGAAAATACTTCAGTCAGAGCAAGGGACCCCTTCACCAAGCGATAAACCAGAGTGACAAGAAATACACAGCCCTAGATCTCTCTGCTCAGAACATCTAGATTAGAACGAAGGAGCCAAAAGGAGAAGTTTGGGGCAAGAAAGTCCTACACGGAAGGCGCTACAACAACCTGCAATTGGACCATGTGGATAAGGCTGCCTCCGACGCATGGCTAACAAACGGATCACTCTTCCCCGTGACAGAAGGGTTCCTGATGGCTATACAAGATCAAGTTGTAAACACCAGAAACTACCGGAAGCATATTCTGAAGGGCACGTCAGTGGAAAGCGACACATATTGGTAATGTCGTGAAGCACCTGAGACCATACAATATATTACAGCAGGGTGCAGAGTCCTCACACAAACAGAGTACATGAACAGTTACAATCAAGTCGCCAAGTTTGTCCATCAGAAACTGGCAAGAAAGCATCACCTCATTGCAACTGAGCCTGTCCCCTACTACAAGTATGAGCTAACAACGCTTCTAGAGAACAAACATCGACAAGATGTACTAGGAAAAATCGATCAGAACAGATAAGACCATCCCCCAGAATCGGCCCGACATCGTCCTGGTCGAAAAGGAAAAGAAGTCAACATACCACATTTACATAGCCGTGCCCAACTCACTTCTACGCCTGGTCGACCTGAAAGTGTTGTTACGAAGCGTATTGTTAACACTGTTTGCGCAATCCAGCAAGAAGATCGACGAATGACGTGTGAAGACATAGCGGCGTCAACTAATATTTCAAAAACGTCGGCATTCTACACGATAAATTACTGCTGTGTCGTTTGTGTTCCAGATGGGTACCACATCACCTGACGAGAGAACAATTGCCAGCCAGAATTCAAGTGTGTCATGAGTGATAACATGTGATTGCAAAAGATCCAAACTTTCTAAACATAATAATAACTGACGATGAATTATGGGTCCACTATTTTGACATCCTCACGAAGCGCGAAACGAGTGTCTGGAAGCACACAGGCTCGCCTCCTCCGAAAAAAGTCTGTCAAACCAAAGCAGCTGGGAAGGCAATGATGATTTTTTTTTTTTTTTTGCCATAAAGGTGTAGTGTACCAGCATGGAGTTCCTCCACAAATTACTGTTAATGCTGAGTATTACATTTCAGTCTTGAAGCGTCTGCGACGACACATATTGATTAAGTGACCGGAACTGGTGGGAAAGTGGACCCTACACCATGATAACGCCCGTTCCCATGTGACTGCTTGTGTTCAACAGTTTCTTGCAAAATGCAGTATTGAAATCATGCCACAGTCTGCCTACAGTCCTGACCTCGCCCTGTGTGATTTCTGATTGTTTCCAAGAATGAAGGAGAAGTTTTGTTGCCCAACATTCAACACAGATGATGACGTTATTCAAGCTGTACAGGGGTCACTAAAGCAGTTTCTACACAATGCCTTCGCCACATGCTTTGAAAAGTGGACTGAACGATGGGACCGTTGCATATCATCTGAGGGAAGACTCTATGAGAAAGAATAACATATATTTTTTTCTGTACCAATATTTCTTCATTTTTTATGGAGCGGCCGTTATATATTATTTTCGGCGTAGAATCAGTCTTTGCTTTACTGTTCTCCACGTAGGCAATCAATTCATCAAACACTTATTTTCATTTTTTGAATGTCTTACGGAATTCCACGCGGAAAACAATACAAAAAAGGATGTTATATTGTTTTAAAAATATTAAGCAATGTTCTTATCTGAATAAAAGCGTAAATAAACTGGTTCATAGCGGCAAGTGGTACGAGACGCTAACCATTCTGCCGACATGTTCGGATTCCGGATGGGGCATGGATGGTGTGTTGGTCTTAGAAGCATTAGCTCTCTCCCTTCCTTAAAAGCAGTGGCACTAAATTTTGGGTACGCGACTGCGTATATCCCACTGAGTTTCTCATATTGTTCGATAAATCACAAACAACAACAAAAAATGGTTCATGTTGATAACGTCATATTTCAGCAAATCTGGGAATCAGAGATATGCCTGATATCTGAACTATAACATTATTTCATATTAAGTTCCTTTTCGCATAGGAGAAAATTTAGCAATAATTGAAAAATAAATGTCATGTGTTTTCCGTGTTTTTGAGAGGCGTATGTTTACTGTCCGTGGTAGAAAGAAAAAAATCGACAACAAGGAATTTTTAGTTGATGGCTATTTTGACAAATCGTAGAACATGGCACCAGTATATTATCTGGGGCAATCATTTATCTTTTCGGACGAGTTCATCCTGGAAAGAACAACAAGCAGAAAAGCTGGTAACGGTGATTACTAGACACAAAGGAAGGCGACTAGGAAATGGAAAACAAAACAAGCTTGTGAACAGAGCCAAAAACAAAAGGCTGACTGATGACATCGTGTGTTAAGATCTTGGACCTCTCTAGCTGATGAACTTACATGCAGAACTGGATCCGCCATGTTAAGAACTGATTCTTTTTGGTGTCCCCTGTTTGGCTTTATTGGCGCAAAATGGCTGAACAAGAAAATGCACTAGCAGACCCCTGAGTGAGTAAGGTCGTTGTGCGTGTGTGTTGGTGGCGCAATGCTCTTTGGTCATCCGTCTTCCATTTGACAACCGCCGAAAGAACAGATTTTTTTCCATTTCCTAACGTCGCTATGGATCGGTTTCCTGTCGAATTGAAACCGTCAAAGTCATATCCTCGACAATGAAGACTTTGTTGTTGCCGAACTTCAAAATAATACTTTTTTGGAAGAAAAATGACTGTCATTTTCTTGACAAGTGTTTTATGTCTTCCAAAGGGTGAGCGGTTAAGTGTACCAAACATTCTTCCGTTACCCACTTAAACTGTTCTCTTTGCTGCAAGCATTGTATCTACCGTCCACGCGATAGATAGAGAGGAAATTTTATTTTCCCATAATGGAGAAGAAATATCAACAGCCGAAACACAAGTAACAAATTTTAAAGGAAAAAATTTAGAACGAAAACGTTTTTACCGTAACTTGGGGGAATTCTTCTTCTGGGGTTATTTTTTTACTTCAACAGCATTAACAGGATTCTTTTAGAAATCTTCGTAGCAAAACTCTCCTAGATGTAGCATTGATGTTATTTCGTTTATTCTATGACACGCATTCATATGCCGAACGTATGTAGGATAACGACAGAAATATAATAAAACATCCTTTACATATAAAAAAGGGCAGAACTTTGTGCTAACAGCTCTCTCAAATCGTGTTTTAATGGATAGCAAGATCAAGAAAAAAGCCGAATTTCACGAAAATCTTTGTCGAATAACTAGAGTGCTAGTACGTACGAAACCGTCTGACTTGTAAGAGTTCAAATGTCTTTCTAAAATGAAAAAAAAAACTCTTTTCCTATTCATAACCACGTAAAAATAAATGCGAATCTGCAAATTTCCTCGAATTCCTGTTTTTAAACGAAAGGTTCACGTGGAAAAATAAGGAAAATATATGCAATTCGAGACACAATCTAAGTCATCACTCAGTTCGGAAAGGCACAGAACGGTTTCTTTGAACTTAAAAGAGTTTTTCTAAGTTTTGTTAGTTTTATGAAATATTTCAAAGAAGAAATAATAATTCCATTTCCCATTTCTGTGAGTGCATGCTTTTTCCTTCCATACGAAAAGACAACAACCTATGCAAACCTGAAACTTATGAAAAGAATGTTTGACTGCTTTTCTACGCAGGAGGGCAGGAGCTTCTTCGTGAAATTATAGCGTTTGACAGAAATAAGATTGAAGGAGATAGACAGAGAGTAAGACGGAGAAACAGATGCGCAGAGAGAGGAAGAGAAAATAAACAGAAACAAACGCAGCAAAAGCGAGACTGAAAGTACAAAAGAGAGGCAAAAGTTCTGGAAGAGGAAGAAACATAAGGAGAAAAATAGAAATTAAGAGAGTTAATAACTTAAGATGCACCCAAAACAAGCGAAAGAAACAAGTTTTGAAGGGAGAGAGAGGGAACCTTACAGCGAAAGTTCTGAAGAGCTGAGAAAGAAAAGAATTGAGAAGAAAAAGAATCAAGAAATAACAAGAAGAGAAAGAACAAAGTGCGAGAGAGGCACAGCAGCAGATAAAGGACGATTATAAGTAGGAAGAGAGGTAAACGGATTGAGACTAGTAGAAAGAGAGATAAAGTATGGAAAAGTGGAAGTGAAGGAGCCCTGGAGAGAAAGAAATCGTTGAAGAACATAAAACACAGCAGAAACAGTGCAAAATAATAAGAGAGAATAAAATGTCAGAAAAGAAGAAAGGCACAGCGAAATGTTTACGCAAGAAAGGTAATAGAGAAGAAAAGATACAGGAAAGTGATAGAAGAGCCGGCACCGAATTGGGGAAATAGAGAGAGAAAAGTAGCAGAAAAGGAAGTTAATCGTTGAAGAGGACAGCTTGGAAAGTAATAAGAAGAAATAAAGACAGCAGAAGATGTAATATACTCTGGAGTCCAAAAATTAAGCATCATTAAAAAAAAATCAGAGCAAACCAAAGGGGGTGGGGGAGGTGAGAAGGGTAATAAAGTAACTTACAGAAGACGTGGAAACATACGAATGTCGAAATCATGACGCAAAACTGTGACGAACGATAATCAAACCTATATAATAGACTACATCTGTTCCTAACGCTCTGACGTCATTCAGTCATTCAGTACTTGCAGCGCCATCTGTTTTTACCCTTTTATCCTGTGGCCGAAATCAAAACTAAGCTCACCGCTATCGCGCCATATGTAAAATCATGGAGAAATGACGGAAACTAAAATAAAGTTAATAAGATAAACGACTTCATCTGTGGCAGCACGCACGTGCTCAAAAAACTGTCTGTGACGTTTGTTCTGTTGCGTAGGTGTTATGTCGTGTTTTATTTCATTTTATTCGCATTGCAAAGTAATTTCATAAAAAGGAATCAGGGTGATTTTATTTCATAAAAAGGAAAAAGGAACAAATAAAATTGTAAAAAAGTAACTACACGCGTTTTGATTGACTGTGATGGAAATTTAAAAACTTATTGGTTCCGTGGATTTTTTTTTGTAGTACAACATGGAAGAAGATAAAGCTGAAAGGAAACGTGGCTTAAATAGAGAACGACAACGGCGATGGAATGGTGCAAACCAATCTTCTAATACTTCGCATAACTTGAACGAAGGTAGAGCTTATCGCAGACGAAATGAAACGTTTGAAGAAACACAAGCCAGACTTATTACTGATGCTCTTGGGCATGCCAAGCGCCGACAGCAAGAAACTCCTGAAACTATAAGCGCGACGTAATGCAGCTGCTCTCTCAGATGCACTGTATATGTATTTCACGATTCGTCTTATTGAAATTTGAGTCACAGCTTTTTCGCCCGTGCATGGGACGGGCTATGAGATAGTAATTAGTACAAAAGGCAAAGCAACGCATTTCTAGAATTGAGAAATAGTAGTTAGTAAAAAACGCAAAGCAACGCATTTCTAGAATTGAGAAATAGTAATTAGTAAAAAAGGCAAAGCAACGCATTTCTAGAATTGAGAAATAGTAATTAGTAAAAAAGGCAAAGCAACGCATTTCTAGAATTGAGAAATAGTAATTAGTAAAAAAGGCAAAGCAACGCATTTCTAGAATTGAGAAATAGTAATTAGTAAAAAAGGCAAAGCAATGCATTTCTAGAATTGAGAAAGAGCTGCAAAAATGCGAAAAGTGACATTTGTTGTCTTCATCGCGCCCTGCTAGTAGTAGAATTTAATGTTTATTAAAACAGTGCGTCAGAAAGAAAGCAAGTGGATATGTTCAGAACGTAGTCGAACTTTCGGAATATCGGAAACCGGTCAGGCGCAGAATAGTGTTAAGAGAGCCACTGGTGTGAATCAGTCCTTTATATCTAGACTTTGGAGATGGTACCAGAACACACCTGAGATATCAATCGTCAAAAATCAACCTGATGTCTATCATCAATCCATCAACCAGATGTCAGTCATCAATCCATCAACTTGTGGTGGTCTGAATCAATCCATTATACACTGGCGTGCAAAAATTAAGGACGAGACGGTTTTTCGAATGTAACGTCGTGCAGAAGTGCTCCACATCAACTCAAAAGATCCCCAAGATGTAAAAATATGGGACAAGTGAGCAAAACCGTCCAAACAAGGAATCCAAAGGATACAAAGGCACTTTATTGAAAAGGTAGCTTCGAGCACAACTGCACAGAAGACAGAAACGTCCATGTGGCAGGCGGCTGCCAAGAAAATCCAGTCTTTAGTAGGGGATATGTCCGGCGCGTAACTGAAGACCCTGGGTTCGATTCCCGGTAGCGGTCGAATAGAATTTTTCTGAGATTCACTTAATAACGTGGAAAGAGCGATGATTTTGTTTGGTAGATGTGTAATTTTTCCCTAGCAGATTCGAAATTTTGTATTACTCCAAATAATTGATCGCATACTTTAGTGGTAATTTCGCTGGTGGCGAAATAAAAATTTAGAAAGCACACTTAATTCTTTAAGGTGGCGCAATGGTCTAAGCGTTGGCTTCTGACCATTCGTCCGAGATGGGTCCGAGTTCGGATCCCGGTGAGGCATGGATGCTGTGTTTGTCTTACGGCACTGGCTGTCTCCCTGCCCTGGAGCCAGTGCCCCTAGATTAAGGACGGAAGACAGCTTACAGCCCATCCAGTTGCTCACGGTGGTCGCTAAACCTCCAATAAAAGAAACCTATTAATACTTTAACAGTTTGTGGAAAGCTAAATAATTTATTTGAGATGTGTGAATAATTCATTTTTTTGCATAAACAATGCGCAAAAAAAATAAGGATAATTTCAATTTCTGCATAATAAAAATTTATATTTAAAGAATGCCTTAAAAGTCAGAAGAGAAAATAAATTTCAATACGAAAAATTTTCGCAATCACTAAACACTGGATTTTTGAAAAATGGATTAAATGCGATTAAGTATAATAACTGAAAGGCTTTTGAAGGAGTTTGCATTAAAGGTAATTACATACAGTATAATGACGAAGAATCTTTGGGAAAGTGGGAGTTCAAGCTATTAGATATCATTAGAGTTTTGGGAAGAAATTACATCAAACAATAATTATGTTTAAAGTTGTGCAAGAGTAAGAGCTCGTTTATTTAAGTTCTAGCAGCCAACTGCAGAACAATATGCATCATTTGGATGTAGTGACGGAGTTTTGCGAGGAATAATGGGAAAACAAAATTCAATATAATGACTGACGTATTTTGAAAAATAGAAAGAACGGGCTATTCCACACACAAGCGATACCACAAAATTGAATTATGTACTAAACAAGTACATATAGTTCGAACTGTATTTTACAGATACCGCTGCGGGATGAAATATTCTGCACTTTCGCGCTTTTCGTTTTACAAATAACCTGGAATAAAAGAATTAAATCCATTGTAATTCTTTTCCTTCCCGTGTTAAAATACTCCAAGCTCTTCGACAAGAAATGAATACATTGCATTTTCAGCCTTCTTATCAAACCGCTTTCGCGCATAGAATTCATATATTTTGTGTATTCCATTCATGAAATAGTCCGGAGTGAGACATAAGTTCCAATTTGATCAGTACACGAGAACTTCTTGCTTACACTTAATCTTTTATCAGTAATATGAATAGAATTCTTATTCTAACTCCGAATAATGCCAGCGGATTTTGTTATTAACATTAGACAGGAAATTGAGGAATTTCTGTTGTCGACTGCTTCTCACCAGAGGAAGAAGAAAAGAATGCAAAGGCCTGATGATGCTGGCTTTAGATCGTTGCCCAGTCTGAGTAAGTTGTCATCCTCAAAAACCATTAGTTTTTTTCTTTGGCTTATTTGAATCACTGATATAACAGGGACATAGTGCATTTAAAATAAATAAAAATTGATGAATATCAATAAAATATGCGACATCCATCACTATGATGTTCCAGTTTATTTATTCCACAGGATGGCGCAAATAAAATCAGCCCCAAATGCAAAAGACAGTTGAACAGGTTTTTTTTTTTTTTTTTTTTTTGGTCATTATGTCCCGTACATTTCAGTTACATTTGGTATGGTAAATAAACGGTATTTTTAACTTACAAAAAAAGGTTATTATGTTAAACATTGATATGTTTATCAGCATTTTTACATACCTTTTCAGAGTCGGTGATGAATCACTTTGTCCCTGTACATTTCATTCACGTTCACTTGGTCCAGTTGATTTCTCCCACGGTTTACTTTGTCTACCGTCCACTTTGTCCACTGTTCATTTTGTCCGCTGTTCATTTCGCCCATGTTCACTTGGTCTAATTCATTTCGCCCACGTTCACTTGGTCTAATTCATTTCGCCCACGTTCACTTGGTCTAATGCATTTCGCCCACGTTCACTTGGTCTAATTCATTTCGCCCACGTTCACTTGGTCTAATTCATTTCGTACACGCTTCACTTTGTCCACTGTTCATTTTCGCCGTTTTCATTTCGTCCACGTTCACTTGGTCCGGTTCATTTCATCCACGGTTCACTTTGTCCATCGTTCACTTTGTCCACTGTTCATTTTGTCCGTGTTCATTTCGTCCAAGGTCACTTGGTCCACGGTTCACTTTGTCCGCTGTTCATTTAGTCCACTGTTTACTTTGTCCGCCGCTCACTTAGTCCACATTCATTTCGTCCTCAGAATAGGTGTAATACCGTGGAAATTTTCTGTTTTGCTGGAATTTTTGTTACTAGACAGAAAACAAGAAATATGACACCGAATTTTTGGTTATAATGAGCACGTCTTTTGAACCCTTTCTGACGCGAATTAAATTTATCAGAGCTATTCAAACTTAATGGAACCGGTTAGGAAAATGATCAACTGGTTTTTACAATCGATGAAACATCCACAAATATAAACATCTACTTAGTTCCACCAGCTGCTAAAAGGCAGGTTTCGAAAATAAACGAACAGCGCACAAAAAGTTTTTCATTTCACAAAAAAGATATCAGATACAATGATTCAAATCGAACAGTTAAGAGAAGAAATATGGAAAAAGAAACATGATATAAGTCTACGTACGCTAGTGGAAGAATTTTGCATAATGGAAAGTTGAAAATAGGCGAAAAATATTCTTCATGAAAAAGCTATTCTAAGAAAAAAGAACTTTTCAAATACATCTCCTGGAAGCAGAGATAGCGAGAAAAAAGCTTCGATCTTTACGCACCTACCGGGAATTTACATTATTTATAGAGTAAAATGCTCCATATCTCTGTTGTAGTGAAACAGAAATTTCTCAAAAGGTTTTTAGAAACTGTGATACAGCTGCAAACTGAAGTACACAAACATCACCTACCGGCAGAAATGTGAACTACCAAATTCCTAATATACTAGCCTAAAGTTTTACAAGGTAAATGGCATCCTGTGTTGGAAGAATTTTTTAAATAGGACATGTAGAAATAGAGATATTGAGAAAAACAGATTAAGCATTTGCGCCCCTTAGCGGCGAAATTGTGCATTATTTCGGGAAGAAAATACACACATAGAGTTTGCTAAGTTAGTAATATCTGACTGAAAAAGAAGTTTTACAATCAGGTTTTTAGCCGCGAAGATATTGCTGCAAACGAAAACGTGAACTTACGCCCTCTAGTGGCAGACTTGTGCGTTAAGAAAAATTTTAAATTATAAGAGAAACATTTTTCAGCGGTAACGCTCTCCAACCAAGAATTTCTTTTATATCAGACTTTTAGAAGCAGAGTTATGGACAAAAATATGCTATGCATTTACGCCTCCTGGAGGGAAAAAAATGCATTATTTTAAGAAGGTATTCTCGAAACGTTTCTCGAAGTGAGCAGTATCGGTCCACGAAATAATTTTTTCGCTCGAGGTTTTAGGAAACCCAGATTTTGATGCAAATGCATCAGAAGCAGAAATTAACACTTAGACCCCTGGTGGCCAAACAATTTTTACAAAAAAAATTATTATTTTTCGTCAGGAGCTGTATCCG
This sequence comes from Macrothele yani, assembly GCA_039090855.1. Classification (NCBI taxonomy): domain Eukaryota; kingdom Metazoa; phylum Arthropoda; class Arachnida; order Araneae; family Macrothelidae; genus Macrothele; species Macrothele yani. The sequence goes on along the minus strand of CM077030.1, from coordinate 6,452,776 downwards.
ATAGAAAAAGAATTTTCAAATCGGAGTTTTAAAAGGAGAGATATCATCGGGGAAAACACAATTAATCTTTACTCCCCTAAGCGGAAAGTCTATGAATTACTTGAAAATTTTGAAATTATATGAAAATCATTTTGCACCGGAAACGCTGTCCAACAAAAAGGAGTTTTTTAAATCGGACTCTTAGAAGCAGATATATTGACAAAAATAATACAAAAACCATATACAAACCATGAATTATTTTAAGAAGAAAATATTCTGTAAAGGTTTATCGACGTGAGTGATATTTGTCCACGAAAGAATTTTTTCAGTGGAGATTTTAGGAGCTCAGATTTTGCTGCAAATGCATCAGAAGCAGAAATTAACACTTTTTTCCGCCGTTGGCCAAACCATTTTTACAAAAAAAGTAGAAATTATATGCAACTGATTTCACATCAGGAGCTGAATCCGCTGAAAAAAGAATTCTTCAAAACTGAGTTTTAGAAGCAGAGATATTGGGAAAAACGAAATGTACCTTAACGCCCCGTAGCGGAAAATCTATGTGCAACTTGAAAAAGTGACTATAGTGTCTATACCTAAAATAGTCTTCGACGTAAATGGAATCGAAAGGTAAAATATTTTTTTTCAATCGGATGTTTATAAGCAAATATAGCCTAAAGATAGCAAAGGGACATCTCAGTAAGGGAAGAAAACAGATTATGGCACTGAGAAAAGAAGATGGTTCTGTAACAAGAAATAGAGGCGAAATTTTGACAAGAGTGAAAGACTTCTACTCCAAATTATATGAAAGGGATGATACATGTACTCCAGACATCATGAAAGGTACCAGAGTTCTTCCAGTACTCCCAGCAGAAGTTGCACATGCAATCAAGAACATGAAGCGGGGAAAAGCTCCAGGAGAAGATGGAATTACTGTAGACAACATACAAGAAGCAAGTGGAGAAATCGAAACAGTACTCGCTCAAATTTTCACTCGATGCCTTAATGAAGGAAATATTCCTGAGGATTGGAACACCGCTAAAATGATCCTGCTACATAAGAAAGGTGACATTGAGGATCTTGGAAACTACAGACCTATCAGCCTCCTATCAGTAGTTTATAAAATCTTCACTAAAGTTCTTTCACACCGCTTGAAGGTAACACTGGACATGGCTCAACCGAGAGAACAAGCTGGATTCAGGAGTGGCTACAGCACAATAGATCATATCCACGTACTGAGAGAACTAATTGAAAGAGCGAGGGAATATGAACTTCCATTGTGCATGGCTTTTATCGATTATGAAAAAGCCTTTGATTCGGTGAAACCATCAGCAGTTACAATGGCTCTGAAAACCTGCGGTATTGAAGATGCATACATTAATATTATTAATAACATCTATGAAAATGCAACTGCTAAGATTAGGCTGTTTGAAAATACAACACACATAAAAATTGGAAAGGGAGTGAGACAAGGTGACACCATATCTCCGAAGCTCTTTAATGCCACATTGGAGGGTGTTTTTCAGTCGCTGAGCTGGGAAAACACGGGGATAAAGATTAATGGAAATTATCTAACCCACCTTCGTTTTGCTGATGACGTAGTCATTTTTGCAACTACCCCATCAGAGCTGCAGATTATGATCCAGGAACTTGCTGACAAGAGTAAAGAAGTGGGATTAAAAATGAACTTTCAGAAGACAAAAGTGATGTTCAATGCTTTTACAAGAAATGAAGATTTATCGATTGATGGAGAAAAGCTGGAGATAACAGACACGTACGTTTATCTTGGACAGCAGATATCAAGTGAGGGTCACATTGATGAAGAAATTATTCGGCGTACAAAACTTGCCTGGAGAGCTTTTGGAAGAAACAGCATAACTTTCAAGAGCAATATGCCATTATGTCTTAAAAGAAAAGTGTTTGATCAATGCATCCTTCCAGTGCTTACGTATGGTGCAGAGACGTGGACCTTAACTAAAAGAGACATACAAAGGCTGCAGACAACTCAAAAAAGCATGGAGAGGTGCATACTTGGTGTAACCAGGAGAGATAAGAAGAGGAACTCGTGGATCCGAAAAATGACAAGAGTGGAAGACATCATGATCAGAGTTAAATCCCTGAAATGGCAATGGGCTGGACATACTGCCAGAAGGACAGATCATCGATGGACAGCCGAAATTTTAGATTGGATTCCAAGGGACAGGAAAAGACCCAGAAGAAGACCACATGGGAGATGGGTGGATGAAATTAGAAAGTATGCAGGGGTGACATGGAGGAGACTGGCACAAGACAGACCGTTGTGGAGGAAACTTGGGGAGACCTTCGTCCAGCAGTGGATTGATAATGGTTGACAATGATGATGATGATGATATGGTATAAGATGAGTTTTGAATTTTACATCATCTGCATTTACACCCTCTAGCGGTGAAATTGTGCATCGTATGAAAACGAAATAAAGGGTCATCATTCGCACATTTCAAGCTTCCCAGTGCAAAAAAAATTTTTGAAATCGGACTAACAGTTGCAGAGATATGGTGTTCACAAGCTGACTGACGGACAAACGGACAAACCGATAACATAAGCACGATCAAGTTGAAAACAAATTGAATAATTAATACTGACATAAATCAAGATGTTTTTCTATGTAACGTAATATGTTACATGGAAGAACAGCTTGATTTACGTCCGTTGAAGCACGATTATTTTTACAAAAGACGCGCCAAAAAGATCAGCGGTCAATGCTTACATGCGATTTTTTTCCTGTCTAAGTTGTTTGATTAAAATACATGATTATTAGTGTAATTTAAAGTAAAAGAAGGAACTGAACTTTCAAGAGCTTTTTAACTCTTTCGTGTTGTACGATGTCAATCACTATGAGTCAAAGTTTACCAAAAATATTTTAATATTTTGAAATACGTCTTGTATATTGTTTTCATATAGCTCTTAGCTTTTCAATTTATTTATTTTTATTTTTATTATTAATTGCTTATAATTTCCATATCACTAGATTTCATACGAATAGACTATATTGCTCCGTATTATGTGCCATAGCTATTGGTTGGTGCGAATGAAATGTCCAGCAAAGGACCAGCACTCGTGGACGGCACGAACGGAAAAGTAGGACAACTTACCTAGGCAAAATAATGATTAGGATGCCGTCCAACAGGCTGTGCCTTGATTAACAATTGTGCAGATCGTTTCCGATTATCATAAAGGACCCACGTCTTGTCTCAAGTCACGATTTGATACAATAAAGGTTCTTGTTTATTCCTATCAAGCAGCGATGTGCAAACTTCCAAACGCTTAGTCTTGTTGGCAGTTGTCAACTCATGCGGCAGCCACATGTCCAGCTTTTTGACCTTACCCAGCGCAACCAGACGCCGAACAACTGTGGTGTGGTGGACACCTAACTCTGCCGCTATCTCGCGACACGTTTTTCGGGGGTCGCTTCAACCACACGTAACAGAACATCGTCAGAGACAGCAAAAGGTCTTCGTTTTGTAGGTCCGTATCTCCGCTTCGAAACTTCACAAACCATCACTGAATGGTTCGTTCGTTGGCTGTATTCTCCCTAAAAGCTTTGTTAACGTTTCGAGCGGCAATTCCTACAGAATGGCCCAGTTTAAATTCATAGAGGAAGATGACTCTCAAATCCGGCGTCTGCATGTTTCCTTTGCAAGCCACGTCACGTCCGAACAAACCACGCTTGAACCTTGTTCTTCACACACGTGCTAGCTATGTATAATAATTCTGTGACGTAATACTCGCAACATCTGTGGGTGGTTCCATTCTGCTGTGGTGGGAGCCGGTCTCCACTGCTCGTTCGCGCCGAACATTTCATTAGCACCAACCCAATATTTTAAGTGCTTGAAGCGTAATGGTGAAAAAAAGTATAGATTGATATTTACTGTGATTTTGCGGTGTGAGAGAAAGAAAATAGACTTTTCTCATAAAGAAGAAAGGGAGCCTAAGATTTCCTCGTCAATCCAACACAGTTATGGCCATTGGAATAAATTTTGATTAATGTCATAATGATTGACATCGTACCACACAAAAGCGTTAAAAAGCACTTCAAACTTCAGTTCATCGTTTCATTTTAAGTAATATCTACAATCGCTATATTTTAATCGAAAAACTTAAACAGGAAGAAAATCGCATGTAAGCAATGTCCGCTGACCTTTTTTTCAGTCTAGTAACAAAACATCCATCAAAACAGAAAATGTCCACGGTATTCCATCTATTCTGAGAACAAAACGAATGTGGATAAAGTGAATGGCTGTAAAAATGAACTGTGAACGAAATGAACTAGACCAAGTGAACGTGGACGAAATGAACACGGACAAAGTCATAGGGAATCTTCTGTGCTGGAAGTGGTCACCAACATGGAAGGCATGGATGCACTTTTCCGCTCACCAAACCATGTTCAGGAAAACGCCCCTCAATTCGACGACTGAAATAAGGGCGTTCTCTTTCCGTATGTTGGTTTTCAACTCTACCAACGTTTGATGGCTGTTGCGGTAGACTTACCCTTTTAGCAAACCCCACAGGTAAACGTCGCTCGGTGATTAATAGGGATAACGTTCGTATTCTTTTTTTTTTTTTTTTTTTTTATTGGAGGTTTAACGACCACCGTGAGCAACTCAATGGGCTATAAGCAGTCGCCCGTCCCTAATTTAGGGTCACTGGTTCCAGGGAAGGGAGAGAGCCAGTGCCGTAAGACAAACACGACATCCATGCCTGACCGGGATTCGAACCCGGACCCCTTACGGACGAATGATCAGAGGCCAGCGCCTTAGACCACTGCGCCACCGGGGCGGCTAACGTTCGTATTCATAGATCCCTTCTGATTGTCTTTTCCTGACTAAAATCAGAGTGGAATCGCGCGAGAGAATGATGAGAGGTATGGTAAGTCGCTCCATCTTGTTGGAAGAAGGCATATGTGAGTTCATGTGGAGTCAACTCGCTTACAAACTCTTCGTAGATCTGTAGATAAACATCTGTATTCACATTCTACTCCAAAAAAAGGGCCGCCTCGGTGGAGCAGGGGTCTAAGCGATGGCTTCTGATCATTCGTCCGAGATGGGTCCGGGTTCGAATCCCGGTGAGGCATGCATGTTGTGCTTGTCTTACGGCGCTGGCTCTCTCCCTTCCCTGGAAACAGTGGCCCTAAGTGAGGGACGGCCGACTGCCTATAGCCCACTGAGTTGCTCACGGTGGTCGTTAAACCTCCAATCAAAAAAAAAAAATGCGTCTGATGATTCTTTGGTCTGACACTCCACACCAAACACCGCTTTTTAAGACATGGAGTGGTTTCTGTTGGAACACGTGTGAGTTCTTAGCAGCCGCGTGTGCGGCAAAATGGCATACACCGAAAGGAGGAACAAAGCTTTGTTTGTTGAAATGGTGAAAAATAAGTCCTTCAGGAATTATCTCTAAGAGCTGCTGACAAGGATGGACAAGTTTTCCTTTATCAAGTGCTCTTAATTCCTGCACAAAACTCACATAAGTATCACAGTCACTTAACTAACATATGCGCATGAGCGATGGCGTAGAATTGTTTCCATCTACGAAATATAATTTACTCTTGTAAGCCGAATCCCGGTTGTGGCCGATTTTATGTGTGCAGCCCTATACTTGATTTCATGTTTCAGTAACAGTTGTTGTGATGCTGAGTTACTGAAGGGAAAGAAGCGACACTTTTGTAATCTACCCATATAAGTCCTCTATTTCTGGAACGCATGTTTTTTATTGCAATGGTAAAGGCATCATTCACGGCTTGTGACGTACCTGCGAGCAGGACGCACACGACATAAAGGCAGATAGTAGTCAGAACAAACGTCAGCGTAGCTCAATTGGTAGAGTGACTTGTTCCGGAATGAGGGGATCCAGGTTCGAATCCTGGCGTGGACAGAAATGACGGAGAAATTTACTTCGTTATAATGGCGCCCGAACTATCCGGATGACCCGACCTTTCAAAATCTCGCAATGGTGTGATGTTCTTTCCACACCGCGAGATAGGAAAAATCAGAGAATCCCTTCTCTAGCGCTTCGAAAAATAAATGTGTGTGACGTTGCAATCCACACACCAGATTTATTGGGAGTTCTCAAGTGCACGTTCTACAATGGATGGCTGCCTGCAACGATTTATGGTCACGGCTGACCCGTGGGCCATGCCCCCGGCCCTCTTTCGGGGGGGGGAGATGTGACGTACCTGCCAGCAGGACGCACACGACATACAGGCACATAGCAATCAGAACAAACGTCCGCGTAGTTCAATTGGTAGAGCAACTTATTCCGGAATGAGGGGACCCGGGTTCGTATCCTGGCGCGGATAAAAATGACAGAGAAATTTACTTCGTTATAGGCTCTAAACTTTAATATCGTGTAAAACTTTGGGAAAAAGAGCATAAATAACTATTTTGCCCGGAATACATGGAGAAAGAAAGAACGCCCGGCATAAATCACAATAGAATAAAAAATGGACATCAAAATAATTTTATAAAATTACTCAACCGAAGATCTTTGTTTTATTTTTATTTTTTTGTGGGAGTCGTCACCAAGCTTTGAAATACGCAACAGCTGAAGTGCAATCCCTTCGTAAATCAACATGAGCGTCAAACACTCTTTCTTATTTCAAGCAGTCAGCACCATCTGACATGTTTCCAGGGTGACATCACGCAAGTGTGTTCGTCTGAGTGTGTGTGTGCGTGTGCGTGCATGTAATAGAGTCTCCTATGCAAATTTTGTCCAAAAAAAATCACGTAGAAGCATTAACTGGTTGCAAAACGAGGGCTTAAAGGGTTGTTTGGGAAGAGGGATGGAAACCCATCAACCGTGACCGAAGTAGGGACGATAAACATATGGTACGCTGCGAAGGCAATGCGATTGCATTGTTCCATTTGTGACTCACTCCGTTATATGATTACATCGTTTCGCTGCTGCTTCAGCCGAAATCAATTTGGACTACCATATCGCTTCTGTGCCTGTTAAAGAGAAGCTACCTGTTCAGAACAACGCAATTAGATCTTCATCAAATGGTTCAGAACACTGAACAGAAAGACGTTATTTATCAATGATTTATAAACGGCAATTCGTTAAAACGTGTTCAAGAACATCGCGGAAATTTCGTACTGAATACAGATGCCCTGTGTTAGCACTGGTGCGAGTTATATTATGTGATATTCCCTTAACCTCTTACGAGGGCGCTCGTGATCGAATTCTAAATAACATATGGGTGGCGTAGAAGATACAATATCCTACACCAAAAGTATTTTTAAAAATAAAACTCCGTATCTTGGTGTAATTATGAATTTAATAACTCGCCGAGCTTTCGCTCCTCACCAGAGGGCTTTTTTCAAGCCTTATGAAACATTAGAGAATATGTTACACGATTTAAAACTAAAAAAAAAATTCAATACTTCTGCGTTAGTTTTAAATTATGTAACATATTCTCTAATGTTGCATAAGCCTTGAAAATGCCCTCTTGTGAGGAGCGAAAGCTGGGCGAGTTAATAAATTCATAATTACACCAAAATACGGAGTGTGTATTCTAAACATATGGGTGGCGTATTTGTTCACTTTTATTTATGGACTGGAAAGGTACTACACTCCCCACATATGAGCAGAACATTCATAAAAATACAGAAATAAACAAATAACTAATAAAATAAAGGAATAAACGACATAGAACGCATGCATTAAGAAATGCTTTTCACTTAAATCCCCTCACTGAGCAGGAAATTTATAGCGAATGTCAAAATATAAAAAGGCATAATTAATTACAAGGAACTATATACCAACAACACTTAATATAGTCTACCTACACTAGTAATCCGATTTTCTTTGTATAGAATAGAAACAAAGTTTTCAAGCTTTCGCAGATCAACCAGATGGCTTTTTCAAGGAAGGTAAACATTTCGGATTACTAGTATAGTTATATTATTTTAAATAAAAAGTCATAATTCCATTTCAAGGAATATTTAAATAGTGCAACTTGCACAGTTCCTTTCTTCTTGATTCCGATTTCGTCTTTCGATAATAACAAGTTAATATTCGCAAATATTGCTTAGGTTAATATTGTCGAACGCACTGATACATTAGAATTAAATATGCTTTTCATCAAAGCCAGAAAGTGCCGCGGGGAGCAGTGGTCTAAGCGCTGGCTTATGACCATTCGGCCGCTCCGATGGAGCAGTGGTTTAAGCGATGGCTTCTGATCATTCGTCGGAGATGGGTCCGGGTTCGAATCCCGGTGAGGCATGGATGTTGTACTTGTCTTACGGAACTAGCTTTCTCACTTCCCTGGAGCCAGTGATCATAGATTTATCATTTCATTTCACTTATTTATTCCTTCAGTTGCCACATTGCCTTTTTTTTTCTTTGATTGGAGGTTTAACGACCACCGTGAGCAACTCAATGGGCTATAAGCAGTCGCCCGTCTCTAATTTAGGGCCACTGGTTCCAGGAAAGGGAGAGAGAGACAGTGCCGTAATACAAACCCAACATCCATGCCTCACGGGATTCGAACCCGGACCCCCTTTCGGACGAATGATCAGAAGCCATCTCTTAGACCACTGCACCACCGGGGCGGCCTACATTGTCTTACAGATAATGCTTCATCTATACTCAATGCATGTACTGATGTAATGCAGCAACTAGGAAACGGACGAGTGCTTATATCCCATGGAGTTGCTCACGCTGGTCGTTAAACCCCCAAACAAACAAACAAAAGCCAGAATGTTTAGGCTAATTTAATTGAAATTAGTTTGGAAGTGAGGTACAGTGATATATGCGAATGAAAAGAGAATTCTCGGTCTGACGGAATTCAAAATACAACGGATGACACAGATACCCTAAATTGTAGGGAAAATACTCGCTGAGGAAAAGTAAACCGTGAGGATTATAGCAACCGGATCGGATCTGAATTTTTTTTTTAGTACTGAAGGATAAAATGGTTTGCTTGTAGATGAATGTTTAATCATTTCGTGAACATCGAAGGACGTTTCATCAAGGGTCTGCGTGAGCAGGATGGTCTACTCGATTAGTTCCATCCCATTTCGGACGTGATATTTTAATATTGCTCCTGCTAGTAGCAGTGAACACAGGCAGAAGATTTCACGTATTCTAGTGGGTACTGATCGGAGGGTTGATCTGATCAACGTCAGTACAAAAACGAGACTCCTGAATATATACCATGACAGAGCAACAGATACAGCAGCTCCGGCATCTGTGAATGCCATTCATCGATACTTGCAAGAAGCTGATATGCGCGAAAGTACCATCTCCCCTAAATACTGCTCCTTCGAAGCCACAGGTATGTCAAATTTGAAATGGTGCAATGAACGAAGTAAGTGGTGTGTCGACCGGTGAAACATCGCATTCGGCTATAATACCTTTCATCTATCTTCTACATACTGATAGCCGAGCTCGCGGGTCTTGCCGTACCGCTGATAGAGCCTGCTCGTTGAGCCCAGTACTGGACTTTCTGTTACCATCCCAGTGTGGGACGCAAAATCTTAAAACTACCGGATGTCTTTCGTGATCAATGAATGGGAAATTTAACATCCCAATGGCACGTAAACATCGTTTTTCGGTCTGTAGTCACACTGGCGCACGCAGGAATTCCTGTTGGAGGGGGCTATGTACACTATACTGACAAAAGTCACCAGACACCTAGAATAGAAACACAACACAGCATTTATTGACATACATTAGTACGGTCTTGTTCCACCTTTGGCCTTAATGCATGCACTGACTCTTCGAGACCTGCTTTCGACAAGGTTTTGGAACACAGCGATAGGTATACGCTTCCATTCCGTACATAACGCTGCCGCTAACTGTTGCTTAGTAGTAGGCCTTGGTTCCAAACTTCTTATTCGGCGCTCTAATTCATCCCATAGGGCACCTATGGGATTACGATCAAGGCTCTGTGCTGGCCAGACCACACGATATACGGAATTATCGTCAAGCCACGCCATAACAGTCCTTGCTTTATGGCTCGGTATATTTTCTTGCTGGTACCAACAAGGCTCGGTTCCATAGTATTGCCACAGAGTTGGTTGGACATAATTGTCCGGAATATCGAAGTAGACGAGCTGGTTAACAGGTTTGTCCACGTCAACCAATGGGCCGGGACCATACCACGAAAAATACCCCCACACGAGTACACTGCCAGTTCCTAACTTGACCGTAGGAACAGTACACAGTGGTAAGTAGCGTTCCCCTGGCTGCCACCATGCCCACACGCGGCCATCAGACCGATGGATCGTGTATCTGGATTCATCAGTCCATAGGACCTGTTTCCATTGATCTACGGTCCACAATAAATGTTATTTACACCATGCTAAGCGACGAGTAGCATTCCGAGTTTAGATGAAAGGCTTATGAACAGCCGCACGACCACGGTAACCCATTGAATAAAGCCCTCTGCAAATGGTGCGTGTACATACCAAGGTTCCAGCATTTGTACTCATCTGTACACTGAGGTCCTGTGCAGTACTCCGTCGATTAGCTGTAACGACTCTCCTGAGGCTTCGACGTCTTCTACCACTGATTTTCTTTGGTCTGCCGGTACGTTTTGTTGCTTCAGGCACGTTATGTGTCTTCCACTTATTCAGTACATCCAAAACAGTTGACTTTGGTATGTTTAAACGCCTCTCGGTTTATCTTATGGACAACCCACTAATATAATACCAACAAATCTTTCCTTTCTCAAAGTCCGTTCTCTCCCTCTGCGACATTTTCACTCAACCTCACAGTGCGATATGATCGCGGTCAGCTGCAGACTTGTTTTTATACCGTTTGCAGCTGTACCGCGCATCTTAACAACGCAGCAGATCCGTTCACTTGCTTTTGCATGGGTGTCCGGTGATTTTTGTCAAAATATATATATATATATACAGTATACGTACACAATGTGTGTACATAAATACATATACACTGAGTGGCCACTTTATTATGACCACCCCTTCAGTACTTCGTCGGACCACCTTTTGCCTTTAATACTGCGTCGATTCTTCGTGGCATGGACTCCACGAGATGTTGATAAGTGGTTTGTGGGATCTAAGATCATGCTTGGAATAATATTTTCCAGGAGGGTGAGATTGCAAGGTTATGGTTCCAGCTTGCTGATGGTTCGTTTAACTTCATCCCACAAATTCTCAATGGGGTTGAGATCTGGAGATTGTGGGGGCTACCTGAGCAAAGTAAGTTCACCGGCATGTTCCTGAAACCAATCCTGTACAATACGAGCATTATGGCAGGACGCATTATCTTGTTGAAAGTAGCCATCGCCATTGAGATATACCATCCACATGACAGGATGCACTTGGTCCGCAACGATGTTTAGATATGATGTGCCAGTCAGACGTTGATCAAGATGAATTAAAGGGCGCAAAGCATGCCAGTAAAACATTCCCCAAAGCATAACGTTGCCTCCACCAGCTTGAAGGTTGTAGCAATGCATTTGGGGTCCATGCATTTGTGCTGTTTCCGCCAAATTCTCACTCGGCCATCGGCATGGTGCAATTGAAAATGTGATTCATTGGAGCACATAATTAGTTTCCAATTAGCGACTGTCCAATTCGTGTTCCCCTGTGCGAACTGTAGACGTTTTCTCTTGTTAACTGCGGACAGCAAAGATGTTCGAACAGGCCTTCGACTGCCATATACCATCCGATGTGGTGTACGGCGAACAGTGCGTGCAGTGCGTGAGGGCATCCTTGATTAAAATGGTCTGTAATTTGCTGCACTGTTGCTCTTCTGTTGTCTGTTACCGGCACTCTCCGTTCCGCCCGAGCAGTCACTAGTCGATGACAACAACACGTTGCACGTAGAGACCCAGTTTTTTGGCTGACAGTCCAGTCTTTAAACACTTTAACAACAGCTGCTCTGGAACATTTCACGAATGCGGCGGTTTCGGTGATACTAGCTCCATGGCTCCGAGCTCCTACAATCATCCCACGTTGAAAGTCCGTCAAATCGCATTTTTTACACATCTAGTCACCCGTAAATCACTTCTATTACTGTCGCAAGCAGTATTTGTCATTTTCTTGTAGGACTTACGTCCACAGTGAGTAGAGTTTAGGTCCCAGCCACCTGCAGCGAGATCGCCTTTTGGGCAGGACACAGAAACGGAAGGAATGAGAGCAAGTCTAGCGACTTTGACAGAACAGTTTGTAATGAGATTAGAGTACAGTAGATGGCGCCACCTTACAGGGACATAGGAAAGGATACCCATTTAACCAGTGGGTCCAGCCTGAGGGCCGTCACTTAACGTGCTCGTCCGATGCACGGCAAATATTCAGCGATTTTTAGTAAATCACACCATCTCTGAAAGATCAGCCAAGGTTCGAACCTGAGGACCTTGCATCTATAGTCTGAATCGCTAACCACTAAGCCATCCGCGGCTCTACTGTCGCAAGCACTAAGCTTTCTCTTTTTATACTAGCCTCGCCCTCTGGCGGCAACAGCGTGCAGCCATAGCTTATTTGCTTAAAACTGTCAGGTGGCCATAATAAAGTGGCCACTCAGTGTATATATTGTACGCCTATAGTTTATGTACGGTTGTAATGTACGTCGCTCTTAATCTCTTTGGGGCTTTGGAAAGAAGGCACCATGTAATAGAAGACACTATGTCAGATACTATGCAATTTTTTGTAGATGTAAAATAATTTTTTTTGAATGTTTAATTTGTGACATACGTAGCTCTTAATCACCTTGGAGGGAGCTTAAGCCCCCAAAGCCCCCTCCGTGGGTGCGACAATGTGTAGTCATACCATCCCTTCTGATCATACCGAACTCCACATTTCACTTCGCTGTTAAAGTCAGACCACATACCGCACGCCTTGCTGAACAGTGTCTGCGAGCCATCCCATGGTCAACCGTGGAAGCCATGAAACGCCGCCTGACTTCAGGGTATGATGTGGAATATCTATGGGAGGGTGAGCAATATATCCGAAACACAGTACACCGGAACATAAATTGGAATCTATCTAACTCACTTGCTAACAGAATTAGTGCATTCATTGCCACGAGAGGCATTCTACGTTGCACTGATGTTATCTTAATATCCATGTTTGCTGCTCGCTGAATAGGCTACAATTGCGATCATTTATTACTCAAATCAGTACGTTTCAGTGCTTTGCTTTCTCTCGCTTGCTCATAATATGAGCTCGATAACAAACGATTTTCGACGTTTAGACTTAAGGAATAATTAGTTTATTTACATTGCTTTATAATTATCGAATTAACGATTAGGTAAACAAAAAGTGCTAAATTGTTGGTAGAAAATATGTAAGTTGCATCACTTGATTACTTTCGTAGGGTTTCACTCATACACAGTCCAGTCACATTATTATGACCACCTCCTACTTTTGACGTCAACCGCGCGTAGCTAACGAAAGAAAGCACGTGTCGTGAGCTGGCTTGGGGGCATATAAGGTGTGCTGCAAGCAATCTGAAAATATATCACTCGTTGCTGCCATGGATAAAAGGAGCGACTTACCATATTTGCACAAAGGGATGATTATCGGCTTTCGGACCAAGGGTGGAAGTATTTCTGAAACAGCGCAGTTTGTGAACTGTTCGCGTGCTGCTGTGGTTAAAGTGTATCGTGATTGGAGAAATGGCATCATTGCGAATAAGCGACGCGCAAACTGCAGAGCACCACGTGCCGTTGATGTGAGAGGTGAACGTTGGCTGCGAAGGTGCATGTGGCCGATCGAAATGATACAGTGGAGCAACTCAATGGCCGAATGAGCCAGGGGGCTACCGGAAGTGTGCCTAAAACGACAGTTCAGCGATACCTGCTGCATATATGGGGTTCCGATGCAGACGGATGGTCACTGCATCTATGCTAACGAATGTGCATCATTAGAAAAAGCTTACATTTGCAAGGCAGTATCGGAATCGCACCTCCACGATTGACAAAGAATTGTGTTCCCCGATGAGTCACGTTTTCTGTTTCATCGAACGGATGGACGTTGGCGTATAAGGCGAGTATTTCTGGAAGAACACAAACTGGTGGGAGCAGCGATATGGTGTGGGGAATGTTTTCGTGGTATTGTCTGGGCTCACTCATACCTGTGGAAGGCACGATGGACCGAATTCATTATGAATCCATCCTTGCAGACTACGTTCACCCATACATGCTGATTGTCTTCCCTGGAGCGGATGGGATCTTCCAGAATGACAATGCGACGTGTCACACAGCTAGAAATGTCTGAGAGTGGTTGGAAGAGCACGATGAAAACTTCAATGTATTTCCCTGGCACCCTAATTCTCCAGACTTAAACCCAATTGAGCGTCTCTGGGATCACCTCGATCGTGTTGTTCGTTCTATGGATCCTCCACCACTCACCCTCTAGCAGCTATCAGATGCACTGCAGTCAGCATGGCTCCACATACCTGTGAACACCTTCCAGCACCTTACTGAATAACTCCCAGCCCATCTAACTGCTGTCCGCGCTGCACACGGCAGTTTCACTGGATATGAGCTGGTGGTCACAATAATGTGACTCGACCGTGTATAATATCTACGGTACTCTCACATTCATTTCAACATTACCAATAATAATGTCGTCGGAAACTCTGCGCTGGAAACAATCGCAGCTGGACATAAGCGTATTAAAGTGTAGAAACATATATAGCTATGAACATTGGGAGGGCATAGCAAAGCGACAACTTTCGAAACAAATTTCTGAAATGAACCTTTAAGACATCGGTAAAATATACCTACCTTTCTGCGTACATGAAATGTGATAAATAAGAAAGAAATAATTCGTACTTTATGAATATTTTTTTGCTCAACATTCCTTAAGACAAGTTCTTAGCTGGAACTCGTTGTAGTAATTGTGCAATATATGATTGCTTCTTTTCGTTAAATTAATATTATACGAGATTGGTTCTAATAAAGTGATAAGGCGGTACAAACTATATATGCAACCAGTGTAAACACTTCGGTATCTTGATTTTAAAACTTTAACGTTTTTCGATGTTAATTTCAAAATGTTTAAAAAAGAGCTGCCTGTTTATTTTCTACATTGTTTGCTGTATCATACATTTTATTTTTGTAGAAATTCATCATGTCTAACTTTAATTCAGCGTAAAAATGTAAATTTTTAAATCGTTCCTGGACAACATTTTTATCATCGATAGCAAATACATTTCACAGCAGTTTGTTTCTCATTACGCAAGAATTTTCCTTTCTATTCCCTTATTTCACTAAGGATAAAACCTTTGTTTTCAATTTACTACGCAAAAGCATTAATGCGTTTTAAAATTGCGCCGATTTTCCTACCGAAATTGATCTGTATGTGGATAAGGTTAAAAACTTTATTCGCTAAATTTTAATTCAAAATAGAATCACGCGGAATTTAAGTTAATACGCTTTGTAATTCTCTGTCGTCTTTCCAATATCATATCTGAACGCTTCAATAAACGTGGCGCATTCAGTGTAATAAAACGTAAATTTTTAAACTTAACTATGAACATTTTCCCTTGGTAAACGGACTTTTTAACCTTCACAGAATTACTGTGAGAGTAAATTCAGCATAAGTATGATTTACATATCATAAATAGCTACTTAGGATCAGAGTTCTCCTTAATTAATTGGAAGCTTGCCTTGATTGTCTTTCTGTTAGCAAACGTATGGACTTTTTTATCGCCCTAGTGAATGTGGAACACATTCAGCAAAACCTTTGGACGCTTGCATGATGGAGAAATATTTCTGAGCAAACACGGTTTATAATTTACAGATACAGCCGTCTGAGTGAGGAAATCTTAGGGTTTTTCTTTCATACACCCAAGGTAAAATCTTGGTAACGGTAGCCTGATGTTACAGATAGTAAATTTGCAAATCAATGAAGGAAGAAATATTCTTCATAATACATGGAAAATCAACAGAATATTCAAAGCAAACTGAATTTGTTTGAACCACTTACTGGTCATCCATGTAATACTTCTCAGAAAACCTGAAAATTCCATCGTCCTGGAGCGGTCAGCGAACCCCGCATCTCCTGATTACTGGTCAAGTATGCTAGCCATTACACCACCAATTTCAGACGGAGTTTGGGAAGTTCAGCTATTTTGCAGTGCAGTATTTCCATGATGCTGTTACTTTAAGAATTATTCGGTTCTGAATGCGCATTAGACGCAATATGATTGTGGAAACTTTTGCAATTAGTGTAATGGAAAATAAATTTTTGTTGAGGTGTGTTCAGTATGCCTTGACGTACTACAGATGTAATGTACGTGTCAAGCGGACAAATCTACAGTGATACATTCTGTCGGTATAGCTCCTTCGATTAGAGCAAGTCACTCCGGAGCGAGGAGACATGCTTTCGAATCCTGTCACCCACATATTCCTGTTTCAAACCACGATCTTACTCATTTTATCCAAATAGGTACGTACATTGGTGGAGTTTAAAAGATATTGATCTTTTTCATTTAAAGAAAAATAATAAATTTTTTGCTGGACATGTGGCCAAATGATCTGAAGGCAGAGCTTTGGATCTCTCTTCCGGGCTGGTGCTGACCAGAGTCGTATTGTGCTCGTAACCCTCACCTCAACTACACGCATCCATGCTAAAGCAGACCCACGAAGAAGCATTGCGGCAACGGGAACCAGTTGTAGCCCCTGTAGGCCCCTGTAGGCCCCTATAGCCTGGTACAGGTATAGTGAAAGAAAGAATACTTTTCAAAAGCTTGTGTTCATGAAATGAATAAGTCCTCAAACATTTTTGATCGAAATCCTATTGAGTCTCACAAAAAATGACTCAAACATAGATTTTTCTAAACCGTCGAGTAACATAAAAGAACGGGAACTTGCACTCCAAAGAATAATTGACAACGTTCTTACGAAAGGACAAATACTTCTTTCATCGCTTCAGCTTCAGTTCTCAACGAAGACGGTTTTTGAAAGATTCAGAAGGTAAATAAATACAAGATCTCTGAGCTGTGAAAAGGCTTGGAAAGTGATTGAAAAATCGTTTACCTTATAAGGGAAGCATTACAAACAGAGCAAAGGGACTTATGGGAAAAATTGCTTTCTCCTCCTTGGTGCCACAGTGTGATGGAAGCACTCAAAATGTGAGGTTTCACCAGAAGAAATTCCTGTCATATAAAAATGCCTATCGGACTTTTTTCTGAAAAATAATCTATCTCAGTTAACCTTTTCATTTCCGCCTCTTGACGTGTCCTCAAATCAAGCAGTGGTGAAAACCCGTGGCTTTCATATCACTTGATAATAACGAGTGCCATGTAGCAGCGAAAAGTCGTTAAATTCACTTTTTTATTTTTATTTTTTATTTCCTCTTCAAAGGAAAGGGAAAGGTTAAAACACAAAATCGGCATTTGCAAAACGAATACTCGTTCATTTTGCGTTATGTGCAGCACAGTGTTCGAGGCGTGAGTCTCAGATTTAAAGCCATTTTAAAATTGTAGGACAAAGCATTGGTAGTTAGTACAATAACAATCTGAATATTAGTAAACACGTTATCTGTGGTCGCGTGACAGGTTTTTAGCATGAAATATGAAGAAGCATAATTTGTGGGCATTTCATTGGAGAGATCGTTGTCATCACGCTACACCTCTGTCTGGTCATGCAAACAGTACATCGGCAAAGATGCTCACAATTGCAGAAAATCGACGCAAAAACAGTACACTGTACTCAAGCAAAGGTAGGAAGTTGGACGTAGCCCTATGGAGTGAAAGTCGAATGAAATGGATAGAGGCTAATATTATTAGGCGGATCACGGTTTTGACTAAACAACACGTATACGGAACACAGAAAATGCATTTAGCTACTCCGATGGCGCAGCGGTCAAAGTCCTGGCTTGTGACCATTCCATTCGTTCGAGATGGATCAGGATTCGAATCCTGGTGAGGCATGCATCTTATGGCACTGACCTTCTCACTTACCTGGAGTCAGTGACCTAAATTAGGCACGGGCAACTGCCTATAACTAATTAAGTTGCTCACGGTGTTCGTTAAACCCCCAAACAAAAAAACTGAATGTTCACTTTTACAATGCATCCTACACTGCAACGTTTGGGAAGTAGGAGTCAATGTAATACTATAGGAATGATGCGAATGAAATGTCCGACGGAGGACCAACACACGTGGACAGCGAGAACGGAAAAGCAGGACAATTTACCTCGGCAAAATAATCCCCCTCGGCATCGACACATAGTTCCCATCTGTACGGAAATGCGTGATCCTGGAAGGAAAAAAGTCTTGTGGCTGGGACACGAAGAAGTCATCAACTGCACGTTGAACCACATTGTGTGTCGTGAACTGTTTCCCGGACAGGAAGTGATCCAGGTGACGAAACAGATGATAGTCTGTCAGAGACAAGTCCGGGGAATAGTCAGGATGAGGAAGTGCTTCATAGCCCAATGCACTTAGTGTCAGCATCGTTCGTTGTGCGACATGAGGGCGGGCGTTTTCCTGGATCGTAAGAACACCTGACTAAAGCCGGTCGTTTCTGCAGCAATGTTTGGTGCATCTGATGCAATTCAGCACAGTAACATTCTGCAGTGAAGGTTTGCCCTTTTGCCAAGAAACTCCGATGAATTATTCAGGCTGAGGACCACCAGACAAAAAGCATCGTCTTCTTGGTGTGTAGGGGTGGCTTTGGATGCCGTCCAGCAGTCTGTGCCTTGCTTAACCATTGTGCAGATCGTTTCCGATTATCGTAAAGGACCCGCTTCTCGTCGCAGGTGACGATTCAATGCAATAGATGTTCCTGTTTATTCCTGGCAAACAGCGACACGCAGACTTTCAAACATCTAGTCTTATTGGTAGTTGTAAACACATGCGGCAGCCACATGTCCAGCTTTTTGACCTTACCCAGCGCAACCAGACGCCGAACAACTGCAGTGTGGTGGTCACCTACCTCTGCCACTATCTCACGACACGTTTTCGGGGGTCCGCTTAAACACATGTAACAGAACATCGTCAGAAACAGCAACAAGTCGGTGACCACGTGACAGGTCGGTGATCACGTGCTTGCTTCCCTTTGCAAGTCCGAATCTCAGCTTCAAAATTTTACAAACCATCGCCGAATGGTTCGTTCGTTGGCTGTATTCTCCCTAAAAGCTTGGTAAACGTTTCGAGCGGCAATTCCTGCAGAATGGCTCAGTTTAAATTCATAGAGGAAGATACACTCTCAAATCCTGCGTCTACATGTTTCCTTTGCAAACGTCCAAACAAACCACGCCTGAACCTTGTTCTTCACGCACGTGCTAGCTATTTATGGTAACTCTGAAACGTAATACGCGCAACACCTGTGGGTGGTTTCATTCCGCTGTGGTGGGGGACTGTCTCCACTGCTCGTTCGCGCCGGATATTTCATTCGTACCAACCCAATTGTTATGGGTTCTCAATAGTAGAAGAAAATTACTGTTGCTGAATTAGAATCAAGGATACTGAAAGTAGACGGTGTAGGTCTGGGCAAAGAATATATGGACTTTCGCTAATCTGATAAGTCCATATATTTTTTTGCAGCACGCCTATGATAGGCTCGGTATTAGGAGGACCATAGCCCTTTATACCGAGGGCCATCTGTTTCAAATTCCTTAGTCTCTGATTAAGACTAAAGACTTTAAAGCAGATGGCAGTCTGGTTATTTATGTGGCGTTTGATGCGCAACAGATGGCGCCTAAGATTTTTCTTTTCTTTTTGGTGATTTAACGACCGCCATAAGCAACTCAATCTGTTATAAACAGTCTCTCTTAGCTAATTTAGCGCATCTGGTTTCAGGGAAGGGAGGGAGCTAGTGCCGTAAGACAAATACAACATCAATACCTCACCGAGATTCGAACCCAGACTCACTTGGACGAATGGGCATAAACCAGCGCTTAGACGACTGCGCCACCTCCGCCTGAGGTGATGAATATTATCGTGAGATGATCTTTGATCTTTTGCCCTTATTCCTCGCATAATGTTTTCGACATGACTGCTCGGTGGAAAACTTATTCTAGGTGATTTGTTCGTACTTAACCTTCCGAACAGCAGATCAGAATTCTCTGGAGCATCTTTGGTGCGGGAAATAAGCTCTAGATGAAGCATTTTTTTTCACCATCCAAAAATGCTCTTTCAAGAATACTAAACAATCCGCACTATGTGTGGCTGAACAGCTGTCCTGACGTTTCCCGATATCTCAACGACTTCGTTCAAAGATGAATTACCGTGAAGGTCTGAAATATACAGTCCGCACGGCTGAACATCTGCCCCGATGCATTTCAGCGTCTCATCGACTTCACTATAAGATGAATTATAACGGTTCTTCATACTAGAGGTTTGAAGTATACAGTGTGGTGGATGTATATCTCTCCCGATGCCTTTTGACATCTCGTTGACTTCACTTAATATGAATTATAACTGATCTTCGTACTAGATGTTTGAGGGACTCTATCCAAATGGTCCTAGTGCATTTCAACATATCATAGACTTCACTGCAAGATGAATTTCAACGGTTCTTCATACTAGAGGTTTGAAGTATACAGTCCGCGTGGATGAGCATCTCTCCCAATGTATTTTAGCATCGCATCGACTTCACTTCAAGATGAACTAACACGTTTTTCATATTGGAGGATTGAAATACACTGGCGGAAAGTGAAAAAAGAACACCAAGAAGGAGACGTCTGATACCAACGAAATTTATACAGCATAATAACGGAATACAGAGGATAACGTGATCAAAACATTATGGCAAAATACAGCTGTATTTGCTGGCAAACTGAAAAATAACATTTCCATGTAACATGGTTAGTACGAGGTTGAACCGCCATGAACTGCGTCACACTGTGCAATTAAGGCATGGAGTCTGTCGTACAGATGTTGGATGTAAGTTTGGGATATTGAGTTCCAAGCATCCTCAACCTGGACGCGTAAATCGGGGATGGTCGAGGCTGGCCGTGGAGACCGGATAAGTCGTTGTCCCATAAAATCCCACACGTTCTCAATGGGGGACAAATCCGGTGAACGTGCAGGCCATGGGAGTTATCTCACACCCTGAAGTGCATGTTGCGTTGCACGTGCCATGTGTGGGCGTGCGTTATCTTGCTGGAAAACACCACGATGGACCGACCTTACAAATGGTACAACAACGGGCTGAATGATGTTGTTGATGTAGGAAGTGCTGTTTAACGTACCCGGTACAAACACTAGTTATGTATAAGAGGGATAGCTGATCGCTCCCCACACCCGGAGACCAGGTGAAGGCCCTGTGTGTCGCTGGCGGATGCAAGAAGGGTGGAGACGCTTCCCTGTGCGTCTGCGAACACGCATACGGCCATCGGAGGCTCCCAAGCAGAATCTGCTTTCATCGCTGAACACGACAGATCGCCATTGCGTTCTCCATTGCAGACGTTGGCGACACCACTGCAGCCGTTCCTGACCGTGGGCTGGAGTCAGAGGTACACATGCCAGAGGCACACGTGCACGTAGTCCTGCATCCAGTAGACGGTTGCGGATTGTTCGCACAGTCACCTCAGGTGCAACGGCAGCTCGGATTTGCGTCGCAGTGGATGTTCTGCTTGACAACGCCGCTCTTCTTATGCGTCGATCGGTCGGTCCGCTCATCAGTCCGTATGTGATTCCTGGTTCCACGTCTTTTCGTGTGGGAATTTTCCTCGGATCATCTACGCCACCATCGTACCATCACCGATACTTCCTGTCCAATTCGCTCATCAATACGACGATACAACCACTCGGCTTTGCGGTGTCTGACAATACGACGTGCCTCAAAGTCCGATAACTGCTGAAATCGTACACGTCTTCCATGTCCAGGCATTGCAGCTTCTTCAGGGTCTTCGTACGTGTCTGTACGCCGACGACTGATTACATTCACTTTGCCGTACTCCTTAAATATCACCGACGATGATTTGCATATTATGCCGTGCTGAGGCGTAAGCGCTCACCGGTTGGTCCCGAAATTAACATCACACCTACGTAAACTCGACCCCATTAACATATGTAAATTTCATGATCGTCCGCTATTCCTTCTTGGTGTTCTTTTTCACTTTCCGCAGGTGTATGTCTTTTGGTTGTGCGTCTCTCTCGATGTATTTCAACACCCCATTGACTACACTCCAAAATGGATTACCGCAATTGTTCGTACAAGAGTTTTGAAATATACAGTCTGGTGGGTGTATATCTCGTTGACTTCGCTCCAGTATGAATTACCACAGTTCTTCCTACTAGAGGCTTGAAGTACATACAGTCTGGATACTGCACATCTCTCTCGAGGTGTTTCAACATCTCGTTGATTTCACTCCAATATGAATTATCACAGTTCTTTATTCTTCTTATTACGATCTTTTAGGTATACACTGCGAATGGCCCCGATGTACATTATATTGACAAATGTCACCGGACACCTCTTCAAAAGCAAATGAATGTATCCGCTGCGTTGTTAAAATGCGCGGTACAGCTGCAAATTGTATAAAAACAAGTCTGCAGCTGACCGCGATCATATCGCACTGTGAGGTTGAGTGAAAATGTTTCGGCGGAAGGGAATTGACTTTGAGAAAGGAAAGATTGTTCGGTGTTATATTAGTGGGTTGTCCATAAGAGAAACCTAGAGGCGTTTAAACATATCCAAGTCAACTGTTTTGTATGAACTGAATAAGTGGAAGACACATGACGTGCCTGAAGCAACAAAACTTACCGGCAGACCAAAGAAAATCAGTGATAGAAGACGTCGAAGCCTCAGGAGAGTCGTTACAGCTAATCGACGGAGTACTGCACAAGAACTCAGTGCACAGGTGAGAAAAAATGCTGGAACCTCGGAATGTACACGCACCAATCGCAGAGAACTTCATTCAATGTGTTACCGTGGTCGTGCTGCTGCTCATAAGCCTTTCGTATCCACTCGAAATGCTACTCGTCGTTTAGCATGGTGTAAAGAACATTTATCGTGGACTGTAGATCAACGGAAACGGGTCCTATGGACTGATGAATCCAGATACACGATCCGTCAGTCTGATGGCCGTGTGCGGGTATGGCAGCACCCGGGTGAACGCTATTTACCACAGGGTACTTACTGTTCCTGCGGTCAAGTTTGGAGCTGGTGGTGACTCGTGTGGAGGTGTTTTTCGTGGTATTTTCCCAGCCTATTGGTTATCCTGGATAAACCTGTTAACCAGCACGTCTACTTCGATATTCTGGACAATTATGCCCTACCAACTCCTGGAACCGAGCCTTGTTGGTACCAGCAGGATAATGCACTGAGCCATAGAGCAAGTACGGTTACGGTGTGGTTTGACGATAATTTTCCATCGTGTGTGGACTGGCCAGCACAGAACCCTGATCTTAATCCCATAGAGCAATATGGGATGAATTAGAGCTCCGCATAAGAAGTTTGGAACCAAGGCCTACTACTAAGCAACAGTTAGCGGCAGCATTATGTATTGGTTGGTTGGTTGGTTGATTTTTATGGCGCAAGGGCCATGGTTGGCCAAAGAGCGCCAGAAACAAGACAAACAAATAGTATTAAAAATGTGGTAAAAAGCTTAAAATATGACTGATCATGTAAACCTGAAAAATGAGAACGATGGAAGGGCTAAAAAAGATAATGGAACAAACAGTATTAAAAACATGATACAATGATTAAAATCTAGCTGATTCAGTAAAACTGAAAAATGAGGATGATGATAAGGCTAAAATCTAGATACGTTTAAAATAGTCAATTTCTTTAAAAAATGAAAACACGGCAACAGAGTCACAGTGGTCATTGAGGAGCCGCTGCAGTGTAGCGGCGTCCTCGGTCAACAAATGAGAATGAAAGAAATGAAAACGTACATCACGAAAACGAACACAGGTACACAGAAGATGAGTGACAGTGAGTCGGCAGTTGCACGCCTCACACAGCGGCGCAGTGTCGCCACACAGCAAAAAGCGGTGAGTGAAACGACAATGCCCAATGCGGAGACGTGCAAGCACCACTTCCTCCCTACGGTTCCGACGATATGAGGATTTCCAGACTTCAAGATTAAGTTTAATACGATGCAGTTTATTTTCCACCTGTTGGTCCCACAGACCTTGCCACGTTCGCGTAATATGGTCGCGTACCAGAAAGCGGAAATCCTGGTGAAACAGTGGCAAGGGTGTGACGACCAAAGAGGAAGCCGATCTAGCAGCCGCATCAGCACACTCGTTACCCGAGATTCCAACATGCCCGGGAATCCAACAAAATTGTATCTGGACACCGGCCTCGAGCAAGGAACGAAGAAGCCTTCGTACGGAAAGAAGAAAGGGGTGGTCACAGCAGTCCAACGATGACAGTGACTGCAAGACAATCAAAGAATCCGTATAGACCATAGCACGATGATGAGAACTCGACTGAACATGGAGAAGAGCGAGATACACAGCATGCATCTCTGCTGAAAACACCGTGGCCTCAGCTGGGATCCGCGCTACTGAAACGTCATCTACACAGACAGCCGCGGATCCAACGACTCCATGCATCTTGGAGCCATCAGTAAAAATAAGAGTGTAATCAGAATTTAGGTCACGGTGCTCAGCGAAGAGCTGCTGGTACACTGACGCAGGGGTTGAGAATTTATCGAAAGATGTAAAGGTGGTATCAACCATGACACCAAGTGGGTGCCATGGCGGATCCCCAAAGCCCCTGGTCTCTCCAACAAGTGACAAGTCAAGCCCTACATCACGGGCTACGGCCGCCATACGAAGACCGAAGGTTAAAATGCACGAGGGCCGGTTCCCGAATAAACGAGCATGCTGGGGATGAAAAACTGCATCGTATAAAGGATGTCCTGGAAGAGATCTAAGTTTCAGGTAGAATTGAATAGACAGCTGCAGACGGCGTAATTCAAGCGATGGTTCGTTCACGTCAGCGTAAAGGCTGGGAATCGGAGATGTTCGAAATGCTCCCGAACAAAGACGCAGTGCTTGATGGTGAATAGTGTCCAAAGGCCGGAGAACGGAACGACGAGCAGAGCCATACACGATACAACCATAATCCCGTTTCGACCGGATTAAAGAATGGTAAATACGAATCAAAGACCGTCCTGTCTGCGCCCCACGAGACTCTCGAAAGGATCTTGAGAATGGATAGAGCCCGCAGACAGGAAATCTTGAGCCACAGAACGTGCGCACGGAACGTAAGCGCACGGTCGACGGTCAGTCCAAGGAACTTGGTCTCCGGCAAAACTGGTATGGCTGCACGGTCTAAAAACAGCTCTGGGTCAGGATGGAGGCCACGCCTCCGGCAGAAATGGACACACGCTGTCTTGTCGAGAGAAAGAACGAAACCATTGCTATTCGCCGTTTTAAAGATCTGATTAATTGCAGACTGCAACTGCCTTTCAATAAAATGCATGCTTGATGACGAGCAGAAAATGTGCAAGTCATCAACATAGACAGTAGCCGAAACCGCAGGAGGAAGATTTGTGAGGAGACAATTAATGCGAAGGATGAACAATGTGACAGATAAAATGCAACCTTGAGGAACACCTTGTTCTTGATGGAATGTTGCCGATAGCGTCGTACCCAGACGCACCTGGAACACCCGATTACGAAGAAAATTTAAAATAAATGTCGGAAGATTTCCTCGCAATCCGCATGCGTGGAGGTCACGGATAATACCATGCCGCCACGCTCGATCATAAGCTTTTTCAATATAAAAATACAGAAACCAGGTGCTGCCTACGCAAGAACGCCTCGCGCACAGATGTCTCAAGGTGCAGGAGATGATCGTGAGGTGAACGATGACGCAAAAAAAGCCGCTTTGTGATGGTGAAAGTACTTGATGAAATTCTAAAAAATGAACTAACCGGGAATTAACCATGTGTTCAAGAACTTTACACAGACAGCTAGTGAGAGCAATTGGACGATAACTAGAGGGAGACTTGGGATCCTTGCCAGGTTTGGGAAAAGGCAGAACAACTGCTTTTCGCCAAGACTCCGGGAAACTGTGCTCCGACCAAATACGATTGTAAAATATTAAGAGATTCTCGAGAGACGACTGCGAGAGATGACGGAGCATGTCATAATGGATGCCATCGGGACCGACCGATGTAGCGCCGGACCGATGCAGAGCCACCCTGAGTTCAACCATGCTGAAGGGGGAGTTATATCCCGTGTCGAGAAAAGGCGCAAAGGAGATTCTCTGGCGTTCCTCAGTGGATTTCATTCTTTGAAAAGAAGTAGGATACGCCAGGTCACTCGACACGGAGGCAAACGCCTCCCTAAACAATCAGCAATCTCCCCGACTCCAGCATATGTGCAGCCGTTCCTCTCGAGAATGGAGATCTGGTGAGAGCTGTAGTTACCCCGGATCTTTCGAATCTTTTCCCACACTCTTTTCGAACTGGCACGTGAAGTGAGAGATGACACATACTGGATCCAAGACTCCCTCTTGCTACGTCGACGCACCAACCGAGCATAGGATTTTGCTCGTTTGAATTTAACGAGATTAGCATCGGTCGGATAACGCCGAAACGTAGACCAGGCCTTATGTTGAGCTCTCCTAGCCACTGCGCATTCAGGGGTCCACCAAGGCTTCGGACTTCTGGAGAGTGTCGTCGATGTTTTGGGGATAGAAAGATCAGCTGCCTGAAGAATACAATTTGTGACTTCAAGAACCGCTGCGTCGATTGACTCTTGGGTCACCATTGCAGAAGAGATCAAAGCTGACGGCGTGAAGACCTCCCATCTCGCACGCTCCATCCTCCAACGAGGAGGGCGGGAGGCAGAAGTTGGCATGTTGGCATGATGCGAGAGCAAAATCGGATAATGGTCGCTCCCGTGGAGTTCGTTACACACCGTCCTCGACCAGTCAGCAATAATTGATGGTGATCCCAAGGTCAAATCGATCGCACTGAAGGATCGTGTCGGTTCATGGAAGTACGTGTCAGCACCGGTGTTAAAAAGGCACAAAGAGGCCGAGGACAGAAGAGACTCTATGCGACGACCTCTCGTGCTGATGCTGACACTACCCCACAAATGATGATGGGCATTGAAGTCACCTAGTATTAGAAAGGGTGAAGGCAGCTGATCAACCAATCTCTCCAGTACCGAGACGCTCACGTTCTCGTCCGGCGGCAGATAGACACTGCAGACAGTAAGAGGTACAGGCATAGAAATACGAACCGCCACGGCCTGCACAGTTGTGGAAACCGCGACGGAAGATACCGGAACCCTGTGAGGGACGAGAATAGCGACTCCCCCACAGGTTATATTTCCAGACGAGTTATCTGTCCGAAATGCACTGTAGCCTCGAACTGAAAGCAGGTCCGATGGTTTAAGCTTCGTCTCCTGTAGACAAAGGCACACCGGAGAGTAAAATGAAAGCAGATGTTTCACTTCATCAAAGTTCGTCCGAAAACCTCGACAGTTCCACTGAATGATTGAAGCCATGGTTATAAGTGAAATTAAAATGAAAATGATCAAACGAAGTCCGGCTCCATCGCCTCTGCTGGGGGTTCCCCCAGATCTGGAGGCGTGTGACCAGGGGCTAAGATGGGAGCATGTTTTGTCCCAAGTGTCTTACCGGGAGGCGCACGACGTTGAGTCGTTTCCTGAGATTTTGTAGGAAAAGAAATGCTTTTCTTATCCTGAGCTTTGGTCTTTTTGTTAGAAGAAGTGGCCTGAGTTCCCTTGTTGGTGGTGGGATGAGTCTGCTTCGGCGAAGTGGTGGGTGGCGCTTTCAGACCCCTAGCTCGAGACTGGAGTGCCTCCAGTCCGGCTGCGATGATGTCGTTAACATTGAATGGACATTTAAGGGGGATCTCAATGTCGGTCTGAGTGGCAACCGTAGATTTGGCAACCACCACTGAAGCGTATGATCGCCGATCAGATGTAACAGGAACCACTTTTCTTCTGGCCTCAGGATAGGAAATATTTTCCACCGTTTTGATCCTTTGGATTTCTTTCTCCTCCTTCCACTTGGGACAATCTTTGGCTGATACCGCGTGTGAACCCTTAGAGTTCACACAAAACTCAGCCTCGGCCACACATTCTGACAAAAGATGCTCTGTGGCACCACAGCGTCCACACCTAGGATTGCTCCTGCACGACTGCTGAGAATGGCCATAAGACTGGCACCTAAAACATCTCAACGGGTTAGGGATGTATGGGCGTACTTCTAGGTGGAGATACCCTGTCTGATGGACGTAGCAGGGAAGGGCTATCAAAAGTTAAAATGATGTTCCGGGATGGGACGGACTGCCCATTCCGCCTGAATAGAATACGCCGCACACCCGTAACGTGTTGACTCCTCAGTTCTTCAAGTAATTCTTCCTCAGCACACTCAACGAGGTCCTGAGAGGAGACAACACCTCGAGATGAATTTAGGTATCCATGGGGTATTATTTTGACCGGAGTCTCAAGCAGCGTGGTGGTGTTAATAAGTGTGGAACAGTAGGCCACAGTGGACATTTCTACCAGAAGATCTCCAGATTGGAGCTTCTTTACGCTCTTAGGAGAGCTTGCAATGGATTGAAGAGCTTTATTTATCCAAAATGGACTTTTGGCACTCAAAGGCTTTGAAGGGTCCAATGAGTGCACAAAAAAGAATCGAGCATTTGAACAATCAGGGACATGTTTTTTTTGCAGAAGGGGATGACCCTTCCTCCATACCTCTTTTGCTTTTTGGTTCTTGGGAAATTTTATTTTCATCCATGAAAAAATTTAATAATTCGTCCGCCGACTTCCCCACCCACAATCGAGCCCAACGAGGGAGAGCCGGAGGTCCGCAAGCCCAATTGGACGCAGGACACTGCTCTAGGGATAGCAAGCTGATATAGCAAGTTGATAGGGCAGACATGCGCTCGGCGAGCACCCAGACTTTTCCATGCCTGGGGAACACCCCTTTGGCATGCCCACCCTATCCCCAGACTCACCCTGTCGTACGAGACGACAAGCCGTTAGAGGTCTGGGCTCCACTCGTCCACAGACCTCATTGACTAGGAGTGGGTTAGTTCCCAGCCGCCCGTTTAGGGTGAAGCAGGGGGCAAAGAGGAGTGTTGGCAACTGGCGACAACAGCACCCAGTCCTCCAGAAACCTCAGCCTCCAGCATCCCCTTTTCCACCTTACGGGTCACCACACACGGCAAACATGCAGGTAGGTCTAGCTAACCAGCTCGGAAAAACAAAGAAAGGAACATGAAATGGAGAAGACAGGAAAGAAAACGAGAAACTAAAATCCTGAGCTGGCGCATAATCACAACCTCAGCAACCTACAACTGAGGCGGGTTCATGTAAAGTGAAAAAACATAAAAAATGTGAAAATCATCACATATAGTACATGTTGGCTCGGGCCGTGGGGACGCCATCCCCCATCAGCTGGATAAACAGCTGTCCCTTCGGTGATGTAATCGTTCAAGACGAAATGACAAAATGATCCGTCACAAGGTCAGCTCGGGCAGTTTGGGGCGCCGCTCCCCAAATAACTGGAAAACCAGTTATCCCCGTGCGGGGCATTTTGTATTGAATGGAAGCGCATACCTATCTCTGTGTTCCAAAATCTTGCCGAAAGCAAGTCTCGAAGAGTTAGTGCATGCATTATTAAGGCCAAAGGTGGACCGATACCGTACTAATATATGTCAATAAATGCGGTGTTGCGTTTCTCTTCTAGGTGTCCGGTGACTTTTGTCAATATAGCGTATTTCAAAATTCCATGGACTCCAAGATGAAACCACGGTTCTTCACATAAGATGCTTTAGGTATACAGTCGACACGGCTGGACATCTCTCTCGATGTATTTCAACATCTTACTGACCTCACTTCAAAATCAATTAAGAGAGTTTTTTGTGCTAGAGGCCTGAAGTACTTAGCCTTTGGGCCTATCCCTATATCTCCCCAGATGTATTCTAACATCTCATTGAATTTCCTTCTGCATGAATTTTCATGTTTCTATTTATCAAAAGCGCACACTACACGTCACCAAGTGATTTGTCACATTTCCTGTTAAATGAAGGTACATCCATGGGTCTCGTTTGTTCTGCCTAACTTTCGTGTTTTGAGTTATCTGGCTGGGGATTTAAGGAAAATTTAAAAGTACGGACGATCCAAAAATCTATGTTCTATTATTCTTACAAAATCAAAGCAATGATCTAGTTCCTTATTAAATCAGATAATATGTAATGCTTGTCGAGAATTTCTAGTTTTATGACGCTAAATGTTAAAATTTTCTTCTTAAATGTGATATTATTAAATAAAAGGTTCCACTGAGTCATACACTCTAGAAAAGTGTTTACCAAGCGTCGTACTGAGTTCTGATTGATACGCTAATTATTTCTTCTTCTTTACTTTCTTTCTCTTCAGAAGGCTTCTAAGCAGCGATGATGATACGTGCATTACTCATGCGGTATTGTTATCTTGATTCGCTCATGTATCACTTTCGTACCACTCATCGATGCTTCCTTTGTCTGTATCTCCGAAGCATTCTAAATTATTCACAAAATAGATGATCGCAGAAATTTCGCTCTTTTGTTCTTCAGCAGAACCTGACAAATTATATCTTCCACATTTAGAAGAATTTTCCAGCATTGTTGATCAAGTGTTGCCGGTTTTGCTTTGGACCAGACCTGAGGTGCTGTACAAAATACCCAAGGAAATTTTATCACTTGGAAGGGTGGCAATTGTTTATGCGAGACACACAGGTACGTATCGCCTTTTTACATTTACATTTTCATATACACATACTGGACTCCGAATTTGAAACTTTTATTCAGAATCTGGTTGGATTTCCTTCAGTCTGAATCACATCACATACGCAATTTGACATAGATTCCACAGATGTAAAAGTGCATCTACGTCTCCAGCGTACCGGACGTACACCAGCTAATCTTTTAAGTCTTGTAACTGGCTCAGATCTGACGAAAGAAAACTTTCCTCCCGGATCTGTTTTCGTAATATGTCCTATACATTCTCAATGGGGTTCAGATCTGGGATTTGTGGTGTCCAGTCATTGGCAAGCTGTTTGAGCTACTGCTGAACATATCTCGCGCGATGGGCAGTAGCATTGTTGTCCATGAAACAGTCGTCAGCTGCTGAATAAAAAGTCAACATTGCAGGATAGACTTGATCGGCTACAATGTTTAGGCACTCCTTGAAGGACATTCGACCTTCCAGCAATATCAGGGGAAACATTTCGTACCAACAGAACATCCCCCTCACCAAGACGCCACCTCCAGAATCTTGAGTTGTGTTTACAAGGCCAGCTGAGTCCATTGCTTCAATGGGATTCAGAAAAAATCTCTGCCTGCCGTCGATACAGAACAAGGCTTTTCC
The DNA here is from genome assembly GCA_039090855.1 of Macrothele yani. NCBI lineage: Eukaryota > Metazoa > Arthropoda > Arachnida > Araneae > Macrothelidae > Macrothele > Macrothele yani. The sequence goes on along the minus strand of CM077030.1, from coordinate 6,421,540 downwards.
CAGTCTTTCAGACTCCAGGTATGGTGTTCCCGACATCATTCTAGACGAAATTTCCCGTTCTTCGCAGAAATTAGTAGTTTCCATATAGGCGTGGGATTGCTAATACTGATCATCGTCGATTCCTTGCTCATCGGTCGGTAAGATATGGGTCTGTAACAACCTTCATTGATTGCTTCAGCTAACTGCTACACACAGGAAGTCCTGTTTCGCCGTACAAGCCAACTCAGACGATGGCGATCCCGTTCCTGACAGATTTTCGTCACTTCACATTTACGCCTCTTAGACAAGAAATGTGGGTTACTTTTCAAATGATTTAACACCCGGAATATATCATATCTTGAAAAACTAGCCAACCCTGCTGTTTTCAAAGTCATCTCTCCAACTACACAGGCACCAAGCATCAAATTTTTATCGAACTCCGAAAGATCCTTGTTTTTAGCACGTCTTTTGAAAAACACGATCGTGCTTATGTTATCGGTTTGTCCGTCCGTCCGTCTGTAGACACGATATTTCTACAACTATTTGTCCGATTTGAAAACTTCTTTTTGCATTGGAAAGCTTGAAATATGATCCTTTATTTCGTTTTATTTACGATGTAAAATTTCGCCGCTAGAGGGCGTAAATGTAGATGATGTCGAATTCAAAAATACGTTTTAATCCATATATTTGCTTCTAAACAACCGATTGAAAAAAGTCTTTTATCTTTCGATTCCATTTATGTCGAAGAGTATTTTAGATATAGTTAATTTTTCAAATTACGCATAGATTTTTCGCTAGTGGGCGTTAAAGTCAATTACGTTTTCCCCGTTATCTCTTCTTCTAAAACTCCGATTTGAAAAATGTTTTCTTTAGCGGATACAGCTCCGGATGGAAAATCTTTTGCATGTAATTTCTAATTTTTGGTAAATAATACTTTAGTCACCAGGGGGCGCAAGCGTTAATTTTTGCTTCTGAAGTATTTGCCATAAAATCTGAGCTTCTAAAATATCGATTGAAAAAATTCTTTCGTGGACCGAGACCACTCACATCGGTAAACATTATCGGAATATTTTCTTTTTAAAATATTGCATGGTTTCTCCGCAAGGGAGCGTAGATGTATAACTTATTTTTGTTAATATCTCTAGTTCTATGAGTCCAATTTGAAAAACGCCTTCTTTGTTATATAGTGTCTTCAGTGTTACATGTTTTTCATATAATTTCAAAAATTTCAAGTAATTCATAGAATTTCCGCTAGGGGGCGTAAAGGGAAATTGCGTTTCCCCATATATCTCTGCTTCTAAATCTCCAATTTGAAAAATTCTTTCTGCACCGGATACAGCTCCTGATGGGAAATCCTTTGCACATAATTTCTAATTTTTATAAGAAAATAGTTTGGCCACCATAGGGCGTAAGTCTTAATATCCGCTTCTGATGTATTTGCAGCAAACTATGAGCTTCTAAATTCTCGATTAGAAAAAAGTAGTTTGTAGACCGAGAATACTCATGTCGACAAACATTTTAGGAACATTTTCTTCTTAAAATAATGCATGGTTCCTACGCCATGGGCCGTAGATTTATATCTTAGTTTTGTCAATATCTGTACTTCTAGGTGTCCGATTTTAAAGAATTCCTTCTTTGTTGGATACTGTTTGCAGTGTGACATGTTTTTCATATAATTTCAAAATTTTCAAGTAATTTATAGACTTTCCACTAGGGGGCGTAGGGGTAAATTGTGTTTCCCCCATATAACTCTGTGTCTAAATCTCCGATTTGAAAATTCTTTCTGCACCGGATAGAGTTCCTGATGAGGAATCATATCCACATAATTTCTAATTTTTGTAAAAATTGTTTGGCTACCAGAGGGCGTAAGACTTGATTTCCCTTTCTGATATATTTGCAGCAAACTCTGAGCTCCTAAAATATCGATTGAAAAAAATTTGTTTGTGGATCGATACTACTCACGACGATAAATCTTTTAGGAACATTTTCTTCTTAAAGTAACGCATGGTTTCTACGCCACGAGGCGTAGATATATATCTTGTTTTTGTCAATATCTCAACTTCTAGGAGTCCGATTTGAAAACTTCCTTCTTTGTTGGATAGTGTTTCTGATGCGAAATGTTTTTCATATAAATTCAAAATTTTCAAGTAATTCATAGACTTTCCGCTAGGGGCGCAAATGTAAATTACATTTTCTGCGTTATTTCTGCTTCTAAAACTCCGATTTGGAAAATTCTGCCTGTATCGCCAACAACACCTGATGGAAAATATTTTCCATATAATTTTCAATGTTTAGTAAAGAATGGTTTGGCCACGAGGGGGCATAAGTGTAAATTTCTGCTTATGTATTATTAGCAAAATCTGAGCCCCTGAAAACTTGACTGGAAACATCTTTTAGTGGACCTATACTGCTAAAATTGAAAAACCTTTTGAGAATACGTTTTTCTTAAAGTAATGCATGTTTTTACCGCCAGGGAGCGTAGATTCATATCTGCTTTTTGTAGCTATCTCTGTTTCTAATCGTCCGATTTCAAAAATTATTTCTGTGTTGGAGAGCGTTTCCGGTGCGAAATGTTTCTCATATAAATTCATATTTTTCTTAAAGCACAAGTCTGCAACCAGAGGGGGTAAGCTCACGATTCCGTTTACAGTAATATCTGAGGGATTAAAAGCCCGATTGAAACACTTCTTTTTTCCGTCAGATACTATTGTTTTCCATACCGGTTCTATTGACTTTGAATAGCTTTGATAAATTTAATTTGCGTCAGAACGGATTCAAAAGACGTGCTTATTACACCCGAAAATTCGGTGTCATCTTTCTTGTTTCCATTGTGATCAACACTACTGTCCATTATCGACGAAAATAGTCTTAAAATAGTTGCCTAGATCACATAGTGCCGCACGTGACCATTTTTTATGCATGTACGTTACGTAAGCGACGTTCACCTACTTCTGCATAAACGTTTCTAATTTAATGTCTGGAGTGTGCATGTATTGTGCGTAATTTTATACATCTGTGAAGTAAAATGATGTTGGGATAATCTGAGAGTACAGAGAGTTTGGGGTTTCAATTTACTGCCGGACACTTCCACTAACATGAGTAACAATATTTGTAAGTAGACAGTAACGCATGTTTGTGTTCTCTGGCTCTTGGAAACTGATTTGTCGAATCTCCAAACAATCGGTAGGCACAGAAGTGGCCTTCGAAGCAGTGGTACTACTGAGCGGATATAAAAGCCTAATACGTATACCTCACAGTATATTATATGTACTTTAACTGATTAAGATGAAACTGATGTTGCATATACAGCTGAATTCAACATTTGGATTTCTGAAACAAAATGACGGAACGAGCCTTAAGAGTTACAAATGCAGTGCAAAGCTTACCCCTTTGGGCTGCCTAGTATAATAATAAAAACAGTGACTTAACAGAAAAGTGAAGGTGTGAGAATAGAGCGCAGCGTGTAATGTTCAATATGCTGATCATGGTTACACATAAAATTATATTTAAATAATTTAGTAAAATAAATTTTGATAGGAACAGATTTAAACATCGGCCAAATGCGATCAACGTGGAATTCAGTAGTGTTTGATACGCTAAGCTAATAGTTCAAATTCTAACATATACATGAATGCTGCGCCACCTTCATTCCTTATTTTCTCGACATCGTACCCGGACACTGAAACGTACTTCTCTCACCGATTTTCTAGTGATTTGACCTTGGTGGAACAAAAGGTCTGTTTTATCTTTATATTCCAAACACGAGTCCACCACATAGTCGGAGACATCGTATGTTTTTATTCAGCTTGGAAAACAAATAAAATAACTGGAGGCAACATTGAGATCATAGGGTGGGTGCTGTGCATTTTTCACATCTTTCACATCCCTCAGTTCGTGTTGTGGTCTTCGTGGTGGGAAGTCTGACTTGGTGCATTGTCCTGAAAGAGAAAGATATATCTTTGAAGTTTCTGTCTCTTTTCATTGATGGCTCCACGAAATTGGCTACTCCTCACTAAGTAGCCAATCTACGCTCTACGCCAACCTCATATCTCCAATAATCATGATTGGCTACTTCTTACTAGGTAGCCAATCACGATGATTTGTTCTGCATCCCACAAAATATGGCACCATCTCCTTTCCTGATGTCGGAGAAGCACAGAGCTTCTTGCGAGGCGGAAAAGATGAATGCTTCCATATTAGACTTTGTGTTTCAATCTCTGAAACCAAGTGGCAAGCCTATGTTTCATCCGTTATAACAATACGGAGCAAGAACTGTATTGGATCCTGAAGAAGCATGTTCAAGTTCACTTTCGCTCATTTGTCAATATTCGTTATTACAAACATGCGTTTTTTCATCGGGATAGAATAAGTGACACTGCCAAGCTTTCTCGCACCAATGGATGACTTTATCGAGACAGATAAAGGATGACTTTATCGAGACAGATAAAGGATGACTTTATCGAGACAGATACAATGGATGACTTTATCGATTGCTAACTTAGAAGGTGAAGTCATACAAGGAGCGTTAACATTTAACAATAAATGCTTGTTTAGAGATAATTTCTAATTTTGTGTAAATTCGGAATTTGCATGTGAAAAATTAAAATCAAGCTAATCACAAGTTAGTAAAATCATGCAATGCATTGATTATGACACGGTTTCCAACATACCAGAATTGATTACTTAAGTTATTACTCAAGTTATGAGGATAATGGCTGTGGAATAAATCTCGCTCATGTGCCCTGACCTTTGACCCCATTTCGATGATATTAAACAGAATTGGTTCAGTATATCTCCGGAACAACATACTCAAGTTTTGTCGCAATAGAAACATTTTTACTGAAGTTATGAGGATAATGGCTGCGGTATAAATCTCGCTCATGTGCTCTGACCTTTGACGCCATTTCGATTATATTAAGCAGAATTGGTTCAGTGTGCCTCCGGAACAACATACTAAAGTTTTGTCGCAATAGAAAATTTTTTAGTCGCGTTATGAGGATAATGGTTGGGGAATAAATCTCGCTCCTGTGCCTTGAACTTTGACCCCATTTCGATGATATTGAACAGAACCGTTTTAGTACATCTCTGGAAACACATGATGAAGTTTCGTCGCAATCGAAGCATTTTTACGTACGTTTTGACGCATATGGGCGATTGAATGGATCCCGCTCCTATGTCCTAACCTTTGACCCCATTTCTTCCATTTTTAATACAGGCAGACAGACTGACAAAGCTGAAGCATATACGCTTCTTTAATCAACGGTTGGAAAGCGTAAAAAAGCCTCATGTTTTTAAAACTGTAGGATACCTATCCAGAGGCGATGCCAGTCACTTGAGACAGAGTCGTTGTATACGCATCTTGTGTTATGAATGTTTCGAGTGATTCTCTGATGGCGGTCGCAGTTTGGATAGTGTATCGGGATAAACATTTACATCTTGCTCATTCAAGTGTCACATCGTTAAGACGAACTTCTCTCTGAAAGGCTGTGTTGGGGTTACATCTTTAGCATTTCTTTTTGTGTTCCGCTACTAGGAACATAAAACAAATGTAAAGATGGATTTTCCGATTGTACTCTTAGTCATCCCTATGAACCAATGCGTCCCGTTCGGTTACTACCGGGGGATAAAATAAACTCCTGCTTTATGTGAATTTTCTTCCTGGGAGAAAGGATATTCATAACCGAGGCGATCGTCTAGACACCAATGCCTAGACCTAAAGAAACACAAAAGAAATATAAACAAAAAAGAAGACACCAATTTTCGGGTGTAATGAGCACGTATTTTGAATCCGTTCTGACGCAAATTAAATTTATTAAAGCTATTCAAAGTCAAGGGATCCGGTATGGAAAACAATAGTATCTGACGGAAGAAAGAAGTTTTTCAATCGGGTTTCCAATCCCTCAGATACTGCTGTAAATGGAATCGTGAGCTTACGCCCTCTGGTTGCAGACTTGTGCGTTAAGAAAAATATGAATTTATATGAGAAACATTTTTCACCGGGAACGCTCTCCAACACAGAAATAATTTTTCAAATGGGACTCTTTGAAACAGAGATATCGACAAAAATAAAATGTGAATTTACGCCCCCTAGTGAGAAAAATATGCATTATTTTAGGAAGAAAGTATTCTCAAAAGGATTTTCAATATGAGCGGTATCGGTCCAACAAAAAAAAAATTTTAGTCGAGTCTTCAGGAGCCGAGATTTTGCTGCAAATACATAAGAAGCAGAAATTAACACTTATGCCCCCTGGTGGCCAAACCATTCTTTACCAAACATTAGAAATCATGTGAAAAATATTTTCCATCAGGTGTTGTATGCGATACAGGGAGAATTTTTCAAATTGGAGTTTCAGAAGCAGAAATAACGCAAAAAACGCAATATAATTTTGTGCCCCCTAGCGGAAAGTTTATGATTTACTTTAAAATGTTGGATTTATATGAAAAACATTTTGCATTGGAAACACCATCCAACAAAGAAGAAATTTTTCAAATCGGACTAGTAGAAGTAAAGAGATTGACAAAAATAAGATATACATCTACGCCCCTGGCATAGAAACCATGCATTATTTTAAGAAGAAATGTTCCTAAAAGGACGTGAGTGGTATCGATCCACAAACAAATTTTTTCAATCGAGATTTTAGGAGCTCAAATTTTGCTGCAAATACAACTAAGCCTTACGTCCCCTGGTGGCCAAACCATTTTACACAAAAATTAGAAACTAAGTACAAAGAATTTCCCATCAGGAGCTGTATCCGGTGCAGAAAAAGTTTTCAAATCGGAGATTTAGAAAAAAATATATTGGGGGAAAGGCAACTTGCCTTTACGCCCTACGCCCCCTACCGGAAAGTCCATTAATTACTGTACTTGAAATTTTGAAAGTATATGAAAAACATGTCACACTGGAAACACTATCCAACAAAGAAAGAATTTTTAAAACCGGACTCTAGAAGTAGAGATATTGACAAAAATAAGATATACATCTACGCCCCCTGGCGGAGAAACTATGGAACATTTTAAGAAGAAAATATTTCGAAAAGGTTTATCGATGTGAGTGGCATCGGTCCACGAAAGAATTTTTCAATCGATATTTTAGAAGCTCAGATTTTATGGCAAATACATCAGAAACAAAAATAAACACTTACGCCACCTGGTAGCCAAAGTATTCTTTACCAAAAATTAGGAATTATATGCAAAAGTTTTTCCATCAGGACCTATATCCGCTAAAGAAAACCTTTTTCAAATCGGAGTTTTAGAAGATGAGATACCGGGGAAAACTTCATTAACTTTAACGCCCTCTAGCAGAAAGTCTATGCGTAATTTTAAAAAGTAACTATACCTAAAATATTCCTCGACAAAAATGGAATCGAAAGATAAAATAATTTTTTCAATCGGATGTATACACGCAAATATGTGGAATAAACGTATTTTTGAATTCGACATCATCTGCATTTACCTTCTCTATAGCGGCAAAATTGTACATCGTAAAAAAAAAAAACGGAATGAAGGTTCATCATTCGCATATTTCAAGCTTCCCAATGGTAACAGAATTTTTCAAATCGGACTAATAGTTGCAGAGATATCGTGTCTACAGACGGACTAACGGACAAACCGATAACATAGTCACGATCTTTTTTTACAAAAGACGTGCTAGAAATGTAACCCTGAACATAGCTCTTGCAAGAGAAGGTCGTGTCAACAATGCGACATCTCAATTGGCAAGATGTAAATACGTATTTTGCCCCATAAACTACCCATAGTGTGACTGTCATCAGAGGGTTAATCGAAATACTCACAACACAATATGAACGCAATGATTCTGTCTCACGTGACTTGCGCTCCTCAAGATAGATATTCTAGAGTATTAAGGCTTCAGGGCATTTTCTTTGCTTGCTTTTGACTTTTCTAGTTAAAATTTCTAATTTACAAACAATTTGAAGTTACTCAAGACAATTCTTTTTCCTCAAAGCGTTTTGTAAGTCTTCTATTCACAAGTTAGTATCAGACTGCCTCGTAAAACTACGTTGGTGAGCGAAAGATTGGAAATATCAGTTGTTGCATGCCAATAAAGACAGACGGATTTTTGCAATAGCTTGTATCAGTTTGCTGTATTATTGTGCTTCTTATTTATATATTTATCCGATTCAAAGAATTCGTCAGGAATGAATCGACACTGCCGACTGAGATGCCACATACTCAGTTACATACTGCTTGCATTAATTCGTGATTCGTCTGTCTCGAATCACGAATTAATGCAAGCAGTTGAAGTTTTCCTCATAGATTCTCTGTGCCCATTGGCAATTTTGAAGTATGAAGTCCTTATCAATATACCATTATGAGCCTCCTGTAGGGTGATACCTTCCAGAGGAAAGAATTTATTACAGCCCCGTTCTTCTCCATTTTGCAAAATATCTAAGATTTAGTTTAAAAAGAAAACCAGAAGGAGATGGTTTTATTTTCTGGGGTGAAGGAGTTCTTCGGCTCGAACGAAAAAATTGGTACCGTCACGGAATCGAAAAACTGACAGACAGCCGGCTAATGACGGTGACTTTGAATGCTAGTCAGGTTTCGTCTTAAAGAAGACTAAAAGTGATCCAAAGCTTGCAAAACTTTCAACTCACCTTCCGTATTTAAACCACCGAAGTGTAGTGAGTTTCGGTTTATGGCAGGTAACACGTATTTCCTAACTTGTTCTATCAGCTTTTTAAAATATATATATAGCCAAAAAAAAAACGATCAGCTGTTGATCAGGTTAAATCCAAAATTGATAAGGTTATTTTTACTACAAACTTGGAGATTGAAAAACATTTAAAATTATTTTAAGAGAAATAATAGAGCAGATACGATGGAAGTAACTGCTACAAAACATATTCGCCTCGTGAATGCTAAATTTGCGTGTAATGATCAAATCGCATATGCCTAATTTTAAGGAAATGTCAGGATTTGAACAGAGTTCTCAGCTGCACTTTTCTCCAAAATGGATGTGTATGGCAGTTGGAAAACAATTGCTACCTCATTCAAAAAATCTATAAAGAAATCAAGAAAACTATTTGATCAAATATACTTGTTAAAAGAAATATTTTAAATAAATTAATTGCGTTTTCTAATAGTTCTTGCCAAGAAGCAGTCCTTTTTCAGTTGAACCTTTCCTCTAACCTTTCAAGGCATAGACATAACTGTAAGAAGTTGTCAAAACTTCTTTTTCTGAAGTTTTGCAATGTACTCCAAGAAACACGGAAAACCAACAACAATACGTGTTGATTCGAGGAACTTTCGTACGCAATCGCTTTTCCATCTTTTTATTTCCCTCTAAATGAAGAATTTTCGCTAGCCTCAAAATAAATCAGATCGACAAGAGAGAAAAAAAATAATTTTGAACAGTTTCTAAATCTTTCAAATTGAGGTTTCCATCACATATTTTACTTGTCTTCTTGTTATGCTCAGCCCTCTTTACCCTATATCTAAAGCCCATTCTTGGGCTAGTTGGAAATAACATCACAACACAGCAAAAGTATCACGAAGTACAAATTTTGAAGATGGCAATCCAGTTTTGGTGTAAATATGACAAGAATGGTGAGTCACATAACATCCGAAAACTTTAAAACTTCGTCGTCCTGGAGCGGGAATCGAACCCGCGTCTCCCGAACACCGCCCGAGTATGCTCACCACTTAACCACACAGAACGATCAAATCTAAAGTGTCCGATTAATTTAAATATAACCATCACAGGATTCGCTAGTCGAAGCAAATTTGTATTGTATTGTATGGTGTAATCACGTATTCCATTCATGATATTACAAAGTAGTTAAAACCTTCCAGCCCGACACCATGTGCAAAAAATATTAAAGAAATCTTACTGAAAAAATGATTGATTAAATTAAATCATGGTTTGTTCTCCACGCTAGTAAAATTATACAAAAGGATGGAAGCACGTCTAGGTCACATGGGAGTAGAAACCTGCTCAACAATGTAGAGGATTATTGCCCTTCCAAACAAAGATAGTGTGATTTTGCATACACCGCTCGAACAATGAGTTAGTAGAGTAATTTTTATGGGCGTGTCTTGATGGAACGGTGATGTATGTGGCAAAGATAAGAAAAAGACAGGAAATATTCTCTACGTGTTGTTCTCTGAGTCATAGTTCGGCCTGACAAGCTTTCGATTAGAACTACGTACGCGACAGAACACTTTCTGCTGCATCAGAAGATAAAATCATGGCTTTCGTGACTTCGTGATGTGAAATGAAATGCAATTGTGCATTCGACACGGAACAGAAGATAAGGTGATTCACTGTGATTCACTAAATCAATAAACACTGCCGTACGGCACTCAGAATAAACAATGGCAAAAGTAATTTTCAGAAGAATTGTCACGAACGTGACGCTTTTCAACAACCTTTCAAAATCTAAATATTTTTTCATCGCAAAATTTGCTAACAAAATGAGATCTAAACTAATGGATTTGAAACAAATGATATTTGATAGAAATACACCTACAGTAATTTTTTTGTAACTTCGTGTGAAGTGGAAATAAGATTGCTGCTGTCAATGACCTGATGCAAACGCGAGATAATTCTCACTTCAGAAGAATTCGCATAAAAGTGAAAATAGGCCAGAAACGAAATTAAAGTCGACAAAGCGTGGCTCATGTGTTGCTAAAACAGAAATGAACAAAAAAAGTTTTTATGATACGAGAAACCCGATAAACTCACTGCCTTTTTTCAATATAGTGTGAAAAGATGAAGTCATTTAAATTGTACAGGGTGTCTGAAAAATAATTGTGCTAAATGACTTTCAACGCAATTTTAAGAAAACCCGTTGCTTTTCATTAAAGGCACGTACGATGGAAACAATGAATATTTTTTTATGTCGTTTTCATAATTTATGAGGAATATATGACATTAACTGTTTACAGTTCCATCGTCGTGCATGATCTGTAACGTACCTACCTCGAAGGTGACGCACATGTCAATGTGGCCAAGTTGCAGTGCCAAACTTCGTCGGTGTAGCTCGCTTGGGAAAGCATTCGACTCCGGAGTTAAGTACCGGTACTGGAAAGTTTGTGTTGAAGGATATGGGTTCAAGTGCTGTAACCGGAAAGCTTGTGGGATGCGGATTCAAGTACCATCACCGAAAAATTTGTGTTTCGCTATATTGGCCCTCCTAACGCTAGATGAATCTCTTGGCCGTTAGGTTCTTCGAAAAAAGTGTGATGCTCTTCCACACATCGTCCGGAAAAAATGAAAATTCTTTCTTCTGCAGCGCTCTCCTTCAAGCGTGATTTGCTAGCTGAACTGGAAATCAACGATTCCGTCTCAGCTGTTTCTCAAGAGGTGGGGGATTTACAAGGGTTGGTCAACATAATGTTAACACCTGGGAAATGGGCAATATGTTTTTCTAATAAGGTGTTGGCGCCCCATTTGCCTTTTACACAGCTTCCAGTATTTTTGGAATAGATTCATACAGCTTTTGAATAGTCTCTAGGGGAATGTTGAATTGTCTCTAGGGGAATTCGTCGAACAGAACATCAGCTAATTGCTTCAGAGAGGTTGGAGGAAGGAATCTGCTTCTCACTCTACTCTCCAAAACTGCCCAGAGTTTTTAGATGATTTTCAAGTCAGGTGATTGAACTCGCCAGGACAGATGTTGTAGTTCATCTTATTGTTCCTCGAACCAAGACTGAACTACTCTGGATGAATACATGAGCGTATAATCATCTTCGAGAATGGCATCATTGCTGGAAAGCAACATTTGGACCTGAGCACGTAGAACGTCATATGATGCCACCTAGAACATAAAAGTACTCGCTGACAGCAACTCGACCGTGGAGGGTAATGGTGGGGACAGCCGAATACCAAGATATGGCTTCCAAAATCATCGCAGATTCACCCCCATGTTTGACGGTTAAAAGCAGACATTCTGAATTGCACACTTCCTTAGGGGTTCTCCACATAAACCCGTCCTACTGTTGGAAATAATGTAAATGAAGACTAATAGAACCCTATCAGATGTTTCCAGTCATCGGCTGTCCATGTTTTATGCTCATGACACCACCGTTTTCACATTCAAGCGTTGGCTTCTGTGATTAAAGGTTTAGGAATTGCAGCTGTACAACGGATGTTAGCTTTGTGAAGTTTTCTGCGGACTGTTTTTGTAGTAACAGGGTCTTCCAGGTGGATATCGAGTTCTGCTGTCACATTTTCTGTAGTCGTTCTGTGTTGTTTGGACACAATCCTTCCTAGTGTACCACGGTCCCTCTCATTTAGTCTCGGTATTCGCCCACTGTTCTTTTTCGCTGATGAAGTCATGCAATGCTTTTTGAAAACAGTCATAACCATGGTGAAGTCTTGCCATGCTTTTTGTACACAGGCATAACCATGGTAAAGTCTTGCCATACTTTTTGTACACAGTCATAACCATGGTGCAGTCTTGCCATACTTTTCGTATACAGTCATAGCCATGGTGAAGTCTTACCATGCTTTCTGTGCACAGTCATAACCTTGGTGGACTCTTGCCAAGCTTTTGTACACAGTCATAACCCTGGTGAAGACATGCCATGCTTCTTGTACACAGTCATAACAATGGTGAAGTCTTGCCATGCTTTTTGTACACAGTCATAACGATGGTGAAGTCTTGCCTTGCTTTTTGTACACAGTCATAACGATGGTGAAGTCTTGCCATGCTTTTTGTTCAACGTCATAACCGTGGTGAAGTCTTGCCATGGCTTTGTACACAGTCATAACCATGGTGAAGTCTTGCCATTCTTTTTCTACAAAGTCATAACCACGATGAAGTCTTGCCATACTTTTGTACACAGTTATAACGATAGTGAAGTCTTGCCATGCTTTTTGCACACAGACATAACCAAGGTGAAGTCTTGCCATACTTCTTGTACACAGTGATAACCATGTTGAAGTCTTGCCATGCTTTTTGTACACAGTCATAAAAACATGGTGTAGCCTCGCCATGCTTTTGTACACAGTCATAACGATTGTGAAGTCTTTCCATGCTTTTTGTACACAGTCATATAAACGATGGTGAAGCCTTGCCATGCTTTTTGTACACAGTCATAACCATTGTGAAGTCCTGTCATGCTTTTTGTACAGAGCCATAACCACTGATACGATGTACTTACTGCATTTTGAAACAACAAACAATTTGGCTCTTAGGGTTACACACGCTGTTGATAAACGGTCTGCCACAATTCGTCCTCTTTGGAAGTCTGACAAATTACCCATTTTCCCAACCTCTCGTACGAACTACTGCTTAGCACAACTTGTACTTCACTGGCAAACAACCTGGAGAATATATTATTTGAAACTTTTTAACACATTAGTGATCTCATTACTAACTTTTGAAAATTTATTTATTTTGGTTATCAAGTACTAAAAAAAATTTGTAATATTTTAAATCAGCAGCTTTTAGTTGACACCAATTTGAAAGTTACGCTTCACGTTGTTTTAACACGCTCTTGACAATCATACTCCTTTGTATTGAAGCAACGCTTTACAGTTATATTATCTACAATTCCGAAAACTAATGTCTTGTATTGTATAAAAATGCTTCACAGTTATATTTTCAACAATTCCGAAAATTAGTGTCTAACTATTGTATAGTAATGCTTCACAGCTATATTTTCTACAATTCCGAAAATTATTACCTTGTAGTGTATAGTAATACTTCACAGTTATATTTTCTACAATTCCGAAAATTAATGTCTTCTATTGTACAGTAATGTTTTACAGATATATTTTCTACAATTCCGAAAGTTAATGTCTTGTATTGTATAGTAATGCTTCACAGTTATAATTTCTACAATACCAAAAATTTATGTCTTGTATTGTATAGTAATGCTTCACAGTTATATTTTCTACAATTCCGAAAATTATTATCTTGTATTGTATAGTAATGCTTCACAGTTATATTTTCTACAATACTGAAAATTAATGTCTTGTGTTGTATAGTAATGTTTTACAGTTATATTTTCTACAATTCCAAAAATTTATGTCTTGTATTGTATAGTAATGCTTCACAGTTATATTTTCTACAATACTGAAAATTAATGTCTTGTGTTGTATAGTAATGTTTCACAGTTATATTTTCTACAATTCCGAAAATTAATGTCTTGTATTGTATAGTAACTTTCACAGTTACATTTTCTACAATTCCTAAAATTAATGTCTTGTATTGTATAGTAATGCTTCACAATTATATTTTCTACCATTCCGAAAATTAATTTCCATCATAAAAAGGGCGGGCGTGAATTAAGGAGAGTTATCCTACCTCGTTATCAAATGTAACAGGATACGTGAAGGGGAGCTGGATGAAAGACGTGAGGGGAAAATGCGCATTCAGAGAAGAATTTCATAAGAATCCTTTATACATCAGCGTTGTCTTTTACGCAGATTTGTAGAAAAGATGTGGGTGTAACGGGACAACCGGCAATGTTTTTTGAATCGACTCCCACTCGAACAGAGTTATGCGTTCTTCTCGTCCTACACAACATCGATGGCGGTATCTGTTTCACAAGAAATAAGAAAAATATTCTCGGCGATGGTAACAACCTACCTACGCTGTTCGAAGTTCGGAAATTCACCAATTTTCAATTCTCCGGCAGAAAATTTAGTTTTAAAAAGTAATTCTAAATTCTAGACAACGTGGGTGGAGAAATTTAAGATCATGTAGGGATAGAAATGGTGGAAGAACAATAAATTCTTAGATGGAGACAGAGTAATTATATTTTCCCTTTTCTCCTGCCATGTACAATACGAAATATGTACGAATAGTTCTATTATTTTTCACATGAATTTTCTGGTTACTGAACACAATTTGTGTCGAAATCAAAATTTGTGCAACAGAAGAGTGAGTCTGGAGAAAATTAATCAGAGAGAGAAAGAGATTTATCGTACGCAAGCAAGGTTCATTATTTGGGATCGTCAAAATAATACGCTGAGGAATGTTCTTTTTACTTCGACACACGTCGATGAATGTGCTTTTGCTACTCACGAATGTTTTAGGAGCAAAATATTCTCTCTGGAGAGAGGTGTCATTCTTATTAAACCTTAGTCTCTTGTGTAAGAATCACTAGTAATGACAAGTTAGATATCCTCGAAAGCAGTACAGCATATTTCACATAAAACGCGCACCGATGAAAATGCAGAACCTTCCATATACATTACCAATGGCATGTCAGAGGTATTCCGGTACAAGTAATTTTGTTAAAAAGACGTGGAAATTTACTGTCGGGTAAGCTCACGTTCACTCTGAATGGTAAGAGTGATTCTTCTGGGAAGGCTATTAATCAAATTCTGACAAAAGGTACAGGGCGTTTTACGAATGAGTCCCCCAAAGAGTCAGTCATATTTTGCAACACACACTACTTAGAAACATGGCATGTGGTTTATAACGTACTTTAATTCATGGGAATGTAGCACCATTCATAAAAATGTGAGGAACCAGTGGCAACAAAAGACACGCTTTTCAAGAACCGGTTCTTGCAACTCTTGCATTGAGTGATATTTTCACTGTACCAGCTACTTGGGATCGTCAAAATCCCAAGTAGAGTAGAGAGCTCTCGGAAGGGTTTCAGATGGAAAACTGAGGCCGGTTTCTGATACGGTGTATTTTACTGCATACTGTTTACGATTGACATCTGCTTGCGATCCGATGTTTACACCACTGTACAAGTAGAACTTTCTTAAATAAAGAAAGAGTAAGTGTTTCTATCTAAAGAAAGAGTCTTTCTTTACTGAGAAAGAAATTGCTTGAAATTTTGGAAAACAGTGTAGGAAACAATTATTGAAGCCAATGATGCACCTTAAGAAATTTACACTGGTGGAAAGCGAAAAAAGAACACCAAGAAGGAGACGTCTGATACCAACGAAATTTATACAGCATAATAACGGAATACAGAGGATAACGTGATCAAAACATTATGGCAAAATACAGCTGTATTTGCTGGTAAACTGAAAAATAACATTTCCATGTAACATGGTTAGTACGAGGTTTAACCGCCATGAACTGCGTCACACTGTGCAATTCTAGCGTGAAGTCTGTCGTACAGATGTTGGATGTAAGTTTCGGGTATTGAGTTTCAAGCATCCTCAACCTGGACGCGTAAATCGGGGATGGTCGTGGCTGGCGGTGGAGACCGGAAAAGTCGTTGTCCCATAAAATCCCACACGTGCTCAATGGGGGACAAATCCGGTGAACGTGCAGACCATGGAAGTTGTCTCACACCCTGAAGTGCATGTTGCGTTGCACGTGCCGTGTGTGGGCGTGCGTTATCTTGCTGGAAAACACCACGATGGACTGACCTTACAAATGGCACAACAACGGGCTGAATGATGTTGTTGATGTAGGAGGTGCTGTTTAACGTACACGGTACAAACACTAGTTGTGTACGTGAGTGATAGCTGATCGCTCCCCACACCAGGAGACCAGGTGTAGGCCCTGTGTGTCGCTGGCGGATGCAAGAAAGGTGGAGACGCTCTCCCTGTGCGTCTGCGAACACGCATACGACCATCGGAGGCTCCCAAGCAGAATCTGCTTTCATCGCTGAACACGACAGATCGCCATTGCGTTCTCCAGTGTAGACGTTGGCGACACCACTGCAGTCGTTCCTGACCGTGGGCTGGAGTCAGAGGTACACATGCCAGAGGCACATGTGCACGTAGTCCTGCATCCAGTAGACGGTTGCGGATTGTTTGCACAGTCAACTGAGATGCAACGGCAGCGCGGATTTGCGTCGCAGTGGATGTTCTGCTTGACAACGCCGCTCGTCTTATGTGTCGATCGGTCCGGTCATCAGTCCGTCTGTGACTCCCGGTTCCACGTCTTCTCGTGTGGGAATGTTCCTCGGACCATCTACGCCACCATCGTACCACTACCGATACTTCCCGTCCAATTCGCTCCGCAATACAGCGATACGACCACCCGGCCTCGCGGAGCCCGACGAGACGACCTCGCTCAAAGCCCGATAACTGCTGAAATCGTACACGTCTTCCATGTCCAGGCATTGTAGCTTCTTCAGGATCTTCTCACGTGTCCGTACGCCGACGACTGATTACATTCACTTCGCCGTACTCCTGAAATACCACCGACGATAATTTGCATATTATGCCGTACTGTGGCGTAAGCGCTCACCGGCTGGTCCCGAAATTAACATCACACCTACGTAAACTCGATCCCATTAACATATGTAAATTTCATGATCGTCCGTTAATTCCTTCTTGGTGTTCTTTTTTCACTTTCCGCCAGTGTATTTACAGCATCACTGCTTTCGTATTTCAACTTGTTTTAAAAACGTTTACGATGAACATCGGTATATTCGACTGTAGATATGCAAGTGTGTCCTACGAGTCAAAAGAAACATAAAAGAAATTTCCCAATTATTCTTTTTAAGTCGAATGATATGTTTAGAAGTGTTTTGCCAAAAATTCTATTTTCCGTAATTTTTGTACATAAATTGGAATCTTTGTTTATGCAAAGAAATTAGAATGTAATGTAAGCAATAAAATGAAATTCAAAATTTCGGAAAAACTTTGTAACTTTATCTAATACGCTTCTCCTGACATTAAAAAGTATTTGTTAGGCACAGAACTGATAACACATGTTTCCTTAATGATCCTCCTAAGTACCATAAAATGAGGGCGCCGAGTAAAAATTGCTTATTTATAGGAACACGAGATGCATTTAAGGTACAAACTGGTATTTTGTGGAAAACAGAAAAACATTGTTCTAAAAGGACTGCTCTGAAGGAGTAGGTGCAAGGATATCATGTTAAAAACGAAAAATCTGATTAAAAATAATGAAGGAATTGTTTCGAACAAATCCTGAAATCTAGATTAAAAATGCAGCCCGGCATGGTTCCAAACGCATCACTTTAATTTTGATTGAAAGCACAGTAGGGAGTTGTCTTGGACAAAGCGTCTCACTGAAACATTTTTGTGATGAAACTTGTAGAAAGATAAAATGCTTCACTTGGTAGAAAAAATTTATATAACTGCGACATCTCTATATTTTTACTCATCAAAGCCTTGGAAATTAAAGAAATTACTAAACAATGTAAAACAGAACAAAAAAACAACAACAACCTTGGCTGGCTAATGGATAAATAAATTAACTCAGCTAATTAACTAGATACAACTCATATTTTAAATTGGTTCGGTACTCATTAAAGTTGTCTCGGTTTAAGACATGCACACCGTCTTTAATCCAAACGTTTGTTCAGTAGAAAATGGAAGACGCTGCCAACAGGAAAATGCCTATCAATATCAGAACGAAATGTACCATAAAAGTGGCTGACTACACACAGAAAAGCCAAAACATTATGACCAGCTCGTCTTTATGAAAATCGAAGCAGATAAACGACGGCGCGTGTAAGGCTCATGAAACGGTGTAAATAACCTTTGATACGTCGTTCTGTTATCCAGTGTTATTCTTGTTCTCAGATAGGAAAAGCAGCAAATTAAGCAAGTTTAACCAAGGCCGTCTAGAAAACACAAGAACGGGATATTAGACACATGAAATTCCTCCGTTTATGGCGTCACTCTCGTGTTACACGGACTGATACGTCGGTGTCATGTGGCGTCACACACGACAGTGTTGGAAACCAATCGGAAGCTTTGGTTTCCACGTGACGTCACTGAGAGAGGGAATTCATCTCTCTAGTGGCATAGCCTTGTGTTCACACACGACAGTGTTGGAAACCAATCGGAAGCTTTGGCTTACGCGTGACGTCACTAAGAGAGGGAACTCATCTCTCTAATGTCATAGCAAAAGACCTTTAAGATACAGAGACTGAAAGTTCTTGGGTAAATGAGTGGCAGCAGCTGGCGACATTTTGATCGCAGAGCTTGTACGGTGAAAACGGCATGTGTCGTATGTGAGCAACGTTAATTAAGCTCTTTTACCTGCGCGAAAGAAGAAATTTTACGTCGTTTTAATACTGCGTATTAATTTTTTTCAATGGAGTATAAATTAGACATTGCGCCTTTGAACTTACGATTAAAGAAAACATCATTATCGTAATTTTAGGGGATATGAAATAACTGAAGGGAAACGTCGCTTGCCCTACGTGTAAAATATATTTCGGCTTCAGTTGCTTGCAAACTGCGTGATCTAGTTGCATGAAATTCGTATTTCACACTCTAAGTAATGTCAAAAATCATTTTAATGTGGCCATTTGTTTATTCTTAAGAGAAATTGCCGAGAGCAAAACTTTTAATTTCGGAAGTTTTTCTCCGCAGTATTATGAATTCGTAATAGCTACACAACGGGAGAAAAATAAGTAAAATTAAATATGATAGAAAGAAATTCCCTCTTCATATAATTTGGAGTTTAGACAATTACAAATTTCGAGGATGAAAAGTCTGGGAAAAGAAACACGAGTTAACAAACCATGTGTAGGTTTAACCAGAAACCTTCCCTTTAGAGTCATACACAGTCTGGTGAATGACACAAGGGTGTAGTAAAAACTAAGTCCCTCAATTTAATACTCAGAGATCAAATTAGTGAAAAAGGTTACTAGCTTACTATCTTGCACTTAAAATACTAAAACACCTCTATTATTTCAAGGGAAAGATTAGAAAAGAAGGTGAGAAGCCTAGATTGAAACTGCAAGTCACGGTAAATGACACAAGGTTCTAGTAAAATCTGAGTCCCTCAACTTAATATTTAGGGATTAGGTTAGTGCAAAAGATAACTAGCTAACTATCCTGCACTTAAAATACTAAAACACTTCTATTATTTCCAGAGAAGGATTAGAAAAGAAGGTGAGAAGCCTAAATTGAAACTGCAAGTCACGGCATCATTGCTGTGACTAGCACTTAAATCCGGATGAAAATATGAATATGTTTCCGTTTTTTTTTTTTTTTTGCTCACGCTTTTTTTTCTTGGGGACAACTTGGTCGTCGCACTTCTCTTTTCTATTTCTAGCCAGGATATACCGGTATAGTGAGACCGCAAAGGTGTGTGATTCCTCTTGCTAAATGGCAATCGTCAGATTTTGGCTTGTCTTAGCTTCGTTTCCAGTTAGCACGTCTTAGAACATTTACCCACTTCCCCAAAGTATCGCAATTATTATGAGGAAACCTACGAAATGAAAGTGTGCTGGCCAGTTGTCTGTTTATTGGTACATCCCCGTACGCTACGCAAGATATAACCGTTTTGAAAATCTGTTTAGCTCATTGAATTTGGCTATATTATTTTCTGAAATACTTTGCAATATGTACACACTATTTATAAAAGCAAAAAATTAAATCTTGCTGGTTATTCATAAAAAAAATGATGTAATTGATATAAACATACGAACGCCTATAGCAAAGAACGAGATGTGACAGATTCTTTCCGTACAACGCTGAACTTCAAATGTCGCCCGGTTAACTTACGGTTTTCCAGTCTATGTATCTTAAAGGTCTTTGGTCATAGCCTTGTGTCCAGACACGACAGTGTTGGAAACCAATCCGAAGCTTTGGTTTCCGCGCGACGTCACTAAGAGAGGGAACTCATCTCTTTAATGTCATAGACTTGTGTTTTCTAGACAGCCTTGGTTTAACAAAGGCCAATTCGCAATTGGCAGACGGCTGGGACGCAGCATTTCCGAGGCGGCAAAGCTTGTGGGGTGTTCACGGTCAGCGGTGGTTAGTACCTTCAAAATATGGCCCGAGAAAGAGAAAACCACGAACAACCGGCAAGGAGTGGGGCACGCATGGGTCATCCATGAAAGATGTGAGCGACGTATACCGTATAGTTCGAGCCAACAGAACAGAAATTGTGGTGCAACACTCAGGTAATTTGAATGCTGTCTGGTGGTGGAAGCAACGTGTCACAACACGCAATATATCGAACGGAAGCAACGGTGGAGGAAGCAAAAGTGTCACAACACGCAACATATCGAACTCTGATGAAAATGCTGCGGTGTAATAGCAGCCCGCTCCGAGTGCCCATGCTTACCTCGGTTCACCATCGAAAGCTCCTACAGTAGGTGCGAAAATATAAATACCAGACCTTGAATGATTGGAAGAAGGTCGTCTGCTCTGTCCGATGAATCTTGTTTCTTGTTTCATCGTGTGGAAGAGTACATCAGGATCAGGTACCCGTGGGAGTGTTGGCACCAGGATGCACCATGGAAAGAAAACAAGCCAGTGGTGGAGGTGTAGTGCTTTGGGAAAGTACTTTTGGGAAATCCTGCTTCCAGTCATTCTTGTGAAGGAAACTATGACATCTTCCACCCAGCTATACATCATTGCAGAACAGGTAAATCCTTTCATGCCAACGGTATTCCCCTCTAGAAGTGTCTTCTTTCACAAAATAATGCGCCATGCCACATTGCCAAGATTGTTCAAGAATGATTCGCAGAACATGAGGAAAACTTCCAGGCGATAAACAAAGACATCGCTCTTTCCACGGTTTAGCAACATATAGCAACCTAAAAATTGTTATTCAGTCACCGCTGAGGATCCGAATCCCAGATCTCTTGATATCTAGCCGAGCGCTTTAGCCTTGCACCACGGTGGCAGAAGCTGACAAAAAACACACATAGCGCCGTGGATTGTTAGCCACCGTGGTATAAGGATAACGCGCTTGGCTAGATATAGAGAGATCTGGGATTCCGATCCCCAGAGGTGACCGAATAACAATTTTTCGGTTGCCATGTGTTGCTAAAACGTGGAAATAGCGATGCCTTTGTTTATTCACTGATGCCACGCATTTGGAGGATTTTTAGACTTTCAGGTATTGCCCTGGCCTTTGAATTCCTCAAACACCAATCCAATCAAGCATCAGTGACTTGTGTTGGAAGAGCAAATACGATCTGCTGCACTCAGTTACGTAACTTACAAGAGTTAAAGGATCTGCTGGTAACGATACCCCACAAGACACCTTTAAAAGGCTTGTAGTGTTGGTCACTTGCCGGGTAAAAGCTGTTTTGGTGGCACGTGGAGGACCAAATATCGTATCATATTATGCAGACATTTTTAGATTGTTTTCCCAATACGTTTAGCAAAGCAGTGGGTCCGCCTTCTGAATTGTTTCCTTTCTTTTTCATAATAATTTGTGGTATAAAGGGATAAATTCATCAGACTCTTAACCGTACTAGAACATTTGCTCGTGATATTTATATTTGAAGGATCCAAAGTAGATGACGCAGTACCATTCGTTATGGTTTTTAGAAACAGCACTTAAAATTTGGAATAAGTAAAACGATTCGTTAAGTAATAACAAAACAGTTGTCCTCA
The DNA here is from genome assembly GCA_039090855.1 of Macrothele yani. Taxonomy (NCBI): domain Eukaryota; kingdom Metazoa; phylum Arthropoda; class Arachnida; order Araneae; family Macrothelidae; genus Macrothele; species Macrothele yani. Next base: position 6,399,327 of record CM077030.1, on the reverse strand, counting down.
TGCAGTTAGTAGCTCATGAAACAAACACGATTATAGTACTGAAATGAAAGTAAATAAAAATTATCGACCACCTAAGAACACACGTGTGTCTAAATTGAACGTTGGCCAATGCTAACACATGCTCTGTGAATTACAGCGACGTCACAGTTCCTTCTGTCTCTCCAAATTCGCACCCAAACTCAGTTCACAAAGAAATCAATGAAGGAAGAAATATTCCGCATAGTACATGGGAAATCGACAGAATATTCAAATCAAACGGAACATAAATTCTGAATATGCTTGTATCACATTACTGGTCATTCATGTGCCTCTCTCAGAAAACTTGAAAATTTCATCGCTCTGCAGTGGGAATCGTATCCGCATTACCCGATTTCCGTTCGAGTATGCTAACCGTTACACCACCCAGGACAGTGAAGTTCCAAGCAACTGAGACTAAGCAAACATAGCTTAGGAATCTGAGCATCTTCAGATTTTCGCTATTCGAAGCAACCCTATTTTCTCATAACGTTTTGACTTATCTCCTGAAACAAACTTCACTGTCCTGGGTGGTGTAACGGTTAGCATACTCGAACGGTAATCGGGAGATGCGGGTTCGATTCCCGCTCCAGAGCGATGGAATTTTCAAATTGTCTGAGAGAGTTACATGGACAACCAGTAATGCAGTACAAGCATATTCAGAATTTATATTCTGTTTGCTTTGAATATTCTAGTCGACAAAGATTTACAGTGTTGCGTAACCATTGTTGAAAGTGGAAACTCTTGAGCTTGGACCTTTCCTATACCTTTACTACCTATTTCTTCACAAAGCAGATCAGCGCGCCATATCTTTCGGCGTCCAATGTAGAATGAACGACGCCATGCGCAATTTGCACTACATTACAGTTCCATATTGGAATAAATAATTTTTATTTATTTAAAACTGTTTCCAGTGGTAAAACTGGATACTTGTATGCTTCGTCCCTGCTTGAAACACACTTTTCTTAGTCTCAGTAGCTTCATCTGCTTTCTCGAGAACAAGGTTTCTATTCATGCGAGAAAACGCAAGAAAACAGAAAATAACACGTAAACTACGCCAATCGAAAGCATCCGATCTTTTGGAAAGCTCGCTCTTCGTGGAAATTAGAAGAGTGGAAGAGAATCGTGCTGAGGGACGAATCACATTTCTCACCCTATGGATGTATTTGGGTGTGGTGTTTTCCAGAGAAACGCTACTTGGCGAAGTGCATTGTTTTCTACTGTCAAGTTTGAAGGGAGATACGTGACATCGCAGGGCATTTCTGCTTTGAAGAACTCGGTCCTTTGCTTGTGGAACCCTGCAGTCTAACGGCCTTCCAGTGCAAAGACATTCTGATCAATACCTTACTATATACTCGTGATCATAGTTCGGTACAGATCCTTGTCTATTTCAGCATGACCAAGCGCTTTCAAAGTCTTCATTGAGAGGAGCAAGATGTTAAAGTACTGGATTAGCATGCGCAAAGTAGAACATTAGTACTAAAAATTAAAACGCGAAATTTGATCTTGGCAGTTAAGACTTTCCTCTACGACAATTCTGAAAGGGAAATGGAGGAAATTTTCAGTACAAACCTGTCGGCATCTCATGGAAAATATGCTTAGAAACCCTCCTGTGGTTATAATGACTAAAGGTGGGAGGACTTTGTACTGTTGTCGCGTAAAAAATGCTTTGTTTCCGTTCGACCTAGATGTTTGAATATTTCTGACTACAACTTGTACATCTATGATAGCTATATCCTGCAACTGGGAATGTTTCTGAAACATCCAGATCCAATTCATGAAAATTAAAGTAAGGTATGATGTTATCAGGTACATCTAATCGTAAAAGGAAATACAAATTCACAAAATGTGTAAACCAACATCTGCAGCTGATAATGGAAGAAAGAATATCAAACTCGGCACTACATGCAAGAGTTCTTAAACATTTGCCATAAGGGATTTCGCCTCTAAATCCATCCAACCTTAACACGATTACTCTTAAATTAACGAGAATCAAAGAATGCAGAAAAGAAATCCTTCATCGTGAATTAATTAACGGTAGCATCATATATCCACAGAAGCTAGAGATTCTCTAAGATTTATGAAAGAGAGAGAACAGAAATCGTTTAAGGGACTCAGCGCCCAGTTATCTCATGGGTGGGAGAGTGCTTTTACGTTCGAGTAGTCACTTTTTCCCTTCCGAACTTCCATCACTTGATTCTTGCTCATATAAATGTGCAAATGATGAAGAGAGCTATACTGAACGGGATTCGATTCCAGCCTCACAAAGATACGGACACCCTGTCGTACTACTTTTTTACACCATTAACATGAAACAAAACTCATAAGGCATGCGCATGACGAACACGAAGTCTTTTTATCCCACAATGAAATACCCTTTCTTGTTTCGACGATACAAAGCTTTAAAATACATGTATATACACAAGTTTGTCCACGACGTGCATGGAAGCCGTGTCCACTCACTCCGGAGTAAGTCTTCCTCCCAACTGAGCTACGCAGACAGAATGTCTCGCTGCACATTTGTTGTCATGACACGTGTCTTCACCTCTATAATACGTTTGTACATCACATCATCTCCTCTTTTTTTTTATTTTGTTTTTTGTCTTTGAAGAGAAGTAGGAACTTTTCATTAATTCCAAACAATGCCTGGAATTTTTCGAAGAATCCAACGGCAAGTGGATCCATTATCCACAATCGGGCACCAATGTGAAAACACACATTTCTCCGTGACGGGGATCGAATCTGTTTCCCCTCACTCCGTAGTAAGTTGCTCTCCCAACTAAGCTACCCGGATAGAATGTCTCGCTGCAGATTTGTCGTCTTGACACATGTTTTCACATCTGCAGTACGTTACATCACATCATCTCCTCTTAATGCTTCCTTTTGTCTTTGAAGCGAAGTTGGAATTTTTTATTCATTCCAAACGATGTCTGGAACAAACTTCACGCATTTTTCGAAGAAGGTGCAGGCACATGTCATGAGTGGTTCGTAAAGTTCAGAAGTAGTGACTTCAGCATGGAGGACAACCAACGTAGCGCACGACCGAAGGTGATGCACAGCTCAAATTTTCAAGCTTTTCATGCTGCCCAATCTACAAGACATCAGGCAATACAGTTAGTCATGAATCAGCCGACTATGATTGGAAGGTTGCGAGCTATGGGACAGATCAAAAACATCAATTCGACTGTAAAACTCGGGAAACTGGAATAGGCTTTATACTAATACCAGGCATGTAATAAATTTAATTGAGGTAGTGGTTTTTCGTTCTGCTAATTGCTGGTATTAACACGTGTCGTAAATCATTCAATTTGTTTCAATAAAGTGCTTTATTTACCTTTTCGTTTAATTAATTTATTTTTTAGCAGCAAAGATGTCTAAGGATTTTTCACTGTAAAAAGAAAGGTTTTTTTTCGAGGAGGGGGGGGGGGGACGATCTTCGTTAGAAACTCTATGGGCTGTAGGCCGCCGCCCGTCCCTAATTTAGGGCCATTGGCTCCAGGAAAAGCAAGTTGCCAATGCCGTAAGACAAACAAAATATCCATGCCTCACGGGATTCGACCCTGGCCCGACTCAAAGGAACGATCAGAAACCAGTGCTTGGACCACTGCACAACAGTGGCGGCATCATTTCTTTTGAAAATTCTACAACTTAAAATCATATCACTGGAAATACAAACGCAATAAAAACTTGCTTAAATTGTGTTTTATCTGAAGCCAAACTACGAAGGTATTTCAATATTTTCCCCATGCGTCTGCGTTTATTTACCAAGAAATCGAGCGCGACGTCTTCGATGCTTATTTGTATACTGCGCTCGTCTTCCTAATTTAAGAGATCCACTCATCGTAATCCAATTTGCGAAAGCGTGCTTTGCAATTTTAATTTACTGAAGGCTATTTCTTTTCTTGAAGGTGTTATAGATAAAGTTAGAAGTAACATAATCACCATACAAATTCTCGAAGCTACGAAGCAAATATCTTTAATGAGAAATACAGATCAGCTAAATCCTAATTAATATCACCTAAATCTGCTTTAATATAATCCACCGTTATTTTGTAAAAGCAAGGTAATTAATTTATTGGTCACAGATATGTGGTGATATATGAACTGTGCATTTATATCACAACTTGATGGCTTTCGTCCCTTTGCTTTCTCTCTAATTTATTTGCCAGGATTCACAAGTGAACACTTTTCCTGAATATACTGACGCAGTACTTCAAATCGGAATCTCATCTGCTATATTAAAATATCCACTGCTCTCATGAAAACACATGTAGGAAGTACCGTAGAGCCACGTTTATACGTTTCTAACTTATACGTTTTTCTCATTTACACGTGAAATGTCGCCGTTCCCAAAACTCCGAATACAAAAAATTAAAACAAATAAAAAAAGACATGTAGTAATCAAATAAAAAAAATTAATAAAAATAAAAAAAATATATTAATTGTCCTTAATGTCTTTTTTTTTTATTTTCATTTATACGCTAAATTGTGGTGTCGTGAATTAAAAATTCAAAATACACTAATTTCGTTTAGCATTCTTGAATCACCTCCCAGCCTCCGCTTCTCGATTTCACTATTTGCTGTCATTCATCTGCTGATTTTGCAGAATGTTCGCAGTGCCCCGGAGCTAACATTGGTCATCTGAGTGGTCCATGGCAGTAGACAGGTGCTTTTACTTCACGTTGTCATATTGGACTCTTTTCTTAGACCTTTGTTTGTATTCGCTTTCTTGCACTGGGGCTAAGGCTTCACGATCACGTAAATCATTGTCTTTAAAAGACAAAATGAAGATTTTGAAGAAAGTTGATGACAATCACATGCTAACGAAAACGACTTTAGCTGCAAAATTAAAAATTTGAGTTTTGACTCTTACGTAGATATATCGAGGACTATGCGACATCTTCAGGTTCAATTGGAAAGTAAGAAGTTGAGGACACTCTACTTCAATTTTTCGAGCATTGTGGTGACACTAATATTCCGGTAAGTGATCCGATGCTCATTAAAAACGCCAAGGAAGTTACAAGAAAAAGAATGTAAACAAAAAAGTACATTTTTCAATTGGATGGCTATATTTATTCAAAAATCGGCATGATATCATTGGGAAAATTCTTACCGATGAATCTATTGATACAAATTTGGAAGATGGGAATCCGTTTATTGGTGTATTGTAAATACACGGTCGAGTCACATTATTGTGACCGTTAGCTAATATCCAGAGTAACCGCCGTGTGCAGCGCGGGCAGCAGCTAGGCGAGCCGGGAGTATCTCCTTTTCTTCCTTGCACTGGCGCCTCTCTCTCTCTCTCTCTTTACCCCTCTCTCCGATACGCGATCTCTACTCTCATTCCCTCTCTAACCTCCCCGTCCGCCTTACTCTTTGTTCCATCTGTCTCTCTTCCTCTCGCCTTCTTTCTCTCCATTCGGGGCTCTTCTCTCCCTCTTTCCAGCTTTTATGTTCGCTCTCTTTACCGCCTTTTAATGATCCGTCACCTCCTGCACCAATGCTGATTCCATATTTATCGACCACAGCCCTGCCGTACTGCTGGAGTGTTACAGCTTCACTTTTGTCCACCCCGGAGGAACGCAACGTTCATTGGTTGTACCTGCACCGTCGCCTGTCAGTTCCAGCAAAACGTTTTCGAAGGACACTTATTGATTCACCCATCTGCATCTTCTGCTCATCGACTGCCGATGTTCATCATGCGTACCAATACTGCCCAGTTCTTCTTCCTCTGCTGCATCTTGCCTTCACCGTTGCTCAGTATCTATATGCCATTTATCTACCGTTTCATTCTTACAGCACCTTGCTCCGTTCAAGTTCTCTCCCAATACCTCTCTCCGAACCGTGTGGATGTGTCTTCAGCCTGGCACGACATGCCATCTACTGTTTCTATCTACGGCTTTGATCCGTTGCTCTTCCGCCATCTCTGTTCCAGGCGGGGGACGTACTCTGTTGTCAATTACGAAACCGCCTCCTTGCCCGCCTACGTCTAGCGTTTGCTTCCGCTCAAGCTGTCAACATGATTCCACACTTCATGTCCGTCTGGTCTCCATGTCGCAGGAGGTTCACCGATCTTCTTGACGATCTCCGCTTCTTGCTTTGATCACCGTGGCATCGTCAGGACTTTCCTTGCATCTTTTCCCGTGCCTATCTGGTTCATTGCCATCTCCTGCGCACTGGACTCTTCCTAAACCACCACATCACTTCACTCCTTGCCGACCTGGCAGATCTCAGCGTCAATCTGACTTTGCCTCTTCATACATACCTGTTCTTAGAATCATGTCAGTTCTTTATGTGTTTCTGCAGATTACTTATTATTATTATTGTTCTTGTCAGCATTATTTTGTACCAATGCATTTCTCTCTTCTCATGTCTTTCGGCACATGTCATTACGCCTGCATAGAACTCTGTACATATGCATCTTGTACATATTACATCCTGTTCATATTCTTGCACTATATAATGTTTTTTTCAGCACATGCACTAGCTCTGCAATGTTCTTTGACGTTCATCATATTATTTGTCATATATTTGTACATACTTATTTTGCCCATTGCATGCATGCTTTCATTGTACCTATGCACAGCTCTTTGACCTGTGCATGTTTCTTGGACCCTTGTAGTTTTCGTTATGTCTTCCTGCTGCTAGTTTCGTTATCATTATCATTATCATGCTTATTATTGTTGCCAGCATTACTCGGTACCCATGCAATCTTCTCGTAATCCGTTTTTCGGCTTATGTGATTACGCCTACATTGGATTGTACATATGCATTTAGTATATATTACACCCTCTTTGTAATCCTGCACGATATTATGTATTTTTCGCAGATGTTCTGGTCATACACTGTCTTCGCTGTTCATCATATTATTTACCATATATCTGTGCATTGGAGATTATCTAACCCACCTTCGTTTTGCTGATGACATAGTCATTTTTGCAACTACCCCATCAGAGCTACAGAGTATGATCCAGGAACTTGCTGACAAGAGTAAAGAAGTGGGATTAAAAATGAACTTTCAGAAGACAAAAGTGATGTACAATGCTTTTACAAGAAATGAAGATTTATCGATTGATGGAGAAAAGCTGGAGATAACAGACACGTACGTTTATCTTGGACAGCAGATATCAAGTGAGGGTCACATTGGTGAAGAAATTAATCGGCGTACAAAACTTGCCTGGAGAGCTTTTGGAAGAAACAGCATAATTTTCAAGAGCAATATGCCATTATGTCTTAAAAGAAAAGTGTTTGATCAATGCATCCTTCCAGTGCTTACGTATGGTGCAGAGACGTGGACCTTAACTAAAAGAGACATACAAAGGCTGCAGACAACTCAAAGCAGCATGGAGAGGTGCATGCTTGGTGTAACCAGGAGAGATAAGAAGAGGAACACGTGGATCCGAAAAATGACAAGAGTGGAAGACATCATGATCAGAGTTAAATCCCTGAAATGGCAATGGGCTGGACATACTGCCAGAAGAACAGACCATCGATGGACAGCCGAAATTTTAGATTGGATTCCAAGGGACAGGAAAAGATCCAGAAGAAGACCACATGGAAGATGGGTGGATGAAATTCGAAAGTATGCGGGAGTGACATGGAGGAGACTGGCACAAGACAGACCGTTGTGGAGGAAACTTGGGGAGACCTTCGTCCAGCAGTGGATTGATAATGGTTGACAATGATGATGATGATGATGATATCTTTCAAACATCTCTTGTTTTCACTAACCTGTGAATATTGCAATGTGGCATCATGTACAGTATGTCATCAGAGTCGTCTTTGACACATTTTCGTCCTATTGTTTTCTTATTGTCAATATTGTTATTCTTATTGGCTTTGAATCTTGTACATATACATCTTGTAAATATCATGTCTCTAGGAGTATCTGTACATATTTATCATTCGTTGCACATGCTCCAGCCATGAGCTGTTCTATTCATTGTTGTACCACCTTGTACATATTGTACATACGCTTCTCGTACATATTACGATCGCATTGTACGTATCACATTTTTGTCTACTTTTCTGGCACTATATTGTCCGTGCCCTCTGTATCCGAATTCCCTTCATTTACTCTCAATAAAAAAATTCAATAAGGTGCTGGAAGGTGTTCACAGGTACGTGTAGCCATGCTGACTGAAGAAGAAGAATTGTTGCACGATGCGTGCTACGTGCGGGCGCGCATTGTCCTTTTGAGACGTAGCCGCTGGCGGGTCCTGCAGGTAAGGGAGGACTACAGGCTACAAAACGTCAGAGATGTAGCAGTGGCTGTTGAGTGTACCGGCGATGCGTACCAGAGGGGTGCGGGTGTCATATCCAACTATGCCCCAAACCACAGCGCCAGGCGACGGACCGGTATGGCGATGCATAATGCAGGCGTCACACAGTCTCTCGCCGCGGTGTCGCCACACGCGGATCCGATCATCGTGGTGTTGCAGGCAGAAGCGGGATTCGTTGGAGAAGACAATGTCGTGCCATTCCGTAATCCAGGTGCGGCGTTCAACGGCTCACTGCCGCCGCACTCACCATTGGTGTATCGTCAGTGGTAATCGAAGCAATGGACGCCGTGCGACAAGTCCCCGCTCCTGGAGACGACGTCGAACGGTACGTGCTGACACAGGTTTTTGCGAAACCCACCCTAATTCCTGCGCTAACGCTCGTGATGTGGCGGTGGGAGCCATCAATGCCCGCCGCACAACATGCCGGTCCTGTAGTTCGGTGGTGTGCCGCGGCTACGGCAATTACTCACGTCGGTCCGTCCGTCCCTCCTGCACCCACCAAATCCATACTCGCATCACTGTGGCTGGATATCTTCCCACACGTGCGACGATGTCTCGGTAGCATAAACCGCTGTCGCGATAAGCCACTATTCGTCTTCTGTCGAACTCCGGAACGTATTGGAATGACTGCCGTATTCTGCGACGAGGCATCAGGAAGCTTCCCACGCACACGTCCGGCAGCACAACACACTTTCACTACTTACACTCCGCTTTCTGTGCACCCTTCTTACAGTGCTTCTCGGTGGCGTGCAGGGCGCACATGATTTGCATGTGCCTTGCAATGCTAATTGTTTGCATGTCATCTCGCGGGCGACGCATGCTGCGAATTTTAGGCCAATCGGATGCTTCGTTCTTGGTGTTGCATTTTGGGTGGCTAGCAGTGTACTTTTAACCATATCCTTAAAGTGTGCCTGTTAAGATAATTCGCATTCCCATTTCATCATTAATTCCAATGTGCTACTCTCACCTTCGCTCAGAGTTTGCACTACTTCTTCCAAATGCAGCAATAATCCTGCAGCAGTATGGTCTAATAAATTTTACAGATTGATCTCAGCGCAAGTAGCTATCACTTGATAAGGTTCAGCAACAGGGTAACAGTATTTTTCAGCTTTTTGCAATGCGGTGTAACATGGGTAAAGCATTCGTCGCTGGTCCTGATGATCTAGTGTTGTCTTCGTGACAAACGTGCTTCTATAAATATAGGATGAGCTTGTAAAGATGATAACTGTTCTCTCTCTCTTCATTTTTTTAGACTACTGGAGCACCATTTCTTGTATTTCATCGCTTGTGTAGGAGATTTAATTATTTCGTTGAGAACTTTTGAAGTATCTCGCTTGGCGGAGACTCGCAGCTTCATCTGGGTGGCAAAAGTAATTTGTCGGTGTCCAGTGTTTGTAAGATTTCTTTCATCTTTCTTCTTTTACTGAGTTTGCTTGAGTCGCTAAAAGACGTCTTTGGTCACCTCGATTGTCTTGGCGCAACAGGTATTTCGAAAGTCCCTTGAAGTCAACTTTCATTCTTTTTTTAATGTCTCACATCTTCGTTGTGCGCAGCCAACCATCTGCGTTTAAACTCTGAATTTATAGGATAATCTGTGCTTTTAAACGCTTTATATTGTTCCTCCGTATAATTATCTCGGCTCGTTTCAATATATTCCAATTTTTAGCTGATATCTTCGTCTTTGAGTTGTTGTATAATATCATATAATTGTCCCCGTGTCATTAATTGGATTCTGGGAGGCTCTTTAAAAAAAGAAAAACACATTTCTTGTAAAGTTTACAAAAAATATGAAAACTAGTATTTGTGACGCAAGCGCTTAAATAAATAATAATACCACGCGATTCCGCGGCTAATTCTTTTAGTTTTATGGTCGGTTGGTTGGTTGGTTGATTTTATTGGCGCAAGGGCCAGGTTTGGCCAAAGAGCGCCAGACAAAGAACTATTAGGTACAGATTGTTAAAAGCGTGGAAAATGATGAAGAGCAGATTTAAACACAACTACACAAAGGATGATTCACCAGGAGGGGGACGAACCGTCACTCTCCCCCCCCACACTCCTCTGCAATGCTGGCAGAGGGCGGGGAGACGAACTGTCACTCTCCTCCCCCATGTTCCTCCGCAATGTTGGTTGAGGCTGGGGACGAACTGTCACTCTCCTCCCCCCTATGTTCCTCTAGAATGTTGGTTGAGGGTGGGGACCTCGCTGAGTCCGAGACAGTTGCAAAGTCGGCCATGTAGACCGCGACATTTGGATGGACACTGCACACCTTTGCGGATTGAGGGCCGGGTCTCCAGCACGTGCAGACCTTCTGCTGGGAACTGGAAGAGTCGGCCGTCTTCAAAAGAGAAGGCGCAGACTCAGCTAATTGAAAAATCTGGAGCTCGGGGAAATCCACCTGTGTCGCTTGTTCAGCTGTAGATCGCTTGGCAAGTGCGGCGAGAGCTACAGGGCGCGGAACAAAGGGCTGCACGGGTTGTGGCTGAGACTGAACAACTGCGGCAAAAGTACGCTGACGGTTGTTGGGAATACCCAACTTGGCCTTGGCAGCAGGGTACGAGAGGCCTTCCAGGGTCTTGAGGCGCTGGATCGCCATCTCGTCCTTCCATTTCATACAGTTGCGGGAGTAAGCAGCATGGGCCTCACCACAGTTAACACAGCAGGCCGCAGAAGTGCAACCTTCCCCGTCATGTTCACCGGAGCCACAATTAGCGCAACGAGCGGAACTCTTACAGAATCGTTGTGAATGCCCGTACCTCTGGCACCGGAAACAGCGCAGAGGACTCGGAATGTACGGGCGAACTCCACAGACCAAGTAGCCAGCCTTGATTTCGGTCGGAACTTTCGGGGAGTTAAAAGTCAAGATTACATTTTTAGATTTAATCTAAGAGCCATCACGCCGGAACATCATACGACGCGCAGCAATAACACCTTGATCTGCAAGTTCAGTCACCAATTCGTCCTCACTGCATGGCAAGAGATCAAACTCAGAAATAACACCCCAAGAGGTGTTAAGAAACGGGTGAGGTGTCACTTTGACAGGAATGCCTTGAAGACTAGTGAGGTGCAGAAAAGTGTTACTCTGAGAAACACTGCAAGTTTGGACAAGCAGGTCCCCAGAGCGAAGCTTCCTCACAGACTTCAAGGGGCCAACTGCAGCGTCCAAAGCTTTAGAAATGAAAAATGGAGATCTGGTGGACAGTCTCTCATTCGGATCGATGGATTCTACAAGTAAGTGTGTAGCATGCGTAGTCACAGCAATCGAGGGGAGACGACGCTTCGGAGCGACTGGTACAGCTGCCGAAGAAGAAGTTCCACATTCTGGGTCCAGGTCATGGTCTAAAGACCGTTTAAGGTTATGAGACTTGGTAAGGTGAGAAGACGAAGGAGAGTCGTTTGCAACTATCATTGTCTCAGGCGACTTAAATTTGGAGCGTTTGTTTTTGGGTTTACCCATGAAAAAAAAAGAAGGAAGATTCGTCTGCAGACTACTCCACCCACCACCGAGCCCTACAAGGGAGAACTGGAGGTCCGCAAGCCAAGAAAATGACGCTGGACACAGTTCTGGAGCTTATACGTTGAAGATATAGTCCGTTGGCTGTGATCACACGCACTCGGCGGACACTTCGGCCTCCTGGTACCGTCATGCCAACGCCTTTGGCATGATCCCACATCCCCCGGGCTTACCCTGCCGTGCTATACGACAAAAGAGCCGCTAAAGCCCTGCACACAACTTGGTACAAGACTTCTGACTAGAGGTGGGTTAGTCTCTAGCCTCCCGTTTACAGCGAAGCCGGGGTCGAAGAGGAGTGTTGGTACACAGGAGGCACTTATCCGGTCTCCTGCGACCTCAGCCGCCAGACATCCCATTTCCGCCTCACGGGTCTCCGCACGCGGCAAACATGCAGGTAGGCCTAGCACCCAAACCAGCTAAAAAGAAAAAAAGAAATCCAAAGAAGACAAATCCTGGCAGGGAACCTAAACGGAATCTCAGCAACCTACGAACTGAGCGGTTAATATAAATCAGTTAGTGGTGGAGGGTAACAAAACCACAAGACCGGTGTGTTAGTACATAACATGGTAGCGATTAGGTAGAATACAACACGGGCAACTAGCCAGTGGAGAAAATAAATAAAAACAAAAAAGCGAGACACAAGACCAGCTCGGGATCGTGGGGCCGCGACTCCCCAACAGCTGGATGAACAGCCGTCCCTGCAAACACCAATAGCACCAAAATAAAAATCAAGCGGTGGCATGACATCAGATGTTGACCAGTCACAAGGTCAGCTCGGGCCGTGGGGGCGCTGCTCCCCAAATAACTGGAAAACCAGTTATCCCCGTGCGGGGCTTTTAGTTTTATAAACCCAAAGCTGTACTCATTGTAATAACATGAGACAAATCATGAGGACACACTCTGAAGTACAACAAAATAATTCGTGAAATGTTGCATTCGTAAAAAAAACAATCACTGAATTATGGACTATTTTCAAAGCGCAATAACTACATAAAGATAAATTATATAAACGTAAAAACTTTCAAAGGTGTGGTACATGAGTGCCTCAGAAGTTTCCACAATGCAACACTTTACGCTGTTTCTTTAAAATGTATGCAAATAGCTAATACACGTGCGATGTTTCAGAAGCTGCGTAGGAGAGATACGTGCACTATTAGCAACCCTTAACTTTCGATTAAAATTCAATTATTTATTGCACACATTTAAATCTTACAGTTATATGAAATTGCAATACACCAGGAGGAATCTGAACACATTGGTTGTAAGGCAATTCCCCTATCAGATGTAAGAAAAAGAATAAAACATATGGCATATATGAAAGCAAGTAAGATGGTTATAACAGAAGCACCATTGTTAGCAGCATGCTTGAAACTACAATTTAATGATAGGGTTGAAATTCGTTATGGAGATCAGGGTGATTTACAATGTAATTTCGCAGAGACAAGGAAAACTTTTTGATATTTTCCAGGGATCTGATGCTCTCTGGGAGATTATTCCATAGGATAAGGGCTTTATCCTATGGAATAATCTCCCAGAGAGCAGCGATCCCTGGAAAATATCAAAAGTTTTCCTTGTCTCTGCGAAATTACATTGTAAATGAGCAGCGCGACACATCGGCGCACGGGCAAAAATAAAAATCACGTCCCATCGTTCCGTATCTATTCATCTCCCTCTCTGGCAAAAATTATAAGCCTACGGCAAAATTTACGAAATCGACTTTTGGCCAGGTTTTCCACGCAAATACCCCACTGTGCGTCGGCAAAGATGTACCTGGTTCTAACAGTACATGTCATTGAACACAGCGACACCATGTACTTTTCACAGACGAATCTCGTTTCGCTCTTCCACTTAACACTCGACGAGGAATCGTGTAGATGAGGTCCGGCATACTATTGGAATCGCTCTATGTGCAGTTCGTTACCCTTACCAATGGCAGTCAGTTATGGTCTGGGCAGGCGTGTGTTTTAATGGCTGCACTTCTTTGTATGTTTGTCAAGTCAACATGAACGCATCAGTGTACCGAAACGAAATAATTGTGCCGATTGTGACATTCTTTCAGGCTGTTATTGGGTATTCATTCTGTTTTCTCAATGACAATGCAACTACTCAGCGTGCAGGAGCTGGAAAATCTTGGAATTGAAACGTTACAGCTTCCTCCGAGGTCTCCTGACCTTAATCCTGTGGAGAACGTTTGGAACTCTCTACAGCGAAGTCTGGATAACCGCGTTCGATACTCCAGAACACTGGCAGACCTCCGTAACGTGTTTCTTTTAGTATATGGGATGAGCTGCCCTGGACAGTCATCAATAATATCATTGCAAGTATGCCTCGTAGGTATCAAGACGTTCTTCGACAGAGGTATGGACATTTTCGGAATTTACTATTTTGTCTCCATTGCAGTGATACTCTGTTGTGTGCAAAAATTGCCCAACACATTGTTGTTGTAAACGCAGTCTTTATCATTTGTGTTACGTTACCTCACTGATGTTATTCAATGCATGTTACTTGAGTCAGATTCATACATCATTCATTTCATGCAAAATTCCTAAGTTTTTGTGACCGTGTATTACACACAATTGATATCAACACTAGTAGAATGAAAATAGCAGCTTTTCTCACAATAAAGTGTTTATTATAAATCGACTATAGTTTCGCAGAGCTTTTGGCTCCGCATCCTCAGGACGAATGAACACTAGTATTTAAAGTAAACTAGTATTTAATCAGCGCTAGTATTTAAAGTAAGATTCGCAGTTTATTTTGGGTTAGCCTGCTCGCTGGCGCAGTGGTCTAAGCGCTGGCTTATGATCATTCGTCCGAGATGCATCTGGGTTCGAAACCCGGTGAGGTATGGATGTTATGTTTGTCGTACGGAACTGGTTCTTTCCTTTCTATGAAGCCACCGACACTGAATTAGGGATGGTCTACTGCTTTTACCCCATCGAGTTGCTCACGGTGCTCATTAAACTCCCAAACAAAGAAAATTAAATCACGAGACTAATATTTCATTCAGCATTAATCATGCTTTGTTCTGTTGCATTAAGAACAAAATCACATAAGCTGGTATTAGAAATAAACTACACTAGTGTCCAATACCTAAGGATTGATTATATTTCGAAAGATTACAACCACAAATTCAGACACAAAAGCTTGCGGCAATTTGCATAACTGGGGACGATCAGTAGAAAGCCGGTGCACACGCAAAATATCGAATCGTGCGCACAGCGGTCACGTGGTATCACATAAATGTATAAAAGAGAAAAGGGCGAAGTAGGTGACATGTGTTAGAAAGAAAATCTGGACCTGATTTTCCTTCAGAAGCAGTGTACGATCATGTAATTTACGTTATGTCTCAAAGGCACCATCTGGATGTTTCCCGCTGGGAAGAATTGTAGGGAAGCTGGATCAAGGCCGGTGAGTGATACACGCAGTCAGGGAGTTTGGAATTGCACTTGATGTAGTATTCAGGGTCTGCGCGGTGTTTCAAACCAATGAATGTGTTTCAGACACAAGCTAAGAGGTCGCCCTCGCTCCACTACTAAGACAGATATTTAGTTGTAACAGCAAAATGTAATTACCTAACCGCGGCCAGTCAACTTGCGAGTCGCTTCCATTCCAGTACAGGTATGCGGATACTCTGACAAACTGTGGCAAGGCGTCTGCGCATACAGGAGTATGTGCTTGAAGGCATTGTGAATTATATTCTAATATAACCTTCATTTTTAGTTCCTTTTCCTATGTAAATTTGAGTTTGTTCTCCTTTATACTTCTGAATTTAACGTGATATCTTCTCTCAATCTCACGAGAATGAGGTTGGCAACGCATTTGAGGTCAGAGAGAAAGTGACGTAGGAATGTGATAAGAACAGCGGATAAAAAGGACGATACAACAGTTGATCATGGGAATGTGTGTGTGTGTGTAGACGTTCGATCGCTAAGATAAAAGTGAAGTTTACCTGCTGTGTTATATGTTGGATCTACTGAAGTATAGCTGGACCAATAAAAAGTTATCGTAAGTTGACTTCTGTTAATGTTTCGTCTGGCCGTAAACTATTTCATCGTATTCTTATTTAATTCAACATTCCTTAGTTATGGTTTAGACATAGCGTAAAACCAATCTTGGTCACGAAAAAGACATTACCTTATAGCATGTAGTCTGCGTCCCACTATCTAGAGCTTAACACAGAGCACTTTTTGAGTGGTGTCGTATCCACAGAAATGGGGCATCTCATCAATGGGCAAATGTACTCTTCACAGATGAGAGTCGTTTCAGTCTATTCTCGGATTCTAGATGTCAGTTGATCTGGGGTGAAAGTGTTCCTGCTTACCAGCGCGAGAATGTACCGGAAAGGGACGTGCCGGGGACATGGTGTGGGGAACCATCATGATTAATGGACGCACCGAGCTACAGGTGCTAGAAAATGTGACTGTGACAGGCAACGAAATTTTAGTTCTATGTCGTGTTTGATTATTCCATGGTGCTGTAGGTAAAGACATTATGTTCATGGATGACAACGTGACACCTCATCATACGAGAGCAGTGCAGACACTTTTGGAGACTGAGGATATTCATCGCATCGACTGGCCAGTACGCTCCCTAGATTTCAGCCCCTTCGAAAATATCTGGGACCCAATGAGGAGACGCATTTGTGCTCGAAATCCCCTGCAGAAAACAAGCAGAACCACATCCGTGCTATGCGGGAGGAGTGGATCAATTTGTCTCAAGAACTTCTGGATCACTTGATGCTCGACATGCCACGACGTTGTGAGAGCTGTATTGCAGTTCAGGGTGGACATATTCCATAATTAAATGTCTCTCCGACTGGTTATCGGTAAGCACAGTACATCCATTCTCCAAGTATGTTCTTCGGAAATTAATAACATTTGCGTAAACAATGATTACAATATAATTTGTGCGTCATTTGTAAATAATTTTCTTGTGTCTCTTCATGTGCTCGTATGCTAGCAACGTAATTATTTCCCCGTTTGGCTGTGGTCATACGTTGCATTTCTTATACAGGTAAAAATGTTGTCCGTCCTTAGGTTTTGGACATAAATATGTAGTCCATCCGTAGGTTTAGGACATAAAAATGTAGTCCGTCCTTAAGTTTTGGGCATAAAACTGTAGTACGTCCTTAGGTTTTGGACATAAAAATGTAGTCCGTCCTTAGGTTTTGGACATAAAAATGTAGTCCGTCTTTAGGTTTTGGAGATAAAACTGGTCCGTCCTTAGGTTTTGGACATACATATGTAGTCTGTCATTAGGTTTTGGACATAAAAATGTAGTCCGTCCTTAGGTTTTGGACATAAAAATGTAGTCCGTCCTTAGGTTTTGGGCATAAAAATGTAGTCTGTCCTTAGGTTTTGAACATACAACTGTAGTCCGTCCTTAGGTTTTGGACATAAATATGTAGTCCGTCCTTAGGTTTTGGACATAAAAATGTAGTCTGTCCTTAGGTTTTGGACATAAAACTGTAGTCCGTTTTTAGGTTTTGGACGTAAAAATGTAGTCCGTCCTTAAGTTTTGGACATAAATATGTAGTTTGTCATTAGGTTTTGGACATAAAAATGTAGTCCGTCCTTAGGTTTTGGACATAAAACTGAAGTACGTCCTTAGATTTTGGACATAAAAATGTAATCCGTCCTTAGGTTTTGGACATAAAAATGTAGTCCGTCTTTAGGTTTTGGACATAAAACTGGTCCGTCCTTAGGTTTTGGACATACATATGTAGTCTGTCATTATGTTTTGGACATAAAAATGTAGTCCGTCCTTAGGTTTTGGACATAAAAACGTAGTCCGTCCTAAGGTTTTGGACATAAAACTGTAGTCCGTCCCTAGGTTTTGGACATAACTATGTAGTCTGTCATTAGGTTTTGGACATAAAAATGTAGTTCGTCTTTAGGGTTTGGACATAAAACTATAGTCCTTCCTTAGGTTTTGGACATAAAGCTGTAGTCCGTCCTTAGGTTTTGGACATAAAAATGTAATCCGTCCTTAGGTTTTGGACATAAAAATGCAGTCCGTGCTTAGATTTTATATTTCTAGCGCATGCCGTTTTTTGCAAAGCTTACGATGTTCTAGAACATTTTAATCAGAAATATTGAGAATTAAATAAAGGAAGATCTCTTTTGTTTGATGTTACTACGACAAGCTACTGAAATCAAAGAGAGTTCAACAAAAACCTAAATATAGAAAAGTCTTTAATGGAAGATTTACATGCAAGAACTATAGACGTACAACTCTCTGGGAGATGTTTCGCGCTTAATTCGAAGAGATAAATTATTCGATACCGGAATGGAGAAGATTGAAAGTGTGTGTCGCTTTAAGGGGCAAAGACGAAAAAAAAAAAGGCATAGATGTTTCCATTATGAAAAAAGAAACGTTCATTAAAAATAAACGAAGTGTGGAAAATGAATTTATCCGCTAACGGTGGCGTCGAGTATTCATATTCTGGTGGCTGTTCGTGTTTGCCTTGTAGCGGCGGATCGCGGCCGTTTCCCTATTGGATTAAGGAAGCATGGCTGCTTCTTTCGTTCCACCAATCGCTGTCACGGGCAGATGCTGTCCTGTTTACGCAGCACACGCAAATATCAGCTGGGACACGGGCGACAGATGCGCGCATGCAAGCGATGGCGCTGTACTATCGGTATACACAAATTCAACTTGCGTGTTCAACAAAAGTAACCTTTTTTTCTTTTTTTATATAATCTAGGATGTTTTTGATTCCCCTTTTTTTTTACATAGCTTTTCCGGCACTTATCAAATATATAAATCCATGCCCACGCGCGTCGCGTGCTCCACCATCACCGTCATCATCAGATAGGAAGGAATCTTGGTTTCAGATGTTTTATATATACATGTATTCATTCATTCGCGCAAATGCGATATTGCAATTTTCTTAAAAGCGAATCACTGGATTTGCCTGATGATATTTTCCATGCGTGTCGAAACTCTGTATGTATGCATGTGTGTTCCGTCGTTTGAGGTGGATAAAAATACATATGGACAAATCTGTTAGGAATACAATTTTTTTCTCCAGAATTATGTGTCAGTATATAAATAGATGCACAAATAGAGTGTGAGTTATTAATTCACCAAAACATTACCGTTTTCAGAATAGCACTTTGTGTGTGCGCATCTCCGAGCGCGCACGTGTGTGTAGATATCGGCCACAGAACAGGAATAAAATTTTCAACTTTTACAACGGTGACAAGTTCATTTTGGGTAGATCACAAAGTTCTTAAGTGATTTGTTTCCAAAATAAAAACATTTACAAAACACAATTTCAGTGCTTCTTAACTTTCCCACTCCAACAAACAGAGCGGTGTAATTCAATGTCTCCAAATTGCAATAGCTACTGAACTCTTTTCATGGCCTGAACCTTTAGAATTTTGCATTGTATATCACACTGAAATCTTCAATTTAGGGTGATATCACCGAGCGAAGGTTAGTGGCCAGGCTCGAACTGGCCCGGAGGCCCAGACTTCGCCTCCCTCTTGGTGATAGGAAACATTTCAATGATGAATTTAATAAGAAATTCGAATTTCTTCGCTTCGTGCAGAGACGGCGTTATTTATATACCTAGTGATCTTAGGACGAATTATCACAATTAGGAGATTTTAAGAAATTTAAATAATCAAGATGAAGAGGAGGCGAAATTAAATTTAGAGTAACTACCTGGTCTTATCATAAACACTGTTACAAAGTCAAAGAGTAATTAAGGCTGTTAAAACCCGATCAGATTCATCGAAATATAGAGCACAAATACCACACCTTCCGATCGCTATTTAAAAACGTAAGTTAAAAAACGTCTTTATTTACAATTAACAGGGTTAATTTAAAAGCTCTAACGAGCACTTTCGCGAACCACTATGGCCGGATTACCAGGCTAAGGAGTGAAATCACTATGAAGCGGTACATGACTTATATACCCTGGTGTGCAAAAATTAAGAACGAAGAGGAGAAATTAGCATAACAGCGGAACGAGCAGGCAGAACGGACCAAAAGACCACTCAGGAGATAGACTAGGGTCCGGTACGGTAGAGCATGCGCATATATGTAGCATGACGTGGGGGGTGGGGGGTCGGAAGGGTGTAAAGCACACGGGCGGTATACGCTCAGCAATTCGGTGAAAGCTGTTGCACCCGTTAAATCGGTTTCAACAACGTCGAATTGCTGCCACAGTGTGGTATGGCCAACAGGCAATCCAGTAGATGACATCTGGATGACTTTACCCGAGGTCGCGTCATTGGGAAGTTGGAAGAAGGTCGAAGTGTGACTAGTGTGGCCTAGGAGTTCGGGATCGCTCACAGCATCGTTTCACGAGCTTGGAGAGCATTTCAAACAGCAGGAACAGCTGTCCGAGAGTTTAGCAGTGGTCGTTCATGAGCAACCACGACGGCGAACGACCGGTATATTGTCCTACAGGGGAGAAGAGACACACGGCAGACAGCGGGAGAAATCGCAAGGCACATGCAACAGACAACTGGACGTCCATTATCGCGTTTTACCGTGGCCAGGAGGCTGCACAAAAGCGGTCTATTTGCACGACGACCAGTACGCTGTGTGCTATTAACGCCTGCTTATCGGAGACGGCGGCTTCTGTGGTGCCAGGAACACAAGAACTGGACTCATCAGCAATGGGGTCGAATTGTCTTTACGGATGAGAGCCGATTTAGTCTGACGAGCGAATCTGGACGTATACACATCGGGAGACGCTTGGCAGCACGTCACCAGCCGCCAGCAACGATTCTGTAGCTGCGATTAGCGCTACAAGAGGAATGGGCAGCGATGCCTCAACAGCTCCTTGACAACCTCGTCCTCAGCATGGACAGACGTTGTAAATCCTGCAACGCAGTCAGGGCTGATCATATCCCCTACTAACGACTGGATTTTTCTTGGCAGCCGCCTGTCACATGGACGTTTCTGTCTTCTGTCCAGTTGTGCTCGAAGCTACCTTTTCAATAAAGTGCCTTTGTATCCTTTGGATTCCTTGTTTGGACGGTTTTGCTCACTTGTCCCATATTCTTACATCTTGGGGATCTTATGATATGATTTTAGTCGATGCGGAGCACTTCTGCACGACGTTACATTCGAAAAACCGTCTCGTCCTTAATTTTTGCACCCCAGTGTATTAATTTTTATTACTTTGTTTCACATTTACTTTACCTTAGTGAGTAAGACGAGGGATGTTTATATTTCTTGCTTTGGTTCTTAGTTACAGTTTTGTGTTTAGGACTCGATGTCTAACTTTCACTGTTTAACTTTTTAACCTTCACTGTCATACGGGGTATCATTCCTATGCGCTGCACATATATTTATACTAAATCCTTGCTCCTGTAATTGTTTACTAGTATTTAACCTGACTTTATGAAACGGTCTGGGATATGACGTCTTTTTCTTTTGTTTAACCTAATTCAATTCATTATTATATGTTTATTTTGGGGATGTGTATTGCTGTTTTGTGTTGTGCTTTTTTTGTGTGATTTTGTTTCGTATATTCGTATTGGTGTACTCTATTTGCTTTTTCTGCATATATCATCGTTGTGCTTGGTGGTATGGTGTGATTTATGATTGACTTTGTTGCTTTGTCTTGTTGATCCTGGTTTATTTATTGTTGCATGATTGTTTAATGTACTTTACAGATATTCTTGGGAAGTACATTTTTCGGTTACATTAATTTAGTATATATACATTGATGTCTTATTTAAATCTTTCATTGGTTTTCTTATACAATGTTTATCAGTGGTTATGCTGGCATGTGTAAAGATTTCCATATACTGTAACTGTACTGGTTATATGCAATTTACTTTTTAATTACAGTTGTTTACAATCATGTATCCTTTACTTCCGTGTACTATTATGGTAATTTGTGTCTTACTGTGAATTTTTTTTGCACTGTGTTCTTGACCTGACACACACTTCTTGGGGATCGGGGGATCGTCAGGCTTTTTCATTAAAGCCTTTTTCCCTAGCTCCGTCTCATCCATTTGCAGCGATTTATGTAAACATAGATTACTTTTTTACATTTCATACCATCTACTTTATAAATTTTGGTTTAATTGTGCAAGTTCATTAATTATAGTTAATGGTATGTTTATTGTAATTGGATTAGGACATATTAAGGATACATTACTGACATTCTATTTTGTTTTGGTTAGCTACTTAGCCCAGTCTTATTGTAATGATGTATTGTTTGTGTTGTCATTTATGGTATTACTGTGGTGTATGGCAGAATATTCAATAAATCAAATCAAATCAAACAGTACCCCACATCAGAACGCTCGGTGTCGGGTACGTATGATGATGCATAGTGAGTGCCTGAATCAGCCGTTCACCGCGGTGTCGCCGTACAATGATACAACCATCATGGGTCATTAAATTGAGCCACGACTTGTCAGAAAACACTATGCGCTACCAGCCATTACTATAATGTATGCGTTCTTGTCCCCAATTAAATGTCTGCGGTTTAAGGTCCAGCGAAGTAGAAGCGACGGATGGCGGGCGACGAAGCCTCTCTGAAGCAAATGGTGTCGAACAGAGCTTGCAGGCAACTCTTGATGTGATGCAGTTCTTCACTGTGGGGCTAACTCTCGGAAGGTGGCTGTTGTGCCCTACAACGTTGTGACGTACTACAGAGGTGAATCATGAGTTAAGATGACAAATCTGCAGCAGTACATTGCGTCCGTGTAGCTTAGTTGGGAGAACAACTTACTTCGGAGTAAGAGGTCGCGGTTTGGATCCGCGTCACGAACAAGTTTGTGTCTTCACATTGGCCCCTGAACGTAACAATGTATCTACTGGCCGTTGGGTTCTTCGAAAAATGTTTGGTGTTTGTTCCACTCATCGTCTAGAATCAATGAGAAATTCGCACTTCGCTTCAAACAAAAAAATGAGAATGAAGAGGCAGATGTTGTGACGTACTGCAGGAGTGAATCACATGTCAAGACGACAAATCTGCAGGGTACATTCCGTCCGTGTAACTTAGTTAGGAGAGCAACCTACTCCGGAGTGAGGGGGCACGATTTTGTTCCCCATCACAGACAAATTTGTATCTTCACAATGTCATAAGGTGTAGATGACGGTCATCCCGTGCGTTCGCCCGTCATCGAGATCCTGACCCCTCATGTCGGTTGGTCAGACCTTCTTCGTACCACTGACGCCATTTTCGCGTCAGTGTGCTCACATTTCTCCAACATGACCAGCGACAACGTGGAAGGAAAGTCCACTTGGCAAATTCCAACAGATCCTCTTCGCTGAAAGCCCGTCGATTGAAAGTACGATTCTCGTGTGCTGAGCGTACTCAGCTACTCCCACTAGTTTACTGCCGCAATTCGCACGAATTGACTCCGGCAAATTGCCGCGAGCGTCTTACTTTTACACGTCCTGCGTGAGAGTTACGACGGCGTGTTTGGAAGAGGGCGCTGCGGTTGTAATCATTTGTACCTTGTCACGTGACCTACACGTCCTGCGAACTTCAGTCCGACACGTTTTTCTTTGCTTTGTGATTTCAACAAAAAGCAGTGCGCAAAATATATGAATAATGTGCTTTCTTTCGTCCGAACGTTTCCGAAAATTGTTTCCGCAAGACAATAAAGTAAGGCTACTTTGCATCTCTATAAATATCTTATATTCAAAGTTTTTCACCTTATACCATAACGAAGATAGTGGCGAACCTAAAAACACGTGCGTGAGCCTAGTGTTGATTGATGGTTGTTTCTTTGTATGCGATACTTTCATGCGTCTTTGCGCTTTTTTTTTTAATTTTAGGTTGCATGCACTTTATGAAAACTTCCAACAAGCAGGCTCCTTTGTTTGTTTATCAGGGAATGATTTATTACGGTAACATTTGCTATTATATCTCGCCAGAAATAAACAGTCTCATTTAATGAATTCGTTGCTGTTTTTACCTTACTATCGTAACAAATTAGGAAGACGATAAAAAAGACCCGACCCTACCGGGAAGAGGACATTAGCGGAAGACTTTTTTCTTACACTGTTTCTTTTTTCGTTCATTTATTTCATTTTATTCTATCACAGTTGTTGTTCTTCTGTTTTTATTCCAGCGGAATACAGTCGTTCTCTGTACATCAGTCGCAGTTATTTAAACTGTAGGTAATTGTGCGTGGATACTTTTTTTCATTTTGCATCGTAACATGAATTTCCTTTTTTTTTTCTTTGTCGAAATAAGAAGCGAAGTTACCTGGGTTTTTTTTGTTGTAATTTAGGGATGTGCTTAGTGCTGCTCGAATGAAATTTATTGCTTTTCACTTAAATGTTTCCTAATGAACAACAAAAAGTTTTTGATGCGATTTGTCTTATTAAAGCCCATGAACTCACACACACAGACAAGCAGAAGTACTGGGTTTCTTTTCCATATACTGTTTAGAGTATTGTACATAAAAGCCGATGTCTTTAGTAAATATTCAGTACAAGCATATCAAAGTACCGGATGAAAAAAGAGTGCAAGTTTGACCATCTAGTGAATCAGGTACATATCGAAACCAAGCGAAAACATTAAAATGGCAGTAGTAGAGACTGATTAAACAGATGGGTACACGCATGCTCAAAATTAATGATAATGTCAGTTTCGACTCTTCCACCCTTAGAAGTGCAACCCAAATGTTCTAGATATGGAACATATTGAACTAAACGAAAATTCAGAACGAAACAAAACACACTAGAGGACCCATCATAGTGGCAAAAAAGAAGATAGAAAGAAAAACAGGTCCCTGGGGTTAATTTGCAAAGCACCTCTCCTGCAGAACACAAATGTTTTATGGTAAGGAACATATTTAGTATGCTGTATGAGTGCCTACCACAGCTACACATGCAGGACAGCGTCTGGGCATACTTATCACGAGATTATCAAGCTGTGCTTGATGTACGCAGTCACACTCTTACACCAATGCTGTCGGAAGTTCAAGAAGAGTTTAATTAGGTGGATGATGTCCTACAATACGTTTCCCGAGGGTGTTCCATGCATGCTCAATGGGATTTTAACCGGAAGAGCGAGCTAGCCACTGTAAGCGGGTGATATTCTCGCTTCTTAGATATTCCTCCACGACGGTGGATTGAAGAGGTATAACGAAGTAAATTTCCCCGTCATTTTTGTCCACGCCAGGATTCGAACCCGGATCCCCTCATTCCGGAATAAGTTGCTCTACCAATTGAGCTACGCGGACGTTTTATTCTGATTCCTATCTGCCTCTATGTCGTGTGCGTCCTTCTGGCAGGTACGTCACATCTCCTGGTACGTTACAGAGGATGTGGGTTATCATCCAAAAACACGAACTCAGGTGCACCCCTGATTAGCCGGCCATATTGATGCAGAATGACATCGCGATTCGTCTGGCCCGTCACGGTTCATCTTCCGAACACATAGCCAGCCTCGAGTGGACCGATGATTCTGTTCCGCAGAACATCATCAATATGGGTTCACTGAGCCATATTCAGTTGGCGTAGAGCACTGTCGCACCTAAGAAACGCACAACTTCTGCTCTATTCTGCTGCTCTGGCTTATCTTTTTCTAACCTGCCGCGTGCTACGTGACGTATATCGTGCTCCTAGAGCCGCCATCGGTCAACTGGAACAACAGACGGACTTTCGTCACTCCGGAAGAAATATCGAGTAGTTTGCATGACGAATCCTTTTGTGTAGTGCAACATTTTGTTGTGATTCACGATATCCTTAATTTTTGAGCATGAGTGCATTAACTTTTCAACCGGCTGGAACGAATTAACTCGGTGTTAACACAATGGGCTGAAATCAGCTCGAACGAATATATTCGCTGTCTAAGAAGTCGGCCGAACGCGGCTGGAACGGGGGAACCTGCGCACCAGAAAGCGATCTCTTTCCTTAGCACTGTTATTCAAAGTGAGAATTTAGGGAAATGTTTGACACTAATCATTTCTGACTGATTACCTGCTAAATGGCAATGAGTCAGAAATATCATTGAACCTAAAAAAACAGAGAAATGTTTCAGTCACTTGTTTTTGACCGGTAGCATGGCTGCTGTGCCAGGGGGACTATCTCTTTCCCGTTTTACCTTGGACCACAAAGCAGATAGTAGGGGAGCAGAAGGGAGCTCTTACAACAAGAGACAGGTTATGGTCGGTGCTACTGAGGTGAGAGACGGGGAAGAAATTGTTTTAGCATAACTTTCGTAAATCCCAGCCGCTGTGGGAACAATTTGTTAGGGGAGCACAGAAATTTTGGGCACCATTTGGTTAAGGTACATCTGAAATGGTTAAGCGCAAATGGTAAAGGTAACAGATTGTAGAGCTGTGGAGATCTGTGTAAGTGGAGCTGTTTTGATTACGAGTAGATGTCAAATGTTGAGATTGTAGAACGTTGATTCAAAGCTTGTTGAGTTATGAGCTACAGATCATTGATGTCATTTAATTGAATTCTGGGCAAGGACCTGAAAGTTAGTGTGTATCAGTAGATTCGACCTTTCAGTGAGTAAATCAATAAAAGTAGTGAAATAACGTCCGTGTATCCTCTCACGCTAATTATTATCTCAGGCTATTTGGTTATTTGTTACGAAGTGTAATTTAGGTGTAACGTAGCTTTTCAAAATCGTTATCTGATTGTTCAGTTAACCAATTAAATTTTTTTTTTTTTGGTTGGAGGTT
This sequence comes from Macrothele yani, assembly GCA_039090855.1. Classification (NCBI taxonomy): domain Eukaryota; kingdom Metazoa; phylum Arthropoda; class Arachnida; order Araneae; family Macrothelidae; genus Macrothele; species Macrothele yani. The sequence goes on along the minus strand of CM077030.1, from coordinate 6,372,886 downwards.
TAACGACCACCGTGAGCAACTCAATGGGCTATAAGCAGTCGCCCGTCCCTAATGTAGGGTCACTGGTTCCAGGGAAGGGAGAGAGCCAGTGCCGTAAGACAAACACAACATCCATGCCTCACCGGGATTCGAACCCGGACCCCGTTCGGACGAATGATCAGAGGCCATCGCTTAGACCACTGCGCCACCGGGGCGGCCCAATTAAATTTAAAACTACTGTAAAATAATTTAAACTCTACAGGTGTTGGAGTAAATTTCTGGTTTCTTCTGGGGTTGTTAATGCAATCCTGCCTCCCCAATGTTGAGTAACATTTAAGAAAAATAAATCCTACGTTCGAATTCCCATGACGTCAGAATTTCACCAGCTATGAACATTTCTGAATGAAACCAAAATCCATCCTACGATTCTTAGGAGTCAAGTAGAAATCCCAATATTTCTCTTATTTTAATGAATGTATCTCAGTTTCCTAAAACGTTTGGAAGGAACATGAGAACAATATTTAATACATCGCTAACCTAACTAGATGGAGCTTTGTGGACGATTGCAAAAAAACAAGTCATAATTTTAAATGAGTCCCATTATCTGTCTTAACAATCTCAGTACTCCGATCATATTCCTGTAAAGTACTTGCATGTTGTAGCACACTGCCACATCATTCAGCTAGTCGTGTATTCACTTTAATAATATTCTTCTCAAGGTTTTCAGGAATCCGATGAATGATTCCCTGACGATATGCCAGGAACTAGAGCATCGGAATGAAACAGTGGAAGTTAAAGTACCACTAACATTTAAAACTGATATGTTCTGAAGAGTCCCGCTGTATTGGACAACAAACTTTGCAGTTCCTTTCATTTATGCAAAGCGCTCTCAGTATATAGGAATGTTCTACAAAACTTCTCCGGCCAAATATTAATTTTCGGTTGACTCCAATATATTTATTTTTTCTGTATCCTTGTCGTGATAACCTGCATGTACTTTGTCTTTTTGGGTATCTTTTCTCTCATTGGCACTGCCCACTGCTTGGTATATCCAGGGACTCCCTGAATACTTGAACTGTGCTCCATGCCTATGATCTTGCAGAGAAAATTAAAAATTCATATGTCATTTTAACAGTTCCCTACTTACAAGGATATTGGGTGCTACTTGAAGCTGGAGGTCTCCCAAACCCATTTTCCTCAGATAAGCCTGTGGAACCAGAGTAGACCCCTTATGAATAAGTCAATGTGTACTTCTTAAGACTCCAATTCATATTCACTTGCGTTCAACACTTTCCCAGTCAGTGAGCCCTATCTTTCATCCCAGTATTTCTATTTCTCAGAAACAAATTCCCTATGACATGGCGAAGTCTGAAGTAAACCAACCCAGAATATCGATACCACCAGCATTCCGTCACAGCAATAGCGACCTTCCTCCTCGGGATGCAATTCCAACTTTTGTCAGCTCGTAGAGATTGTTGCTCCACAAAAATGGAAATACTGAGACGCGGAATAGGACGTACTGATTCAAACAGTATTGAAAGTAAATTATGGAAGAACTAGAATTTTAAGGAAGGCACGTGCAATGGTGTGCAAATTAATTGAGGCAAAGTGAAAAAAAGTTCATTTCCTTGAGTTTATCTGGACGTTGATCGTTATTGTCGGAAGTGGGAGTACCCAAACTGCGCAGGAATGCGACCGTAACCGTCCAGAATCGGTTTTTGCTAGGTATTACGTTCAGTTCTGAGCCGGCGCTTGATAACAGCAAACACGAGTGACTTGGCGGTGTACAGGGCAGTAACGGATATTTCAACAAGGAAACGCGCTAAAGTTTTTAGTGCTTTAGTGCACTTTTTAATCTCACGAATAGTGCTGAAATATTTATAACGTAATTTGTCCCGCTGTAACTTAGTTCTTACGTCAGTAATTACGTTATGTGTGCTAAAGTCAATACAATACTAGAAGGTACTCATACGCATTAGAGGTCAATTGTAGTATTTATAAACACTTTAATTTTGTGTGCATGGTTTGTACTCCACACTCACATCCGGTTTATTGGCGTACTTAATAGAGTATCAGTGATTTAACATCCAGTCACAGTACAACAGCACATCTATCATCAATAACATCGATCAATCCCCATAAACAGCCGCTGCATTGCCTTTTTAACAATCGTTTTTATCCGGCCACACATACGTCACTCTTGTTCCGACCTCAGTGTGTTGCCAACATCATTTTAGTTTGAGGGAAAAGACATAACGTTAAGGTTTGAAAATGTGTAAGAGAACGAACTCAAATTTACATAGAAAAATAAACTCAAAAGGAAAGTTAAAATAGGATATACGTTACATACTTCGATAACTATTCGTGATATTTTTGCGGCCATAGACGTCAGTAAATCCAGTGTTTCTAGAATATTAAAATACTACAAAGGTTGTGGATCGATGTCACCAAAACGAGAAGGAATCTATGGACGAAAACGTCCATAGATCACCACGAACTGATACATTGATAATAAGGAAAAGTGTAATATGGCCATCAATGACAAGTCAGGACTTGCAGAGAGAGTTAGCAGCGAGAGGTTGTAACGTACCAGGAGATGTGACGTACCTGCCAGAAGGACGCACACGACATAAAGGCAGATAGGAATCAGAATAAAAGACGTCCGCGTAGCTCAATTGGTAGAGCAACTTATTCCGGAATGAGGGGATCCGGGTTCGAATCCTGGCGTGGATAAAAATGACGGAGAAATTTACTTCGTTATAAGGTGTAAAGATAGACTCATCCACACTATCAGAAGCTGGACGACTTGCAAGGAGACCTGTAAACAAGCAGCTCCTGACTGCTTCAATGAAGAAGAAACGCTTGCGATGGGCTAAAGCAAATAATCATTAGACACCTGATGATTGGAAAAGAGTGATGTTTAGTGATGAGGTCCATTTTGTTGTCCAAAGGACAGAGAAAATCTGTTGTACAACTGAGCAAAGGTGAACCTGACCAAGAAGCACCTTTGCAACAGGAGGTGAAACACCCAGTTAAAAGGATGTTTTGGAGGTGTTTCACCTTTGAAAGACCTGGAAGCCTTCGTCCTATTGAGGAATGATGAAATCCGATAAATATTGTGAATTTATACAACGGACGGTTGTTCCAGAGATGGAGAAGTGCTTTAATGGTGCGCATAGCATTTTTCAGAATGACCTTGCCCATGCCACACTTCCAAAAACGTACAGGCAGTGATAAAAGAAAAGCAGATTGACATTCTAGAGTGGCCTGGAAATTCACCTGATCTCAGTCCCATTAAGAATATGTGGCATTGTGAAATCTAGGCTCAAAAAGACTAATTGTTCAACAGTGAAAGACCTCATTTAGAACATTATTCATGTGTGGTATCATGACCGGGAACTGAAAGTTTTTCGTCAGAAACTAATAAATTCAATGCCAAAACGTGTTAAACAAGTTATTGCAGACATAGGTGGCCACATAAAATACTAGAAAACTTATAATCCGTTCACGTATGGAAGGTTTGTAATAAATGTTGAAATCTAACCTTGTTCCAATTAAGTTGCACACCACTGTGGATTATTTACAACTAAAACTGATGTACAAACTAACGTGGCAAATACAAATTTGAGATTATGTCCAAAGCGAGACGTCTGATTGTACAGATTTTCAGAGACATGTGCAAGGAAAAACCTTAAGTCGATGTACTCAAGCAACATTGAGCTAGGCCCGTCGAGAAAATTAAAACACGAATTTGTGCAAAATTACTGGAATATTATTTACACAGACATTGCTGTAAATGACTGCATCTGTTAATCATATTTAATTTTTAAAAACATAATTCAGTTATTTAGTATTTATTTAAGATACTAAGAAATTTATTCAGAAGAGCTACAAATCTGTTGAGATATGTTTTATGCACTGGTGAAATATTTTTTTTGAATTTTTTTAAAATTTGCATTTATGTGCTGGCTAGTAGGATGATAATGGGAAGGAAAATCTTGGATTAACGAAATATTTTTCGTGGTTGTTGGTGGAGATTTCATATTAAAACGATTTCGAGTGCAACCGATAAAATAGTAGACTTTGTGTCTACTGACTGACAAATACGATGGCATCAATCAGGCATTTCACATTCACCAAAGGCTTTCTAGAAGTAATTTAATTAAATAAGTACCTCACCGTTTCGGGAACTGATGCACCTCATCACATAGGAGATTTAACTTTCGCTAAAACTGTGAAAAGAAAAAAGAAAGCTGAAAGAAATAAAAGCTGCTTCTGTAGAGTTCGCTCATACCTTCCTTTTGGCTTCTCAACGAACAGCATATTGCAGTTTAGATATTTATTTACTACCAGTATGAGAGGTGTTACTCTCTCGCAAGGTAACTGAAACACTTCCTCTAGAAAACTGCTTTTACCATTCATCATATTTTCTTTGCACTGCAGTTTTATTCTCTGCCTCCAGTATTCTCTTTTTTATACTGAGAAACGTCACTCTGTTTCCAAGACGACGCATTAAATCGTTGCAAATTTAAAGAATTCTTACGAGTTTCCATTTTCGAGTGTACCTTAAGTGTTGATAAATGGCATTTCAAAAGCGGCTCAGAACTTACTTTTTCATGCGTACATGCGGCATATATTTATACCCGAAGAGCAAGAGAATTTCACATCATTTTGGCAGAAAGTGCGCAACGCAGCATGGACAAAATGAAATTTTTAAACAAGGCATCTTGAAAAAAAAGTCGGAAAGTGATGCTTTCTTGTCTAAAAAGTCAAAATCATGTTCTGGAATGTAATTTAAAAGTCGAAATAAGGGATTCCCTTGTTTCGGTGGAGTAATTAGTTTTCGCAAGTTAAGAGGTAGTCTATGAAGAAAAAGTTTGAGTTTTGATATGATTTTTTTTTTGCTTATTGCTCGGAGGGATGCATTTGAAAATGAAAGAAGTGGATCGCTGTTTCTCGTACAAGCTGTTATTCTTACGAAAACAAGTGATGAAAAAAGTGAGAAAAATTTCCTCTCAAGATCGTGAAGATGTGAAAAACTAACGCCGATATATAATTCAAAGAAAGCCTCTTTTGCATTTGAAAACCTTTAATAATGGGAGAAATGTTCTTTCGAGCTCAGCTGTATGGTTGAAACAAAATAAAAACGGGTAACCCTCACAATAAAAACATTTCGCTCTTAACATTTTCGCTTTTTTATATGTTCTACATATAATCTATTATTAATATAAATTATAATTCCTGATTTTCCTATTTGCCAACTGCGAATGTAAACTATTTTATTTTATTTTATGAGAAGGGAAGCGTTTTATAAAAATTGTTTCTTACTAGATGTACTGCATACGATAATCTGGCAATACTGAAAGTTTCTCAATTAAACGGTTACACACACACACATTGATTTCGAAATTTGGGTTTCTTAATCGAACATTTCTGTGATTATGTAATTGTTAATTTTCTGGAATTTTTGTAGGATACTGCTATGAACTGATTATTCTGATTTATGATAGAAAAATATTTTTTCATATTGTAGTCTGCGGTAGCTTTTGATGGCGACAACATAAGATAATTCATATTGTAGTTTGCATGTTTTTTTTGCGTTCGACGGCAGCTAGATATAAAAAATATGTCAATGGATTGAAAACAACGAAGTTTCTCATCCAGTAGCGAGATACATTTCATCATGTGAGGTACATTCTAATTTAAACTTGCTTTAAGTTCCTGTCTTCTGAAAACAGGATATTGTCCGTGACGAAAATCGAAACCGAGTCCCCTCACTCCGGAGTAAGTTGCTCTCCCAACTAAGCTACACGGACGAAATATACCTCTGCAGATTTGTTGTCTTGATACGCGATACCCCTCTGTAGTACGTCGCAGTCTTCTTTATGCTAATTTGGTTACTTCTCGTTAAACGTTTTTCTAAACTTTACTCTACTGTTTCCTGTCTGATGAATTTGAGTTCGACAATTCTGACAATGGTTCAGGAGCCAAAGATGTATGCCCAAACAGAAGATAAGAGCTGCTGTTTTGAACATCTCCGTCCCTTGCTGTCTTGAATATCTCTGTCTTCCTTTGTATCTCACGATGTTTTACGTTCACAATGCTTCGAGCACGATCTCTTGAGTAACTACGATTTACTATTTACCACCATATAAAAGAAAACAGATTATGGCACTGAGAAAAAAGACGGTTCTGTAACAAGAAATAGAGGCGAAATTTTGACAAGAGTGAAAGATTTCTACTCCAAATTATACGAAAGAGATAATACATGTACTCCCGACATCATAAAAGGTGCCAGTACCAGAGTTCTTCCAGTCCTCCCAGCATAAGTTGCACATGCAATCAAGAACATGAAGCGGAGAAAAACTCCAGGAGAAGATGGAATTACTGTAGACATCATACAAGAAGCAAGTGGAGAGACTGAAACAGCCCTCGCCCAAGTTTTCATTCGATGCCTTAATGAAAGGAAGATTCCTGAGGATTGGAGCAATGCTACAATGATCCTGCTACATAAAAAAGGTGACATTGAATATCTCAGGAACTACAGCCCTATCAGCCTCTTATCAGTGCTTTATAAAATCTTCACTAAAGTTCTTTCACGCCGCTTGAAGGTAACACTGGACATGGCTCAACCGAGAGAACAAGCTGGATTCAGGATTGGCTACAGCCCTATAGATCATATCCACGTACTGAGAGAACTAATTGAAAGAGCGAGGGAATATGAACTTCCATTGTGCATGGCTTTTATCGATTATGAAAATGCCTTTGATTCAGTGAAACCATCGGCAGTTACAATGGCTTTGAAATCCTGCGATATTGAAGATGCATACATTAATATTATTAATAACATCTATGAAAATGCAGGTGCAAAGATTCGGCTATTTGAGAATACAGCACACCTAAAAGTTGGAAAGGGAGTGAGAGAAGGTGACACAATATCTCCCAAGCTCTTTAATGCCGCATTGAAAAATGTCTTTCAATCACTGAACTAGAAAAACAAAGGGATAAAGATTAATGGAGATTATCTAACTCATATTCGTTTTGCTGATGAAGTAGTCATTTTTGAAACTACCCAATCAGATCTGCAGAGTATGATCCAGGAACTTGCTGGCAAGAGTAAAGAAGTGAGATTAAAACTGATCTTTTATATTTCAGAAGACAAAAGTGATGTACAGTGCTTTTACAAGAAATGAAGATTTATTGATTGATGGAGAAAAGCTGGAGATAACAGATACGTACGTTTATCTTGGACAGCAGATATCAAGTGAGAGTCACATTGATGAAGAAATTAATCGCCGTATAAAACTTGCCTGGAGAGCTTTTGGAAGAAACAGCATAATTTTCAGGAGCAATATGTCATTATGTCTTAAAAAAAGTGTTTGATCAATGCATTATTCCAGTGCTTACATATGGTGCAGAGACGTGCACCTTGACTAAAAGAGACACACAAAGGCTGCAGACAACTCAAAGAAGCATAGAGAGGTTCATGTTTGGTGTAATTAGGAGAGATAAGAAGAGAAACTCGTGGATCAGAAAAATGACAAGAGTGGAAGACATCGTGATTAGACTAAAATTCCTGAAATGGCAATGGGCTGGACATACTGCAAGAAGAACAGACCATCGATCAACAGTCGAAATTTTATATTGGATTCCAAGGGACAAGAAAAGACCCAGAAGAAGTCCACATGGGAGATGGGTGGATGAAATTCGAAAGTATGCTGGAGTAACATGGAGGAGACTGGCATGAGACAAACCGTTGTTTAAGAGACTTGGAGAGACCTTCGTCCAGCAGTGGATTGATAATGGTTGACAATGATGATGATGATGAAAAGCAAACGCACTGTTGTGTACTGCTGAGTATATAGAAGATTGTGTTCTACTTGGATATTTTCTGTGACCAGGTTATATTGATTGAGCAAGGTATCTGAAAAAAAAGCAAGGTTTCTAAAAGAACGCATCAATCCAAACATTCCTTTATTTAACTATCTAAAAAGTGGCATACTGCTTGATGAAAGATAATAAAGTCTTGACTTTGTAAGTACTGTCTCATGAATACACCTGGACTTTCTTATTCTTACAGTGCCTACTTAGCTCTTTCGTGTATAATTACGGTTTTCATCTGCAACGAAGAGTGAAGCTATCTGGTTCAACTTAAAGTAGTTCGATAAGCTTTTTGTGTAGTTTCACAGTAAAGTCAAATTACTGTGGCCAGTTTAAGTATATAGTCAGATAAGCTGTGTTGTATTAAAAAGAAAAGTTGAACGTTATGGCAATAGTTACAATCCAAACATTCCTTTAGTTAACTATCACCCTACAAGCTTTTGGTATAGCAACCGCACCCTCTCAGAAGCAGGAAGTCTAGAGGTATTTCCACTATCTGAAACCATCTCCACAGCCTGTGTATGGCATTTCTTCTCGCAAAGTTATCTCGCGACATCAGTTGGTTTACAAGTCTACAGTCAGGGCGTCACAACGGATCTGAAATTCTAAAAAATCACAGTGGCCTTTCATCTGTAAAAAGAAAAAAATGAGGTTTGACGACTACAAATATGAAGAGAAACTCAAGCTGTAAATAGTCATGCGTCCGTAATTTGGGGACGAGGGTTTCAGGGAGAAGACAGAAAAAACACTCCACCCTGGCCTCATCCGCAACTTCGAGCCCGGGCTTAAGTCATACCATAAGCCAGAAATATGATTCTCTAACTTTTCCGCTGACAGCGACGCTACAGGCATCTATTACAAGTTGGAACGCCGCTACCTCCAAAGGTATACCGATTAAATTGTATGAGAAATCCTGTTATGTTTATTTTAAGTTACTATCGCTGTTGTTTTCCTCGCACATCTCTTCGATTATGTGAGACGCGTTTAACCCCCGTTAAACTATTAATGAACGTTCACGCCCGAAAAATTATTTGTTCCTAAAATGTTTAGAAACTTATCTACGAATATAAGAACACCTCTTTATTGTATATTTTGCATAATAATATGTTTAGTCTTCTACAATCATCATACACCAGGTTGTTACTCTTTATTCTGAACTCCAAAGTTAAAACTTACTCTACCCAGCAAAAAACACAAGTGCTGGCCACCAGCTGGCAGTGATGGGTCAATGCTGGCAGTGATGGGTCAATGCTGGCTGAAATCTGCCGCTCACGGCCCGGTAGCGGTCCGTTGGTGGCAGCGCTATAAGTTGGCGAGCCATTAATGGCCTTGCAGCATCGCCGTGAATTGTGGGCCTCCATGCAAGTGCCACTAGTGGCCCGTTGCTGGCAACCGATGCAACCCCAACACCAGGTGGAAGCAACGGGACTGCGCTTGCGCAGAAGCAACACTTGCTGTGTCTCTCATGGTACCAGTTAGTTGAAGACGACGCTATCGTCATCGTGTTATTTTAGTGGATGTTAAGAAAAAAAGCCATATGTAGAGAGGCAAATTAATGTCTTAATGAAACTCCACGTCGACCGAGATATCAGATTAAGCCATGAAATACTGGAATACAGCCATGAAATACACCCAGTCCGTTCCCATGAATAACAATTCATGGATTGGAGTCGGTGAATAACAAGAAATAGTTTTAAAACGCTTCAAACAAATGTCCTGGAAAAACATTAAAACAACGTTTCTTGGGGGAAAAAATAATTATACCCTTACAAAATTTATTAATTATTTTAAAGAAAAATAGAAAAAGCAACGCTATGTGGATATAATATACTCATCTATTTGTTGAATACACAAGACTGGGAGGAATTCGCTTCTGAAAATAACGAGAAGTAAAATAAAATATATTTCCTCTTTAAAACAAATGTAGCTGCGGACAACGGAAAGGAAAGATACACCGTTAAAAATGTAACAGAATGTTACATGGACCCTGGTGAATATGTATTAATTCAACAATCGCCTTTCAAGACGACAAAGGCAGCACAAAATTTTGGAAAGCGACTTTAAGTTGGTACACTCCTTGAAAATGAGTGAAGTTCCTTTAAGGTAAAAAAAAAAGCTATCGTTATGTTGAAAAAATAAATTTATGAATTATATGAAACTGACTTTTATGAAAAATACCTCGCAATATTGTAAAATGAATGAGAGAACATTCGATTACATATTCAGCAGGTAAGAGACAGCTTCAAGCACACGTTCGCGGATGGCAAAGCAGTCCCGTCGGTAGAGAGCTCGCCTCCCACGCCGACGGCCTTAGTTCTTTTCCAACTAGATCCAAACGGGCGTTTTTCCGGTCTGTTGAGAAATTTTACACAGCGCAGTGCTATAACTTTGTGAAACTGCGGTTATCCTTGATTTTCATTTTTTTTTTTTTGTATGGCTACTACTGGGAAATTGTCGGACAAGATTCGGAAAGCCATCAGTTACGTCACGTGATTGCCGGCTTCCACTACCGGCAAACTAGCGGACCACCTTAGGCTGGCCATCATTTATGGCACGTGCTTGCAGGGCCACTTAAGGGCCACTTGTGGCAGCTATTGCCTGTGATGTATAACTGATAGCCCTGTTGTGGCATATGACAACTGATTGAGGTGCCAACTGTTGGCCTGAACTGCTGGCCCTTCTGTTGGCCGCCCAAACATTTTATTGACGGTCCGGTAGCGGCAACATAGTGCTCTGGCTGCCAGCAACGGCCCAGCAAGACTGTTTTTGCTGGGCAATGATTGTTTCTGTTCATCTTTTTTTTTTTTTTTTTTTTCTGATTGAAGGTTTAACGACCACCGTGAGCAACTCAGTTGGCTATAAGAAGTCGCCCGTCCCTAATTTAGGGCCACTGGTTCCAGGGAAGGGAGAGAGCCAGCGCCGTAAGACAAACACAACACCCATGCCTCACGGGATTCGAACCTGGACAGATCTCGGACGAATGATCAGAAGCCATCGCTTAGACCACTGTGCCATCATGGCGGCTTTCTGTTTATTAGAAGCATATACTATCATTTATTTTTATGCGTAAGCTAAAAGTTTTGTTTTTCATTTTCTTTGACTAATTCCACAAGTCTAACACGGAGAAGGTTTCAAATGAAACGCCTCCGTTCGTACTAGTATACTAACAGCAGGCATAATTAAATAAAAAGTTGAAACGTGATAATTCCTTTCTGAGGCTTCTACGTGTTCATGAGGATTTGAATTTATAGCGGATTCAATATGGAAATTCAGTCTAAGAAGCTGATTCTTTAAGAGGAGCGTTGTACTAAAAGGAATGACTCTTTTGCTAATAAATCCTCTATCCATAGAGATATTTCACTGAAATTTGGCATACAAATTCATTGACATCTACTGAATGTAATGTACAAATCATACTAGTTCCATTCTGAAATCCAGAGTTCGAAACATCGTTCCAGCATGTGTCACAGTTTGGAAGAATCCCTCGGCTTGCTGTTTCCCCAGAATCTCACAGCCAGGGCTTGATTTACAAAAAAAATAAATAAATGTGTAGCAACATTTGCTATACAAATTAAGCTTTATGTAGCAATGAAAAACTTTTGATCAGTACTATGACATTACGCTATGATAGCATAGCAGTAAAGTACCTGCTCAAAGAGAAACTGGACAGAAATTTTAGATACAATATTTATTTATTACTTTTTTTAATGCTGTTCCTCTTCACACTCACAAATTTTTCTTTTGCCATATAGGTGTGTGTTGGGCCTACGTGGTTTCGAAATTTTTTTTTCAGCTTCATCAGGTAAACATTTCTCCATAGATAGTCCTTCAGCAGTTATGCGCATTAAATTTTCCAACGAAGTTTCACTAAGACTGCTGCAATAATCACTCTTTATGCGACTCATGTAGTAAAAACCCATCTCTGCAATGGCAAAACTAGAAGTATTTCAAAAAGATGAGAAAAATTACAGTAGACATTTCTTTTGGATTTTAAAATGAAGAACCAGAAGTCTTCTCTTGATGAAGTTGCCATATTCTGGAGCCAGAATTCCTGAAGTTCTCCCCATTCTTGGCTTGCAGCAATAAGACAAAACGTTGAATCATGAGCTTAATTTCATCCTGACCAAAATCTTTTAAGGTAATCAGGATCGTTTGGTCATAATACGATATCTAAAACCTTCAGACACTTCACTTTATCACAGGCCATGTCTAAAAACATATGAATGCTTCTCTCCTCGGGTCTTTGAGGTTCACCTATTAATAGCAATTAACCTTGAAACACTTCTGTCCACCGAAACACTTTAAAAAGAAGAGAAAATCATCTTTGGGGAAAATAGTGATACTACTATAAGGACCACAGCAACCACCATAAAAGTTCGAAAAGTTCGCTGAAGGTCATCGTAACGGGAATTCAAAATGAGATTTATCGCAACGCATGCGAAGCAAAGCAAATTCATATCTGTGGAGCGATTCAGGTCGATTTGATTCGCAGTTTGCAATGTGATACCGCTTAAATTGAGCCCTGCTCACAGCCTGTTTACCTTCATCTGAATCTTCAAATGGAGACTTTGTTTCATTGGACTACGCACATCAAAGTCAAGAGGGTCAAAATTATGGTTATTTGGCTAATGTGGGATTAGTATCAAGGTTGGTGTGGCAATGGCCCAAGATGTTTCAAGTGAGTTTGAGATCGGATGTTTTCGTGTAGGAGTACAAAATGAAGAGTCAAGTCTTGTCTGTTCTTGCGGATAGCTTCCTTGACTTTTTCAGTGTATATATAGAGAGAATTATTTACAATTCCATCTTGTTTAAGAAATTCGACAAAAATGCTGCATTCGATGTCCCAGAAAAATTCTCAAAATCCCTTTCCGTTGATTACTGCCTTCTCATACCTGGGTGAAGTTTTGTGCCACTATTCCTTAGACTGCACTTTTGTCTCTGATTCATAAAGAAATGACAAGGTTTCATCTTCAGTAACCACATTGGCAAGAAATGTGTCCTGGTTCTCATTAAAATCTGCAAGAGATCTCTGCACACTTCAGCTCTTTGGTCCCTATGATCCTGGGTTAACTGACATGGAACCCAATTTGAACGAACTTTTGAATGTCTTGGGTCAAAAATCATCGTGTCCTCATCACTATGGCCAAAATGCAGTGTGTCACAAGTCCTTCGAATGGTCAGAATGAGTGCATTAACTTGGCTTTGGTTCTCTTCGGCTATTGCAGTTGAAAACCTTTAGGTCTGTTGTTTGTCGGCCAGAGATTTATCCTACTTAAAACCCCTTCGTCCATCTTCTGACAGAATTGATGTCGATTGTAGCTTGTTCATTAATCTTTTACAGTCTTATATTCATCTCTGCCGCCTTATGACCTTTGCTTTCTAAAACCTTAGTAACAGTTCATTTGCTTTAGGGAAATATTCATCTTTCACTTTGACGAAACTAAAATTTGTACATTTTCTCAGGTCAATCTAGATTTATGCGAACCTTTATGTAAATAGGAGTTAATAGAAGGAAGATATTACTTGACGGGCAGCTCCCATAAAACTATGGATTGCAGAAAGTAGTTATAGGCTGGTGACAGTGTTAGCAGAGCTGTAATGTTGAGGAGCATTGTGCTGTACATAAAAGTCCAAGTAAGAAATCTCATGATTATGGTAGATTTTGCTGCTCATGACTTGAACTCAGATGCTTAGCACTTTTTTCTATGAATGAGTTAAAATGGAAAAATGTCCTTGCGTACATACGCAGGTTTTTTAGTTTCACTTTTTTTCAGTTTCAGTATTACACATATTCTTAGCGCTGACGAAAACTCAAAATTTTAGAATACCATGTTGATCTTAATCGTGGTGAAAGAAAAATAAATCTATAACAACAATTCAGAATCGAAGTGAATAGCGGATGCAATAAAGATATTAGTTTCCCATATTTTCAAACAACCGTTACGACGTACAGTCAAAGTTAAAGCATAAATAAATAAAAAAATGCTTCTCCTTTAGCATTAAACTCTTTAATATTCTTGGCTGAAAGCAAACTATTCCTTCATTTTCCTTTGTCTGGCACCAGCGTAGGCATCTCTTTTATATTCAATTCTATTCGATACTTCTCCAAACTTGCTCTCCATCTCTTTCATCATAAAATTTTGGAAGAAAGTAGAAAATATCAGGAATAAAAATCTGTATCACCAGCTTCAACATATTCGCATCATACTTAAAAGATGAAATATTTTAAAAACCATAAAGCCTTGTACCAAGATTATTAATATGCCTTGCAACTTTCAAAAATTCTGTTTATCCTCTACAAATATGAAAGCCCAATTTTACAGATTCAGTTTCTAGATTTCTATAGGTCTACAAGTCTGTCCGGAAAGTACTGAAACTCATTCAATAACAGACCTTTAAATTAAGTTATACTTACATAACATCAAAAATCCTCTAAATAACATCCTTGAACATCAATACACCGCTGCCAGCGGTTCTGCCATGTCGCGTAGCTTCCCTGGAAGTCGGGAACAGGGATCGCTTTCAAAGCACTCGTCGTGGCAGTTTGCACGTTTGGAACAGTCCCAAAACGGTGTCCTTTCAGGCTGGATTTAAGCCGGGGAAACAAAAAGAAAACAGCCGGGGCCAAGTCTGGGCTGTAGGGTGGTTAGAGCAGCATTGCCACGCTGCGTTTCACCAGAAACTTCCTCATTGTCAGCGACGCATGGCTCGGTGCATTATCGTGGTGAAGAAGCCAAATGTTGGTGATCTCCGCGCGGACGAGTGCAACTCTGTTCTTCAGCCCTTGAAGCACTTCCAGGTAAAGTGCGGCATTGACCATTTGACCGGGTGGTGCGAACTCCTTATGGAAAACACCTTTACAGCCAAAGAAGACAATGAGCATCGATTTCATCTTCGATTTGCACATTTGAGCCTTCATTGGTTGAGGAGATTCCGGAGTCTTTTCTTCTCCGGATCGTACTCAAAGGCCCACGTTTCATCATCTGTTATCACTTTCTTCAAAAAACCAGGTTCACTCCTCACACGGTCCACAAGCTCACGAAAAATCGACACACGTTTGTTCCTTTGTTCATCCGTCAAAACTGTAGGAACCGATTTGGCGCAAACTTCCCGCATCTGCAATTCTTGCGTGATGATTTCATGCACAATGGATTTCGTGAATCTCACGTGCTCTGTTACCAATCTAACACCCAGAGGTCGGTCGGACTCTAAAACTGCTTTCACCTTTTCCACATTGTCCGAAGTGTGAGCCGTTGAAGGGTGCCCTGGGCGTAGCTCATCCTCGACTCTCTCTCTTCCCTCTGTGAACGTTTTGTGCCACCAAAACACTAGTGCTTTCGATAAAACATCCTTACCGTAGGCTTCCGGTATCATAGCAAGCGTCTCGGTTGTGGAATTTTCAAGTTTAACAATCTTCTGCATTTTGACCTTTACGCGACGCTCACACAACTGTCCACTTCGCAAGCGATCCTCACTTTGTAAAACCTCAGAGGCAACTGACGAGGCATCGATCGTTTACCTAATATACCCCGCTACCCGTCACGCTCGGAGACTCCGCCATCCGGCCCTTTTGATTGGCGCAGGAAAAGTGGTATCCTTACTTTCCGGACAAACCTTGTATAATGTCTTTTGGATCACTTGCTACGATGTCAAGGTCATCACCCCGATTCAGATTATAGTTTTATTCTGTGTATCTCCTGTTATTTGTCTTATTCAATTCCTTAAAGCAAGATTAAACCGAACAGATGACAGCACATCTCTTTACTTTAAACTAGTGTGGAGATAAAATTGTTCTGATAGTCAAACAAAGATCATCAAACAAAGGTCTTCGCTCTTTCCATGTTTTTGATGCTCCTGGTACACGTCAAATGTCTGTATTAATTATTCCACGTCAAATGTCTATATTAATTGCTCTGATAGTATTCGTTGCATTCACGATCTACATTTACAGTCCCATTAATATGTAATCTAATCATCACTATGGATGTAATTCTACACTCATTCAGAAATTCCGAAAATTGTTTATGTTGTGTAAAGGTTTAACCTTTCTGTCGTTGTTTATTTGTTTTTCAAAAAGTCACTAGAATTTTAAAGAACACTTAAACACTAAATCAAACAATGATACTAACAGACAGAGCTCGAGAGTTTGAGGAATAAACTACTTACTGAACTTCACTGCCTTCTTTATCGTTCGTCAGTTAATGATGCACACTCGGCGAAACACACCTTCGTTACTTCACTCGTCGAATAAAAAATCAACAATGTATCTCATATTACTGAACCCCAATTAGCAATCGTTTATTACCTGTTTTACTGACTATCTCGTAATATACTCGTCATCCCTGATTATCAGATCGTCGACTGCCTTTTTTACTGGCAGTATCAATCTTCTATTTCAAATCTGATTTGCTGCCAACTTGTTTCCGAAATAATATATATAATAAATTCGTGTTGAATGTAACAACGAAGTATAAACATCTGTCCATTAACACGATGAGAAAAACTTGCAACTGATTTTTTTAACTTCAGTAAACGTTGGGTTTTTAATTGGGTTAAAAGACATCTATAAGTTAAAAACATTACTTTGAAAAACATGTATAATAGTCAAAAGTGCTAGAATTTTCGACCAACACTATGTGGTCTTCATCAGGTACAGGCCATACTGAACAGACTGTTCATGAGAGCACAACATACTGTATATACAGTGACAAGGGCGTGATGACTCATTATCACGCATGCTCATACAGGAAGGCAACGTTGCCAAAAAAACACACTGGAGGAAAGTGGGTGATCTAAAGAACTATTGAAGGTTGGAGTCAATAGGGAAAAATAGTAATCCAGTTGATCAGATGGTCCAGTTGAAAAATGAATTCAAAGTACGATTATACCCAAAGCGTTCCAAACGTTTAGTCCAAATTTGGGAAATATATGAGGGTACATCGTCGTTGCAACATATTTGCTTAAGAAGGTAAATAAACAAACTTTCAGGCAGAAATACAATAGTTGTGAATCTGTTGTCGTAAGATGTGAGGATCCGAGTTTCCTCCCATAGAGGTATATGAGATCCGCTAGCAACCAGCCTAGCTAATGTCGTTGATCGAGATTCGGTTCGGACATCGTATAAATGTTGAGACACACGGGCCTTAACCGTTTTGAGGATCGAGCTTGTGTACAACTTATTTTCGGCATTATAGTCCATGGTTTTAAGTGGAATTGAATATACATAGCATTTAATTATTGGTTTGATAGGGTCCCTGTTATGTCTGAGCATAGAAAATAAATTGCGGGTCGTTAAACCAAAGTCCAAGTTGGATTTAGGGCAAATATTTCTTAAGGCATTGGTGCAAATAGGAGAGTAATCCATAGATCCCACATAGTGCTTTGAATGGTTGGTTGGCTCTAAAGCAGTGAAGGAAAAGCGTCTGATTTTTCGCAGAATTGAAAACACAGTTTCCCTTGGGTATCCGAAGTCAAGATCCGATGTAACTCAAGCTTACGTAAACGAATAGGAGATGGCTGCGAGAACGCTCTGCGTACCAAAAATCTGATTGCAGCAAGTTTAGCAGACTGTGGTTGAAGCGAAGTATAAGGTGCAAGAACAGGTTGGTAGGTTGGCTTCCGATACACAGAATATTTTAAAGAGTGATTAGAAGGTTGTCTTTCAATCAATAAATCCCAACACGGAAGGGCACAATTTTGTTCCAATTCCAAAAAAAGATTAATAGAAGGGTATTTAGAATTCAGTAATTCCAGAAAATGAAGGAGATCAGATTAAGAATGCGGCCAAATGAGAAGGATATCATCCGCATATCGTAAAAAGAAAAGAGGTTTTGAGGGATAAGTAGTAAAAACTTCATTTTCAAGATTTTGCAAAACAAATTCTGCCAGCACGGCAGGAAGGAAGGAAACCATAGGGGTACCACCCATCTGCCGGTAAATGACTTCGTTAAATTTAAAGAAAGTTTTAGAGGCTGTGAGTTTAAGGGCTGATATAACTGCTTCAATTTCGGTTAAAGGGGGATGGGGAGTCAACAAATGTGAACGCTCCTCAATAAAGTTATGTGATGCATCGAGGGGGACGCTGGCATAGAGGGAAATGACATCCAAGGATGCGAGAATGAATGGCTTACTTTGGGTGCGAAGAAATTTAAGACGATGGATAACCTGGAGGGAACTGCTGACAGAGTATTGTGAAGAGTGCAGTAACGGGGATAAGTATGAGGCCAAAGTATTTTCAAGGGGATGGGTGGCTAATGAATGTGAAGATACCAAAGGTCGGATTGGGTGGAGTGGTTTGTGTGACTTAATTTTACCGAAGATCTCAGAGACCCTAGGTTCCTGTGGGGGATTCATATTATCGGAAATGCTTTTTGGTAGGGGTCCTAGATTTTTAAGTTTACTGATGGCTGTAATGCTTGAAGCTGTAGGATCATAGCGTACGATCTAATGCAGGATACCTTCAATAGCTTCCAGCATTTTTTGTTGGTACGTGGTTTCATCCAAGCTAACAATATTTTGTGATTTATCGCTGTTATAATGGGAAGAGCAGGATTTTTGCGCAATTGGGACAACTGATATTGCTCATCTCTAAAGCTGTTACAGGCAATGACTGAAGAAGACGAAACTTCATTGTTATAAGTTCTGTAATGCGGAGACGATGAATGTAACATGGTTAGATAATACAGACATCTGTTTGACGGTTTTGGATATCTTGTACCTTGCTTCATCATCTTGCTGCTCGGATGGTTATGACGTATAAGTCTTGTCTTACTTCTACGTTAATTTGAAACATCAAAATACTAAGAAATAGTTCCTAAATGAAAGAAACCTTAACGGCCAGACGAAACATGTAAACAACAGAAGTCACACTTACGGAAAAGATGCTTTATTCAGGATGTAGCAAACACATCGTAACATAGCATATTGCACTAAACTCTTCACACACCACACAACTCTTAACACAACGCTCTTTTCACAACGCCCCTTGCAATAATCAGTTTACAACCCAACGCTCCTTAAGAAACAATTTAGTCGTCGCTTTTATCTCTTGTTCTTATCAATATCAGGCATACGTCACGTGCATTCAACCTCAATTGTGTTGCCAAATATATTCGTTTGAGAGAAAAGATATTACGTTAAGAGTGAAGAATAACAAAATAAACTCAAGATTTACATAGGGAAGGAAACTAAAAAGGAAAGTTAATTTAGAATATACGTCACATGGTAATGCACTAAAATACTGTATGTTCCGTTTGTGGTACAAATATAAGTAAATTAGTTTGAGAGGAAGGATAGAAAAATTTGTAGCCACGAGATAAAGCTCTGTGCTGAATGTTATTGAGCTGATAGGAACTAAGATTAAGATATAGTTCAGCATTGCATTTTGTATTAGCTTGATAATGATAAATTGGAAGGCGACGCTCAATTTCGGAGGCAACCAGATGTCGTAGTTTATTAACATGCCAGCGTCTTGTAACATCGGATTCATGAGCGATGATAGCATGAAGCACAGTTAAATGTCTGTTGAACAAGATACATTTATACGATGTGCGAACCGAATCTCGATCAACGGCATTAGCTAGGCTGGTTGCTAGCGGATCTCATATACCTCTATGGGAGGAAACTCGGATCCTCACATCTTACGACAACAGATTCACAACTATTGTATTTTTGCCTGAAAGTTTTTTTATTTACCTTCTCAAGCAAAGGTGTTGCAACGACGATGTACCCTCATATATTTCCCAAATTTGGACTAAACGTTTGGAACGCTTTGGTTATAATCGTACTTTGAATATATTTTTCAACTAGACCATCCGATCAACTGGATTACTACCTTTCCCTATTGACTTCAACTTGTAATAGTTCTTTATATTATCCACCTTCCTCTAGTGTGTTTCTTCTGTAACGTTGCCTTCCAGTATGAGCATGCGTGATAATGCGTCATCACGCCCTTGTCACTGTATGCGTATATGTTGTGCTCGCATGAACAGGCTGTTCAGTATGTCCTGTACCTGATGAAGACCACATAGTGTTGACTGAAAGATCTTGTACTTTTAATTATTGTATTTTAAAGTATTGTTTTTAACTTGTATATGTTGTTTAACCCAAATAAAAGCCCAACGTTTACTGACGTTAAAAAAGGTCAGTTTCAAGTTTTTCTTATCGTGTTAATCGACAGACATTTATGCTTCGTTGTTGTTTCCCAAACACACGGAGAAACTTAAAGATTCCGATATGCCTTTCAAAACGAAAGTACAGCTAAGCAGCAACGTGATTTACACGAATGAAATGAAATCAAAAGGAAGGTTAAAATGACAAAATATGTCACAGCTGCCATCGGCTTTTTTAGGGTCAATGAACTGGTTACTTACAGCATGATCACCTACTTAACTTTCTTTTTCAATATCTGCTTTCATATTTCGTAAATTGTAAATTCCTTTTCCTAAATTTTACTTAATATTATCTAAGATTTTCCTCTGTTTAAGGGATAATACTTTTTAGCAAAACATTGAAGTGTATTTTACGCAACATGTTGACAACAGAGATTCTTCGGCAATTCACACATCGCTTCTGGCTCTTTTTTTATGAAATGGAGTATTAATGAATATTTCTACTTCACGTATTTCTTCTTTTTTTCTGAATTAATTTAAGTTCTTCATGTATATTTATGGCCACTTCTTTAACTGTATTTTTGATAAACTCTGCAACAGCGCTTTTGTATCCTGATGATTAATAATTTTATGCTTTTTATTCTCTCTCTTATTTAATCCAACAATGGCTTACGAATATTTCGTTCATAATTATGGAAATGGGGATGCTGATAAAAAACTGCACGTGTATGACAATTTTGCTGTTATTATTTACATAGTTCAGGAATTGCTCTATCTGTGGTTAAAAAATTCCCTTTTATTATCATAATTTGCTTTGCTTAATGTTGCCTCCTTTTTTCGCATTCTGATATCTTTAAAGAATTACCTTTGATATTTACCTGAATTTCGAAGTTGAATTTATTTCATTTGTTCTTTTTTTGTAATTATTCTTTCTTGCTTTATTATTCTGTCACCTATTTAGTTTGCAATAAATATTTGGGCTGCCTCAGCATCTCTAAGATTTTGCAATCTATTCACACGGATTTCTTTTTGCCCATCGCTTCATGTCTACATGAATCGTTGAAGCGTGTATTGCACCTTTCTTCACATTGAATTCCAAGATAATATTTTGCCAATTCTGTTGCGTTATGCACTGAAGAGCAATTGAATTAAAGACAGCTGGGCCGCCCGGTGGCGCAGTGGTCTAAGCGATGGTCTCTGATCATTTGTCCGAACGGGGTACGGGTTCGAATCCCGGTGAGGCATGGATGTTGCGTGTGTCTTACGGCACTGGTTCTCTCCCTTCCCTGGAACCAGTGACCCTAAATTAGGGATGGGCGACTACTTATAGCCCATTGAGTTGCTCACGGTGGTCGTTAAACCTCCAATCAAAGAAAAAAATACAGCTGGCGTTATGCAAATGTTGTGCTGTGGGAGGCCCTGTAAACGGAAACGACATGACGTATGCAGCGATCCGAAAATATAAGGAGTGATGCGACGGGAATCAGTAGGAGTCGAACGCAGTATGGGTAAGACGAAGGATTTAAGCGCATTTCATCGTGAGCAAATTGTCGGGGCCCGACGAATGGGTCACTCCACCTCGGAAGTCGTGCGGGCACTGGGATTTTAACGAGCCACTGTGTCACGGGTGCACCGTGACTGCATCGAATCCCATAAAAACATCCCTGCAAGGGCTAAGTGCCGTGGACAACAGCGTGTGGATGAGCGGGGTCATCGTCGGCTGGCTCGTATTGTAACAGCGGATATGTACCCGAATGGTTGAATGAACCCTCCACCGTTGTGACCTTGCTTCCTTGGCCATCTAGGTCACCATACCTCAATCCCATCGAGTACATCTGGGAGGCCATCGAGAGAGATGTTCGAGGCTCTGACCTCCCTCCATCAAATCTTCGTGAACTGTGGGAGCT
This sequence comes from Macrothele yani, assembly GCA_039090855.1. Lineage (NCBI taxonomy): Eukaryota > Metazoa > Arthropoda > Arachnida > Araneae > Macrothelidae > Macrothele > Macrothele yani. The sequence continues at coordinate 6,351,009 of CM077030.1, read as the reverse complement.
TGTTCAGGGGTCATGGATCCGTATGTCTTCCCAACGCTTCCGGTGTCTTGTCGAGTCTATGCCGAGACGAATCACCGCCGTCATCAGAGCGAAAGGTAGTGCTACACGTTACTAGACAGGTATCTCTAATTCAATTTCTCTTCAGTGTATCTGACATATCCTCATAATTCTGGGAGGTTATGATTTCTTTCGATTGGTCAACCTGTTAATGTCATTTTCAGGGAATTTTCACATTTTGTTTTAGCTTCAGTATTTTAAAATTTGGCAATATTGAATCTTTGTGTTCTCTTTTTGAAGCAGAGATAATTACAAATGATTTTATCTTTCAGCATAATCCTACCCAGAGAATGAGCTCTTTGAAAATATTTAAGATTTTGAATAAAATTTCTCAGTTTGTAGTTGGAAAGAACGTTAGCATTTTCATTAAAAGTTAGACCAACCGGAGATTTTGAACTGTTCCTATGAATATTTTTTTCATGATAGAAGCTCTGCCTATTCTTAAGGTTTAACAGTTGATAAATTCATTAATTTATCTCGACCGATATTGGTTTTTTCAAACAAATTCTCGTTTCTAACAACTTTTCAACAAAAATATCATTTCTAGTTTTTTTCCAAGAATCCCTGAAGTATCAAATATGGGCACTTCCTACAAAACTTCAAGAATTTTTTTAAAAACAGTACTTCGTTTCATCAGGAACCACTTCTGTTGGAGTACGGCCATAAACAAAACTTACAAGAAACAAATTTATTTTAACTCTAACCTTACTTTTGGTTCAATTTTAAACCTCAACAACTTTTTTAATAGCAATTTCGGCAACAACGTCATATACACTGAAGAGCAATTGAATTACAGATACCTGTCTAGTAACGTGTAGCACCACTTTTCGCCCTGATGACGGCGACGATTCGTCTCGGCATGGACTCGACAAGACACTGGAAGCGTTGGTAAGCCATACGGATCCACTACCCCTGAACAAGCTCCCACAGTTCACGAAGATTTGATGGAGGGAGGTCAGAGCCTCGAACATCTCTCTCGATGGCATCCAAGATGTGCTCGATGGGATTGAAGTCAGGTGACCTAGATGGCCAAGGAAGCGAGGGCACGTCGGTGGAGTGTTCATCCAACCATTCGGATACAATTCGGGAGCGATGGCACGGTGCATTGTCTTGTTGCAGGATGAGGTACCCAGTGGGATGTTGAAGACGCACAAACGAAAGCAAATGGTCGTCCAGGATATCCCGTTAACGTTGACCTGTGAGGGACGCTGTCACACCTACCAGGGGTCCCATTTCAGCCCACGTAAACAGTCCCCAGGCGAGAATACCACCCCCACCAGCTTGAAGAGTACCCTGCTGGCATTAAGGACCCATCGCTTCATGTGGTTTGCGCCGCACTCGTATCCTGCCATCCGAATGTACCAACGTGAATCTCGACTCATCAGTCCAGGCAACATTTTTCCACATGTCTAGGGTCAAGTGGCGATGTTCCCGCGTCCATGCTAATCTTTGCACCCTTTGATGTGCGGTCAGCAGCGGTACCATCGTGGGATGATGGCTTCTGTATCCCATAGCGAGGAGATAGTTCTGGATGGTGTGGCTGGTTTTTGTGCACCAGCTTTAAATTGCCGGGTAATGTCTTGTACTGTAGCCCGTCAATCCTCTGTTACAATCAGAGCTAGCCGACGATAACCTCGCTCATCCACACGCTGTTGTCCACGGCAGTTGGCCCTTGCAGGGATGGTTTAACCAGATTCGATGTACTCACGGTGCACCCGTGACACTGCGGCTCGTGAAAATCCCAGTGCCAGCACGACTTCCGAGATGGAGTGACCCATTCATCGGGCCCCGAAAATTTGGCCACGATCAAATGCGCTTCCATCCTCCGTCTTCCTCATACTGTATCCAACGCTTACTGATTCCCATCGCATCGCTCCTTATAATGTCGGATCGCTGCATACGTCATGTCGTTTCCGTTTACAGGGCCGCCCACAGCGCTACATTTGCATAACGCCAGCTGTTTCTAATTCAATTGCTCTTCAGTGTATATGAGGACCATTTTTTCAATATAAAACGAATACGTTTTCTTTATTTAAGATTTCTCTCCATTCTATCTGATCTTGGATTGCATTCAGATCAGCTTGATTTCTGTTCCTTTCACTGATATGCTCTTGAGGAGCATCTGAAAATTTTCGTAAGATGATGTTATAACGCAAGACTCAAATGAATATAAAATGCCTTTTTCATGGCGTAAATACAAACACTTTCCCAAGCTTCTGCACTGCTCTAGGAGGCTTCATATGGGCTTAAGTTTCAGAGCTTAGATCGCTATCAGACAACGCTAAAACAATTCGAAAATTTTGATACTTTAGAACAATCGGTTGTTCCATTCACATCAAAGTCCGTGATGAGATATCATGATCACGTAGCATGGGGGAAAACTATTGCTTGTTCCTTCGGTATTTGTTGAGAAGATTTCTACCGACATCTCACTGGTTCAAGGAAAAGCTTTCGTTCCACAGATACGGGTAATTTGGGACCAGTATTTTCCGTAGTGCTGTGTCAATGCAGTTTGTGTCAAGTGCTAGTCTTTTCATTCTGTTCCATAACGGGGTTGCTGCGTTTCGCATGTCTTCCCTGCATAGAGCAGTTGTTGTTTTCCCTCCTTTTGTGTCACCTTTATGTTCCTTGTTCTTTAGCAAAAGAGATATTTTTGACAACTCTACGTACGATTTTGTGTTGCCGTCTGGTTAGGCAAGGAGCGTATCGTAAATGCCCGCTCAGGTACATTTTTTTACTAGTGGCTTGCTTATTGGCGCAGTGTGGTGTAGATGTAATGACCCATTTATTCCATATACACTGGCGTGCAAAAATTAAGGACGAGACGGTTTTTCGAATATAACATCTTGCAGAAGTGCTCCACATCGATTGAAATCATACCATAAGATCTCCAAGATGTAAAAATATAGGACAAGTGAGCAAAACCGATCAAACAAGGATTCCAAAGGATACAAAGGCACTTTATTGAAAAGGTAGCTTCGAACACAACTGGACAGAAGACAGAAACGTCCATGTGACAGGCGGCTGCCAAGAAAAATCCAGTCGTTTCTAGGGGATATGATCACAGATGATGCGTTGCAGGATTTACAACGTCTGTCCATGCTGAGGACGAGGTTGTCAAGGAGCTGTTGAGGCATCGAGGCCCATTCCTCTTGTAGCTCCAATCGCAGCTGCGGAATCGTTCCTGGCGGCTGGTGACGTGCTGCCAAGCGTCTCCCGAGAAGGTCACACACGTGTTCGATTGGAGTTAGGTTAGGGGACCTTGCAGGCCAATCCATGCGTTGAACATTTTCACTCTCCAACAGCTCTGCGACAGCCACTCTACGATGAGGTGTAGCGTTGTCGTCCATGAAGAGGAACTCAGGACCCACAGCACCTCTAAACAGACGCACGTGAGGCAGAAGAACCTCGGTACAATAGCGGACACCGGTGACTGAACTTCCTTGGAAGATGTGGAAGTAAGTACGGCTGCCAAGCATGATACCGCCCCAAACGAGAACTCCGCCACCTCCAAACCGGTACCTTTCGATGATGTTGGAGGTGTGATTGTGTGTTCCCTGCTCTCTCCAGATGCGTATATGTCCAGAATCGCTCGTCAGACTAAATCGGCTCTCATCCGTAGAGAGAACTTGACCCCATTGCTGATGTGTCCAGTTCTTTTGTTCCTGGCACCACAGAAACCGCCGTCTCCGATGAACAGGCTTTAATCGAACGCACCGTACTGGTCGTCATGCAAATAGACCACCTTTGTGCAGCCTCCGGGCCACGGTAAAACGCGATAACGGACGTCCAGTTGTCTGTTGCAAATTGCTGAGCGTACACCGCCCGTGTGCTTTATACCCTTCCGACACTCCCCCACCCCCGCCGTGCTGCATATATGCGCATGCCCTACCGTACCGGTCCTTAGTCTAACACCTGGGTGGTCTTTCGATCCGTTCTGCCTGCTCGTTCCGCTGTTATGCTAATTTCTCCTCTTTGTCCTTAATTTTTGCACACCAGTGTATTAATGAGGTTTCTGAAGTGGAAAGGGAGTTTGGGTAAATATGTTATTGACCCACAATATTTGAAAGGAATATTAGGATTCCTGGATTTAGGCAATCAAACTCTTCATGAAATGATGTCTAATGTTTGTCTAGTGAACCAGCTGAAAATCCTTTGTCGATAATAGTTTCCATTTCCTAGCTTGTATTGTGAAAGAATTAACAAACGCTTTTCTAAACCATGCTCTGAAAACAGCTGTTTTGTACGACACCGGGCACAAGGACCTGGGATGGATAATGTTAGGTACAGCTGACGAGACGGCCATATTGTTTCTAGAAGAAAAGAACGTCCAAGATGCTCTAAGGTTCCGTTATTCTCTTGTTAGAGTGTAAAATTGACTGACTGGTGGGAGGATTTTTTTTTTTTTTGTAGAAAGTCTTTAAGCTTTGCTCTGCATGTTGCCACACAATGAAGATGGCATCCACATATCTGAACAAGGCTTTAGGTTATAAGGTATAATTAGAAAATATTTTGTCCTCCATCGGTCGCAATATGTCTTCTACTTGGATTTCGGAGATCGGTGAACGCACGGATAGTCCTGTGGTGTTTGTGCAGATCATTCCCGCAAAACCAAATTAATTGTTGGTGATGACCAAGTTTAAGGTTCTCCTTAATTCTTGTACTGGTTTTGTGGGGTTATTACGACCGCTAATATTATAGCCCCATCATACTACGTGAGTATGATTCTTCATTCAATAATTTTCACATGAACTCAGCAAGTGATTTGTATGGGATGTACCGAACTATCAAAATTTTTTAATTGTTTCAGCTTTGCCTGTTAACATTCCAAGCTGCTCTGAAAATTCAGCCCATGCAAAGCCTCTCAGCGGAGTGCAAAATCTCAACAAATATTGAGTGTTCATATTTTCGGTATTAAAGGAGATTTTAGACTCACATGTAAGTCTTGTATTATAATATGCTCATGGTGTCCAGTATTTGGTAATAGTGATGAGATTGTTAGACTCATGCTTAACTAACAACCAAATACCAGAATAGTTCTCTTCGATTTGTCCATCACCTTAAACTCATATGGTTAGGTCATCCTGCAGGTAACTAAGATATTCCATCGGTATAGCACTAAGGATCATTGGGAAGATTCAAAAATGCAAGCATTTACATTCGTTTGAATACATGAGGAAACAATAGGGAAATATTAAATATTTTGCGAAGGTTTACAAGTGTCTATGCAAAACAAAGTTGTATTATTAAGATAAAAAGGACCAATTCTGAAATCCCCATGATACACGCACAACACAACACAAGATGTTACTTTTTTTAATCCTGCATAAATTGATTAATTGATTAATTTCATTCCGTTTCATGGTTTAGGTACTTTAAAATATTATGATATACTTTCTCTTTTCTCAGGGATCAAGATATCGAGGCTCACAAAAAGGAACACGATAATGATTTCGGAACACATATACCTGGATAAGAGGAAGATAATTTATGCAACGCATCAGAGTGCAATCTGTTGCAGAAAATGTATGCAGGATGTTCTGGCAATATCAATCTTATATCTCTTGCGTTACTTATCCTTATGTTATGACATTTTGCTGTGTTAAGTACAACAAGAAGGAGAATAGAAGAACCACCGAAAAGGTTTGCTTTAGCGTAGACGCATGTCGATAATGCAGCTAAGATATGCATCATAATCCGCTTTTCAACAGTCGATTAATTCATGAAACTAGAGCCTTCACTTCCCATCTTTAGTGCAAAACATGAAATATCCTGATGTAAGCTTTGTAAATTAGTAAAGCATCTGATTTCACATAACCAAAAACCAATCGTGCTGATATCACCAAACTATGAACTGTCGTTTTATACACGATAAAAAATGACGAAAATGACATTTAAAAATCTTTATTGATAGGTTAAAACCAATTTCATGAGTACTTTCAATCCTACTTTATGACTATCCTCAGATGAAAAGAACACTACCTAGAGATCACACAGGTAAATATAACATACACATTGCCAGATTACCGTATACGCATGATTAAGGTTCAACACACTATTGACGTAAGCAATTAATGTCCTATTTTATTCACGGTGAAGGATAGGGTTGTGACGTCCAAACTGTATGAGTTTCTTCCACACTCCCGATACAGATAACGGAACCTCATAATTGCAGCACCAGTCCATATTCTTAAGAATTTGTGAATGCTGACTCTATCTAATAGAACATTAATTGCTTACTTCGATAGTGTGTTGAACTTTAATCATGCATATACGGTAATCTGGCAATATGTATGTTATATTAACCTGTGTGATCTCTAGGTCGTGTTCTTTACATCTGAGGATGGCCCTAAAGTAGGATTGAAAGTACTCATGAAATTGGTTTTAACTTATCATTAAAGGATTTTAAATGTCAATTTCGTCATTTTTATCGTGTATAAAACGGCATGTTCATAGTTTGGATCTGATTTAACATTGATTGGTTTATTTCGAGCATCTCGTAACATATAACTAACATATAAACTGTTTTCATTATGAACATCAAAGCTCGTAACGCACAACACGATAGACCCGATTTTTAAAACGAAAAGCGGTTATTTAAACGAAAAGCTGTAGTATTTCTTACTACTGACGTAAGTAACTGTAAGTTCTGAAGTTCAAGAAAAATTCTACATCACTTACATTCACATGATTTGACGTTACAGAACAATTTGTGTACGACGAGCACTGTTGTGTAGAAAATGAGCTCACTGGGTTTGAGGCTTTTAAGATTTGATTTGGGGCCATTAAAGTGGTTCCACCTAAAATCTCTGCGTTATGTTTCCAATGGTAAAACTTCTTTACATATTTTCTTCACAATTAATGCATTCCCAAGGATGAAAATTTCACATCGATAAAACTAACTTTAAGTTATAGCATGGGATACTTAATACTTGCTAAAACATCATCATCATCATCATCATCATCATTGTCAACGATTATCAATCCACTGCTGGACGAAGGTCTCCCCAAGTTTCTTCCACAACGGTCTGTCTTGTGCCAGTCTCCTCCATGTTACTCCCGCATACTTTCGAATTTCATCCACCCATCTCCCATGTAATCTTCTTCTGGGTCTTTTCCTGTCCCTTGGAATCCAAATTAAAATTTTGGCTGTCCATCGATGGTCTGTCCTTCTGGCAGAATGTCCAGCCCATTGCTATTTCAGGGATTTAACTCTGATCATGATGTCTTCCACTCTTGTCATTTTTCAGATCCTCGAGTTCCTCTTCTTATCTCTCCTGGTTACACCAAGCATGCACCTCTCCATGCTTCTCTGAGTTGTCTGCAGCCTTTGTATGTCTCTTTTAGTTAAGGTCCATGTCTCTGCAGCATACGTAAGCACTGGAAGGATGCATTGATCAAACACTTTTCTTTTAAGACATAATGGCATATTGCTCTTGAAAATTATGCTGTTTCTTCCAAAATCTCTCCAGGCAAGTTTTATACGCCGATTAATTTCTTCATCAATGTGAACCTCACTTGATATCTGCCGTCCGAGATAAACGTACCTATCTGTTATCTCCAGATTTTCTCCATCAATCGACAAATCTACATTTCTTGTAAAATCATTGCACATCGCTTTTGTCTTCTGAAAGTTCATTTTTAATCCCACTTGTTTACTCTTGTCAGCAAGTTCCTAAAACATAACCACAATTATACAAAAACACAATCACTTTTTTTTAGTAATGTTCCGACCTATTAATAGATGGTGCGACCTGCACATTGATGACGTCAGTAGACAAACAAATAATGGATTGCTTAATTATGGTTATGCTTTAGCAAGTATTAAGTATACCATGCTATAACTTAATGTTAGTTTTATCGATGTGGATATTTTCATCCTTAGGAATGCATTAACTGCAAAGAAAATATGTACGGAAGTTTTACCATTGGAAACATATGGCAGAGATTTTAAGTGGAACCACCTTAACTGAAAGTGAAACCCCAGGGTCGGACAAAACTGAAATTCTTACAGTGTATACAGACGACCGTGGAGGAAAATTATGATGCAAATGGGAAGAGAAATGGCAAATCCGCTTTGTCAAATGGTTAGCATACTCGGGCGCTGACCGGGAGGTGCGGATTCGGTTCCCGCTCCAGGAGGACAAAATTATCAGGTTTTTGGATTTTACCTGACTTACCATTCATGTCATATTTACACCAATAAACGGATTTAGAACTTCAAAATTTGTATTGTATGGTGTAATCCCGTATTTGATTCATTGAAATCACAAAAAGTTGATTTTGTGTGGCAGCAATATGTTTATCCGCAGAACGTCGGTCTAATAAGGTAAAGCTCTGACGCAGCACGAATCACTATTTGCGAAAGGGTTGCTTTACGTCGTAGTAAAAAGTCAAATTTTAATCGCTTATGTCAGTATCCTGAAAACAACAGTAGTGAAAAGTTAAGTTGCAATTCAGTAGGTACCTTTTTGAAATCACAGGAGTTTGTGGTGTGATTTAGCGAATATTAATCAACCTTTTTATTTCTTCGAAAAGTTATTGAAATAACAGTTAAAGCAGTCTAAATAAAACCTCCATTTGCTTCGGCTAAGTAAAGATTCGTGGAAGATTTCTGAAAATAGATTTTCATCATAAATAAATGGTGATTCTTATTCCGATCTTAATTCTATGAGGAGTTAGATTAGCCTCTCTAACTAAGCACACGAACATGAACTCTACTTGCGCTTCATGCACTTGTTTCTTTTATTTCCTCATATATTCGCTATTTACGCATTTCTTTTCTTTCTTTTCTCTTAAAGACACTTTCTTTACAGGTACTTTTTTCTTCTTTATGTTCCCTTTCCGTCTATTATTTACTTTTACTATTTCCTTTCTTTCCTTTCTGTTATCTTATCGTTTACTTTTTCTCGTGGTATTTCCCTTTGTTCTTTTTATTTTACTTTTTCTTTTATCGTACTGTTTATTATTAACTTATCCTATTTCTAACCTATCTTCTTCTTCACATTTGTTCTTTTATCTCTGTTCCCTGACGGTCTACCAAAAATATTTCCTTTCGTTTATTTCCTTTTTCTTTTACTTTTCGCTTTATTCTCATATTTGCTTGGGGTTCAAATCCCATTGCACTTAATGATTAGCAAACTAATTTCGTCTTCCTTTTTGCATGGCACCATTTTCTTCGGTTATTTTATTAATTCTTATTTCCTTAAAATATTTCATTTTCTCTTGTATTAGTTCATTTTTTCATTTATTCTGACGATTATATTTTTGCTAAATTTCTAGCGACAAATAATATTTTTAATTTTGAACTTCTCATAATGCTCTGCGAATTTCCAGGCCGCCATGAAGTGACAACTCTGGTATACAGTTTGAAACAGCCAATAGAATTAGCTATTTCAAACGGTAATACCTTTAAATATTTGGCGTAAATTTTTTACTTTCACTCTTTTGTTACTGTGTGTTTTATCACTTTATTTATTTTACATCTTTTTAAAAATATTTTTTTATTTATTTTGGAAATACTGATGGTGTGTTAGAGCTTTGTGAAACAATTAGTTTGATTGTTTATATTGGACAGAGAGACGCCGAATTACTCAGAGAGTTGGGTGCTTTACTAGATATGCAGTTGTGCGATCTATATAAAATAGGGTTATAGTAATTTGAATATGTCGAAGTCTGTGTACGAGATTTGTTACTGAGGTCATTATGATCAATGACTATAGTGTATGAGTTATCTGACGTTCCAGTAGAGGACGAAATAATGACGTGAAACTGTTCGTAAGCTACATTGTTGTTTCTGCCCCCTGGCCGTTTCATTACTGTTTTGACAAGTGTGATATTTGTTATGAAGTTCCTTACGGACACTAGCAGAGACACATATTGGTAAAATACGAAGTTAAGTACATTTAAAACATTTAAATTGCCGTATTTTCGACATATAAAAGACACTTTTTCTTCCAAGGTCCCAGCTTCGACTTGTATGCCACATCGACTTATCTATTGACTGGTGATTGAAATTTCTCAATGAATAATAAAATACATACTGTCTTAATTTCGGACTCGATTTCAGCACCCGAAACGCAATATTATGTCCGTAATAAACCATTCCGAAAGCGTACAAAATATTCCGTTCAAATAAAACTTGCTTAAAAGCTGCTGAGACGGATCTTTTCGTTTAATAGAAACGATTAAGATCGCTGTGACTGATTGAATGGCACCTATTGTACAGGATGTCCGTAGTCTTTTCTACATCACAAAAATTAATATAAAAAATCTGCGTAAGTAAAATGGTTGGCAATATAATGTAACAGCACTCATAAAGTTTTTTTTCTGATTTTTAAGTGAGCGCTACTGCTGAATAAGAGGAGCATTTCATCGATAATGGCTTCTATGCAAGAAAAAGCGGCGTACGTATTGTGGTTCCATGAGACCAACAAATCGGCGGTTACTGTTCAGCGTCATTTCAGAAAACAGTACAGACAATCAACGCCGGACCAATAAAGCATAAAAGCTTGGTAGGTAAAGTTTAAAGCGACAGGCGGTGTTGGAGATCGTCCCCAAGCGGGCCAAATACGGGTTACATAAGAAACAGCTGCAGCTGTTCAGCAGACATTTCTACGAAGCCCGAAGAAATCCATTCGTCGTGCTTCACTGAAAACCGGGATTCCCAGTGCCACGGTTCACAAAAGTTTACACAAACTTCTTCATCTGTATGCTTATTAGGTACAGATCGTTCACGATCTTCAGCCTGATGACCAACCTCGCCGTGCTGCATTTGCGACGGAGATGTTGCAGCGCATAGCTCATGATAGTGATTATATGCAGCGTGTATGTTTCTCAGAGGAAGTCACATTCCACGTCTCTGGTACAGTAAATAGGCACAACGTACGAATCTGAGGATCAGAAAATCCTCATTATGTAATCGAACAACAGACGGGTAGCCCGAAAGTGAACGTAATGTACGGCTTGGTGCATGACAGAATCATCGGTACCTTCTTTTTACCGAGCCCACGGTAACATCTGACGTGTACCTGGACATGCTGGAACTTTTTGTAGCACCTCAGTTGCATGCACTTCAACTTCGGTTATTTTCTAACAAGACGGTGCCCCACTACATTGGTCAATAATAGTTCGTGAGTTCCTGAATGCCACACTTCTGGACAGATGGTTTGGCCGCGACGGTCTCATGACATGGCCACTTCGATCGTCCGACATAATCCCTCTAGACTTTTTCCTGTGGGATTATGTAAAAGACCAAGTTTACTCTAGCAGTGTTTCGGCTGTCGGGTCGTTGAAGAGAAGAATAACGGACGTTATTGGTTCTGTCTCTGCTAAGATGTAAAATAAAGCATAACGTGAAATCTAAAATCACTTACATGCAGTGTTTCTTTCAGGCATACATCCGAGGGGGGGGGGGCAAGCCCTCCCTGAAAAAACAACCGTTCTCCTCCAACCCCGGAGACATTTTATATTACCGAGCTAAATGTTAATAAATTCAGGCTATGATGAAAAAGAAAGTTTCGTTTCTTTGGATGCTACCAATATTCCTCCAAATACATATTTTTTAATCCGTTCAAGTATTATAGTTTATTTTGCTAAAAAGTGGTTTAAGATGCATGCCATTCTTCAAAATACTATAAGTAGACTAATCATACCTTATAGTCAGGGAATCGCGATTCAGGGTCAGGAGTGTGTTGAATGCACTTTAATCGATAAAAATTTCAAGCCCGCCGAAACCAAGACCCACCCACCCCTGACCCCACCCCCTCCGTTTAGCTGAGAAAGTTTGTTTTTGAAATGCTTGAAGAAATTACTACATCAGGGACGCATACAGAATTTCTTTTAGGAGGGGGGAGGGGGTGACGAGAAATATAAGTTTTTGAAATCCACCGGAACAAAAATAAAGTTAATGAAAAATAGAAGAAATATTAAAGCATTTTTTTTCTAATGTACGTTGATGCATTTTTATTAAATTAAAACCTTATTTTTTATGTAAGTCGCAACCAAAAACGACAAGAAAAAAAAAAGAAACACTTTCTTGGGGCACGCCCCCCTGGCCCATCACTAAATACGCAACTGTACTTGTATATAATAATTACTTCGATATATGTAGATATAGTAGTTAAAAATATATTTATAGCAAGTGGAAAACTTGCCCCCTCAAATGTTCTATTTGCCCCTCCCCCGGTCAAAAAGTCCCGAAAGAAACACTGCTTAGATGTCCTGCTGGCCAAAAGTGGCGCCCAGTGGCGGCGGTGTATTGACACTGAAAAAAAAAACTTTACATGTGCACCATCATTGTCGTGCAATCCCTTTCTTGTACCTGTAATACATTTTTTATATTAATTTTTGTAATGTTGGGAAACACTTTATGGACACCCTGTACATTAACTGCATCCATTTTGCGATCCCTCCAAGAACTCGTGGATACCAATAGCATATGAAAGCCGCCTGATTACGATGGCTTCCTCTCATGTATCTCGCAAAACTTCTAAAAACATCGCTGGTTGATTTGCTGGTGACAATAGTGTCGACAATAGGCAGCACATGCGCTTTAAGAACAGCAATGGCAAGCGGCCAGCGATGACAGTCTGTTTTGTGTATGACAGTCTCTGAATTGTGTATCTCAACTAGAGGCGTAACTAGGAACTTCTGCGCCCGGGGTAAACCACAAAATATTGCGCTCCCATCTGTCTTTCTATTAGCAACACTCAAATAGCCACACAAATATGCTCAACAAAAACAGAATTAATGCACTACTCAACAAAACAGAATTAATATCACATGTATGTTGAAGGCACAATTAAACTGACTTCGCCAACAGGTTTGAAATAGCCACACAAATATGCTCAACAAAAACGGAATTAATGCACTACTCAACAAAACAGGATTAATATCACATGTATGCTGAAGGCACAATTAAACTGACCCCCAACCGGTTTGAAATAGCCACACAAATATGCTCAACAAAAACGGAATTAATGTACTACTCAACAAAACAGAATTAATATCACATGTATGTTAAAGGCACAATTAAACTGACCCCCAACCGGTTTGAAATAGCCACACAAATATGCTCAACAAAAACGGAATAAATGCACTACTCAACAAAACAGAATTAATATCACATGTATGTTGAAGGCACAATTAAACTGACTTCCCCAACCGGTTTGAAATAGCCACACAAATATGCTCAACAAAAACAGAATTAATGCACTACTCAACAAAACAGAATTAATATCACATGTATGCTGAAGGCACAATTAAACTGACTTCCCCAACCGGTTTGAAATAGCCACACAAATATGCTCAACAAAAACAGAATTAATGCACTACTCAACAAAACAGAATTAATATCAGATGTATGTTAAAGGCACAATTAAACTGACCCCCAACCGGTTTGAAATAGCCACACAAATATGCTCAACAAAAACGGAATAAATGCACTACTCAACAAAACAGAATTAATATCACATGTATGTTGAAGGCACAATTAAACTGACTTCCCCAACCGGCTTTCCCCAACCTGTTTGATTATCATCCTGCTGCTGTAGGATGATGCAACACCAACAGGAAGATGAGTAATATAGACAGTAGCTAACGCGATCGGCAGAAATCTAATACCAACAGGTGGTCTTAAACTTTTGCAAATAAGTGTAATATTTACCGAAACATTAAAAATACACTTACAGAATTTAAAAATACTAATGCTTAGCATCAAATAGAAGTCATCGCTTTTCAACGTTTATAAGTGAGTCACGGAAAAGGTTATTATCGGCCACCACCGGGAATCGAACCCCAGGGTCTCCCAGTTACGCGCCCGATATGCTTCCACTGCACCACAGCGGCCTCGAAATTCTCCAGACTCACAAACGACAAACTGGCAAACCACATGCAAGGGTTCTTTCTTTGGAGACCCGCACAATGCTGGGGATTCACCACAGATGAACAGCAGGAACTGAACAAATAACTAGAAGGCGAATGAATGATAAATACACAGTTCACGTGGACCAGGAACATCAAATAGAAGTCATCGCTTTTCTTTCTTGGGTTCGATTCCCGGTGGCGGCCGATGAGAATTTTTCCGTGACTCCCTTATTAACGTGGAAAAGCGATGATTTCTATTTGATTTTCCTGGTCCACGTCAACTGTGTATTTATCCCTAATGCTTAGGATCGACATCTATGAATGAAGATAAATAAATTGAGAAATGTAAATCATTCGACTTATGCCCCATATAGCTTATAAGTCGAAAAATACGGTACATGCAATTTAAAACTTAATCGCACACCACCTGTGACGAATGGAAGGAAATCAATGCCTCTGACCACGCGGCCGAAGGGACCGCCACACAAATTGTGATGTTTTTTATACTTTTCACTCTTTTCCATAATCCATTTTAAGATTTATCCATCTGTATCTTTCCATTATTCCCTGTCAAATGTTTATCTTTTATCTGCTGTCTATTTCCTTTATTCCATGTCTGAATGCTATTCCATTTTTGTAATTCTCCAACACATTTTCGTTATATCATGTCTAGCTATTATCTTTTCGTTTCGACGTTTTAGAGATCTGGTTTCGTCATACTTACTCTTAATATGTGAACTAGTGATGCCCATTGGATTTCTTGAATAGATTATAATTAAATCGAATTTTTAAGACTAAATAACCTATCAAGACATTTAGTTAAAATCAAATAGCAACGTTTATCGTAATTTTAGATTGGATTCCAAGGGACAGGAAAAGACCCAGTAGAAGACCACATGGGAGATGGGTGGATGAAATTCGAAAGTTTGCGAGAGTAACATGGAAGAGACTGGCACAAGACAGACCGTTGTGGAAGAAGCTTGGAGATACCTTCATCCAGCAGTGGATTGATAATAGTTGACAATGATAATGATGATGATTCACATATAAATATTTATTTCAACGTCTACTATAGTTTCGCAGAGCGTTTGGCTCAGCTTCATCAAGACAAATGGAGCAAAAACATTGAAGTCATTTTGGCATCATCAGAGTTCAGGTGGTCACGGATTTTGGTGAGCTGTTTACACGCGCTTGAAAGAAAGGGAGTAGATATCATGTCGTTGACGAGCAGTGAAGAATTGCGGCATATGTGAAAAACTTCTAATATATTAAGCTTGATAGTAAGGTTTATCAATGAGCATAGCGTTTCCAAACAAATATTTATGATGATTTCCGTGACAATGTTGAGCTATAGGCGATTCTTCAGTTCACAGTTCCGAACGTAAGTCATGTGTTCCTTCACATGGAAACTTAAAGCCCTGCAGATCTCTCCTTACACCTTATATTGCAGTATATATGAAAGTCCACATTCATAAGGGATCTGCTAAATTCTCCAGGAATTTATGCCTTATAAACAAAGTGAATTTTTACGGATCAAAAGACTATGTCGAAGACATAAATTCCTGAGAAATTTATTAAATCCCTTGTGAAAGTAAACTTTCATGGGTAAGACAGACTCGCAGGGTTTTAAGTTTCCGTGTGAAGGAACAACAGACTGACGTACAGAACTATGAACTGAAGAAGTCGCTTATAGCATAACACTGCCACGAAAATAACCATTAAATTTTGTTTCAAAACGCTGTGCTTATTGATAAACCTGACTCGACTATTAAGCTTAATATATTGGAAGCTTTCCACGTATACCGTAATTCTTCACTGCTGGTCAACCACATGATATCTACTCCATTTCTTTCAAGCGCGTGGAAACAACTCACTAAAATCCGTGACTGTCAGAACTTTAACTATGTTACAATGATTTGAATGTTTACTCTCCATTTATCCTGATGAAGCCAAGCAATACGCTCTACGAAGCTATAGTAGACGTTAAAATAAATATTTCATTTTGAATAAACGTGGCTGTTTCATTTTATCTCAACATTACAAGTTTTGTAGTCATAAAAATATTAAGACATTTAGTCTCAATTTAAGTAAGTTAAATGCCCTCTCAAAATAAGAGTCAGATCTTTTTCAATTTTCGTTAAGTTTAATCGAATGCAATTTCCTATAAAAACATAAACTGAAGGAGAAAAACCTTTTATAAACGCGATAAGAAAACTATATTCCTGACATTTTCTCGTTTCGTATGTCATTAGCATTTTGCCACATTCTGTGGGGAATCCAATCATTTCATGCTTCGAAACACGGTCCCTAAATAATAACGAGAGACTTTTAACCAAAAATTTGAATATTTCATGATAAACTGAATTTACGTTTTTGACGCAAATATCGTTTTCTTTGGCAAGAATCCAAAAGAAAAAAAAAATTGAAGAACACCACTAATGACGTTATAATATTCTCTAGGGTAAAGATTATTTTGGCGAATGCTCGATGTTTCCAGATTCCTGCATATAAGCGATCTGCTTTACGAAATTAGTCTGAAAAATATGTATTATGATAAATGACGAAATCTTCTTGGGATGTTTGATGTTTCATACTATGTTGTTCTGAGAGGGAAAAGTCGAAGTGCGGGAATAATTGTTTCAGTGCAAAGTGATTGCTTTATTAATTTTCGTTTACTCGTTTTGCTGTTCGGCTAAAGTAACCGTTAAATAATGAGTGATATTCTTTGAAAACAGGAACAGGTAAGTTTGTATGTATTAATATTAATTGTTTACATCACCGTCAACGCACATCTTTAGCGTTTCTGAAATGGAAAATGATATTTTCTCACCTAATCCTCCTGGGAATATAAAGTGACAGGAAAAATCATTTCCATTAACTTTCACTTATTACAAAATGTAAATTCGCCCAACAATTCCACTGAGACACAAACACAAGAAAGCAATTTTTTTTACCTAAAAAATAAACCAGGGGGCACGCGTTCTCAATTTATTAATATTAACAAAACAAGAAAGGTGACACCGAATTTTCGGGTGTAATAAGCATGTCTTTTGATTCCGTTCTGACGCGAATTAAATTTATCAGAGCTGTTCAAAGTCTACGGAACCGGTATGGAAAACAGACCGAAGAAAGAAGTTTCTTAATCAGGCTTTTAATTCCGCTAATATTGCTGGAATCGTGAACTTATACCCTCTGGTTGCAGACTGGTTGTTAAGAAAAGTTTATAATTATATGAGAAACATTTAGCAGCAGAAACTCTCTCCAACAAAGAAAGCATTTTTCAAATCGGACTCTTAGAAGCAGAGATATCGACAAATATGAGATATGCATCTACGCCCCCTGTCGGAAAAAAACATGCATTATTTTAAAAAGAAAGTATTCTCAAAAGGTTTGTTCCATGTGAGCAGTATAGGTCCAGGAAATAATTTTTTCAGTCGAGTTTTCAGGAGCACAGATTTTGCTGGAACTACATAACAAGCAGAAATTAACACTTATGACCTCTGGCGGCCAAACCATTCTTTACCAAATATTAGAAATTATACGAAAAACATTTCCCATTAGGAGCTTCATGCGATACGGGAAGAAATTTTCTAATCGGAGTTTAAAAAGCAGAAATATCGGGGAAAACGCAATTTACCTTCACGCCCCCTAGCGGAAAGTATATGAGTTACTTGAAAATTTTGAAATTATATGAAACGCATATTGCACCGGAAACGCCTTCCAACAGTGAAGGAATTTTTCAAATCGGACTCTTAGAAGTAGAGATATTGACAAAAGTAAGGTATGAATCTACGCCCCTGGCGGAGAAACCGTGAAATATTTTAAGAAGAAAATATACCGAAAAGGTTTATTGCCGCGAATGGTATCGGTTCACGAACGGATTTTTTCAATCGAGATTTTGTGACAAATACATCAGAAGCAGAAATTAAAATTTACTCGCCCTGGTGGCCAAAGTATTCTTTACCAAAAATTATAAATTATCTGCAAAAGATTTCCCATGAGGAGCTGTAGCCGATGTAGAAAAAAATTCAATTCGGAGTTTTGGAATTAGAGATATGGGGGAAAATGCAATTTATTTTTACGTCCCCTAGCGGAAAATCTATGCTTAACTTGTAAAAATGACTATACCTAAAATACTCTTCGGCAAAAATGGAATCGAAAGGTAAAATAATTTTTTCAATCGGATGCTTAGAAGCAAATATATGGAATAAAATGTATTTTGAATTCGATATCATGTGCATTTACGCCCTCTATCGGCGAAACTGTACATCGTAAAAAAAAAAAAAAAGAAAGAAATGATCATCTTTCTCATATTTCAAGCTTCCCAACGCAAAAAAAAAAAAAAAAAAAAAAAAACAGTTTCAAATCGGACTAATAGTTGCAGAGATATGGTGTCAACAGACGGCGGACAGATAGACGGACGGACGAACAAACCGATAACATAAGCACGATCTTTTTTTACAAAAGACGTGCTAAAAAAGTCGAAGTTGTGGAATGATTATACGATTATTTGCATACAATACTAATGGATGTCTCTCTGGAGCAAGTGGCCCTAAATTAGGGACGAGCGACTACTGTAGCCCATTGAGTTGCTCACGGTGGTCGTTAAGCCTCCAATCAAAATAAAAATGCCTCTAAACCTATAACTCTGGATAAATAAGCGACTACTATCCCGGTGATATAATTTAACCAGTTCTATCCCGATCGAATAATTTTGGGGAGAAAGGCCAGAAACTGTTATGATTTTTCCTCTTGCAATGAAGTTTCGAAATTTTCTGATTTAATAACTGATCTCACTAAAACTATCTCGCAGAAACAAAATCAAACAGCAAAAATATAATTTATGGATTATATATCCCATTAGCCTCCTTTCAATGGTTTATAAAATCTAACGTTCCTTCACATCGCTTGAAGGTAACACTGGACATGGCTCAACCGAAGGAACAAGGTGGATTCAGGAGTGTCTACAGCACCATAGATCATATCATGTACTGAGAGAACTAATTGAAAGGACGAGAGAGTATGCATTCCTATTATGCATTGCCTTTATTCATTATGAAAAGGACTTTGGGTCCGTGAACCCATCAGCAGTTACAATGGCTTTGAAATCCTGCGGTACTGAACATGCTTACATTAGAATTATTAATAACATCTATGACGAAAACGCGAGAGCAAGGGTTCAGATGTTTGAGGATACAGCACCAATAAAATTTTTAAGGTAGTGAGATAAAGTGACACCATATCACTCAAGCTCTTTAATGCCATATTGCAAAATGTCTTTCAATCATTGAACTGGGAAAACAAGGATATAACAATTACTGGAGATTACATAACTCTTCTTCGTTTTGCTGATGACGTAATCATTTTCGAAACTATCCCTCCAGTGCAGAGTATGATACAGGAACTTGCTGACAAGAGTAAAGAAGTGGGATTAAAAGTGAACTTTCAGAAGACAAAAGTGATGTACAGTGTTTTTACAAGAAATAAAGATTTTGTGGTTGATGAGGAAAAGCTCGATGTAGCAGATACCTAAATTTACCTAAGATAACAGATGTGAAACAAGGGTCACATTGATGAGGAAATTATTCGACGTATACAACTTAGCTGGAGAGCTCTTGGAAGAAACAGTACAATTTTCAAGATCAATATGCCATTATGTCTTAGAGCAAAAGTGTCTAATCAATGGATCCTTTCAGTTCTTACGTATGGATCAGAGATATGAACCTTAACTAAACAAGTTAGTAAAATCATGCAACGCATTGATTATGATTCGCTTTTCAACATACCAGAAATCATTACTCAGGTTATGAGGATAATGGCTGTGGAATAAATTTCGCTCCTGTGTCCGAACCTTTGACCCCATTTCGATTATATTAAATAGAATCGGTTAAGTATGCCTCCGGGACAATATACTAAAGTTTTGTCGTTCAATATCACTTTATTAGACAACTAATAGTGTACAATAAAACGGGGGCATATAACATGGGCAAAAGGCCAAAAAAGACGAAGACGAAATCACAGGCTTACACTTGAGGCATTGAAGAGAACAAAACATAAGAAAAAAGAACTATGGGCGCGCAGGCCACTCTCTCAGAGAGATATTTTGAGGAACATGAAATACACAGGACATTAAGCATGGCAAAAGTCAAGCAGGAGTCTAAGGGCTCACACTCTGGAAGATACTGGAATAATAAGGAACTGGTGTTAGCGAATATTGTTAGGAGAAGTCTGGATATTTATACATAGCACATTTCACCAACGCTCATAAGCGCGGTAATAATCACCATAAGAAGGAAAGTCTTGTTGTGAAGGAGGATATGGACCAAGAGGCTTACGCCGCCGTCGGGAACGTCGAGCCGTAGAAGATGTACAAGTATGGGAAGTACTATCAGCAGAAGTCCAGAGAAGGCAACAATGGAGAATGATGAAGCACAGGTGAAGGAGAACTGGCAGGAATAATCGATGAGGCAGGAACAGTGACTGAAGCTGATGGAAGGACGACAGGAACGGCTGTAGAGGAAGGTGACCCGTCAGAAGGCTAATGAGCACACTGTGAGTCGGAGAATGCAGGTTCAATGGAAATGACAAGAGTTGCTGGGAGTGACGAACTCACAGAGACGATTGGCATGAGAGAGCTGATAATAGGCGGAGTAGGATCTTCGTCCGGCGACTCAGGAGTTAGCGAAGCAAAAGTGTCTAGAGAAAAAGGTCAAATGGAGACATCAACAGAAGACAATTGCAAACCAGAAGACACTACAAGGCTGTCAGTGAAGGGCCCTGTAGAAAAGAGACTTGCTGGAAGGGAACACGGTGGTGAACATAAAGTTGTAACAGGAACATCTAAAAGTGAGGACTGGAGGGGACGAGAAGGAGACGAAGCAACATCAGCCGTTGGTAAAGGAAAATGAGATGACGTAGAATCTGGAGGCACAGAAACAGATAAGTTGCACTGGGGCGGTGAGGAAGCTGGAAATAAAAGGCAACTGGCAGGCGCTGGGTCCTTGGAGATGAAGAGAGGAACCATAGAAGTAGAGACCGCACTCGAACGAGGAGACAATGAACAGACAGGAGCAGGAGATGAAGGCGGAGAGGGTGACGGAGGGCAATTCAACAAGATCTGGGCGGAAGACGGACTCGATGGAGGCGTGCAAAGTGGTGTAGTAGTAACAGAAGGGAGAACATCCAGGAGAGCTGTCGGTAGTAGATGACCAGGAAAAATATTCTCCGGAGAAACACGTGAAGTAGAAGAATCAAGGGCCGGGAACAAATCACTCGAAACCAGAAGCTGCGAATATGTATAAGGAAAAGTCGACAAAGATATGGTTGATAAAAAGAAGTCACACGATTCTGGCAAGGCAGAATGGCGAATGGAAGTCGAAAAATTCCGAGTTGGACAAGAAGAACTATGATGACCGGGCAGTTTGCAAGAAAAACAATGATAGGCGGTAAAAACATTGACAGTGCGAGTGTGTAGACCGCAGATAACTTGGATAGCTGTTGGACAGGAAACAATGGGCTGTTCGTCAGGAAAAACGACGAGAGCTTGACGTCGAAAACTATAATAGGGACGATTCCCTTGATCGTCTGAAGCAGTAGGCAAAGTCTTAATAGGGCCAATAACTAAACCGCATTGAGAAAGCAAAGCATACAGTAAATCGTTGGAGAGTACAGGAGGAACTGTAGATAAACTAGCAAGAGTAGGGCAAGGAGCAAGAGGAATTGCGAACAAACTTTGGTCGCCAACTGAAATTGGAGAAGAAAGAGTCAGCTCAAATTGAGCGGGATTAGGAAAATAAACCAACACCGAACGAGGCTTTCGTGCGATGTGCGTGACGACATCAGGTGGAACAATCTGATGGAGTGCTGAAGTGTAAGCTGTAAGTTTAGTATGTGGAAGCGCGGAATATTTTATTCCGAGAGCTAAAGAAGCGAAGAAAGACTTCCTCGGTGACGAGAACTCTAATAAATGAGCTGTTAAAACGGAGCTGGTACGAGAAAATCGGAAGCCCAAGGCAGTTGAGAGAGGATCCGAGGGGAAAGCAGTGACTGCGGGCGAAGAGAGATGAGTTGAACTGTCAAGTAGTACATCCGGAGGAGGCATCAGTAGTCGAAGAAAAGCAGTAGACATAGTACAAATCAGAAACTGTAAAGCAAAGCAGCACAATCTCGAGAGCATAAGACGATGGAGATGGCAAAAGGCACGTAAAGAAGGCGGACGATGGGAAGATGCGAGGTAATGACGCTACTGGAAGATCGGCGAGAGACAGAAGGAGCACAGTAACGATGACGTCACCCAAGGACCACTATCAGAGGGTGACGTAAACGGGAAGGCGTGTAGATAACAGGAAGATAAGCACAGAAGGCAACTGAATAGAATGCTGGTGAAAAGACAGAAGGAAGTCAAGGCAAATTACGATGGGCAGATGTAAACATACCCACCGAGATGAAAAATGAAGGAATATCGGTATGAAATTCACTTACTGGTGCTGAAATGTAGCTTGGAAGATTGCTGGCAGCCTATTACTTGAACAGGGTATATAGTAAAGGAACAGCAGGCACTGGAACATGTACTTGGGCGCACACTTCAGAAACGCAGTAGGGCGTGGTCGGCAGATAATATTATAATAAAATTCAAAGTAAATATGTACTTTCCGACTCAGAAAAGTCGGGAGCAATGGGCGCCTAGACCGAGCAAACAGGCCGAAAACTGAGGAGCTCGAGAGGCCACGTCCAACTACAGTTTTATCACAATCGAAGCATTTCTAGTTATATGGATAATGGCTGTGGAATGGATCCCGCTCCTATGTCCTTACCTTTCACCCCATTTCGACGATATTCAACAGAGCCTGTGCAGTATAACTCCGGAACAACATGTTAAAGTTTTGTCGCAATCGCAGCGTTTTTACATAAGTCATGACGCATAAGGGCAATGGAATGGATCCCGCTCCTATATCCTGACCTTTGACTACATTTCGTCAATTTTCCATAGGTTTTGTCTCCAGGTGGTCCTCTACCAAATACTAAAATTTCAGCAAAATCGAATCATTTTTTACGTGAGTTATCGTGCGGACGGACGACAGACAGACAGACTGACGGACAAAGTTGGAACATATACGCTTCTTCAACCTACGGTTGGAAAGCGTAAAAAAGACGTACAAATGCTAAAAGAAGCTTGGAGAGATGCATGTTTGGTATAACCAGGAAAGATAAGAAGCGGAGCTTGCGGTTAAGGAAAGTGACAAGTGTGGAAGTCATTTCGATCAGAGTAAAATCCCTGAAATGGCAATGGGCTGGACATGTTGCCAGAAGAACGGACTACCAATGGACAGCCGAAGTTTTAGATTGTATTCCACATGGGAGATGGATAGATAAAATTCGAAAGCATGCGGGAGTAGCATGGAGGAGACATTATCAAGACAGACAATTGTGGAAGAAGCTTGGGGTGCTCTTCATCCAGCAGTGAATTGGCAATGGTTGACAATGATGATGATGATATCAGTATAGCATCTCAACAGATGTTACACGAACATCTGTTGCTTTTTTTAATATCGTAAACACCGAAACGAATTCACATCATGCAGAAATTTCAGCTATTAGGTAACATGAAGAACAATTAATGAACAATAACTTCCTTATGTACCGGGTGATCCAAAAGTCTTGCACATCTTGAAAACGTAATAACTCATGGAGTTTTGAGAGTAGAGCAATGCGGTTTCCGTAGAAATGATCAGAATGACATCGGGTTTTTTATGAAATCACATAAATGTTTACTCATTTTACTTACATTTTTCATCGCCAGATGGCGCAATATGCGAACAGGTCTGGGATAGTGGGTATAAAAGCAGCAGCTGGCAAGCAACCACCAGTCACAGCAGTCCGTGTCAGTATGCTGTCATTACCGGACAAAGCGCTTTTGGTGAAATTGTTCTATTGCAACGCTGATTGTGTGAGTGCTGCGTTGAGAGCCTACCGGTCACTGAAAGGTGATCGCAGTGGGAAATGACCGATGGAAAGTGCTGCGCTGCGGCTAATGATGAAAACATTCGAGAAAACGGGATCTTTGGCAGCACGCCCACGAAGTAGTAGACCACGAACACGTGCTGCTGCAGCAGAGACGATTACGCAGGAAATGGATGTGAATGCAACGTCACCCGCACATGGCGACTCCAGTGCTTGCCATGTATTTTGGCAAACAGTCATTCCATACGGGACTGTATGGCGAATACTACGACGGATTCTTCACAAATATCCGTACAAACTGCAACGGCATCACGAACTGCAAGCTAGCGATTACGTGCAGCTTCAGGAGTTCGCAGCATGGTTTTTTCGACAAATGGATGTCGACGAAGAACTGGCTGATGAACGTTTTATGGACTGATGAGGCACACTTTTCCCTAAACGGAGCAGTAAACACGCACAACTGCTGCATATGGGCCACGGAACATCCCCGAGCAGTCGTTGAAGCGCCACTCCATCAGCCGAAAGTGACAGTGTGGTGTGGATTCACGGCTTCCTTCATTATCGGTCCTTTTTTTATTTGAAGAGGTCCGCGGCACCTCCTTCGAAACCGTTTCAGTGACAGGTGAACGTCATGCGAACATGTTACGAACGTAGGTTATGCCTAGCTTGCAAGAGCGGGATGCAGTGAATCTGTGCATCATTGCATCAGGATGGAGTACCACCCCACATCGCACGTTCCGTTAAGCAACTGCTGCAAGAGACGTTTGGCGCAAATCGTGTATTGAGCAGATACTTTCCGAAGACCTGGCCTCCTCAGTCACCAGACCTGACACCCTGCGATTTCTGGCTCTAGGGTTACCTAAAATCACAAGTGTACAGATGTCACCCTACTTCATTGGACATAATGAACGATGCCATTCGACACCACTGGACATGCTCTTCAATGCCGTCCACGGTGCTACAATCAGGTGTCTATTTTTCTCGACACTACCAACCTGTGGTTGCTGCGCCATCTGGCGATGAAAACTGTAGGTAAAATTAGTAAACATTTATGTGATTTCATAAAAAAAACCCGATGTCATTCTGATCATTTCTACGCAAACCGCGTTGCCCTACTCTCAAAATTCCGCGAGTTACTACGTTTTCAAAATGTGCAAGACTTTTGGATCACCCGGTATTTAGTGTCAGTAGCCTTCGTTCAAATCAATCAAAACTTATTTACTGACAATTATAACCACACTTAAAATCTGTCGGTGGAGAACGTGGGCTAAGCTATGGCTGTGTGACACGTAATATAATATATTAGAAGCTTTTGGTAGGGTAGTAGAGCCTTTACGACAAACATAAGTTAAATGTTTTTGTTTTTCATTCTGCCACTGGCCATTTACGTTCTTATCTGGCAGCATAATGCGTATGTATGTCTTAAAAAGTTCTTCCTTAATGCATTCGTATGAGGTTCACTGCTGCCATTCGCTTTCTCCCATTTGCGTTTAATGATTTCCTTTCCATTACAGATAATCCAATTAGCCGTAATGTGACGACAGAACTGTTCACCCTTCCTATGCTTCAGATTGGAGATGGCAATTATTAACTCCTTGAGAGCCAAGACTTGTCTTGATCGCAGCACATAAATTTTTGTCAATACAAATTAGAGGAGTCTAACACACACATACACAGTCGAGTCACATTATTGTGACCACCTCTTGCTTTTGACATCAAGAGCGCGTAGCCAATCAAAGAAGGCGCGTGTCGTGAGCTGGGTTGGAGGGTATATAAAGTGTGCTGTAGGCATTCTGAAAACACGTTGCTGTCATGGATAAAAGGAGCGATTTATCAACTTTGCAAAAAGGGATGATTATCCGCTTTCAGATCAAGTGTGGCAGTATTTGTGAAACAGCGCAGTTTGTGAACCGTTCGCTTGCTGCTGTGGTTAAAGTGTATCGTGATTGGAGAAATGGCACCATTGCGAATAAGCGAGTGGAAATTGAGGAGCACCACCTGCCATTGATGTGAGAGGTGAACGTCGGATGCGAAGATACGTAAAAGCCGATCGACATGCTACAGAGCAGCAACTCACTGGCCGAATGAACCAGGGGGCTACCGGAAGTGTGTCTAAAACGACACCAGCGAACCGTGCTGCGCATGGGGCTCCGATACAGACGGATTGTCACTGAACCTATGATATCGAAGGTGCATCGGCAGAAAAGGCTTACATTTGCACGGCAGTACCGGAATCGGACCTCCGTTGATTGACAAAGGATTGCTTTCTCTGATGAGTCATGTTTTCTGTTTCATCGAACGGGTGGGCGTTGGCGTATAAGGCGAGAAACATCGGAGAGCAAACGATCATCAACCATTGCTGGAAGAACACAAGCTGGTGGGGGCAGCGTTATGGACAGGGGAATGTTTTGGTGGCATTCTCAAGGACCACTCATACCTGTGGAAGGCCCTAAGGACCGAATTCGTTATGAATCCATTCTTGTAGACCATGTACACCCATACATGCTGATTGTCTTCCCTCGGGCAGATGGGATCTTCCACCACGACAATGAGCTGTCTCACCCAACTAGAAATGTCCGAGAGTGGTTGGAAGAGCACGACGAAGACTTCAAAGTACTTCCCTGTCCCCCTTATTCCGCAGACTTAAACCCGATTGAGTATCTATGGTACCACCTCGATCGTGTTGTTCGCTTTATGGATCCTCCACCGCGCAATTTCCAGCAGCTGTCAAATGCACTGCAGTCAGCATGGCTCCATATACCTGTGAACACTTTCCATCACCTTACTGAGTCACTCCCAGCCCATCTAGCTGCTGTCGGCTGTTACTGTGGATATTAGCTGGTGGTCACAATAATGTGACTCGACCGTGTGTATACACAGTACACACACAACATCATTATTATCAGCAGTAGCAGCAGCCATTATGGCTTTGAAATCCTGCTGTATTGAAGATGCTTACATTAGAATTGCTAATATCTATGAAAGTGCAAGTGCAAAGTTTTGGATATTTGAGGATACAGCACAAATAAAAATTGTAAAGGGAGTGAGACAAGGTGACACCATATCTCCCAAACTCTTCAATGCCACATTGCAAAGTGTCTATCAATCATTGAACTGCGAAAGCAAGGGCATAAAGATTAATAGAGATTATTTGGCTCACCATCGTTTTGCTGATGGCGATATCATTTTTGGAACTACGCCTGTGGAGCTTCATGGTGTGATTCAGGAACTTGCTGGCGAGAGTAGGAAAATGGGATTAAAAATGGACTTTCAGAAAACAAAATTGGTGTACAATGCTTTTACAATGCATGAAGATTTTGTGATTGATTGATAAAAGCTGGAGATAACCGATACCTACATTTACCTTGGACAGCATATATCAAGCGAGGGTCACATAGATGGAGAAATCAGTCGGCGTATAAAACTGGTATGGAGAGCTTTCGGAAGAAACAGTACAGTTTTTAAGAGCAATGTGTCATTATGTCTTAGAACAAAAGTGTTTGATCAATGCATCCTTCCAACTCTTACGTACGGAGCAGAGACGTTTACCTTAACTGAAATACAAAGGCTGCAGAGAACTAAATGAAACCTGGAGAGCTACATACTTGGTGTAACCAGGAAAGATAGGAAATGAAACTTGTGGGTGAGGAAAATGAAAAGAGTGGAAGACATCATGATCAGAGTAAAATCCGTGAAATGGCAATGGGCTTCACACGCTGCCAGAAGAACGGAGCGTTGATGGAGAACTTAAATTTTAGATTGGATTTCAAGGGACAGAGAATTGGATTTCAAGAGACAGAAAAGACCAAGGTGAATACCACATGCAAACTTGATGGAAGAAATTCGAAATTATGCTGGAGTAACATGGAGGAGACAGGCTCATGTAGACTGGAAGCATCGAGCAATGTACACAGTGAAGAGTACACCAAACTGAGCAAGTTCAAAGCGCTTATAGCTGGATATAAATCCGTTCAGTTGGTGGGGTAATACAGTACATACAAATCGCAAACCTTTCGCTCTCCACTGGAACGCTTTGCAGGCAGTGGTCACATACGTCAAATGTAAAGCATTTTATGAAAAAGAATAAAAATATCAAGTCCAACTTGCGAGTTTCTTTTTATCATTATTTCACGGTATTGTTCTGTCTCTTATTTTAGGAACAGATAGCTCTTTCATATGGCCATGTTGACTGACCGCCATCAAAAACCTGCCTTCAGTGGGCACAGAAATACCGTGATTAGAATCAATATGGAAAAGGAGTCATCTTTTACGTCGATTTCAGTATTCAGCTTCAACACAGCGATGGACTGATCCCTGTATAATGTAGTGCGGTAAACACCTATAACCAGACTGTGTTATTGACCGGAAATAGGCTGTTTAAATGAACAATCTGGTATGAGAAATGTTCTCATGGACTTCACTGGGTCTCTTCATCTACACTGAGCACAACCGTTCCTCTAGATGCATCTAGGCATTGTTCCGGAACAAATGTTGTCCTACGTTATGAAGATGTATCCGGATGGAACTGGATTCCTTTCATATTGTATGCTTGCCTAACAGTCGGATTCTCCCGATTTGAATTCCATCGGACATTTATGGAATGCTGCATTCTCAAGTCCACGTTACTGACGTCGAATGTCGATACGTCATTCAGTTCATCTGGCGCAGAATACCTCAGGGCACATTCGGCGACACAATGAGGCGTTGCCACGTCGACTATGAGCCGTTATCTTTGTAAAATACTGCACAGCACGCTATTAGGTTAGCGGCTGTAGTTTACGGCTGATAAGTGTATATGCAGGAATCTCCTAAATGCCGCTTCCAATATGAGAATGCAACTTTCGACCAGTAATTCAAATATTAAGAAGGTCTGCCAAGAAAAGATGAAAACACACTATTCTCACTGAAAATTCATGATGAAACTGATTTTAATTTTTGAGTTTTATTATTTGTCTGTATGAGATGGGATTTTTCAGTGTTGTCTCCTGTTTTGCTTCTTTTCTTATCTTTAATCATTTAAGCCTTATATTATCTGCTCCAAGACCCTTGGAGCTTCGTAGTATTTTATATCAAGTTCGAAAACGTTTTGCGATAAAGTTTGTTTTGAAAAAAACAACAACAGCCTTAGATCGTTACTGTGTTGCTAAGAAACATCATAATTTGAGCTAAATGTTTTTAATTTCCATGAGCTGCTATTTTGAGAAAATTTGGGGTTATTGTAAAGACTGTATTTTAGACTTTATATCTTTAAAAACTCAGTACTTTGCTACGAAGAGAAAAAAATAACAGAATTTCTTTTGTAAATATGTCGGGAAACAGTTTTCAAGGCGAAAATGTTCTTGAATTTAGTTATAATACTTTCTTCATTTTGATAACCACAACGTTATGTTTTCTGTTACTAAACCTCGCCATCCTTTCCCAGTTAGCAAAATCTTAATTTATTTTTAATTGCAGGTTTAACGACCACCGTGAGCAACTGAATGCGCTATAGGCAGTCGCCTGTCCCAAATTTAGGGTCACTGGTTCCAGGTACGGGAGAGAGCCAGTGCCGTAAGACAAACACAACATAAATGCCTCACCAGGATTCGAACCCGGAATCTTCGCGGACGAATGGTCATAAGCCAATGCTTGGCTGCGCAAAAGCTTCATATTGAACACTATATATTAACAATTACGTTTTCTCTATGCGTTTCCACAACACACACTAATTCTTTTCGCTCGATTTACTTTAGTAAACAGTGTTTACTAAAGTATTTCTCCGTTGCTGGTGTAAGCTTGAAACTTACAGGATATGTACATCATATTGGGACATGTAAAGTATTAAAATGTCTGTAAAAATGCGCATGCGGTTTCAGCGCAGCACTCTCTGAACTGACGGGTATTGGCTATAAAGACTGGCTCAAATGAAATGTTGCAACCCGTGAAAAGCCGACATTGAGTCCAAAGTCTGCTTCTAATGCCTCACTATGCACCGTCGCCGATGAAGTTCGCATTATAAACACATGGCGGTATTTGAGTGTGGAAGGATTGTTGGGACGAGAAGAGCTGTATTTTCCTACCTCAAAATTGTCCTTCGTAGAGGACGAAACACCAGTAATGTCATGCTAACGTGGTGTCAGTGGACAGATGAGGCTCGGACGTGCAGAAATTCGGGAAATGGACAGAAAAATTGCAAGACTGCATGAGACGACAGACACCTCTACGGCATGGCAGTGACCGACCGCACAGCCACACCCACAGTGTTAGCGCAGCACTGCAACATGTCCGGCTTTGTCCTCAGGCACAGTTCGACGTCGTCTTCTTAACAGAGAATTTGTCACTAACAACCACAGACGACTCAGGCTGCAATGGGTCTTGAACACAGACATTGGCGCGCTGATTGGCAACAGGTCGTGCTTTCTGACGAGTCACGATTCAACTTGGTGCACCGTGATGGTCGCATACGTGTTCGAAGACATCATGGTGAACGGCACCTAGCAGCGGCGTCATACCAACGCCACGCCAAGCTTCATGGTTTGAAGAGCCATTGATTTCAATTCGCAAACTTGCTTGATACGAATTGAGGGAATTCTCAGCAACCAGCGATATATTAGGGATGTTTTATAGGCAAAGGGGATACTCTTCTTTCAGATTTGTCCTGGCGCTACATTCCAGCAGGACAACGCTGGGTGACATGTACCCGGGAATGACCAAGACCTCTTCCATGCAGGTCAGATACATTTTCTCTCCTGGCCTGCACTTTCACCGGATATGTCCCTGATCGTACATGTTTGAGACATGGTAGCTAAACAATTGTCCAGTCAAGAGCCTCCTGCAGTCACCACAAATCAACTCTGGTCTCGCATAGAAGCAGCCTGGCAGGCTGTTCCACAGGACGTTATCGAAAACCTCTTCCATTCAAAGCCACGCCATATAGAAACTGTTATTGTTGCTCAAGGTGGCTTCACACGATGCAGAGTATTGATACGAAGAAATCTTGTATAGCTCTACAAATGCAATGAGTTATTTTCTGAAACATGAGCAATCCGTGACATAAATTTGATTTTGAATAGTGTCATACTTTCTTGGTGTTGCAATTTCCACAAACAGTAGTGTAGAGGGAATTTCCTCCCAGCCATTCATTCCTGCTGCGTCAAAAGTTGAAATACCTTCGGGAACATTTCACCCTTTTAGTTCCTTGAAGCTCGACACACACACACACACACACACACACACACACACACACACACACACACACACATACTTCATTTTATGTAGTATGTCATGCTTATAAAAATGAAGCCGAACCTGATTGTGCTATTATGCTACACAATTTCGTCTAAAAAAATTCGTCTCTCCAATTAAAAAAAAAAAGAAAAGAAAAAGAATCTCAGGAAAATAAATCATCAAACATAGAAGTCAAAGAACCAAGTTTTTCAGCATCGTTTAACGCAGGACGCACCGGAATCCGTCGCACTGTTTAACAACGACAGGTGTTTGAAAAATGAGCGTCTTTTCTCAAAAAACTGATATTAAACTGTCTAATAAACATTTTAAAGCTGCTTAGACTTCCTGCTTAGGAAGCTATTGTTATCGTTATTAACTTAATTTACTGTTTGATAGATCTAGGAGCTCCTGTCTATAAAAATCTTTAACAAACGCTTTTCAAGAAACTGGTGCATTTACACAGAATTGATTGGAAGTTCGTTAAAGCCTGATCCGTTCCACTTTCTCAGTTCATTAAATTTTGGAAAGTTTCGTTGCACGAACTGTCAATCAGTGACGTATTCTGGTGAGTTGTAGAGCGCGTCTACAGATGATTTAGAATTTATGCTTATAAATTTCATGCATATTCAGCCGTTAAATAACGATAAGCAGATGAAATTATGAGCTACGTTGGGTTACATGAAAGGAGACAGATAATTAAAAGTTCCTTCCCGGATCAGAATAATTCGCAGAATTAATTATCAGCATCACTGGAAGCTCACAAATTTTCTTAAAAGGAAACCGCACCACACACGAAAACAATTACCAGACATTGCATCTGTTAAGCCCGTTGTGGAGAAAATTTATTGTCTATTAACTTCAGAAATGAGGGTATCTATGCTAGTTAATTCTATTCTTTCACCAAAGGAAATGTTCCCGATGACACAAAATTTTCAGCATTTGTCTATGTTTTGAGAGGTATTTTGCTGGTTCAAGGATAATTACAAAAGTAACTTTCTTTTAATAACTAAATTAGCTGAGTTCACTCTGCGTACTTCAGTTTCCTGTAAATCTGACAAACAAGTTCCTCTTAGATAAAACCATAGGCACACCTCAAAGCAAGTGTCCCATCGTAGTGAAACACAAGCACACCTCTTAGCAGGTATTCCATCGTAGTAAAACACAGGAACACCCCAAAGCAACTGTCCCATCATAATAAAACATAGGCACACTTCAAAGCTGTTTTACTTCGATGGGACATGTAGGCACACTTCAAGTTAGTGTCCCATCGTAGTAAAGCACAGGCACACCTCAAAGCAAGTGTCCTATCGTAGTAAATCACAGCCACAATTCAAAGTAAATGTCCCATCGTAGTAAAACACAGCCACACCTCAAAGCAAATATCCCATCGTAGTAAAACACAGGCACACCTCAAAGCAAGTGTCCCGTCACAGAAAAACTTAACACGTGCATTTTGGAGGAAGATATAAAGAAGTGATCACATTATCACAGTAGATGGACTCTATTTCATTACAGTCCTGGCATTACTGTTACCGATAAGTAAATCCTCCTCTGGCGGCTATGCTCTCATAGGATGGAGTAAAACAAAACTCTCATGTTGTCTTGCGACAGACTGTGCAGGAGTCCTATAACTTTTGCAGAAGGTCCCTGATATTCCGTGATGGTTGCAGGTGATGTCCCAGCATTTCCAGACATGCTCAATAGAAGAAAGATAAGTTACCAGGATGGCTAAGGGGGGGGGGGTGGCATCCCTACGGAGGCACTCCCGAGAGAGGCGAGTTGTTTGTGGCAGGGAGTTTTCCTGGTTGAAAATAGCCCCTGACAGACATGACATGAAAAGCAGGTCGACGGGTAGCAGTATTTTTTTGTACACCGATGAACCATTACATTACGATCACCCCAACCTAGAGAAATGAGCGCGCCTGGAGACCAAACGATGTCGTAGGTGAAGTTCACAGAACAATATATATACAAGCCTAGGACCGGCTTTCGGTTAGTAGAGTGTTCGGAGTCAGAATGGGAAAAGCTGGCGATTTGTCGGAGTTTGATAAAGGACAAATTGTGATGACACGGCACCTCGGGACTACGATCTCGGAAAACAAGCGGTTTGTGGGTTGGTTGTTCACGTGCCGCTGCAGTGAGTACGTATCAAAAGTGGTGCACAGATGGCCGAACGACGAACCGTTGTCCATCCCTGTGTCGTCCGCAGCTCATTGATGCTAAAGTGGAGCGGAAACTGTAGTTTATTGTTCACAGCGACCGCAAAGCCACAGTGCGAAAAATCACACACAGCTACAACAGTGGTGATCAGGGCAATGTGTCACAGCACACAGTTCATCGCAGTCTTCTGCGCATGGGCTTTCGTAGCAGAAGGCCCAGCCGGTTACCCATACTCACTGCACGTCATCGCCAAAAAGTGCATAAAATGGACCCAAGATCACCGAGATTTAACCGTGGATGAATGGAAAAAAGTGCCCTGGTCTGACGAAGAAAGTGCACTAGGGACATTCCGCTCTCACAGGATATGGTCCCCCATAGCACAATACCACTAGTGATAGCCTGTTTTGCTCTACAACTGAGTTCATACGTGAGCGCTGGTCTGTTCCCCTCCATATGCTAATCCGGTGGTCATCCGCTCCAAGGCAGAAGTGGGATTCGTCACTAAAAATGATATGATGCTAATCGGATGTTGACCATGTTTCACGGGCGTGATGTTTCACCAGCCGATGTTTCACCAGGATCTTGAACCATTGTGGGGGCAGGGGGTTTCGTGATGTTTCACCAGCCGATGCACGGTGACGAATTGAAGACGTTTTTTTCTTTTTCTTTTGATTGGAGGTTTAACGACCACCGTGAGCAACTCAATGGGCTATAAGCAGTCGCCCATCCCTAATTTAGGGTCACTGGATCCAGGGAAGGGAGAATTGAAGACGTTGGAATGGACGACCAGAATGGAGTCCTGCTTCTACAAGTTGTCTTAGAATGGTGCATGATGATACTGGATGTTGCGGAGAGGCCGCTAAGACTCGCTGTATGATGGACAAAGAAGCCGTTAGAGGGGTCATGCTTTTCATATTATGAAATGACCCTCTCTCCTAGTTGTCCGTCTGGGTTCACCATAACATCACTCTCTCAGTGCTGCATCATTACGACTTAGACGGTGGGCGATTCTTCGACACAACAAGCCTGTTTGCCACAATCCGAAGTTATGGCATCTCTCAAATGCACTAAGCATAAGCAGTTCGTAATGTCTTCTACAGATTACCCGTGGCATAATTAACAGCCACCGAAGTGAAAGCTCCAGATACCACAGCCAGAATGTTCACAGAGACCGTCCGATCGCTCTTATCTAAGCCGATTCAAATGCGCTCTGGGAATGGCCTGAATGATCTTTGGCAATGAAATTGTAGTTGTTTGAATTCCTGTTCAAGTGGTATTTGCATACCGGCTTTTACGGCTCGGGGATGATTTTATCGGGTGCGTCGAAGTTTTTGTCTAACAGCGTAGATTTTCTGCAAAATGTCACTGCAAATAGTTCACATTTAGTCTTCCGTAAACGTGGGACACCGAAACTTAATTGGTTTTACAATTTGACTATCTTCAATCTCTCCACTGATTATGCCGTACAGGAACTTGAGTTGGAGAGCCTTACTTCTCGATTGCTGAGAGGTCATCTTGAAGAATGTCAGAAGGTCAGCCGTCGGGATGTCTGCTATATAAACACCAGTCGATTTGTAAAAAAGTTGTCTAAGAAAATTGTTTGAACTTTCTCTATTCCATTTAGCAGAGTTTCGAGGTTAGGACTACAAAGGATCATCGCATATTCCCGTGAGGATCTTACTGTAGTTGCAAAAATGAGAATAAGTATCTGAGTAATCGAGAAATACTTGGAATGTCGTACGATAAATCCAAGATTTATGTATGCTGTACGTACAATTCTTTTGATATGAATTTTAAAATCCAAGTTCGAATCAAACGTGAGTCCTAAATCCTGGACATCGTTTTTCCGGCCAAGAGTAGTCTTGAGCAAATGCCATGCTGTAAATGAGTAAATGCCATGATGGCGCCAGCTTTGTAGTAAAAATAATTGGGTTTCTTTTCCGCGAAAAAGAAACAACCTGACACTTGTAGATGTTGAGGTGGAGATAGTTTAATGTACACTACTGAAGCAAGTTATTGATGTCAGGTTGAAGAGCAAGACTGTCATAAGGAGTCTGTACATTACGATAAAACTTGGGATCATCAGCAAACAAGAGACAAGGGCCATCAATGCAAAAAATAAGCTAACTAATGTATATGGAAAACAGGAATGATTCTAAATTAGAGCCTTGGGATATTCCAGATGTGGCAACATAGGGATCAGAAACCTGGTGGTTATAAATAACGGACTGGGATCGGTTGAAAACATAGGACTTAAGCAAGGAAATCAGGTTATCACTGAGACCAAGACAGTTCAATTTCTTGAGTAAAATGCCATGATGAACTTTGTCAAAAGCTTTAGCAAAGTCAGTGTGAATAACACCAACTTGTGATCCTCTGTCAATAGATGACGAAATATCCTCTGTGATGCGGAATAGTTGGTGAGCGTTGAGCGTTTCTTCACAAAACAATGCTGTGCTGTGCAGAGCTGAGGACACGTTTGAAGTGATCATATAGCTTAGAAAAAATAAGAGACTCAACTATTTTCGCTAGGACAGAAATAATTGTGGTAGGTCGATAATAATTCTCAATAGAGTCTCGGCTGCCTTTTTTGAAAATAGGAATAATTTTAGCTTTATTCAGATCTGGAGGGGAAATTCCAGTAATGCCAGTTAGATTATAAATATGAAGCAGCGGCTTACTAAGCGTCTTAACACATCCTTTGACTATGTACGAAGGAATCATATCAGAGATAACAGCTCTACTTCCATTCAGTTTCTTGATAGCGTGTAGGATCTCATTCTCAGTGAAGTGGCCAGTGTTAAGAATATCAAGCTGTTCGTACTGACCTTCGGCAGTTATAGGGAAAATTCACTTGTGTCTGTAGTGTAAGCTACATTTTGTTGTCCATGTTTTTTATTTAATTTTATTTTAAATAAAGATACAGTGAAATCTTTATTAACAGCTATTTGAACAGCAGAAAATTTTGATTTGGTGCAAAACTGCTGCAACAGGATTAACATTTGCGATAATTGCTGAAAAATGGACCCTCGTAACATCGATCAACTAAGACCCGGTCAGTTTGGAAGGAGGTCTTATCGGCACCTTGTCCATTGCGACTTTGCCTAGCTCCTTCAGTACTTCAGTGGGGAAGTAAGGCGAGGACAAAAAATGTTGCTAAAGAAACTGTGCCTTGGTAAAGTTATATTGCATTGTGGCTGGCACAATGGTGTGCTTGAGTTTAAAGAAAGGTGTTAAAGTTTAGTTCGAAGTGTGATGGTAATTATTTGAGGAGAGCTCCAGTTCCCTTGTATATCTCAGGCTTCGCAGTGGGGTCACCCAGAGTGGGTGCCTGGAATGTAGCTGTATCTGACATCAGATATTAATTTCGTGCCTAAATGTTTACGTCCTCAAATAACTGTCTTTGTACGATTTAAAGAACTCTCATTTAATACACCACCATTTGCAAGATTAAAATATATTTATTATTTACTCTTAGAAACAGTATGTACAAATAAAAGCTTCGAAAACTAAGATGGCGAGACCTTTCGGCTCCCCCTGGGAACCATTGTCAAGCCTAAGAGTGCCACCCGAGTGGAGCGCGCAATGCGTCTTATACAAGCAGAAGAGACACGTCATGCATCCGTTACCATAGATACAATTATAAACAGCACACCTCTGTTCAACAGGAGTTAAGTAAAGCATGTGGACATTGGGGGTTCGAACGTCGGAACGCGAATATGTTGTTCGAACGGGAGCAACTACTACAGCACTCGCTCGTCTAGTGTCAATTGGACAATATACACCCGGTTGGACGGATGTTCAACATTTAGCTTCCACTAAAAATAAAAGGAACACTTTGTTCACTGAAGCAATGTTTATCATGAGGTTTAACGACTTATGCTGCAATGACTAATTACCCACCAATATGCCACTAACTTGGCGGCAATATATTAAGACTTTAAAACCTTCTAGTCTGTGAATTACTAGTTTGTTCCCCATGCTGTACTGTCCTAAAAATTACTAATTAGTTGCTCATATGCTTTACTTAACTCCTGTTGTACATAGGTGTGCTCTTTATAATCGTATCTATGGTAACGGATGTATGACGTGTCTCTTCTGCTTGTATAAGATGCATTGCGCGCTCCACTCGGGTGGCACTCTTAGGCTTGACAATGGTTCCCGGGGGAGCCGAAAGATCTCGCCACCTTAGTTTTCGAAGCTTTTATCTGTACATACTGTTTTTAAGTGTAAATAATAAATATATTTTAATCTTGCAAATGGTGGTGTATTAGATGAGAGTTCTTTAAATCGTACAAAGACAGTTATTAGAGGACGTAAATAGCTGTATCTCTTGGTTTGGTCACAGTGGGTTCTGTTTCTGCTCCCCCTCACCCGTTTCCTGTGTGGCCACCTAACTTCGCAGTTACACTTCACCAGGTTCGCACCCAGAAATTCG
Organism: Macrothele yani; assembly: GCA_039090855.1. Lineage (NCBI taxonomy): Eukaryota > Metazoa > Arthropoda > Arachnida > Araneae > Macrothelidae > Macrothele > Macrothele yani. Next base: position 6,313,322 of record CM077030.1, on the reverse strand, counting down.
GAATGGGGAGTCCGACTCTGCAAGTAAAAATGCTCATGTATGTGTACTTACGTGACGTGACTGTCATAATAAATGTTTTGATCTGTAAAAGAAGTCTGATACGGCAACAGTAAGTAAACATTATCTGGTAGTTTTTATTTCTTTGTTAAGCTAGCCTCTGAATATCAGAAAACAGCTTAGTGATATGTATGTATGTATGCGTAGATTTAACTATTTACGAAGCCACTACATCTTCTAGTATAATGCCCTTCCCTTTTGCGCGCTGTATATTTAAAAATGTATATTTCAATCAAAAATTCAGACGCTTTTCATATTATCCGTAATTTCATCTAGAATCTATTTAATTCCACAAAATAATAATTACTGCATTGAATGCCCTGTCACCAAGCCTGTTGATCACGGATGCGGAATTAATTGGAGTCGCAGTTCCGTTTTCAAAGTTCATATCATAGTTCCATTACTTTTTAAAGTTTCCCACACATGGATGTCTGTGGATTGGAGAAGATCGTTGTGTAGGGCACAGAACTATGGATGTGGGAAAAGAAGCAGAACAGAAAGAAGTAAATCAGTACCTACAACAGGATGGTCGGATGAAATGGCAGTTGCTTCAAAATGTAAAGAAAAGGTCCCCGCTTCGAAAGGAATGGTGTCATTTAGAAAATATGCTACGTATTTATCTCCTTTTGTTGAAAGTTACAGTATCATGTTAAAGAGTTCAATAAAGGAAAGGGTATCGCGCTGGAAGTTGTAATGGAACGATAAAGCTGTTAAGTTTGGTACTGTTACTGACCATAAGAGGCTAGATAAACCACTGATTAGGTAATGGTCTGAAAAAGGGTAAGACAGGTATGGGATGAAATAGATGGCAATCTGTAAGTAAGAGGTGTGTGCTTCTGAGAGCGCCCGCGTGAACGTAAGGATCGTAGAAGTTAGTAGTTTCCTGGTGGATGAAAGAATTACGTAGCACATCTGAAGAGATTATGGATATACACTGTGTAATTATCTATTGTGAGATCACATGCACACAAAAAACAAATATAGATTAAGACGATTTGTTTGAAGTTCTTCATTTGATTGCACTGTTGTTTTTGACGTGGCCATCGTTTCCTTGTTGATGTCTAAGAGATATCACGTTTCATCTTAATACAACTAATCCGAACAATTCGACAGAGGTTGAATATATTCAAATGAGATTTTTGCAATCTGATTTTCACTTCCAGTGAGTTTAGAAGAAGGGTTTTAATAAACAAAATTTTCAGTGTGTGACGATTCTTGAAGGTTTTGTTGCTCCCGAAAATCAGTTAAGATTTCATTGCGATTAAACGAAAAAATGATTTCATTTAAATGGAAATTTTCGGTGGAGATTACGATGCGAATACATCTATATTTACATATTAATGAGCAACGGGCTTAACTTTTAAATTTAATCCCAGAGAGCTTTGCATTATAATTACTTAATTCATTTAAGCGTGTATACGTGGATGTTCTGTATTGTTCCACAGCATTACCACACACATAGATGCTAAACGAGCTGACAAATTTTCTTTTACTAGTGTTTACGGAATTGTGGCATCAGAAAAGGAAGACGAAGATAACACTGGATTCTCTGTGTAATGAACACTGTTTTTGGATCCTTTCCGACAGAAAAAAACTTCTCGAAAGGTCGGAAAAGAAAATGCATTTGCATCCCCAGCAGGAAAACAGTCCGTTAACTGATGTACATAGCCTTAGCATTGTTCTTCATAGTGAATGGAACTAGTTACAGAAAGGAAGTTTTCAACAAAATCCCTGCATTGTTGAAACATTTAAAAATAGAATTAGCAACATCTGCTCAGTTACGGCAGAAATGTACGCTACAATAAATCCCAAAATGTCGGCAAAGTCTTTCAGATTGTATAAGGAAGCAAATTTCTCCGTCATTTTTGTCCACACCGGGCATCGAATCCGGGTCTCCTCATTCCGGAATAAGTCGCTCTCCCAACTGAGCAACGAGGACGTTTGTATCGCTGCTATCTGCCTGTATGTCGTGTGCGTCCTTCTGGTCAGGCACGTCACAACGTTGTGTGTCTTCTGTGATACGACACGGTTTGCACTTGGCCAAAGACCATCGCATACGTGTCTAGGGACGAGTCGGTCAGCGCACGGATCCTTCCCTGCGGTGGGTGCACTTCATATCTCCCCCCCTCCTTGAAAGAGGGCCGGGGGCATGGCGCCCAGGTCAGCCGGGACCATGTATCGCTCGCTGTAGGCAGTCATCCGCTGAAGAACGTACATTGGAGAAATCCCAGTCAATTTGGAGTGTGGAACGTAGCATCTGACACATTTATTTTTCGAAGCGCTGAAGAAGGGATTCTCTTATTTTTCCTGTCTCGCGGTGTGGAAAGAACATCACCCCATTGCGAGAACATTAACGGCCAGGTCATTCTTGAAGTTCGGGCGCCAATATAACGAAGTAAATTTCTCCGTCATATTTATCCACACCGGTCATCGAATCCGGATCCCCTCACTATGGAGTAAGTTGCTCTCCCAACTGAGCTACGCGGACATGTGCTCTCATTGCTATCTGCCTTTATCTCATATGCGTCCTGCGGGACAGGCACGTCACGATTGAGGAAAATACGTATTCGAAGAAAAAATATTTTCCAAAATGATATGGACTAAAACATAATTTAACTTCTTGACCTATTGTGAGAAATCTAAGCTTTATTCAGCATGAACATGACCGGAAAATGATCTACCTAGTGAATGGCATTTACCAAAAAACGATTTTTTTTATTGAATTTTTAAAATCGGAAGTACGTAGCAAAAATAAATGTACTCTAAAGCTCCCTGGTCTAACTGTGCATTATGAAGAAGTACGAAATGTACGCAAAATATTTTGCATAGCCGGGGATATGACAGAAAGACGATTTTTGAGATATACCTTTCAGAAAGAGAAATATCAAGAAAAATGTTTATGCTTATAAGTCTCTAGCGAGAAAAGCATTTTTTGAAGAAGGTAATGTTCGCAAACCATGCCATAAAATATGACATAGAGCTGAAAAATAATTTTTTCAATTGGATATTTAGAAGTAGAGGCACAGTTGTTATCAGAAATGCACATTTACACTAACTGGAATAAGAACTGCGCGTTATGAAAAATTCCAATATGCAAAACTTTTCCCCAGATGAATGCAAAAGAAGCCATATTTCAAATCGCTCGTTTAGAAAATGAGCTATCGTAATACATATACGTTTACGCTTCCAATCGGAAAAATTGTGCATTATTTTGGTCAGGAAATGTGAGTAAAATGTTTTCCGTATTGAACGGCACCTGACCAACTTTTTAAGTGTGTTTTTTTCACGGATAGATAAGGCTGCAAATCAACTTTTAGGCAAAAAAGATCGATGTATCCCGAAAGAAAACATTCACGACCCATGAAAGCCATTATGTGAACACCCCATACATTTGCAGATGACTGAAGTTTTACTGCCAGTGAATTCCCAGATCGTTCCAAACTGCAACTGAATCGCTCAACGAGTGGTCTAGGTGAGGGCTGTCAAACGCTCTCTGGGAACATTTTGGTTGCATTCATTTCAATGGCTGCAAATCATACTATGACGGTGGCCAAATAGATCCTATAAATAACTGAGAGCATTTAAAAAGTGGCACATCGTGGGGTTTGGGGAAGCAGAAGGGATCACAAAGCATTTAAGCTGTAGTTATGCAGTAATGAGACGGTATTCGCAGCGGTGGGTAGGTGAAGGCAAACATACACCCCGAAAAGGTTGTTGTACGTCCAGACGGACAACTGGGCTGGAGGATCGTCGCATAATCCATCAAATCCCGAACGGCTTGAATGACTTCTCTGTCCATCGTCTTGCGAAATGTCTAAGCCTCGGAATAGCATCCGGCATCATTGCATACTATTGCGAAGCGACTTTCGCAGACAGGAATCCATTCTCGTCAGCCATTCCCACCTCTTTCATCAACCACCCTACATCGGGGGTTCCTGCTTGAATGTTGTTGTGCCCGAGAATAACTGACATCCTGCGACTGGCGGTGCATTGTTTTAAGCGATGAATCCAGCTTCTTCTTTGAAACGGATGCCTATGAGTTTACCCTGAGGACTGGATAGAGCTCACATTCGGACGCAGCTTTGGAGCGGCACACAGCCCCTTCTAGTAGTATCATAGTGAGAGGCGCTGTCTCCTATAATAGCCGGACACAGCTGGTAGGGGTAACTGGCACGTTAAATGCACATCGATACGTTCAAGAAGCTCTGCGACCTGTCCTTTTCCCTTTCGTGTCCTGTCTTCCAGGTGCTATTTGCCAGCAGAAACATACCCATACACACACGGCCCACCCCACCCTGCAGAGCTGTGGTAGTGCTGCAACATTTTCTGGGAAAGCCAGGTCTCCGGATCTTTATGCAATTGAACATGTCTGGAACACGTTGGGACATGAGCTGTAGCCATCACGAAATATATGGGATCTTATGCATATATTACTGGTCTCCTGGCACAATCTGTCAAAGGACAAATGTTTTGTTTGACTGCGTCCTACGTTATATATCAGCGTGTATCGCAACCAGAGGTGGGTTTTCAAGAAAGTAATCTATAACAGTTATGCTACGACTCTTTGAAAATAAAGGCTCCTACTGTTGTGACTTTGTAATCACTTTTTCATCTCTTCCTCTTCAATGCACGTACGATAAGACCTTTGTTTTGAGGCACGTCGATTTTTTATTTAATAATGTATGTTTTGAACAGAAATATGTGCTTGCACCCTCTTCTAGAGACATTGTAGCCTACAAAAAATTGGGAATTATATGAAAAAATTTCTTCGCCGTAAACGATAATCATTCCAAGAAATATTTTGAACTGGGAATGTTAGAAGCGTAGATGCAGGGAGAAATATTACATACGTTTGTGCTCCCTAGCGGAGAAACTTTGCATCATTATGAAAAGCAAATCTGAGCAAAGAATTTGATGCTGTGAGTGGTGTTCTACCAAACCAGAATTTTTTAAACTGCTCTTTAAGAACCATGGATACGGCTGCAAATACACACTGTGCAAGAAAACAAGAAACAAAAAAAAATGAAGAACACAGAGAAAGTCGTTCGATCCTGATGAAACTCCTCATTCAAGTACCGCAGGATCGAATATGCAAATGATTCAAAAATAATGATCAAGGATTGAATATTGGCCCGCCACAGCGCATCGGAACCGCGTATCAAGAAGAGTAGATCAAAATCAGAACTCACACACAGGAACAATTGTGGCAGCGGATTGCGGTTGTTTTAAACTCCACGCAATGTTAGGATGCCCAAACATCGTATCCGTGCACACTGCGAGCAGGTGAGCGTGTGTCAGAAAGGACGTATAATTGGGCTAAGAGAGGCCAGCTGGTCAGGTTGCCGTATCGACAGACATTTTGTTCGGATCCACGAGGCAATCGGACGATGTTAGTGCCAATGGGTCGAAGACAGCACAACCCAGCGGCACGCGACAATTGCTCTCCGAGGGCAACGACAGAACGCGAGGATCGAGCGATTGTTAGAGCCCCAGAAACAGAAATTAATTCGTCGCCATCAACCATCTCCGGCCATGTTGTGTCGCCTGCTGGTACGGAAGTGGGCATCCGGACCATTGCCAGATGACTTACGGCACAGGAACTAAGCTACATTCGTATTAACCATTCCGCTGCCTACCACTAACCAGACAGCATCTCTGGCCCCGGTCGCAGTGGTGTCGGGACCGAACAACGTGGAATAGTAACAAGTGACGTTATAACGAAGTAAATTTCTTCGTCATTTTTGTCCACGCCGAGGCTCGAACCCGGGTCACCTCATTCCGGAATAAGTCGCTCTACCAATTGAGCTACGCGGACGTTTGTTACCGCTGCTATCTGCCTTTACGTCGTGTGCGTCCTGCTGGTCAGGCACGTTACATCTCCCTTCCCCCCCGAAAGAGGGCCGGGGGCATGGCCCACGGGTCAGCCGTGTCCATGAATCGTTGTAGGCAGCCATCCGCTGAAGAACACACTCGTGAGAACTCCCAGTCAATCTGCTGTGTGGAATGCAACGTCACACATTTATTTTTCGAAGCACTGAAGAAGGGATTCTCTTATTTTTCCTATCTCGCGGTGTGGAAAGAACATCACACCATTGCGAGATCTTGAACGGCCGGGTCATCCGGGAAGTTCGGGCGCTATTGTAACGAAGTAAATTCCTCCGTCATTTTTGTCCACGCCGGGGCTCGAACCCGGGTCCCCTCATTCCGTAATAAGTCTCTCTACCAATTGAGCTACGCGGTCGTTTGTTATCGCTGCTATCTGCCTTTATGTCGTGTGCGTCCTGCTGGTCAGGCACGTCAAAACGTCGTGTGTCTTCTGTGATATGACACGGTTTGCACTTGGCGAAAGACCATCGCATACGTGTCTAGGGAGAAGACGGTCAGCGCACGGATCCTTCCCTTACCGGGGAACAGAACACAATCGCATAGGGAGCGACTGTCTGGGGTGCCATTTTCCACGATAGCTGGACACCCTTGGTACTTCTTCGTACCACCACCCTCGCTACTTAACGGTACGTCGACGACATTCTACGATCTGTTGTGTTGCCATTCTTCTCGGAGCATCACCAAGCAATTTTTCAGAAGGATAATGCGCGGCCACACACTCCTGGGTCTGACTCTGTAATATCGACACCGTGACCAGCCAGATCGCCTGACTCCTCAACGATCGAACATATTTGGGACATAATGGAGCGCCACCGACGCTCATCCCAGAAGGTCCGCGAAATGGCCAGCAATTTGGACACCACCTCGCATGCTATATATACTTTACGACAGCACATGTGAACTGTATGCGTCTACGCCACGCTGGGTAACCGCTTGAATCCGAGCCAGAGGTGGCGCTACAAAGTACTGACTTGTTTCACTCGTGTAGCTGTTCTCCCCGAATATATGACCCACTTGTTCTGGAATTGCAATCACTTTATTTCCAAGTACATTGCGCATGCCACTTTTCATCTCCATTGGATTATTCGCTGCGTGTGCTTCGTTTTTTGTTTTTGTTTTTTGTTTTAAAAGAGTGTAGAACAGTAACGCTCCCTTGTGGTAAAATCGTGCATTGTAAAGATTTATCAATTACACTTGTGTGCAAAAAAAAGGACGAAGAGGAGAAATTAGCATAACAGCGGAACGAGCAGGCAGAACGGACCGAAAGACCACTCAGGAGATAGACTAAGGTCTGGTACGGTAGGGCATGCGCATATACGCAGCATGGCGCGGAGGGGGCGGGGTGAGTGTCGGAAGGGTACAAAACACACGGGCGGTGTACGCTCAGCAATTCGGTGAAAGTTATTGCACGGTGTACATCGGTTTGAATGACGTCGAGTTGCTGCCACCGTGTGATATGACCAACAGACAATCCAGTAGACGACATCTGGATGACTTTCCTCGAGTTCGCGTAATTGGAAAGTTGGAAGAAGGTCGAAGTGTGACTTGGCCGAGGAGTTCGGGATCGCTCACAGCATCGTTTCACGAGCTTGGAGAGCATTTCAAACGACAGGAACAGCTGTCCGAGAGTTTAGCAGTGGTCGTCAACGAGCAACCCCGGAGGCGGACGACCAGTATATTGTCCTACAGGCGTGAAGAGACAGACAGCAGACAGCGGCAGAAATCGGAAGGCATATGCAACAGACAAATGGACGTCCGTTATCGCGTTTTACTGTGGCCAGGAGGCTGCACAAAAGTGGTCTATTTGCACTGCGACCAGAACGGTGAGTGCCATTAACGCCTGCTCATCGGAGACGGCAGTTTCTTTGGTGCCAGGAACACAAGAACTGGACACATCAGCAATGGGAACGAGTTCTCTTTACGGATGAGAGCCGATTTAGTCTGACGAGCGATTCTGGACGTATACACATTTGGAGAGAGCAGGGAACACGCAATCACATCTCCAACATCATCAAAAGGGACCGGTTTGGAGGTGGCGGAGTTCTCATTTAGGGCGGTATCATGCTTGGTAGCCGTACTGACCTCCACATCTTCCAAAGAGGTTCAGTCACTGGTGCCCGCTATTGTACCGAGGTTCTCCTGCCTCACGTGCGTCTGTTTAGAAGTTCTGTGGGTCCTGAGTTCCCCTTCATGAACGAAAACGCTACACCTCATCGTACAGTGGCTGTCACAAAGCTGTTGGAGAGTGAAGATATTCAACGCATGGATTGGCCTGCAAGGTCCCCGGACCTAAATCCAATCGAACACGTGTGGGACCTTCTCGGGAGACGCTTGGCAGCACGTCACCAGCCGCCAGCAACGATTCCGCAGCTGCAATTGGTGCTACAAGAGGAATGGATCGCGATGCTTCAAGAGCTCATTGACAAACCTTGTCCTCAGCACGGACATACCTTGTAAATCTTGCAACGCAGTCAGTGGGGATCATATCCCCTACTAAAGACTTGATTTTATTTTCAGCCGCCTGTCTCATGGACGTTTCAGTCTTCTGTCCAGTTGTGCTCGAAGCTACCTTTTCAATTAAGTGCCTTTGTATCCTTTGAATTCCTTGTTTGAACGGTTTTGCTCACTTGTCCCATATTCTTACATCTTGGGGGGTATGATTTCAGTCGATGTGAAGCACTTCTGAACGACGTTACATTCGAAAAACCGACTCGTCCTTAATTTTTGCACGCCAGTGTATATGGAAGGTATTCTATTGTATACACGTTACCCGTCAAACAATAATTCGTTAAATAGGATTTTGAAACACAGAGACATTTGGAATAATTTGACATACACAGTATATTGACAAAAGTCACCAAACACTTAGAAGAGAAACACAACATAGCATTTATTGACATACATTAGTACAGTGTCAGTCCACCTTTGGCCTTAATGCATGCACTGACCCTTCGAGACATGCTTTCGACAAGGTTTTGGAACACAGCGATAACTATGCGCTTCCATTTAGTACATAATGTTGCCGCTAACTGTTGTTTAGTAGTAGACCTTGGTTCCAAACTTCTTATGCGGCCCTCTAATTCATCCCATAGGTGCTCTTTAAGATTAAGATCGGGGCTTTCTGCTGGCCAGTCCACACACGATACGGAATTATCGTCAAACCACGCCGTAACAGTCCTTGCTTTATAGCTTGGTGCATTATCCTACTGGCATCAACAATGCTCCGTTCCATAGTATTGCTACAGAGTAGGTAGGGCATAAATGTTCATAATATCGAGGTAGATGTGTTGGTTAACAGGTGTGTCCACGATAACCAACGGGCCGCGACCATTCCACAAAAAACACCCCCACACTAGTACACTGCCTGCTCCAGATTTGACTGTAGGAACAGTACACTGCGGTAAATAGCGTCCTCCCGCCTGCTGCCATACCCACACACGGCCATTAGTCTGATGGATCGTGTACTGGATTCATCAGTCCATAGAACCCGTTTCTATTGATCTACTGTCTACGATAAATGTCCTTTACACCATGCTAAACGACGAGTAGCGTTCCGAGTGGAAATGAAAAGCTTATAAGCAGCCGCACGACCACGACAACCCATGGAATGAAGTACACTGCGAATGGTACGTGTAGATATCGAGGTTCCAGCATTTTTACTCACCTGTACACTGAGGTCTTGTGCAGTACTCCGTCGATTAGCTGTAATGACTTTCCTGAGGCTTCGACGTTCCCTATCACTCTTTTTCTTTGGTCTGCCGGTACGTTTTGCTACTTCAGGCACACCATGTGACTTTAATTTGTTCAGTATATCCAAAACAGTTGACTTGGGTATGTTTAAACGCCTCTCGGTTTCTCGTATGGACAACCCACTAATATCACACCCAATAATCTTACCTTTCTCAAAGTCAGTTCTCTCACGCCGTGACATTTTCACTCAACCTCACAGATATGATCGTAGTCAGCTGCAAGCTTGTATTTATACCGTTTGCAGCTGTACTGCGCATATTAACATTTCAGCGGATCCATTCATTTGCTTTTGAAGGGGTGACCGGTGAATTCTACCAATATAATGTACGCCTTCTAGCGGCATAAGCATATGTCAAATTTGAAATATAAACCGTGTGTAGAATGGCCTTCGCTGTAAACTGAATCGAAGAAAAAAATTTCAAACGAATTTTTAGAAGCAATGATATGAAACAAAACATTTTTGAATTTGATAACATCAGCAGTCATGCTTCGAGGAGGCAAAGTTGTGCATTGGAGAAATACCAAAATATTGTGTAAACTGTATGAAAGGAAGATCCTTGTATTCTATGCGAAGTGAATTTTTGATGTTGGGCTGGCAGCTGTAGAGATGCGAGGTCCATAGATGGACAGATGAAAGGATATAGGGATAATCTAACCACCTACTGTTCTTTAAAAAGGCGTTATTAAAACATAAACTTGTCCTTGAAGGTGATCGAAACCGGGCCCCCTCATTCCGGAGTAAGTTGCTCTGCCATCTAAGCTACACGCACGGAATGTATCACTGCAGATTTGTCGTCTTGACACGTGCTTTACCTCTGCAGTACGTCACAACATGCCAAAAAATGAATGCACCTCGGTTAAGGCGCCAAATGGAAGTCCATATACAATTATGATAACCACAATGGAAAATATCGAAAGGGATTTGACTGTAGTTTTAACAATTGTACGGGTCGCAAGCTAAAAGCACACAAAGTGCAGATTTTAAAAATTTCTAAATCATAAAAACTTACAACTGCGTTATTTAGACCCTTGACGTAAAATAAGGGGATTTTGAGTGGAGGTAAAGATCGGACAATTGCGATTACACAAAGAACAAGCTTCGTTAGGGTATCGCCCTGGAGTTTCATTGGGAAAGGTTTATCCAGCTGGTGCTTTCCAAAGCGACTGAGCAGTTTCGTCTTTCGGAAACATGTTTGTGTAACTTTGTACCACTTGCCTTTCACGAACAATTCTTAACGATTCAGCACAACTTTCCAACAGACACAATGAGAGTTGTTTTACCTCTTCTAACAAATGAAAACCCTCTTACAGCAGACAAATCGGTTTCTCTTCTCTATCTTCGATGTCAGGAGATCAACTATGATGCGAACTGGCCAGTAGAAAATGAGAAGAAATAGGAGAAGACACCCATTTGTGCTAATTTTGCGAACTGAGACTGCCGGGTTGTAATTAGTTGCTGCCAGTCATTTGTGAATAACAGCAGCATGTGATTTTTGTTTTCATTTTTAAGTTATATTCTACATAAAAGTAAGTTAAGGTGTTTTTATTTTCAAAACAAAATCGACGTGATTCTTTAGTGAGACAGTAAATAATTATAATATTGTTATTACATAAGTTGTGATACTCTTTTTTCATTTTCTTTCACACCCTTCGAAAACTGCGGTTATTTAAGAGATGACTTACAATTATCATGGCTTTCATCAGATATTGGGGCCTACAAATAGATCTCAGATTAACTGTAAAAATGTCTATTGTGTTTTACTTCCGTTACCAGTCGAACTTTTAAAGCATTTAGTTCCAAATGAAAGGCAGGAAAACGCTATCAATTTTTACAGATATCTTTGCACAGTTGGGTGAGCAGTGAACAAGAAAAGCAATTACACAATGACATAAGGATTGTATTAGTCGGAGATACTGCGGCTTGGTGATCCGAAACCGAAATCAAACCTTTTCAACACTTCGCCATCCTCTGTTAGAGATCTAAGATGACGTAGTTGTGGGAGGAACAACGAAAGAGCTGGATGTGGGGGAAGGGGGATTAAGATCCTTACAAAGCGTCTGCCGATCATGGAATGAAGGATGGTGGTAGAATCCGGTGATTAGAGTGCGAGTAATGCATCTCTGGTGGACGCCGTTAAGAGGGTCTCGCTGAAGCTGGAGGGATTAGCGGCCCTCTGTCCTACCGTAGAAGCCACTTTGCTCCCCACTAATCGGCTAAATTGAATTTCTCTTCTACTCTTAGAGTCTGTGGGCCTCCTCATACATACACTCTCACGGTCTTCATTACGACCGTTAATTAAAGAAAACTCGGTCCTTTTTCTTGGAAATTTTACCTCGGCATCATTCTTAAAGGGTAACAGCTTTCCTCTCGGTTTCGTAAAATACCGCAAAATGAAGGAGAAAAAGAAACAAAATGTAAAAAGGAAAAAAAGATAGCCACGCAGTCGCAGTTGGTTTGATTAAAAAAACTGCTATTCCATGGTGAAACCCTGCAGTCACGAGGAATATCATTATGTTACTTCACAGAGAAATGTTTTTGCTACCGGTACAAGAAACTATACGTCTGTAAAATTATAGGTCGAAATTAATCGGAATATAATTTGATACACGTTCGGTATTTCACTCATCTGACCATCATCTCTCTCTTTCTCTATCTGTATATACACTATCTAACAACAACTAATTGGACACCTGTGATAGCAAAGGAAAACGAAGTTTATTCACCTTCAATAGTTGGTGGAGCCTTCCACGATCCGCGATTACAGCTGCGATCCTCCGGGTCATACTCTCAACCAGGCGTTGTACGACGGCTAGCGGAATTTTCTTCCACTCGGCTTGGAGAAGACAGGTCAGTTCCTTCATCGATTTCCGACGGTGGGGGCACCCCTTAAGTCGACGCTCCAACTCGTCCCATAGGTGCTCGATAAGGTTAAGGTCCGGGCTCTGCGCAGGCCAGTCCATTCGATTAACCCCATTGTCACCATACCAAGCCATGGTGGACCTCTCAACATGACAGGTGGCATTGTCATCCTGAAAGTAACATGGGTCCACCCGGTAAAACTGACACAACGTAGGAAGTACATGGTCATCCAAAATGGTGCAGTAGGTCTCGGCGTTGAGTCTTCCAGGAATTGCGACCAAGGGTCCCATGCCATACCAGAAGAAATACCCCCATAGCATAATTCCACCGCCGCCGAACTTCACAGTTGGCACAATATATTCCGGCAGGAGGCGTTCTCCAGGCAGACGCCAAACCCAGACCTTGCCATCCGAGCGGTAGAGGAGGAACCTTGATTTGTCGCTCCAGAGAACCTGTTTCCACTGTTCAACGGTCCACTGTCGACGTTCTTTGCACCACGTTAGCCGAGCAGCGCTATTGGACTTTGTGATCAAAGGCTTGTGGGCGACAGCACGTCCATGATATCCGAGCAGATGGGCTTCCTTACGGATGGTATTCATCGAAAAAACACTCCCGGATGCCTGTTAAAACTCCTCGCGGATGTGGCCCATCGATTTGTTTCGGTTCTTCCGAATTTCTCTGGCCAGCACCCGTCGGTCTCTAACTCCCAATTTTGTGGGTCTGCCGGGTCGGGGAACATTCCGACAGTCACCTCTCATCTTCCACTTGTCAATCACGTAGGCCACTGTCGATTTTGAGTACTTCAACTCGCTGGATATGTCACGTATGGATCGGCCATTTCTGTGATACCCGACGATTACACCTTTCTCGAAATCAGAGAGCTCTGAATTGCGCGGCATCTTGCATGCGACTGGTTGCGTTGTTGTTTCCCACACGATATTTAACGCAGATATCGTCGATTGCAGGGGTGTCCAATTACTTCTTGGTAGATAGTGTATATCATCATCATCATCATCATTGTCAACAATTATCAATCTACCTCGATGAAGGTGTCCCCAAGTTTATTACACAACTGTCTGTCTTGAGACTGTCTCCTCTATGCATAATCCGGCATGTTTACGAATTTAATCAAATCATTATCCATGTAGTTTTCTTCTGGGTCTTTTCCTGTCCCTTGGAATCGAGTCTAAAATTTCGGTTGTTCATCAGTGGTCTGACCTTCTGGCTACATGTCCATCCCATTGACATTTCCGGAAGTTTACTCTGATTATAACGTCTTCCACTTTTGTCCATTTCTATATCTAACCTTCCTTGCCAGATTGCTGTGAGGCGGAAGTTTCTGGCTATTCGTGGAAACAGTACTCGGGTTCTAGTCTAGGTTAAGGCATTAGTGATGCAATTGTCTTACGGTGCTGGCTATTTTCCATTCTATGGAATCAGTGGCGCTAAATCAGGGACAGTGGACTGCTTATAAATTTTACGTTCGCTCATGGTGGTCGTTAATCCACACTTGCAAAAAAGATCTCTGTGACGAAACGGTCTTTCTATCCTTCCTCCTTAGCTCTCTTGAATCTTTCATTCACTCGTTAAGTTTTTTCACAGTTCTTTCAAAAAATTCTTCCCTTCCATATTTTGTGATTCTACTCCTACCTGTTAGTGAAGCTTGCAAACTATCGATCTGATCAGAAGTGAGATGCCATCTTATACCAACTTTGGCGGTTGTTGCCATCACCCAGTCCTGCTGCGTTGCTTACGAACACCTCGTGTCATCCACTTACTTTTTCATTCCCTATCGTTCCAATGACACAAATCTAAAAAAAAAAAAATGTGCCGTCACTACCGCTTCCCTTTCTTTGCATTTTTGTACAAACCGACGTGACTTGAGATTTTTCTTTGACACTCGACGCTAGGAATTTCCTCCGAAATGGAATTACGTTTTAAAATATTTCACGAACCTAATACTTTGAACCAAGAAATACTAAGCTATTTTCTTTCTGACAGCGTCTGCAGTCGTTAAACAGAAAAAAATGTCGGACTTCAGTCGATTAGCGCAAAGTCCTTATGGAAGAAACTGATGAAATTACATCATAAGGACAAGCACAAACGAAAATATTACATTCGACATCGTTATTTTATCCTGGCCTTCGATGAATAGATCCACCGTTTCTCCTCCTAATGACAGTTGACGTTTCTCTGAACATCAGCTGGAAGAGTTGCTTTTCCTTTTGCTGTAGTTTTCTCCCTAAAGCTTTGTGAAATATTTGTTTTCTGACTTACTTGCCGCTGGATAGCGAATATTCTCGTAGTCGAATTAGTTATTTAGCTTCACGTGTTATGTATACAGGGACTGCCAATTTAATTCTCTCACACAAATCTCCCTTATCTTTCTTAGCTTTTACGACTTAAACGAACTGGCACTTTTTCGTTTTATTTGAGGGTTTAACAACAACCATGAGCAACTGGGTGGGCTATAAGCAACCACCCGTCCATAACTTAGGGTCACTGACTCCAGGAAAGAAAGAAAGCCAGTGTCGTAAAAAACAGCAAGAACTATGCTTCACGGTATTCGGACCCATCTCGAACAAATGGACAGAAGCCAGCACTTAGACCACTGCGCCAGCGGGGCGGCAAGAATCGACACTAGTATCATAGCATCAATTTTCCTGCAGGGCTGCCCATGCATTTCTTCTCATTCCTGAAAGTTTTCTTTTAAAATTTATCGCTCATATGTGGTTAAACAGCTTCCCTAAATTTACAGTGTTCTATAATGTCAGTTCTCTAGTTACAAAAGGATTAGTTATAACGCCACTTCACCCATTCTTGAAGTTTCCCTTGCAGGAATGCATATACACTGAATGACTAAATTATTATGACCATCTGGTTAGTACGTTGCTGGGCCATCTTTTGCACTCAATACTGCTTAAATTCGTCTTGGTATGGTCTCTATTATACGTCAGTAAGTGGCTTGGGGTATATTAGTCCAAATGCAATGAATTGCACCCTTCAGCTCTTGAAGACGCCTTAATACTGCTTGAATTCGTCTTGGTATGGACTCTGTTAAATGTCAATAAGTGGTTTGGGGTATATTAGCCCAAATGCGATGAATTGCACCTTCCAGTTCTTGAAGACGCCTTAACACTGCTTGAATTCTTCTTGGTATGGACTCTATTAAATGTCGGTAAGTGGTTTGAGGTGTATTAGCCCAAATGTGATGAATTGCACCCTGCAGCTGTTAAAGATTTGATGATAGCGGATCCAGCTGTCTGATGCCCCTTGCGACTTCATCCCACAAATACTCCATTGGATTAAGATCCGGTGATTGAGGAAGCTATTGTAGAAGGGAAAAGCCTTCGTGATGCTCCTCAAACCATTTGCGCAAAATGTGATCACTATGATATTCAGCATTGTCCTGCTGGAGGTGTCCATCTCCATTTGGATAAATCATCAACATAGCTTGGTGGACTTGGTCGGCAACAATATTTAAATACCTTTGAGAGGTCAGACGTTGCTCCACACGAATCAAAGGGCCCAAACACTTCCAGGAAAACATACCCCAAAACATAACGCTGCCTCCTCCAGCTTAAAGAGTTGTGACCATACAAGACGGGTTCATGCTTTCGTGCTGCTGTCCCAGTATTCTCACTCTTCCATCTCCATGGTGTAGTTGAAAACGTGATTCGTTGGACTACATTAACCTTGTCCACTCATTTACAGCCCAACTCATGTGTTTCTGAGCGAACTGGAGACATTTCGTCTTGTTCACTGCAGTTAGCAATGGCTTACGGACATGCTGTGTGCTTCTGTAACTCATAGGAAGTAATGCGTGGCGAACTGTACCTTAAGAGGCCATCACACTTGTTTTCTGCTTCAGATTATTTGTAATCTGATGAAGTCTTGCCTGGCTGTTGCACTCTAATTAATCTCTATTCAGCTCGGGCATCCAGTACACGATGAGAACCACATGCCTTACGCTCAGACCCGGTTTTCAGACTGGTGGTCCACTCTCTGTGCGCTTTAACAACTTCTGCCCTCGAACATTTCACCAGTGTGGCTGTTTTGCTAATGCTCGCACCAATGCTTCGAGCACCCTAATCATTCCACGTTCAAAGCACGGCAGATTGCGCTTTTACCCATTATTTCTCACGCAATGCACTTCATTAGTATCTGCGTGCATTTAGCGTTACCTTTGCACACCAATGCTCCGAGCAGCCCAATCATTCCACATTCAAAGCCTGTCAGATCGCGCTTTTACCCATTATTTTTTGTGCATTGCCCTTCATTAGTCTCTACATATCTTCAGCTTTCACTCTTTATACTGATTCAGTCATCTTACGTCAGCCGCATTTGCGGGATAGCTTCTTTCCAAAAAGTGGTTTGGTGATCATAATAATTTTGCTAATCAGCGTGTGTTGGTATGCATCGCATCTATCTAACAGTATTTGCAAAGGTTACCGTTTTCTTGAAATGATGATAGTTCGGGCCATGGGCCCACAAAATTTCTAAATTACAAAGTACATTGTGCTTCCCAGTGAGAGGTGCAAATTAATAAAAACCAAGAAAGATAACACCGATTTTTCGGATGTAATAAGCATTTCTTTTGAATCCATTCTGACGCGAATAAAATTTATCAAAGCTATTCAAAATCAATGGAATTGGAAAACAATCAACTGGTTCCAACAATCGATAAAGCATCCCGAAATAGAAACATCCACTTAGTTCCACTAGCGGCTAAAACGCATGTTACGAAGATTAACAAATGGTGAACAAAAAGTTTCTCATACTACATGGAAGGTACCCGAGACAAAGAGATTCTGAAATCGAACAGTTAAAAGAAGAAATATAAAAAGGAAACATTATATGTATAAGTTTACGTCTGCTAGCGGAAGAATTTTGCATAGCGGAAAAGTTGAAAATAGGCGAAAATTATTCTTCATGGAAAAAACGTTCGACCTTTACGCAGTTAGTGAGAAATCTTTGTGTTACTTAAATAGGATAATGCTCCACATCTCTGTTGTAGCGAATGGCATACAGTGAAGAAGAAATTTTTCAATAGCGTTTTTAGAAGTGGCGATGCAGCTGCAAACTGAAGTACACAGACAACACCTACCGACAGAACTGTGAACTACAAAATTCCTCATGTACTAGCCTTACGTGTTCTGCAAGGTAAATGGCATCCGGTGTTGAAAGAATAATTTAAATCGCACATGTACAAGCTGAGATATTGAGAAAAACAGAATTAGCATGTGCGCCCATAGCGGCGAAATTGTTCACTATTTTGGAAATAAAATACGCACACAGTTTGCATAGTAAATAGTATCTGACCGAAGAAAGAAGTTTTTCAATCGGGTTTTCAGTCACGCAGATATTGCTGTAAACGTAAACGTGAACTTACGCCCTCTGGTGGCAGACTTGTGAGCTACAAAAAATTTAAAATTATATAAGAAACATTTCTCCACGGAAACGCTCTCCAACACAGAAATAATTTTTAAATCGGACTCTTAGAAGCACGGATATCGACAAAAATATTACATGCCTTTACGCCCCTGGCGGAAAAACCATGCAATATTTTAAGAAAGTATTCTCAAAAGGTCTTTCGATGTGAGCGGTATCGGTCAACGAAAAAATTTTTTCAATCGAGTTTTCTGGAGCTTAGGTTTTGCTACAAGTACATCAGACGCAGAAATTCACACTTACGCCCCATGATGGCTAAACCATTCTTTATCAAATATTTGAAATTATAAGCAAAGCATTTCCCATCAGCAGCTGTATCCGATTCAGAAAGAAGTTTTCTAATAGGAAATTTAGAAGCAGAGATATCGGGGAAAACGTAATTTACTTTAACGCCCCCTAGTAGAAATTATATGTATTACTTGAAAAATTTGAAATTATATGAGATCATTTTACACCGGAAACGATATTTAACAAAGAAGGAATTTTTCAAATCGGACTCTTAGAAGCAGAGATATTGACAGAAATAAGATATACATCTACGCCCCCTGGTGGAAAAACCATGCATTGTTTTAAGAAAACAATATTCCGAAATGGTTTGTTGGCATAAACGGTATCGGTCCACGAAAGAGTTTTTTCAATCGAGATTTTAGAAGCTCAGATTTTGATGGAAATACCTACGAAGCAGAAATGAGCGCTTACGCCCCCTGGTGGCCAAACCATATGTTTAAAAAATTAGAAATTACAGTCAAAACGTTTCCCACCGGGAGCTGTATCCGGTGCAGGAAGAATTTTTCAAATCGGAGGTTTTTTTTTCTTTGTTTGTTTTTTTAGAATTTTTCAATCGGAGTAGATATCGGGGAAAGCGCAATTTATCTCTACTGCCCCTAGCGGAAAATCAATGGATTAATTGAAAATTTTGAAATTCTATGAAAAATATGTCGCACTGGAACCTCTATTTTACAAAGAAGAAAATTTTCAATTTGGATCATTAGAGGCAGAGATATTGACAAAATTTATTCATCTACGCCCCCTGGTGGAAAACCCATGCACTGTTTTAAGAAAAAAATATTCCGAAACGGTTTGTCCACGTGAGTAATATCGGTCCACGAAATAATTTTTCAATCGAGATTTTAGAAGCTCAGGTTTTGTTTGCAAATACATCAGAAGCGAAAATTAACACTCCCTTCCCCCTGGTGGCCAAACCGTTTTATACCAAACATCAGAAATTATATGAGAAAGATTTCCCATCAAGAGCTGTATACGCTGCAGAAATAATTTTTCAAATCGGAGTTTTAGAAACAGAGATATCGGGCAAAACGCAATTTACGTTTACGCCTCCCAGCGGAGAATCTATGCGTAACTTGAAAAAGTGATTATACTTAAAATGATCTTCGCCATGAGTAGAGAAGGCAAAATAATTGTTTGAATTGCATATTTAGAAGCAAGTGTATGGAATAAAATGTATTTTGAATTCGATTTCATTTGCATTTACGGCCTCTAGTGGCGAAATTATGCATCGTAAAAATATCAAAATAAAGGGTCATTATTCGCACATTTCAAGCTTTCTAATGCAAAAAGAAGTTTTCAAATCGGGCTATTCGTTGCAGAGATATCGTGTCTACTAACGGACAAACCGATAACATAAGCACTATCTTTTTTTTACGAAAGACGTGATAATAAAGGCTTATAACATTGAATTCTCGTATGCTTTGACCACCTTTCTTGATAAAACGTCCCAAATGTAGTAAAAAGGTATTTTATTATCTCTAATCAGTAATAATCTACAAACTAAAAATCTTTTAGATCAGCTTTAATTCCAAGTAACAACCCAACCTTTGGCAAACAGGCAAAAGACAAAATTCCTTAAATCAAGAGAAAAATCAAAACTCAACAGCAATTTATTTTGCTGAATTTACCAGAAATAAAAGTGCAATTTATGCAACTGTAGCATTATTTTTATTTTTTAGTGAAGTGTTTTCGTAGTTTCACGCACCTATGTAATGATGTATAATTTCCTTGATTCTCTTGAAGAAGGTTTCTGGCTATCCTGAAACATTGTACGCACCATTTCTTTCATCTCTGCCAAACAGACGATTACATTTCTCTTCCTGAAGCGGAGCTAAATATGAAATTCGCTTGATAGGTTCGGGTTGTAAGATGTTTGTGGAAGAATTAATTTGAGATTTTGATTTGTCGTCATGGGTGCACTCACTGTAAGAAGTAGAACATTGAGGTTGTGCAAAAGAATTGCTTTTGACAAAAATACTCCTCTTATGTTTCGAATTGAATGTTTCAGCTTGTCTTTAAGCTATGCTAAATATGTTTCACTATTGACAATTAGTTCGTGTTTCTGAAAATGTTCCAAAATAGGCTCATGCACATCCCGAAGAAAGGTTACAGAAACGTTTCTGAAATGGGGAAAACTTTTTAACTCTTTCTGGATCGGAGATGAAGAGTATTAGCACTTCGTACTTTTCCTCTTGTTTTAAGGATGAAAACATGCGTCCGGGTCCCGTCCTTAAAAACCTTTCTTCCCAGTAAACCTGAATTTTCTTTTAACGCTACAAAACTAAGAGAAATGGGTGAAAACCTCCATACGCTGTCTGTCTTCTTGAATGAGAGAGACGCAAAATCGATATGTTACTGAGAGCACGCCTTTGAGAAATGCCCTGATCGTGCTCCGTAAGTTAAACTCATTTTGCCATATTTCAACCATTTTACCCAATCTTTGGCTCATACACTAACTAATGTAGTGTGTTAACGTTCCTTTATAAATCTCTGCTGGCTTAACCCTCTCTACTGACAGAAACTTTATTACTGCATGCTGTTTAACAGAGGTGCAAATCACAAAGACGTGCTCCCACGTTCACACACTCACAGCCAGAATCAATGTGACGTGTAGTGTTGCCTGATGCAGGCATCACCTTGCCTAACTGCAACGCTGGACTGCAGCTGTTTCTTGTCGTACCAGTTTGATTCACAAACTGTCTTCCTACTGGTCATAGGTTACTTTCAACTGGCGAGGGATTCAGACACCTACTACGTTCGAAACTAAAGTTGTTTGAAGCTGTTTGTTGCTGTTACCATTTTGTCAAGAAGTGGCTTTACCTTTGTGTGAGGGAGAACATAAAATGTAGAGAGCACGCGCATCTTGCTCTCATATTAAGTTAAACGATAAAATAGATTGTCACCTCTCAGATTGTCTTCCACACAGTAATACCATGGTATCTAAGATGGTATTTCTAAAAGCACCAGTTGTTTTACGCGGTATCTACCCAGTACAAAAGCTGGTGCTTCTAGAGAACTGCTTTTATAATATAACTGCCGCGTGGATTGATTTTTAACAACGGTATGTTTACCGAGAGCGCACTCTTTCCTGATCGCGTGAAATACAAGATCCAATTAGTCGCGCGTTCTTTGCCCATGAGTATACTTCACTAGTGAAAAGGAATAAACGTTAACAATACTTTTGGCTCTTGACTCAGCGTAGATGGAGGCGTGTGTTCAGTAGGTTATAATTGATTTCAACTAAGATACTGTGTCTGCCGAACTGCAAAGTGTATGGCTGTTCTCAGCGAGGGAAATTTGCGCTCAGAAAAGTATGAGGTCTGTCAGCGATGTACAGATTAGTTAACAGGTTTGAAGCAACTTTGAGCAAAAGTAATATTAATAAATGTGTTATCAGTAATTAGGTTATCAAAAAACGTGATAACATTCTCTGTTTTTATTAAGTGTGAACGCAGAGCCCCAGAAAAACTTAAACATCTTCCCTAAAAATAGTACCTTAGTGCAAGGGTTCGCAAATCATGCAAGACAACACCAGCGGCATTATCTCATGAGAGACGCTGAATTTCTTTAAAAAACGAAATTTGATCTTGATTTTTGTTTAGAACACAGCAAACCAGCATCATGGGTATTTTACTGAATTTTTCGTTACCGAATGAATGAGTTTCCCTCCTTGCCATCAGAGTGCAGATGAAACCACTATCAGCTACAGTGTCTCTGTGCCATTACCGCGGTGCTGCCTTAGTGTCAGTGAATGGTGTTGTTAGAAGTATGAATAAACGCAGGTTTTATCGAAGGATGAGTATAAAGAAACATAAACCCTGTCTCATGTTAAGCAGGTGTCTATAAAAACAATGATGAAGTTAGTTTCAAATAAGGAAGACATAAGAACATATTATTTTTATTTGTCTTAATTAATTAATTTTTTAATAGTTGAAATCTCATAATTTTACACAATTTAATCGTCCTGCAAAGGGTGTAGGATATTTTGCATTCATACACTTTGCAAATTCGGCAGACACAGTTTCTTAGTTAAAATCAATTCTAACTAACTTAACACACGCGTCTATCTACGCTGAGTCACGAAATAAAGTTAACGTTTATTGATTTTGACTAGTGAAGTATTTTCACGGGCGAAGAACGCATGACTAATTGGATCTTGTATTTCACGCAACCACGAAAGTGCGCGCTCTCAGTAAACATACCGTTGTTAAAAATCAATCTAAGCAGCAGTTATAAAAACAAATGAACGGTCAGAGCAAGTACAACTTCGATATATTAGGCCGTACCACACCCCAAAGAAGCTGTACACTTCTGTTTAGGCATTGTTAAAATTTTTAACTGGAAACAGTGTTGCTGTATTTGAACTGCGGTTATGGATAAATTTCTTTATGTGAATATAAAACGCGAAATGAAGGAATCCTAGGATAAAGTGGAACAAAAATACGGAAAGTATGACGACAGCTCTTTGGACTTAGTTTCACACACGGGAGTAAGGATGGAGAGAAAGTTCCTCAGTATTTAGGTTGTCTCAAAGTGTCGACAGCTGAAAGTATGCAACCAAATAAATCAGAACGCCACGTAGGAACTTCATACTCCAATGTAATATTCAAACCACGTAGGTACTTTTTTCGCAAACTGAAAGAACTAAATTGAACAAATGGCAACTCCTCACAACTAGTTTGTATCCCCGCTGAAAAGTTCTTCTAGCATCACAAAAAATTTTGCATACATTTCTGAAAAATTTATTTTACCCCCAACTTTGGCGTCAATTCTGTTTGGTGAGTTTGTAGCAAAACAACTTTTTAGTGTGCCTTTTAGTAGCAGCATTAGCCATCGTATTCAAAGTATAACTAACGGCATGAATAATTAGCTGATTGAAAAACTAAAAGGCGAAAATCTTGCTCTTCAATTTTGGGAAGAAACAGATTCCCATTCGACAAATTATATGCGTTTGATAGATGAAGGTGATAAGGTAAGAAAGTGTTGTTATTCTGCAACAGTATTGTCGCCAGATTTAAATCTATGGATCTATTTGGAATTATTGATTCCTTTCTGGATGAAAATAACACTGACTGGAGAAAGTGTGTATGTGTGTGTGTACAGAAGAAGCTCGTTCGATCTCGGACTGCTATAAGGGAGTACAAGCCTTGAATGGCAGCAAAGCTTCTGATGCATTGTTTACTCTTTATGTCATTCACAGGAAAGCCATTGCCTTGTGATAGTTCAGCCCTTCGTAAAATGAGATTCTTGAAACGTTATTAGATTAATCAACTTTGGTAAAACCAGACCGGTCAGGGCAATAGTGTATCGATAACTCATCAACTGTGTATCGATAACACTCATAAATTATGTATCGATATGGGAGTACTCTATTGTGCTGCTGTAACTCCAGGTGGCTGCCTTGAGGTAATCTGCATCCCCGTGCATATGAATTGAGAATATTTGCTTATCTGATAAAAGAAAAGGGCGCTAATGTTCAATAGTTCGTCGCAGTAACTTCCTTAATAAGCTGGTATAACTTTCTGTGGCATTTGGAGAAAATTAACTTACTATGTGCAGCACTGCAAAGTAATGAGACCCACATACTGCAGCTCGTTGATAAACTTAATGCATAAACAAAATGGCACAGTGGAAGACGAAGTTAAGAAAGAGAAAGGATATTCTGTTGAAGACGCTTTTGGAAGGACACGAAATTCATCTGCCAGTTGATCTGAAGTGTTTGTTTACAGATCATTAGACAGTAATAGAATTGCAGCTTCAAAAATACTCTCCACAGGACTTTAATCAGTACTTCTGATTAGACACCATTTAAGGCATACCCCTCCAAGTTTCACAACTTAAAAAGAAGAGAAGCTCAGATTTCATGTTGAAAACCGGATTTCCCACTATGACATTACCTGGAATTGGGAACTCTGTAAAGGGGGAGTATCCACGCATCAGCAGCAAAGAACTGAAGATTTACATTCCATTCTCCACTTTCAACTTGTGTGAAGCAGAGTTTTCTACAATGGCACCAATCAAGTAGAAGTATCGCTCGAAAGCCAATGCACAAAAGCGAAAGTGTTTTGTTGAATCGGAAAGGTTTCCAGATTTTCAGATATTACGTCAAAACAAGAAGCATACCATCTCACTAAACCTTTCTATAAAAATTCTTTTAATGTGTAAAACATAATTTGAAATCGCTAACATTTGCAATATTAATTTTGGTAATTAGCATTTCTTATTATTTTAGTGTCTATGTTCAGTATACCTGTTTATTATTACGATGCATTTCTATAAAATAACTGTATTTAAGCACTGCTCATTCGATTATGATTTTACTTTTTATACCACATCCTACAATGGTATTAGAGAGGTGTATGAATGGTTTTATAAGTGAAGAAACTATTGATACAGAAAACCTCGGGTATCCTTTTCTCAGGGATTAGCGTACGAAATGATTTGAGATGTGAAAGTGTTTCCATTACCGACTGATGTAAACGGAAGTAGGTTATCACGTGACTATCAATCGAGAGATACTAATGGATTCGATATAGCTGTTTGCTACATAGAAAAAATATGTTATGCATTATGAACTTGAGCAATATTTTAATATAACGTTGGTGTTATATCCATCTCCGTTCAAATGTTTTACTATCATTCATATTTAAAAATCAACTGATTAAAGAATTCTGCTGTATACGAAGAGCAAGATTCCTCTCTTATTTGCCTTTCTACAGTTTTGAATGAAATTTTGGTGTTTTAAGTGTTTCGAACTCCATGCTGTTTCAAAATATTCTTGATATTAAATGACATGTAAAGTACACAAGGCATTGAACTTCCACATTGAATTTCTTCTGTATGAGGTTCTCTGTTTTAGTATTTCAGCATCATTAAGCGAACGATTACCGATGCAAAAAAGAATTTTTTCAGTTATATTTTTTCAAACGGTGATATATTCTCAAATAGAAAGCAACTCTCACGCCATCTAGCGGAAGAACTGTATATTTATAAAAAAATTCGGAACTGAAACTAAAGTACTTCTCTCAGTAGAAAATATCAGAAGTATTTTTTTCCAAATGACACTTTTAGAAGCTTTGGTATAGAGAGGAAAATTATATTTGCGACCTATAGCAGGAAAACTTTGCATTTCTTGAGAAAGTAAACAACGCGAAATGCTTTTCCTGATGAATCGTATCTGAACTAAAAAAAAAATCAGCTGCTTTGTTACAAACGGAGATGCCTTAATCAAGCGAAATTACGCATTTACGCCTCTAAGCGCCAGAACAATGCGTTATGTAAGAGAAAACGATAAATGTCCCTTATTGGGGAACCTATGCAGCGAAGAAAGAATTTTTAAGAGGAGATTTCCTGTAAAAAAAATAGCAAAGCAAATATAATGTACTTTTGCTTACCCCAGGGAGAAAAATTTACCAACTCAATTAGAAAAGTGGGAGGTTTCTTCATAATGCATGGTATCCAGTGCAAAAAATGAATTTTGAAGCAGGGATACAGCCAGAAAGAGAAGTACAAACTTACGCTACTTAGCGGCAGAATTGTGCATTGTAAAAATTTTAAAATATAAGCGAAAAACATTCCTCGTAGTGGAAGTTACTCGGCACAGAAAGAAATTTTCCAAATCGAACTTTTACGAAAGAGATAATGAGGACGACAGAACAATGTTTGCCCCCTGTAGAAGGAAGACGCTGCTATATAATAAGCGGAAAGTATGTTTTCCACAGTGGATGATATCTCAGTAGATATTAATTTTTCAATCTGATTTTGATCTTCAAATACTGTATATATTAAAACATTTCTGGTATACTTTACATATCGCAACGTTTTCCCTCTAGAGGGCAAATAGGTCAAATATACTGTATTACAAGAAAAAATATACACACATCACCGTAGGGGAATAACTCTTCGTGACGGAGAAGTAGAATTTATACTCAAAGGATACATGACCATAGGAATTGTACCACGCAAAAAATATATTTGCTAATCGGACTTTCAGAAGCAAAGATAGCGACAAAAAGAAAATATAGATTTATCACTCCTAAATGGAAACTTGCGTATTAAAGGAGATTTTTGGAGAAAATGTTCCCTAGATAGGACAACACATCTGACGAAATGTACTTAGTCAGATTTTTAGGAGCAGCTATTAGAAATAAAATAGACATACAAAGGGCAGTATTATTAGGTTTTAGACACCCTAGCGGAAAAACTGTGCGTACGGTAAACATGCTACCCCTGAGGCGCTGGTTCACTGTTAAAAATTGTGTGGTAGGTTGCACCAAAAAGTGTGCTACACCAGCTGTACCACTTTCTGAGAAAAGATATGCCATTGTGTGGTACAAACAGAACCCAACAACCTGGTGCAACTTCGCACCACGGTATGGTATGAGGTTGCACTACATTACGGTGCAAGTTTGCGTCAAGTAGTTGGTTATGTTTGCAGCACACAATGGCGTATCTTTTCTCAGAAAGTGGTGCAGCTGGTGTGACACCACGTTTTGGTGCAACCTACCACAAAAGTTTAACAGTGTTTCAGGATTGTCCCGAATTCGAGTCCAGGTGAGACATGGGAAATGTGCTGGTATGATTGCACTGGCTTTTCCTCTTACCTGGAACCAGTGGCCCTAAGTAAAGGCCTGACGAATGCTTATCGCTCTGTAATTTGATCTTTATAGTCATTAATACCCTAAAACAACAACAAATACGAAAGACCAAAATACATAGATTATTGTTCTTAACAGTTAAAGCTTTCCAACCAGTGACATCTTTTATGTTTCTCCTTCAAATGTCGAGTTGTGAATTGAAAAGTGTTATAGTGTTATACCGGGCGATCCGTTTAGGTAGGGATACTTTAAAAATGCTGTGGTATGGCTTGTAAGAGATATAAAAGTCAACATTTGGCACAAATTACCATTACTGATGGGAGTTTGTCTACACCCTCTACATGACACATTTTGCATACAAGACAGAGTTCACACCTGGTGCTCAATTCTTGCCATGTGTTTTTAACATCTGCGGAGTGATTTGTGCAGACGCTGCAATACGGAGGATCAATCCTGCCCGATTGACAAGGAAACAGGGGGGTTACTACAGCTGAATCATGCCCGATTGACGAACGAGGAAGCATAGGAGTTACTACAGTTACATCCTGTCCGAATGGCGAGGAAACATGGGGGTTACTACAGTTAAATCTTACCCGAATGGCGAGGAAACATGTGGGTTACTACAATTAAATCCTACCCGATTGGCGAGGAAACATGGAATTACTACAATTAAATCCTTCCCGATTGGCGAGGAAACATGCGGGTTACTACACTTAAATCCTGCCCGATTGGCGAGGAAACATGGGGGTTACTACAGTTAAATCCTGCGCGACTGACGAGGAAACATGGAGGTTTTACAATTACATCCTGCCCGATTGTTGAGGAAACATGGGGGTTACTATAGTTAAATACTGCCCGATTGGCGAGGAAACATGGGGGGTTACTACAGTTAAATCCTATCCGAATGGCAAGGAAACATGGGGATTACTACACTTAAATACTACCCGATTGACGAGGTAACATGGGCGTTACTACAGTTAAATCCTGACCGACTGACGAGGAAACATGGAAATACTACAATTAAAGCCTGCCCGATTGGCGAGGAAACATGGGGGTTACTACAGTTAAAGCCTGCTCGATTGACGAGGAAACATAGGAGTTACTACAGTTAAGACCTGCCCGAATGGCGAGAAAACATGGGGGTTACTACAGTTAAATCATACCCGAATGGCGAGGAAACATGGGGGTTACTACAGTTAAATCCTACCCGATTGGCGAGGAAACATGGAAATACTACAGTTACATCCTGCCCGATTGGCAAGGAAACATGGGGGTTACTACAGCTAAATCCTGCCCGATTGACGATTAAACCTGGGGGGTTACTACAGTTACATCCTGCCCGATTGGCGAGGAAACATGGAGGTACTACAGTTAAATCCTGCCGGACTGACGAGGAAACATGGAGGTACTACAGTTAAATCTTACCCGAATGGCGAGAAAACATGGGGGTTACTGCAGTTAAATCGTGCCCGACTGACGAGGAAACATAAAGTACTACAGTTAAGTCCTGCCCGGCTGACGAGGAAACATGGAGGTACTACAGTTACATCCTGCCCGACTGACGAGGAAACATGGGGGTTACTACAGTTCTTCTTGGTACCAAAACTGGATAGCGACTTCATTTTACAGCAAGACGCAGCCCCGCTCCACTGGTCACTGGAAGTCAGAACTTCCTCAGCAACGCATTCCAAAACAACAGGTGTAGCCGCGATGGCCCTATTCCTTGGCCTTCAAACTCCACGGATCTGACTCCCCCGATTTATTCATGTGGGGATTTGTGAATAATATGATCTACGCACAACGACCCCAAAACCTGTATGATTTGAAGGAGAAATTTCTGCAGCGTTCGCACAAATCATGCCGCAGAAGTTAGAAAACTCGTGGCAAGAATTGAGCATCCGGTATGAACTCTGCTGAGTCCACAAAGGGGGTCATGTAGAGACTTAGACAAACTTCCATCCATAAAGGAAGTTTCTGCCAAATGTTGACTCATTACATCTGTTACAAGCCATACCACAGCATTTTTAAATTGTCCCTACCGAAACCGATATTTGGGCAGAATCTTCCATTAATAAAAAGTGACTGAGAGCAAATAATGGGTACATCACCGGGAGAGTCATGGAATAGTAAAGACAAAATTCAAGGAAGGTAATGCTTGCACTGACGAACATTAACTTCTACCTTACGACGGTGTGTTGCCATGGTTACGCGAGCAACTGCTTCACTCCGTTCTACAAAACGCAATATACAGTCACAGCGCCTTGTGACGTATATTCTATTTTGACTTTCATTTCCTACGAAAATTTGAGTTTGTTCTATTTTGCACTTCCCAACTTTACGTGATATCTTCTCTCTCACATGAAATATCTTCTCTCTCACATGAATGAGGTTTGGCAACATCATATAGGTCAGTAGGTAAGTGACGTATGCATGTTGATAAGAACGAGAAAGGATATATATACTTTGCGACGTAGTTGTTTGGTGTGGAGATGATAAATCTTTGCTGAGCTTATTGATTGTACGAGAGCTAATGTGAAGTTATATTTTTATTGCCGCCTGCATAACTACGTTGTGAGTGTTATACTACCGACTGATTACCAGTTGTGGGTTATCGACGTTGGAATATACCATGCTATATTGAAGTTGTATACAGATAAATGATTTGTAAGTACCAATCCTTGACGTTATTGCGAGTGAACGCCTATTTCATTATGGGTGAATTTGATATTTACCACATGTAGTGTTTATCTATAGTCAAAAACTTAGAAATAGGTTTTACACAACAACCTTTAATTTACCATTACTTGGAAATTAATGTATTTCGGAAAATATGGTGTTCGCAATCTCTGCTCCTCGCGGGAAATTAATCCTGAAGAATTTCAAACTCAGCTCAGCGAAAGCTTGAAATTAGTACATTTTAAATGCATCTCAAGATTTAATGTTTTGTTTTATATTCTTGTGTAATTCAAATTTAGCTGTAAGAGTTGTAAACTCTCAACTCCAGGTTTAAAAATTTTCTGGATGACATTTTGTGTCCACAGGATTTCAAGTTTTGCAAAGGCTTCCTAGTCAAAAGGCCAGGAACAAAACAGGGAAAAAAAACAGGGCTGTGTTATTCCTAAGCCAAAGTGTTGGCTCGAATCATAAGATGTGAATTAGTTTTTTTTTCTTGCCAACCCCGGAGAGCAAGGCATCATCGTGCATGTTATCGCATGAGAATTTTTATGTTAAGGAGTTCTTCTCGCTTCATTATGCACATTAGAAATGAGCATTCCTATTCATGCAACAGAAGGAACCCTACCGTTAATTTTTTCTCTTCTCATGAAATTAAGATTTGCTTTACTTTATTTCAGACTTTGAAATACTCTAGCTGAACTCAGGAACTATCCATAAAAGCAGAAAACAAAATGGCAAATGGGTAAGAGAGAGGAAGAAAAGAGAAAAACTGCAAAAGATAAACTTCCGGAAAGAAAGAAAAAGAAGTTAATGTCTCATAGAACAAAAGAAAAAGGAAATTCCTGAAATGGTGAGAAATGAGGAGACGAATGAAGAAAAACGGAGTGTAGTGAAAGAATGGCGACGTGATGGAAATGTGAAACAACTCGCAAGTTTAAACGACTGTGAAATGCTTTACTCATCTAATTTTTACATAAATGGAGCTACTTTCTTCTCCGTGATTTGATGTTCCCATTCAGACGGCATGCAAAATTTCTGCAAGTGGATAACATTTATGTTTATACTTCTTTCGTAACTACCTGGTACTTTGTCAGCCCGGAGAACACGACGCACCTTTATATCTAACCTTCTAAGCTTGGAAGATCTTAACGTGTATACAAGGGAATTATTGCGTAGACATCACGCAAGGAAATTACACGTTTCATTCTTTTGAGAGTAGAAATAAACTTGTTTGCAGTAACAAATTATTATGTGCCACGTCTATGTCAAAATATTTCAGTGTTTTCATGTAGATTCTCTTATTTTGTATGGCTTTGAGAACGTAGGTTCATGAACTTCCATGCTTTAAATTCATTCTTTTCACGGGGATAAAACCGTCTGGTGGCAAAAATCAGAATAGTCACTCTATGCTTGAACGAAGGCCATAATGCGTTACCAAAAAATATTGAGCATACAAATAAAAGCTTCATGAACCATGCTCGTTAATTTAGATGCTAAATGGCGTACGGCTTATAACATTTTTGGAAGACACAGCGATAAGTTTCGAAGTGATCATTTACATGTGCGGTTATTACTATGTGTCGGTGATTACTTCTTCTTCTTGTTCTTGCTAGCCTGTTGGCAACCACTGCAGGGTATAGGCCTCCCCCACTCTTTTCCAACTTCCTCGATCCTTAACCTCAGTCCACCATTTAGCATCTCTAAATTTCTGAAGGTCATCTCTCCATATTGCTCTCGGTCACCCCCTTTGTCTCTTTCCATCTCTCGGTCGCCATTCTGTCATTAATCGTGTCCACCTTTCATCTTTCAGCCTTCCAACATGTCAAGCCCATCTCCACTTTGATTCTTTTATTATTTTTATAATATCTATTATTCCTGTCCTTTCTCTTATAAGTTCATTTCTAACTCTGTCTCCCTTCTTGTTATCCCCAACATTCTTTTCTCCTTCTTATCGGTACTGTTATTTTTTCACATTGTCATTCTGTGATTCTCCACTTCCATAAGTAAATAAGGGGTTAATACAAACATTGAACATTTTTCTTTTTAAACACAATGGAGCATATAAGTTGATTAGTTTGAAACTAACTTAAACGTTTCGTTTGAAGACGGCTGAATAAAAAGTATGAGGCGCATTATTATTTGTTTGGGGGTTTAACAACTACCGTGAGTAGTTCAATGGGCTATAAGCCGCCGCCCGTCTCCAATTTATGACCATTAGTTCTAAAGAGGGATAGAGCCAATGCCGTACAATCATCACCTCAAACATTCGCTTCAACATGCGATTCATTCCCGGATTCCATCTCGGGCCAATTTTACAAGCCTCGATGCTACACCATGTTACCGAATGAATAGCCCAGTATCGCAGTCGTACGCGCTAGCGGATCAGCCACATTATAAGATCTAATCACCCATCAGGTTTATGTAATCCCTGAGAAATTAAATCCAACATTTTCCAGAAACGTGGCTTGGTGGATGATACGTTTCGTCTCCTTTCGTGTATTCCTTCATGCTATGTCATTTCTATGTCGTGCTGAGTAATTAATTGTTACTAAAGTTTCAACTGCGAATTAATCCTTTAACTAGCTGGAACGAATTGACTCGGGGAATATAAAATGGATTAAAATCAGCTCGAACGAATGTCTAAGAAGTCCGCGAACGTGGCTGGAACAAGTGAGCCTGCGCATCGGAAAGATTTACTTCCCCCTTAGCTTTATTTGAAGTTGTGATTTAGTGGGATGATTGAGTCCCCTAGTAGGTAACTAGGCTTTCTGATCGGTTACTTGCTCAAATGTCTATGACAATGGCGGTAAACCTGAGAAAGGAGAGAGGTTTGTGTCACATGTCTACTCTCTGCGTTTCTACCCAGAGGCTTGATGTCCGTGTCAGGGGAACTAGCCCTTCCCATCATGCCTTGGGTCATGTAGCAGAGAATAAAAAACTAGCAGCATGCACTCATCAACGTTGACAGGTTTATTGTCGGTACTGCTGAAACGAAAAGGCGAATGGAATTATTTTGCCGTAGCTTCCATAAAACCCGGCCGCTTTGTGAATAATTCCGTTTGAGGAGCGCACAAAATTTTGGGAACCATTTGGTTCAGGTTCATCGGCCACTTAAAGGGTTAAGTCATCCGATGAACATGCTATTCTTTTCCACTGTAGTATTTTTCACCTCGTAGTTCAGGCTCTCCTCATTTCCCTGAAGCCAATACCCCTTAATTCCAGATGTCCGACTCCTCGTAATCGAAGTTTATAAGAGAAATTAAGCACAATAGCCTCCTAATGAGTGCTATTCTCTGGTCTTGTCACTAAATGTAAGGTGTTCGGCGATTGGCAACTAGCTACCTTGCAAAAAGTTTCTCGCACGGTAATTTTGACACAGGGCCAAATCATTGTTTGGCAAAAGTTAAATCTGCAGAATTGAATTGGCTCACAGCGTAGGCTTTATCTGCAGGGAAAAGGGGATGAGAATTTCCTCCTATTACCAACAATGAATTTACTAATCTTTTCAATCCAGTTAGCATCTGTCCGACTGGTAGCTTTTGCAGGTACTCTCGTGACGTTTCCCAAGAAAGATTAATACATGTTTCCATTCGTTTCACCACGCATGTCTAGTACTGTCACATTGCAACTTGGTGCTACTGTGTGTT
The DNA here is from genome assembly GCA_039090855.1 of Macrothele yani. NCBI lineage: Eukaryota > Metazoa > Arthropoda > Arachnida > Araneae > Macrothelidae > Macrothele > Macrothele yani. Next base: position 6,280,110 of record CM077030.1, on the reverse strand, counting down.
GTGGTGGGTGGTAGTCTTAGCAATGGCTGGCTAGAGAGCAAACTTGCCTTGGCTAATCTGGGATCCACAATCCGTATCAATAAGTGGATTTCCACAGCAGCCAGTACCCTTTGTCGAATATCATCAGTTGTGGAAAGTGCAGAAGTTACGGCTTGCCGTAGAATGTGGCGATTGAGCAGCTCAAATATGCAACTACGTGCGTCGTCCCCAGCGGCGACGTAAGTTACCTTTCTTTCAACGCTGAATCCGGATTTGGACGACAGTTGTTTCAACACAATGCGTTTCCACCGGAATGTGACGAAGGGAACAACCACTCATGCGTTAGCCAGATGATGAAGCCTCTGATGAAGGTGTCTGTGTTATGGTAGTATTTCCAATTACCTGTCCCAGACATTCTCCCACCTTACACTTTATTTAACCATCGAGATCCCCCGGTATAGTATACCACACGCCGAAGTGAGGACAACCGAAAGTAAGTATGCCAAGCAGTTCTGCCCGTTTATCTCAATAAGGCATCACGTGATTGGTTCTGAACTACAATCACTTACATTACCCAACTATTTTAACATACCCACCAATTCGCATGGTGTTCCTACAAATGCGTTTTTCCTCGTATTGCATTTTGTATGTATAGCAGTGTACATAACTGGACATCAGGAGACCACAACAGACCCAGAAAACAACCACATGGGATATTGGTAAACATAATCCAAAAGTCTATTGGAAATCTAAAACTACAAAAAGGAATTAGAGAGATTTTGAAAAGGTATCTGAAAATATTAAATATCTTACTAACAGATCACTTGATATCCTACCAACAGATATCCTACTAACAGATCCCTTGATTATGTACACCCTTTTATTGTCATAAGAAACACTCCTAGTTAGGCAATTACATTAAGATAACAGTTTGATGTAAGATCTGTGTTTAAAAATAAGCTGACTTAGGCAATGTTAAAAACAAAATATTTAAATTCGTCATTACTTATCCTCCATATTTCAAGTATATGTTACCCCAAATCTGTTATTTCAGTTCGGTTTCACAGAATCTATTCCCCAAATCTGATTAAAATAGGAGAAAGTTATGGAAATATTTGTCTGTATGAATTAAGTATGTGCCAAGATGAGTGGAATTTTTTTTTTGAATGTTTGGTCAAAATATAGAGGAAATTCTTGTCCAGGAATAATTAGTCTCAAAAGTTTAAGAGCTCATGCTTTTGCGATTTCCTAAATTCCGAGCCACCCCGGTGGCTCAGTGGTCTAAGCGATGGCTTCTGATCACTCGCCCGAGATGGGTCTGGGTTCGAATACCGTGTAGCATGGATGCTGTGTTTGTCTTAATTTATTTAAATTCGTCATTACTTATCCTCCATATTTCAAGTATATGTTAATCCAAATCTGTTATTTCAGTTCGGTTTCACAGAATCTATTCCCCATATCTGATTAAAATAGGAGAAAGTTATGGAAATATTTGTCTGTATGAATTAAGTATGTGCCAAGATGAGTGGAATTTTTTTTTGAATGTTTGGTCAAAATATAGAGGAAATTCCTGTCCAGGAATAATTAGTCTCAAAAGTTTAAGAGCTCATGCTTTTGCGATTTCCTAAATTCCGAGCCATCCCGGTGGCGCAGTGGTCTAAGCGATGGCTTCTGATCACTCGCCCGAGATGGGTCTGGGTTCGAATACCGTGTCGCATGGATGCTGTGTTTGTCTTAATGTCCTGGCTCTCTCTCCCTTACCTGGAACCAGAGGCCCTAAATTTGGGACGGGCTACTGCTTATGCCCCACTGAGTAGCTCACGGTGATCGTTCGTTAAACCCCCAATAAAAAAAAATTCTAGTGCCATGCTTGGGGTGTTCAGACAAATAATTTAAAGTTCAGTTTGTATTAAGATTATCTTTTCCAGGCAAATATATATTTAAAATGTTACGATGATTCTGAATGTTTCCTTTCCGTAGTCACAGTGGTAGATGTATGTATGTATGTATGTACGCACGCGCAGCACTGTATTTTAAGTTGAGCTCAAAAAAATATTGAGTAAAAATCTTAATCTTAAGACCAAACTTTTATTCTTGGAATGACATGTTTTGGAATCAAAATGTTTTCGATCACCTTGAAGGTATTAAGAACTGTGTTACAGTATCGACCTTTACTTAAGTTATATATTTTATCCTTTGTTTTTGGAAAGAGAATTTGAGATTTCAGCGGAAGAAAGGACTCAACATACCGTATTTTTATTTGCCTCATGCCAACAACTCGTGCAAATGCATTTTTTTCAGCACTGTAAAGCATTTCACAGCAGATTTAATGGATGTCGTGCTTTCATTGTTATGAGGAAGATTTTTCTCGAATAAATCGATAAAAAATGTATATTCTCAAGGATGCATTCTTTGATATTACATTAAAGCCCAAAAGAATGGCTTTCTTAAAGAAAGACTCTTACCTGAAGCGAAGAGCCAACAGCTGACTACCTTTTGAAAAATTTCGTTACTCGAATCATGATGTCGTCGTCCATTTGGAAACGTCATTTCTGGCCCTTTGAGAGAAAGAAACGGTAATGCCCCTGTAGATAAAAAAGGAGAGAAAACAGAGTTACACTGCTCCTTTACGGTGATAGAATATGCAACCTACTTTTCTCGCTCAGTGGAAGTATTCGAACGTAACAAAACTACACGATGCTAAAGGGAAAGACAAGAGAAGCTTCGAAAACGAATTTGGAAATCTTTGAGATACCTCCTAAGAGCGAAATGGAATCCCTAATGGAAAAAACTGCTCAAGAGATTCGGAGTGTTGAAGATAACTAATGTGGTGGTTTGTTGTTTGCTCTCTGGTATTTGTACATGCGTGCTATACAAGCAATTTTTTGATGTACGATTTTTATTCGAATAGCTAGCTCCGTGTCTTCACTGTGGCTAAGACCTCTTGTGGAAGAAAACATATCTATTTAATCACCCAAAGGGATAATCTTATCTCATAAACAGCATTTTATACTTAAGTTAACAATTTTAAAAGTTACCAAAATGAAAGATTTTAAAAGAGGCTTAAAATATGTTTCTGAAAAAAATTGAAATGTTAATCCATTACGCAAGCAAAACTATTTTGACATCCTTTCCAATCTGATTTCGTCAGTCTATCGTGGCTGTTTAGGAGTTATAAGCAGTTTTACATGCCTCTTGTCAAACGGATCTCATTACATAGTAGGAAAAGCTGTAGTTCGAAACTGGCATAGATTGAAAGCGGTATAGCAGTCTTATGTGACATCTGTAAGTAATGCGCGTGATCCATAAATTTATCGCGTTAGTCAATCATGAAGTTTCAAAACTTATGATTCTGGATTCCTCTTCTAAGATGACGTGTAGATGCATTGTCTGTTTAGTTGAGAGAGAGAGAGAGAGAAAGAGATACAGACAGACAGACAGGCAGATAGAAATAGAAAGAAACAGAGAAACAGACATACAGAGAGAGAAACCGAGAGAAAGAGACAGACAGACATAGACATAAAGAGAAACAGAGAGAGAGAGAGAGAGAGAGACAGAGAGAGTGAGAGTGAGAGAGACAGAGAGAGAGAGAGAGAGAGAGACAGAGAGTTGCGAAAAGCTGTGTGGCTGAAAAAGAAAAGCTTCTACGAGTATAACATGTTTTCTTATCGAACGGCACATCCCTGTAAAGTAAGCTTAATCATTTCAATTATTTATTTTTTCGAAATTGTGAACCTGTAGATGAAAGTTTTATTTTTTTTCAAAATGAAACTTTCAATTTACGGTTTTTAAATTGCTTAATCAATCAAGCAATTAAACGACAAGTAAAACTAATGAAATGGTTTACTAATTGTAGACAATATAATTCAACAGTTCGTTAACGATGTAGCTGTGCAAATATATTTTGAGAGATAGTGCATAAAACTGAGGGATCGAAATCTTTGTTCGTACATAAAACAAGTCACAAACGTACGCAAGTCAATTCTGCAGAAAAGGTGATCGGATGTGAGAATGCCACACATGAAAGAAAAATACAGTAATTGCTTTCATGCAAGAAATGCATGACTTTAGCCTCACGCTGTAGTGTCCCATAGCAGAAAGCGATTAAGTTTTAGATCTTTAATATATATGCATATACATACACTGCGGTGCCAGTTTATGAGGCCTACCTGCTCTCGTCATAGAAATGGTCCACTCTAACATGCAAGACATCACGTGAGCGCGGTGTGCGGTATATATCTCAAGCAGACCAGTTCTTCAAGCATCACTTAGCGTTCGATTCAGGATCGCAATGGGAAAACGAGCGACTTGGAATGCGGCATGGTGGTTGGATCTGAGGCGTGCCAGGTCGAGCATCTTCCAAGCATGTGTTCTCCTGGTCTTTCATGTACAAGCATAGCAAGTGTGTGCGCGAATAACGTAATACTCAAAAACCTTCCAGGAACCGGCAATCCTGTTACCGAAAAATCTGGTGGATAAGAGAGTTCAAAAGGAACCCGTGGCATGTCGTAACTCACGTGATGCTCTCAGAGATGGCCCTCGGCACACCAGTGTTGCATTCTGCAGTAATTTGACAGGTTGTGAACAGTCTATCAGCTTGCACGATTTACGACTGTCTTCTATGACCCCCTGTGATCCTCCAGCTGCTTTCGTCAACGGGACAGGCCATTACCAGATTATTTTGGGGATTTGCGCCATTCAGAGTAAACTCTTGCTACTGCTTTTTGTGAAAAGCCCAAGACAACGAGTGTTGCAAACAAAAAAATAGGCAACGAACATGCTGGTCTACTGAAACACACAAATAGAAGGAAGAAAACAACTACCCTCTTTATGAAATATCCAGCATTCTTCTCTACCTACCTATTCTTTATTGCACTGTTCACTACTACGTATATGCATTAAGCTTCTGTCTGTGAAAAGAGTTAAAAGGAAACCGGCTTTATTTTCACAGCGGAGAGATTTTATGTCCGCAAGTGTTGGTACAGAAGAATTTCCTTTACGTCAGCTGCCGATGGCGAAACTAATTGGCGGATTGCGTTTACTACGCCGGACGTTGACACAAGTGTTTTCTTTTTACGGAGGATTTTGTCCCCTAGCATGATTCTATAACTAAATAAAGAAGAACTGACAGCCGCACACGGGGCAGGTCACAAATCCCAGAAATAACCAAAATTCATGGAGAGTCAAAACAGGCCCAAGTCGAGACCGAAAACAACAAATCCCAGGCCAGCAAGTTGTTCCTCCTCTGTAAACCTACGCCCAAGTACAGCAGCAGCCCGCCTTGGTTGCCACTCCAGCGCCAGTCGAAGAAAATGCCAGCTCACAGATGATTCAAAAAGTTTGGAGTTAGCCGAAATGCTTCTGAAAATGAAGTAAGTAGGCAACTCTAACCTTCAGAAGTTGAAATAAATCATTGAACAGGGAAATAAAACAATGCCCTTTTAAGGGCCAGAATAAATACTTTAAAAAGGAATTTCCTTAATCGTACGTTTTTACTTTCATTAATTCCATCGGCTCCTTTACGTTGAAACGAAAACCTGCGATTGCTATAAGTGGCAATAAGTAAGCAAAACTTTATACTAGTAGGTTTTGTTTTTTAAGGAAACCAAATATCTCTGTATTTCTATGAGTGTTAAGAAAATGCTAAAACAATTTCTAAATTCCAAAACTTAGAACTTTCTTGGCGTCATGACGTCAGCAACTGCATTTTCACACATGATAAACAGCCAACGAACTAGAAAAAAGATTCTGTGTGATTGGTCGATGCATAACAGCCTTTGTTTGCAGATGACGAGCTAACTTGGAGAAGGAAAAAAACGGCTCTTTCATGGGTCGGTTTTTAAAAACTTGAAGTTTCTAGCGTAGTTTTTTTTTCTCTTTTTTTTTTCTTTTATTTTTACGGTGTTCTGCTTATTTTATTTTTAGATTAACCCTTCCCTTTCTCTTTTTCCGCGTCCTGATGTGGTTGGCGTTTGTTACCAGACAGGCAACGCTTAAAGGGAAGCCACTTACTCCTTGCTTTTCCTTTGGGGTTTATTCCTATCAAGGCAACCTGTTCCTGCACCTATTTCTTCTTTTTCTTCTCCCTTCCAAAAGACTCAGCCGCCCCGGTGGCGCAGTGGTCTAAGCGATGGCTTCTGATCATTCGTCCGAGATGGGTCCGGGTTCGAATCTCTGTGAGGTATGGATGTTGTGTATGTTTTACGAAACTGGCTCTCTCCCTTCCCTGGAGCCATTGACCCTAAATTAGGGACGGGAGACTGCTTATAGGCCATTGAGTTGCTCACGGTGGTGGTTAAACCTTCAATCAAAAACATAAAAAAATTCCCGGTGAGACATAAAAATTGTATTTGAATTACAGAACTGGTTCTCTCCCTTCCTTGGAATCAGTCGCTCTCAATTAGAGACAGCTTATAGCCCTCTGAACTGCTCACGGTAGTCGTTAAACCAAAGATTCCTTCTACTCTACTGCAATTCATATCATTACACGGATTCTGCTTAGTGATAACTGAGTGGTATAATGTTTCACCGGCTTTGAATGCAGCATTCATTCAGAGTGGCTTAAACATGGATTGCATGCACTTCGAATCGTACTGGCGAAATTACATTTCCAGCTCGCTCGTGCCGTCCATCTGTATTATGTACCGGTCGCTGATCTCATTTCCATGTGCTCTGAGTTGCGTCCACTAGTGGAGACAGGGGTGATTCAATCACCTGCCCCTTCAGAGAGAGAGAGAGAGAAAGAGAGCGCGTGTGTAAATTAATTCCACAATCCATTTCAATTAGATAATTATTTGAAAGATCGAACTGTTAGCCTTTTTCTTTTGCATAGCTTGCGAACAATGCATAAATCGGCAGTTTAACTATAACGAGAGCAACCGGATACGTTTTCAACAGAGTGGTAGATGGAAAGATCGTATTTTCGGAATGTAATATGCAAATATGCATTCATGAGGAAGATGTTTAAAAGAAAAGTTGCGAAACCCCTGAGATATGTTGTGACTACTGAAATTCAACTTTTGTTATTTGTAGCAATTGAAGAGTGGGACACTTGGGCCTACTAGTTGGGGTTATTTGCCATGTTGTTCTTTTTTCCGGCTTCATAATTTCAGGGCAGGACGAAGGCAAACAAAAATTCATAAAATATTAAAGATCTGGGAAACAAGTCGGTTTACAAATACTGAATTTATTTTGCACTGGTTTCCGTAAACTAAAGAACTACCTGAAAATCTCGCTTATCCAGAAAATTCGTTAGATCTTCTGCATACAAATGGGAAGGAATGTTTATGAAAATCTGTGTGTGAGAAAACTAATTCACGTGAAAATGGAATATTCTTCCAAAAAATAAATTTCCAAAATTATGCACGAAAACGAACGATATAAGTTGAATACCAGTTGAGATTTTAATTTAGCGGTTTACCAAACCATGATCATTTAGAGCTATCGGGATTTACGTGGTTCTAATTTTGAACTAGTCCTTCCAAGCAGTGAGAAGAAGGAGGGCTAGGGGGATATACATATGACCATGCCACATCCGGGACTCGATCTCGAACCAAAATTGGTTGACTGCTCAGAAGGCAGCACCTCTAACTTCTCGGCCACAAGGGCGGCAAGTCATTTAAAATATGTAGCTCTCGGTAGTTCATTGTGAAATGTGATCACCTTTTTGAGCTTTGCAGGACGTACAATGATAACTCACACTATCGATTAATACCCCGGGCACTAATTCCAGCTGCTCTTCATAAAGCACCCTGAAACTCCGAAAGAACAATCACTGTTAAACAAACATTGATTGTTTTTTTCAAAATGATTAAAAACTGCAAATAAATAATCATGGCTTACAATATAGAATGACTGGCGCTGGTCAATATTTAATGGGCGCAAATGAGCTATTGCAGATGAGGTTTCCTTTGTGTACCTCTCGTCTCTCTTAAAAACAAAGAAGTCCTTCTCCATTGGGCGCGAGAGCCCAACCTGAACTCATGAGGACTGGAAAAAAGTCAGCACCTGGTCAGGGGAATCACGTTTTCAGGTAGTAGGCGCCGACAGACTTGCCAGAATATGACGTCATAGCAGGAATCGATCGGCGGAATCCACAACTTCTTAGCGTTAACTGTACAAGCTGGTGGAGCCGATGAACTGGTCTGGGATCTGTTCTCATGGGGGGAATAGGGTTTCATATAGTTCTGGATCAGCATTCGGATGCCACGGGGTACATCCTTGTGCAAATAAATTGAAACAAGCACATCGAAATGAGAAAAACCTATTATTTTTCAATTTGTACAAAACATTCCATGTTAACTTGTCTCATTAATACACATAATATGGCCACCTCTTTCTCGCAGTAGCATTTGAAAGCATCCTAGCTTGGAGTCGACTAAATTTGAACAGTTAATGCTGATTTTTGGGTCCCTGTACCTCACGTGAACAGGGCTTGGATGAACTTCATGTTCATGGTAGTACAGTACATTTCACGAAGACGACTCTTGCAAATTGACTAAAGATTATCGAACGGATTTATTTCCGGTGAGTTTCCAGGCTGGTCAAGTGCGTTTGTACGCTGTTGGTGCATGACGTTTTTCATCATTTTTGAGGTGCGGCAATGTCATGAAAGATGCCGGATCCAGCAGAAGATCGCTTCGCTATCTCGGGAAAATCTTTACCTTGAAGAACTCCAACGTACTCTGGCGAGAGCATCATACCGTCGACCGGATGCAAACTGCCAACGTCTAAGTTGCTGAAACATCCCCAAAACATCTTCCTTTGTGGATGTTTCACAGTCTGGTAGATGTGTGAATCCCGAAGCTTTTCTCCCAGTAACATCCGAGTGTGGTGACTCTGCTGGCCTTGGACAAAGCATAGCTTTTACTGCTGAAGAACAATTTTCTCCTATGTCCTTGGTCTAGTGTTTGCACTTCAGCGCCCATTTGTAATTTTGCTCCTTGATCAGTTACGCCACGAGTTGTTTTTGCACAGGTTGTCGGGCCTTACGGCCGTGAGTCAGAAATTATCTGTTTACAGTTCCTTTCTCTTTCAAATCTCCATTCAGTGCATCACTTGCTTTCCGATGATCGTTTTTATTTTCCTGAATCAAGTAGGCGCCGTCTTTTGGATTTTTTCTCTTTCATCCCCATTTTCCTTTTCGATTTGGAGAAATCGATTCGGTTTTGTTCTACAGATTGATAACACGTTGACAGCTGCTAGGATGACACCAAGTGCTTCAAAAACGTCCCTGTAGGTCTTAGATGTGTGTTCGTACTAAGTAAGGATCTATGTGCGCTTTCTTGGTGACACGCCCAACAAACGCGGTCACAGCAGGTTGTTAAACTCCTCCAGTGAACAAATATGACATTGCTTACACTGGGACATATTTCGGCATTAGACATCTAATCGAATGAAAAGAAGCAAAAAATAGCACTTTGTTTCAAATAATTTGCGCAACGATGTATCTTAACGTCCTTGATGGCCAAGCACAGTCCTACATGCGTATGGTGTTTCCTGATGGAGAGGACTACTACCAGCAGGATAATCTGCCATGCCATAAGACTTGGATCTTCATACAGTGGTTCCAGGTAGAGGAATCTTGACATCATTGGGGACCAGGCATACCTGAATATGAGAATGGTGTTTCCTGATAGAGATAGATACACTCATCAGGACAATGCGCCATCCTACAAGGCTCGAATAGTCATACATTGGTACCAGAGCAGGACAGTGTCTTCATAGTGCTAAAATGGCCCTCGAAATCCCCATATCGTAACCCAATTGAACACCTGTAGAACGAGACTCAGAGATCGTAACAAAAATCATCGTCCAGCGAACATTCGGCAAGTTACAGACGCTATCACATTCATTCGGATGAACATACCTGTAGAACAATATCAGCAACTCGTTCAATCCATGCCGCATCGAATCGGAGCTGTTTTGAAGGCCAAGGGAAACCCACTACTTTAGTAAGTATGTGTTCCGAATAATTTGCCACTTCAGTGTGTATTTCTGAAATTCGACACAAAGTCAAACATCTGAGAAATAACTTTGTATTCGGCCTACCATGACATAGCCGCATTACAAGTTAATGAGAAACGTCTTATGAGAATAACTTTTCAGTTGCTGTTCTTCTTCAAAATGTGAAACATTAAGAAGTCCAGTTGTCCTGAGGAAACTAAAATTTCATCCTGAGTATACACTCTCGTAAAGTGCTGATTTGTACTTCCTGCTTCTCGTTTTGCAAGTATAATAAATTTGGGATGGGTTTCTTTTCAAGTGGAGGTGCGGGATGGTCGGTGTTAACACCGCGTTAAAAGTAACGGTTATAATATCAAGAAAAGTTAACAAAATGGTAATGATTGAAATAGCAGAAACTTGTGCTGCATGTAGGAAAAGTATTGCGGAATAGAGGAATATGTGCGAATTAGAACAATTGGAGAATATTATGCGTATTCTGTGATTGAACACTGTCAGTGAGAAAGGAAAGGAGCGTTTTCAAGGCTGTTCCAAAAGCAGCAATGCAGTGTGGTGTTGATACATTTGCTGTGTAAAATCATATGCAGTGTAAAACAAGTTTTTAAAAACAATAAAGATGTCGGAAAGTGCAGAATAAGCACCGAAAAGAGCAGTTGTTAAATTGAAAGACGTTGCTTAGAAGAAAGCCAGTGCTAAGACCATTACGCCACCGAAGCGATTGACAAAGACAAATGAAGTGCATGTGCCCATTAATTTTACCATGGAGCTCGAAAATGTTAGTAAACTTCTATGTATTGACGTTCTCCTCTCGTGATCTCAACAAGGTAAACTACTTGCCCAATTGCGATTTACGATCTTCATGTTTCGGGGTTTAGCGACCACCATGGGCAATTCTGTAAGCAGTTCGAGTTCCTAATTTAGCGCCGTTTTTCCAGGGAAGGAGCATAGACAACGCACTAAGACAGACTCACCCCCATGCCTGATCCGGCATTCGAACTCGAGCTCGTCCCGTACGAATGATCAGAAGCCAGCGCTTGGGACCACTCGGTCACAGGGCTGGCTGAGACTTTTTCTTTTTTCACCAAATGAATATCTGCTGATGTGTGCTGCCTGATCACCAACACGCTTATTTGGCTTTTGCGTTCCTGCGGCTGATAGTCTGTTTCAGCAGGACAAAGCGCCGCCCCATCGGAGCGTAACCATACAGGAATGGCTCGAAGAACACTAATTCGAGTTTGCAACCATCCAGTGGCCTCCAAGGTCCTCAAATTTAAACCATATGGAAGCGTTCTCGTATTTCGTGCAGGTGAACATCAGATCCATGAATCCTAGACCGACAGGCATGGCTGGCATTATCTCAGGCATCTGGTGGAGTCGATGCCTCGGCGTGTAACTGTCACTACAACAGGACCAGCGCGATATTAGGAAGGCATCTGTAATGCTTTGTCCATTGAGTGTACATATTTATTTACGATATGCTGTAAGGTACTGGTTTTTTTTTTTGATTGGAGGTTTAACGACCACCGTGAGCAACTCAATGGGCTATAAGCAGTCGCCCGTCCCTAATTTAGGGTCACTGGTTCCAGGGAAGGGAGAGAGCCAGTGTCGTAAGACAAACACAACATCCATGCCTCACCGGGATTCGAACCCGGACCCCTTTCAGACGAATGATCAGAGGCCTTCGCTTAGACCACTGCGCCACCGGGGCGGCGGTACTGGTTCGGAAAAACTCATTTGTGTGGTCGGCTTCCAATTCTTTTTGGGGGGTTGTTGGTTTAACGACCACCGTCAGCAACTCGATGGCGTATAAAGAGTCGTCCGTCCCTAATTTAGCGCTACTGGTTCTAGGGAAGGAGAGAACCAGTGCCGTAAAACAAGTAAAACGTTCATGCTTCACCGGACTCGAACACGGAGCCATCTCGGACGAAAGGTCAGAAGCCAGCGTTTTGACCACTTCGCCACCTTGCCGGTACATATGACCCTGAAATCTGAAGGACGAACTTCGCTGTTACCACTTAACGAATAATTCACCTCAATTTACAAGACCTCAATTTATCCCCAGTTTCCTGCAATAACATCTGTCGAGAAAGTAGTGAGTTTGTTCTTCCACGGGATTTTTATTTTAAAATATTTTGTTCACGCTAAAATATTGACGTTCCTGTAAGTACATTGGGAATAAATATGCCATCAGCATATCGACGTTCCTGTAAGTACATTGGGAATAAATATGCCATCAGCATATCAACGTTACAACAACGTAACATAACCATAAAGCTCCAACACCGATATTTTTCACGAATGTGTCCATCTCTAGCATAAACCTCATCAAGAGAATACTGCCTTTACACTTCAGACAACGCAAAACATTGCTCCAGAGAATTTAGTCACCAAAGACGCAGATCGTTTTTCGTCATTGATTTACCTCTTCGATATCCCTTGATCACCACTGCAGTAGTTATTCTTAAACTCTTTATGCTCTACGTTTACGAAGAATTCCGCAAAGACAATTAGACCATATGTCTTCGCGGAATAAGTTCATTGAAATCTTCTGTAGCGTGCGGTCTAACGGGAAATCACAGAAAACTAACAATTCTTTAAATGCCTAAAGCTGTTTAAATACTAATCACAGATGCTACGCCATTCTAATTAAAGATCTGGATATTTCTAATGAAAGATCCTAGGAGATATAACTGAAGATCTGTTTCTTCCACGATAATGTAGTAGGTCGACATACTGTACACCAAATTTGTAGTTAACATTCCAGAAATGACAAATTCCTGCCTAATAGAAAATGTTAATAACTTGTGATTTTTTCAGTTCTAAAAATGTCCCAAACCTGCAAGATTCAAATTTTTACTGGAGTGAAAACAGTTCAAAGAAACTTGACGAAGCAGGTCCTAAAAATGTCCAAATGCGTATATCACTTTGAGTAAAGTTTCTGACAAGAGCTTACAGATCCTACATAAGCTTACAGGTCCTACAAATTCAAATGCGTATATTACTTTGAGCAATGGGACTAGCAAGAGCTTACAGATCCTACTTCGAAAGGAAGTTACTTCTCTCCATTTTAAGTAAAAAACGTATTTCTATTATAATAGATTAAAATAATTTTTGATAAAACTTTTTGAGTGAAGTCATTACTACCAATATCTTTCCTACTACGTTCAGATACCTAAAATAATTTTTCAATTTCTTTCGGTGGTAACCAGAAATGAAGGATTCCTTCGTTTCGTGGTTCTAAATGTTTTCTCCGTCAGTATCTCGTTCTGTATCATTAAAGTAGAATTCGTTTTGGTTTTTGATATGGAAGCTGATTATGTTTCGTTTTTTGAGTTGTTTTCAATTAAATTTAAAAATTTTCAAACTTATATTACTTCCAAGTCTTTCAGTGCTTTGAGCTACTGAACAAGAAGTAGAAAATGTGCATATTTAAAATGATTCTTACGTTTCAAACATACCTCTTTGTGGGCGCGCGGTCTGCGTAGGCTGAGATCTGGTGAATACGACTATTTTCTAGGTCTAATAATTCAGAGGGATACTTACTCCATCTTTAACTTAATTCACTAAGCTCTTGAATAATTTTCTCCACTCCTGTTCTTCCTATAATTGAATGCTTCATTTCTATTTTCTTTTTACGTCTCACTTGCTTTGAGAACAATTTTACCAAAATCTAGCTTACATCATCATCCATGCCATTTCTTTATTCCATTCAACCTAACTCTTCCGACCAACCATTTTTATTTTGCGCTTTTTATATCCGTATTTCTCCTAGAAAGCTTTATTTGATAATATTTCCCCCGAAGTATCTTCTTGCGACTAAATCATCCTACCATGAATAAAATTTCTGTGTACTAAGTATTTCTTTAGAGAATATGACAGCACAACACAACTCTTGAGGTAATTTGGTTTCTTTCCCATCAGCTTTCTCTCAGTGTTTATCATAGAATCTTTTCAAGTTCTTATTCTTTTTACTAAAAAAATTATCCTCCCTACCTTACTGTGAGCAACATTTAGTTTCAAAAGCTAAATAAGCAAATAATTATCTGATCTTTTATCCTCTTACGATTTTTGAAAAACCTTTATACTAGTTTTGAGTAACGACTTTTTGCTTCATTTATTGAACCAAGACGTGATTCTCCTCTGTCTAAATATGACTGTGACTTTTTCCTTGTCGCAACTAAGGAAAAATAGTTTTTCTGCTCATCCTTAGGCGCGTTTCTTTTTTCCAAAATTGTAAGAATATATCTTACTGCAAATATCGTTTGCTGTTGCTATGGTTTCAAATGTAACTACAAAGTTCTGAATTCTAATCCGTCTTTACTTCTGTCTAAATTTTAACGAAAAATGGCAAAAATGACTAGTATCCTTCCTCTCGCTTTCACCATTTCACTGTCTCTTCAATCATCACATACACTTTGTCTCTCCCACCCACACATTTTTGGGCTCTTTTAATCTCTTGTCCCTCCCCACTATCTCTGATCATCGAATAATTTTTCGTCGTATTTTTCTTTTAGCTATAGAAACGTATACTGCCTTTAATAAGTTAATGAATGAATGACAGCAAATAAAATTAATTGCAGTGCACCGACGATAAAATACCAGTTGTTATGCTGAATTCATACATGAGCAAGTGAATTGCTTTGGCAGCTGCATCTTCTAATGCGCCGAGCGTTAAAAGCTGGCATTTCTAAACAATTTTTGAGATTTTGCACGAAGAGCGAGAAGTTGTTGAGATTCCTTTTCGTCAAGAAAGAGGAAGAGAAAGAGAGAAGTCTATTTTGGGAAGAAAGATAACTGCAACGTACAGGTAACTGTTTGCTAGCAACAAATTGAAATCGAGCTGATTCTGCTGAATAGTTTAGATTGAAACGCTACGTCGCGTGCAGAAATTGGCAGTGAATTCAAAAGTACCAGAGCGCACGAAGGTAATTCAGAAGTGACGATCATGGGCAACAACTCCAGAGGAAGACTATCAGATGATATGAGTTCCGAGGAGCAGAATTCCAATACCACACGAGCTTTGATCGAACCTCGTAGGAGTGCAGGAATGTGTTGTAGTGAACTAGTGAACATCTTACACCCAACACATCATATGGTTAAACCGTACGTTAAGTAGTGCTCCTGCCCATGACACTAAGCCACAGGAGGCATCGTCGTATTGCTGCTTACTGAATGAAGCAAAAATGTGGAATGGTGCTTTTAAATAGTTAACCCAGGTATCACAGCCTAGCAATTTTACGTAGGCCGAAAACTGAGCCACCGCCTGGTGTAAAGAAGAAGGTGGCTCAATATTGGGTCTGAGTTAAATTGCAAGGCTGTGCTACCTGAGAAGAGTCATCTGCATTTCACAACATTTCGCAAGGTTAGATGCTATGAAGGAACCTGAAACACGATTATGTCAATATTATTTATGAACGCACATCTGTGAATATGTTCCCTACATGATTTCTCTCTCTCTCTCTCTCTTTCCCTCTTACCGGTCGTTAGTATACTTGATCTCTTACAGTTAGTCCTGATGCACTTTAAAAGCGGCGGCTCGCGAACAACCCACCAGTCCTTTCTCAAAAACCGATAAAGGAAAATCGACGTTTGGGAAATCGACGCGCTATATCTCCGAGCTCCCACAATCTGTCCTTTCTCAAAGACCGATAAATCCTTTCGTTTACATGTCACGCTCCGAATTTTACTACCCTCTGTTGCACTCACACCTTGTATATCCTACGTCGGTCGAGTAGACCCTCCCTCTCGGAAGTCACTTGGTCATCAGGCAGCATCCACTTTTGATAAGAGTGGTAATAATTCAGTTATCACCCATGTATATGTGCGTACTTTTGTTTTACTCACGTTTCTCATTTACTCGTTCCACTTACATGACTACTCGACCGTCCATAGTTCAAATGTTCAGCCATCCATGACGTAATACCCGCGTCCATATTTCAAATGTTCAGCCATCCATGACGTATTACCCGCGTCCATAGTTCAAATGTTCAGCCATCCATGATGTACTAACCGCGTCCATAGTTCAAGTGTTTTGTTATCCATGACGTATTATCCGGGTCCGTAGTTCAAATGTTCAGCCATCCATGACGTATTACCCGCGTCCATAGTTCAAATGTTCAGCCATCCATGACGTATTATCCGCGTCCATAGTTCAAATGTTCAGCCATCCATGACGTATTACCCGCGTACATAGTTGAAATGTTCGGCCATCCATAACGTATTACCGGCGTCCATAGTTCATATGTTCAGCCATCCATGACGTACTAACCGTGTCCATAGTTCAAATGTTCAGCCATCCATGACGTATTACCCGCGTCCATAGTTCAAATAATCAGCCATCCATGACGTACTAACCGTGTCCATAGTTGAAATGTTCAGCCATCCATGACGTATTACCCGCGTCCATAGTTGAAATGTTCAGCCATCCATGACGTATTACCCGCGCCCATAGTTCAAATAATCAGCCATCCATGACGTATTACCCGCGTCCATAGTTCAAATAATCAGCCATCCATGACGTACTAACCGTGGTCATAGTTCAAATGTTCAGCCATCCATGACGTATTACCCGCGTCCGTAGTTCAAATGTTCAGCCGCCTATGACGTATTATCCGCGTCCATAGTTAATTGCAGCCGGTGGTACCACTGTACCTGTCATTTGGTCACGTCCCAGAGATTTTCTGTTGGTGGTAAATACGGTGATCCAGCAGACCAATGGAGCAGTGGAGAGTTTTTATCCCGAAAGAAGGCACGTGTTGTCACTGTAACATGAGGTGTGGTATTGTCCTGCTGAAAAATGGCCTCCGCGGACGTCCGGCCGGTACTGAAGGGCTTACCGACATAAAAGGCTCTCGTTATGGTGCTACAGACTCTCACGAGAAGGGACCTGTTAGCACCCCAGATCATAATCCTTCGTGTTGGTGCTGTTTGCAAGGTAAGAATACACTCTTCCCGACGCCTTTCCCCCAGGATGCAGAGGGGCCTTCATTTTCACTTAAACAGAAGCACGTCTCGTACAAGAACACGACATAGTGCCCTTCGTCATACCACTTTCTTCGTTAGATGTATCACTGCAGCCTCACAGTCCATTACAGTGGTGTCAAAGGTAGCCTGAGGTGGGGCCGAGGAACCTGCAGTACGAACTGCAATAACCGGCGAAGTTCTATTACACCCGCATGCGAGAATGCGTCACAGTTCGGCACTACTGTTCCCACGCCGTTAACGAAGCAAACCCGTCACCCAAAGACATCATCAACAGATGACCGTTGTCCCTCGGCGTTGTCTCGGTACAACGTCCAGAACCTTCTCTTCGTATTTTACGTCGTTCTTCGTACCACTCTCTGCATACTATTGCTACGACGAATTTGCTGCTACCCACACGACCTGCAGTCTCCCGGAGGTAGGCATTGTAGTGTATCATGCAGTTAATGCAACCTCTTTCGATCTCAGTGATGTGACTTCACGACTGTCTTGCACGACGACGAGACATCCTTACACACTGCTGACAAAGCACTGGTGTGCTGACTCTATGCCTAAATCCGGTTAATATGCATCTATTAGGTGGGCAACTTAATTCTCGGCCCCTAAACGAAAGCAATCATAGAACGTCGGCTATTACAAATAGCTGTGTGCGATAATGGTTGATTGCTGTGCCATACAACAGCTTTCCAGGCAACCATAACCGCTCACAGCTGTAGTGACAGAAGGGGCGAAAGTTGACCGTGAAAGCAATGTCGTTCGAGAAGCAACATTTGAGACAATTCCTCATGTTTGCGTTTCAGCTGAAAAAGTGCCCAGCAAATGATCTGTGCTGCTTTGGGTGAGGCTTATGTGTCCTACAGTACGTGTAAGAAGTGGTTCTTTTTTTTTTTTTTTTTTATTTTTTTTGATTGGAGGTTTAACGACCACCGTGAGCAACTCAATGGGCTATAAGCAGTCGCCCGTCCCTAATTTAGGGTCACTGGTTCCAGGGAAGGGAAAGAGCCAGTGCCATAAGACAAACACAACATCCATGCCTGACCGGGATTCGAACCCGGACCCCTTACGGACGAATGATCATAAGCCAGCGCCTTAGTCCACTGCGCCACCGAGGCGGCAAGAAGAAGTGGTTCCAGCGGTTTAAGCAGGGAAATTTTGATCTCCGTGATGCAGAACGTCCGGGACACCCACAGAAAGTTGACGATGAGAAACTGGAACAACTGTTGGACGCGGATCCCTGTCGCACACAGTCAGAGCTCGCCCAGGAACCCGGAGTAACACAGCAAGCCATTGCAAAGCGCCTGCACAAGCTTGGACGGATTCATAATTAGGGCCGTTGGGTGCCCCACCAACTCACAGCTGCGAACAAATCTAGGGGCTACGATGCTGCTGTGTGCTTTCTCTCCAGATTCAAGAAGAAGGATTTCCTCCACAAGATTTTGATCTGTGATGAGTAGTGGATCCTCTACGATAATCCTAAAAGCCGCGCAAATCGTGGGGTTATCCATGTCAGCCTACCACCAGTACCGCCAAACCGAATATCCATGCCGGGAAGTTGTTGCTGTGCATATGGTGGGATCAGCGCGGTGTCGTACGCTATGAGTTGCTCAAACCTGGTGAAACGGTCAATGCTGAGCGTTACTGTCAGAAACTCATTCGTGTGAGTGACGTAATGGAGGCGAAAAGGCTATACACCGGCAAGGGCAGAAGGTTGGTTCAGCTAACGCGCGTTCTCACGCCGCGAAAACGACTTTAAACACGATCACCGGCCTGGAATGGGAGATTTTGTCCCACCCGGCGTATTCTCCAGACTTCGCCAAATCGGATTATCACCTCTTTTGCTCCCTGCAACATCACCTAAGTGATACGCACTTCACTTCTGTCGAGGAGGTCGACACAACTATTGATGACTTCAACAGCTCGAAACAGCCCTCTTTTTTCGGCAGTGGCATTCGGCAGCTCCCTGACCGATGGCTCAAATGTATCCAACACTACGAGGATTATTTCCCTGATTGGGTACGTATTCAATTTGTTGCTATAAATTGCTGTCAACGTGTCGTGCCTGTTGCCGAGAATTAAGTTGCACACCTAATATAACCCAAAACGCTAATCATTTCTGCTATACGAGATCCGATCAAAAATTTCCGAGACTAGGCCGATAGTACTTACATTACTTACGTCTGGCTATGATCGCCTTAAACTAGTCTCCTTTGGTAACGATACACCGCTACTCGCGTTTTTGCACTCTGTTGGAACGCTCCCTGGAAGTCCAGTTTGCGAATCGTGCCAAGCACCGGCTGCGATTCGTGCTGGATCTCTTCCACGGTTTCAAAACGGCAACCCTTTTTTCTGTTCTGTATCCTGCGACTACTTTTTGTTCCCGAAGATGAAGCTTCAGCTTCATCTTCGAAGTCAGAGGGGGCCAAATCCGGCGAGTACAGCGGGTGAGTAAAGGTAGTCATTCTGTTGCGAGTGCAAAATTGGCTTGTTGCTAACGCTCTGTGAGCTGCTGCACTGTCGTGATGGAGCAGAAAATCTCCCCTGAGCCACATTTCATGTCGTTTGTGGCGACTGTACTTTCTAAGACGCTGCAAAACATCGCAGTAAAAAAGGGCGGAGACGGTCTGGCACTGGGGAACGAATTCACGGTGTACAATCCTACGAATGTCGAAAAACACGATGAGCATGCTTCTGGTTGCACTCCGGACCTGTCGGGCCTTCTTCGGTCATGGAGATGCCGGGATCTTCCACTGCGACGACTATTGTTTGGTCTGCGGGGCGTAACCGTAGACCCAAGTCTCGTCCCCAGGGATGATCCGCGACAGAAACGTTGGTTTTTTCACTACCTGCTGACGAAGATTTTGACAGAGATCCACACGGAGCGCCTTCTGTTCGGGGTTCAGAATCTAATAGCACAAACTTTGCGGCAATGAGGTGCATGTTCAAAACCGACGTCAGAATTTCTTGCATTGTTCTGTATGACACATTGACAATGGTAGCAATGTCTTGAATGGTTCTCCGACGATCCTCATGCACCAGTTCCCTAATTTTATCCACTTTTCGGGGGATTTGCTCGTGGATGGCCACCCTGACCTCCCGTTGTCTTCCAGTGTTGTTCTTCCAATCTTTAAATGCGAATACCACTAAAAACAGTTAGCACGACTCATTGCTTCATTGTTATGAGCCTGCCGCAACATTTCGTGCATCTCTGTTCCCGATTTGCCAAGTTTGACGCAGAATTTGATGTTCGTTCGCTGCTCTAGCTTGCAGTCCATACCGAAATCGCAGCTGTGTTCTGCACGTGGTCACCAAATAGCATGTAGCACAGCACCCGATGTTCACAGAATGACGCCGTTTGGCACAATGACTCATGAAGGCCACTGCCCTCGACCGCTGCTAGCGCATCTGCGTACTGCCACCTGTTGGCGCGCTACGTACCTAGTCTCGGAACCTTTTGATCGCACTACGTATTACCTGATTAGCAAATCCTGTAGAAATCGAAGTCTTAGTTCGACATTAGGTGTTCTGATTTTTATAGATATGAGTGTACAATCATACAGAGTGTTTGTAAACTCCTTCAACAAAACAAGAAGGGTGATAGTACACATCTAGACGAACAATATTTGCAATGGAACCTAAGGCCCTATTCCACTCCTAGTGCCAGAAAAGAGTAAAGTTACGCATCTACGTTGAGCCTTAAACAGTGAAAACAAAGCGAGATACCTAATTTATGAGTTGCACAATTCCAATCGCATCAGAGAAAGACTCAAAGGAGCTGCTCAAACTGGTGCCCAAAGGCGTCGTTGCACAGCCCACACTGGCGAATGAAGGGCTGTCGCACCCTCTCGTAGACTCCCGGTGTGGTGCTGATCTTGTCCGCAGCAACAGAGATTCGCGCGACGAGATCTTCCAGTGGGTCTACAGGTATCTCGCACACAAATGTTTTCATGTGCCTCCAGAAGGAGAAGTCCAGTGCATGAAGGTCCGGAGAGCATGGAGGCCAAGCCACAGGTCCACCGCGTCCAATCCACCGCTCGAGATATGTCGCATTTAGGAAGTATTGGACCTCGGTGACAAACTGTGCTCTGGCCTCATCATGCATAAACCACATGCCTCTCCGGGTGGTGAGCGGAACATTCTGCAACAAACCCGGAAGCACTTGCTCCAGGAACACACGGTAGGCTTCGCCGGTCACACGCATACGCCAATTCTCATGTGATGTTCGCACGGTAATACCGCTGAATGGGTTCGGCTGCGTTTTTAAATGTTTGCTCCTCATCGTCTACGCACGTGTTCAGCGCACCTGATTTGCATCTCGTATTTCTCATGCACTGGTTGGAACTCCGTGTGTCTGCTGGACGTTTTTCGAACGTGCACTTTTCTGGCACTAGGAGTGGAAAGCGGCCCTAGGTTCCATTGCAAACACTGTTCGTCTTGATGTGTACTATCACCCTTCTTGTTTTGTTGAAGGAGTTTAGAATCACACTGTATATGTTTTCTTATTTTCATACCTGCACTCGTATATTGGTAACATTTCGTGGTCTCCACATTCCATTTCAAGAAAACCATGTAAAATAAATAGGCAAGATTAAATTCTATGAAGTGCGACAAAAGTTTGTTTCTTGCACGTGAAGTAGACAAGTGATAATTGATTTTAACATGCGTCCTTCTGAGAACCTTTCCAAAAACAAAGACTTGCTAGAGTGTTGGCAGTAATTTATTTGGCACTTTCCCAAGAAATTCTTAGAAAATATTCTTTCAGAAATAAACGGCTTTTCTGTACGAGGAAGTTTTCTAGTACCGAGTGGTAGTGACATTTCAAACATAAAAACATTCGAAATTTCATTGCTTTTTGTGAAAATCAGAACAATTGTCAGAGACGTTTTCACAACATTTATTTACTAATAGAAGTTCCAAGAAACCTATGCTTTAGAGCCTAAGTCGGGAGCATCAGTTTTCTTACTTTTTTATATGAATACAATTTAAAGTGTTTTCTGGAACTACAAAAAAACAAAGGTATATAAATAGTTCTTAAAAAGTTGGGACTCTTATGAAAGTTGAGCTCTTATGCTGATAAAAAGACTTACAATCACAGCGAATATTTTACCACGCTGTTGCTAAAGACCTGGTAAAGATAAATGTAAAGATTTTAGTTCGCATTCGTTTATTCATGGTTAATTTTTTCCTTTTCTTTGTAATGATTACTGCTCATTAAAATCTAATGCAGTACTAATAATTTCTTATTTGTAAAAATAATTGAATCAAATGAGAATTACAGAACCTAGCAAACAAAATCTAGTTTTTAGGATAAGTAGTGGTTTTATGGTCGTGAACCGCATATCCAGCGTAGCATTTGTATTTGCTTATTAACTTTTTGTTTAAGAAATTGTACTTCATCATGTAATATTTTATCTTTGGATTAAAAAGATGAAACTTGAAATATTAATATTTAATGGAAAATGTTTTACCTGCCAGCTCAAATATTTTATGTTCCAGGAATAAGTCATTTAGTAGTAGAAGGATCGATCCTACACTTGCCCACAAAACGCAATCACAGCAGCATAATTAATACCTTCGGGAGTCGAGATAAGTTTAAGATTTCTGGTGCGCAATGTCTGAGATAAAATCTGCGTAAAAGAAACACACTTACAGTTTTCTAGCAGTGAGAAAGCGAGTGAAAAGAATGAAGGTGCAAGGTTGATGATTGGTCAAATTCTGAGCTTTGAAAGGCATCCAAAAGTTTTACGATTGGATTAGAGATACCACAAAAAGAGGCCACACTTGGTCCAAATCCAGAAAGATTTTTTGGATTCCCCAAAGGTCGCAGATTTTCTGATTTATGGAATCTCAAAAGCTGTTCATGGAAAGTACACGTACCATCCATATAAAATTAATGATTTCACAAATCCTGCAGAAGTCCTTTCAAATGAAAAAAGATATGAACCTATAATAGAAGTTATTTGAAAATTTCAGAGAGATATCATTTTTTTGTCGAACTGTTATTTGACATGACAAATAACAGGATGACGAGTTTGATTGCTTTTGCAAATTCAGACTAAGGATAGACAGATATCTATTTTTGGTCAAACTTTTATTTGCCATGACAACAAGATGACAATTTTGATTGCTTTCGCAAATTCAGACTAAAGATAGACAGATACATATTTTTGTCCAACTATTATTCGACATGACAAATAATAGGATAGCAATTTTGATTGCTTTTGCAAATTCAGACTAATAATAGACAGATATCTATTTTTTGTCGAAGTGTTATTTGACATGACAACAAGATGACAATTTTGATTGCTTTTGCAACCCAAAATAATGTGCTATTTCTATGTTGCAAAGCTATCTATTTTTGCCGAATTATGGTATAACACCAGCCGCACCACTTTCTGAAAAAGGTACACCATCGTATTTTGCAAACAAAACCCAACAACATGGTTCAAATTTTCACCACATTATGGTATAACACCAGCCGCACCACTTTCTGAAAAAGGTACACCATTGTATTTTGCAAACGAAACCCAACAACATGGTTCAAATTTTCACCACATTATGGTATAACACCAGCCGCACCACTTTCTGAAAAAGGTACACCATCGTATTTTGCAAACAAAACCCAACAACGTGGTTCAAATTTTCACCACATTATGGTATAACACCAGCTGCACCAATTTATGAAAAACGGTACACCATCGTGTTTTGCAAACAAAACCCAACTAAGTGTTTCAAATTTTCACCACATTATGGTATAAGGTTGCACGCAAGATTGCACCATGTCGTTGGGTTTATCTTGCACCACAGAATGGTGTATCTTTTCTAAGGAAGTGGTGCAGCTTGGCGTAGCACCACTTTTTGGTGCAACCTACCACAAAGTTTTTAACACTGTATTGTGATTAGTTCCTCACGTATTTTGGAATACTCAAGTAAAGTGCTCATTCAATACTGATGAAGAACGCTACAGGTGCGAATATTAATTTTTTTAGATGCGTATAATCTTAAACAAAATTATTACTGTGATGGCATTAATGAAATAAATATAAGTGGCGTTTACTCAGAAGACAGCTTCTCACCGTTCCTCAGTTTCAAATTTAGATGGATGTTTTCCGGTTTTTACCCAATAAATGCAACCCAGATCTCTAGGGATGCAACATAGGTCACCTGAGTAGTACGCATAACACAGATGAGTGGGAAATCGTACACTGTAAAAAATAAGTTGCGTGAATTCACGGAAAATTTCTGAAAATAAGGTGCAGATAGTTGCCGGTAGGTGTCCGTGTTTTAACGAAATTTAGTTTTTCAAAAGTCCCCGTTTTTAGAAACCCGTATTTTCACAGATTTTCCGCCGTCAGAAATTTCGTTTAATTTCAGAAAAGTGCGATTCAGGTTTTTCCGTATTTATATAGAAATTTCGCAAAATCCAAGACGCTGAATTTTTTCAGCCCTTACACTAGATAATCCTTTACCAGTGTTGGGGATCAAACCGTCGTCGTTTGGGTTGGTTCAACAGATAAATCGCGTCTTAACCACTGAGCCAGTAAGACTCGAGAATCTGAATCACGTTCATGGCCAAAATAATTTCGCGATGATGATTTTTTTTTTGCCATTAATTCGAATGAAGTAGTCATCTTATTTTCTGTTGGAGTTTATTATTTTTGGAATAGGTTTGTGTTATAATAATTTTATTTTTTCTGTATGATAATCGGTATTTTTTGAATCACTAGAATTCTTTGGAGATTTATTCTTTGGAGTTTGGTAGTGTGACGCGATGAAGTCGTCAACCCATTTTTGAACTTCGTCAAATGACCGAAACCGTACAGCAGACAAGCCATGTTGCATCGATCGGAGCAAATGATAGTCTGAAGGGACTATGTCTGGATTATACGCCGGGTACTCCAAAACTTCCCAGCCAAGCGTCAATAGCGTTTCCTTGACCGATTTCGCGACATGTAGTCTAGCGTTGTCATGCAGTAATTTCACGGGACGCAATCCTTTGCCTGTGAATGGACGTTCCCGACAGATTTTCTGGTTCAATCGCAACAATTGTGGCTTGTAGGTATCAATTTGAATTGTTCCAATAGTTCATAATAGAGCACACCCTTCATATCCCACCAGATGCACAGCAGAACTTTCTTGGAGTGAATATTGCGTTTCGGTGTCGAAGTCGTTGCTTCCCGGGGTCTACCCAGTGTTTTTTGCGTTTGGGATTGTCGTACCATATCCACTTTTTATCATCCGAGATGATTTTCCACAGGAAAGACTTTCTGTGTTGTTTATTCAACAGATTCAAACACTTCATGACACGCTCATCCTTGTTCCTCTGGCTCAAGTCATCTGGCACCCATTTTCCTTCCTTCTGAATCTTTCCCGTTGCGCGTAAACGATTGAAAATGGTTTGTTGAGTTAACCTCAGTTGTTCAGCTCGTTCGTTTTGCATTTGAGACGAATCTTCATGCAGCAACTCTGCCACTGCTTTTTTTAAGGGAAATAAATAAAAATAATTGTTGTAAAATACTTCCTGAATACAGCGCGATCTTATGCTTAGCCTCGAAAATATTACTGGTATAATAATTTGAAATATCAATCATATTTTTTTATAATCTTTATCACTTTTATTAATATGAAATTAATAAAAGTAATAAGACGCTGTGATATCTGTAGAAAGTGTTGATTAGGAGAATAATGATTATGTAATGTAATTACATTCTCTCTGGAAAACTAACTGAGTCATCACTCATCATGTCAGAACATATTGTGGAAGGGTGACGGTGGTACTTGAAAAGGAAGCTGCTAACCACAATTTCAGTGATCAGTGGCCTTCGGGAAAGCCACTTGGTTTTGGAAAGTGTGAAATTGAAAGTCTTTGCCGGAGATTCAAACTAAACGTCTCTAAAACAAAAAATGCGCATCGCGATTATTTGGAGGACAGCTCACGTGTTCCAAAAGACTTAAACAATTTGTTCAATTGCACAAAACTTATTCCTTGTACTTCATCTGAGTATGAGAGGGGATTCAGCCAGATGAACCTCATATTATCTCCGACAAGAACAAGATTAACAACGCCACACGTTACATCACTTATGTCTGTAAAACTCCACGGACCCTACCCGAGAGATTGGAATACAGAACAACACTCAAAACCTGGTTAAGAAAACATTGTCTTGCTGATGACACAAGAACACGTGAAGCACAACCAAAAGAAAGTGATGATGACAATATTTTTGAAAAGTTTTTGTAAGTAATATTTCAATTTACAAACATATAAATGTGTATTGATGTATTGATTTTGAAAACCCATGATAAGTAATCCCCTGTTCACCCTCCCTATCTCCCGCTCCATTCTGTCTCCCCCTCCCAACAATACCACCAAGGTCAGAGCGTTCCGGCCCTGCTTAATTTACGACTACACCCCTGGTGCCGCTACGTTCTCGATCGTTGACATCAAAATCAGCTGCTTTAAACCGCCTAAACCAAAACTCACACGTGCTTATCGATACAATATTCTTCCCCAGAACAGAACAGATCGTTGCACATGCTTTTGCAGCACTTTTTTCTTGAAGAAATTTATAACGAATACAGTGTCGAATAAATCAGTGGCGGCGGAACCGCCCGGGCCGTCAGGGCCCCGGCCCGGTCAATGATTTCAATCATTGTAGCCAATATTTTTTTATTTTTTTTTATTTGGCATATTATAACTAAGTAAATTTCTCCGTCATTTTTGGTCTACGCCGGGATTCGAACCCGAGGCCGCTTATTCCGGAACAAGTCGCTCTACCAACTGAGCTACGCAGACATTTGTTCTGATTCCTATCTGCCTTTATGTCGTGTGCGTCCTGCTGGCAGGTACGTCACATCTCCCCCCCCCCGAAAGAGGGCCGGGGGCATGGCCCACGGGTCAGCCGTGACCATGAATCGTTGCAGGCAGCCATCCACTGTAGAACGTGAACTTGAGAACTCCCAGTCAATCTGCTGTGTGGAATGCAACATCACACATTTTTATTTTTCGAAGCGCTGGAGAAGGAATTCTCTGATTTTTCCTATCTCGCGGTGTGGAAAGAACATCACACCATTGCGAGATTTTGAACGGTCGGGTCATCCGGATAGTTCGGGCGCCATTATAACGAAGTAAATTTCTCCGTCATTTTTGGTCTACGCCGGGATTCGAACCCGGGGCCACTTATTCCGGAACAAGTCGCTCTACCAACTGAGCTACGCAGACTTTTATTCTGATTCCTATCTGCCTTTATGAATTATAATGAATTAGCTTTATTTTGCTTTCCGCTAAGCTAATTATAATGAATAAGCTCTTTCTACCAGCTAGCTAATGATAATAATGAAGCTTTCCTACTGAGCTTCAAATAGTGAATTCAAATGGTTGTTGTTACTAGTTAATTAAGAACATGAATATAGTCTCCTGCTAGTAGTGTAGTAATTAGAATGTATAAAGTCTTAACGCTGGTTGTTAATGGTAAAAAACTAACGATATAAACCTAACAGCCAGACAGAGGTCTGACAAAAACTATTAATTGAGAAAGACGTACTTACTCAAATCTTTTTATTATCAACTTCAACTGGTATCAACACACACAGCTACTCAAATAACACGTAGCTCCTCTAGTATAACAACAAAAGCTCTCCTTATAACAACAAAATCTCTCCGTACAACACCAAACGCTCTCCGTACAATAACAAACGCTCTTCCTACAATAACAAACGCTCCCTTTTGCTATCGATGAACGCGCCTATATACTAGCTACCACCACGTCATGACTTACACTCATTGCCAGATCTCATTCATCGGGTGAAATAATATTTCGTTAAGTCAGAAGATAATTTACATAGTAAAATAAAATAACCAGAGATAGTAAAATCAAAAGGAAAGTGAATATAGAGTATACGTTACAATATGTGCGATTTTTTGTTGTGATGTGCCTTAGAAAGTTCCTCCAGGTAAGAGGTCAGGTGGTCCTAATCCCTAACAAAGCTCCTTAGGCATTGTCTTTCTTCTGTTTGTTCCGGAAAGCAGGAAGGGAGGGGTGCACCACGATTCGAAATTTCGGGCCCGGTCAATGAACTTCACTTTCCACCGCCCCTGGAATAAATGCAGTATCGCTTGCCATTTTTCACCTACCGATATGCAAGAGCATTTTACTGTTGGGCATACTTCTGTGTCACATTTGGACCAGTTAGAGTCACATGACAACAACGCGGGGGAATGTCGGATATGTAAATTAG
This sequence comes from Macrothele yani, assembly GCA_039090855.1. NCBI lineage: Eukaryota > Metazoa > Arthropoda > Arachnida > Araneae > Macrothelidae > Macrothele > Macrothele yani. Next base: position 6,251,952 of record CM077030.1, on the reverse strand, counting down.
CGGTATACGTCACACACAAAACGCTTTAAAACTTATTTGGTCACCGAATAGAAAAGGAATTGGTGAAAGGTTCTGCAAATTCATAATTTTCCGTTAATACATCTTAACAACGGCAATTAACCGTTAATATAAGAAAGGAATTGCGCAAAGGTTTCTAAAAATTCAGAGTTTTCCTGGCGTACGAAAAATCCGTGAAATTCAGTTTTTTCCCCTTCATTTCAGGAAAAAGGTTGTATCAGAAATATGATTCGTTAATCCACGAAATGAGTCGCGGAAATTGGCAACGTCAGAATTTATTTTACAGGATAGGTTATTGTAATCATTGTAGGAATTCATTTTGGTGCTGCTGCTCTTTTATATATCTCTTTTAATATGTTTATTCATGAAATTCACATCTTTATTAAATTTGCTTTCTGTTACCACCTATTTTCGTACCCTTTTTATCATTGTATTTATTTGCCGTCATCTTAATAATCAACTTAGCTTTACTCTGGAAGAAAATTTTTACCGAGTGAGTTTTCTTTGTACTTTATTCAAACTAAACATTTATCACAAAGGCGAGGAGTAATGTAATATTTCTGTTTCCAATGTGAAAAAAAGCTACAGGAGATTCTCTGCTTTAAAAGTAAAAATATAAATAAAAATACAACTCTGTGTCTGAAAAACAGCTGGAACCAAAGGCAATTTTATGGATGATTTTTTCTTCTTGCTCTACGGCGCGCAAAATAATATCTTCTGCAACTTTTTGTGAAATTGTTTAGCGCTCCTTTTTTTTGGTGTCAAATGTAATTAAATCTTTTTCGAAATATTTTTTTCGAATGTTTTCGGCTTATATTTCTTGATCATGTATCTGAGTGCGTGCTCAAACAAAAACATATGCATATATTCCGTTAACAGTGTTTTTGTTTATCAGTACTTTTTGAACTAAAGAACGTTTAATAAAAACTTTCGCTTTGTTTTCGTCATATTTCATTTTTACATTTCTTGAATCGAAATAATTTGCAGTTTGAAAAAAGCATTTTCCTGTGTGAACACAGTGCAGATTTTTGCACTTCTCCAAATGGATTTTTTGTTTTCTTTTACTACTTTGCATGTAAAAACCTTCCCTAAAATTTAAACTTTTCACAGACTTTTCCCTCTGCATGTTATTTATACTTCTTAATATAAAAACATATATTTGAATGTGGTTTAGCGGAAGAAAACATTTTAATTAGCGTCAAGAACATCTGTTTTTTTCTTCTTCTATAGTCATATATTTCTCCTGCGTTGATACAAGAAGTGGGAGGTTCAGTCAACGAAAGGAAACATTTGCAGAGTACATCTTTAAGTATGGAGTGATGTCACGGTTCTTGTCTGTCTTCAATGTCGCGAAAAAGTTTTCATTGTAGAGGCACCTTTAATTTAAGGAATAGAAACTAGTCACACGGTGACAAATCATGAGTTAGGGGGAATATCTGAGTGCACGCAATTGTTAGTGTGCCAGAAGTTGCTGTACATTGACCGCTATGTGTGCGAGGGCGTTACCGTGAAGAAGGAAACATTTCCCGTTTCTGTACTAGAGCCTGAAACGAACAGTCCTGTTCCTCAATGGTTCCAAAACAGATGTGTAAATATTGCCAGTGACAACTTTACCTTCAGGAATGACCTCGTGATGCAGAATTCCCTTGTTGTCGTAAAAGCACACAAGCATTGTTTTAATTTTGGACTCTTGTACCCTGATCTTCTTTCCTCTGGGTGACTATGGTGACTTCCACTGAGAACTATGACGTTTCCTTTCAGGATCATAACGAAAACACCATGTCTCGTCATCTGCTACAACCCAGAAGAAACATAAGTGTTGGAAAACTGCTGGCCACCAGCTGGCAGTTATGGGTCACTGCTGGCTGAAATCTGCTACTCACGGTACGGTAGCAATCCGTTGGTGAGAGCGCCATCAGTTGGCAGCCATTGGTGGCCCTGCAGCATCGCCGTGAACTACGGGCCTTCACACAAGTGCCACTAGTGGCCCGTAGCTGGCTACCGAAGCAACACCAACAGGAGGTGAAAGCAGCAGGACTGCGCATGTGCTGATGCAACGCGTGCACAGTCTTTCGTGGTACCAGTTAGTTGAAAACGATGCGCTCGCCATCGTGTTGCTTTAGTGGGTGTTAAAAAAAGCCATATGTAGAGAGACGGATTAATTTCCTAATAAAATGCCGTGACGACGAAGATTGCCATCGGAGGAAAATATGTAAATAATTAATGAACTGTAAGAAATACTCAATTAATCTCATGTATTTATAGAAATTCATTTCGTAGCAAAATTTCTGCAGTAACACACGAAGAATCGAGAATACAAACAGCCATGAAACACAGTCACTCCATTCACACGAATAACATGAAATAATTTCTGTATAATCTTCATACACTAAACTGCTTCAAACAGAAGTCCCGGAAAGACATTAAAAAATTGTTGCGTTGGAAAAAAATAAGAATTATACGAGTACAAAATGAATATTTTCATTACAAAATAACCTAGTATTTGGGGGGGGGGGAAGCAACGCTATGTGAATATAATGTACTCATCCATGCATTGAATACACAAGATTGGAGGAATTTGCTGCTAAAGACAACAGGAAGTAAAGTAGAATATCATTCCTATTTAGAGCAAATGTAGCTTCGGACCGTTGAAAAAAAAAAGATACAGTGTTGAAAATGTAACAGAATGTGACATGAATGTGTAAATATGTTAATTAAACAATCGCCTTTCAAGACCAGAAGGACAGCACAAAACTTTGGAAAACGTCTTTAAGTTGATACACTCGTTGAAAGTGAGTGAAATTTCTTTAAATTAAATAAAAAAATCGTTACGTTAAAAAAATAAATTTAGGAATTATATGAAACGTACATTTAAGGAAACGAACACGTAATATTGCGAAAAAAAAAAAGTTTCACATCGCGCAGGGGCGAGGCTCACCTCCAAGCGGATGGTTACGCATGACAAACTAGTGTAGTGCTTAGAGCATCCGTTTGGCACACAAGCCGCCCTTGGTTCGGTGCCAGTCAGATCCCTTGGGTGATTTGCCGGACCTGTTGAGAAAATTTACTCAGCGCTGTGGCATCATGTAGGAGTTTCGTTGGGTGGAAAGCAGTTATGTGTGACTTTGGTGAACCGTGATTATCTTTTTCTTTTCTACTACTGAGAAATTGGCGGACAACATTCTTCAAGCCCTCAGTTACGTCACGTGATTGCCGGGGACACTGACGGACCACATTATGCTAGCCATCATTTATTGCACGCACTTGCAGGGCCTCTTAAGAGCCGCTTGTGGCAGACACTGCCTGTGATGGATAACTGAGGGCCCTGTTCTGGCATATAATAACTGACGGGGTGCCAACAGTTGGCCAGCTGCTCGCCTGAACTGCTGGCCCATCTGGTGGCCGCCGGGACATTTTATTGACGGTTCATGTAACGGCAAGGTAGTGCTGGATCAGTGCTGGCCCAGCGAGACTGTTTTTGCTGTGAATGCTGGCATGTTTCTGCAGTTTCCAGGATGTTTGCTGCACACTTCACTTGTGCATGTTTTTGGTCGTCTGACAAAGCATACGAAACAAAACAAGCACAAACTTCCCTTTGCTCCCGCCAAATCTTGCAAATTTGAGGACTCGTCTCCTTATGAACACCGAGCTCACTTAAGTAGTATAACTATACTAGATATCCGAAATTTCTTGATGTAGAATAGAAATCAAAATTTCCAAACTTTCGCACATCAACCAGATGGCTTTTTCAAGGAAGGTAGACAGCAAACTGAATAATGGAACGCTTCAACTATTTGAACGCGGTGACTTGACTAGTAAAAGATGCGAACGTAATCAGGTATTCAAAGACACGAGGGGTTATGCTCGTTTAGAACGCGGAATCATGGAAAGAAAATCAAGAGGTAATCACTATTTGAAAAAGTGGTTTCAAATTCGTGGCAACTCCAGTGAGACGCTATAATTGCCGGACTCGCTGTTTGTTATGATCTCCAAACTTTCACGAATGGCAATAGATTTTGGGGGGTAGTACAAAGCTAATTTCTTTACGTCTTCCCACATAGGAGCAACGGACTTGAACTTTGCTTCTCTGGATAGGGCGGTGGTTACTTTGCCGTTCTTTATGTCCTTTTTATGTTCGTTGACTGTAATTCTAAATGAACATTTAGTCATTCCAATGTAGCATCGCTTGAAGCCGTCCGGATATAGTAGAAGAATGGCATAAACACCTGCATCATTGGAAGATGGGGTCTTGTCAGCATTTCCCTCAAGCATGGTGTATAAAGATGTCGGAGACCTGATGCCAACACCAAAGTTCAGCTTCTTCAGTGCTTTCCTTCTATGATTCCGCGTGCTAAACGAGCATATCGCCTCGTGCCTTTGAATACCTGATTACGTACGCATCTCTTCGTTACTGTCAAGTCAAGTCACCGGGTTCAAATAGATGAAGAGTTCTATTATTCCGTCTGCAGTTTGCTGTCTACCTTCCTTGAAAAAGTCATCTGGTTGATGTGCGGAAGCTCGGAAATTTTGACTTCCATTCTACACCAAGAAATTTCGGATATCTAGTATAGTTATACCATTTAAGTACAGCTGGGGTATAGTTCCTTGTTATTTAATTACCGAGCTCACTTTCTGGCATCCTCAAGGTCACCCAACGATCACATTTTATCATCTCGTAAACGACTCATCTCGTCAATGACTTCAGACATGTGCACTGAAGTCGGACATCCGGACCTTTCGTTATTTTCCAAATATTTCCTCCCATCCTTGAAACGTATTAGGTAGGTAGTCACGTATTAGGTACGTGCGCACTGAAGTCGGGCATCCGGACCTTTCGTCATTTTCCAAATATTCGCGCCAATCCTTGAAACGTATTAGGTTGATAATCAAGTATTGGGTACGTGCGCATTGAACACGGGCATCCGGACCTTTCGTCGTTTTCCAAATATTACCGCTCATCCTTGAAACGTATTAGGTTGGTATTCAAGTACTGGGTACGTGCGCATTGAAGTCGGGCATCCGGACCTTTCGTCGTTTTCCAAATATTCCTGCCCATCTTTGAAATTTATTAAGTAGGTAGTCAAGTATTAGGTATACGTGCGCATTGAAGTCGGGCATCCGGACCTTTGGTCATTTTCCAAATATTCCCGCCCATCCTTGAAACGTATTAGGTTGGTATTCAAGTATTGGGAACGTGCGCATTGAAGTCGTGCATCCGGACCTTTCGTCGTTTTCCAAATATTCCCGCCCATCCTTGAAACGTATTAGGTTGGTATTCAAGTATTGGGTACGTGCGCATTGAAGTTGGGCATCCGGACCTTTCGTCGTTTTCCAAATATTCCCGCCCATCCTTGAAATGTATTAAGTAGGTAGTCAAGTATTAGGTATACGTGCGCATTGAAGTTGGGCATCCGGACCTTTCGTCGTTTTCCAAATATTCCAGCCCATCCTTGAAACGTATTAAGTAGGTAGTCAAGAATTAGGTATACATGCGCATAGAAGTCGGGCATCCGGATCTTTCGTCATTTTCCAAATATTCGTGCCCATCCTTGAAACGTATTAGGTAGATTTTCATAATTCGATGATCACAAAGGTAGCTTTTGCTTGGGCTTAATGAGTGCATCGTAAATGTTTCGAATGCAAATTCAGGTATTGTAAATGCTGGGAGGTTTACACACTTTTATGGGTATGTTTGATAATGAGATCGGTATTTTGAAAAAAGGAGCTAATATCGTTCATATGTTAAAGAAGAAGTAAAATCTTACTATAATTTGAAGTTCCGTCTGGGTAGTTGAGGGATGATAAGCGCAGGTATTTGGTTCCTTCTACTGCTAAGCCTCAGCTAGAATCCATGGGACGATATATAGTACTTTTTCAATCATTGTGAGGCTATCCAGAGTAGCCTTTCCCTGGAGTTAGGGGCGTTTTGAAACCAATAGCCTCAATTAAGAAACAGTGTATAATTTCTTTCCAGATACTTAGGTACAGTGACTAGAAAAGGTAGTGTATCGTGATCAACACGATGTCCCTCACGGTGTTGTGACCAATCATTATGAAATGGCAGAGGGCGCTGGCATCGGAATTTACGTTACATGCCTCATGCAAGTCAATGGTGGGAAGTTGGTTAACAGAATTTTTGCCGTCCTATGAAGCTGTATAGCTTTTACAAAGGTAAGTGGAGAGAAACTTACTTAGCGAGGTGAAACGTTTTTTTTATTTTTACAGCATATGTTGATGTTTTAATGATTGTAAATAGCATATTGATCTTACGTGGGTTTTTTTACAATATTACCCATGTGTGAATCCAAACTTTCAAAATATCTCAATGCTAACATTAGGAGAGAGTTATAGTTAAAAACATTTAATCGTTATCACGTATTCCGGTCATTTTAAAAATTTCATAATCGTTATGAAACAATTATTTGTTTTCATAGACTTTGAGAAGGCCTTCGATAGAGTCCAACATCCAAACTCATAAAGATACTTGAAAAACGTCAACCTGGATGGAAAAGACATTAGATTAATAAAGAACTTGTATTGGAAACAAATCGCAGCGGTTTTGGTTGAAAATATGAAAACAGTCAGTACCAGCATCAAGAGTGGGGTAAGGCAAGGATGTGCGCCTTTCCTGTTTAATTTATACTTTGATATCATATTCAAAAGAGCATTGGACACCAGAGAAGAAGAAATATCTATTAATAGATAAAAGATGAACAACTTGAGGTATGCTGATGACATTGCATTGTTTGCAGCTAACATACCTACAGACCTTACTGCATCGAGTAAATGAGGAAAGTGAAAGAACGGGCCTTAAATACCAACAAATCTAAATTGATGATTCTCAACAGTGGTTCAATTCCATGAACAAACCTAGTACTAAATGGAAAACAAAGAAAAAGTCAGTAAGTTTAAATATCTGGGATGCTGGATAAATGGCACTAATGACACTGAAATGGAAATAGAATCAAGGATAGAAATGACCAGACAATGCTTCCTTAAAATGAAGTCTATGCTATGTAATGGAAACTTAAACCTGAATCTTCGTATTCGCACGGTGAAGTGCTATATTTAGGCTGCAATGCTGAATGGCGCTGAAACATAGACGCCAAAATCCGAAACCATTAATAGAGTAGAGTTATTTGAAATCTGGGTTTGCAGAAGGGGATGCTGAGGATTCCTTGGACGGATAAAGTGACAAATGAAAATGTCCTAAAGAAAATAAAGGAGAGGGGGGGGAAGCCGCGAATTGTTAATAAACATCGTGAGAAGGAAAACTTCATACCTTGCCATTTACTCAGAAACAACAAATACACGGTCGAGTCACATTATTGTGACCACAAACTAATATCCAGAGTAACCACCGTGCTCAGCGCGGACAGCAACTAGACAGGCTGGGTGTGACACAATAAGGTGCTGAGAGTGACACAATAAGATGCTGGAAGGTGTTTACAGGTATGTGGAGCCATGCTGACTGCAGTGCATCTGACATCTGCTGGAGGGTGCTTGGTAAAGGATCCATAGAGCGAACGACATAACTGAGGTGGTCTCACAGATGCTCAATTGTGTTTAAGCCTGGGGAATAAGGGGGTCAGAGAGGTACTTTGAAGTCTCCATCGTGCTCTTCCAACCACTCTCGGACATTTCTAGTTGTGTGACACGTTGCATTGTCATGCTGGAAGATCCCATCCTTCCCAGGGAAGACAATCAGCATGTATGGGTGTAGGTGGTCTGCAATTCTGGATTCATCTTTGTAAGCATAAGTGCAGTGACTATCCGTCTGCATCGGAGCCCCATACGCAGCAGGGTTCCCTGAACTGTCACTTTAAAAACAGTTGCGGTAGCTCCCTGGTAAATTTGGCCAGTGCGTTGCTCCACTGTAGCGTGTTGATCGGCCCCTCACGCACCTTCACAGCCGACCTTCACTTCTCCCATAAATGGCACGTGGTGCTCCCCAGTTTCCACGTCGCTTATTCGTAACTGTGCTATTTCTCCAATCACGATACATTTCAACCACAGCAGCACGCGAACAGTTCGCAAACTGCGCTGTTTCAGAAATCCTGCCACCCTTGCCGCGAAAGCCGATAATCATTCCTTTTTGCAAATATGATAAATCGCGAGTTTTATCCATGATAGCAACAAGTGATATGTTTTCAGATTGCCTACAGTACACCTTATTTATCCTTCACGCCAGCTCACGACACCTGCCTTGTTTCATTGGCTACGCGCTGTTGACCTCAAAAGTAGGAGATGGTCACAATAATGTGACTGGACTGTGTATAAATTGCCCCATGTGACTATTGAAAAAAGAATAAAAAGAAAAAGTGGAAGAAGAAGAATAACCTGGTTGGACAACATTAAAGAGTGGACTGGAATGAGCATTGAGCACTTAATTAGAGCTGCAGCCGATCGTAGAAGTCTTGCCAAGGTGGTTGCCGACCTCGTCAGAAGATGTCACATTAAGAAGAAGAAGAATCGTTAGTGCAAAGCTTAAATTCAAGTAAGACATCCTTGCTAATGTATCTTGAGCACTCAGGTTTTTTCTTGGGTGGAGAGTGGCGTTTATTTAGTATATACTTCAATTACATGTTTATAAAACAGCCTTGAAGGAGTACACAGAATGATGGGGAGTCAGGTGTGTATGTATCATAGAAGGATGTATGCTATCCTCGTGCTTCCTCCTTGGAAACTGACGTCACATCCGACGATAGCCACATCTACAACGTTAACGATTCAGGGCATCAAATACACTGCCTGACAGAGAAAATGCCACACCATGAAGGAATGCTCGCAAACAGACCAAACTGCACACACAGATAGCCAAGTAGGTCCTGAACAAATGATTTAGTTGTCACATACAGACTAGGCTCCAGTGGCCGAATATACAGGGTGATCAACAAGGAGTGTGGCCCCCATTTTGGGCGATACAGCTTTGAATCCGACGTGGCCTCGAGGCATTGAGAATCTGAGCAGAGTCCTGGGGTATCGTAGGCCATGTGGTGTTGATCCGAGTCCACAGTTCATCTTCATTTTTCTGCTGGGAGGGTACTCAACCGACGTCCAATCGTGTCCCACAGATGCTCGATGGGCGAGAGGTCAAGGGATCGTGCTGGCCACGGAAGCATCCGCACACCGTGTAAAGCATTCAGGCTGATCCGAGCGGTATGCGGCCAGGCATTATCCTGTTGAAAAACGGTGTTTCTGATGCCCTGCAGATACGGCAGTACCACGGGTCGCAGCACATCGTCAACATAGTGGCGTACCGTTAATGTGCTAGTAATGCCTACCAGCGGTGAGCGGCTGTTGGAGCTGAGAGCACCCCACACCAAGATTCCACGTTGCCGGGCCGTGTGGCCCTCCACAATGGCGGAGGATACCACCTGTTGGCCACGTGGCCTCCAGATTCTCACACGGTGATCATCCGTGGTGAGAGACAATCGCGATTCGTCGCTGAAAACCACACTGTTCCCTTCGGCTCCCCACGTAGCTTCGGAGCGACACCACGCCAAGCGGTGACGACGATGGCTCGCTTTTAAGGGTAGCCTTCGCAACGGACGGCTGGACAGCAAGCCAGACGCAGCCAATCGGCGCGACACTTAGCACGTCGATATCGGAACATCCAAGTCTCCCCGTATACTCCGCAAAATGGGGCCTGTTGTGGGCTGTGGGCCCCCTACGGCATGACGTCGGATGCGACGATCGGGGATCTCGGACGGCAGTCTCCGTGCTCCGGTCCCCCTACGACGTTGCACAGATTATTCCTGGGACCACTGTCTCCAAATGTGACAGACGGTTGTGGCATTACGGTGAGTTTCTTCCGCAATACGACACAAGAACCATCCGGCGGTACGAATGCCTACGATGACACCTCTCGTGAACTCATCCGTTTGACGAAATTGCGTACGACGGCGTATTAACGGCATTGCCACTCCTTGTTCGTTTTACAGAAGAACCACTCACTTCTCGCGACCGCGACGACGTCTAGACTGATGGCCTCACAGGCTGGTTGTCCGCTAATATCCCGCGAGTTGTTCTTGCGATTAGCCTGCAAATGCAATGATTTGCACAACTTGTAGGTGTGCATCCACCCTGCAATTTGGATAGTGCTGTGTTCACGTCTTCGTCGTGTGGCATTTTATCTGTCAGGCAGTGTATTTCAGCTAGCACGTCACACTCTCTTCTAGGCACTGTAACTTAAAAAGCTGCACTAACTAAGATAAAAAAAAAGGAAAGTGATAGAGAGAAATGAGAATTGAAGATTACACGTGTGAAACTGAAAACAACAATATTTTCCTACACTGTAAAAAATAAGTGCTGTGAATTCACGAAAAAATTCTGAAAATAACGCTCAGCAAAGCTGCCGTTAACTGTCCGTCTTTTAAAGGAATTTCCGTTTTTAAATTAAGGTCCAGTGTTTTCTAACCCGTATTTTAACAGATTTTTCCGTAGTCAGTAATTCCGTTTATTTCAGAAAATTCAGTTTCAATTTTTTCCGTATTTAGACAGAAATTTAGCAAAATGTAACATGCCGAATATTTCAGCCCTTACGCGAGAGAATCCTCTTGCGTTGGTAGTGAGGATCGACCCCGGGCCGTTTAGGTTGAAGCCGCCCCTGTTAACCACTGAGCCAGAATTTGACATGAGCCAGGCTCACGTTCAAGGTAAAATTTAATCGGGGGATGGTTTTTTTTTTTTATTAATGCAAGCGATTTTTTATTTTCTATTAGAGGTTTTTATTTTTGAAAGAGTTTCAAATAACTTTATTTTTTCTGTACGAAGTCTTATTACAAATTACGTATTTTTGTCATCCTGATTTTTTGAAGCAGCAGAAGGATTTTTTCGTTTGAGATTTGTTCTTCAACTGACAATAACTTTCAGTTTTCTTTAAGAGAAGGTGCAATGTACTGTTTTATAATATTATTTCATAAAACTTATACTTATAAAATTTGCTCTATATAGCTTTTGTAAAATTGATAGCTATATAGCTTCTGTCTTAAGGACTCCATAGACTGATACATAGACATCGTACAATCACCTGTGCAATAAATTAAGGTGGTTCCACCTAAAATCTGTGCCTTATGTTTCCGATGGTAAAACTTCTTTACATATTTTCTTCGTAATTAATGTATTCCCAAGGATAAAAATTTGCACATCGGTAAAACTAACTTTATGTTATAGCATGGGATACTTAATACTTGCTAAAACATAACCATAATAATATTAAAAATCAATCATTTTTCTTTGAGTAATGTTTAGACCTGTTAATAGATGGCGCGACCTGCACATTCATGACTTCGATAGACAAACAAATGTTGGATTGCTTAATTATTGTTATGTTTCAGCAAGTATTAGGTATCTCATGCTATAACTTAAAGTTAGTTTTGTCGGTGTTCAAATTTTCATCCTTGGGAATACATTAATTGCGAAAAAAATATGTACAGAAGTTTTACCATTGGAAACGTAAGGCTGAGATTTTAGGTAGAACGACCTTAAGTATAGGGCTTCTACGGTAACGCAATATATAACAGCTGGTGCAAAAATCGGGAGAAAGAGAAATATTCTGTTGCACAGTAATAAAAATTAATGCGATATACTATCCGTAATATCCATTTTCACTACAAAACTTCAAAATCAAATACTTCGACAGACTATATAGTAATTTAACACTGAATCAAACCCCCTAAGTAGCCTATTCCCATGAATTTCTGCTATTACCAGAATGTTCTTATCATATGGATAAAGAAAACGTGAGAACGGAATTTTCCCGTTAATATAAGAAAAGAATTGCGGAAAGGTTTCTGAAAATTCCGAATTTTCCGTTAACATCTCTTGAAATCGGTAACTCACCGTTAATATAGGAATGAAATTGGGGAAAGATTTCTAAAAATTCAGAATTTTTCTGGCGTACGAAAAAATCCGTGAAATTCATAGTTTTTTCCGTCATTTCATGGAAAAAGTTGTATCAGAAACATGTTTCGTTAATTCACGAAAGACATCACGGAAAGTGGCTCATGAATTTCAGAAAATTTTCACAGCGTACTATTCCTGAAGCACAAAAAGCGGGGTAACTACAGTACGTTCATATTACAAAAGTAATATCATTTTTCGAGAATATGAATTTCTCGAATTACCGATGATATAACGGAAGAATCGGGTAGACATACACCAGTAATACTAAAAACGCTGAAATCCGTTTTATTGGTGTAATATTAGAAACACTAGTACAAACATATAGCAAAACTTCTATTTTTGAATTCATAACTGGAACATCTATAGCAAAACTTCTATTTTTGAATTCATAACTGGAACTGTGTTTTTTGTTTGTTTTTGTTTTTGCATTGGAATAATGCCTGAAGAAGCCACCCGTGGTGGTGAAAGCTAGCGTGTTTGTACTAGTGTTTCTAATATTACACCAATAAAACGGATTTCAGCGTTTTTAGTACCGACGAGGTAATTGCAATGATTAGGACAGAGAGCTGCGACTTCGATTGAAGCTGAAGCAATGGCGCCAGAAAACGTAAAAGACCCTAAACGAATATTATAGCATTTTCCGCAGATTTTCCAGAAAACCAACAAAAAAAGTCGAAACTCGTCAGAAATGGAGAAAATCTCGTGATTTCGCTGTCCAGCAGAAGGCACGAAATTGCCCAAAGAAGACACGGATGTTTGTTTAGAGCAAGGCTGCAATTACACGAAGAGGATAGCTGTAAGAAGAGAATGCTATCATGTTTCAAAATTTTCATGAAATCGAAGATAAATGGTAATTCCTCGTGCTAGTAAAAAAATCGGAGTTTCGCAATCGCAATCTGAGAACCCAAATTACACTCCCGTGAAACCGCACGAACTTCGTGATAGAAAATGTGTCGTGCTCCCGCCGTTTGCCAGTGTTTAATGACGTTGAGTGTCGAAAGGAAATACAATTATAGAATAAATATTGCACTTCGTTTAATCTTTGCGTTTTCTGTTGCCATGAGTAAAAGAAAGCAAACAAAGCAATTTCCTTCCACCCTGTTAGTAGCTACATAATCTGAGCAAAGCGTGATTATTTATCTCAGCTGGATCTGCAGTCGCAGATATTTCTTAAAGAAACAAAACACAAATAGCATTAGCTTTCTCTTGTGTTCTTTCGAAAATGTTGCTGTCAAATTAACCGTATTTTTCTTGATAGCACAGCATTAACAGTCTAAATTAAATACCTTGAATTAGTCTTTTTTGTCTTTGATACCAGAAACAACACCAAGTAATTCTTTAATGAGAAACGAAAATTTTCATTGGTATAAATCTGGCATCTATTTAAAAATGCCATTATTTTCACCTGAGTTTAAGAAGTAGCTCGATACGGAAGTGAAAGATATAAAGCAACAGTGAATAAAGCTATTTTAGTTTCAAGCCTACGAAATTAAAAATACGGCAACCACTGCAGAAAATTTCCGTACGTGATTTCTGAATATCAGGTTATAGGGACTGTAATAAAATCTACAGCTAGACGGTCTTTAGTAAATTTCAAACAAATACACTGCCGTCCAAGATTAAAAACCGGAAAGTAATAGCCGGCAAATAATCGATGGCGCTCAATGAAATATTACGTGGCCTGTGGATCACCTACGGCATGATGTTCCTTGAATATTCACGATTTGGTGTATTTAAAATAACAGCGTTCCTTGAGTATTCACGATTGAACGACAGACAACAGCTACAAGAACGATAGACAACAGTTGCAAGAACGATAGACAACAGTTGCTCGTGTGTGGTGTGTGTGTGTGTGTGTAGACGTTCATTTAAAAGTATGTAATCTGATACCTAATATCGGCTGTCGTATTGTGGAAAATACTAAGGAGGTGCTGGAATAAAGAAAATTCCTGTAAGTTGACTTCTGTTTTATGATTCGTTTGGCCGTGATAATTCAATTACGGACAATTGCGTCGTATTCTTATCTGATGGTTTAGACATAACGTAAGAACCAATATCTCTACACGAAACAAAATTACGTTATAGAGTGTTATGTTTATTTACCTTTAGTATTTTATCTGGGACTACGAAGGAAAAGTGTTTTTTACTTATAGGAACAGAAATTTCTCGTAATTAGGAGGAGTGTGTGCTTTGAAATAAATAAATAAATTCTTCGAAACAAAGGAGTTACATCAGTTCTACACAAGGCTCGCACACTGTCTTCTAAACATACAACTTTGTATAAAGCGGAGATGCGGTTGCTATATATTTTGATGATCAGGCCCCAACATGGACAACAATTCCTTCACTATTTTTCAGAGAAACTTTGAACTTCAGAATTCTAAGACTGTAAACGTGATGTCATTGCTTTCTTCCAGATGTCTTCAGCTGTACGCTAAAAATTATCTTCACAGGCAAACAATTCCAGTGGTCATTGTAATAAAGTATATGATATATAAAAATTAGTGAAGCAAATTTCAGTAAGTTACGATAGGTTCATATTTGTTCCTTGTAATCAGGTAGCATTTTATATTGGCTTTCTACCTAATCCCTATAACTTAAGTGCACTTAAATTATGTTAAGTACGTTTAAAGTACACTTAACAGTGGAACATGTAGCATACATTAACGTTTTCTATTGTTCCGTAGCAGAGAAAGAGGACAGAAAAGAATGGTACTCAGAGAAAAAGAAAAGGATGGTGCTCAATCTCTGTCAGTTGTAATAATGTGATAGTAAATATCGAATATTGGCTTGCGAGATTTAATCTTCTTGTTTATAATTCAATCGCAATCTTGGTTTCACATTTACGTATCTTTATGCCATTAGAGAATGGTAAAAATAAAACAATTTGCCGAATTTCAAAAGTTCGTATCTGTATTTCTTCCTTTGTGTGGTGCCAAAGAATGGAGTAATACTGAAAACAACTGTCAACATCCATACGTTATGGCATCATTCATGTTTAAACATTTTTATTCCTTACGCGCAGGATTAATCAATAGTCTCATTTAAGATGCGAAACAAAAGCTGCACTCCTCTGTTCTGATACCGAATCATCAATTCAGTAATTTTTCCAGTGACTGCTCAGAAGTGTCAAGGACGCGAAACAAGGGAAAGTCAAAGAACAAAGTATTGAGTGCATTGAAACATGCAAGTGCTTCTCAAAAACAAAATTTCTATAGAATAAAACGAGTCATTCATGGCTAACAAAAATTTGAAAATCTCGAAATGTAAATATCTACAAGCTAAGTGCTTTTGAAAGGACATATTAAAAGTTTGGATACAAAAATTATCAAGGCAAACCATCTACTACATTTCTATTACCAAAGACTAAACAATAGTAAAAGGAAATTTATAAGAACTGTGTTGAAAAATAAGGGAGCGTTATTATCAGAGTATTAAAGAAAGATATATTAAGCACAAACTTAGAAAATAAATGTTTAACTGCCCATAATTATGGTGCGAAGGTATTTGTGTATTCCTGACTTCCCACGAAAGAAGAGAAAGGCCATTCTGTAGATAAAACTCCATAATTTATAGTTACTGGCTGAGTGAGAGTAATATTTAGAGTTAAAAACATGTGCTAAAGAGGACGTATTTGTGATTACGGCAATGTTATTTTAAATACACCAAATCGTGAATGCTGAAGGAACGCTTATACACCAATGGGCCATTGCATTATGGCCACCTACCTAATAAGATGTAGGACCCCCTTTAGCCCGCAAATAAACAGCCACTCGGCGAGACATCTATTTGATGAGGTGGCGATAGGTATCCTGGGGTATCTGATAAAATAATGTCAACAGCAGGTCCTCCAGTTCCCGTGCATTTCGGGGTGTTGGTGATTTAGCGCGAACCTGCTTTTCCAAGTCGAACCATAAATGTACGATTGGGTTCATGTCAGGTTGATTTGGAGGCCACGGCATTAACAAAAAGTCACCAGCATGTTCCTCGAACCACTCCTTGACCATTCTGGCAGTGTGGCACGGAGCATTATCCTGTTGGTAATGGCCATCACCAGCAGATGACAATCCAAAAATCGGATTGTCATCTTCAAAATTTGTATTATATGGCGTAATCCCGTATTTCTTTCATGATTTATCTGCTTCTCCGGGCAAACACGGGATAACATTCTTAACCTCCAGATTCGCTAAACATGAATGCCGGTTGCTTCGACTAGCGAATCCTGTGATGGTTAAATTCAAATTGATCGGAAACTTGAAACTTGGTTGTTCTGGGTGGTGTAGTGGTTAGCATACCCGGGCGTTTTCTGGGAGACGCGGGTTCGGGTCCCGCTCCAGGACGATGAAAATTTTCAATTTTTCGGATATTATCTGACTTACCATCCTTGTCCCATTTACGCCAAAAATCGGATTGTCATCTTCAAAATTTGTATTATATGGCGTAATCCCGTATTTCTTTCATGAGATACCTCATAGCTCTCAGGGATCGTGGTATTGGAATAATGGGACCTTTCAGAGAACCAAGAAAAAATAGCCCCCAGATTAAACACCGCCGCCGTCCTGTTTCTGCACAACAGTGCATACAGGTGCCATAGCCTCGATTGGTAGGCGGCTTATCCGTGCTCGGCCGTCTACGTGATGCACTAGGAATCTTGATTCGTCAGACCAGGCCACTTTCTTCCAACCATACACGGTCCAATCTTCATGATCTTAGGCCTATTTCATACGTTGTTGGCAATGGCGTGCAGTGAGCATGGGTACTCGGCTGGGTCTTCGGCTACGCCGGACCATGCGTAGAAGGAACTGTGTGTTTTGACGCATTACCCTCATCACCACTGTTGTAGCTGCGGACGACACACAGCTGAACGACGGTTCGTCGCTTGGCCATCTGTGCAACACTTTCGATACATACTCACTACAACGCACGTGAACAACCCAAAATAGGGTGGAGTGAAAAAATATATTTTTGGAAATTAATATCATCTGGGGTTGGGAACTTTGAAGGCACCCAACATGTGCATCACGCCAAAATTGGAAGCCTCTAGAATTCCATCTTCAGGTGCCCCACTATGGTTGAAATTTACAAAAAAATGTCGTTTTTGCGTCGTTTATAAGAGTTTTTTATTTGCATTATTTAAAAAAATATTAATTAGCCTGGGGTTGGAAAACGCGAATAACCGATGCAATACTGCACGGCTTGCTGTTTGTATTTTGTGTATATTTGTGTTTCACTTGGGGAGTTTGCCTAAGTTTCCACTATGTTCTGTAATACTTATCATGTTTTTGTCACATATTGTGTGGTTTCCTGGATTGTGGGAACTTCTGTACCTTTATCGTAGTATATGCTTTTGTTGTGTTTTACATGTTCCCTTCTTTTTGTGCACTGCGTTGTATAGCCATGTTCTTATAAATATATTTACCTGTTGTTTTGAGCTCTGCTTTCACTCTGCACGTCATCACATGCTTTATTAATTAATCATTACTTTTGCTTGTGCATCCTCTTCCTCAAGCATATATTGTTCCTTATTATCGATTTTAACATTTTGTCATCCTTAGTTGACTACCGTATCACATTCACCTGTAATATTTCATCAGTATCGCTCATTGTTTTGTTGTTTATTTTGCCATATGTGGTACGCCTGTATTCCCTATATGTTTTTGCCAATAAAGTATATTTTGAAATAAATTTGAACAAAAAGTAAGACTGCAGCGCAATTTTTGGTTACAATTGCGAACTAGGATGAAAAATCAACAAATTTTATTGTGTGTAAAACTTATAAACCGATGCACTAATAGTCAGCTGAGAAAGCATAAAGGACCTTCATTGCAATGTAGATATGTACTAATTAAAAGAAGCAATGTCAGAAGTAATAGCATAGGTAAAATATAGGTTATGCGAATGTTGTAAGTAAATACACGAAAAATTGTATTGAACTTCAACTTGGATTAAAACCTATATTAAAAAAACACTAGTAAAAATACAAGTACAAAATCAGTGCTGGTTACACTTGGAATTCAGAGTTTGTCTGGAACGTTTTCGTAAGTTGCGTGATTGATTTCTTGCGATAATGAACCGATGTCCTTGCTCTTCCCCACGAACTGCTGCTCTAGCCTCAGTGACTGGATGAACTCACCTTTCAGTTCCTTGGAAGTGACAGGGAATGTGTTTAGTTCTCCCCAACAACTCATAAAATTTTGTGACCTCAATGCTGTCAGAACTGTACCTCTTCATCAGAATATTTTGTATTACTTGATGAGGTATTTGTTGAATTAGAGGCGGCTGAGATCGTTCATTTGTTACATACCAGTCTATTAGATAAATGCATTGTTTTGTGTGCAAATTCACCTCAGGTACGTAGAATTGCCTCAACGTATCTTCCTGGTGCGTTGCTTTTGGGTTCCCCTTCATCAGTCAACATGGAAAGGAGTATGTTTTCAGGATGTAGGAACGAAGCATTCCTTTGAATTACCTCATCAACAGTACTCCTAAGATTTTCCAGTAGATGTACGTGATCGTTTTATAATTGTCCATATGTGTGGAGCTACATTGGAGCAAGAAGGATTCATCTTAATGGTGAACCATGCTGGAACATAAACCTTCACGATGAAAGCAGAAATGGAAACAAGATTCGCTGAAGGAGTTTCGGTGACGATGTAGAGACGAAGTATTCTTGGTGCTGTTGTTAACGAGAATGTGCTACAGGGCCAGGTTTTTCAAAGGCAAGGCCTTCAGAGCAATTGCTAGATGAAACTGTTTGGTGTATGCGATATAATTATTTCTGATCTATGGTAAGATCATCTTGGTTAACAGTAGGGAAGTTTTCAACTGCTATATGGTTGAATGAAGTCCCACTTAGTTCTTCATAATTCATAATAGCTGTACCTATAGGTCCAGAATAGGATTTTGGGCAACTGTAATAGACAGGTCAGCCACCGGAGCAGTCTTTTATGATCTAACTCAAGTAATCTAATCACTCTTCCTTTTGAACCAACGTTGACATTGGTACTGTTGGTTCAAAAGGAGGAATGATTAGATCACTTGAGTGCTAGTGCATAGGGTGACCTGTGTATTAGTATCTCCCGGATGAGAATAGTGCACATCAGCCTTTTGGGATAGGTCAATGCACTTCCATTGTTACTTGGGTTCATATTCAGAGTTTTTATATTACCAAATTGTATTCTTAGCTTAATGTTCTTTTTGGTTTTTCAGTTCTCATGTTCATTTTCATTAAGTTCTCAATTTGTATGTCTCATTACGGAATGTCAATAGTTTGGAAGGAATTTCTATTTGGCTCTTCATTCACATACTATATATATATATTGTCCGGATATTGTCATGTCTAACGTTGTCCGGATATAACACCATGCTACAAGAAGTGTTAGCTGAAATAAAAGATAGATTAGTAAGTAACCTTTTTGAAGTTATTTGAGTGACTCCTGATTCACTATAGATGGCGTTTTGAAAATTGGTTTATGTAGTGT
The DNA here is from genome assembly GCA_039090855.1 of Macrothele yani. Classification (NCBI taxonomy): domain Eukaryota; kingdom Metazoa; phylum Arthropoda; class Arachnida; order Araneae; family Macrothelidae; genus Macrothele; species Macrothele yani. The sequence goes on along the minus strand of CM077030.1, from coordinate 6,232,546 downwards.
CCAGTAAATCAGCTACCAACAAACGCTACACTCATGTGAAGCATTCAGGAAATAGCGATATACGACTTGCAGTCAATGCTTCACACGCATCATTCAATTACACACTGGCGTGCAAAACTTACGGACGGTCACTAGTGTCGCAGATTATAGCCGCACAGTGAAACACACAAGCTTGAGGCGATTTCCAAAACGGATGTTAATCAGTAGAAAGACGATGCGTATGCAAATTTCCGAAATGTGATGTCGCAGGGCACATGCCAGCGCTGGAAAGGATATAAGGAGCATCTCGCAGCAAGGCAGGAAACGGAAAGCAACAGTGTGCGGCGTTGTACAGAGGTTCGAGTGGTTTGTTAGTGTGTCCCAGACGAGAAAATGTCCACGCGGCAACATTTAGATGACGTTACACGTGGTCAAATAATCGGAAAGCTGGAGGAGGAGCGAGCCGTACCGAGTGTCGCCGACGAGTTTAGCGTGACCCATAGCATTGTTTCACGTGCGTGGAAGACCTTCCAAACGACAGGAACAGCTATTAGAAAGGTCGTGGTGGTCGGCCACGGGAAAACAACAGCACCAGATGAGATGATCGATATATGGTCCTACAGGCCAAACGTGATCGACGCCGGGCAGCAGACAATATTGCGAAGCAACTGCAGATGACCACAGGACACGCCGTGTCGTGGTTCACCGTTGCTAGACGTTTTTATAAAGGGGGACCATTTGCCCGACGACCTGAACGTTGCATCCCGTTAAAGCCTACCCATCGGATACATCAATTACAATGGTGTAGGGACCACAAGGAATGGACCGTAGAGCAATGGAGTACGGTACTCTTCACGGATGAGAGTCATTTCAGTACCACGAGCGATTCTGGAGGTCAGCTGATCTGGAGAGAAGTGGGAACACGTCATCGACAGGCTAACATTACCGAAAGAAATCGGTATGGCGGTGTTGGTGTCTCGTCTGGGGAGGCATTACGCTGAATGGTCGTACTGAGCTCTACATTTTCGAAGGAGGTTCCGTAACCGCAAACCGCTACTGTGATGACGTGCTCCTTCTCCATGTACGCCTATATTGAGGTGCCATTGGTTCCGAGTTCATGTTTATGGACGATAACGTGAGACCCCATCGTACACGTGCAGTAGATGAGCTGTTGGAAAGTGAGGATATCACTCATATGGATTGGCCTGCGTACTCTCCGGATGTAAATCCCATAGAACATGTGTGGTACGCTCTGGGGAGATGTCTTGCGGCACGCCCACATACGCTGGAAAATGTCCATCATTTGAAACTTGCACTACGAGAAGAATGGGCAAAGTTGTCCCAAGAACTCATCAACAGCTTCGTGTTAAGTGTGGCCAGACGCTGCAACGCAGCCATTGCTGTTAGGGGACATCATATTCCTTACTAACGACCACATCTTTGCTTCAATCCATCTGTGGAAACGATGGATCTGTACCATGGTGTGTACTGCTTTACGGTCATTTCTTAGTAAAGTCCTAATGTACACTTTTGTATTCATCATTCACCCGTTTGGTACATACTGAGGTCTCTGTGGTATGACTTTCATCTATCCAGGCTGCTTTACTGCGAAGCTACGGCGAAAAAACCGAACGGTCCTTAGGTTTTGCATGCCAGTGTATATACCAGGAATTTGTATGAACCGGGGAGGACAATGCGAAAAACGTTCAATTTCAGCAGCTTACATATTATTAATATGCATATTTGAAGAATCGATACGTAAATTGTCAATATTTTTTAGTAAAACTGTTCTGTTTAATGTAGAGTCAGCAAAGTTTATATACTCTTCCACGCTTAAGGGACACAATCATTTACTTCAAAGATCTTGGATATTTTCTCTTCGAAGAATGTATGAACACTTAACTGCTCTCCTTTTAAAAGAAAGGAAATTATCGCTCTATCCTATTCCAGTTTTAACTTCCATGCAGGAACTTCGTATCCCTGTTTTCTACATAATGGAAAGAAAAAAACTATGCCTAAACTTTCTTTCGCTTTCCAGGAGCAATGATGAGTCAAGTAGCTTATCATAGTAACGCGTCAATTAAATAAACGCAAATAATGGAAATGGAGACATTTTCTTTTGATGGAATTCTCCTTCGTTTTTTCAGCGCTTTGCTTCTCTTGCGCTGCTTATTTTTCTTCTCTGAGTGAAAAAATGTTTTTCCTGCTGCACAAACGAGAATTGTCTGTCTGTTTAAGAAAAGGCACTTTTTGGTAATTTTGCTACTTCACACAGGCATTAAAAAAATTGCGCTTTCTCTTTTTAACCATGGGAGCTGACAATTAGTGCCTTACTTTCTGTTTTTGTTTCCCTTTTTTTACGTAGATTTTCCTAAATAAACGTAAATGATCATCCAGAGTTATCTCTTGATTTGAGTGCAGTTTATAGAATGCCGTATCCCGCCGAATTGAGAAAAAAATATTCCCAGCGAAGAAAAATTCTCACAAAAGAAGGAAAATTAAGAAGATGAAAGCTGTCGATGCATTAAAGATGTAAGGGAATAAAAAAAGAGAAAGAAATCCATTCGGCCTCCAGAAAAAAGAGTATTTTGTCATTCAGGAATGGCAGCGTCTAATACTTCTAACAAAGAATTTCCAGTGATGGTTTTAAAATGGCTGAAATGTACTAAATTTATTTAAGGTTCCCCATGATCGATGCTTTTGAAAGGTTGGTAATTGATGCAAAGCAGTATGAAATCACCGGTGTCATTGAACGTATTTTTCAAAATAACGTGCGGAATGAGAAAATAATTTTTACTATGTATAAGCTGTGTAAAATTTCAACGTAGACATAAGTTTTACACAATTGTTTTCCCAGGAAAGAAAGAAACACGTAAAAGAAACTGATTGTACTGCAAAGTGGAAAATACCGGTACAGTATTTGATCAGAGAAATTCTTTCGGAAAAGTTTTTATTACTGAGGGAACTCTATAAAGTAGAACATTTCTTAATACAATTTAGTAACCTCAAAGAGCGCAGAAAGTATTTCGCAATATTCAGTCTCAGTTAAACACAGTGCGCATAATGTACAGCTGAATGTATAAATTTTAAGATTTTAATACATTAACGTTTTTAAGATTTCATTCTTCCCTATATTTGGAAACTAGTTGCATCGATATATTGATAATATTCACATATAATTTCCGTTGTAATTCCCTACGTAAATGTTGTGCATTGCTCCCATAGCGACAAAAACCGGTTTATTACAGCTGCTGTTGTGACGTCATCGCATCCAAAACATTCTCATATGAAATAAGAGCTGCGTTACGTTACACGATCAAAAACCTTTCAACAGCAAAGCGAATATTCGTTTTCCTTTGTTCCTCATAAACGAACTTTAGGGGGGGGGAGATACATGGATTTATAAATAATTAAATGCCGTACTTGTTTTTACTTCTCTTGTACTTGCACACGAGGAACGGTGGAGATCAATAAATACGCTGAATTAAGTTACATGTGTGTTTTTAATAATTGGTTGTGGATCTACAACTAACTTTCTCACTTTGGAATTGAATATTTCAATTTGATCTATCAAAATGCTAAGCCACGTTTTTTTCTAATTTTTTTTCTGCGCATTTATTCACTGTGGATACATTGAATTAATAGTATATAAGTTTAATTATAATACGCTAAAATTAAACATTTAAACCCATAGTTTTCCTGTTTTTTGTTTATTTATGTTTATATTACAGTGGTATGCAAAAGTATAGATCACCTGCAAAAACCATGAATTTTTAAGTTTAACTCTTTTTTAACTAATTAATATTTACAGTTATTTCAACTTTTATATGTCACTGGATGCGAAATTTAACGGATATTTCAAAAATGTTTTAGATTTTCCTGTAGCTACCGTGCTTCTGTTCTTAAGATATGAATAAGATATGGGGTTTGACAAACATGTAGAAATTCCCGTTAGCTGCGTATTATTTGTTATAGCCAACCATGGACATTCTTTTACCTGATTGGCTGCTTCCTAATGCCATTATAATCCTACTCCAGCCTTTATAAGGGTTCACGCAGACCTCCTAGAGCATTGTGGGCCCGCGAGTGGCCTAATGGTCAACGTTCATGACTGCCACGGAGAAGACCTCTTTCGATCCAGGCAGGTACGAACGCTCGAACCGCGAAATATCCGCTGGGCGTCGGATGGGCACGTTAAGCCGTCAGGCCCCGGGTAGTGGCCCACTGGTAATGAATAAGGGCGTCTTCCTCCCCCTTTCTACCTAGCTTCCGTGTCACTTTCCCATCGGGCACTCTAGCCCAAATCTCCTAGCTTCCTATTTCTAATGGTTGTTTAAGACCTGGGGTCAGACACTCCCTTCCTAAAATCCTTTACATCTGATATGATCCTAGAGCATTGTAGTGGTCGTATCTTGTTGTTATTATGGTATACTTTGTGTACATTGTCAATAATGATTAAAACTACAGAATTGTTCACAACGGATAGAGTAAAAGTACACTGCTGGCCACCCAAAATGCAACACCAAGAAGGAAGCATCCGATTGGCCTGAAATTCGCAGCATGCGTCGCCCGCGAGAGGACATGCAAACGATTAGCATTGCAGGGTATATGCAAATCATGTACGCCCGGCACGCCACCGAGGAGCAGTATAAGAAGGGTGCACAGAAGGCAGGGTGTAAGTACTGGAAGTTTGTTGTGCTGCCGGACATGTGCGTGGGACGCTTCCTGATGCCTCGTCGCTGAATACGGTAGTCATTCCAGCACGGTTCGGAATTCGACAGAGGACGAATAGTGGCTTATCCCAACAGCGGATAAGTCACTATTTGGTAGGGCTACCACCAAGCGGAGTACGCATACGTTAGGATTCGCTCAACTTCTTGCTTTTATAGAACTTTTTGGCTGGCACAGTCAGCCGCATCCCGTTAATGCTATTCAGGTTAAAAGTGCACCTATCTTTCAGGAATCTCAGGTGAGGGAGTCCTGACAGCTTAATATTTAGAATTACTCCTAGGTACCGCATCTCCCTCACCGCACTAATCATGTGCCCATTAAAACGACACTTAGGAGGAGTGACCAGCTCCCCCTTTTTCGCTATGATCAACAGAGTTGTCTTTTCGGGAGCGAAGAAAAGCTTGCACTCCTTACTCCAACTATCCAACTGTGATAGAGAGGTGTGTATCTTCAACTCGATCACGTGTCTGCCCGATGGAGACACTATGAGAACGAGCTCGTCCGCACAGGCCTGCATTTGCACTTCGTCTTTCAAAGGAAGCAAGAGTGCTGTGTCAGCACCCACGTTCCACTTCAAAGTGCTCGAACCAGAGCCTTGCGGGCAAACCTTTGTGCACTCCCTACTGAACAACCTATCACCCACTTCGAACTCGACCCTCCTATTTGATAGGAAATCGCTAATGAAAGGAGCAATTTCTTTCAGACTCTAAGTCTTTTCAGACGGTCTAGTATCAGTGGCCACCAGACACTAATTAAGGCCCCGCACATCAGAGGGCACGAGGCAGGTGTGTAATCCCAATGCTCTATTCGTCTTTGCCTGCTGAATAAGGTTGACTATCGCTTGGCTAGTACACCTCTCTGGTGTGAAAACAAATTGGCGGCTGCAGAGCTTACCTTGGCTGAATAGGTAGTGAGTAGCTCGAGTCACAAGGACTTTTGCCAGTACTTTACTAAAGGCGGAAAGCACGCAAATCGGCTTATACGTCGCGGTATCTGTTCGGCACTTATTTTTTTTTACTGAAGAGAACGAGCAACGCGGTTTTCTAAATTTCCGTTTTTCGAGGTACATGTTTAACAGAGAGACAAAGTACCTCGGGTAGGCTAAGAAAACTTCGCGGATGACTGCTGTCCAACCCATCTTTGCCCGGAGCCTTACCTGTGTTAAGGCTACTGATCGCGGTACCTACCTCCGCCTCCGTGAACGGCGGATGTTCCTCAGTATCTGGCGAGACTCTGCACCTTTCTTTGACCGATCTTTGACATGGGGAGTCCCCCGACTCCTAATCGGCCGGGAAATGGTGGTTCAAGAGCGCGTCCACTGTCTCCTGTTGGTGTCGGTGTGAGTGCTATCCTCTGTTCTGACTGATGCCAGCAACAGTGGGCCAGTGAGCGAGTCCTTTACTGCCTTGTACGGTATCCCAAAGAGATTACCTACTGGCGTAGACTCACACAACTGTCACCAGTACTCTGTCTTTCATGCTATTATTGCTCTTCTATACGTAGAGACGAATCAGTTATATTCCTTTCTCAAGCGTTCCCTCCTGTCTAGGTCAAAACATTTCCTCTGCATCCACCTCCTGCATCTTCTGGCCTTCTCTCAAAGAAGACTAAGGTTTTACGACCACCAGGGAAGCGTGGACGTAGGCGCGCCCTCCGCTTTCCTGCAACCTTTGCAAATCGCTACAATTTCGTCTGTGAGATGACTAAAGAGCTGATTCAAGTCATCTCTATCTTATTCAAATCTGCAGCATTCCTTTCACCGAGCAGATCCACTAGACTGATATTTAGTTCTGACTAGTTGATATTCTGGGTGGTGAACCTTTTTTTGGGTTTATTCCCAGTTTTCTCTATTCCAACCTTGTGACGTGCCTGCCCCGCAGGACGCACACGACATAAAGGCAGATAGCAGCAAGAACGAACGTCTGCGTAGCTCAGTTGGTAGAGCGACTTGTTCCCGAATGAATGGACTCGGGTTCGATCCGCGGCGTGGACCAAAAATGACGGAGAAATTTACTTCGTTATAATGGCGCCTGAATTTCCCAGATGACCCGAGTGTTAAAGATCTCGCAATGGTGTGATGTTCTTTCCACACCGCGAGATAGGAAAAATAAAAGAATCCCTTCTCCAGCGCTTCGAAAAATAAATGTGTGTGACGTTGTATTCCACACACCAGATTGACTGGGAATTCTCAAGTGCATGTTCTACAGCGGATGGCTGCCTGCAAAGATTCACGGATGACCCGTGCGCCGTGCCCTGGCCCTCTTTCGGGGGGGGGTGACGTGCCTGCCCTGCAGGACGCACACGACATAAAGGCAGATAACATCAAGAACGAACGTCTGCGCAGCTCACTTGGTAGAACGACTTGTTCCGGAATAAATGGACTCGGGTTCGATCCCCGGCTTGGACCAAAAATGACAAAGAAATTTACTCCGTTATAACCTTAAAGGTTATTGCAAGGTGCTTGCTACAGCTCATGTCGTCCGGGTCCTGCCAGCCAGTCCTGGAGAAATGAGAGGACATAGGTCCTGATGAGGGTGAGGTCGCTCCAGGACGTGCCAGACCCACTTTGGAACGAGGGGACGCTCTCTGGATCGTTCAGGATTGTCAGTTTCTCAGAACTGACAAAGTCCAGGAGTTCACTCCCTCGTCGAACTTCCACCTGATTTCTCCAAAAGGAACTGTTTGCATTAAAATCACCAGCAATGACTGTCTCGGGCTGCCAGTGGGACTCCATCAACCTCGAGATTGGGTCAAGCACGTCCGAGCAAGCACTAGAAAGCAGATTGTACGCATTGATTAGGATAATGTTCTCTGTTCTCCTCTCGATGCCCAAGGCCACCACGTTAGGTGTGCATTCTAGCTCCAGGATGGGGAGATCAGGGTCTAGAACCACCGTGGCCACCAGGTGCTTTTTGTTTCGAGGGTGATACCTCCGTGAGGAGTTAGGGAACCGTGCGATCCTACCGTGTGAGTGATACGGCTCCTGCAGGAGCAGAAACACAAATGAAGTAAAGTAAACATCGTTTTGAATATATTCGGCGTATTTCATTAGTCTCGTTGTACCTTCAGAAAATTGGAAATGTTTTCTTAGCGTTCCGCCAAAACCACGTAGCTGTTAGTGTTTAGAAACCGTCAGATCCATATTGCGACCGTGACAGAACTCCAAAGTGGCGTTGAATTTGAAAAATGTAAGCGCACATTACCCACATGCACATTGCGCAGCACACCGGCATGCCGTCAGCAGGTAGGTGGCTTAAGTCAGTGGCAGTTAGCGGTCAGAAGGCTAAGAGTGTAAGCGCCAGCAAACGTGAAAGTAGATGAGGAGCACACCCCCACTGCATGCTGTATGAGTTTCGGCGCTTTGGCATCCCCACCACTGCTGTAAGGAACATTACCAGTGTGTACTCTAATGCCATACCAAATTGTTAGTGTGGTCCTATGTTCGAACAGTTTCGAGAGAGGAATTTTGACCTTGCAGACCGTCCGAAATCCAGAAAACTCGCAACAGTGGATATGGAAATGCTGAAGACCTTAGTGGAGACCAACCCACGCGTAACCACACTTGGGCTGGCGGAACATCTGGGGACTACCCACATGTCACGCACCTGCGTGAACTTGGAAAGGTAAACACACGGACAGTTTGGGTACCCTATTAACTCCCAGTTAAGTAGAAAGCAAATTAGATAAGTGCATGCGTCTCCCTGCTTGCACTTGATCCAGTTGAACAGCTCTCGGACCGCATTGTGACAAGTGACAAGAAACGGGTCCTGTATGACAATGTCAGCACCCGGAATGGACCCAAAACAGAAGCGCATGCCAACTCACGAATACACCCACATACGTTTCTGCTGTCTGTTTGGTGGGATATGCGTGGTGTATTGTTTTTTGAGCTTCAGTCTGGCAAGACCATTATCACCCCTGATGTGTACTGCCGTCAGCTCGACGATTTGCACGCATCGCTCACATCAAAACGATCAGCACTGCTGAACCGCAAGGCCGTCCACCTACAGCAGTATAGAGGGAGACCTCACACAGCACAGGTAATCTGTCACAACACCAAGGGCGAAGGCTGGGAGCTGTTGCTGCATCGAGCCTATTCCCTGGACATTGCCGCAAGCTATACTACCTCTTTTCTGGTCGTCGCAGCATTTCCAGGACGGACAGCGGTTCATCAACCTAAACGATGTTCGACCCGCACTAACTCACTTATTTTTTGTCCAAGCAGCCTCAGTTCTACTTTGACGGCGTCCAACAGCTGCGCAAACGATGGGAACAGGTTGTGGCAAACGATGGGATCAGGTTGTGGCGAACGATGGCGATTACATTTTGGACTGATTTGTGCTTGTATATAAGGTAATTAGCACTTTTATATTGTCTCGCATTAGCTGACATTACTTTCTGTCCAACACAATACATATATCCTCTCTGCTTACTAAATTCGAGGGCATACGACTTTTGCTTGCATCTAAGTTGGGTTCAAAATAGTGAAGGAGAATCAGCTAGTAAAAGTTATTTTAGAAATCGTTAACGAAACACACAAACATTGACTAGTATCAAAGTAGCTCACTGAAGATTTCTCAGGCATAAAATATTGCCTGAGCATATACGGATTAGCGGAGCACAAAACATTCAACTGAGCAAAGGACATCGGAAAAACAATGTTCTCAAAATATTCAAACGCACGCTGTTATATCCCGATTGAAACATACGTCTTTAACTTCTGACTTGTATTCACGGCTGCTAAACTCAAATTCATCGCACAGGAATCAGTCGCGTAAAGTTTAGAAAAAGTATAACAAGAATAAACCAATTCTACCGGGACTCGAAAGCAAGGTTAAACTAGAGTATACGTCATAGAGCAACTAAGCAACGGTTTCGCATATGCGAATGTTACTGAAGTATTACATAAACATTCTTAAATATTACTTTGCGTAGAAATAAATTACTGATGTTATTGTTAGATATGGATAATAGGACTTCAGACTTCTAAATAAAAAAAGTGTGGAACCTAGTGACATAATTTGGGATACTGAAGACACATACGGGAAGAAACAGGTGTTAATTGTCTTCAGCAAGGGAAGCAGGAATTATTGTTTGCATCAAATTTCGGTAAGGCAGCAGATTTTATGCAAATGCCACTCTTGAAGAATTATTATTGCTATTGTCGCAGAAATCTTTGTAAAATATTTTGTAGTAAATTGGTTCAACCCCTGAAAGTGCTGAAATTACAGCCGCGTCTGTTTTAAGTAGTGTGTCAGCTGCACCAGTGAAGTACATGACATCAGTACTGTAGTCGGTTTCGGGTTTTTGGTATGAAGGTAGTCATGATTTGAATAGTTGCTTTTTCCTTTTTATCTCATTTTTATGAACGGAGTGTTATTCTTTTTCAATAGTTAGACATTAAGTCAGAATAGCGGAGAGTTGCAACACGCATTTCACGAAACCCTAGTGCACTCATTAAAGATTGTCTTGTCGCTGGTTGATTCTAAGCTTCTAATTGTGGGATAAGTCTTTATAAGGAGATAACAGATAATCAGCATTTAGTAAATCTTAATTAATTTCCTTGTTGAAAAATGATAAAAGGAGTCAATGGTATCCAGGCATTATGGAGCTGCTGCATACCCATTCTCACTGACACATTTTGCACCCTTCGTTCTAAATTCTAAAATTTTTTCCTTAGTCTTCAGTTTTGCTCTTAAGTATTTAGGAGACTGTTACTGATAGAGTTTGTAATGTTCTTTGGAATAAAAATGTGTTTTATATGTGCAAAGTCAGTTTACCTAGAACACCAACATTAAGCGAAGCTTGAGTAACTATTAAAAACTTTGGGTAGCATTAAAGTCCTTAATTAAGCATAGATTGACTAAACGAGCAGACAAGTAAAACGGTATTTACTCAAACTTCAACATTTTATTAGTCCCTTAGACACTAGTTAGCACAATGCATCTTATCACTTCTAGCGTCGACCACTCTTCAAATGCACTTAAAGGCCAAAGGTCATGGGATACGTACTTAGTGTCGTGTAGAACCTTTTCTAGACCAGCTAAGGGCACCAACTCGAAGTGTAATCGATTCCACAAGTGGCCGGAAGAACTCTGGGGAGATATTGAGCCATGCCTTCTGAAAAGCCGCTCATAGTTCTCTGGTATCTGTAGGTGCAGGATCTTGGGTGCGAATGGACTTTCCACTACGTCTCATAAGGGCTCTATTGAGTTGATGTCGACGAAGTGGCATCGACTAAATGAGTTGCCGACGAAGTGGTTGTCGACGAAATGAACGAGACCGGTGTGGAACAACCACCAGCTCGCAAAGTGCCTTATTGATAGCTTGGGTCCATGGCCTCATGATGTCTGCGCCACCACCGGACCCTACCATCAGCTCATAACAACTAGTAAGGTGACTCATCGGACCATGCCACATATTTCCAGTCTTCCAGTGTCCAATTACCGTGTTCACGAGCCCAGGAGAGGCGCTGTGTCCGATTTCGTGGTGTTAACAAAGGCACTCTGGTAGGTCTTCTGTTCCCATACCCATGGACGCCAAATTACGTTGCACTGAGCTGATGGATATGTCTCTAGTACCTCCTACTTTGAATGTGGATGTTATATGAGCCAGTATCGCTTGTCTGTTAGCATGTACAATCCTAGGCAGACGCTGGTCACGATCATTCAGCACCCGTCGTCGGCCACCGGCACTGTCCAAGATGGGTGGTAATGCCTTCCGTGAGGTATTCTCGGTACACAGGTGACACCGTGCATAGGGGAATGTTAAATGTTCGCACAAATTTGAAAGTTGAATGCCCCACCCGTCTGGCTCCTACTACCATGCCTCGTTCAAACTCCTATAATTCACGTCGGTTTCGCATAATTCTACTGACGGTTGTTAAACCTGACTGACGAGATTACACCTCGGAACTGATTAATATCGTAAAAAAAAAATCTAAATTTTCGGTAGGTTCAGGAGCCCATTCGCCATCTGCTGTATGACTCGAAGGATGAAATTTGTAGGAGCAGGCAGGGTGCCTTGGTACGAAAGATATTAAAGGGAAATGTGAAATATTAGATTTGTAGGAGTATGCCACAGGAAGGAGAAAAATTTCCTCTCCCAGTTTTTAAGTAAATAGCGCCACCGTGCTGGAGGAAAAAGTAATTTTGAAAATTAGATAACATGGCTGGGGTGGAAAAGCTGTTAGGGAGGGAAAATCAAACCAGGGAGGCAGCGGAGAACAGACGGGGATCCCTTTTGGTGATTTACAGGTAGTTTCTTTGGTATTTGGTAAGTTCTTTGGTATTTGGTAATTCCTTTGCTATTTGGTAATTCCTATAGGGGTTTGGTAATTCCTAAGGCTGCTGGTGGTGTACTGCCAGGGGTACGAAGTAAAAGTTAGGATGGGAGACAGAGAATATCGAAACTGTTTGTTTGCGAAAGGAATAACTGAAAAGTTCCAAATCGTGAATTATCATTGGTTCTTAGGCGGGAGGCAGAATGCCGACTTCAGAAACAAACACTGGGCAAACATTGTTTTGTACAATCTGAGCAAACAAATGCAATTTTTCGTGACTTGTTATTGGGAAGTAAAGACATAAAAAAAATTAAAAAATATGGATAAAAAGTTCGGATAAGGGATAATCCCATGTTCGACATTGTCAGGATTTCATTATCGTACCCTATTAATATTAAGAGCCAAACTAGGGTCATAAATGCATCTTTGATGCTCAGGATAGACCTGGATAATTTTGTGCTAACAAAACATAGGAAGTAACAATTTCGTAGGGAGAAGTAGTAGTTGATTCGATCTCGAATATGGAGCTCGAGTGCCGGGAACTGGTATACTTGGTGGCTGACAAAGTTGAATTTGTGTGCTTGGAGCTGGTGTACTTGGAGGCTGGAAGAATGGAACTTGTATGCTTGGAGCTAGTATACTTGGTGGCTGAGAACTTGCCGTTGCAGAGAGAATAAAGGGGGTCACCGATTATTTTTCGCTGTTCAATTTTTTTCTTAGGGATTTTCTTTGAGAGTCGTGGTAAAAGTTTTAACGAAAATTTCGGGATAAAAATCGTGGCGTGTGTCGAAGTTTTTATATGATGGCAGTACCAGTTAAAAATTTGCATACGGCTGTTCCATGACTTTTGGAACTTCAATGTATAACACAATGCATCGTATCACTTCTAGCGTGGAACACTCTTCAAATATATCAAACTTGCTATGCTCTAACAATCAACTTCTACTAAACTCGAACTTTAAAGTGAGAGGCTCAAAACATCGGACTATTTAACGTGAAACAGCTGAAAGCTAACGAGTTAGCTAGCCTATCGAAAATCAGCTTCACATCTTGTGAACCAGACTCATAACTCGTAAACCATCCATCCAGCGATCATTCATTAAAATCAACCTTCTTTTCTCACTTTTTAAAAACGTCACACAACCTCCGACCTCAATAATCGTTGCCAAAAACATTCGGGCGCGAGATAAAATGTTAACGTTATTTATGGAAAATACTTAAAAGAAAATGAACACAATTTACATAGAGACAGGATCTAAAAAGGAGAGTTGTTCTAGAGTATACATTACACGTTCACCGACCTTTATCGTTTAGGAATTTCTCTAGAAAATATGTGCAGTTGAATAAGCTACGAAGCTTGTGCGTGTGCTATGACCAAACACCAAAAAAAGAAAAAGGAAAACTATTTCTGGAAATGATCAATAACCACTTCGTAATCAATGAAACGATTTCTGGAAATGATAAATAGTCACTTCGTAATCACTGAAACGATTTCTGAAAATGATTAATAACCACTTCGTAATCAATGAAATGATTTCTGGAAATGATCAATAACCACTTCGCAATAAATGAAACGATTTCTGGAAATGATCAATAACCACTTTGTAATCAATGAAACGATTTCTGGAAATGATCAATAACCACTTCGCAATAAATGAAACGATTTCTGGAAATGATCAATAACCACTTTGTAATCAATGAAACGATTTCTGGAAATGATCAATAACCACTTCGTAATCAATGAAACGGTATCTCGAAATGATCAATAACCACTTCGTAATCAATGAAACGATTTCTGGAAATGATCAATAACCACTTCGTAATCAATGAAACGATTTCTGGAAATGATCAAAAACCACTTCGTAATCAATGAAACGATTTCTGGAAATGATCAATAACCATTTCGTAATCAATGAAACGGTTTCTGGAAATGATCAATAACCACTTCGTAATCAATGAAACGGTTTCTGGAAATGATCAATAACCACTTCGTAATCAAAGAAACGATTTCTGGAAATGATCAATAACCACTTCGTAATCAATGAAACGGTTTCTGGAAATGATCAATAACCACTTCGGAATCAATGAAACGATTTCTGGAAATGATCAATAACCACTTCGTAAGTTTGGAAGAAAAATTGAAACATTTCTTGCATTTTCTGAAAGCTTCCTATGCAACTTATTCAGAATTATCATTAACATACAAACTTAGCATGTAATTCTTTGTTTTACGGTATTGATACTACCTGTAAACTCACAAGCACTGTTGGTTCACTCTAAATGACTCTCTGATATTTCCAGTTTTATCTTAATGAACAGAGAACATTGAAATCAAGAACAAATAAACTGCTTTTGAATGTTCCGATTCTAAAGAAAATTGAAGCACCGAAAATGAAATGTTTCAGAAAAATGTCCGTATTCCCAGCTGTTCTAACTCCTTTATTTGACAGAGAGGACGCTAAAAAGTTTTACTTCCTTTCTGCTGCTCCAGACAGAAATTAGGATCATTGCGAGAAAACATTTAGATATTTTCGATTTAAGACTTCGCAGGATTTTTTTCTTTTTATATAAGAAGGGAATGTGAGTTTATTTCGTAATAATTTGCGATCAAACGTTTAGAAATAAGTCTCTTCGTCGCAGATACGCATTCGCTAGTGGCTTCATCATAAACTGTTTTTCGATTACGGTCGCGAAGCCCGTTCTTTGAGTCGAAAAAAAGCGATGCTCTGAAAGGATTGGTGGCACTCATTTCGTTTCTTCTAGAATCCTTTGTGATGCACCACAACGAAGTCGTACTTGACGTGCGGCGAGACGTCCCAGTTTACGAGAGACGACACACCCCCAAGATAATGAGGCCCCCCAACAAAGCAGCCCTTTGCACCCAAGTTTCGCCACCTAATGACTAATTTGTTCTCACTGTTAGGATTACGTACGTGACGCGTAGCAGAAGACTTTGTCAAGTGTCGTGTAAAGAAGCGTCCTTTACTTGAAACAAGCCTTCAGGAATTTATTCTCAATACACCTGCTCATTAGTAAATAACAAGGGACTTAGAGATCTTGTCACTGTTAGGCAATGCTTAGTAGTTTCTCGTGTAGGTCTCAAGTGCTCTGGGACTTCTCTAAGTGCGGTTGGATCTCTAACTTAAACACTATCGCGTATTTTAATCTTGTTAAGTTCCTTCAGAGAAATCCCGAAGTCCTCTCCAGGGGACTTTTAATTAGCAACATAGAAAAAAAAGTCGGGAGAGGTTCATTATTTCCTCCTGCGCATCTTCATTTCTTCACCGACAATGACGATTTTATTTTTACTTCTTTTTTTCATCGTTGACATTTTTTCTCGACGCATCGACAGGAGATTTTTTTACACGTTTTCTAATTTTTATATCAACCTTATTATTATACGAAGACAGGAAGCTTAAAAAAAATTATCATTTCAGCAGTTTATGGGAACTCAAGATTTTCGACGACGTCCAAAATGAGTGCTGCAGAAAAGAAAAGCTAAGGATATTTTTTTAGACTCTGATTTTAAATATTTTCTTTAACATTCTTTGAAGAAAAACATTTTAGTGGATTTAAAGCTTTGTTACATTAAACGCCTTGAATTTTTAGTACATTGTGGAGATAATACCTTGACGTTTCCAATTATTAGATTTCCTGATGAATGTCAAGGACCGTTAAAACATTATTCGCATTATTACACATCTGCATGTAGCTCAAACCTTCATTTTTCTTTTAAAAGTGCAATGAAATATTGAAGTTCTTCATGTCGAAACCTCTCGATAAAGAGATTTTTTTGGAATTTACCATGCAAAAACTTGACTTATAGAGATGTTACAGAAAAACAAATTGCTAAGAGGAATTATGTGAAAGCCAACCCTATTTATATGGAATTGTGAAGAATATGTGGATCTGTAGTTCCATATCGCTTTATTAATCAAAACAAAGGAAAAGAAAATAAGGGGACAACTTATTTCATTTCACTTATTTTTCGTTATGGGGTTACATTTCACCACGTTGCATTTCAATATTAATTTTATAACATATAATATTAAGAAAAAAACATATGATATGTATACACTGTACGTCAAAAAAACAGTTGCCCCCAAAGGAAGCAACCGACAGCAATTAAACTTGTTGGGTAGGTTTGACATCGTAAGACATACAAATGATTCAAGTATCACGCTCGACAGCGCATGTGACGCAAGCAAGGAGGGGTCGTAACGCTGTGCATTACCGACTATATAAAGTCGTTCCATTGCGCGCGCTTGCCATTCTGACTCGTGCTGTTGTGTTGGTTACATCCTTTGCAAGCGAGGTGTGCATCGGAGAAAAGTTCGGAAACAATTCGAACAGCTGGAGGAGTCTGTGAGGGGCCGCATCGTCGGGCTCCGGAAAGCTGGATGGTTGTATCGCCTTATTGCGCTCCCTACCGGTTGTGCAGATATCACCATAGCACGCAGTTGGCGGCAGTGGATAGAACAAGGCACGCAGCAGCGACAGGAATGGTCTGGGAGACTTAGACGAACCATGGAGAGAGAAAGGACCAACGGTTTGTCCGACATGCGCAGAGTGGTCCAACAGCTACGATTGGGGATACTCAGCGAGAAAGCCTGCCCTCCTTGCATCGTCCGATTAGTGCCAGCACCATTGGTAGACGGCTGTACGTCAGTAAACGCACGCAGACCGTTACGACGACTGCCCGTAACACCATTGCATCGTCGCCAAATACTGTAATGGTGTCGTGCCAGACTCTCATGGAGCCATGCAGAATGGCAGCAGATGATATTCAGTGAAGAGTCCTGCTTTTGTCTTGGAGGAGACGACCAACAAATCCGTGTGTAGAGGCACCGTTGTCAGCACCAAGATGAACGATCTGTTATCGAGCGTCACACGTCCAGAAAGCCTGGTGTCATGGTATGCGGTGCAATTGCCTAAGATGCCAGATCCCCTTTGGTGTTCATTGCAGGCACTTTGAGAGCCCAACGTTACGTTAACGAGGTCCCGCAGCCAGTGACCCTTCCTTTTCTGAACGCTCACTCCGGTGCGATTTTCCAACAGGACAACGCTCGTCAGCATACTGCTGCTGTCTCGAGAGCTTGCCTTCAAGACACTGACACTCTGCAATGAACAGCCGAATCGCCATACCTATCGCCTATTGAAAATGTGCGGAATACTGTTGGATGCGCTATCTACCTCGACAGCACAATCTGTAGGAACTGAAGATTTAAGCTGCATGGGATGGCTGGAACAGGAACTGAAGATTCAATCTCTAGGAACAGAAGATTCAAGCTGCATGGGATGGCTGGAACAGGAACTGAAGATTCAATCTCTAGGAACAGAAGATTTAAGCTGCATGGGATGGCTCGAACAGGAACTGAAGATTCAATCTCTAGGAACAGAAGATTTAAGCTGCATGGGATGGCTCGAGCAGGAACTGAAGATTCAATCTCTAGGAACAGAAGATTTAAGCTGCATGGGATGGCTGGAACAGGAACTGAAGATTCAATCTCTAGGAACAGAAGATTTAAGCTGCATGGGATGGCTGGAACAGGAACTGAAGATTCAATCTATAGGAACTGAAGATTTAAGCTGCATGGGATGGCTGGAACAGGAACTGAAGATTCAATCTCTAGGAACAGAAGATTTAAGCTGCATGGGATGGATGGAATAGGAACTGAAGTTCAATCTCTAGGAACAGAAGATTCAAGCTGCATGGGATGGCTGGAACAGGAACTGAAGATTCAATCTCTAGGAACAGAAGATTCAAGCTGCATGGGATGGCTCGAACAGGAACTGAAGATTCAATCTCTAGGAACAGAAGATTTAAGCTGCATGGGATGGCTGGAACAGGAACTGAAGATTCAATCTCTAGGAACAGAAGATTCAAGCTGCATGCGATGGCTTATCGTAGGACACCATTAGAAAAATATAATTCATTTTTATGGGCAATATAACCCCATGCCAAGACGTCTGGCATGCTGTGTGAGCAAACATGACGGCCAGACGCCATACTGAGAGATTGGCGTGTAGCCCACTAAATATTGCTCATATCAGTCTCAATGTTTAATCATGTATTTTTCCTGGTAACCTTTACCTTCCTCCCGAATAGCATTCCAATCCGACACGTTCTTCTTGGTTCAACTATTTTTTGACGTAGAGTGTATGTACAGGGTAATCTGAAGACTTAGTTTCGGTTAAGTTCAGCCGATTCTTATGGACGATTTGTGTAGGAGACCCGTCTCAGCCATGTTTGTGCTAGAATTGCTATCAACTGAGAAAAAATACGCAAGTCTTTCAGCTGCTATTAACCTTCTTGAGTGCGTTGAAAACGACAAAAACTTTTTAAAAACTATCATAACTGGTGATTAATCGTGGATTTATGAGTATGACCCGGAAACTGCGGCCCAGGCTTCACAGTGGAATACTCCAAACTCTCCAAGCACAACAGATCAGCAGCAATGGCAAGACGACGGTGACTGGCCTTTTCAGTCATGACTCATGAGGGGAATTAGGCATGATTATTGCGAACGATCAGGCCAAACAGTCAACAAGAACTACTACTGTAAAGCCTACTACTGTGAAGTTCTGCCGTGTCAGTTTGTCGCGAAAGGCGAGCATTTCATGAGAGCGGTGAGTGGTAACTGCACCATGACAACATGCCTGCCTGTGTATCGCAACTTATGCTGCTTTTTCTTGCTACACATGTCCGACAGGCACCCTATTCGCTAGAACTCGCTCCCTGGGACTTTTTCTTTTACCAAAAATCAAATACCACTTGAAAGGAAAAAGATTTCAAAATATTGAGGAGTTACAACAGAATGCAACGAAGCAGCTATTCGCTATTCCAGAAGATGACTTCAAAATATGCTTCGAGCAGTGGATACAAAGCTGGGCTAAGTGAGTGGCTTCGTAATGGGACTGTTTCGATGGCGATTAAGTTTGAAACCTGTAAGTTGTGAGGAAGTAAATGTCTTCATCATTTTTACGCAGCTATGGGATTCGAACCTACAACTCTGTGCTCCGGAGCTCCGAGTGCTATCCACTATACTACCCTGGCATGTGCTCCCACTGCTATCTGCCTTTATCTCGTGTGCGTCCTGCGGGGCAGGTACGTCACAAAGTCTTGTACTTTTTAAAAAAATCCTTTCTGGATACTGTTTGATCTCACCCTGTGCAGGCAAACGAATAGATGTGAAAGGGGCACTGTAACTAAGTCTTTTTCTAACATACATTCCTTCCTAAACTGCTTGGGAAACTCTAAAAACTACTCTCCATGAAAGAAAAATCTGTTTTAATGTGTGCTGCATATTAATTTCCGTACTTACTTTCTAAACGTGAGCTTATTATGGCCGAAAATTCGGTTTGCGTCTTTGGAATATGTTTTCTGATAATATTTCTTGATTAATTATGAACGCACTCCCTGACTCTTTAATCTAAAGTTCAAAATAGCATGCACTTTATAATTTGAATAGTTGTGCGATTAATACTTAGGCTGCCAACGTTTGCATCGAAATGTTTACCAGACGAAACGATAATGTACAATATTATTATTAAACTGCGTCTGAAGGAAAATTACGAAGCACACATGTCGTGAACTTTGAATAGATATGCCATGAAAATAAGATGCTTCTTTATGCAAAGGTTTGAATGTTGATCAAAAAATTAAAAAAAAATAAAAAACGCGGAGGGCTTAAGATGTAAGTTGACTTCAAAAGCATCTGCAGCATCACTAAGTGCTTGAGATGATTTTTAGCCTTACAAAAAAAAGGATTGTTTTAATGAAATTACGAATTGAATTGTTTTCATATAAAAACTGGTAGTTTCCTCATTAATTACAAAGAAATAATTAAAACTATTGGCGCGCGCAGCTGGCGCTAAGCGGATTATAAAACAAAACTCATTTTCTTAGCATTAAAAATGAAAAGTATATGTTCTTCTCTTTGAGTATTTGAAGTAATCTCGATTTTGTATTTTGAAGACGTTTCCAAAACACCTTGGTTTATGATGAGAATCTGTCTTCCCAAAATTTCTGTTGCGTACTTTTAGTTTAGATAACAGATCAGTTTAAAGATTATTTTTTATTTCTTACATGAAGCATTAAAAATGCATGTGTTTTATAACTGCTTTGTCTTTTCATTACGTCACCTTTCACTATCTTTTTAAAGGCATCTGATATCAGACAGTAGTTAAACATATACATTCCACATTTTTGTTCACTATTGTTTCGGAAAAAAATAAACATTTAATTACGAGATTTAATATGTGCCTAAAATTCTGAATAAGGTATTGAAACTCAACTGATTTATATGAGCGATGCAATCCAGATATATTATGAACGTTTTCAGGTACTGTAGCACAAACACAACTGCCGATCTAGAGCACTTTAATCTTTCTCAAAGGACACGTATATAACTAGGTAACGGCACAGCAATTAAAAAAATATTTCTCCATTCGTTAGCTATAAAAGATGCAGTTTTTCCTTCATTCTGAAGTGTTCCTCTAAAAAAATTTGCTTTTGAATGGCATAAATCTAGATTTTTAATTCCACGGTATCTCTAATGTTTGCAGCTTGAAATAATAACTAGGCATAACCAATCACATACACAATGTTTCCAATTTTTCTGACGCACTACTCTTCCGCTAACTTTTGTGATAACGGATTTTTGTCTAGCACTATATCTACGATTCTAACTTATTAAAAAGAATTTCTTATTGTGCAAAGTAGAGATGATCGCTGAGATTATCAACTAACAAAATTTCCGGTGTTTCTTCCCAAAAATGTTTTCCCACTGTAATGGAACTGACTTACTTGAATTATGTATTATATCATTTGCTGCGTATTTCTTAAATTAAAATTATTTGGTTAGCAGACAATACTTTTTCATCTTCCAGTAATTTATATGAGCACATCGTTGAATGTCGCAAAATTAGAGAAGGTATGATTATCACCATATCTTCTCTTATGATGAGTTTGGACGATAGGAAAACTAGAGATCCAGAGTCCTCCTTAATTTATTAGTTTCGATGTGGAAACCCTAAAGAGTTCGATCAAACGTATCCCAAATTCTGGGATTTGCCATTTTCCCCCGATTTCAGTTGTTCCTTGTCTTCATTTGCACAGCCTATTCAAAGGCGATATTATGGTTCGGGTGTTTAAAATAAACTTGCCCAAGCAGTTCACATATATGCGTTTCACTACACAAAATGCAATCATGCTTAAACTGTTTGTTTAGGGGGTGTCATCATGTTCCCAGGTAAAAGATAGAAATCATTTCGAAACTGTAAAGAAATTTAAGTCCAGAGTAGGACTACATTCATGCTACTTAACAGGAAGCAAAAATACCTTCTAGAATGACAAATTATTCCTGTCCTGACGGGAAATTATTTATCCTATAGGATAATTCACTAGTGGTGTAGGTTTCTACTGATGCATGAATCCAGATGAAGGATTCACCGCCCCTGGCGCAGGGTTCTAAGCACTGGCTTCTCACCATTCGTCCGAGATGGGTCTCGGTTCGAATCCCCGGTGAAGCAGGGATCTTGCGTTTGCCTTAGGGTATGCTGGTTCTCTCTCTTCCCTGGAACCAGCGGACCTAAGTTAGGGACGATCAACTTACTGCTAACAGCCGATCGAGCTGCTCATGATGGTCGCTAAACCCCCAAACACAAATAAACAACAACAAAAAAGATGTAGGATTCAAAGAAGTTATCCTACCATTGTTTCCGTAAAGTTGGAGGTATTTTTACTTCAGTGGTAGATTTTAGGCTATACATATTGCCCATCCCTAATTTAACTTGAATTAGTGAGGGTTATCAGTCAACATTATATGAACTTGAACTACTAACTTATCGCTGGAGCACATCTGTTGCTTCAACTGAACGCTTTTTAAGGATTGGTTTTCCAAATGACTCTGAGTTATAGTAATTGAAAACGTAGCTACGAGCATATCGAAAAACTTCCTAATAAACTGTATGGTTTTTAAGAACCCATATGAGTTTAGGCCACTTACTACAGTTCAGTCAAGGTTTTTTCACATATGACTTACTACAGTTCAGTCAAGGTTTTTTCCATATGAGTTTAGGCCACTTACTACAGTTCAGTCAAGGTTTTTTTAGGCCACTTACTACAGTTCAGTCAAGGTTTTTTCACAGTACCTAAAAAGTAGCCATATAACCATCCACATATAAAAACAATATTCCCTCATTTTGATACATTTTAAGCATACAACTCTCGATTAAGCATAAAAATTTAACAGTGCTCTAAAGAGTGCTTAAAGACAGAGCGTACTCAAAAACATAGCTCCTCGTAAAACACAGTGCTCAAATCATGGTCATCAAAAGCGTCGTTTATCACAGCGGTTCCTAAATTGTGCTTCGCTCAGCACATCTCCAAGTGCTCCGCGAAGAGATTGGAAGAAGATTGGTTTTGCATTTGTAAAAATGGTTTTAAATACCACATCTATGTGGGCAACATATTGTGGATTTACAATACCTGTTTTGAATTCATTCACAAATGTGTTTTCTTACTTTATGTTTTTTGTTGTTGTTTTTCGTGTATGTAGTTAAGTAAGTTCTTCATTTTTCTGAAATTAGTGGAGAAAATAACATTTCGAATGAAATAAAACTTGATATTTAACATGCCCAAATGCTTAAAAATACCTTCCATCGTCAATACTGTCATCATTCGGATTAATAAGTAGGTGGCCGCCCCAGTGGCGCAGTGGTCTAAGCGATGGCCTCTGATCATTCGTCCGAACGGGGTCCGGATTCGAATCCCGATGAGGCAAGGATGTTGTGTTTGTCTTACGGCACTGGCTCTTTCCCTTCCCTGGAACCAGTGACCCTAAATTAGGGACAGGCGACTGCTTATAGCCCATTGAGTTGCTCACGGTGGTCGTTAAACCTCCAATCAAAAAAAAAAAAAGTAGGTGCTATGTAGGTGCTAGGTAAAAATACCGTCCCCCTTATGCCAAAGACACGTATGTGCAAAAGTGATGTTTTGAGAAAACGATATTTAAAGTTCCAATTTTTGATGACTTGCAATGGGAAAAATTATGTTTAGATCAAAATTTAAGCTATTGAGAATTCGACAAATAATTCGTGATTTTGCTGTACAATAAAATACCGACTAACAACTTGAAAAATGGAGTTAGGTAAAAACATCCAAAAAATACACATACGTGTCTTTGGCATAAGAACAACGATAGTGCTCCGTGACGAATTTTTCTCCTGAAAAACGCTTCACGACTCAAAAGTTTGGAAACCGCTGATCTATCAGAAAGCAAGTGAAACTGATACATTAAAAACAACAGCAGCTCTTATCATTATCATGAGCATATTGATTTCTGGCCTGTTGTATGATTGCCAAACTTAAATTCGTTGAGAGAGAAAATGTGGCATTAAGATTAGATAAACGTATAACGAGAATAAACCAAATTTACATAATACAGCAAAATAAAAAAAGGAAGGTTGAATTTAAGTATATGTTAATGTTCTAATTCAACCTTCAAATAAAAGGTAGAATTAGAGTTAGTTTAATTACAGTATACACACATGCTGGCAACAAAAGGACGTTTATCAATCATTCCGAATCACATTCGTTTCGAGCAAAGCACAAGTTAGATTTTCGTGGCTTAGAGACAAAAACACCCCAGAATTTACGGAGAAAGTGCTTTACATTAAACAAACTGGGATATCAAATCGTTCTTGCGTTTATTGAATTTAAGCCAATAAATCTGTCTGTCTCAGTGATACCGCCTTGCCAGTTACGTCTGCTTGCTTTCTTTGGTTTTAGCAGCGTTTTTCAATCGTCTGAGGATATCTATATGTGTGCAATAAAACTTGGAGTGTTAAAACTGTGAAGACAAAACTATTTGAAATCTACTTTGATAGAATCAATGACTACCAAATCTGAAATCTAAGCTTTAAAATGCTTCCCTGTTGAAAGGACAAAACAAAAAATGTAGATATTGCTATTTCCACGAGTACCAAAGCTTGCTTGCAAATCATGGAATTTGAGGGGAACGAGAAGGAATGTTTCCTAATATCGTCTGGAAACTTCAATAAAGCTCCTTCCCGACGATAATATTTCTAATAAGGTTATGTTAGTAAGTCACCAGACATTATGTAATCCGGTCTGGTGTGATGAAATTATACGACAGATGTGTCGACTGTTTACAGAATCGCAGCTGAGCATTTGAATTTGCATGATGACACGTGACTCTGATGAACCTGTATGATATTTCGCAAGTGTGAGAGTTGTGATTAAGATCGAAGATCACAAATTAAAGCATCAAATACTGTCATCCGGAGCAGAAATTGTGATTTTACCGATAATATGGCAGTTTCATTTATCTTCCACTGCTAACATTATTAAGCTCAAAAAATTTGCTTTGGTGAAATCGAAATAATTGGAGAAGGTCTGAAACGGAATGCTCATATTATTCCGAGGATAGTAAAACAGATATTTCCATCTATTATTCAGATATACACTATGCCGAAACTGAATAATTGCACTGAAAATTTTATACATAGCTAAAACTGAACCAACCGGGAAATTTCAAAGGTAATTTCTCAAATCTAGTTCGTTATATTTTGTGATACTATTATTTTCTTTAGTTAAGACTGTGTTTACTATACAAGGAAAACTGCTAAACTTAAACATGTAAAAAGAATTCTTTTCATATAGTGTAAATCGTTTTGGAAGTGTATGTAGCTTACTGATCCTCACTCCGGAGTAAGTCGCTCTCCCAACTGAGCAACGCGGACATGCGCACGCACTGCTATCTGCCTTTATCTCATGTGCGTCCTGCGGTGCAGGTATGTCACAAATCTCAACATTTCAGTTTTTATTGAAGGATAGAGCATTCTAAATAGAACAAAATATCTGGGTATTTACATTTATAATAGAAAGCCTGTTCCGAAATATTTTGCAAAATGTCATCATTCATCATTGTCAACTATTATCAATCCAATGCTGGACGAAGGTCTCCCCAAGTTTCCTCCACAACGGTCTGTCTTGTGCCAGTCTCCTCCATGTCACTCCCGCATACTTTCGAATTTCATCCACCCATCTTCCATGTGGTCTTCTTCTGGGTCTTTTCCTGTCCCTTGGAATCCAATCTAAAATTTCGGCTGTCCATCGATGGTCTGTTCTTCTGGCAGTATGTCCAGCCCATTGCCATTTCAGGGATTTAACTCTGATCATGATGTCTTCCACTCTTGTCATTTTTCGGATCCACGAGTTCCTCTTCTTATCTCTCCTGGTTACACCAAGCATGCACCTCTGCATGCTTCTTTGAGTTGTCTGCAGCCTTTGTATGTCTCTTTTAGTTAAGGTCCACGTCTCTGCACCATACGTAAGCACTGGAAGGATGCATTGATCAAACACTTTTATTTTAAGACATAATGGCATAATGATCTTGAAAATTATGCTGTTTCTTCCAAAAGCTCTCCAGGCAAGTTTTGTACGCCGATTAATTTCTTCACCAATGTGACCCTCACTTGATATCTGCTGTCCAAGATAAACGTACGTGTCTGTTATCTCCAGCTTTTCTCCATCAATCGATAAATCTTTATTTCTTGTAAAAGCATTGTACATCACTTTTGTCTTCTGAAAGTTCATTTTTAATCCCACTTCTTTACTCTTGTCAGCAAGTTCCTGGATCATACTCTGTAGCTCTGATGGGGTAGTTGCAAAAATGACTATGTCATCAGCAAAACGAAGGAGGGTTAGATAATCTCCATTAATCTTTATCCCTTTGTTTTCCCAGTTCAGTGATTGAAAGACATTTTCCAATGTGGCATTAAAGAGCTTCGAGATATGGTATCACCTTGTCTCACTCCTTTTCCAATTTTTATGTGTGTTGTATTTTCAAACAGCCGAATCTTTGCACTTGCATTTTCATAGATGTTATTAATAATATTAATGTATGCATCTTCAATACCGCAGGATTTCAGAGCCATTGCAACTGCTGATGGTTTCACCGAATCAAAGGCTTTTTCATAATCGATAAAAGCCATGCACAATGGAAGCTCATATTCCCTCGCTCTTTCAATTAGTTCTCTCAGTACGTGGATATGATCTATTGTGCTGTAGCCACTCCTGAATTCAGCTTGTTCTCTCGGTTGAGCCATGTCCATTGTCACCTTCAAGCGGTGTGAAAGAACTTTAGTGAAGATTTTATAAACCACTGATAGGAGGCTGATAGGTCTGTAGTTCCTGAGATCCTCAATGTCACCTTTTTTATGTAGCAAGATCATTGTAGCTTTGTTCCAACCCTCAGGAATTTTCCCTTCATTAAGGCATCGAGTGAAAATTTGGGCGAGTACTGTTTCGATTTCTCCACTTGCTTCTTGTATGATGTCTACAGTAATTCCATCTTCTCCTGGAGCTTTTCCCCGCTTCATGTTCTTGATTGCATGTGCAACTTCTGCTGGAAGGACTGGAAGAACTCTGGTACGGGTACCTTTCATGATGTCTGGAGTACATGTATCATCCCTTTCATATAATTTGGAGTAGAAATCTTTCACTCTTGTCAAAATTTTGCCTCTATTTCTTGTTACAGAACCATCTTCTTTTATCAGTGCCATAATCTGTTTTTCCCTTTACTGTGATGTCCCTTTGCTATATTTAGGCTTTGGTTGTTTTCAATTGCTTTCCTTACTAGTTCACAGTTGAATTTCCTTAAGTCTTCAGTGATACTTTTTCGTACTGTCTTGCATAGCTCTATATATTCCACTTTGGAAGTCACATCTTCTTTAGTTGTCCTCATCACTCTTCTTTTTTGCATCAACATTTTGGGTTTTCCTGATAATTTGTTCACATGCAATTTGTTCTTAGACCCAGCTAATTTTGTTGCTGTTTCCATAAGAGCTTTGGTTACTTTTCTGTTAACTTCAGAAATATCCACTTCTTCCGATGTTAGGCGTTCTAAAGCAGAGAATCTGTTCTTCAGTTCCAATTTGAAGGTATTATGGTGTTTTTTAAGGTTGGTTATGTCAATACATTTTGTTTGTATTATGAGCTTGCTACGCTCGAGTTTAGTGTTGAGGTGCATCTTACATCTCACCAATCTATGGTCACTGCCTGTGTTGAACTTGTTTAGCACACTGCAGTCTTCTATGACGAATTTTTTGTTACTCATAATAAAATCAATTTCACTTGTCGTCCCATTTGGATGTCTCCATGTCCATTTCCTGTGTGGCTTTTTCTTGAAAAAGGAGTTCAAGATGAAAAACCCTTCTGCCTCTGCAAACTCTACGAGAGTATTTCCACGCTGGGTTTCTGTTGCCGTGACCGAATTTACCTACTGAAGTTTCACTCTGTTGCCGTTGCCCTATTTTTGCATTGAAATCTCCCATAATTATCTTCAAGTGCTGCTTACCTTTATTATTTAGATCACGAATTTCCTCATAAAATTCTTCAATTTCTTCTTCAGGATGACTTGTGGTGGGTGCATAAGTTTGAATAATCTGAGCCTGGTATCTTCTCGAGAGTTGGATAACAAGTCGTGCAGCTCTGTCAGAGGAACTTTCAACTTCTACAAATTTATCCTTCAGTTTCTTGTTTATTATAAATCCAACACCACTAGTTCTGCCAGTATCTGTCCCACGATAGTAGAAGAGATGTCCACTTTTCAGTTCAATGAGATCTTCTCCTTTTCTCCTTACCTCACTTAGCCCGACGATGTCCCACTTGATCCTTTGTAGTTCCTCTTCCAATTCAAGAAGCCTTGAATCAGAAGATAGGGAGCGTCCGTTGTACGTAGCCAAGGTCAGCATCAGATGGCAGCCTAGTCCGGTCCTCCGGGGATTCTTAGCACCCTCTGCCTTCATGTCGCACTGGCCGCTGCCTTGGCCAGGTACATTCCAGCTGCCGGAGACTGAGGGCCAAGATTTAAGTTGTGGAGTCATTTTGGAGGGGTTTGGCCATAACTCACCACGCTGGCCAAGCGGGTTGGTGAGTGTGGGATAGCATTTCTTCTAATCCCGATGGTATAGTTATACCGTTATTGGTGGTCGTCAGAGCCCCTTTAGTGGGAACAGGATGTACCACGAGAAGGCGGGGTTGACATTTGTCAAGGAGAGGCTGTGATGTTACGCATTACCTGACCTTACATCCCAAATTGCAAAATGTATAAGATAATAAACACTGAATTCGGAAAATTCGATAAAATAAAAAAAAAGTAAAACATAATTAAAGCCTAAAAATCAATATTCGAATTGTGCTAAAGTAACTTAATATACAAACTAAACTTGCAGTGATATTAAGAATTCAATTCGAATTTTGCAGATCCGGTAAATAGAACTCGAGCCATTGATAATCCAATGTTTTTAAATAGCACATGAACACCTTCACATTTCAAAGTGATCGCGAGCTATATAGCGATCACTTTGAGCTATCATATGAGCTCGTGATGTCAAAGTAGTCGCGTGTTGTTATATAGCTCGCAATCACTTAGACATCTCCAGAGCACACACGAATTGATCGATACGGTCAGTAGTTAACTTGTTTTCGGCTGGCAGAACAATTTAAATATGAGCATGTGGCGGTGTTTCATTTTGAAACTCAGTCGTGCAGATATGAACTGTCGTTTTTTCAAAACACTGTAAACTGTCTGATCTTCCGTGAGTAATTTGAACTTCAACATGTAAGTGATACCGTTGTGAAATATTTTGCAAAATGCATGATAATGTGGCGTATTTGACTGCGTGCTTTTACATCACCAACAGATGGAGCCACAATACAGACGCTGCTATGACATCAAGCGTTCCAGAGTGAGAGAATGACAGAGCGATCGGACTGTTTATGTGTATAATACCTAACGCAAGTCAGTGACCTGTCTCTAATTGTGAACCTTTTTGCATTGCGGCATTAAGCTGAAGTTCAACTATAGTAGAGTTCAGCTCTTGCAAAAGCTAGTAGTTTCTGGCCTAAGTTTTGCAGAGTAAAAGAGCAAAAAAATCAAGTTTCCTCTTGCATTTATATCAGATAGCCTTTTTCCAAAATAGCTCCCCAAAATCCACAATTTCTCTATGATTAAATCTGTTTCAGAAAAGAAAATAGCCTGAGCAGCATTTGACCCAATGGAAACTAATGCGCCGTCTTACCGCTGAGTACTATTCTTTTATTGAAGATCTTTATGACAAAGCTTTTGGATGCAGTGCAGAAGTAAATAGGGTTCACAGTGCAGAAGTAAATAGGGTTCATCCAATTAACTATTTGGTATTCAATGACTAATCTTTTTCACTCAGCCAGATAGTGTAAATTCCGTGTGTATTGTTTATTCATTCAGACAAAGAATTGCTGGTCCTCTAATTACTACCTGCAGTTTTATTTCACAGATCGAGAAAACTGTAGCTGAAAAATAATTTTAAATTCATCTAAATAAGTGCTATGTGACTTGATTTCACAAACTTATTCATTCTTACTACATAGAGATATTAGAATTTTTCTTCTGGTTATATTTTGCTCGAAGATTAGAAATCCGTGCTACCTAAATCATGGACAGAATAAAAAAAAAGAAACATTTTCATATCAGATCCACATTGTGGAACAGTAAACCAAAATTAATTATTCTCTTATGAGTTACATAGTGTACTTTTCATAAACGGTTTTTTAAAACATACAGTAGCTCATATTTTCGCTGTTTCTTTTAAGCTTTTATACTGAACACTATCTAAAGCTTCAATATATTGTATGAATATTAGTGGTCTATTTGCTAATTTTTGTTTTCCTGAAATGATACGATTTTAATGTCTTATCACGTATCTCTTTTTGAATCCAAATCATTCTCCAATTTTTCAGTTTTAAATGAATATAATTTGGTACACAGAACTTCTAGAAAAAGTTCTTCCATCCGAAATTAAGCTTATAGTTCTTTTGTTTGAATCTTTCTAGGACTGCTTTCTAACGATTTTTAGCCATTTCTCGAAACACCTATCTTATCTCAAATGCTTGCCCCTGTGTAAATATGTGCAGGAGTGCCTCTTTTTTCTTCTGACCATCTGAAAGAGAATTTTATGTTTTTCAATTTAATTGAAAACCTACTGATTTATTTTCATTTTCAAATAAGCAGTCATTTCCCTTGTACATTACGTCATGTCATAAGCCAGGCTTTGTTCTGATTATTTACAGTTTTGGCTTCATACTTTCAACTAAGTAAGATCTGAGAAAATGAGTCACAGATAATACTGATTTAAAGAAAAGTGTTTTAACAGAGTCTAATTACTTCTTAATACTATCAGGGAAAATTTGGTTTTATTGACTCTTGATCGAAACTGTTAATTTCCTCTAGTTTATGTCCTAAATTTCTACTTTAATTAAGTACTTTTTGTTTCTCCAAAAGCGACGACGGAATTTCAGAACCGTTTTCAAAGAAGAAAATTTATCTTTGGATGGGTTATATCATAATTTGCATGATGTTTTTCTCCTTAGAGATTACAGTTACTGCTCCACATTCTACCAAATAATTTTTTAGTTGCATTCTCTTCCGCTCTACGATTACAGCCACGCAACTAACTGGAATTTATTTTTCGCAAAATTAAGCAGCGACACCAAATGCACAAAATTCTGCAAGAATTGTGCATTAAAATTTAAAGCACTGCTTCAGATGGAGGCGTTTAAAAGCGAAGTAAACAGAAGCCATATCTGGAGACGACATAAGATATTCAATGCCGTTGAGTGAAGCTGGCCCAAAATGTGACATTATTTTATTCTGTATATAAAGCCAAATAACATACAGGCACGGCTGAAAAGTCTGTATTTATTTTACCTCATTTTAAAGACATTCCACAGAGATAAACCACAATAGCTGTCGGTATGTTGCGGAAAAATATTTCTCTAGAAAAGAGAAGTAGTTTCACATTTACTAGAATAAGGAAAATACAAGATTTCGATTTACTATTTATCAAGCACTGCTCTGAATTATATAGCAGCTGGGAAAATATCATAGGATATACTCTTATAGGACCAGAAAGAATTTCAAATGTTATGACATCTGAGTATGAAATATAAGTGCTAAGCGATGATAATATCCTCTGATAAAGCAAGTGCCTTTTTCAGCTGCTTTGTCTATTCATCCTTGCATTCATTTTAAGTGTCTCAAGTCCCATATTTAAAGAAAGTTTTAAAGTTCATTTCCGGTACAATAAACTTGGATAAAATAAAGTACACTTAGGTCATATCAATGTTCCGTTTATTTTCTTCACTTTTAGGTAACGGTGCTAAACGCAAGCAAAATGTATATTCTTAAAAGCCTTGTGAAAAGTCTGGAAGATATTCGCGAGCAGCAAAACATTTTCTTATGAAAATAGATTCGAAAATTGCAAAGAAAGGGGTTTCATTTCTTCAAAGCTTTTGCGCTAACATTTTTCTTACATTTTGAACATTCGTGTGGAAGAAATGTTTACGTAATACGAAATCCCTTTGGAGACAGAAAATCTCATAGAAATCTCAATCACACTACTCATAAATTTCCTAGAATCAAGAATCAACATTTGGCGCTGGAGCTAAAATCTGGAAAATTGAAAAATGTCAGTCGGGCGTCACCCTGGAACGCTGCTTCAAAATCATAACATACACCACTCTTAATCTTTCTGCCAATTCATGACTTTTATCGTAGATTTAAAACCCTGTACCGAAAACATTTCGATTGGCACCTGGAGGGAGTTCATCAGAATCGTAAAGAATATAGTAACGTGACAAAATACAGTGAAGCCCCTGAATAACGGTCACTGCTCGGATTGGCAGAAAGTGACCGTTGCTGAGAGGCGGCCGGCCGTTGTTCGGAAGTTAGATCTAACTTAATATTGCTAGGCCGTTGCGTTTGTGCAAAAGCAAAATAAATATATGAAGCTGACGCACAAAAAACAGAACGTCGCAGTGTTTTTTCTAAATGCTGACTGCTGAATAAAACTGAATATAATAATTAATTAATAATTCACGGTGTAGAAGATTTTAAGAAAGCACTGTCTGATGTCTGGTATTAAACAGCCCTTAGAAACATCAAGATAGGAGATTATGATTAGGGTACGCTATAGAAAATTAAAAAAGAAAAAATTAGATAATAAAGCGCAACTGCACACTTAGCTGGCCGGGAGCCGTAAAGCAGGAACAGAGCCCACAGTGACCAAACTAAGAAACATCGCCCGAACGGGCAAAATTCTAGGCCCTATCAACCTCCCTCTCGAGCCCCCAGGGGCGACTGAAATACATTAAAGCTGCAGCTCGACTCACGTAGAACAAAACTTTTAACTCCTTTCCTTTCACTTAAGCACACTACTGTACCAGCCGTAATCCGACACATCATGCCTTTAGCGAGAAATGTTCTTCGTATCTATCTTATCCCTCTTGCCAAAGTACCGAAGGAACTGCGTAAAATCCAAGGGATAGTGATAGGTTGTCCGTTAGATCTTCTTCCGGGCTGAGTAAGGTGTATATTGACCACTGCTAAGAGTTGTTTGGAGATTATCGTTAATGTTAATCTTACGGAAGCTGTTTGGTACCAACAAGATGTGTCATTTCTCGGAGGTTACCTTTGTTCGGAGTTGTCCGTTAATGGAGGTTTCACTGTGCAAATAAATCCGTCACTCTTTCCACGTTAAGCAATCCACAGCAACCGAAATTTTTTTATTCGGCCGCCGTCGGGGAATCGAATCCCGAAACTCTCGATATCTAGCCGAGCGCGTTAGCCTTACACCACAATACCTATGAAATTACTTATATGTCAACGATACAGTATTTAGATATATCACTGAAATTTACAAGAGTTTGATTAACACATTAAAACCGATAAAAAGTGAATGAATTGCTATATTCTGTCAGCTACTGTGTGTGTAGTAGATTGTTGTTCTGCTGTTATTAAGTGTTTGAACATTGTTCTAACGCTCTTTGAAGAGGGTTGGATATTACTCTGAGACTAGGTGTTCATGGGCCAATAGTATTCTGCAATTGATCACATATTTTGATGTTCGGTAAATGCTCATGCTTTATTATTTTAATTATTATTTTCGAGTTCATTCATTGTTCACTATTTACTTGCAACTATAGTTATGGTTGGAAGTTGTTCGAAGATTACCGTCATGATTTTCGTAGTTCACATCGCAGTAAATTATATGCCCTTATTAACTAGATCGTCCTGGAATGGGGGCATCAATAACACCTTGAAATGAAGCCATCAATTGGCACAAAATACGCAAAGACGGCACAAGCACAGTGTGTCTTTTTTCTAGTACGAAGCCCGTGCAATTGAGAAAAGGGAGGTCTTGTGGAAGTTCAAAAGCGAAATTACTGTGAGCGCTAGTAAAGCGGGATCCAGTATCTTAGAAACCGCAGGCACTGTTGGCTGTTTGAAGGCAATCGTAATGAAGATATGGCGTGCCTGAACAGCCGGAAGAGGGACACACGTTCGCTCAACTTGCCGAAAGGGGAAAGAAGAACTTGCTAACCGTCGAGGTAAATGCTGGTTGGCACGTGCTGTGCTAATGAACGCAGCTCACAATACTTTATTTAATGACAGATCACAATTACGGTGCAAAGAGAAATAGTTCTCAGCACACAGTTCAGCGGACAATCTTGCACATGCACCTGAAAAGGCGACAGCCCGTTCATTTTGCCATGTTAACCGATCAGCGTCGACACGTCAGCTTTCAGTAAGCACCTTGAATGGACACCGAATGGCGGTAAAATAGCCTCGAAGTCCAATGAGCTCATATTTCAGTTCCCACGTGCCAAGCGACGGGTCTGTATGCAACTCCACAAGTACTGTTACATTGTACTTTTACCTATGCCCAGTTTGACTGCCCGAAACTGCACTGTTTGACAGAAACAGTCCGTTGGGCAATGATAACAGTACGATGGTATAGGCATTATTCTCATCGACATCACTTGGTCCTCTCAACGAATTACGTTGAACATACCCTCATCCCCAGATCCAACCTAGGCTTGTTTCGTACTAAGTGTTACCCTATATGGTGACCATATACACAGTGTGGCAAAGAATATTTAAGACTGGGTCTGTAAAATGAAACAGAAGCAAGAAATTATAATTTGTTTTAGTTTGTTATTCAAAATAAGTCCCTCCGGCTTCAATACACTTGTTACAGCGATTCAATAATGATTCGAATGCCTGTTCCAGTTCACTTTGCGATATTGCCTCCAATGCACGCGTCAAAGCTGTTTGTATGGTCGAAATATCATCAAAATTAACGTCATTTAAAATTTTAACGTCATTTTAAGTTTTGGGAATAAAGAAAAGTCGCAGGGTGCTAAATCAGCCAAACACGGTGGATGATTCAACACACAGACGTTATTTTTTGCCAAAAATCTACGAACAAGAAGTGAGGTGTGACTGGGTGCATTATCGTGCAACAAATGCCAACTGTTTTCGACCCGATATTCTGAACGAATACGACGGATTCTGCCCATCAAACGCCTCAAAAAATGTAAATAAAACACACCAGTAATTGTTTGTTCACTTGGAATTGTTTGTCCACTTGGAATTGTTTGTCCACCAGTAATTGTTTGTCCTCAGGTTTGGAGCTGAAGAACGCAGTGACGAAATTTTCCACCTCTGGAACTGTGGTGAACCGCTGTTGGGTTAGGGCATGTTGCATAGAGCGAAACAGGCGAAAGTCTGAGGGTGCAATGTTCGGGGAGTAAGCCGGGTGCTGTAAAACCTCCCAGTGTAACTGTTCAAGGGTTGATTTCGTGGTGGCACCGATATGTCGTCTGGCATTATCGTGTAACAGAATGACTGGGCGGCGTCCTTTACCTGTCTATGGGCGTTTTTGCTCGATTGCGGTGTTCAGTTTCATCAACTGACAGCCATATCGTTGCGCAGTCATTGTTTCGCCCCGTTGCAACAGTTCGAAGTACAGCACTCCATGCCTATCATAACACACTCACAACGGCATCTTTCCCCCTTGGATATTCTGTTTTGCATTGGATGTTGATGGCTGCCCTGGCTCGACAAAGAATCACTTGAGTACGGGGTTGCTGCAATAGACCCATTTCTCATCCCCGGTGACAACTTTCCACAAGACATTCTTCCCCTGAAACCTCTTCAGCAACGACATGCAGATGCCCAATCGTTGACCAATATTACGCTTCCTTAAATTATGCGGAACTCACTTACCAATCTTCTGGATCTTCCCCAAGGCCTGAAGACGCCGTATCACCTTCTATTAAGCCACTTTCAAACGTTTCACCAGTTGCGTGGTCGATTGTGTGGTATCCTCTTGCAACAGCGATTCCAGCTCCGTGTCTGCGAGTTCCTGCGGTCTACCTGCACGTGGCTTGTCTTCCAAGCTTAGATCACGTTTCTTAAACCTGGCAAACCATTCACGACACGTCCGCAGACCCGTAACCGTTTCGCCATACGCCTTATATATTGAACCTTACGCTTCACTCGCAGTTTTCCCTAAATTAAACATGAATAATAAACAGTGCTGCAAATGAACTTCATAAACCGCCATGCTTGGCTTCATGTGCGAAATGACAGCAAGGGTCGCCTGCCGGTTAGACTCCTACAGCGCTCGCTAGCGGGGCGGCTGAAACTTTTGCATACTCTTAATATATATACGTATATATGTTTTTTTTTTCGTAATAACGCATTTTTACCCAGGCATTCGTAACATGGGTTTCATGTTGGCTCAGGTACAAAATATTAATTACAAAGCCCTAGGTCTGGGCCTTTTTAGCAATTTTCAATCAGCCGTACGGATTTTCATACGTTTTTCATAACCTATCAACGAATTCATGAGTTTTCATAGACAACCTTGCGAATTAATTACGTTGCCCTTTTAATTGAGCACAAAACCTTAATTGATAGGCTCAAGGCTAGGTAGGCATAAGCATTTTTAGTAATTTTTGTACCGCCGTGATCATATTCACAAGAGTGTTACGCTTATTGAAAAATTCTTAAAAAGGCCTAGGCCTCGAGATTAAAAATTAATATTTGGTGCTCAAGTGAAAGCGCAACATTATTAACTTGATTTGTTATGCAAACCTTATAAATATGAGCAGGGAGATTAAAACGTTTCTTAAGAGGCCTTGTATTTGCATGTAATGTGATCCTTATGCATATGAGACGTGTGATGCGAAATTGCGACAGGATCAAAGATAGTTAAAATCTCGGCAACGTCAAAATGTTCAAAGTAATAATGAAATCTGGATTTTGCCTTTTTATTCACTTTTATTTTATTCCAGTTTTGACAGTTTTATTAAGTTTTGAAAAATGTGAAAGTATTTATTACTATATTTTTCCATTGTCTTTTGTGTTGCACATTTTACATAGCGTTTTGCATTTTGTTATTTTTCGGGCATTTTACTTTCGGTGGTGGTCGTAATGTCGGCATGGTCAAAAGATAAAACTGTCGACAGTCACAATACCTACTTCTTTACATTTTTTTTTCAAATATTTGGTTTTCGTTTCAATTTTAGATAATTTCAGTTTTTACGTGCATTCCGTATGTACGAAAAGACTTACTTATCTTCTGCATGCCCCTGTCATTCAACGGATTTTCATGAAATTTGACACATAACAGGGTTTCTCTGCTAGAACAGATATTCACGAAAAGTAATATTTTGGTTTAACTCGTAATTTTGGAACCAAAATTGCAAAATCGGGCAACGTATCTACATTGGAGAAGGATGTAGGGAAAGTTAAAACATATGAGGAGCAATACTTTGGAAACCCTGTGGTTTTCGGTTCTCCACGAAATTTAATAGTGTATCTGTGATCCACACTGAAACGGTAAGCGTTGGGTTATTCAATAGCTCAGGAAGTAAATAAGATGCAAATATATATCAAGTTTCAAGGGCACTGCTTAATTCCATTGACATACTGTATTTAGAAGTATCCGAATTTGCTGCTAACAAGTATGAAGACTCTGGCAGAGACCAAAAATGAGGATTCATAAGTTCTTACCAGTACACAAAAGGGAATCCTAGTGATCCTCAGATAGGATTGACGTCAAATGGGGTAGAGGGTAAATTCCTTATTTCTTTGTCCGTAAGAAGCAACGAATTTCAACAGCTGGGTTCTAATTTACAAAAAAAAAAAAAAAAAAGAAAAACATAATATTCAGACCCTGTCGATATCATGACCGAGTCGACATTTTGACTGTCGACAATTTGATCTTGTCGACATTATGAACGTGTCGACATTATGACCGTGTCGACATTTTGACCCTGTCGAAATTTTGTTGCCGACATTTTAACTGTCAACATTTTGACCGTCGACATTTCGTACCGCATCTACACAGATACGGACTTACACAAAATATCTTACTTTCTCTATGTACTATATTTAACAAACGCCTTCTGTGCCTGTATCACTATCTTACGTTATATACGATATAATATATCTCCTTTTCTGTCTTCTTCAGCGTGTTTCGACTGTACTCACAGTGTCACTCTGTCTCAGCATACTTTTCTCTAACGTTTCGTATTTCTCACCATACTTTCGCTCTCCGACTTTCTCTATACCTTTTCGGTCTTCTTTATCACTTAATTCTATCTCTTCTCATTGACGTCCCTGAAAAAGCTTCCTGTATAACACTCTCCTTTCTCTCCGCTTTCTTTCCAAGAATCTTTTTTCGCCACCATCTACGTTTTTTTCTCGTCTTCGCTTTCCAGTCTTCTTGTTTTCTGTTTCTTGTGACTTTTCTTCTCTCTCCTTTGTTCTGTGTTATTGTCTCTTTGTCGGCATTCTCAATATCATCTGGCATATAATATTCAGTTTTCTGATTTTATCTCTCTTTAACTCTTCTCTGTGTTGTCGTTGCCTTTTTTTCTTTCTCCATCTCAAGGGTTTTTTTAATCATTTCTTGTATGTTCGTTTCCACGTAATAGACAGTGTTTGCTCTGTCAGCTAAACAAATATAGGACTAATACACATTTCACTTAATGAATGAGAGAGAGAGAGAGAGAGAGAGAGAGAGAGAGAGAGAACAGAATGCTGTCTAGACAGCATTCTGTTATTTTTGGTGTATTTAGTTGGCAAATGGCACAGACGTTTGGATGAAGAATGTATAATTTTTTTATGCAACATTAGAGTAGGAAGGGTTGAAGGATTTTCCTCAAAATGTTCTTGGGAATCCAATCTGGATCTCAGAGATTTACCTAAAACAGTTGTGCATATGTTATACGCTCGTACAGCTAGATATTCTGACCTGAAGCACTCCCAGAAAGTTAAGGAAATATAAAGTAATTTCCGGAAATACCTCAAATGCATAAAAGAACAAATCTTTTTTTAATAAGGCAGATGAAGTACATGTTTTTAAAAGAGATTGCACTGGTAATAGTACTTGAATTCATTGAGAGATTAAATCTCTGATTATGTCAAATTGGGGAACTTTATTTTCATTTATAGGCAAATACAATAATCTCGTATTGATTTTCTCCACCGGAAAATGAAGGTATGTGAACATTACGCACCACTAACAAAAAACAGAATTAAAAAACGAACACCAATCTTCCACATTCACAATAATCCTGACCGCGCAAAATAAAAATAATTTAGCATTATATTGAGTCAGAGAAAATTATGAGTTAAAAATATTAAAACAAATTCAATTAAGGAATTAAGTTCGCCATTTGATTTTGCTTGATAAAAAGCTCTGTATTTTACAGTTATTAGAATGTAATCTGTCCTTTTAAAACACTAAGCATAGAGTGAAAGAGAGAGAGAGAGAGAGAGACACCCCCACGGAAAGAGAGAATGTGACAGACAGACAGACAGAGAGAGAGAGAGAGAGAGAGAGAGAGAGAGAGAGAGAGAGAGAGAAAGAGACAGTGACAGAGAGAGAGAGAGAGAGAAAGAGACAGTGACAGAGAGAGAGAGAGAGAGAGAAAGAGACAGTGACAGAGAGAGAGAGAGAGAGAGAGAGAGAGAGAGAGAGAGAGAGAGAAAGAGACAGTGACAGAGAGAGAGAGAGAGAGAGAGAGAAAGAGACAGTGACAGAGAGAGAGATAGAGAGTTTGGTAAAAGCGTTTACGGAGCTGTTAGTGTCGTACAACAAAATGTTTGAAAGCCATTGCTATCACAATCCAAAAGAAATTCTTGTTCCAAGTTTCATACAAGGAAACGATCACTTTCATTCCATCAAATGTAGAGAACAGGATAGTACACTTGCTTATAAAGTGTCGTTGCATGTCACATAATGGCAGGTAAAGGCGAAACAAAAACGAATGCGGTGAGTGTAGTAAGTTTTTACGTTTGGAATAGAAAGAAAATACGACTTCATAACATACCAGGTGATCACGTTCGTTCTTTACACTCTTAACAGAGGAAATCTCTATAGAATGTATTTCGGATTACAAGCAGTTAATTATCGGCGTATGAGCTGACACTTGTGCTCTTGGGCATTTGTACACTAGGAGTTTGAAATAGTTTTCCTCATTTTTAGTGGTTTAATGAATTGTTACGAAAAGTGTTTTAAGAAAGACATGGCGATAATTAACTTGACCATAAGCAGTAGAACTTATTTAGATACAAATTTTCACTCATTTTCAGATATCAGGATACTTTTTCAATGAAGAGTTCAATTTCGTAAGAAAGCAGAAGAACAAAGAGAACCAACCGTGCTTGAAGATGATAAGGAAACAACACAAGTGGCAGGAAATACTCTCGTCATCTACTGTCATACCCGAAGGATGCTGAAAGAAATTCGAGGTGGTGGTCTGATTTTCAGCAAAATAATGTTGCCCAACAACTTTGTGAACGATATCATCGAGTAAATCTCTGCTTACTGTTTTCTGGCCTATTTGAACAAGAATTATTTAGTACATTATCACCAGTAGAAAGATCCAAACTACTTTCACGCATTTCCTTTCCGACAAAGCGGCCAGGCATGTTGTTTGCAAAAGAATCCAAGTTATATTTAAGTTCCAGTCTCAAGTAAACAGCGGCTTAAGAAGGCTCTTAGCATAACCAAACACCTTTTACCATGAAATAATTTGCCATTTGCATTGCTTCTTGAACTCCATTTAAATATGTAACCAACCAACACCTGAAATCTCCATTTTTCCTACATATAAGAAAAGACGCTGCCAATAGCGTTACTTCTGTCTCATGTAATTATCTGATATTA
This sequence comes from Macrothele yani, assembly GCA_039090855.1. NCBI lineage: Eukaryota > Metazoa > Arthropoda > Arachnida > Araneae > Macrothelidae > Macrothele > Macrothele yani. Next base: position 6,192,456 of record CM077030.1, on the reverse strand, counting down.
GTGGATAACTTAAATTTCTACCCTCACGATTGCTTTCTCTAGAATCTTTCATTCCTAAATTGCTATATAACTAATTTCTAGAAACATTTAATATTCTGCTTTGCCATGAACGAAAAGTATTTTGAATACAGTGATTGAAACAGAAGCTGAGAAGCGAAGCGAACATTTTTCGAGCGACATTGCTTCCTGTGAAATATGTAAGTTTCGTTCCAAAAGGATGAAAGTAATCCTTTTAAGAGGAGGTTTGAACATGTATTTCTGCATGACTGGGAGGCATAGAAAGTTACTAAAACATCGTGGAAGAAACATAATGGTCTTCCAACTGCATGTCTGCGAAAGCGTCCTCGGGGTGTTGGAACAAAAGGACAATAACCCGAATTAAAAAGTAATCAGAATGATGAATGATACGCCGAAATCGCTTCAGGAAGCTGGATGACGGAATAGTTTTATGAGATATACTTTCCAAGAGAACCGAAGCGAAATCTTACAAATGTCGAAAGAAATGATTAAAACTGAAGTAGCAGAAGAAGAAAGAAAGAAACAACCATTTCACAGGGATAAATTCAGGATAAAAAGGTTTCTTAGTATTAAAGAATCAGCAGAAGATTAAAAACAATGTCATTCCAAATGCTGGAATTTATATTTCAAGAAAAGACATGTCTTAGTAAGAAACAGAAACTGAAATTTGACAGCAGTTGCTTTTAAGTCTTTTATTAGTTTTTGCCATGACTGTGAGTAATAAATCGTGCATAGGTATAGAGATTTCTTCTGTATTTGTACTGAGATCAGTGTTAAGTGGTTTTAATGCAATCCGTGCACATCTAGTAAAATACTTTTGCAGTAAGAGTTGGAAGTAGTGATCGTGCTCTTCAACACTCTGAGGTTTCCGACTTCGTTCCTATAAAAACAAGAAAGAAGACATTCTCAGATTCTATGAAAGCATCGTCTTCATCCTTTACGACACGAAAATAATTTTTCGAGTCAGTTTTTAGACAAATAGAAATCAGCAGGAAAAGAATGCATGTACGCAACCTAGTACAAAAACTTAGATTTATTTAAAAAATACAACATGCGTACTATTCTCTGTAGTCAATGGATTCAGTTACACAAAAATATCAACTGAATATCCAGAATCGGTAAAATATCCCAAAGTGGAAAGAGCTAGTCCCGCCCAATAACGAAAGAAATGTGCTTTCCGAAATGTCACAAATTGTATCTATCATAGCAGAAAAGAGACACTCCCGTGGTCAAATAAACCTAGGGATAAGTTTTCAGTTAGTCGCCTGAACCGGACCCGTTTTCAAGTATCAGGAAAAAACATGTGTCGTGTTTTTGCATTACGGCGCTGGCTTTGATCTTCCCTTTGAACCTGCAACCGCAAATTATGTAAGAGGGAATACTTTTAGCCCTTAGAGTCGCTCGAGAAATAATTAGAAAAATTCGCAGGGAAAACAGTTTTTTATCGCTAGAACAATTCGAAGCAGTGATATGGAGGTAAACGGGATGTAGCTTTATACCTCCTAGCGGGAAGCTGTGCGCTATTTGAAATAGAAAATGCATGCAAAATATTCCTCAAAATAAACGGTGTCCTACCAAGAAAAAGAATTTGCCAAAGGGATTTATCAGAGCCTTTCCAATGGAAATATACTCTGACGACCCATCGCGGCAACGAATACGAAAAAGATAGAATATATACGCAAATATTCTTCATGGTGGGAGCTATACGATGGGAAAATGATTTTAAAATACGCCTTCTAGAAGTAGAGAGAGAGAGAGAGAGAGCAAGAAAAAAGTATATTTTTAAAAGAACCTTCCACAAATGAGAGTTTTCCTGAAATTGCGCAATCTTTCAGAAGTGGTATCTTGAAATTGTCGAAAATACCGTGCCTATAAATTGAGCAGGCACAGAAGAGTCATCTCGGCACACAAGAATAGTCATCTGGAAATAGCGCAGATCACGTTCTTAGAAATAGCGCAGATCACGTTCTTAGAAATAGCGCAGAACACGTTCTTAGAAATAGCGCAGATCACGTTCTTAGAAATAGCGCAGTTCACGTTCTTAGAAATCGCGCAGCCACAGAATAAGAAATCTTCTTCCGTATCAGGCTTCTTCCTTTTCTTCTGGTTATTGTCCGTTTTGGAAGAGTATTCAAACATTCTGGGGAAAGTTCCGGAGTCTCCTGAATCTCCAAATTTCTTGGTCAGTCGTCTTATTTCCTCCGGCGATAGCGAGGAAATGAAACTCCGGTGATATCGGCGAACGATGATTTTTTCTTCTGTACTTGAGTATTAGCTTACGGCATCACTACTTCCGATAATCCTTTTCTTGATGATGACGAAAACTGTAAAGCAAGACGATAAGTGTGGAATCAGGAATCATCTAACATAGCTTTAAATAAACTAGCCGTGAAATAGTCCCTTCACCAGGATTTGATTAACGATATTACCGGAGGTAGACTGATAAATATCAGAAACTACCTAACCGTAGGATTAAACTCAGTCCAAGAAAAAGGCCGTGACGCAAAGGTAACTCACGGGAGACCCCAACAGCGTGTGACAGATGCACGAAATCCACGGGGTTTCAAATCACACTTCAACAACATTTCTCGTCATGTTAGAAATAGCAGTTGCGAATGCGAGATTACTTACTTTTTCTCCCCTTGCCAAAAAGACAGTTGAGTGTTAAGAATTAGTTAGTAATTTAATCCAAATTAGCTACAGACTCCCCTTGTCAGAGAGATAAAAGTGCTATACAAATCAATGGAGAGTAGGAGGGTTACCTTCCACTGGACCCGAAGTCATGTCGGTACAGTTGGAAATGAACGCGCAGACCAGCTAGCGAAGGAAGCTACTGGTAAAGAGGAGATAGATTTTCAGATGCGAACGCCGCTGCAAAGTGTGCTGACGCAACTGAAATCAGCCACATTGGTGGAGTGGCAGCAGAGATGGGATGAAGGGGATACGGGTAGAAGGACATACCGTATCTTCCCCGAATCTCGATAAGGCGCATTGAGAGTAATGGCTTCCTCAACCAAGTACTAACCGGGCACGGAGTGTCGCCGGAGTACTTCCGCAGATTTGCGGTTAGGGAGCGAGTGTGCATGTGTGGTGCCCAGACTGCAGATGTCGCACACGTGATTCTAGAATGTGCTTCTCTGGCAGGGAAGAGAGCAACGTTAGTGCCAGAATTGGCAAAGACGAGGGACCTCTCGATCCTGCTCGCGTACCCAAGAGCGAGACAGGGGCTCATCGAGATGGTCAAGTACCTCAAAGAGAAACAGGCGGTCTACCTAATAGAGGGGTGACCGAAGAAGAAAGAAGAAGAAGGAAGAAGAAAGAAGAAAAGAAGAGGAATGAAGAACCGAAGAAGGGAAACAGATGACTCGAGCCCAGAGTCGTCACCACAGAACCTACCCTAGTCCTGTGGTAATGTAAATAATGTAAATATTTTTTCAATGTGAGAGGGCCCATTGAGCAAAGGACTTGTTTCCTAAGCGGAGATGGGTTCCTCAGTGTAAATAATCCATGTTTGTAACCTGTTTGTTTGAATAAAGGGCAGACGCCCCAAACAGTTCGCGCCAGCAATTATTCTCCCAGTCAGGGGTAGAGAAAAATTTCTAGCCCCTGCCCAAATGGCACGCACACCCGGGTCATGAAGGAGAGGTTGGAAGTGCCGGCAACCGGGGGTAGCAGCGCACTGCAGGTCCAAAGACCGATCCTGTCCGGATGGAGGAATGTCGGATCCAGGCAGGATTACTCGCAACGCCGTCACCAAAAATCTTTTGAGAGAGTTCTCCTAAACCCTGTGGAGTCCGCATTTGGACGGTACAGGATAATGGTCATCAGCTAGTCGTTACTGGGTTTCTACGCACAGTTCTAAGTTGGTGTTTTTCAGGCACATTTTTTAAAATATGTTTTCTTTTTTATATTTCATGAGTGCAGTAATATCCTTATTAGTAGCATCCTTAACCAAGGGATTGGGATTATCCTTAGCTATTTTGGATAATTCAGACATAGTATAGTTGACTGAATTTATATTAACCCTTTTAGCGGCCGATGCATCTTAACCAATATGTGCTCAAAATTTTCAGTGCTCCCTAAGCAGAAATGTTCACATAGCAGCCAGGGTTTTCTTTCTGAACGGCACGTCTAAAGTTTTGTTTTGCCAAAATCTACAGTTAAACAATTCATATATCCTACTCGTCTGATCAGTATCTATAATAAACCTGCTACAAGTAATAAGCCCTCCCTTCGAGTTCTCCATACTCAGGTTATAGAAGGTAAGGACAAGACCCCTCACATGGACATCATGGCACTGGCTAGAAAAATGTGACTCAAACTTCTTCTCTATACTTTTTTAGATTTGTCGCCATTGTTTTAGCCGATTTTGAAGGTAATCAGTCAGTCAGGATTAGTATTAATCATCTTCCTAAACGACCACTTTGAATAATAAAGCTAAGGGGAAAGCAACGACTTCTGATGTGAGGCTCACGCGTTCCACTCGCATGCTGCCAGTTTCTTACACAGCGAATATATTCGTTCGAGCTGATTTCAGCTCATTTTGCTAACCACCAGTTAATTCGTTCCAGCAGGTTAAAGAGTTAAGCATTTTTTAAGTTCGCGGTTAGAGGGACTATCATCAAATCCCGTTATCATTTTGATGGTTACATTTTAAAATGAGGTGAATATTTTTTCTGTGTATTTGCAAAGACACACCAAATGGCTGACAACAGATCATTTCGTGCTTTTGAATACCATTATCAAATAGTTACACAGTATGCACACGATGAAAAACTCAAAATTAGTACAATCCATACAACTTTACTAAAAGCTTAAAAATAGATACAGGTTGAAAAACGACATGAGATATTTCGAGCTCCACAATGGGCTTACCTTCATATTAAGTATCTAGGAATGTCTGTGCATGAGCTGTAAATATCACAGTAGACCATACCATCAAAATGACGTGTTAAATCATATGTACGCATGCTCAATAATATGTTGGGAAATCAAAGCATGCAGGAAAAGGAATACAGTAACATGGGTATGTAAGGGCTTGGTCTTCTAAATTAGAGCTCCGGTCTCTCTGAAAGAGCATTTTCCAGGCATGCGGGATTACATATGGAATAGTCATTACAGCATAAATGTTCTTAGGCAAAGATATGCAAACTTACCGTAAACAGGAGTGATGACGCGCTGGAAGAAGTGGTGAGAATTTTAGCTTCACTCCACACAGGGTAGTATGTCCCCTGTGTGGAGTGAAGCTAAAATTCTGGCAATCCCCTGGTTCATTCGGCCAGTGATTTGTTCAACTGTAGCGTGTCGATTGGCCACACTTCTCACATCAATCACCTCTCACATCAATGACACGTGGTGCTGCGCAGTTTCCACGTCGCTTATTCTCAATGGTGCCATTTCTCCAATCACGATACACTTTAACCACAGCAGCACGCGAACAGTTCACAAACTGCGCTGTTTCAGAAATACTGCCATTCTTGGCCCGAAAGCCGATAATCGTCCTTTTTTGCAAATGTGATAAATCGCTCCTTTTACCCATGACAGCAACGACTGATACGTTTTCAGAAAGCCTACAGAACACCTCATATTCCCTCCAAGCCAGCTCACGACACGTGCCTTCTTTCATTGGCTGCGCACTGTTGACCTCAAAAGTAGGAGGTGATCACAATAATGTGACTCGACTGTGTAATAGATAAAATATTCGACGTTTCGATTCCAAAGTCCATATTACAGCGTTTACAGATGTATTTTTATTATTGGGGTGGTTATGGGGTAGAAATCCATAGTACCAACAACCTTTGGCTGAAGAATTTCCCGACGACTGACTGAGTTTCCATAAAAGGCTGTGTTCAATGTAGTCGTCATACCCGGGAAATCTCGTTAAATGGCACTGCCATAGGTTACAGTAGGACTAAAGCACCCTATTGTAACCTGTACAATAGGACTAGAGCAGTGCTATTGTAACCTATGCAACCGGATGAAATCAGCTTCCCGATGGTACAACGAAGGGAAACTTAGGAATCCAACATCAGTCTTTGGCCGATATCTTCGATTAACCGCACTGAGGAACAGGACTTCTACCCCCAACACAGCTGTAATCAGCCCTTGCTGAGGCTACAGGAACGGTGGCATTTGCTTTTACTGTACACAGAATCCTTTACGAAGGAAGTCTTTATGTTAGGCGACCAGCATACTGCGTGTCCTTGGCTGGGAAAAGTCGCAAGGAGAACCTTTGATTTGGAAAAGACTTCCCGTCAATTGGTTTTTAAATCACTAGAGGTCAGTACTCTTTACAGATGAGACCAGATTTGTTTCGTAGAGGAATTACAGGTGTTCTCTGACCTTGAGAAAACGAAGGGCATGCTATTATCCCTCTATGATCCGTGAAAAGGACGCTTATGTTGGTGGTAATGTGATGGTTTTGTGTGGCATCTCGTTAGGTGGACCCCCAGACCCCCATGTGCTTCCAAGTGCAACCATGAATTCTCAATGATATAGGAATGATATCCTGAACCCTTAAATGCGGTCTTATGAAGGTTCCATAGGAGGCACATTTCTCCTACATGACAATATACTGGTTCCCACCGAGCGAGACTGGTAGTACCATATTTTAAAGAGGAGACCAGTGTCCGTGTGAACTGTCAGACCAGGTCTCCTAACCTTAATCCGATCGAGCATGTCTGGGATGTTCTGTGGAGACCTGTCGCTTCCTTCAGCCCCATTCTCAAGACCTGGAGATGTTTAGACAAGCTGTGAGCGAACAATTGCCGTTCCTATTTACTGAGTTCATAAACATCGTCATGAAGAGCATGAAACATCACTGTGAGGCCTGCATTACTGTCAGGGGTGACCACACTCCCTATTGAGGTACTTTGGCCATTTCATTTTCATATCTTATTTAGCACCTGGATCTGAATGAGATTCTTTCTGAAATATTTTAGGGTGATTTTTTTCTAACGAACGATTAGATACAGGTTTTTTGCTAGAAAAGTTTTATTATTTTCTATCATAACATTTTATCACATAGTTCTTGCGTTATGGCGATTTTTCTGATTTTTTCTTAACTTATGGAAATTAGTGTAGAAACTTTCTACTGAAACTTGTACAGACCACTACAGATGAATTCTAAGATGTGCCTAATTCAGTAATTACAAAAGACAAAGCAAGAAACATGTGCGTAACACTAAACACAATGTATAGGATTAGACGTGGACAGGACTTAATGCTGCAGTAGAAGGTCATTAAAGTGGGAATGGGTATCGCATATTTCCAGCAGAACGAACAGTTGCTAGCAAACGAGTTACAAAATTTAGTGTCAAACGACAGAGATATATCGCGAAAAACAAATAATGAAGAGTCAATATTGTAAAAAAATAGTCCTATATGAACGGTCGTATCAGAAAACTACAACCACCCCATGAATCACAGTGTACCCACACAGACGCGTCACGGACAACACGTGACAAGGTTGACCACACGAAGATATCAGCAGCCGGTCAAGACAGATGAGCCATAGTGCCTAACATGAGCCCAATGAGCAAAGGTAGTGATTCGATGGACGTTCAAAAAGAATGATCATACTCTACCGCGCCAAGAGTGGAAGCATCTCAAGAACAGCAGACTTCGTGGGTTGTTCGCGAGGTGCTGTAGTAAGCGTGTAACAAGAATGAACAGCTAGCACACCGAGTACCTTCGGACGTCATAAATGTGGAGACCCAGAGGCCATTGATCCCGGAAGAAAAAGTCCCCTCCGTCGACTGGTAATGTGTAATCAACGCGCAACAGTGCAGCAATTGACCACGCAAATGAATGCTGGGGCACCCAGGTACGTGTCCCTCATAACAGTAGAGGGAGCCGTGTTACGCATGGGTCTCCGAAGAGGACACTGCGTCAAGGCACTCATGTTAACCCAGGTCCATTGGCAACGACGCCTGCAGTTCGTATGGGACTACCGTCATTGGACAGTGGAAAAATGGAAAAAGGTTATCTTATCCAAAGAATCGAGGTTTCTACTCCCCGAAGTGATGGGCAGTGGAGGATGCGGCGTCAGACACACGAGAGCACACACCAGGACACGCTTGTCTGTCAAGGACAGGTTGGCGGTGGCAGTGTGCATGACTGACGGATGTTGTCCTGGTATGACCTGGGACAACTGGTACCACTGGATGGGTCGATGGGTCCCTCAAAGGCAATGGGTATGTCTCCATCCTTGCTGATCACATGCATTTCTTCATGTTGGACGTTTACCCTGCTGGATGCGCTGGGACACTTCGCTAAAGGTGTGCATGAGTGCTTTATGGAATTAAGGCCGGCGAAATCGCCCGACCTTAATCCCATAAAGCACTCCTGGGACTTTTTGAATCCACAAGTTTTACCTGCCAATTCGCAACTACCTCATCTTCGTTAACTCCGTGCTCTGCTGCGGTCCCAATCGACGTGTGTGCCTCAGGCAACCTTCCAGGGCCTCACTGTGTCCATGCCACGCCTTCTCGACATTGTCATCCGGGCCAAGGGTGGTTATTCCCATTATTAGGTCGGTGGCCATATTATCCTGATACGACTGTGGAAGTTTGTTATTTTTTTAAACACATTGTAAACAATAAGTGGGGAATTCAGGGACAATTTCTGAAAACAGCATGCATCAAAGCTGCCGGTACGTGTCAGTCTTTTAAATAATTTTTTGTTTTTGTTAACTTCAGTGTTTTCCGTAGTAAGTAATTCCATTTATTTCAGAAAAGTTCGTTTCAGCTTTTTCCTTATATATACAGAAATGTCGCAAAATGGAAGCAGTTGAGGTTTCCAACCCCTGCAGCAGCAGAGTGCGTTTGCGTAGGCTCAGCAGAAACCGCGCATCTTAATCACTGAGCCAGAAAATCTCACAAGTCTCCGTTCACATTCGAGGTAAAACACACGATGAGGATTTTTTCTGTCATCAATGTGAATGAATTAGTCATTTCATTTTCTGCTAGAGCTTATTTTTCTTAATAAATAGGTTTGCAATTTTGTTTTATCCTGTAGGAGAACGTATCACAAATTAAGCATTTTTTCATCGTGATTTTTCGAAGCAACAGAAGGCTTTGGAACTTGAGATCTTTTCAGGCTGACAATGACTTTCAATTACCATTTAGAAAAGGTGAAATGTACCGACAAACATTTTTCACCCCTGGCAGAACTTACCCACTAGCGGGTGACGGCGCCTCTCGCCTTAATAAGAGCATGAACCCGGTGTGGTAGAGACTCCACAAGGTTGTGGATGTATTAACCACCGATTTACAACTACTCGTGCGTCAGTTAGTCCAGATGTTCCGCCAGAAAGCATGGGTGTCTCTTCCGGCGTTTTACCTTCTGCTCCAAATGATAAGGGGATTTGGCGGACCAGTTGAGGGGAGACAGTTTCGCTGATTGTTCGTCGTGTCACTCAGACACAGTTTTAGGCCCTCTGCATATTACAATTGTCCTCTTGGAAGACCAGAGTGGTAATGTGATGCTTCTCCTGGAGATGAAGGGCAGAGGGCAACATTTCGTCATTCAGATGAGGATGTACTCATGCTGTTTCAAATTCATCGTCACTGCAACGAGAGGGCCCATTTCGTGGCACGAAAGACATCCCCAAAACATCCCCAAACCCTCCAGCTTGAACAACACCTTCGACACAATCAAAATTAAAGGTTTCATTGGGCCTGCGATGCACTCGTCGCGTCCCATCATTGGAGTACAAACAAAAACGAGACTCGTCAGACCACATTACCCGTTTCCAATCCTCCACAGTAAAGTTTTGGTGCCTCTGAGCCCATTGATAACGCACGACTTTATGACTTGCTGTTAAAAGTAGCCTCTTCCGTCGTATTCTGCTCCAGATGTCCATCGCACGCAGGTCTCGTCGCAATGTCCTATCGAAAATTTGTTGGAATGGACGTTCATTGACTGTTTGGAGCAATTGTTGCCTGGTTTGAAACCGATTTGCAGTTACTAGGCGTGAAAAATGGCTGCGGTGCCTGTCGGTGGGAATCGTTTTCCGGACACAGTTACGTCGCCGATTTTCAGTTGACTGCGAACTACATCACTGTTTGTGGACCCGCTGGACAGGACGCTGCGACACACTAACAAATAGGGCGATTCCGTTCAATTTGTGTCCATGGGTACGGCCTAACACGATGGCTCTTTTTTGCCACCTCAGTAACTTCTGTCTTACGACCTATATTTCAGACTAAATTTAACACACACGTTGCTCTTCACCACTGCACGAGACAGAAATGACCCTGTAGACCACGTCAGTGCTATTTATCTCCCAACAAGGGTATCACGGAGCATTTCGTGCAACCTGTAACTTCTTACTGTTATTTCTGTTAGGGGGACTAATTGTTTGTCCCGTGTGCTTATCATTTCACGAAACTTCTAAATATAAAATTTACATTTGATAGCTACAATAGCTTCTGTCTTATGGACTTCACAGACTGATGCATAGACATCGTACAATCACCTATACAATAATTTAAGTACTCGCTTTCGTACGGTTAGACAATATAGAATAGCCTGTGCACAAACTAGGGGAGAGGAGAAGAAATATTCTGTGCCACAATAACCAAAATTCATGCTATCCACAATATCCGAACTCACTGCAAAACCTCAAAATCAGATCCTGCGACAGACGATTGAACCGTAACAGTTAATCAAACCTGCAGTATTCCCGTGAATCGCTCCTATTACCGGAAATTTTTCGTCATATTTAATCAAGCCTGCAGTATTCCCGCGAATCGCTCCTATTACCGGAAAATTTCCGTTATATTTAATCAAACCTGCAGTATTCCCGCGAATCGCTCCTATTACAGGACATTTTCCGTCATATTTAATCAAACCTGCAGTATTCCTGCGAATCGCTCCTATTACCGGACATTTTCCGTTATATTTAATCAAACCTTCAGTATTCCCGCGAATCGCTCCTATTACCGGAAATTTTTCGTCATATTTAATCAAGCCTGCAGTATTCCCGCGAATCGCTCCTATTACCGGAAATTTTCCGTTATATTTAATCAAACCTGCAGTATTACCGCGAATCGCTCCTATTACAGGACATTTTCCGTCATATTTAATCAAACGTGCAATATTCCCGCGAATCGCTCCTATTACAGGACATTTACCGTCATATTTAATCAAACCTGCAGTATTCCTGCGAATCGCTCCTATTACCGGAAATTTTCCGTCATATGAATAGAGGAAAAGCCATTACCGGAAAGTTTCCGTCATATGAAAAGAGGAAAAGCGATAACGGAGTTTTTCCGTTAATATACGAAAGGAATTGTGGAAAGGTTTCTGAAAATTCAGAATTATCCTAGCGTGCGAAAAAATCCGTATAATTCAGGTTTCTCTCCGTCATTTCATGAAATGGTTGTATGAGAAATATTCTTCGTTTATTCACAAAACGGATCACGGTAAGCGGATTGTGCATTTCATAATTTTTTTACAGTGTAGAAATTTTGTTAACGTTAAGCTATCTTTCTTGCAGAAGACTAAAGTTTTAGTCTCGGTTGTTTACTTTACTGTAAAAATGTACACAACTTACCTCATGTAAGATTTAACTTTGCAGAGTAAACTGTCTTCGATGTGATGCCTCGATTTTGTTCCCATTCGTAGCAGCGGAAAATCTATTTAGCGTTTATATACAGGGAGGTCCAAAATGTTCCTACCAAGTTTAGTGCGGTATTATTCCTGAACGAAAAAGGAATAATATCTACACCTTATTTAGTTTGTATTACAACATGTTCAATACGATGGCCCTCCAGCTCGACGATCTTGAGCAGCTTGATCCCAAAATTAGACACCACCTTGTGGAGGACGTTTGTTGGAATGGCCAAGATTTCACGCTCGATGGATGACTTCATCTCCTCCAAAGTCTTTGGGTTGCTTTGACACACTTTGTTTTTGAGATGCCCCATAAAAGAATTCAAAGGATTGAAATCTGGTGAATACGGGGTCCAGTTAAGTCCGCTTCCGTAGTGCTTTTCCAAAGCAATGACATTCTCACGGAAATGTTCAATCAGTAGGCGAAAACCATGGAAGCTCTGAAGAACAGGAATGAAATTATTGTCACGGAAGTTTCTATAGCTCACTGCAGTTCTGTCAATAAAAACAGGTCCACAAATGCCAACGTTCAACAAGGCACACCACAGAGTCACAAGTTCTGGGTGAAGACTTGAAGCAATCGAAACATGCGTATATTCTGTGCAACACATTCGTCAGTTCTGCCTCTTCACGAGTTCATCAAGCCAAAAATGTTCCTCATCTGAAAACCAGATGAGACCAGGGTCAGTTTCTTGGATCTCGAGTCTTATGATCATTGCTCGAGCGAAGGCCAATCTTGCTGTCATGTCGGCCTCTGTGATTGGCCGTTGCAGCTGGATTTTATAGGGAAACAAATGAAGATATTCTTTGAGAATTCGCTGAAGACTGCTACGTTTGATCCCTAACTCCTGAGATGCTCTCCTGGTAGACTTTTTCCGGCTTCTTTTAAATTTTTCTTGAATGTTTTCAATGTTTCATTCAGTTCTTGCTGTGGAGGGCCACCCTCCTTGACAGTGATCGTTAAACACTGACTTGAGGAATTTATTCACAAGGTTTAATATTGTGTGCGTGTCCGGTGCAACTTTGACACCAAACTGTACCTGGAACGCTCTTCTGAACTTTTCGGGTCTTTCTGGTGATCGAATGTACTTTTTGATAATGAATACCGCTGCATAGCGTAGACTGCCATTTTTCATATCCTGCAAAATGAAAAGAAAAAGAAAATACACGAGACACAAATGGCTTGATGGCTATAATGTGTCCAAAAAGTTTCTTTAAATTATACTTACTAATTGCAGAGCAGATTGGATTTAAATTTGGTAGGTACGTTTCGGGCCACCCTATATATCTCTGCAACAATAAGGCTAAGGATTTAGAAAAAAAGATTTTTGAGAAATCTAATCAGTTTCTTTTATTTTCAATCAGAATGTAGTTCTTCAAGCATCCAGAATTCGTTAGAAATCAAAACAAGTATCACTTGGATCAGAGCAAATGTGAAAGCTTTCTTAATAAAACTAACCTTAGCTCTCTACTCTTATAACATAGCACAATGTATTAATAAAAATCCGCGCAGATTGCAAATATCGCCCAGCATACTGAAGATCACCTATGTATAGTCTGATCAACACATACCGCTGTAAATATTGAACACACAAACTCTTATCTCTTGAGTTTACAACGTAGTTTCATTTTTACCTGTTTTTAATGAGTTTCCAACTTTAAATTCATCGAGAGAGAATCTGTGGTTTTAAGTCAGAAAAACACTTAACAGGGAGGAAACAAATTTACCTATGAACACAAGAACTCAAACGGAACGATAAATTAGAGATATACGTCACAGTACATGAAACCAGAGAGAATCCTTAAGATTAATACATCATAACTGCTGAAATCTGAGAGCTAGAGAATAAACTTCAAAAGACTATTTAATAATACAACGGCAGTTCCGTAACAGCAGAGAGTAAAATCACACAAAATGAAGAAATATAGGTACAACAAAATATATGTTATTCTTTCTCAAAGTATCTACGACGGTCCATCTTTATTTATGACGATCCATCGACGGATGATGCAACAGTCCCACCGTTCAGTCCACTTTTCAAAGCATGTGATGAAGGCATTTTGTGGAAGCTGCTTTAGCGACCACTGTACAGCTTGAATAACGTCAGCATCTGCTTTGAATGTTGCGCCACGGAACTTCTCCTTCATTGTTGGAAACAACCAGAAATTGCAAGGGGCGAGGTCAGGACTGTAGACAGGCTGTGGCATGATTTCAATACTGCATTTCGTAAGAAACTGTTGAAAACAAGTAGCCACATGTAGGCGGGCGTTATCATGGTGTAGGGTCCAATTGCCAACCAGGTCCTGTCGTTTAATTGATATGTGTCGTCGCAGACGCTTGAACACTGAAAGGTAATACTCAGCATTGACAGTAATTTGTGGAGGATCGGCATGTTGGCAGACTACACCTTTATGATCAAAGAAAATTGTCATCATCACCTTCTCAGTTGATTTGGATTGGCGGACTTTTTTGGAGGAGGCGAGCCTGTGTGTTCCCAGACATTCGTTGCGCGCTTCGTGATTGGGTCGAAATGATGGACCCATGTTTCATCGGCAGTTATTACTATGTTTAGAATGCTTGGATCCTTTGCAATTATTTGTTTCCACTCATGATTCACCTGAACTCTGGCTAACAATATTTCTCACGTCAGGTTATGAAGTACCCATCTGGAACATACACGATGCAACAGAAATTTGTCACGTAGAATGCGGAATGCCGACGTTTTTGAAATATTAGTTGACGCCGCTAAGTCTATACACGTCATTCATCGATCTTCTTGCAGGATTTCCTAAACAGTGTTAACAATACGCTCCTGAACAACACTTTCAGGACGACCAGGCTTAAAAGCAAGTTCTGTCGACAAAACGCCCTTTTTCGAAATCATGGTGCCATCTAAAAATCGTTGACTCACCCAAACATTTATCTTTGCAAGCTCGTTTCGTTAAATCAACTGTTTCTGGAACCGTTTAACACAAACGATAGCAAAGTTTTGTAGCAAACGCATTTCACTTCTTAACTCTGAATCACTCCATAGCTCTATGGCGAAACGCTGACGTACCTTAAACAGCTGCGCAAAAACAAAACCAGAAACGTCTGCCACGGCTAATAACTGTTGCCATAGATATTTCCTTAATTAAGTTATCTGCGTGGTTATTTTACCCCTTTGCACTGTTGCCAACTCAAAACAATTACTTTCAGTTTTTATGGAACGGCCTTTGTACATTCAGAACGTTTGGCAATAATTACAATATCACATTTTCAATTTTATTAAATCTCTTCCAAAAGGACGGCGCCTTTTTAATTTACATATTGCTTAAATAATTCTATGGGAATCTGGAAACTACTTCAAGCAACAAAATAGAAGTCAGAATGCTATATGATTTTGCGTATGACACGCAGTAAATTTATTCGAGTGTCCGAAAAATATAGTTTGCCGGATCTGCTTTAATGAACTGCGAGCCACCATAGAAATATTTCGAGTAAATATTTCTTCTCTTGCATTTGCGTGTTAATATTGTTTACCCTTTTTTATTTTCAGAAGCTATTTTTGCGTTTAGTTGTTTCCAAGCTTTAGGAGAAAAATAGTATTTCAACTCGTGAGGCGAAAGATAACTTTTAATGAAACTATTCGCTAATTAAAAGCATCGTACTTTCATTGCGTGTTTCTACGTGAAACTGAAACTGTTCTTTACAGAAAAAAATCCTTTTTATTAGCCCCGCTGACAAACTACTGCTTCTGAATTTTTCCTACGTTTCTTAAAGTAATCAAAATGTTGGCGCTTCCATCTCATTCTGAAAAATCACGAAAAAGTACCATTGACACATGGTTATTTTTCTTCCAGATTCTCTTCGCTAGTCTCATTTAGCCGCGTTATAAATATGCATCTCCGTACAAATCGGATATTTCAAATGTTTACTCCAGTAGGAATTTCGAAAATTAAGTATCTCCGGTGATACTTCACACACAGTAAAATAGTTTTCAAATTGCTTCTCACTTAGCAACCGCATACTTAAATTTTCTGATTCGATGCCTCGGAAAAACGTAAATGATAAAACATAGCAGTTGAAAGTCATGCTGTGCTCTTTATTTTAAGGTATAAATCTCTATTCTAAAAATAAGTAGCTGCCGCTGCCGCTGTTTTAGAAATTTCGCGACACTTGCTCACAGCGTTAAAAGTATTAAACACAAAAATATGACATTTACAACGTGTGCAGAGAATGTTTTGGATAACACGCTGAAATAAACAGTTTTTCGATTCTGGTGATACTTCAAGAGCTATTATATTTCAAACTTAAGGTAAGCGAAAAAGTGCTATTAGTGCGCGTTCTGGACACACTAACAGCAACAGAACCACGAATCTTTGTGGGCATATAGGGCCATGGCGGAAGTTTTGCATCTTTCCCGCCCTTTTCTTAAATTTCGATTTAGTTTACGAGGAATTAAATTTTTAAATTTCACAAAACTATCTTTTTTGCGATGGGATGCATTTTAAAAAACGGATATATGGCAAACCATAAATCAACACGCATTGCAATTTTTACAGCATAAACTTACAACTATCATACCTCTTCTACAAAAAGAAATTTAAGAAAAAGTCATTTTCTGATTTTTAAGCATTTTTTAAAGACCCGAAGGAAACAAATTGAGCTGCTAAATCTCTCTTCAGCGTCAAACCACACAGGAAAGTTCTGGTCCCGTGACCTGCTGCCATGGTGGTGCAGCTAATTTTTACTCTTTCTTATCATTGGGTGAAAGGACAGGCTACAATCAAACTGGTAATGACGCAATGCTTAATGACGTAGCGACGCTTTTAAAGTTCAGCGTTTACCGCCGAACTTTATAAGCGTCGCTATGAATAACTATATAAATATAGGCTTTTGCCCCGTATATAAAACGCAAAGAGCGAAAATGCGAGTGTGTTTGTCCGCGAATTGCTCGACCACTTCTAAATGACCTAGGCATCTGAAAATTGGTATGCTGATAGGTCGTAAGGTCCGTATGCCTAGGAAAGTACGAAAACAACAAAAATATCAAAATGGCGGCTTAGGAACATTATCTGCTTGAACGTTTCGCGAATTGTTAAACCACTTGTAAATAACCTAGAGATCTAAAAATTGGCCTGCTGGTAGGCCTTAAAGTCCGGATACCTGCAAATGCACGAAAAAACACAACCAAAAAAACAACAACAGCGCTTTGAAACATTGTATTCTTGAATTTTTCTACCAATTCTAGACCTAGAAGAAAGTGCCGCCCCGGTGGCGCAGTGGTCTAAGCGATGGCCTCTGATCATTCGTTCGAACGGGGTCCGGGTTCGAATCCCGGTGAGGCATGGATGTTGTGTTTGTCTTACGGCACTGGCTCTGTCCCTTCCCTGGAACCAGTGACCCTAAATTAGTGACGAGCGACTGCTTATAGCCCATTGAGTTGCTCAGGGTGGTCGTTAAACCTCCAACCCCCTCCCCCCCCAAGAAAAAAATCTGAAAACCAAAAAATTTTAAAGGGTGGCTTGGCTATACTAATACAAATTGGTGATAGGTTCAAAGATAATTTTGTCAGAAACACTGAAATGCTTTGAAAATTTCAAATTTTGATTTAAAATTAAGGGGAGCCAAAGACTGCTCCGTTTTAGGTCAAACCGTATGCATTGACGTCACAACCCGTTACGGATTTTAAATAACTTTTCTTTCCCTTAATTTATTTTCCCTTTCTTTAATTTTATGTTCAAAAATGATTTTAAAGATTCACCGTTCGGAGAATGGGCATGATTGCTTGTAGCTTACATAATTACACTGAAGCAAACGTCAAGCATATAAGAGAGTTATACATTATGTAGCCCAACGTGTGAGAAATACGTAAATACACAGATCAAAATAGCACCTTTCTGTAATTTAAAGGACAACTACAGTGTGTATAACAGCATTTTATTTTACTAATATCTGTTCAAATCGTTATGTCTAACCACTTGAACGTCACTGCGTGGCTTATTATAATGAATTTTGGAAAGATATCATCGCAATAATCCTGTCATTCTTCTGTTCCTCACGCTTTTTAAAAAACATCGGGATTTTTAACGAACTTTTTAAGACAAACGTAAGGAACAGAAGAATGACGGGATTATTGCGATATCTTGCCAAAATTCAGCATTTTATCTACCCAATTCACTTTCCATGTATTTCTCATACGTTTCGAGAGATTACCTGCATTCTCAATGCAGGATTATCCTGAATTCTTAGAGTGATTTTGGTCATTAGAGAAAATTCCTCTACTGTATTTCCTGTTCACTCACAACTGCCCCAATGTAATTTAGATCGGTGTATAAGCTACCATTACTTCTCCGTCAATTTTAGGAGAAACTGTAGTGGCTTCTTATCCTAGATATTTTCTGGTTAGAACAGGTCAATGCAAGAAGTAGAGCGATTATTATCAAAGCATTGATGTACGCGAGGTAAAGCGCGCGTCAAGACTACAAATCTGCACCTATACATTCCGTCCGTTTAGCTTAGTTGGGAGAGCAACTTACGCCGGAGTGAGGTGGCGCGCCTTCGATCTCCGTCACGGACCAATTCGTGTTTTCACACAAGATACACTGAAGAGCAATTGAGTTAGAGATACCTGTCTAGTAACGTGTAGCACCACCTTTCGCCCTGATGACGGCGGCGATTCGTCTCGGCATGGACTCGACAAGACACCGGAAGCGTTGGGAAGCCATACGGATCCATGACCCCTGAACAAGCTCCCACAGTTCACGAAGATTTGATGGAGAGCGGTCAGAGCCTCGAACATCTCTCTCGATGACATCCCAGATGTGCTCGATGGGATTAAGGTCAGGTGACCTAGCTGGCCCAGAAAGCAAGGTCACGTCGATGGAGTGTTCATCCAACCATTCGGATACAATTCGGGGGCGATGACACGGTGCACTGTCTTGTTGCAGGATCAGGTGCCAATGGGATGTTGAAGACGCACAAACGGGAGCAAATGGTCATCCAGTATATCCCGGGAACATTGACCTGTGAAGGACGATGTCACACGTACCAGTGGACCCATTTCAGTACACGTAAACAGTCCCCAGACGATAATGCCACCCCCACCAGCTTGAAGAGTACCCTGCTGGCAAGAAGGATCCATCGCTTCATGTGGTTTGCGCCGTACTCGTATCCTGCCATCCGCATGTACCAACGCGAATCTCGACTCATCAGTCCAGGTAACATTTTTCCACATGTCTAGGGTCCAGTGGCGATGTTCCCGCGTCCATGCTTATCTTTGCACCCTGTGATGTGCGGTCAGCTGCGGTACCCTCGTGGGACGATGGCTTCTGTACCTCATAGCGAGGAGATGGTTCTGGATAGTGGGGCTGCTTACATGTTTTTGTGCATCAACGTTAAATTGCCGAGTGATTTCTTGCATTCTGGCCCGTCTATCAGCTGTTACAATGCGAACTAACCGACGACGACCTCGCTCATCCACACGCTGTTGTCCACGGTAGTTGGCCCTTGCAGGGAGAGTTTTACTGGATTCGATGTACTCATGGTGCACCCGTGACACAGTGGCTCGTGAAAATCCCAGTTCCTGCACGACTTCAGAGATCGAGTGACCCATTCGTCGGGCCCCCGACAATTTGCTCACGATCAAATGCACTTAGATCCTTCGTCTTAACCATTCTGCGTCCGACTCTTACTGATTCCCGTCGCATCACTCCTTATATTGTCGGATCGCTGCATACGTCATGTCGTTTCCGTTTACACAGGGCCGCCCACAGCGCCACATTTGCATAACGCCAGCTGTCTCTTATTCAGTTGCTCTTCAGTGTAGTGATTGCGTACCCAGAGCATCAAGCCCTCACCCAGTCGCGTAACAACCGTCCCCGCAGCTGCGGACGGGGGGGGCGAAAATAACGAAGGGGCGTATTGCTGCTGCCAGTTACAGTTTTATGAAGCAATCCAACACGCGCAAAGAAACAAATAAGTAATTAACCCAAAGGTTCATATTTTCCTTTAAAATATATTTAGGTTTGCCGAAAGAAATGTGAAGTTTCACTTTTTAAACACTGGATGCCCTGCAGATTGAAGCTATTCCTCCCTTTGGCTCCGGGTTGTAATACGATCGCTCTGCAATGGATTGTAAATACATAATACGATCTCTCTCCAATCGCCCTTTCTCTGCGCTGCTAGGAAAAGTGCGAGGCCACATGGCAATTCCCTGTGGAAACTATGTTTGCTGAAATGAAGGCTAGAAAGAAAAACTTAGGCCTAAAAATAACAAAATTTCCCCTAATTGTATAAACTGATATTTTTTCTATTTGATAATTATTCAATTATAATTTATATCATACCATATGCATAGTTAGCAGTTATATCGTATAGTACATTTGTTGTAAATACACATATCTTATACGTACATCCACATTGTATTTCCATACACACCGCTTTTTTCTTAGCCTACACTGCTGACATTTTGTCGTAGATGCAAATAAACACCTGTAGCTTACCTAACTCCACACTGTATTACTACAGTGTAGAACACTAAATTATCTATTCCTACGCAACGATGTCCAGTAATGATTACTAAAGTCTTAGGTTTTTAATCTTAATCATTTAAATATGAATTTTTTCACTGCGATATTTTTCTTGCCTGAACCCTCCCCCGCTCCTTCCGTCACCACCACCACACACACACCGTTAAAAACACATCCTCCGTCGTGTTCAAGATTCTGGAAAAATTACTGTGCTTAGTGGTGCTGAAATAAATTCCGCGGGGTGAGCGGACATTGTGTTACGTCACTGCCCACACCAACACTTCTTGATCATATTGATTGGGTTCTGATTGTTTCATGCACTGCTTCAACACATTAAGCATTGAGGTTTTCTCCACCTAACAGCAAGCAGACTAACAAGGTAAAACTCTCCAAATTCTGTGATACTAGTCGTCCAAGTTACAATATTTTGTGGTTTGAGCTTTGCCTGCAGAGGTCACTAAGCTTTAACGGATATGGTTTTCTGCGCTGCAGATGCTCATTGCCAATAAAAATTCATTTCGTGCAGCACTTTATGTAGTTTTCGCGTACTGGCACTGAGTATTTCACGCTCTTGAATTTCTTGGGTGATTTTCCTACAGCATTTCCTGCCGGATTTTTTTAAAATCAGCATTAAAATCTAGAGATTCTTTTTTTCGTAAGAACACGTGATCTCGTTGGTTGAGGTTTCACATTGCGTTAATTCCATTTTCGTAGAATGTTGGAATTATTGCCTTTAGAAATGATACACAATCCTATAGTATGACGTTCGACAGATTGTCCACATATTAATGTCTTATCCATGTTCTACTTTAAATTAAACGAACTCCGAGTTTACTGATAACGAGGAACAGTACAACAATTATGTACGAAATAGTAATAATAATACCAGTGATCCGATTTGTTGGCGTAAGAAATAGACATACAAGCGTTTGGAAGCTCTCTCGCATCAACCAGATGGCTTTTTTCAAGGAAGTTTCTGTCCAATTTCATTAAAAATGCCATCTGGTTGATGTAAGAAAGTTTAAAAACGCTTATATGTCTATTTCTTACGCCAATAAATCGGATCACTAGTATCGATCCGATTTAGGAGAGGCGTAGCATAATTGCGCCTCATCCAGGACTCCAAACCCGATCCGAATCGGATTCCTATCACGAAGCACACGCCTCTGACCACTAGGCCATCACGGCTGCAAAGCTTAATTTTATGGGGAGCAAATGTAAAACAGCCGAACTCAAAAGTTGGCTGGTGCTGGTCGTCGAGATGCAGGTTCCAGCACAATATTACGAAGTGATGGCGGGGCAGGATTAGGCCTTAGCGGGCCCCGAGCCTAACAAATCTGAGTGGGCCCTAAAGAACGTACGAGAGGAAATCAATATAAAGATCATTAAAACACGAAACTGTAGTAATACGTTTGTAACAATAAATACGTAGTGCGTTTTTCAAACTAATAAATTATCTGCAGAGTTTTAATAATAAGTCACCGTATTTTCCATTGTTCTCATAAAAACATGAGTTAAAAACTTAACATTATTAAATTTTGTCTTTGATTTTCTAATGATTTACCATTGTACATTGCCTGACGGAGAAAATGCCACACCACGAAGACGTGAACGCAACGCCATACATATTGCAGGGTGGGTGCACACGTACAAGTTATGCAAGTGATTGCATTTGCAGGGCAATCGCACGAACGGGGCTCGGGATATAAGCGGACAACCAGCCCGTGAGGTGAGGTCATCAGTCGTGATGGCCGCGAGAAGTGAGTGGTTCTGCTGTAACCGTGTCTGAAGAACGAACAAGATGTGGGCGATTTCGTCAAACGGATGAGTTCACGAGAAGTGTAATCGTAGGCCTTCGTAACGCCAGTTGGTCCTTGCGTCGTATTGCGGAAGAAACGCAACGGGATGCCACAGCCGTCGGTCGCATTTGAAGACAGTTGTCCCAGGAAGGATCTGATATGTCGAAGGGGATCCACAGCACGCAGACGGATTTCCGAGCACACCGATCATCGCATCCGACGTCATGCCATAGCGGACCCACAGGACACAATGGGCGAAATTTTTCGAAGTGAACGGAGAGGTTTGGATGCTCCGATATCGGCGCGGATAGTTTTGCGCCGATTGGCTGCGTCTGGTTTGCTGTCCAGCCGTCCGTTGCGAAGACCATATTTAACAGCGAGTCATCGTCGTCATCGCTTGGTACCGACCATAAACCTGACAATGGCAATAACAGATCACTTGTAGTCATTTATTCTCCGCTTTTTAACGCAAGAGCATTATGTTGAAGCGCTGGCAATGGCATCATGCCAATGGATGGGAGCAATTGATTCAAATATCTCTTTCTTCTTTCTTATGTTTGTTTTCCTCATTATAGGGAATTTAACAGGTAATCAGGCAGAAAGGATTAGAGTCAATCAACCACCTACATGACCACTTTGAATAACAAAACTGTCACAATTCAACTTGATACACCGTGATGGTGGCATACGTGCTCAGAGACATCGTTCCCAACGCCGAGCGTCATGGCTTGGGGAGTCATTAGGTTTAATTCGCCATCTCTCCTGATAAGAAGATCAAACTTTTGCATCAAGTTGAATCATAATGGCTTGTATATTGTGCATCAAGTTGCACCATAATGGCTTGTATATTGTGCATCAAGTTGTATCAAATTGCTTGTATATTGTGCATCAATGTGCATCAAGCTCCTTGTATATATTGTGCATCAAGTTGCACAGTGATGGTGGCATACGTGCGCAGAGACATCGAACCCATCGCAGAGCGTCATGGCTTGGGGAGTCATTGGGTTTAATTCCCCATGTCTCCTGATAAGAAGATCAAATTTGTGCATCAAGTTGAATCATAATGGCTTGTATATTGGGCATCAAGTTGCACCATAATGGCTTGAAGTTGAATCATAAATCATCTCATAAATCATCTGGTACAAATCATCTCATAATGGCTTGAAGTTGAATCATTTGTGCATCAAGTTGAATCATAATGGCTTGTATATTGTGCATCAAGTTGCACCATAATGGCGTGTATATTGTGCATTAAGTTGTATCAAATTGCTTGTATATTGTGCATCAATGTGCACAAGCTCCTTGTATATATTGTGCATCAAGTTGCACAGTGATGGTGGCATACGTGCGCAGAGACATCGAACCCATCGCAGAGCGTCATGGCTTGGGGAGTCATTGGGTTTAATTCCCCATCTCTCCTGATAAGAAGATCAAATTTGTGCATCAAGTTGAATAAAAAGGCTTGTATATTGGGCATCAAGTTGCTCCATAATTGCTTGAAGTTGAATCATAAATCATCTCTGTACAAATCATCTCACAATGGCTTGAAGTTGAATCATTTGTGCATCAAGTTGAATCATAATGGCTTGTATATTGTGCATCAAGTTGCATCAGGTTGCACCATAATGGCTTGTATATTGTGCATCAAGTTTTATCTAGTTACTTGTATATTGTGCATCAATGTGCACCAAGCTCCTTGTATATTGTACATCATTGTGCATCGTTGTGCATCAAGTTGCACCGTGATGGTGGCATATGTGCGCAGAGACATCGTCCCCAACGCAGAGCGTCATAGCTTGGGAAGTATTGGGTTTAATTCCCCATCTCTCCTGATAAGAAATGAGGTGATCCTCAACAGCCAGCAGTACATGAGGGATATGTTAGTGGCAGAGGCGGTACCCTTTCTTCAGATATGGCCTGGGTCTATACTCCAGCTGGGCAATGTTCGGTGACATATGGCCGGGAATGTCTAAGACCTCTTCCATGCACTGCTGATCCCGATTCTTTCCTGGCCTGCACGTTCTCCGGATAGGTTCCCGATGGAGCATATCCGGGACATGGTACCTAAGCGAATAGCTCTTCAAGCACCTCCGGCAGTTACCACAAATGAACTATGGTCAATCAGATCAGAAATCATCGCTCTTTCCACGTTTATAAGTGAGCCACGTAAAAATTCTCATCGGCCGCCACCGGGAATTGAACCCAGGTCTTCCAGTTACGCGCCGGACATGCTACCACTGCACCACCGCTGCCTCGAATTATCCAGACTCACATATGACAAACTGCTAAACCACATGACAGCTTATAAACGTGGAAACAGCGATGACATCTGATCCGATTGATGTTCCTAATCCTCGTCAATTGTGTGTATGAACTATGGTGTTGCACAGAAATAGCCTCTTAGGATATCTCCCAGGACGGTATCAAAAACACCTTCCATTCAATGTCACGCCGTGTAGAGAATGTTATTGTTGTTCTAGGTGGCTTCACACGATGATGAGTCTTGAAGTGAAAAAATCTTGTATAGCTCTATAAATCTTATCAGTTATTTCCGGTAACATGGGAAATCTGTGACACAAAGTTTATTTGAATAGCTTGTTTTTTCTTCTTGTTTCGATTTTCAGAAGCTGTAGCGTACCTGCCACTTTCACGTGTATTCAAAAACCGACATTTCATAAATTAATACTCCTTATAAGCCATGTTTTCCGTATAATAAAATGATTATACAGTATATTAAAAAGGGCATCCTGAAAGTAATGCCTCCTCCCTCACAAGATTTCTATTTGTAGCCGCAGAAATGTTAAACTTGGTGGCAAAATACTTGGACATATTGTTAATAATTCTAGCCTACCCAAAGTGTTGTCCATCACTTTCTATACATTTCTGCCATCGTTGAACCCATTGGTAAAATCCATTTCAGAAAAAATTCCTGAGGCTGTCGTTTCACCCTTGAGTTCACAGCTAGTTTAACTTCTGTCACATCGTCGAAACGTTAGTTTTTCAAAGGGTCAAATAAGAAAAAGTCCGAGGGAGCAATATAAGGACTGTAGGGGGGTTTGGCATCACCGTCCACCCCATTTTGGCAATAGCCTGTGAAGTCTCTATTGAGGTGTGGAGACGTGCGTTATCATGGTGTAAAACAACACTATGAAGTGGAATATCACGTCTTTTCCTTTTGATAGCTCCCTTTAGCTTCTGCATTGTCTGCACATGGTGAGCACTGTTTATTTTTGAAACTCCGAGATGGTAACACGACGATCAGCTGTGATGAGGTCTTTCACTCGTTGCCTGTTGGCATCTGTCAGTGCAGTTGCGGGCCTTTTACTCCGTTGTTTGTCTGACACTGAACTTTCTCCCTCTCGAAACCTTTCCATCCATCTTTGGTCATTAGAGATGTAGATTGTAGCAGCTCCGTACACCGCCAAAAGTCGTCTGCAGGTTTCTGGAGCCTCAAATCCAGCTTTTTCCAGGAATTCAATTACGCTTCGCCTCTTTTCTCTGTCATTCATTATCTTTATTTCCGATTCTGATAAAAAAAAAGTCTCCACATTGGAAACATATCATAGTACATGTCAGTGCAGTTTCATTAAAATCCCTTCTAAATTTCAAAAGTTTTTAAGGATAGAACGCCCCTTGTATTACATAGCAAGCCATATGAACGACCGTAATGCAAAATATACTTTGCATTATGCGCAATGATTTTCTTCGAATAAAGCCTGGTATGTCACAGAAAATAAGCTATTTGAAAAGAGAGTTACCAATGTAAGAAATAAAACTAGTAAAATTAATTAAAATTTCATAATACTGAATTAAAAGGCCCCTCATTTTTTCTAATTTCAATTTCGAATGAATTTGCTTTTTGATAAATTTGTGCACTTAAGGTCTAACGAGATGGTTTTATAAACATAGCTTTTGAGCGAAATTCACTTGGAGCATCACGAGAAAAAATGATTTATT
Organism: Macrothele yani; assembly: GCA_039090855.1. Taxonomy (NCBI): domain Eukaryota; kingdom Metazoa; phylum Arthropoda; class Arachnida; order Araneae; family Macrothelidae; genus Macrothele; species Macrothele yani. Next base: position 6,166,549 of record CM077030.1, on the reverse strand, counting down.
ACAGAGTAAAATAATTTTAAAATCGTAAGGTGTATTTTTATCTTCCAAACTATATCGACTTCTTTAAAGTACTTGCATCAGTTCTCTAGGAAAAGAAAATTAAAAGAGAGGGAAGCCATAAGTCTTATTCGTGTAATGCAAGACGGAAAGCAGTGTGTATTGATCCGTCTCTTGTTTTTTAGTTCTTCGAACGAAAATTCTTTGGAACTTACATAATGCTCCGGGGTTTAGATATAAATGTACGTAGTTTCAAGGAAAAGTGCTCCTGTAGTGCCACGAAAGGTATGAAGAATATCTGTTTTGGCGGGGGAATAGATTGCTCTCAATGTCGAGGAATCTTCTCTCAGTACGACTCAAAGTGTCACATACTGGTTACCCAGCAAGAAGGATGTTAAAGAAAACTATCTCACTAAATCTGAGGCGCACTTGACAGAGCTTTTACCTCCGTGTCCTTCCCTGAGAAAACTGACTGGGGACGCCAGGAAATGCTAGGGATTCCAAAGGCCAAGTCGGAATGTTTTCCTCCGAAATGCACAGAGGTTTTGTTTAAGAAGATACAAGTCTTCTCTGTATTAAGGTTTTTTCTTGACTTGTAAGGAAGGTTGTTTTAAAGGAAGAAGGACAAGAACGTTTTTTCAAGTGAAAAAAGTCATTGCGACAATTTCTTACATTTCGGAGAGATGCTTAAGTGTCACTAAAACGCCATTTGCAAAGTTAATTGAAGATTTTTTAAGAAGCAGAAACAGGGAATAAGTCATCTCTACTTTGTACGTTCTTCCATTTGTCCATTTAAAATATTTGAATACATCGGGTTCGACAAATACCTATTAAATTGTATTAAGAATTACTATTCAGAAACAAAAAGCCGTAGTAAAATATAAACAAAACAGACCAAATAGCGATTGAAAAGGGACTTATGCAAAGTTGCCCATTGTCACCATATCTACTTAAATTGCACTTAAAACAAGTAGTATTCCAGCCAAAACTTGTCATTCCTCATCGCTCCTAAGAAATTTGAATTTCAACTCCCGTTTTGATATCTACGACTTCCGATTTCGAATAAAACTGAGATCAAACTTTTCAGGATTCTCTGTAAATGGTAGAAATATAACATGTTTAAAGTACTCTGAGGACATGTTATCACTAGAGACTGCAAGGAAAAAGCAGAAAATATCATGACCAAATTGCATCAAACAAACGTGATATGAAAATCAATTTCAGTAAAACAAAAATGGTAATAGGAACAAAAAGAGAAACAATCCAAATGAAAATAGGAAACAATAACATAGAACAAGTAAAAAAATTCAATTATCTAGGCTCAATGACCACTGAAGATCTTGACTCATTTGAAACCATGAAACACAGAATCAATAATGGATAGATAACAATTAACAAACTAGAAAACACATGGAACAATAAAAGATTAAACAAAATACTCAAACTAAAGATATGTAAAACAATGGTAATTACGGCAGTATCCTATGGGTCAGAATGCTGGATCTCAAGAAAAAAGGAAATGGATAAACTCAGTGCTTTTGAAACAAAATGCCTAAGGAAAATCAACAGAACAAGCTGGACAGAAAGAAAAACAAATGAAAAAGTCCGAAAAGAACTTAACTTTACAGAAACAATACTTACACCATTAAAAAGGAACAAACTAAGCTGGTTTGGACATGTTTCAAGAATGAATCCTGAAAGACTACGAAACATATTATTAAATGGTAGAATTGAACGACAGCCCAGCAGAGGAAGACCAAGAAAGAAATGGATTGACAATATTAAAGAAATCAACCACTTGAACTCTGTAATAGAATTACACAAAAGGACAGCAGACAGAAACAGATGGTGAAAATTCGATTTTGAGGAACTCAACCCTCCATGAGCGGAAGAGAAAGAAGGGAGAAGAAAACTTTTTCATGAGATATGAAGTTGCTACGAGTTCATTTATTTGAAAACCACCAGCATCATTTATTTGAGCTTATCGACCCCATTGTTCGTTTTGTGAAAGAGCAAGCACGTTTTCTTGTAAAAATAGCTTTATTGGTAATGTGGCGTACTTCTATACGTTACTTGATATCAAAACAAAACTGTGAAGAGTAATATCACATAAAATAACATTTTTCATCAAATTACCAATTGGGAGTGTCTTAATACTTTACTAACACCCGAGTCTTAGACACGAATTTCAAAGCTATACCCTACACTACAGCTATCTGCGTTATCCATATTAAGCATACCCGTTATTTCACTTTATTTTCTCCATAATTTGGTCTGCTGTCGCATGTTGTCGACTTGTTGAGGAAAAGTCCAGCTCTTTTAACTGAGCATGGTGCAGTTCTTATTCCATTGTACCAAATTATTAGTAGCCCTATCATAGAGCGATTTTTGAATGCTATTTACAATTTATTTAATTTATTATGTGTTTGTTACTGAGAGGACTTTTATTATAATTCACACTACTTAGATACCAGTATGTCTCCATGCAACCAACTATCCCTCTGATGCACAGGAGGATTTCTCTTCTTTGTCTTCCTACTACTACCCTCTAGTGGTGTGTCCCAGCGTGCATGGGTGAGACGTGAAAGTATTTTACAGTTATCTTGTTCTTCCTGTTCACTGAAAAGTCCTGAGTAGTTCGATCTCTGATTCATTCGAAATCGGAACTCGTAGTTTCCAAAACAGAAGTTGAAATTCAAATGTCTTAGGCGCGAAGAGGGGGGTGCCGGTCAAAACGCCGACAGATCGAAACACCGACAATCAAAACACCGACAATTTATAACACTGACAGTTCAAAACGCCGACAATCATAACACCTACAAATCATAACACTGACAATGATAACCGCGACAACCATACCACCGACAATTACACTACAGGTCGGCGAGAAGAGGAACACTCTTCCGAGCGATGCCAAAATCCCAGTGCGTGGTAAGGGGGAAGACAACGCCCAATCAATGGATGTGCGTCCTCCTAGCGGTGAAGGATGGAACTTTATTAATTTCTATTCCTACCGACGACTCAGATGTTGCTTTATTCACCCATCGACTCAGATGTTGCTATCGCTTGAAATAAAGTTATGTTGCCAACTCTCGGAATAAAAATTAATAAAATATCGTAGTTCACCGCCAGGTGCAGCACATGATATCGTTTGGTTGTTGTTATCCCCTTCTACCACCTATGCATTCTGAGTCCACTCCGATGTTGCCATCCTCGGAATAAAAATTAAAAAAGTTCCATTGTCCACCTTACGGGGCAGCACATAAGTATCCTTTTGGTGTTGTGATCCTCCTTTATCACCCACCTATTTGTGTTCATATGGTGTCATCGGTTGAAATAAAAATTTATGAAGTTCCATCGTTCACCGCAAGCGGGAAGCATATCCATCGATCGGGTGTTGTCAACTCCCTTCTCTACCACTCTGATGTATCCATCGCTCGGAGTAAAGTTCCTCTACCCGCCGTACAACTTTATTAGTCCATTTAATTGTCGGTGTTTTGATCTGTCGGTGTTTTGTTAGTCGGTTCTTTGTACTAGAACCCTGCCGCATACTCCTCTGATCAGCTTGAATGCTTTACACCGTAAAGAGATGTGAATAGATTATACCCTACCCAAATCGGGGAGAGAGATTTATTGTGACCACTCACTATAGCTCTTATGTGAAATATTTGTTTTTCTTCCATTCCCCTTCTTCCGCGTGGTCCAGTTTTGAATTGTCTAAAAGAAAAATTAATCTATTTGTTCAAATGTTTGTTGAGAATTCTGTTCTGGATGAAAATGATAAATTCCTCGCCCACTAAGTTAGAACGTTTCTAGCATTATACTGATAGTAGTACCCCACAATCTAGGATTAGAGTTATCCCCACTCGTAGCACTAAGAAAGTCACTGGTCCGTATGAAATATCTCCGAATCTTCTGAAATCGATCATCCGAACAAATATCTGCTCTATGGTGTAGGTCTATTTCAGCTGACGATTTCCACACCAACGTTTACGACGGGTTAAAAATATTAGGTTGAAAATAAAGCAATCTCCTATGGAGTATTCTAAGTCGAAGCCCCATCCAGGGCGCACTTTGGCCACTGCGTTTGCACAGCACACAGGTATACATCAGCAGGTATGTGGCTGAAACACTTACCTGCTGAAATCAGTGACAGTTAGCCGTCAGAAGAAGCACATTCGCAATTGAGTGTTGTATGAGTTTCGTCGCGGTGTTCCACCCCCATCACAAGTGCTATAAGGAGCATTACCAGCGTGTACCCCAATGCCATTGCACATCGTCAGTGCTGTCGCTGGTTCGAACGGTTTCGAAAGGGAAATTTTGACCTGACAGACAGTCCCAAACCGGAATACCCGCAACAGCGGATATGGACTATGGACATGCTAAAGATCTTAGTTGAGACCAACCCACGTGTGGCCACGCGGGAGTTGGCGGAACAGCTGGGCACTACACACAGGAACATTATCACGCACCTGCGTTAACTCAGGAAGGTACACAAGAGGGGAGTTTTGGTACCCCAACAACTCACAGTTGATCAGAAAGCAAATAGCATAAGTACGTGCGTTTTCCTGCTTGCACTTGACCCAGATAAACCGTTTTTGGACCGTATTGTGGCAGGTGACAGGCAATACCTTCTGTATGACAATGTCACAGCCCGGAAACAGTGGTTGAACCCAAAACAAAAGCCCATGCCGACACATAAAGCCGGCTTACACCCACGTAAGCTCCTGCTGTGCGTTTGGTGGGATATGCGCGGTGTCATTTTTGTTGAGCTGCTGCCAGACAATACCACTATCACCACCGATGTATACTGCCGTCATCTCGATGATCTACACGCACCGCTCACGTCGAAACGACAAGCACGGCTGAACTGCAAGGGCGTCCTCATATAGCAGGATGGAGCGAGACCTCACACAGCACGGATGACCTGTCACAAGGACAGGGACCTGAGCTGGGAGCTGCTGCTACACCCAGTCTATTTCCCGGACATTTCCCCAAGCGACTACCCCTTTTCTGGTCGGTGCAGTATTTCCTGGAAAGACAGCGGTTCACCAAACGGGACGATATCCAACGCACACTCACTCATTTCGTGGCGTCCAAGCTGACACAATTCTGCAGGGACGGTATTCAACAGCTGCCTAGACGATGGGAGCAGGTCGTAGCAAACGATGGCGACTACATTTCGAACTGATTTCTACTTGTATATACGGTAATTAGCACTCTTCTGTTGCCTTGCATTTGCAGATACTACTTCCTCTCCAACCCAATATCTTGCTCAAGTGAAGCATATATGAAAAATTAAAAGAGAAAGAAAGAAAGGGAGAAAATAGCAGTTCAGTCCATTACTCAGCTCATGCTCCTATTCTTTACATCTGCGTTCGCCAAAATTAAGGAGAACGAAATTAATATTTAAACTCGGCCAACTATCTTCCAAGCCATTATTGCCAGAACAGCATAACGTTTACTCGAATCCATCGATACGTGATATTTGAGCCCATGTTACCCATGCCTGATGTAGATGTATTTAAATTCAGCTTGAAATACTTGATGTTATAAATACTTTCGATAAGGACTTGCATTGAAACGCTCGACGTAAGATTATCATATACACCCAGCCGAGTAGCACTGGATCTCTAATTCAGTAGTAGTTGATCGATTTTTCTCTGAAACCAGTGGCATCTCAGAAAGAAGAGCCGCTACGCTCATCTCTTCTGTACTTAAACAGCCTTATTTAAAGAAGAGCCGCTACGCTCATCTCTTCTGTACTTAAACAGCCTTATTTCGCTCATCTCTTCTGTACATAAACAGCCTTATTTCGCTCATCTCTTCTGTACTTAAACAGCCTTATTTCGCTCATCTCTTCTGTACCTAAACAGCCTTATTTCGCTCATCTCTTCTGTACCTAAACAGCCTTATTTCGCTCATCTATTCTGTACCTAAACAGCCTTATTTCGCTCATCTCTTCTGTACCTAAACAGCCTTATTTCGCTCATCTCTTCTGTACTTAAACAGCTTTATTTCGCTCATCTCTTCTGTACCTAAACAGCCTTATTTCGCTCATCTCTTCTGTACTTAAACAGCCTTATTTCGTTCATCTCTTCTGTACTTAAACAGCCTTATTTCGCTCATCTCGTCTGTACTTAAACAGTCTTATTTCGCTCATCTATTCTGTACTTAAACAGCCTTATTTCGCTCATCTCTTCTGTACCTAAACAGCCTTATTTCGCTCATCTCTTCTGTACTTAAACATCCTTATTTCGCTCATCTCTTCTGTACCTAAACAGCCTTATTTCGCTCATCTCTTCTGTACTTAAACAGCCTTATTTCGCTCATCTCTTCTGTACTTAAGCAGCCTTATTTATTTCCGTTACAGGTACACAGTTCACGGTTGTGCTGTTGCAACAACAACAAAGCCCATTATGGCTTCGGATGCTGAACTGATGCCAACTGCTGTTGAAGTCACACTTGAAAAGTTGAACCGTTTCAAAACGGAATTTTGTTTTAAGCAGAAAAGGGAATATGAAATTTTCTTCTGTTACCCTATTTTAAAGCTTTTTTTAAAGAAATAATTCTCCCGTTACTCTTAGTCTGAAGATTTTCTGTACGTTACTGTGGGATCATTACATTTTCTTTTGTTACTAAATGACCTCCAAGAAAATTAGAATTTATCTTTCGAGAAAGGCCTTATTTTTTCCCACAACACCTTTTGACACTTGTGAAAACATAACTTTTGCCGGTGACGGGACTCAAACTTTGTGCTCCGGAGCCGAATGCTTTTCCAATTAAGCTACACCGGGGGAATTTATCGTTGCGACTGCCTTCTTGTCCTGTGCTTCTCCTGTGTAGTACGTCACATACCGTATATTAATCCTTAAGAAAAGGCCGGGACGATATCAATATTTCCCTGGTCAGCCTCAAGCCATGCTTTAAGAATTTCACTGTAAAAAAAGGAATTCTCATTAATTCCAGCCCGTGTGTAGAAGAATCATCACACATTTTTTCAAAGCGAAGAAAAAATATTCATTAATTCCAGACGATATATGGCAGGAACATCACATATTTTTCGAAGAATCCAGCAGCAAGTAGATTTATTTCCACAATCGGGCGCCAATGTTAAAATACAATTTTTTGCGATGACGAAACTCGAATCCTCATCTTTTTGTTCTGGAGCCGAATGCTTTCCCAATTAAGCTACACCGACGGAATTCATCGCTCCAGATTTGCCATCTTCACATGTGCTTCACCTGTGTAGTACAGTACATCACACACAGTATAAATCTCACGTTTGTTCAAAATTTGTGCATTGGTCCTACATTTGAGGGGTGTCTCTTTATATTACCTCGAAAAAGTTGTTCGTCTGAGTAATAGGCCACAGCGCTGTAATTATTTCCTTTTGGAACAAATGAGCCTGTGCATCTTTTACTGGTACTACCAAGAACTCTGATTATAAAAATGTTTGGCCCTTTGCTCTTCCTCACTGCCTTTATCAACAAAGCTGCCACAAATACTGTTCCTGAATAGGTATTTACATTGTGCTTAGCTAAATAAATGTTGCCGGTTGGCTTTCTAAATTTTTTTAGATCTCCTGAAGCCAAATGATGGTAATTCTTTGCAAGGTTACATTTTCTGTGATCACTTCAATAATCAGTTATCTAAATAACGAAAATATAACTTCTGTTGGGAAGATCATGCTTTGGAGTAACAAAGCAATATCAATCCGGATGGCAAGCGTGATATTTTCCCTTTCCAATCAATACTACGTAAGACAAAATAATATTTACGGAGACATGACCTCCAGAGCAAATTCGGTTTCATCTGCCTCTGCTTCTCTGACTCAAAAGTTCTTTTCTCAACAAATTCAGACATCAAGGTCTGTCCGTCTGTTTTTTCTCAGGACAAAAATGTACATCTCTCAAATTCAGATATCGCATCCGTTTCTGTGTCTGAATCTCCCTTATTCTTCTTCCATCTCAGAAGGGGAAATGTCATCCTTTTGTAGCATTATATTGCATACATCATTCTTTCTAGCGCTCTGTCTATCTTTCGAAAAGAAAATAATGGCCTTCTCATCCTTCGATAATTCAAATCCCTTTCGCGTTTATCTATCTAACAGCTAGATACATAGGCATCAGAAAGAAAAAAATATAATTTTTCAGCCCTGAAGAGGGAATTTGTTGTTTCGCAACGTGAGATCCTCACGAGTTCTCTCGCTCTCAGAAAGAAGAACATCATCTATCTGGAAATTCAAACTGCATGCACTTCTCCTATCTCTCACTCGTTTTTCGACACTTAGAATAAAAATGTATTCTTCGGGGAGGTCAAAGGATGGCATTAATTTCTTTTTCTCTCCCTCTAAAGAAAAGAAAGCTCACCTTTCGGTAATTTTATTAGACTGTCTCGAGTGATCTCTTTTTTCTCTCCTTCTCTCCTTTTTAACATTTTTCTAGAAAGAGGGAGAGCATGTTTATCCTTTGATAACTTCAGACGATCACTCGATTCTCTGTCTGTCTCTCTTCTCGCTCTCCGCGTAAGTTTTCTCTATTTCTTTTTTCTTCCTTTCTTTTCTTCTTCCTTTTTATCCAACTAATTTTCAATTTCTGACTTTCTCTTTCCTTCACTACCATACTTTTAAATTAAACACTTTTTCATACTTTCTCGATTTTTCTGTTTCAAGGTTTGATGACCACCGTTAGAAACACTTAGGGCTATGGGCTGTCAACCGTTCCTGACTTAGGGCGGGTAGTTTTAGCGAGTTTTAGGATGGGTGCTCAGAGATCAGCGCTGAGGGCACTACGCCACAGGGGTGGCTTCTTTTTCTTCCTCTTATCCTGTTCCATCATGTTTTGTGATGATCACGTAAGTATCCTCGCAGCTCTCTCTCTCCCTCTCTCTCTCTCTCTCTGCAACAACAGAAACGTATATGAAACGTATAGGAAGATTTTTAATGGTATTTCAATTTTACGTAGGTTTAGGAAATGGTAACATATTAGCCATTCTTGATCAGCATATACACTATATTGACAAAAGTCACCGTACTCCCAGAAGAGAAAAACAACATAGCATTTATTGCCATACATTAGTACGATTTCGGTCTACCTTAGGCCTTAACGCATGCACTGACCCTTTGAGACAGACTTTCGACAAAGTTTTGGAACAGCTGATCCGAGGAGTATGCGGCAGGGTTCTAGTACGAAGAACCGACTAACAAAACACCGACAGATCAAAACACCGCTTCCATTCAGTGCATAATGCTGCCAATAACTGTTGCTTAGAAGTAGGCCTTTGGAACCAAACTTCTTATGCAGCGCTTTAATTCATTCCATAGGTGCTCTATGGAATCAAGAACAGGGCTCTGTGCTGGCCAGTGCACACACGAAATGGAATTATCGTCAAACCACGCCGTAACAGTCCTTGCTTTATAGCTCGATGCATTATTGTGCTGGACCAACATGGCTCGGTTCCATAGTATTGTCACAAACACGCAGTTCTTTTGCTCCGTGCATTTCGTCTTTCTAGTGCTTTCTTCGGTGTTCGGGTATTTATTTTTGTGTGTGTGAGTTCCATGAAGGTTCCACGATTCTGCTCATATCTCTACCAAGTCGGTAAGTGATCATTTAGTTAAGTTATCTTCGTTTTATTGTCTTGGCCGAGTTCTGCCAAGACGTGAATTTTGCTTCGCCACTGGTAATGGCGACATCGGGGCGAGGGTGACGTCACAGCTCTTGCTTCTCATAACGATTTTCCTCCTCTTCCACCATCCACCCATGGCGGGCCTGCTCTGACAAGCCCCTCCTTTCCTAAGCATAGTTTAGCTATCCTATCAGCTAATCCTACTTTTACTTCTACGTCACTGAGTACCAGCAACCTTCCCAGCAGATGACAGAAGAGGCGATGGACGTATCACCTCCGTCAGTAGACTCTACCTCATCACATCACACAGCTGCTCCAAATGCAGCCGTCCTTTCGAATAAGTCTTCACCACCTTCTGCGTCGGCTTCTATAAAAGGCCCTTATCAGATGAAATGTGATGCAAACTCCAACTTCTTCGTCGATCTTCCAGCAACTTCGCCAGCTGGTCAACACTTCCTTAGTAAAGTTGACCTCGGCGTTACCTTCCATGCTCTTGCCAAAACTAAGCTCACTGCTTACATCGCAGCACTTCGTTTACTCTTCCCGAAGTCAGCCGTCACACACGTGGGCCGGAAAGATGGCAAAGTTACCGTATATTTCTCTGATCCCAAATTTGCACTTCAAGTTATAAATGATGGACTTTCTATTAGTGACCGCTAATGCTGATCCTATCTCCCACATGCCTATTGTCCCGAGGTTTTCCCCAGTCCCGCCGGAAATTTCTGACGAACTTTTACTGTCCATTGCGCAAAGGTTTGGACGTGTGGTTGGCACAATCACCACCTTCTTCTCTTTTCCAGCCCTGCCGGAAGATCGTTATCTTCTTGGCCTACGGCGAAATGTAAGAGTGGTTTTTCCGTCAGATGAAGTGAAACTACGAGTTCAACCCAAGTTCAGCATTCGATGTGATGCACACATACGTGATATCACCATTACTGTCGGCACTATGTGTTCTATATGTAAAGGTTATGGACACCCTCATGCTTTATGCCCACATCGCACTTCTACTACAACTGCGACAGCCCAAACACCGTCTGTTTCAGCGGTACCCTCAACGTTTTCCGCACAAGTCAAAAGTAAAAGTAGCACTACAGCTATTGGTCAACGCCTGACTTCAGCCGTCGGTCAACGCGTGACTTCAGACAAAAGTACAGCCGTTGGTAGACGCATGACTTCAGACAAAAGTAGCACTACAGTCGTTGGTCAACGCGTGATTTCGCAACGAACTGCAGAATCCAGACCTGTGTATCCTTCACCGTCACATCCTCCATCAGACATACCTTTTGCTTGTTAATTCATTCCTCCTCACCCCTTTTTCGGGGGATGCTCAAGTACAAACGTCTGATTCTCCTGATTGGTCCACTGCGTCTGGCCACTTCAAAACATCTGGCAACCTTAATGCTACCCGCTCTCGGAGCAGAGGAAAGCGTCGAAGGACTCACAATACTCGAGCTAAGAAAACACGAACAACGACTGACCGCTCTGACCGTAGCGATCACTCAGTCGGCCACATTGCATCAGATGCTTCTGTTGAGCCTGATACTGATACCGATACTGGTTCTGCAGAACTAGTTCTATCACATGAATTTCTTCAATTTATGGAAACTCATTCTCTCCCTCAACTTCCAGTCACTGGAGATGTTCTACATAATTTCCTTTTTGGTCCTCGTCAAAACCAACAGTCGAGAAAAATTTTATTCTCTGATACTGCAAATCTTCCGGATGTTCTACAATTGCAAATTATCTGTTCTATCTTCAAGCGGTCCCTCGTGAGACCTTTGGTAATCCACGCTGGATAACGAAATTCGTTCATCATCTAGACCTCCTTTTCATTGCAGCCGATGATACACTCCAGCCACCATCTGACATATCCGTTCAAAATAGTGAACTTGAATTGCAGGGAGTTTAGCTCCCCACTAGCCAATTCGCTAGTCCATGTAGACTAATTCTTCGAGAACTGTTCTCTAGCATACTACTCAACTGACTACATTTTCCAGATTTCTGTACCTTAACAGAATGTTTGTCGGTTACTGTGTTTCTCCAGGTGCTATCATTCATGTTTTGTGACGTGCCATGATCTACACACCTGTTATCTATGAAGAGTGTTTACCAGTCTATGTAATTTGTTACTGCCTTTGTCTTCACATTGTACATATTACTCCTAATTTATATTTGCACTACATCTTTCTTATTTAACCTTATTCATGTCAGTTTTTGTAGCATGTGCCCCATATTTGGGAGCATATTTATAGTTGATTTTCTCACGACTGCACTCTGATTTGTGATTACATTAGTTCATTGCATTATATTTCCTATCTGAATTTTTAGTATTTGCTTTGTTTGCATCTTATGTTACTGTGTTGTTTTTCTTTACACGTTGAACACTACTGATTGCAATTTCACGTCTTTCTATCGTGCTATTGTACAATGCAATTGCTGTCATCCCTATACAATGCATGCATATAGAAATACCTTCTTTACTTTGCTGTTTGTAATTTACTTGTATCACTTGCACACAGTAAAGTTTCTACCTGTGGCATTCGCCACAAAATTTTACCATCGTAATATGCTTATTCATGTCTTCACGTTGTATTTAGCACTTTCTATATGACATCAATCATTCTATTACCGCACATGTTGTACATAATATTAATATTCTTGCTCATTTGATATTGGCCTCTCATAGACACCCACCCAGTGCATCACTACATTGTACATAGATTTAATACCATACCTATCTCTGTTGCACCCTCACACTGAAATTACTCATATTGATTATTTCACTGTGTAGCTCTAGTACATCACTCATACACCATTGTTGCCAATCACTTCTGTAGCTCAACTTATATCTGTGATGACACTCATCTTTTATGTTTTAATGTCATTGTATATAGTACATCAGCATCTGTACATTTTTCATCTTCATTGTACATATGTCGTCAATTATGTTTCTGTTGGCACTGTAAATACAGGCGTTCTGTATCTTCCTTTCCTGGTATTCTCAATAAACAATTTCGAAAGCCACAGAGTTGATAGGGCATAATTCTCCAGTATATCGAGGTAGACGTGCTAGTTAACAGGTTTGTCCACGATAAGGGCCGGGAACATACCAGGAAAAACACTCCCACAAGAGTACACTGCGAGATATAAACTTGACCGTAAGAACAATACACTGTGATAGATATCGTGTATCTGGATTCATTAGTACATAAGACCCGTTTCCATTGATCTACGTTCCACGACAAATCTTTTTTACACCATGCTAAACAACAAGTAGCATTCCGAGTAGAGATGAAAAGCTTATGAGCAGCCGCACGATCATGGTAACCCATGGAATAAAGTTAGTTCTCTACGAATGGTACGTCTACATACCGAGGTTCCAGCATTTTTACTCACCTGTGCACTAAGGTCTTGCGCAATACTCCGTTGATTAGCTGCAACGACTTTCCTGAGGCTTCGACGTCCTCTATCACTGATTTCATTTGGTCTGCTGGTAAGTTTTGCTGCTTCAAGAACGCCATGTGTCTTCCACTCTTTCAGTACATCCAAAAAAGTTTACTTGAGTAAGTTTAAACGCTTCTCGGTTTTTCTTATGGACAACCCACTAATATAACATACAACAATCTTTCATTTCTCAAAGTCAGTTTTTTCCCGCCGCGACATTTTCACTCAACCTCACAGTGCGATATGATCGCGGTCAGCTGCAGGCATGTTTTTATACCGTTTGCAGCTGCACGAGCATCTTAACAACGCAGTCGGTCCGTTGATTTCCTTTTGAAGGGATGTCCGGTGACTTTTGTCAATATAGTGTATATATACACGGTCCAGTCACATTTTGGTGACCACCAGCTAATATCCAGAGTAGCAGCCTTGTGCAGCACGGACAGCTACTAGGCGGGCTGGGAGTGACTCAATAAAGTGCCTCACAGGTATGTGGAGCCATTCTGACTGCAGTGCATCTGATAGCTGCTTGAGGGTGCTTGGTGGAGTAACCATAGAACGATTAACACGATCCAGGTGGTCTGACAGATGCTCAGTTGGGTTTAAGTCTGGGAAATTACGGGGCCAGGGAAGTACTTTGAAGTCTTCATCGTGCTCTTCCAACTACTCTGGAACATTTCTAGCTGTCTGACACGTTGCATTGTCATGCTGAAAGATCCCATCCATCCCAGGGAAGACAATAAGTATGTATGGGTTTACGTGGTCTTCAAGGGTGCATTCATAATGAAATCGGTCCAGAGTGCCTTCTACAGGTATGAGTGGACCCCAGGAATGCCACGAAAACATTCTCCAGACCATAACGATGATCACACTAGCTTCTGTTCATCGTACAATGGTTGAAGAATATTTGTTCTCCGACGTTTCTCGTTTTATACGCCAACGTCTATCCGTTCAATGAAGCAGAAAACGTGACACATTCAGTGAGTTGCTGCACTGTCGTGTGTCAATCGGCCCGTACTCACCTTCGCAGCCGACGTTTCTCCACTCGTCCAAATCCTCAATGTAAGCTTCTTTTTAAGCTAGTAGGACTAGGGGCAAATGAAGAGGGTGAATAAGAATTCACTGAGATCATTAGTAATTGCTCTCCTGTTTGTTTTTGCTGCTAAGCAGGGGATTCCAACACGGAAAGTGAGGACTACAGCTATGCCAGAGTTCTTAAGCCTGCCCTAGGGCAATGAGGGAACGGGTCGTAGCTGACGACTACTTTGGAAGAGATGAGTGCAAGACAAGGTGGCTGGCTAGAAGGAAAGGATTTAAGAAGGGAAAGGTATTGTCTGAGTGTTGGAATCATACTAACTTGAACTGTTGAGGGGAAATGTAAAAGTTAATCATACTAACTTGAACATTTCCCCTCAACTCTAATCCACGAAAACATTTGCTTTAAGATCTTTCTTTCACCTAGGCGTGAAATTTTATTTTAATCATAGCATGTTACAGGTGCGGGTGGTAGCAGTGTGCCATGTTTATTATACGGGTATGTAACTCTTTCGGTTTTACTAATTTTATTAAAAATGGATATATGGAGCATTAGTAAAAACTGAATCCACACTTTAGATTCTTTTGCATTCCAAAAAGTGCAAAAACTTCAAGATTAATGAGTATGTCTGGACATACTGCCAGAAGGACAGACCATAGATGGACAGCCGAAATTTTAGATTGGATTCCAAGGGACAGGAAAAGACCCAGAAAAAGACCACATGGGAGATGGGTGGATGAAATTCGTAAATATGCGGGAGTGACATGGAGGAGACTGGCACAAGACAGACCGTTGTGGAGGAAACTTGGGGAGACCTTCGTCCAGCAGTGGATTGATAATGGTTGACAATGATGATGATGATGATCCAGGAAGGGGTGAGGATATTTCACGAATACCTTTGCAGCCTGTAGGAAAATGAAAACAAATTCTTTTTCTCAGTGTTTAGTAAATAAAGTTGCTATCAAGCTTGCCCTACCAAAACAATGATTGCCAACCCTCGCCCATCCTCGTTTCGAACTCTAGCGACGTCTCTGTTGTACAGGACTCTGACCCGGTGTGGTAGTGAGCGACGCGAATAAATGCAATCTGTTGTGTGTAAATAAATGTATGCTCTCTAATCACTTGTTTTATTTCCCACCGCAAAATCATGGCATAAAAGAGATGCATAGCATAAATTATCTAATTATCTACAAAAAGTACCAGGGTACTCTCTCAATCTTTCGAGGGGGCAGGGGAATGGAATGGCCCTAATTAACTGCTCTGGCCATGCGGGATGTTGAGTGTGAGACAGAATTTGCTGTACTTCCGGGGTACAGTTCCATTGCTATTAGCCGGCAATGGGAGCCATTTCAGTGGATGTATCGGAATGTATTCTTAAAATGTAACGTTTATGATTTTCACAGTGCATATAATAATACCAGTTTTACTGCAACAGAGGTTTTTTGAATTTTTAAGCATTTTGTTTTCAGTTTGCAGCTTATATTGTTGAAACAATAGTGACTTTAACAGTGTTAAATAATGACACGGAACAATACATCAATTACACTTAAAATAGTATAACTGTACCAGTAGTCCACCCTTGGTGTAGATTATAAATCAAAGTTTCCAAGCTTTCACACACAAACCAGATGGCTTTTTCAAGAAAGGTAGACAGCAACTTTCTTGGAAAAAAAATTTGCTGTCTACTTTTCTTGAAAAAGCCATCTGGTTGATGTGCAAAAGCTTGGAAACTTTGATTTCTATTCTACGCCAAGAAATTCGGATCATCCGTACAGTTATATTATTTTGAGTATGATTTCTATTTATCTTTCTGCTTTTTTTTTTAAATTCATGAATTACAGAAACTATAAAAAGCGTCAACTTCCCGAAATATTATACGGTGATTTTTTGTGAGTATTATTAGCACACTTCCTCAACATTTATTTACTTCAGTTCGTCTTTTAAAACAGAAAACTTTGATAATATGCATTTTGCATCCTAGATTGGAATATTTGTTTCAGCTTTTATTCCAAAGCAGGGGCGAATTTAAAAGAACGGTTTTAGATTTTGACAGGAAGAAAAAGGCTGTTTACTTCCCGAGGGAAACAGGAGAAATTTAAATCAGCGCATTGTACGACTCCTATCACGATCAGATTTAATATCCATGTTCATAGCTGAAGCAATACAAAGGCGGAAATCCTGCTTTTCGCTGTATTCAGCTTCCTATGCTGTTTGTTTACTTATTGTTCAATTCTTCTCTTTCCAATCCACGTGCAGCATACATCTACAGAACAGAAAAAGAAAAGTAGTTTTATTAGTCTTTGCCCTTATTTTCTTTCTTATTTGCGTCTTCTTGCTTTCGGAATCGATTAAGGGACTCGAGGACTGACAACATCATAAGAGATATGAAAGCTATGACTGCAGAATCGATGGACGCAGCATCACATCTCTCTCATGCTCCTCTCTCTCTCTCTCTCTCTCTCTCTCTCTGTCGTCATCACGCTTCCGTTGCCCGCTATCTGTTTTTCCCTTTATCCCTCACAGGGTCGTCATCATCCACTTTCCTACCTCCTCCTCTTCCTCACGCACTTCTGTCTCTCTTACCGGCATTTAGAGTGCTTCACGTGCCGGACACGTGGAACCGTTTTTCATCTGTCTCTTGAAATGTGTGTAATCGTTGTTCTGCCCTTTTCGTGAGGTCTATCTTCGTCTCTGTTTCTGGTGGAGGTCATTGAAGCCTGGAATGCACTTTAGGAGCATGGAGGCATTGTTCAATACACTTCCCGCACCGGATGAACCATTGAGCACGTGTTGAGCGGATGTTCAGAGGATCTTTCGTGGGGGATCACCAGGGGAACAAATACAGGACTGCGATGAGAAATGTACTTTTCCTCAGGAGTGAAGAGCAGATTATAGCATTCTTTCCTTTGGGAGGTCTACCTTCTTTGTCCACATCACTCCTCTCCAAGGAATTGAAGGATGTTTTATTACTCTTATTGTAACTATTACTGCCTTCAGAACGGCTAAACATTTCAAGATTCTGCGACTACTTTCTTTTATGTGATACATTTCATTCTAGTGAACATTTCAAAACATGTAAATTAAAAATTAGTCTCTGACAGCATGACTTCTGCTTGGGATAACGTAATAATTCCTGGACCAGATTTTAGTTTAGAAAGTTGCAGGAACGGCATGTTAGTTTCTCTAGTAAGATTATTATTTTAGAAACAAATCAGTCCGTTACCGAATCTCTTTACGTTGAAATATTTACCATAGTAAGAATCAAACTTGGCGTTCATTTTAATATGACAGCATGAGGGATGAATGTGTACCTTTATGACAAATTAACTCAAATGATAGTTTTTCCCCTCACAGGAAAAGAGTCAGAAACAATAGTCCATGCGTAAACCTGAGAAAACATCATTTTTCGTAAAACGCGATACGAACTTTCGTCACTAATTTTGGGTAAGTACATTACCGTTAAACCACCCAGGACAATATATTTCCAAGCATAAAACGGAAATTGGGGCAAGCAAACTCCATTTCTTTCCTAGGTGGTGCAATGACGAAGAAGTTTTACGAAGAGTTTTTCATACGATTTATAGCTATACTGACTTCAGTCTAATGCCCAAAGGTAATTTTCTGTATTACTTCTTTCTTCAAAAATGTACCAATCGGTTTATACATGTTTTAAATAAACGTTGTTTCACAAACAGAGGAAAATCCGAAAAGAATCGCTCTCGTGTTTGGCAATCAAGTAGAACTGTTATACTACAAAGAACATTTTTCTTGAAGTGGCAACAATGATGTAAAAAAGTACATATTGAAAGAGAATATACTTGTGAAAGTCACCGCCCGTCGACATATCCTTGACCTTTGTTGACAATCCGTTGCCAAACGAACATCTGGTGGGCGTCGAATAGCTTCTTTTGGGGCCAGTACTCACAGAGAAAGCGCTAACTCAGAAATGATGCATTCAATGGTCCGGAAGCGTTTGTCTCTAACGGATTTCGTCATTTTCCGGAACAAGCTGAAATCGCACGGACCAATTTCCTACGAATCTAGTGGGTATTTCAAGATTTCCTATCGCCATTGGTCTAGCAGTGTTTTCAGTGCAGATGCAGCATGGCACCGGACATTGTCATGCAAGACAATTAAGGACTGTTCTAATTAATTGCTAGGACTGTTCAAATTAATTGCTAGGACTGTTCAAATTAATTCTTGGACGCAAATGGTGTTTAGCATAATGGAAAACCAATTTCCAATACTATTCAATTACACGTGTATATACACTATATTGAGAAAAATCACTGGACACCTCACAAAAGCAAATGAACGAATCCGCTGCGTTGTTAAGATGCGCGGTACAGCTGCAAACGGTATGAAAACAAACCTGCATGTGACCGCGATCGTATCGCACTGTAAGGTTGAGTGAAATTGTCGCGGCGGGAGAGAACTGACTTTGAGAAAAGAAAGATTGTTGGGTGTTATATTAGTGGGTTGTCCATAAGATAAACCGAGAGGTGTTTAAACATACCCAAGTCAACTGTTTTGGATGTACTGAGTAAGTGAAAGACACATGGCGTGCCTGAAGCAGCAAAACGTACCGGCAGATCAAAGAAAATCAGTGATAGAGGACGTCGAAGACTCAGGATTGTCGTTACAGCTAATCGTCGGAGTACTGCACAAGACCTTGGTGCACAGGTTAGTAAAAATGCTGGAACCTCGGTGTATACACGTACCATTCGCAGAAAACTTTATTCCATGGGTTACCGTGGTCGTGCGGCTGCTCATAAGCCTTTCATCTCCACTCAGAATGCTAGTCGTCGTTTAGCATGGTAAATAGAACATTTATAGTGGACCGTCGTAGATCAATGGAAACGGGTCCTTTGGACTGATGAATCCAGGTGTACGATCCATCAGTCTGATGACCGTATGATGGTATGACGTCAGACGGAGGAACGCTGTTTACCACAGTTTACTATTACTACGGTCAAGTTTAGAACTGGCAGTGTACTCGTTTTGGGGTGTTTTTCGTGGTAAGGCCCCGGTCCGTTGGTAACACACCACCCATTGAATTACACTGCTGGCCACCCAAAATGCAACACCAAGAAGGAAGCATCCGATTGGCCTGAAATTCGAAGCATGCGTCGCCCGCGAGAGGGCATTCAAACGACTACCATGGCAGGGCATATGCAAATCATGTGGGCCCGGCAAGCCACCGAGAAGCACTATAAGAAGGGTGCACAGAAGGCGGGCTGTAAGTAGTGGAAGTGTGTTGTGCTGCTGGACTCGTGCGTGGGAAGCTTCCTGATCCCTCGTCGCAGAATAAGGCAGTCATTCCAGCACGTTTCGTAGTTCGACAGAGGACGAATAGAGGCTTATCGCGACAGCAGTTTATCACACCGAGACATCGGCGCCCGTGTGGGACGACATCCAACCACAGTGAAGCGAGTATGGATTCGGTGGGTGCAGGAGGGACGGACGGACCGACGTGATTAATTGCCGCAGCCGCGGCACACCACCGAACGAGAGGACCGGCATGTTGTGCGGCGGGCATTGACGGCTCGCCCCGCCACATCACGAACGTCAGCGCAGGAATTAGGATGTGTTGCGCAACAACCTGCGTCAGAACGTACTGTTCGACGTAGTCTGCAGGAGCGGCGACTTGTCGCACGGCCCCCATTGCTCCGATTACCATTGACGTTACACCACCGGCGAGTGCGGCGGCAGTGGGTAGTTGAACGCCGCACCTGGACTACAGAATGGCACGACATTGTCTTCTCCGATAATCCCGCTTCTGCGTGCAACACCACGATGGTCGGATCCGCGTGTGGCGGCACCGTGGCGAGAGATTGTATGACGCCTGCATTATGCATCGCCATACTGGTCCGTCGCCTGGTGTTATGGTTTGGGGAGCAATTGGATATGACAACCGCACCTCTCTGGTACGCATCGCCGGTACACTCAACAGCCACCACTACATCTCCGACTTTGGAGCCTGTAGTCTTCCCTTACCTGCAGGACCTTCCAGCGGCCACGTTTCAACAGGACAATGCGCGCCCGCACGTGGCACGCATCGTGCAGCAATTCTTCACGGTCCACCTGTTCTCCCGATATGTCGCCCATCGAACACGTCTGGTCGCTGATCGGCAACCGAGTGGCCCGGTAAGCACCACCCGCGGCTACGCCTGCTGAATTGTGGCAGCGTGTGGAAGCAACCTGGACCAACATACCTCAAGTCCACATTCAAAGCATCTTTCGTTCGATGCCGCGGCGTGTAACGGCCGTTATTTCCAGTCATGGGGGTCACACGAACTATTGATGTCTGCGTGTTCCGCAAGTCGCACGGGCCTGTAAGCTCAATCGTTTCATCTTTGTATCTGTTGTTATGTGTCCAGTAAATCTGGCTTTGCTATCTCGTGTCCTTCTTGGTATTGCATTTTGGTTGGCCAGCAGTGTAAAAACCTACATGCAGATGTACGTAACCGTTACTTATGCAGCGTATATGCAAAATACGTGGTCACGTTCGTCACTACGTGACCTAGGCATCTATTTAAGACTGCTGCTCGTCAGTAATCGTCAGCAGTATTGATTACAATGGGAAAAACGAAGGTTATTACGGAGTTCGATAAAGGGCTCATTGTGGGTGCACGTATGACTGAAGCGACGATTTTGAAAACAACAGCAAAGGTGAGATATCATGGGTATTTAATCAGTGGGAAAATAACCCACATTGCTTGTCTAAGAGGCTTAACTGGGGCGAGACGACAATCTATCAAGAACAAGATCGTTATCGACTGAGAAGGCTTTTACGGAGAAGCAAGAGTTTCTGTGCCCAGCAATTGATCGACGCATTCAATGATGGCTATTCCCGACCCATATTGCAGCGTTCTATGCGAAGGGAACGGAAGAGGATCGCTATTGGCAGTCGCGTGCCTATATGCGATAGCCATTGATTTTTGCAAGTACTGTAAAGTTCGTCTAGAGTGGTGTCAGAAACACGGTGACTGGACACTTGAATGTTGGAAACTGTCATGTAATCCGACGAGTAGCGATACACATTGTTTTGTAACGACCGACGGCAGCGAGTTTTGCAGGATCCCCTTAAAGCAATGGACCTAGCTTGCCTTGTAAGCACAACTAAAGGATCTGATGGTTTTGTAAGCACAACTAAAGGGTGGTATGATTGTGCCCTGGTATGGGGCACATTTTGTTGGTACACAATGGGCCCCTGGATATTGCTGGAAAGTCTGGTGTTCCCCAAAGACCATCTGAACATTGTTGTCGATCTAGTCCTGCCATACTGATTTTAATCTATTTGAGTGAATGGTGTTTAATCAAAATGGTTTTCTATTGGTGCAGGAGTTAGACAAGGTTGTGTAATGTCACCATGGCTATTTAATATATTTATCGACGCGTGCATGCGTGATGTGAAAATAGATGATAGTGGTTTATGTCTTGGTGATATCCGTTCCGTGTGTGCAGATTGCTGAATGCTGATGACACTGTCCTGTTGGCAGAGAGCAAACGTGATTTGCAGGATATGTTGTCTCGGATGTACGAAGTTTGCATGAAATTCAAACTGAGTATAAATAAGGGAAAAACCAAAATTATGGTTTTTGAGAGAGGAACTGGTAGCACTGAATGTAATGTAAGTCTAAATGGCACAGTGATTGACCAGGTGAGTGAATGTGTGTATTTAGGAAGCATGTTTGACCGATAGAAAAAATTGGATGGTGCAGTTAGTAGGCGAGTGAATTCTTCATTAAACGTCATAGCTGCTCTAGGAGGTTTTCACAGGAATGATGAGTTCTCTAGAGAGTCTCGCATGGTTGTGTATGAAAGTGTAATTGTTCCTTCGCTGATGTATGGCAGTGAAACCTGGGTACTGCAAAACATAGGAGTCGTATGTGTGCTGGAGAAATGCGTTACTTACGTGGGGTTTGTACACGGTCTGATTGTGTGAGGAATGAAGATGTGTTGCAGTTGTGTGATGTGAAGCAAAATGCTATTAGCAAGGTGGAGACCAATATGTTTCGGTGGTTTGGCCATGTTGAAAGAATGAGTGATGAGATGCTTACTAAGAAAATCTTTTCAGCCCAAGTGGCAGGAAGGAAAGGCAGAGGAAGGCCAAGGAAGACATGGGTGGATCAGATTCAGGAGTGTCTGTATGAGAAAAAGATTATGAGTATGAAGTATAAAAGATCTTGTGTACGGCGTGTAATGGATATCAGTGAAGCCCGAGTTGTATGTCAAGATCGCAGTAAATGGAGAAGTTTGATACGACAACAGTAAGTAAAAATTACTGGTAGTTTGTATTTCTTTTTGGAGATAACCTCTGAATCTCAGAGAACAGCTTAGTGATATGTATGTATGATGTACATTTATATATTGTCGGTTCTGTCTTTTCGTCCAGCAGGTGACGGATATTACCTAGACGAATTGTCCATCGCGCAAGATGTGATCAGTAGTGGTTCAGAGAGCATGACAGCAACTTCCACTATCTTTCCTGGCCACCACAAAGAGTGGATCTGAACCCTATTGAGAATGTATAGGATATGTTAGAAAAACAGATCCATCAGCAAAGTCCACTTCCGTAAATTCTGAGCCAGTTAAATGACTCTCTGGTAAACGCCGGGTATGCTGTAGACGTAGATGAACTTCAGCACCTTATGTATTCTATACTAAACGTCATACGTGCTGTAATTCGTGCTAATGGAGGTCCAACCCGGCATTCAATGAGGTTTCTAATTTAGTGGCCGGTATGTCTATCTTCCATCTCTCCCCGTAAGAGGATATCCACCACTTTGCTCAAGCTTGGAGTCCTCTGTTTCACGTCGAAAAGCATTCATTTATCAGGCAACGATGCGATATGGCAAAGCATAATCGCCACATGCTTCCTGTAGTCCTTTGTGGCATTGACGAGCATTTCTGCATTGTGAATCTTGATGAAACTTTTGACACTTGTCCAGTGAACATCACTTAGGGCGTTTACGAAAACCCTTTCACCTTTCGAACTTCGCCAGTGCTCAACCAGTGACATCAATAACACACGCCTACACCACTAACTAAACGGAACACATGGAGACAACACACTGGCACTGGTTTACCGGATGACGGGCTGATCGCGGATTTCAAGTGGTGTTGCCACTACAAGAAAAATCATTCCCGTTTATTCCTGTTGTTAATGCGAGAAAATGAAGTCATGAGAGATCAACCAGGTTCATTGCAATTCTTTGCTGAAAGCTAGCAACCTGAACTAACAAATCTTAGAGCAGAGATTTGGAAAGTTTAAAATTCCAAAAGTGGATAAACATTCTATATATTTCGTAACCCCTCGAGGTTTGCAGCTCTAGCTGGAATGCAAGATGTCCAGTAAATGTTTAATGTTTTATTTCAACGGTGATAAAAATAACGGCTGCAGTTAAAAATGAAATAAACTAAACGACATGTTAGGATAAAGTCTGAAAATCATTTTTTCCGAACTAAAAAGAGTCAGTTAGGTTTCAATCCGGTTTTAACGTTATCAAAAGATGTTTGAAATCGAAAAAGCATAAAAGTTCAGATTTGCGGACTGATATTTTAAATAACCATTTAGAATCTTTAGATGCTGCTATAATCAGGATACGGATCAACTGGAATTTGCTGAAATATAAGTTGCTATTTTAAGGATGGATGTACTAAGACAAAAGCTTTTTATTTCCTTGCCTTAAGCTTAGCTCCAAAACACCATTTTTCAGGCCCTAGTGAGGGCAAACTTTTATTTTATCCCATCTTTGTTGAAATTATGAGAATTCTCACAACGAAGAAAACAGGAAGTGCAACTATGCTCGAATTTTATCCTGGATATAAAAATCTGGGAAAAGGAATAACGCAATGGCGTTTAAAGTCCGTTTCTTTCGAAATGCCGATTAAAAAGAGGACGAAGGAAAATTATTACGAAATTATCTCGATCTTTTGTTGACCGATCACAATTCGAATCTTTGATTTCTTAAAAAATTCAATTTCTTCTTCCGCTAAGAGTACCGATGATCACAAATCTGATTTTTTCCTCCTGTCTAACGTAAACAATACTGTGATATTTCTAACTTTGAAAAAGGTAGTTTTCAGTTATTTAATTCAATTCAATTCATTTATTTTGCTGAGCAGAAAACCAGTATTACAAAAATATAAAATGAAAAAAGCACAACAAGGAAACAGGGGGAAAAGGCCAGCAAGTCCTGACTGGGTCCCGTGCTCCCCACACACATTATACACTTAAGTCAGGAGTTAAAGTTACGTACAAAACAGTGTCTCGAAAAAAATATGAAAAGGTGATAAACATTACAGGTTTGAAAATCCATTGAAAATCAATTTACATTGAGATATACAAGCAATAGTAATAATCACAGTCCCCCTCCACTGCAATCATCAATTTGAGGAGTCGCAAGTCATTATGTAGTTTTAAAATTTTTTTTTAAAAGGTTAAAGTTATTTAAAGAAGTCAGTTCCGTCGGTAATGAATTCCAGTAGTGTGGGCCAGTGTAATTCATACTCTGCTTCGTGGTCTCAGTCTTCGGATGAATGGGCCGAATATATAATTTAGTACGTGTGTCAGGTGAGTGTATCTGTGATACAATTTGTATGATGTTAGTGTGTAAATTATTCTTAATTCGCTTGAACATAATTTCCCCAATATTAAAGTTATATAGTTGGTTAATCGTAAGAATGTTGTATTTATTTGGGAAAACTCTTGTGTTCTTATATAGTGATAGTGGTGTATTTCTATCAAATTTTAGGTCAATTAATCTTATATATTTGTTTTGCAGAATTTGAAGTTTTTTAAAATTATATTTAGTCGTCTGTCCCCACGATAAGATAGCATAATTAATGTGAGTCTGAAACATGGTATAATATAATTGAATTAGTGTTTTTTAGGTAAGGTTTGTGAAAACCGTACTGATAACGCCAATGTTTTTAGAGAGTTTGAGATGAAGAGTGTCCACATTTTGGCTCCACCTAAGGTCCTTATTTAAAGTAATCCCCAAATAAAGTAAGGAATCAACCTTTTCTATATTTGTATTATTGATAGATAATGTGATAGATAGAATGTGGTTCTGAAATATTTTGTTTTGAAAAGATTAAAGATTTTGTTTTGGTAGTACTTATTATTCGTTTATTGGAATTTAGCCAATCTGAGATGTTATTAAGTTGAGTATTAATATTTTGAAAGTGTTAGTCGTTAAATTAAATGACGTGAGAATGGTTATGTCATCAGTATAAAGAAGGAGATCAATATCATTTATGGAAATAAATATATCGTTAATGTATATACTGAATAGTAGAGGTCCTAAAATTGAGCCATGTGGAACACCAGTTGGTATGGATTTAAGAGAGGACAGATGTTGGTTAATGTAAGTATATTGTTGCCTACCTGATAAATAACTTTTAAGAAGAGAATGTTCGCTGTTCCTTATTCCAATAGTGTGTAATTTGTGTAGTAAGATATTATGATTTATTGTATCAAAAGCTTTTGACAGGTCCAAAAATAAAGCGATAGTATTTAACCACAGAAATCAGTAAAATAAAAAAGATTAATGTCGCAATAGTTTTCGCATTATAGTAAGTTATAAATTTGTCTCTTTAAGAAATAATCATGTAGTTAGAACATGAAAAAGCAGGACTGATTGGCTGGGTCTGTGATATATACTGGCTGGATTTTATTTTAAATTTTACCATTACACCTTGTCTTCGAAAGACTACATATGTACGAGCAAACTAAAGAATGGCAATACTGTTGTTCTAATAAGTCAGTTAAAAATATCTTATAATTGGCAATAAGGAATTATCATGCTTCCCTAGATTCTGTATAACTTGCATTTCCGAACTAGTTAACGGCTCTGGAGTTAATATTCAGAAACGCAATTTATGTTGAATGTGAATTTTTCAATTTTCAGTCCTTAGCTGAGAATTGAAAGTTTGAATTTATTGAACATTTAAAAAATGAAGATTAAATGTTTGAATACTTATAACGAAGTAAATTTCTCCGTCATTTTTATCCGCGCCAGGATTCGAACCCGGGTCCCCTCATTCCGGAATAAGTTGCTCTACCAATTGAGCTACGCGGACGTTTTATTCTGATTCTTATCTGCCTTTATGACGTGTGCGTCCTGCTGGCAGGTACGTCACATACTTTTTATACTTTTTACATTTTGCTCAGAATTCTTAGCCGCCATGTTATACCTTATTTTATGAAATTAGAGTATTCAGTAAGGAGGTAAAAATACCTAACTAATTAGGTGAAAATATATTGAACATTTAAATTATAACGGGTGAAACTACAAATTAGGGAAAACTACTGTTTTTGGACAATGCGCTTGGCACACGTATGATGGGTTTTTTTTTAATTTTCGTTTCGGTTTTCTTGCTATCCTGATAGCAGAAACTAGTATGCCAGCCTTTTAAACATCGTATCGAAATTGCTTTTTCTCTTTACAACGAATTAAAGGAGACCATCTTTTAAAAAATTGAATTCCCAACACAATTTTGGCGATTTGAAAATGAATTATTATTGTGAGACTAAAAACGAAAAAAAAGCTAGTTAATAATTTTAATGCCTATCTCAATGTAATCGCGATTTTAACAGTTTTGATGTTTCCTCTTTTCTCTCAAGAGGTATATATCACCCTGTTGAAATATTTTTTTACTAGCTACTATTACTCTTGATCATACCTCCATACCCTGTGTGGTCCAGAATCATCTAACTACAGACTTCAAATCGCATTTTAAACTGCCACTTATTATATTATTTAATAAAATATTTTTTTCTAACATTTATTTGAAGAATAACGTTTTGAATTTTATATATCCTTCTTAACTAGCCAACATAAAAACGCATGCCTAACAGAACTTCAATATTTTGTGCAGTGTATTATCATTACAGTTGTTTACATGCTTAAAAGAAAATTGCTTTAAGCACTTACATTAAACACGATTTTCATGTTTTAAATTTTTTATGTCTTCTGAGTCGTAAGCTAGAGACGTTCACTTCTCCCTCACGTACTTTAAAACCCCAGTTCCAATTCAGTAGTGTGATACTATATTACCAAGCTTAATGTGCGATAACCACTTTTTTTAACTTGATAACTCATTCCCTGCAACGAATTGCATTTTATAAATAAATACAATTACTTGTAAAATCTTCACAAATTTTGCGATCATTCATCATAAAGAAACAAATTCTTTTTAAATAAAAGGAAAACGATTTTAACAAGTGAACAATAAAAAATAATTCACTGATCAAAAGGGATCTCATAGGAAAATTTGGGTGGATAATTTTCGTCTAAAAACCTACGGTAGAGCGAATCATCATTAAGTGCAGTTATTAGCTCTTGAAAAAAAGAAACAAAAAAATGCAAGACAATTATGTTTCCTCGTATCGTTAGGCGTTTAACAAATGCATTTAATTACTTACTTATTCCCATGATTAGATATTATTTCGATGATGACATAAAATAATTAAGCAATTACTCCTGAATATGCTTTAAAATTGCACTTTTTAACATGAAGCACAAGTAACTACATCAAAATTTAATAAAAGCTATAAACGTGTTTATTAATTTGATTTAATTGTACTGTCATGTGAAGGACCCATCCCATTAGCATGCTTTCAAATAGAAACTTTGTTAGTTCATGAATATTTACACTCAGTTTTTTAACCTTGTGGTGCTACTAAGAAGTGACTTTTATGCTGGGAAGTTTTGATTTGCGTCAGTATTTAATTGCTGACGCACGCAAAACGTATGGAGCAAAAAGAAAAACTGTGGAGTCTTTTATCGATCTTTCCTAAACTTTAAGGTGTGATTTGATCGTTACCAGTGGTAGCTCGTTGAGTAAAATGTCAATGAGACGAAGCCCCAGCCCATGACATATATGTTATGAAAAATAACTAAAACCAAATTTTGTAGAGAACGATTTGATGTATATATATATATATATGAACATTTTATATCTATATGCATTATTCGACAGTAGTTCAAGAAAATCATAGGAAGGCACCAATCACGGCGGAGGGGAGAGAGGTAGTCTTAAAACACTGGAAACAGTTTCGGAGGGGAAAATTCATATTTTATGAAAAAGAAAAAAAAAGAGGAAGAATGGTTAACCCGTTTTACTTTCTATCATCCTTTCTGAGCACAAAAACACATTTTGCGCTTAATTTCTTTATCTAGCAATAGTTAATGAGTGGTTATTGCATCACGCACAACACCATTCGAACGTTCACTCCTCTAAATATTCAAAGGAAATAATTTTAATAGAAGAATTACTTTTTTCAAAAAATGTTTCTGAGTCCAGAACAAAAGCAACATGTCTGTTTGCGAAGGTGCACCCTCATGTAAATCCCATTTAAGGCCCGCGGGCCACAAATTAAGGCCCTGACCCGTGTTAACGATGTCTAGGAGAAACTAAGCTGGAAGCACATTTCTATATATCTTGTCAAAACAGGTTATGTAACTTAAACATCGCAGAAATCATAACAGGTCTGTAAAATTTGTTTTCCCCCAACAGATTGCATTCAATTTACTTTTTATTAATCAGTTCAATTCTAAAAATAATTATTTTTATTACTACTAATAAATCAAAATTTATGACTAATAATACTAAGGAAGACAAACTCAGCACATTTTTCGTCTAACCAGAAACTACAGAAAAGGAACACTCCAAAAAGTCAGCACTCAAATATAGTATACAGAGCACATTTTGACGAAAAATCTGTGTGGATAATCTATACATAGTATAAAATAAAGTCCCCGGTAGGGTTCTGTCTGTTTGTTCGGGCTAATCTCGAGAATCGCTGGATGGATTTTGATGCGGTTTTCACTATTCCATAGATCATTTGTCGAGGAAGGTTTTCTTGTATGGAACATTAATCTATGACAAAAGGGATCCGAGCAGTAACGATTTTAGTGACAAGTCAAAGAAAAACCACCGCTTGCATTCTTTCGTGGCTTCTACTGCCTGAATAACGATGCGCGGCTACCGGTTTACGAAAGATTTTTTGCTCACTAGGAAAAAGACGCGAGGCGCATGCGCGGCGGCCAGTCTGACAGCATGCAAGGCCACAGCCTAAATGCGTAGTTACATCGGACTCTGAAAGAATTGTTTTATTGGCGCTCGCACAGACTAAATGCATAGTTGTTTTCGTCCACACGTATGCATCTCTTCGAGTAGCTCTTTAATTAACATTTAAATATTGTATTAACATTATGCCGAGAAGAAAATCAAATATAGGTCGCAGTACATCGGATTCCAAAAGAATTTGTTTATCCCGTCATAATGAAACTTTCCAAGAAACAGAATCTCGATTGGCAAATGACAGATAAATAATGGTTTTACAAAGAGATAAACAGTCGCCTGTTGAACGCAATAATCGTCTCTTTAGATTCGCCGTAAATTCTAAATTGCTACCGTGCTAAGCCGAGCCGGGTCGCTAGTCTTTTCTTCTCTTCTATCTATATATAAAACAGACTGTGTGTGTGTTTGTCGGTCAGATTTCACATAGAATTAGGCGACTTAGAGCGACGAAATTTGTTATGAAGGTACCTGTAGACATCTTCTGGTGCACCTCGAAGCGATTTTTTTTTATTTGAATTTGATTTTTAGTTATTTAATGTTACACGTTTCTACCCGATCTGAGTGTGTCTTTCCGCTTTGTTGACATCAACCTGATCACACCGAACGTTAAGGCGTGCAGAAAAGTAGTTCACCATAAATTTTAGGCGTTTCTTTTTCAGAATTCCGTTACGACTATTTTCATCCGTAAATACATTTATGACGCCCTTTTTTGTAAGCGTTGTTTGCCGATTGTATTATGACCTTGAGGACGGAGAAGAAAAAAAAGAAAATAGAACGTAGTTTTTCAATCTGCTTATTAATTCAAAAGTGTCATACGTCAGAAGGTCATCATGCTGTGACGACGTTGTGAGCTAGAAAATAGAACGTTGTTTTACCGTATTCTAAAAGAAATGGCTCAAATTTATCGTGAACTACTTATCTTCGCGTTGGGTGTGATCAGGTTGCATGTAAAGAAAGCGGTAAAAAAAGTGGAAAGGCACGTGTTTTTTGTTAAGCGTTGTTTGCAAATTGTATTATGACCTTGAGAACGGAGAAAAAAAAAGAAAATAGAACGTTGTTTTTTAATATCCGTTATTAATTCAAAAGTGTCATACGTCAGAAGGTCATCATACTATGCCTCAACCTCCCAGAAAGAAACAATGTGTAAGAAGAACACAAAGAATAGATAGAGAAAATCAAAGAAGCAGAAGAGAACAATAAACAGCAGAATAACGAGAAAGAAGGCTGGAACAAGTTAGGATTTCCAGAGCACAATCAAGGGCACAGGAATCATACCAGCAGCGGGAAAGAAGACTGGAACACAATAGGACTTCTACGGAGCTATCGAGGGCACAGGAAACACTCCAGCAACGAGACACACGACTTCAGCATAATCGACTCACTACAGCTAATGCTCGGTTGAACATCTGGAGAGAAAAAGAAAATGCAGCATTCGTCTACGACCCGTTCGTGGATTACGCCTATGATCCATCATGTGTCATTGGATCAATGTCATTAACGTGTCAATACTGTGCAGCCATGAAATGGAAAGGTGAAGCCCCAGGTATGTGTTGTAATGGTGGGAAGGTTCAGTTACCATTATTGCAGGATCCTCCGGAGATATTACGTATGTTTTTGACTGACAACTCATCAGATGCAAAACATTTTCAAAACAACTTACGCCGTTATAATTCCTGTTTTCAGATGATATCATTTGGAACAACTAAAAAATTTAGACAGTCTGGTTACATGTCCACGTTTAAGGTACAAGGACAAGTGTATCATAGAATCGGTAGTTCACATCATTTACCCAATGAACAGCCAAAATGTTTGCAGATCTATTTTGTACGCGATGATACACAGCAAGCCGACCAACTTTGCAGGAATGTGCCGTAAACAAGACAAGAAATAGTATTGAAGCTGCAAGAAATGCTTCATCGAGAAAATGCTTATGTCAAGAGCTTTAAAACGGCGCTAGAAAAGATTACTCCTTAATTAAAATTGGTTATTTTAGCGGACAGAACTCCATCAAGTGAACACGAGGGACGATTCAATGCACCAACGACATCAGAAGTTGCAGCAATCACGTTGGGAGAACAACATGGAACGAGAGACATAGTCTTAGGATTGAAAAACAGCACCATCAAGAGAATTGCCGATACTCACAGGCCCTATGATGCTCTACAGTATTCATTAATGTTTTGGCAAAGAGAAGATGGATACCATTTCCAACTGTTTCAAACAAACACATCTACTGGAATATTGTCATCTAAGAAGATATCTGCTACGGATTTTTATGCCTTTAGGATTATGGTACGTTCTTCAAGTTTCAACATCATACTGCGAAGCAAACACCTTTTCCACCAATTTATTGTGGATATGCATGCCAAAATTGAAACTGAAAGGCTGAGGTACATTCAAATTAATCAAATGGCACTGAGAGTGGAACAATATGTTCATCTCAGAGACGCTGTCAACAATGATGGAAATGTTGCTGACATTGGTCGGTTGGTCATCTTGCAATCCAGCTTCAATGGAAGTCCTAGGTATATGCATTAACGTACTCAAGATGCTATGAGTTATGTGCGGATGTATGGTCGACCTGATATCTTCATTACTTTCACATGTAATCCAGCTTGGGATGAAATCAAGAATGAACTGTTTCCTGGGCAAAAACCACAAGATCGTCACGATTTGTTGGCCAGAGTCTTCCATGAAAAGCACAAGGCACTCATCAATCTCATACGCAAGGCCAAGATTTTTGGCAGTGTACAATGTTACATTTCTACAATAGAGTGGCAGAAGGGAGGACTTCCTCATTCCCACATTCTGGTGAGGCTTAAAAATAGGATATACGAGAGAGTTGATGATTTCATCAGTGCCGAAATACCAAGTCCAGAAAAAGACCCAAATTTGTTTCGTTATATAACAACGCAGATGGTACATGGTCCCTGTGGAAACATTAATCCGAATTCTCCATGCATGAAGGATGGAAAATGTACCAAAAGATACCCACGTGGTTTTTTGAAAGAAACACAAACAGGGCAAGATGGATACTCACTTTATCGTCGGAGAAGTTCAGAAGACGGGAGAATTGTAGCAAACATCCTTATTCGAGGTTCTGAGGTGTTAGTAGACAATAGATGGATTGTTCCATATTGCCCTCTGTTATCAAAAGTCCTCAATGCTCATATAAATATAGAGTATTGAAATTCAATCAAATCAATAAAGTATGTATGCAAATATGTAAACAAAAGATCTGACATGACTGTGCTTGATCTGACCACTTCTACTTCTGAAAGTGATGTGAATGAAGTTCGTCGATATGAAATGGGAAAATACATCAGCAGCAATGAAGCTGTCTGGATAATACTAAACTTTCAAATTCATGAACGTTACCGCACAGTGATTCAATTGAGCATCCACCTTGATAATGGACAGAGAGTTTACTTCACCACAGATAATGCAATTGAACGAGCCCATGTTCCTGAAGGAACGACATTGACATCTATCTTCCGACTCTGTGTTGAAAATGAATTTGTCCGGACCTATTGTATCAAGAAGTCCCAAAATACTACACGTGGAACAGTGGAAATAAGAAATGGAACCGACGTAAAATGGGATTAAATGTACCTCACGACCCAGGAATCGGGTCCAGTGATGCACTCGGTCGAGTGAATACTGTCCATCGAAACAACTCGGAATGCTTACATCTCAGACTGCTCGTACGTGGCCCAAAATTATTTCAAGAACTGAGAATAGTTGAAGGACGGGTGTGTCAAACTTACAAAGAAGCTTGCCAGATTAGAGGACTTTTGGAAAATGATGAACGCTGGAATGCAACTTTAGAAGAAGCAGCTCTCTCTCGATCACCAACAATGCTTCGAAATCTCTTTGCTGTTATGTTGCAGACATGCGCAATGTCAAATCCTCATCAATTATGGATTAATCAAAAGGAGAACATGTCTGAAGACATGCTGCATCAAACACGAGTTCAAGAACAGAATATGGAACTAAACTACAATGGCATCATCCTGAATAGAACTCTAATCATAATTGAGCACAAGATTAAAACCTTAGGTGGATCAGACTTAAAATCTTTTGGATTACCTCAACCGACTTGAAACCATGTTTCAGCATTTTCCAATGAAACACTAGAAGAAATTAGTTACCACACGGAAGAGCTTTAAAAATATTTAGGGGAAAATGAAAATAAAATGATCCCTGATCAAAAGGCAGCATTTGACAAGTTACAAGTGCAGTTTTCAAGAGATCTGGTGGCATATTTTTTCTGGACGCACCAGGTGGTACTGGAAAAACCTTTCTAAACAATCTTATTTTAGCTAAAGTACGACAAAGAAGCGAGATTGCTCTGGCTGCTGCTTCATCTGGAATTACTGCTACACTACTACCACGAGGAAGGACAGCTTACTCGCCTTTCAAGTTGCCTCTAAGTTTGGCAAACACAGAAACGCCAACATGTAGCATTTCTAGGGATTCAGGAAAGGCAAAGGTTCTACAAGATTGTAAGCTAATCGTCTCGGATGAGTGTACTATGTCGCCCAAAGCTGCATTTGAAGCCCTCGATGTCACTTTACAAGACCTCAGACATAACAACAAAAGAATGGGAGGGATTACTCTGGTGTTAGCTGGCGACTTTCGACAAACACTGCCAGTCATTCCACGTGGAACGAGAGCTGATGAAATGCAATCATGCTTAAAATCTTCATATATTTAGAATGAAATACAAAGCCTTTACCTCAAAACTAACATGCGAGTTCATATTACTGGCGATACTTCTGCACAGGGGTTTGCCGACAAACTACTGTAACTAAGAAACGGATATATGACACCTGATAAGGAAGATGGATGTATATCAATGGCAGATGTTGGAAAAATTGTTAAAACACATCAAGATTTGTTAGACGCAGTGTTTCCGAACATTGGAAAGCGCTTTAACAATCATGACTGGCTGTGCCAATTAGCCATCTTTGCACCGAAAACGACAGTGTTAGAGTCACCAATAATCAGCTTTAACTCACTTGCCCAGCATTTTTCAAATTTACAAGTCTGTTGATACCGTTTGTAATACAGACGATGCAGTCAACTACCCAACCGAGTTTCTTAACTCTTTGGAGCCACGTGGAGTACCTTCATATATTTTAGAGTTGAAGATTGGTACACCTATTATGCTTCTGAGAAATTTAGATCCGCCTTCACTTTGCAACGGCACGAGATGATCTGTCAAGAAACTAATAAAGAATGTTATTTAAGCTACTATAATGACTAGACATGCAGCAGGCAAAACCGTTTTTATTTCAAGGATCCCAATCGTTCTATCTCATGACCCGTTTTAATTTAAACATCTTCAATTCCCAATTCGTTTGAATTTCGCCATGAGCATCAATAAGGCACAAGGGTAGTCTCTAAAAGTTGTTGGACTAGATCTACAAAGTCCATGTTTTTCCGATGGTCAACTGTACGTTGTTTTTTCCAAAGTCGGAAATGGGGAAAATCTTTACAACTTTGCTCCGAAAAAAGGACTGTTAATATTATTTATCCCGAGGCTCTGCAACAATAAGGTACTTTTCATATCAATCAATTTCATTGCATAATCCTTCTAACTTTTTGAATTATTTACATTGGACGTGACAACTACTAATTAACTCAAATACATTTTTTATCCTAATATTCTATTCCGGGAAGTTGTACTACAAAGTTGTATAAATCTTGATTTACCAGTCTTAATTTAATTGCCGATATAGCTTTTACTTTATACTATCACTAGCCCGTCAACGACGGGTACAACAGGCTAGTACACTATAAAAACAGGCGTGCTCTCACTGACTGAGGTGAACTGTATTGCCACCTCAGTAGCTGCTTTGCCAAGCTGTTATCTGACCGCTCCCATTAGACAAAATCCCTACCTTCCTCCAATAGAAACACAGTCGCCAGTCGATTTTAAGCGGCGTTCGGGTTTCGCCTCAAAATCCGTAGAAGTCTGGAGAACCGGACTTTCGACATCTCCGGGCCGTCTCCTGTCTGTTGTAAAAGAGACGGCTCAGATGATCGCCTCTCTAGGCGCTCAACATATGCTCGTTCGAACCTCTTTGCAAAAATAGTATTTAAACTTTATAAATTTAAGACTCGCAAATTCAGGATTCATTCTCTGGTTGAAGCTTTTTTTTTTTAACAAAATTTGGAATAACAATGAGAATTTCAGAGTTTCATTTGGCATGCAAAATTAAAGGCGTATTGTATCTAACATATGTAAAAACTTTCTTCATGGGCGAAACATTTCTGGTCAGGCGGCGCTTCACTTCCTCATCTGGCGAGTCGCCCATGATCATTACTCGAAATGTATTTCTGCCTTCCTCTTCCTTTATTTCGGGCGTGCTAATTCCCTTTTTCATAGCAGCATTGCGTATCTACGTCCTCAGCTGTGATTTGTTTTGGCGCCAAAAAAAAAAAAAAAATTATACCCAGACGAAAAACATTGATATCTAAAACGAAGAAAAATCTTTTACTTAAATGTAAGGAATATCAACTGCATTTTGGCAAAATGTCACCTTTGGTTCCAGAACTATCCGCCGAAATTTTATTTCATGCTTTTTCATGTTCACCCTTATGAGTAAGAACCATGACATAGAAATTTACATTGAAGGAACCATTCATCATATTTCTTTTTCACTTCCTTCCTTGAATTATTGTAGCACTTTAGTGTCCGCGACATATACTTCTATATGTAAGAAAATTTAGGTAAGAAGGTCTCTGGAAATATCGAGGTGATCAGTAGTACCATGCTAAACTTAACACCAAAAACATTAATATCAATTTATCATACACTATTTCAAACACATACTAATTATTATATTTTTACCTGGGGACAAACTGCACAACATAACATCAATATCAAACAAAAACTTCGCTCTTCCCACGTTTGTAATTGAGTCACGGAAAAATTCTCATTGGCCACCACAGGGAGTCGAACCCAGGGTCTTCCAGTTACGCGCCGGATATGCTTCCGCTACACCAGAGCGGCCTCGAATTCCTCCAGACTCACACACGCTAATTGCCAAGCCAATTTGGCAGGTTGCTTCTTGGAGCCCCGCACAATGCTGGGCATTCACCAAAGATGGTAAGCAGCAACTGAAGAAATAATTAGAAGGCGAATGAATAATTAATAAGAGCGAAGTTCTTTGTTTGATGTTCCTGGTCCACGTTAAATGTCTGTATTAATTATTCATTCGCCTTCTAATTATTTCTTCAGTTGCTGCTTACCATCTTTGGTGAATCTCCAGCATTGTGCAGGGCTCCAAGGAGCAACCTGTCAAATTGGCTTGGCAGTTAGCGCGTGTGAGTCTGGAGGAATTCGAGGCCGCTGTGGTGTAGCGGAAGCATATCCGGCGCGTAACTGGAAGACCCTGGGTTCGACTCCCGGTGGTGGCCAATGAGAATTTTTCCGTGACTCAATTATAAACTTGGAAAGAGCGAAGTTCTTTGTTTGATGTTCCTGGTCCACGTTAAATGTCTGTATTAATAATATCAATAAACAACAAATACTGCAAAATAGATTTATAAGACTAATAGAACTTAAAACATTAAATAATTTTCAACCAATCTCATTTATTCGGTCAAAAGTGAACCCCAATATATATAATATTTTAACCGTAAATCAATTTATATGAATTTAACCTGAGAAATATATTGTATAAAATAATAAAAAATTGTTTTGCATAATGATATCATAACACTAAATATACATACTCATTACCACAATACTAGGAATAGATCGAGGTTAATTCCAATGTTCCCACAAATCGAGAAACTTAAAATGAATATAAATTACAGTGGTCCAAAATTTTGGAACTCATTGCTCCGAGAACTAAAATCTGTTAATAATTTTAACTTATTTAAAAGAAAATTAAAAGCACATCTTATAAAATAATTAGTAAACAATAGTCAATTTGATTGAATGGATGATGATACTGGGTAGTGACCATAAGCTGTTATATTGAATACGCTACACTACGGTATGCATAATGTTACATGGGAAACAGGATACAATAAAGGATGATAACTATAATATAAAATGAAAGGATAAGGTATAGTTGTCAAGACTAATTAAAAAGAGTAAAACTGAAGAAATATGGGCAGATGTGATTATAGAGTGAGCTGCAAACGATTTTTGTTGTTCAGTTTTATATGTACTAGTTACTATAGAGTGAGTTACAAACGATATTTGTTGTTAATTTTATTATAATGAAGTGTACTAATGATGGAACATATTGATAAATGTTTTGGTTGTGAGCTAGTTCCTGTTTTGTTCACATACTAACTTGCTATATACGTGTTGGCTTATCTCTTTGTTATTTTTTATTTTCTATTAAGCTTCATGTTTTTCGATATTCTAGAGAGAGGAGGGCTATGTCAGGCTTTACCACCTTACGGCTTTTCCGCTCCTTTTCCTAGTTGCTGCAGTACATACACTATATTGGCAAAAGTCACCGGACACTTAGAAGAGAAACACAACATAGCATTTATTGACATACATTAGTACGGTGTCGGTCCACCTTTGGCCTTAATGCATGCAATCACCCTTCGAGACATGCTTTCGACAAGGTTTTGGAACACAGCGATAGGTACGCGCTTCCATTCAGTACACAATGCTGCCGCTAACTGCTGCTTAGTAGAAGGCCTTGGTTCCAAACTTCTTATGGGGCGCTCTAATTCATCCCATAAGTGCTCTATTGGATTAAGATCAGGGCTCTGTGCTGGCCACTCCATACACGATACGGAGTTATCGTCAAACCACGCCGTAACAGTCCTTGCTTTATGGATCGGTACATTATTCTGCTGGTACTAACAAATCTTAGTTCCATAGTATTGCCACAGAGTTGGTAGGGCATAGTTGTCTATAATATCGAGGTAGACGGGCTGGTTAACAGGATTCTCCACGATAATACCAACGAGCCGGGACCGTACCACTAAAAACACCTACGCACGAGTACACTGCCAGCTTCAAACTTGACCGTAGGAACAGTACACTGTGGTAAATAGCGTTCCCCCGGATGCCGCCATACCCAAACACGGCCATCAGACTGACGGATCGTGTATCTGGATTCATCAGTCCATAGGACCCGTTTCCATTGATCTACGGTCCACGAAAAATGTTCTTTACACTATGCTAAACGACGAGTAACATTCCGAGTGGAGATGAAAGGCTTACGAGCAGCCGCACGACCACGGTAACCCATGGAATGAAGTTCTCTGCGAATGGTACGTGTACATGCCAAGGTTCCAGCATTTTTACTCACCTGTGCACTAAGGTCTTGTGCAGTACTCCGTCGATTAGCTGTAACGACTCTCCTGAGGCTTCAACCTCCTCTATCACTGATTTTCTTTGGTCTGCTGGTACGTTTTGGTGCTTCAGGCACGCCATGTGTCTTCCACCTAATCAGTACATCCAAAACAGTTGACTTGGATATGTTTAAACACCTCTCGGATTCTCTTATGGACAAATCACTAATATAACACCCAAAAATATTTCCTTTCTCAAAGTCAGTTCTCTCCCGCAGCCACATTTTCACTCAGCCTCACAGTGCGATATGATAACGGTCAGCGGCAGGCTTGATTTTGTACCATTTGCAGCTGTGCAGCGCATTGTAACAACGCAGCGGACCCGTTAATTTGCTTTTGTGGGGTGTCCGGTGACTTTTGTCAATATAGTGTATATTGTTTATAGATAAAGCATTGTGTGTAAGACAATGTGACAACTGACGGAATAAATAAATGAAATGAAATGAAATCTAACTTTCCCTTTGAGCTTTTTTTCCTGTACAAGTTGTGTTATATTTTTCGGTTACTTTCTTGATTTCTGAACATCACGTCCTGAACCTCCAGTTTATTTGTTACGTCTTATAAATCTGACAGTTAGCAAAGAAAAAGGTCACGACACGGAAGTGTTAAAAGCGACTGTAACAAACGTACATGGTATTTTGGTGGATGATTGCGGATTCTTGACTTTTGCAAAATAAGCTACGTTAATCAACCTAGCGAGCTATGGTTGACAAGTTTGCGCTGCCAATTTTATTATCTTTCGTAATTAACGCTTTATTCTATTGCTGTGGAAGTCATGTTTGACTAATCAGCATACACTTTCAATAGCTGTGTCTTCAATGGAATGTACTTAATATAGAGGGTTGCGTGTTGTAAAGAATACACGTAAGTGTTGTTACTGTTTCATTCATTGATCTCTGCGTTAAATTCTCTTGTGATTTAATCACTGAATAAGGTCAAAGCACAGACATGTACGACCTTAGATCTTACATATTTTTCATCCCCATATTTCAACAATAAATAACGCATGGTTTCAATAATAAACAGAGCTCTTGTGAGGTCATATCTATCTACGAAGTTTTCTGACTATGCATTCTTGATAACTTTTCTGCTAATGGACTTGTGTAGAAAAAGATAAATGGATAAAACTCACTTCCGTTCTGCTGTTGCTGTTGCCTTTTGCGTAATAATATTTATGCAATTCTATTCAAGTTGCAATTTGC
The DNA here is from genome assembly GCA_039090855.1 of Macrothele yani. Classification (NCBI taxonomy): domain Eukaryota; kingdom Metazoa; phylum Arthropoda; class Arachnida; order Araneae; family Macrothelidae; genus Macrothele; species Macrothele yani. The sequence continues at coordinate 6,126,808 of CM077030.1, read as the reverse complement.
TAGAAGAAATAATAAAGTAGGATTAAAATGACCATACGAAAGACAATATTCAAGTACAGTTCGTGCTCAGCACTTTTGTTTTAGAAGAACTGGAGCACAATACAAATGAATTTGCAGGTGGTTAATTTTGTCATCTGCCGCAGTCACAATAATTAGTTTAGGCATGCAAGAAGGCGTAAATGCATAAAAATGAGCTCAAATCGTTTCGAAGATACAGTGGCCCTTTTGAAAGCGTCTTACTATTACGCCTCAGAGTAAAGTACATTTAAAGAAAAAACATCCGGACGCACATGTGCATCACAAATATGAATTTGACAATCAACTCGACAATGTGCTGCTCAATTTTAGGCTGGTATAAGACGTTTGCCTTTCCCAGTAAGTTTTAACTAACAGCGGTAAGCCACAGACTGAATAATTCGTAATTCTTCCAAAAGACTGCTAATAACACTGTTCAACACATTTTGAGAATTATTCTTTTTCTCATGGTTTAACTAGTGTTTCTTGTGGCTTTTGGTATTCAGTTGCGAGTTGTTTTTAAAAACATTCTCGCACCCATCGATTTTAAGAATTTATAATTAAAACTTTTATCGTTCCTTTTGTGAAACCCGTAAAATATAGTGCATTTTACACACATTACATCAATAAAAACAATACTTCTTTAATATCATGATGATGTGAAATGTTATATTTGCGTAACCTTTTGTATGTCATATATATTTTTTCTTGTTGAGTTGTGCTCACCTGGAAGAAATGCCGATAGTAAGTGTGCCGTCAATGGCCCTGACTATTTTTTTATGTTTGTGGAGAGCTGACTTTGAAGATTCTGGAAAAAATATAACTCCTTTAATTATGAACCTTTGTGCTGTATTTTTGATGCAAAATAAGGGACCGAGACAACACTTTGGAATCCCATGTTTGCTACACAAGATGCTGACTGGCAAAGACAGCAGTGTCATACACGTGAATCTTTGAACATGGACGAAAGGTAGGAAATATCTTTCCAATTTGCAGTTCTCATCGTTTGGCGAAACATGGAGATGATGGAAGTTATTGAAATTTTGTATTACTAAAATCTGATGATTTAATATCTCCATTCCTGGACAACAAAATGTTGATTAAAAAATGTATCTACCTTCTCCTCGCAGCTCGATCTGATGAAGAACTTCGTGAAAGCCATGGATATAGAAGAAGAAGGCTTCATACACCCCAAAGATAACTTTCTTCAATCAGTCATGCTAAAATAAATGAGATAATATTTGTGTTCCTTCGGATAAAGCAAGTCATGGACGATAAAGTATTCAGTGTGTGCTGAATCCAGCAAAAGAAAGAGCTTGGGATGCCTTTAGAAATGTGGTTCGAAACTTTATCGGTAATTACCGAGGTACGAGCTACGCAAAACTGGCTGGTAAATTTCTGGATAGAAACAAGCGTTTAGGATGCTGCTATTTATTTATTTTTGCATCTCAATCTGGTTTCTTCCTACCACACCTTCTCAAGATTTTCATTGAGCACAGATACATTTTTCACCGGGATATCAGTACTATGGAAACCGAGTACTAAGGGAAACAGAACCTAAACTTGCTTTTTACTGCTGAACACATATCAAAGAAGCTAAAGTTGTAGCATACAAAAGGAAGTCTTTAGACGAAGCGATCGTACTGTAAAACCAAGAAAGACGACACCGAATTTTCGGTTGTAATGAGCGCGTCTTTTGAATTCTTTCCAATGCGTATCAAATTAATCAGTGTTACTCTTTATTAATGAAACTGGTTGAAAAATAATCCAGCAGGATTTCTACGAATGATAAAACATCCAGAAATAGGAACAGATACTTACTTCCACCAGCGGCTAAAAAGTATATTATCAAAAGTAACAAATAGTGCAAAAAAGGTTTCTCACAGCAATGGAAGAAAATATCAGAGACAAAGAGATTTCAAATCGAACAGTTGAAAGAAGAAATTTAGAAGGAAACATGTTAGATAACTCTACGCCCCCTAGCGGAATAATTCTGCACAGCTGAAAAGTTGAAAATATGTGAAAAGGTTTCTTCATAGCATGACGAGCTATGCTAAGGAAAAATATTTTTTTCAAATACGCCTCGCGGAAGTAGAGATAGCGAGAAAGGTTTTGACCTTTCCTCACCCTAGCGAGAAAGTTGTGCATTATTTAAAGAGGATAAAGTTTCCCACTTTTATTGTAACGAATGGCATACAGTAACAATAGAAATTTCTCGATAGGGTTTTTTAGAAGCGGAGATACAGCTGTAAGCAAAAATATACAAGCACTAACTACCAATAGAATTGTGAACTAAAAAACTGTGCAAGGAAAAGCCTTAAGCGTTCCACTGTGGCTCAGTGGTTTAAGCAATGGCTTTAGATCATTCTTCCGAGATGGGTCCGGGTTCGAATCCCGGACCCATCTCGGAAGAATGGTTCGAATCCCGGACCCGGTGAGGCATGGATGTTAAGTTTATCTTACGGCACTGGCGGTCTCTCTCTCTCTCTCTCTCTTCCCTTTAGTCAGTGGCCCTAAATTAGGGACGAGCGATTGCTCATAGCCCATATTAAGTTGCTCACGGTGGCCGTTAAATCTTCAATAAAAAAAAGTGTTCCACAAAGTAAATGGTATAAAGTGTTAAAAGAATTTTTAAATCGGTCATTTAGAAGCAGATGCATCGAAATAAACAGATTAAACATTTGCGCCCCTAGCGGGAAAATTGTGCATTATTTTGGAAAGGAAATATACACAAATATTTTAATAGTGAATTGTATCTGGCCGAAAAAGAACTTTTTAATCGGGTTTTTCGTCCCATAGATATTGCTGGATATACTGTAAACGGAAAGGGGAACTTACGCCCTCTAGTGACACACTTGTGGGTTAAGAAAAATTTGAAATTATATTCAGAACATTTTGCTCCGGAGACGCTTTCCAATAACAAAAATAACTTTTCAAATCGGACTCTTAGAAGCAGAGGTATCGACAAAAATGAGACATACATGTAGCGTCTGGCGGGAAAATGATGCACTATTTTATGCATAATGTGTTCTCAAAACACTTTACGAGATGAGCAGTATCGGTCCACGAAAGAATGCTTTCAATCGGGCTTTTCAGAAGCCCAGAGTTTACTGCGAATGCATCAGAAACAGAAGTAAACCCTTAAACCTCCTGGTGGACGAACTATTCTCTACCAAAAATTAGAAATTATATGTAAAACATTTCCCACCATAAGCTGTATCCGATGCAGGAACATTTTTGGCATCGGACTTCTAGAAGCACAGATATACGGCAAATCCCAGCTCCCTAGCGGAAAATATATACATTACTTAAAAAAAAAAAAGTATACCCAAAATAATCTTCGTTATAAATTGGAAAGAAGGAGGAAATTTTTCAATCGTTATTTAGAAGCAAAATATGGAATAAAATATATTTTGAATTGAGTTGCATCTTTGTTTACGCCCTGTAGTGATGAAGTTATGCATCGGCATTAACCTGGAAGCAAATATTATTGTTCTCACATTTGAGGCTTTCCAATGCGAAAGGAATTTTTCAAATCGGACAAATAGCTTCAGAGACACACAGACGGACGGACAAATTGATACTACGAGTGTAAATGCACGTACTTGTTTTACAAAAGACGCGCTAAAGATATATATTTTCTCGTATATTTTACGAAGTTTGTATTTTTGTTTTAACAAAATTGCAATTCTCTCAAAATCCGGGAGATATAGAAATATTTAGAGCCCATTTGTGTATTGTACGTTATAGTCAGCACTTAGGGTATCAGAAACTGAAACTTTGTAAATCAGGGTAATTTTAGTCGCCGATTTAAGACCTGCTGGTCAGTTTCTTACTCAACGTATCATTACATATTATAAATTTCCCACAGTGTTTCAGACGGATACTCTGCTCTAATCAAATCGTCATTGCATCCATCTCCATGACGCGTAAAAAGATATCTGTGAACAATTTGACTTAATCACGAAGTTAATGAGTAACGTCATGAGAATATGAATAACATTACGGAAAGGACGATGCCGAGAGATTCTGAAGTTAACTTCATACTATAATGTTCACATCTGAGTTCCCGGTTCCTTTTAACACCTAGGCTGAATGTTTCGTTTCTTTAAAAATAGCACATGCACAAACGCAATGTCAAATATACATCAGCTAATTTTGGAGTTATGACAAAAGCACTTAATAGATCAATATTACGATTATACTTTGCGAAACTGAAGCCATACTTGTGTTTACCTTATCCGAATTTTTTTTTCTTCTTCTTCGCAGCCTATTAACACCAACGGCAGGGAACAGACTTCCCTCAGTCTTTTCCAACTTCCTCGATCCTTAGCCTCAGTCCACCATGTAGCACCTCTAAATTTCTGAAGGTAATCTCTCCATCTTGTTCTCTGGCGCCCTCTTCGTCTCTTTCCATCTCTCGGTTGCCATTCTGTTCTTAATCGTGTCCATCTTTCAGTCTTCCGAAATGTCCAGCCCATCTCCACTTTGATTCTTTTATTATTTTATAATATCTATTATTCTTGTTCTTTCTCTTATAAGTTCATTTCTAACTCTGTCTCTCCTTGTTATTCCCAACATTCTTCTCTCCAACGTTCTTACCGATGCTCTTATTTTTTCACATTGTCGTTTTGTGATACTCCACGTTTCACTTCCATAAGTAAATACGGTACTAATGCATGCATTGAAGATTTTTATTTTTAAACACAATGGATCAAATAGTCTAGAAGTATCCAAAAGGTTCTATTACCTTGAATAATTCCGGATTATCTTATCCGAATTATCGAATTTTAACTGTTTTTAGCTTGAATTTTAATTTTAATTAATTAGTTAGTAATTCGCTAATGTACTTGAATTTTTGTTTTGTGCATAATTACACTTTGAAAAACAGATAAACAAACTGCCAGGGATAAGAATCAGTACCAGAGAACCGCGTTATGTTATTTCCACTAATTTATTCCTTTAATCACTAACACGACAAATCCAGTGATACATCGTTACTTCACAGAATTCAACCCAATGAAAGCAATAATCGGTAATATATAACTCAACATGCTTTAGGTTTTACAATTTCGACATTTAGCAGTCGACTCGTAATCTTTACAACTCCACGTACTTAGATTTCGATAACTCCACATTCTGCTTTTAGCACTATCTGCTTAATCAATATCGACCTCCTGCATTCCGCTATATTCAATATTTTTGTTTTTGTTGCGCTGTGATCCACTGTTAGCGTTGCCAAATGGGAAACGTTCTTCGGGAAAGCAACGTGTCGTCCATTGAGAAAAGGTTTACCCAAGAAGTAACTAAATTACACAGAAACGAAAAATGTAGGTTATTTTTAGAAATATGGGTCACAGTATCTCTGCCCAAAATAAAAATTCAAAGGGCGACACCGGCATGTTATTCCCATCCGTTCATTATACACTTATATCCGTGAACCAGAAAATATCAATGTATTATTTTTTTAAAAGAAGCCGGAATCGTACTTCATTGTTCCTAAAAGGAAAATCAGGTTCACCAATCATGCAGTGTCGACTCGTAGTTTAACAAGTCTCAACCCAAGCGAAATAAGGCTACTCATTTTCTCCTTTCTAGGAAATAATAAGTGAGCATATTTAAAATGGTGAAAATACAGAATCAGTAATTCTGGAGAAATGGAGTAAAACTGTTAAGTTTATTGTTAGTTTTGACAGGCGTCGATAACTAGCATATATGAGGATGGCAGATGAAGCCGGGAACGTATGAAGCACGCAACAAGCGTCGCAGTCTAATGGAAGATTTACCAGAAAATCTGGAAACTCTCCGTGTCTCTCGATAAATTGTGTTTCTTTTGGTAACACGATCAAACCGTTTCGTCCGTGGACGCTTCCTCAGCGTGAGCTTCAGTGCGCAATTAAAGTTTAAGAACACCAGAAGACAGTGAGAGACTTCCTTCGTATTCCGAGATTGAGTGTTGTTTCAGAGTGTTTTATCAGTTCTGTCGTGAAGGTACACGTAGGACTAAATTTATCAGCCCGTAGCTCCGAAAAATCTAATTAAAGCCTCGAAGATCCTCTGGATAAATCGCGTGCCTAATGAACCAGGAGGTTCCTACGGATACCTTTTCAATGGTGGCCGCGCCTGCTGATCAATAACTGAAGAATAGACTTAAGATAAGGATTCCTTATACTTAATTTCGTTAGCACGCGAGAACCCGGGATCTCTGAGGCAACACCTTAAGACGTCTCTTGTCTTTCACCTTGTAAAGTAAATTATCATTGTGAAACAAAGTGTGAAGCTTCTCCTGAATCCTTGCGAATAGGAACTTTATTGATAGGAGCCGATTTTTCAAGAAAAATCCTGCTGCTCTTTCGAAACTGGATAATGCGATTACTTTCGGTTTGTTCAAAAATACTTTCGCGAGGTGCTTCCAAACCATTTTATCACTTATCCTGGCTGGAGAACCTTCGTATACATTCTAACAGTGGTAGTGCCGATACAACGTCATTAATAAACGTTGCGATCATTTGGTGTTTATGGCTTGAAGTTCAAAGGACGGATTCCCATCACGATTTATTGGCCGCGTTTTGAAAATAATATTGCAGGCGTTGGTAAAGTTATCCGCTAATTCGATTGCTTTATCTAAAGGAAGCTTTTCGTATTCCCATTTCAAAAAGAATGAACACTTTCATAATGACACAACTGATTTTTCCTTTGGTTTTTCCGTTATTTTAAAGAAAAGTTTTGAAAATTAGAACTTGGCGTCAGAAATCTTTGTTTTTCTTTCAACAAGAGATTTTCTGTGGTTTGTTCTACTAAAGTGCGTCGCATAAATATAGAGACAGTCGACTTTGCGCCGTGAACGCAATGCAAATATAGCTAGGAAGCTGAAGTGGTACGTAATTAGACACAACCTTACAACAAACGTTTCGATCCGTCGAGATGACCGGTTTGTGTAAAAAGAACACCACAAAGTAAAATAGTGTATTTTTAGGTGTCTCACAAATATGAAGACAACTATGTAAAGTAGCCACATGCAAATAAGATGTACAAATTAGCATGTTGTACGCACGCGCATGGGCCGTAATTCGTTGCAGCCTACAAAACACAGCGGACCTGCCATCAGACATTCATTTGCCGAAATGCTACGCAACAGTCAACTTTCTGGTGAGGAGCTGCAGAAGATTTGGAGACTGAGAGCAAATGGATTGCTTGTAGCGAAAATTTGTAAAGCCATGGGGAGGAGTAGGACAGTCATTTACAAGACTTTATCGAAACGCGGTGCGGTAACTGCCAGAAAACGGTCTGGAACGCCTCGAATAACAACCAAACTAAATGATCGTGCCACCATGCCTTTAGCTTAATCCCAAATGTTATCACTACGTTGAGTTTCTTGGGCTGTTGATGTCACCGTCCCAAAAACACAGCTCATCGACGAATCAAGGAAAGTCGCAGCATTGTGCTAAGTAAAATGCACCGTCTGCCACACCTCACGCGGCGCCACGAGGAAGCAAGATTGTTATGAGCAAGCACCCACATGCACTGGACGGACGAGTGGATAACAACTATTTTCTCCGATGAGAAAAAGTTAAACCTGGACGGCCCTGACGGTTGGAACTGCTATTGGAATGATTTACGAAGCGAGCCACGCACCTTCTTCACCAGACAAAAAGGAGGGAGATCTGTGATGGTCTGGGGAGCTTTTGCGTTCAATGGAACAACGGACATCGCTTTCCTGCAAGGCAGGCAAAACTCCAAAACGTATCAGGACATACTCATCATCCACCTTCTACCGTTTGCCGTAACTCTAGCGGGTGTTGATTATCTGTTACAGCGAGATAATGCCTCTATCCATCGGTCTGCATCAAGGAAAAGCTGATTTAAAACTCATCATGTGACCGTAATGATTGTCCAGTCTGAGCCCTATCGAGAACCGTCCATATCTGAACCCTATCGAGCCAGAGGTGGCGCTACAACGTGATGACTTCTTCCTCTCGTGTAATTGCTTAATCCGAAAAGATTCCGCAACAGCTCTAGAATTCGAATTATTTCCTTTATTATACATGTACATTGTACGTATCAATTTTCATTTCTATTGCATGATTTCTTCTGGGTGCTTTTTTTCTTTTTCTTTTTTGCAAAGTGTGTAAATGGCGTAACACGTTTTTGTAACTTAATAAAATGTCTAAAATAAAATTCACAAAGAGGAAATGCATCTATTCGTATTTGAATGTGCTTCATTTTTTTAGCAAAGTACTCAAAATGGTTCATATCAAAATAAGCAGTAAGCTAAATGAAACAATTGCGTCAAAATTACCATGCATAAAGATAAGGATTGCTTTCAATTAGTTGAAGGCAAGGCATTAATGAAGGAATGGGACTGCGATTAAATGCATTCGCTGGTTGCATGGCAGTTTTCTAAATATAAAACAGATTAGAATAGCTATTACACTGTCTTATTAAAACAAAAATAAGCTGAAAAGGAAAACTAGTTGATGTATTAACATAGCTCCAAATACCTAAAATGAGTTATTTTTCACACTCAACGTAGTTCGTGCCTGGCAATTTAATGTAAATGTCAGGAATTGTTTAATCATATGCCGTGAAGTAAAATTCGCAGATTTCCTAGTGGAATTTCAAAACAAGAGATCTCATCCTATACGTATTTACAAATTACACTATCTGATCAAATGTACCGTCCACAAACTCTTAGAAATCGGAAAGTAATTCATATTGAGTTGGTAAATATTTTACTGCTATCACTGCCTCCATTCTGATGCGAAACGACCGGAAATCTAATGATTTCCGGCCGTTCCTATGGAAACTGGTGTCCATTCTGCCACAACAGCGTTAGTATAGTCCGTATGGTTCGGCCTGGCTCGGTGTCGGCGTTTCAGTTGACACCAAAGGTGTTCCATGGCTTTGAGATCGGTGCTGTGTGCAGCCCAATCAAGTTTTTCCACACCCATCTCATCAAACCATTCCGGCGCGGATATTACTTTGTGGACTGGAGCACTGCCATGCTGATAAGGAAAGGGTATTTACTTAACTGTTGCCATAATGTTGGAATCACAGAATTGTCGAGGATGTCATAATTGTCGAGGATGCAGCAGCTCTTTGATTCCAGGGTATTGAATCTAGTGGGGGTCGCCCTGATCATGAAAAACATCCCTAGAGCATGATGGCTCCTCCTCCAACTTTCAGAGGTGAGCAGGTAGAGTTAATCTGACATTCTATCCTACCTGGCTCGTCCGTCTGACTACCAGATAGTGAAGCGTGATTACCAGATAGTGAAGCGTGATTACCAGATAGTGACTACCAGATAGTGAAGCGTGATTCTTCACTCTAGAGAACGCGTTCTACTGCTCCAGAGTTGAGTGGGTCCTGAGCTTTACCCCACTACAAGGCGTTTAGCATTGATTCTACAGATAATAGGTTTGTGTGCCCAATTCTCAGCCATGAAAACCCATACCCTTCTGCTTCTTGAATAAGTATTATGGTGATGGCGTTGCTATCAGAGGCATTTTGGAACACGACGGTGAGGGTTGTTTCTGAGGACAGTCAATATTGTCGCACCACCGATTTCGACAGTCCAGCTCTGCCATTTTACTTGACCTCCCAGGTCGCGATTGCTCTGTTACTTTTTCCTAGGTTTTGTCGCTTCACAGTAACATGACTCACAGTTGATCGGAACTGCTGCAGCAGGGGATAATTTTCCTGAATTGACTAATTGGTGATTTGGCATCCTATGACCGCACAACGTTAAAATTCACTAAGCTCGGTCGTTTGGGAAATCTCAGGCTTGCCTACGATATTTACCTGAACATGAGAGACCTTTTGTACCTAATATGGACAATAGTTGTGACGTGTATAAGCAGATCCTACTGCTCCAGAGTTGAAAATGGTATCTACGTACTTTCGATCATACAATGAGTGCATCACTTGACCATAATGTACTTACAGCTGAACGAGAAGTAAAATTCATTAGCTGTATGATAATCGATTTCATTTAACAGAGGTCATCAACATTAGCCAATGCTGACGGGTGAGAGGATTTTTTTAAACATCCTGAATATTGCTGGTCCCACTCTTTCCTTTCATTCAAGCAATAGGAATGCACACTATGTGCACAAGTGATTGAACACCAGAAGTTAATAGAAAAACAGTATTGTATTTACATCGGTAGTGGGTAATGTCCTCCATTCGCAGAGGTTACAGCAGCCACCCTTTGAGAGAAGCTGTCCACGATTCGATGGAGTACAGAGAGCGGGATATTCCTCCATTCCGCCTTGAGTACATCGACCAACTCTGTCAATGAAGAAGCTTGTGTTGGTCTAGACATCACCCGTCGTTCAAGTTCATCCCATAGGGGCTCAATGGGTCCGTTAGCTGTGCTGTTCCCTAACCGTTCCCCTTAAAACTACATTTCCTTCTTTTTATCTTAAGTCCCCCTTTCAATCATCTCTCGCGAGGTCGTGAATTCCTCTGCCTGGCGGTCCACCTAAGACCTACCCAGGGACTATCACCTCGTCGTACTTTCTCGTGACCGCTCGCTTCCTAAACCTTGAGACCACTGTCTTTTCGCCTCCTTCCCTTGTCTCCAAGAAATGCCCTTAAGCATATCCTAAAATTCATCGTGAGAAGGAAACACATTGCCCTCGGTAAATCTTAAGTCTCGAAGTAAAATGTGAGGGCTAGAGCATTTGTCGGCACCATTGAAATTGAAACTTGAAAAGCATCAAAAGAGGCGCGATAGAGTTAATCTCCATTCAATATACAAAGTGCAAATACTAAGCATAGACAAAATGTCGTCTTAGTAAATAACTGTGCATCCGGTGTCTAATAGGGAACGACTCTGAGAAATTTCTCTCACGCTTTGTGGAGACAAAGGGAGTGGAGCACGAGATGGAATAAAAGTTGCATTTTAAGATTTTATATGAAATCCTAAAACTCTGTATAAAATCTCTGTAACAAAACAATCGTCGTGTCCGTAGAACTGCCACAACGTTGGAAGCATTAAGTTATCCAGGATATCTCTATACAGCACGGAGTTCATATTTACATGAATAACAAACCAGTGGAGAAACACCGTATAATTTGAAACAGCCCGGTACCATAACTCCACCGCGCTGTTGACTTCAAAAGTAGGAGGTGGTCACAATAATGTGACTCGACTGAGAGCCTGTATCTCAACAGTATATGTGTACTGAAGCTTATGTTTTATATAACTTATGGGGCCGCGGTGGCCAAGTGGTCAACATTTTCGACTGCCACGGAGAAGGCTCGTGGTTGATTCCAGGCAGGTACGAACGCTCGAACCATTAAATAGCCTCTGTGCGTCGGACGCGCACGTTAAGTCACCAGACTCTAAGTACTGGGCCCCCGATTATTACTAAGTGCGAGGGCCGCGGATGCCCTAGTGGGCAACGTTCGTGTCTGCCGCGGAAAGGACCTCAGGTTCGATCCCAGGTAGGTACGAACGATCCACTAAATATCCGCCGTGCGTCGGATGGGCACGTTAAGCCATCGGACCCCGGGTACTGGCACCCCAGTAATAAATAAGGGCGTCTTCCTCCCCTTTCTACTTTGATTCCGTGTCACTTTCCTATCGGGCACTCTAGCCCAAATCTCCTAGTTTTCTATTTCTAAGGGTTGTTTAAGATCTGAGGTCAGACACTATCTTCCTAAAATCCTCTACATATGATTATGATTATCATGATCATAACTAAGGGCGCTTTCCTCCCGCTTCTATCGCGTTTCCGCGTGTCTCTATTGTTGGGCACTCAAGTTCAAATCTCCTAGCTTTCTACTTCTAAGGGTTGTTTAAGACATATGGAGTCAGACTTTCTCTTCCTAGAATGTCTGCATAAAACGCTCTATATAATTTATGGAGGCATGTACGCCTGATGCCAACACAGAAAGTACTGATTTTAATGTCTCAGGAATTTTTGTGTGTTCATGTTGTATGCAGCTGACCCAATGTATTTATCAGAAAGCAAAAGTAAGTTGAAAATTGTGTTGGCCATGAAGAGCTATATATGTATAAAATTCAAACTGAATACAATAAGAGAAAATTCAAAGTCATGGTTTTTAAGCAATGCACTGTAACTACCGAATGCAAGAACAGTATGAATTGTACAGACAGAGTTAGACAAGATGCATATATTCGCGTATTGAAGAAGTATGTTTAATACAGAAGGCAGATTAAGCAAGCGAGTGCATTCTGCTTAGAAAGTAATGATCGCTTTATGAAGATGTCATAAAAGTGATGGGCTCCCGGAAAGTACCTGAATGAATGCGAATGAAAGTGCGATTGTTCCAAATTTTATGAGGAGTGGTGAAGCCTGAGCACTTCTCAAGAGGCACAGGAGTCGTTTGTGTGCTGGAAATATGCGTTATTTACGGGACAGGGTGTTGACTTAAGATTTTTTCTGCTGACGTGCATAACGGATAAATGTTACAGATATGTAATGTGAAGCAAAATGTTGCTTGTATGTTGGAGACAAATATTTAGAGCTTTTTCTGCCATTTTGGAAAAATAGCAGATGAGGTACTACTTAAAGAATTTATTCCGCAAAGTGGTAGGAAATAATGGTAAAGGAAGAAAGAGGAAATAATCGGAAGACTAGATTCAGTGGTCCCTGTAAGAAAAAAAATTAATGAGTATGAAGTACAAAATAGCTTGAGTGAGACGTGTTATTTATGCCATTGAAGCTCGATTTCTTTGCCAAAAACGGCTGTAAATGGCGATGTTTGACACAATATAGTAAGTAAAATGTAAGTCCATCAGTATAAATTTGATTTGAAAAATAATGTTTCTTTGAGGAGCCAATCTATGAATTTCAGAGAGCTGCTTAGTATTACATACACTGAGGTAGGAAATAATCAGGAACACTTACCTAATAACGCGTTGAGGCACCCGCAGACTTCATAATAACCTCGATTCGATGTGGCATGGCTTCAACGAGGTACTAATGTCGTTTTAATTGTGTGCTCAGCTAAGCGGATGTGATGGCTTCGGTCAATTGCTGAGTGTTCGCTGGAAGAGAATCTCTGTTACAAATGGTTTTCCCAATCTTATCCCACAGGTGTTTAATTGGGTCAAGTTCTGGAGACTGTTTAGGGCATTTCAGCACTTTGAAGTCACTGTTGTTCTCCTGGAACCACTGTGTCACGAACTGAGCGTTTGGCATGGCGCATTATTTTGTTGGAAGTAGCATCATGACCATCGGGAAACACCACGCATATGTACGGGTATGAAGACTCCATAGTCATCATTAATATACCTCGAGGCATCCAAATGCTATTGTAGAAATATGAAGGAACCCAATACGTGTCATGAAAACAGACTCCTCATTATTACACCACTTCCATCAACTAGCGCCATTAATGCTAGGTAGCTAGGATTTACCGATTTGTGCTGCTGACGTCAAATTCTGCTTCGTTGTCGGGGTGTATAAACGGAAAATGTGATTTATCGAATCAGGCGATCTCTTTTTAGTCTTTAGTCCCCAAGGGTTCAGTTTTAGTACTGCTGTATCAACTGCAGACGTGTCCTTTTTAGGAGAAATGGTACACAAAGCACATTTCTTGTGTTAAAGACCATTTGCGCGAATGGGCGGAGAAGTATTTATGTATTTAGTATTAAGTATTTATGTATTTAGTATTATGTATTTATGTATTTAGTATTTATTTAAGTATTTATGCTGACATTCTTCTCTCGATACCACTGGTATTGCTCGCTTATTTGATGCAATGAATCTAGCTGTGGAGAACTATCAATAGTCACGACTATCGACAGTTTTCGATAGTCAAAAAATAAACAATCGATAGCATGCTGGCAAAGTTTCTCGGATGAAAAGATGAACTGGATTTGTGGTAGTCAGACTTACTTTCAACGGATTCTGCGGAAAAAAGCAGCTGCATGCTGTCGTTTTAAATGATCCCTATAATTTGACATATTGGCACTGCTCGATGTTTTGTAGTTCTCCCCGTAAAGGTTACATTTTGCGTAGACCTTATTCTTATCAAAAGAAAGGTAATGCTACGCAAACGAAATTTCACGTTTGCCCATTATTCCTACTTACTTTTAAAAAATAATTGTTTCTGCACATGTTAAAACTTCCAATACAAACAACGCTTTTGACTTTGTCTTTTTCTGACTGAAACGTACACTTTCGCTTCGAGCTTGACTTAACGTACAGAACAACAGAATGAAAAATCCGCGTACCCTCACCGTTTACTCTTTTGGTCACAGTCAACTTTAGTTTGGCATTGTCATCATATATCAATATGGCTGGGCTCCATCTTTTCTACACCAGTATAAATGAGGTGAAAGTGAGCTTTCCGATCATTAATGCCATCGCTGGAAGCTGAATAGCTCTTACAGCATTCAAAACGTAAAACACTCAATACGTGAGAAAAACTATCGATGCACTGAGTTGAGTAAAACTATCGACAATATCGATAGTGTCATCGATAGTACCTCCACAAACTGTTAGTTTTACTTTTTTTGCATCACTCATCGTACACCCTAAAAACAGTTGTTCTTGCATAGCCGAGGAGGTTTGCCTTTTCTTAGATTCTTGCATATGTCCACCTAGCGCCCACTGTCACATTACTTCGAAAACGGAAATGTTATGCCTCTTTCAAAGTCGCTTAAATCAGGACAGTTTATCATATTTCCCTTATCTACACTTCGGACAGATATAATTCTGTTGCAGTGAGGTGTTTATAAAGTAGTAGTTGCGTACGTAAGTGAGGATGGAACATGTATAACTCTTATTGGGTGTTCCTAATCATTTGATACTCCAGCGTATGTGTTCAAATAAACTTAACATACAATCACTTTACACGTAAGATTTCTTTTTTAAAAACTGCAAAATATCCTTGAGGTTTTTATAGGAATGAAAATCTGTATTCCATAATAGAGACTCCATACCAAGCTTGAAATTTTATCATCTTTTTATTTCTTAAAAATAAAAAAACAAAACAAAAAAAAACTGCTGAAGTGCATAATATCGAGACAACTGATGTTTTTATTTCTATTTGAAAATCGCTTCACTTCAACTTGATTTAAACAACTGTAAATTGCAGTCCCGTGAAATACGCTCCTGTGAAAAATTCCAGTACTGCACGGGAACTCAGATGTTCACTATCTGCAAAAACAAAGTGTTAGTTTAAGCAGTATGTCTACATTTGTGCAACCATTTTGAATTTGTTGTCGCATTACTCGCTTCCCATTAGCCCGTTTCGTTATTAAAAGCATTAATAAACGCACATAGGTAGGAGAAAGATCGCAGTTAATAATATTTTAAATTTAATGAACTGTTCAGCCGTATTTGTGTTTTTGAAGTTTAGTCTTGATATACACCAATGAGACATTACATTAGGACCCCCTTTAACCCGCAACTATCTGCAAAAACAAAGTGCTAGCGGCCACTCAGCGAGGCATCGATTTGATGAGGTGGCGATAGGTATCCTGGGGTATCTGATACCATAATGTCAACAGCAGCTCCTCCAGTTCCCGTACATTTCGGGTGGAGGGGATTTAGACGATTCTGGTAGTGTGGCGTGGCACTCCTTGACGATTCTGGTAGTGTGGCGTGGCACTCCTTGACGATTCTGGTAGTGTGGCGTGGCCATTATCGTGTTGGTAATGGCCTTTACCAGCAGGAAACACGGTTGCCATGAATAGGTGAACTTGGTCCGCAACGATGTTCAGATACCTGAAAGCTGTCAGGGATTGTGCCGTTGGGATAATGGGGCTTAAAGTGTCCCAAGAACACATCGCCCACAGCATAACACAGCCGCCGCCGGCCTGTTCCGTCCAACAGTGCATCCAGGTGCCGTAGCGTACGTTTCTAAGTGTTGCACCAGGAATCTTGATTCGTCAGACCAGGCCACTTTCTTTTAATCCTCCACCGTCCAATCGTGATTATCTTGGGCCCATTTCATGCGTTGTTGGTGATGACGTGCTGTTAGCATGGGACCCGGACGGGTCTTCGGCTACGCTGTCCCATGCGTAGAAGGCTGCGATAAACTGTGCGCTGTGACGCATTACCCTGATGACCACGGTTGTAGCTGCGGGCGATTTGTCGCACTGTGATCCTGCGGTCACTGTGAACTATGCGCGACAGTCTTCACTCCCCTCAGGCATCAATAAGCTGCGGACGACACACGGCTGGACGATTGTTTGTCGTTTGGTCATCTGTGCACCACGTTTGATACATACTCACTACAGCGGCACGGGGCAAACCACAAGCCGCACTGTTTCCGAGGTCGTAGTTCCGAGGCGCCATGCCACCACTATTTGTCCTTTATTAAACTTCGATAAATCTGCAACTTTTCCCATTCTGACCCCGAACACTCTACTGACCGAAAGTCAGTCCTCGGATTGTATATTCCTGCTATAGTTCTCTGTGAACTTCAGCTGCGCCATCGTTCGATCTCCATTTTTCTAAGATGGGGTGGTCACAATGGAATGGCACATCGATGCATATTTTAGTTAATTTAACTTTTTTTGTGTATCTTAATAAAAAGATAATGTCTATAATGCTTTAAAATAATAAACATTGCAGCCGATTTCGTTTTTTTTCTGCTTTTCACTCAGTTTTTTAAGCATTAGACTAAGTATGTGAAAACATTCTTTAAGAAAGGGAAAAATCCGAAAGAAATTTTCTTTCATTGCTGAAGGCTGTTTTTGCACTCTGAGAAGGAGCAACAGATGCGGGCTAAAAACAGACATCGGAACAATGTGAAAATTACTAAATTAAAGGCCGAACACAAGGAAGAAAATTCTCTGGAAAGTCTTGAAACAGTTGATGGATCCTAATCCAATTAGTTCATTTTTGTAAAAGAGGAAACAAAACTCTCACTTTTTGCAAAAACTCAATACAAAGGAACACTTTATCTTAAACTGAAAGGAAAAGCAAAAATGAAAAACGCGCAGACACTTGAGAAGATAAAACAATTGCTCGAAAAGAAATTATCAAGAGAAGATAAACTACAAATATGCAGACTAAAACAGAACATAAAACAGCGAATTTCAATGGCTTAAGTGATTTTTTGAGAAAACTGGAACTTAAAAAAGACAAGCACGCACGAATGCTTATTTTACGGTGCAATATAATCGGAAGTTTCCGACTTTGATATGCCAAGCTTTGGGACAACTGCTGCATCATTTTTTTGAGAATTTTAACACTCTAGAAAAATTAAAGGACTTTGTATGCCAATTAAAATGCATCAAGAGAAACAAAAAAATGTGCTGAACAAAATCACAGTAATTAAGAAAGGGATATTCATTTTCACTCAATTTGTTTAAATTGTAAATCTAAGGAACTATGCAAAAGAAGCAACTCTCAAGATGCTTACAGACAGACGGAACTGCCATAAAGAGCGTAATGTTGATGTTACCTCATTAGTGCTGATTCAGGGAAAAACTGCCAATATGGTAACAGATAGGCAAAAGAGCTACGATATACAAAAGGGCATCCTGAAAGTAATGACTCGTACCTCATAAGATTTTAATTTATAGCAGCAGAAATGTTAAACATGGTGGCAAAATACTTGGACATATTGTTAATAATGCTAGCCTATTCAAAGTATTGTCCATCACTTCCTGAACAGTTCCGCCATCTTTGAACCCACTGGAAAAAATCCATTTTGGATAAATTTCTGAAGTTGTCATGTAACCCATGAGTTTCGACATGTGACATGGTCGAAACGTTCCCCACGAAGAGTGATTTTCGAAGGGTCAAACAGTAAATAGTTTGAGGGAGCCAAATCAGGACTATAGGGGGTTGGGGCATCACCGTCCACTCCATTTAGGCAACAGCCTGTGAAGTCTCCATTGAGGTGTGGGGACGTGCGTTATCATGGTGTAAAACAACACTCTGAAGGGGAATGTCACGTCTTTTCCTTCTGAAAACTTCCTTTAGCTTCTTCAATGTCTGCAGATAGTGAGCACTGTTTCTTGTTGCACCTTGTTCAAGGAATCAGTCAAAACGACACCAGGTTTGTCCCAGAAAATTGTCACCACTGCTTTCCCTGCGGAAAAGCAATGTCACATCGGAGACGAAATCACCGATAATTGTTCATCGTAATTTCAGAAGAGAGTACGGAAGTGCACCACCTGATCAAAAAAAGTATAACAGTTTGATCCGCAAATTTTGCGGGGACAGGAAGTGTTGATGATCGAAACCGAACGGGCCGAACGGGTGTAACTGAAGAAACTGTGGAAGTATTGTGGAAAGCTTTCGTACGCAGTCCCTCGATTTGTTTGTATGTTTAGGGGGTTGACGACAACTGTAAGCAACTCAATGGGCTATAAGCAGTTATAACGAAGTAAATTTCTCCGTCATTTTTGCCCACGCTGTAAATCGAAGTCGGGTCCCCTCACTCCGGAATAAGTTGCTCTCCCAACTGAGCTACGCGGACGTATGCTCTCGCTGCTATCTGTCTTTATGTCATGTGCGTCCTGGGGGGCTGGCACATCACACAGTCGCCCATCCCTAAATTAGGGTCACTGGTTACAAGGAAAGGAGAGTGCGAGCACCGTAAGACAAACATGACATCCATGCCTCACACTGATTCGAACCCGGAACTATCTGGGACGAATGATCAGAAGCCACCTCTTAAATAACTGCGCCACTGTGGCGGCCCCTCGAAATCCAACAGCAGATATTCATCTGAAATTGGAATTCCATACCCTACACTGAAAAAGTTTTACACAAAGGGCTTCGTTTGTAAGTTTACAAAGTGCAGATCCTTCAAGCCTTGCATGTAGAAGACAGCCCACGTATTGTAGCTTTGACTACTACGATTTTACAGTGTGTTAATGACAACAATAACAACTGCCTGCAGCGTGTTTGTTATTCCAATGAGGCTACTTTGCACACTTCTGGTAAAGTAATCAGACCCAATGCGCGCATACGAGGGTCGGAAAATCTCCATGCTGTCCTTGAAAAGCAGCGGAACATCCCAAAAGTGAATGTTTGAGGTGGTTTCACGCACAAGATATCCATCGGTCCTTTTTCTTTTGGTTAACGCACAGCAACAGCAAATATGTACCTGCATATAATGGAGTTTTTTGTTGCACCTCAGTTTGACGAATATCAACCACGGGTAATTTTCCAGAAGGATGGTGTACCACCACATTGGAGATTAATTATTCGAACCTTCTTCAATACCACATTTCCAAGAGATGGGTTGGGATGGACGGTCCAAAATCATGGCCGCCACATTCACCCGATATAACGCCCCTAAACCTTTTCCTGTGGGATTATGTTAAGCGTAAAGTCCAGTAACACCAGTGTCTTACATTGAAAGACGGCAGAGGACGACAACAGATACTATTGCCACAGTCTCCAAAGAGATGTTAGGTAAAACATGGCGAGATACCGAATATCGACTAGATGTGCCCCAGGCCAAAGAACGGCGCTCATGTGGAGCTGTACTTACAATGTAAGAAAAAGCTATATTACTTTACATGCATCATGTCACAAACCGTTTGTTTCTAGCTATCATAGTTTTCTGAATAAAAAAAATGATTGAGGGAAAGGCTTTATGTTCTTCCTGCATAAAATGTTGCCGGTGGTGATTTCGAATCCACGTCCTCCTAACACAGAATGGCTGTTCTTCCAAGTGAGATACGTTGGCAAACTTTCCACTGCTGCTCTGCTCATTTGACTCATGCGACACCTTGGTCTACGTCATGCCCAGTAATACGTTACATCAATAACATTTGCAAAGCGACCTGCATGAAATCGCAGGTTTCGGGCCAACTGACAACTATGCTTGAAGGACCATCCCACCATAGAATAATTAATCTTTATTTAATTACGTTCTTTGTGTGGAAGGCTCATCAAACATACACTACTGTTTGTGAAAATTACAACACTAAAAAGGAGTCATGCGATTCGAATGAAATTGTATCAGACATTACTGATATGACTGTGCATAAGTGACTTAATTTTCGGCACAATAAAATAATTTTTCCTGCAAAATGCAGTATCTTGCGAAGCCTCCGCGAGCTGCAATAACAGCTTCTAGACGGCGTGGCATTGAATCAAAGGCGTTGGATTGTATTCTGACTAGTTGCTTGCCAGGTGGCATGTATGCGAGTCCACAAATAATTGGTATTGACCGCTGGAAGATTTTGATGGGCCAGTTGCCGAGTGATCATATCCCAAACATGTTCAATAGGCGTCACGTCTGGCAAACGTGCAGGCCAGGAAAGAAGCGGTATCTGCTGTGCTGCTAAGAGTGCTTGAACATTTCAGATAATATGAGGCCGGGCGTTGTACTGCTGGAATATAGCGCCAGGAGCTCTCTGAAGGAAGGATATGGCTTCTGCCTGTACAACTTCTCTGATGTAGTGATTGCTGTTGAGATTGCCGTACAGTTGTAGCAGCCGAGATTGCAAATGGTACCCAGTGGACTTAGCGATGGTGTGGGGTGCCCGCATGACGCTCGACAATGCATGCTGGAAGAAGGCGCTCACCACAGTACCGTCTAATGCGTATGTGGCCATCATGGCAGTAGAAGTTGAATTGGAACTGGTCAGAAAACACGACATGTCACCAATCAACACTCCATTATCTGTACTGAAAACCCCATAGAGCCTAAGGCATCCATGGTTCAGGATCAAAGGAATCCTCCGCAAAGGGATGCGTGCAACCAGTCCTCTGTGCAGCAGATGGCGTCGAACTGTTGAGGCAGACAATGCAACACCTATTGCAGTGCTCCATTGTTGCGCGAACACTTGCGAAGATGCGGAACGGTTCGTCACTGCCATGCGGACGAGGTGTCGGTCATCCCGTGGTGTCCTCCCATTTCTCGGCCCACTGCCGGATTGTCGATGCACATCGTTCTCCTCGGTCAACTGCCGCCACACTCGCATCACTGTTTTGACGTTATGTCCAGTCCACGCAATGTCGCGGTACAAAAATTCACCTTCACGCAGACTACATATTTGTCCTCGTTCAAACTCTGTCGTATGGTGGGTGATATTGCGCCCTTCGTCGTCGCCGAGGCATTATTGAATCCCGCCGACCCTTTTACAACTCGCTCTCCGCGATGCACTACTGGTGTGTATCTTAAACAGCCTTTTCTTTATACAACTCACTCGACAGTTCAGAGGGCGCTGCCGGGCTGATACATGCATAATGACTCTGCATTTCTAATGATTCGCGTGTCCTACGATGCTCTGTATATCCTGTAAGTTTCACGAGATTATCATCATTCCTTCATGGTGTTGCAATTTTCCCAAACAGTAGTTTATTTGCCAAACCTTATAGCCAGGAAATTTACTTTCGGTTGGGCGCTAATATGAAATATAACCTTTTCCAGGTGGAGTGATTTGAATTCACATCTTCCTATTCCGGAGCTACTGCTACCAACTGAACTTCGCCGAAAGAATTATGGCCGCTGCATTGCCGATTTGACTCATGCGTCACCTGAGTAGTACGTCATCAACGCCATTCCACATAGTAGGATATAATGTGAAAATATCTATAGGTGTGATGGCAGTTACTTTCATCCTGTGACTTCAAATTTCACTGGCAACTCAAGAACAACGCATGATTCAGTCAAACCATCGAACAGACTTTGAAGATTTAATAAATGCATTTTAGAGTTTGTTTCATGTCTGTGGATGGAATTTCTTTTCTTTCTTTCCGTCTTCTTAACTTCTTTCCGTTGTGGGATTGCAAATGTAGAGAGAGGTAAAGACGTTTTAAGTTACCGTATACCCGTCTCACTTTCCATCATATGTGGTGGAATAAGGGTGTTCCGTAAGTCGGGACCCATAGGAGAAAAGCGCATACAATTACAGAATATGTTAAAAGTGTCCGCCGTTGTGTTGTGACAGATAAAGACACAATCTCCAGTCTTGCAGCACTTTATGGATCCAACTCGCGGGAATTTGCTGACACACATGCACAATGCGTTTTTTTAAGATGGAGAATGCTTTGAATTTTAAGCTCGTTGACCACGGATTTCAGGTGGCCCCACAAATAAAAATCGAGCGTAGTGAGATCTGGGCTTCTTGGAGGCCACTCCATGTGTCCTAGGCGTCCTATCCAATGTTCGGGAAACTGCGTGTTAAGGTAATGTCCCACTGTCAGCACGTAATGCGGAGAGGCACCATCCAGCTAAAACCATCCCGGAGATGTGCCTGCTGGATTCAAAAGGTTTGGAAATGCTCTCTCCTGCAGCATTTTCAGGTACGTTTCAGGGACCAAATGTTCTGTCTTTCTATATCCCGCATCACACCACGACGCGCCCGCCGCCTTGTTCCTTGGGAGGATTGAACCAGAAAATATTTTTTACTGACCATTATCGAGTGTTCTGACGGTTGATTTCGTCGGAAAAGTTCGCTTCATCAGAGAACAGAATTCGTGATGCAAACGTCCGATCATTCACGCATTGTTCTTCTGCCCATTCGCAAAACTTAAATCGCCTGTCAGAATCATCTTCACGTAAACGCTGATGGAGTTGCAGATTGTATGGAGTTGACCATGATTGTGTTTCAAGATGCGGTGGATGCTGCTCTTGGAGATCCAAGTTTCAGTGGGAAAGCGCCGAAACGACTTCTTGGGGCTGGGAACGAAGCGAGTCATCACATTGGTACTGGTTTCGTCGTCCGTAACAGTACTTGGCGGTCGGCTGCGAGGCCTATCATGTATGACACAGTTTCCTTAAATTTAGATATCAGCTTGCCAGCACATCTGTGTGTGATTGGTACGCGGTCTGGACGCGGCTCGTTGAATTCTTCTGCCACTTCCCTGTGACTTCGGGTCCAAACCAACAAAATGACATCAATTCGCTCCTCCGTAGTCAGCGACATGGTTTGCCTGTACAACAAGAAACACATATGTGAGAAAATCCTATGGGTCCGGATTTACGAAACACCTTGTATGTGACGAGAGCAGGGGTACTTAATAAACTGATTAGTATTACCAAAAGTCAATAGGATCCCTTGGAAATCTTATAAACTCAGTGTATGTATACTGTCACAGCAATAAGAAAATCCAAACCTCTGAACAAATAAGATGAAGCAATATGGTTGTTTATTTAACCACATTATGAATATCAGTGAAATGCAGTCTGATAGGTAGATGTATATATCTTATTTGTTAAGCATGGAGGACAACAAAACAAAGATCTGCTGAAATACGTATCTTCATTATTATTAAAGAAGCTAAATATGGAAACGAGAAACTAGTTGTTTACATTTGAAAGTTTGAAAACATGTGTAAAGTATACTCTCGATTCACTTTCTTTTTGATTTTACTATCTCTGGTTATTTTATTTTTCTATGTAAATTATCTTCTTACTGAACGAGATGTTATTTCACCAGCTGAATGAGATCTGGCAATGAGTGTAAGTCATGACGTGGTGGTAGCCAGTATAAATAGGCGCGTTCAACGATACCTGAGGAGAGCGTTTGTTGTTGTATAGAGAGAGCGTTTGTTGTTGTATAGGGAGAGCGTTTGTTTATGTGGAGAGCTGTTGTTTATGAGTATAGAGCTTCGTTCATGTGCAAGGAGCTACGTATTATTTGAGTAGCTGTGTGTGAAGTGTGTGTGATGATACCAGTAGAAGTTCATAATAAAAGGTTTTAAGTAAGTACGTCTTTCTCAGTTCATAGTACTGTCAGACCTCTGTCTGGCTGTTAGGTTTATTTCATTTAGTGTTAATAGTAACAACCAGCATAAGACTTTATTCATCTTAATTACTACTACAACATTACTACCAGTAATAAGTTTGTTCATTACTATTACTACACTACTAGCAGGAGATATTATTCATGACCTTAATTAACTAGTAACAACAACCATTTGAATTCACTATTAGAAGCTTAGTACAAGCATTGAATTCATTATAATATTAGTGAAAGCTATATTCACGATAATTAGCTTGGTAGCAAAAGCGTTATTCATTATACGTGATGTTAAAGTGATATCAGCTCTTAAGAAAAGATAAGTTACTTTACATCCCCTTCATTCTTAAGGCAATATAAAATAATTGCATAAACGAACACAGATAATAATGATAGGAAATGAAGAATGTATGAAATCAGTTTTCCAGAAGATGTTTTAAAAGTCATTTTCGGGTACACAGCAAAACTTGCAAGAACCATTTGCCGGATATTATACGCAATATAATCCGTAGTTAATTTATTGAAACAAATAGAGCTAATATTGCTTTTATTTCTGTATGTCCGCTTTATCTATTAAGGAATTATTTCCTGGAATAAAACAGCGGTAAGGCTAATGAAAATGTGCCATGTGTTTATACATTAAATAGCAAAAATATGCTTCGCGCTTTCCTATTCAAATGACTGCAAATTGCTATAAAAACTAAAACGAAAAGTCTAAAAAGTTTATGTGTTTGCATAAATACAAAATCAGCTACAAGAATGTTAGGATTAATTTATTCATATACATAAATTTGGCTACAGAAATTGCAGGATTGATTTATTTATAAACCCATTAAAACAAGGTCAGCAGAAGCCTGAGATTTACAGATGAGACGAAAGATTCTGAAATTCAGTTTTAAAGCAAAAAATTCAGGTATATCCTTGCTATCACAGGGATGCGTTGTGAAATTGTAGTGTGGATAACTGCTTTCATGGCGCGTTTTCGTAAAGGTGTAAATTCAGTACGAAACACATTTGCATTTAGTTCTCTTCCTTTATTTGTCCACTATGTGGTCAAAACCAGCAAAAATGGAAATAATAGGTGCGCTAAAATAATAACAGAATGGAGACCATGAAAAGAAAAGAGAGGAGTAGGAAGACCAGAGGGAAGATGGATCGATGATATAAAAAGAACTGTAGGAAAGCTGTGGAATAGATAAGCCCAAGACAGGAACATTTAGAAAG
The DNA here is from genome assembly GCA_039090855.1 of Macrothele yani. Taxonomy (NCBI): domain Eukaryota; kingdom Metazoa; phylum Arthropoda; class Arachnida; order Araneae; family Macrothelidae; genus Macrothele; species Macrothele yani. The sequence continues at coordinate 6,101,922 of CM077030.1, read as the reverse complement.
AGATGAGGAAAACCTATAGATTCAATTGGATTTAAAAAGGGTTGGAAGAAGATGAGTAGTCAAAACCTAGTTGAAATTCCAAGAATATGATTCTTAACAACGGACTGAGAATGCCATAACTATCTGTTCTCCTACTTTTCCATCCTTGCGTATGTATGGGTGTTGATAGGTTTATGTTTCTCAGCGTGAGTGGATATTGATGGTATCTATAAGCCCAATGAGCTTTTATGTCCTTCTTTATAGTTTAGTACGGTTAGAAGCTGAGACTCAAAGCTAATGGTTTCTTAATATCGAAATTAGCTGCGTTATGAGGGGAAATAGGTTTTCAGTAATTATGGAACATCGACGTCAATTAAACTAAGAGTATTGATTTCAATTCATAAAGTGCTCATGAATTATCTGGTGTTTTGGCATACAATAGCACAATAACTGCTTAGGTATACATTTATGAAATTGACAAGGAATATTAAGGTCGTTTCTCTAAAAATATGGAAAAAGTCACATTATCCACTTAAAATGACAACGCAAACTCATTTTGTATGTTTCATTATTTGAAATAATCCCGATTTGAATTTTTGAGATCACTGTGGTTTGCAAATAGGAGTGATAAATTTAATTTTATTCAATCAGGAAAAGATTTCAATGGAAAGAAGAGATCTGAGAAAAAAACATCCTAAACACAAAGTACGGGAAGAAATTAAACAAAGAATCCTTAATTACAGTCGCTGAGAACAAAGAGTAATCCGCCAAGATGGTAGGTGACCTATGTTAGGATACATCCCCCATAGAAAACGTGATTTACACAGTTAGCCTCATATACACTGCTGTACCATAAATAACTGTGAACGTCTGTGTCTATTGACAACGGAGTAGGTCTTTTGGAAGCACGACGTCACAGACCAAACTATAAATACAATATTTTTGTACTGCTGCCATTAGACAATAGCACGATTGTGATTTTCAGTGGGACTGATAATAAGAAACCACATAAGCAATCGCTTCGAACGTGACATTTCAGCGCAATTAAAGTACGTAGACTGCTGGAGATGTGACATGCAAATGAAGGCGGATCGAAGCTCAATATTCCAAAAAATGATCCGTTTAACCTCCGAAGTTAACCGTACCCGACAGGAGAGCTCCGCAAAGGGCTCAAATCACACAGACTCTATGTGAGACTATTGGGACTGATGATATCACCAGTACAGTGCCCAGGACTCTGCACATCATAAGTTTCTAAGGTCTAGCAGCCATCCACAAGCGGTCAACCACGTCAACTTATTCTATACCATTTGTCTACCGTCCAAAATCGGCGTTCTTAGCGTAAGGAACGCCGAATTCGGACTGTAGACAAATGGGAAACTATGCTTTGGACTGACGAGTCTCGGTACACAGTGCACCTGTTTAATTGTCGTTTCTGAGTGTAGGAAATACAAGAGGAAGGATACATTCTGAGCTGTATTGTGCCTTTATGACTATACTGCCCTCTGTGGAAGCATCCTGGTGGCATGGTGCTATTTTTCGTCGTTTGACTTAGGCCCGTTAGTCCCTTTGGACAAATCATGAATGCTAGTCTAGCTAGACGGTTTGAGGAAGATTCGCACCTCTGTTAGTAGGACAAGGCGCCATGTCATACTACCCGCGTAGTTACAGATTGATGTGAGGATATTTACTCCTGAAATTTGAACTCGCCAGCCAGAATCCTACCCTGAAACCTATAGAGAATCTCAGAGACTAATTTGATCTTCGGGTGAGCAAAGAAGAAGAGATCGCCAAAAACATAGCGGAACCAGACACTGATTCGAAAGTCATATGAGGTACAAATCGACTAGCAGTGACAATACAATCGTGAATAGTATTCCAGGAAGACTAGAAAAAGGATTCATCACACAGTACAAAGTATCTGTAAGTAAAGATTGTCTGGATAAAAATATTTATGCGGTGTACTGAATATAGAACTGGATGGCGATCATGTACTCACTAGACAATACATTAGAGATAAGGGTGATGGACAGTTGACACGAAAATTCCTCGCGCAGAATACAACAGACCCAAACCGAACGCAAGCGATAAATACACGGTCTTCATGTCTTCCCAAGAGTGTATCTCAAACAACGAAAATGGGGTAAACGTGGTGATCTGAGCGATTTTGATTGTGGACGCATTGTCGGCGCAAGACAGATGGGTCATTCCTGTTAGAAATTTTTATAAGAACTATGACTGTCGGAGTTCCACGACATTTGAACTTGAAGCCTCAGCGCATGTTTAACAGAATATGTCGGCGATGTAGTGTGTGCACGTTAATTCAATATGATGTATATAATAGTGTGCGGAGATGTAGTTTTATAGACATTCAAGTGTTTGTTTATTTTTCATTCAAGTTTTTTAATGAATAAATAGTTAATTAAATTTGATGAATGGTAGCATCTATTTACTCTATGTAATGCTGAAAAAACGGCCGATCTCTGAAAAGCTGGTGAGTTGCTTACTGTATTACGTAAAAGGCAAACTTTCAATTATAAATTTGATTTATTTAGAAATAATCAACAATTCCATCGCTCAAGTGGTAAGAACCATGGGGTTCATCAAAGGTGTTTGCAAAAATATATACTACGCATAACACACATAAAAAGATTTAGTATTCTGAGTCCATTGTGATAGAAAAAAACCAGATGATTTAATTGCAATGAACAAGCACCACTTGAATTGCCGTTTTGCCTAACGATACATAATAACAAAAGAAAAAGAAACTGAAGAAAAGTACATAAAATCTAAATTTGTTGAAAATGTCTCATCTAAAAACGATGAATAATGAAATTACATAAAAAGAACACCAGATGGTGCAACAATAGCAAATGTCGTAAATCACATGATTAACCTACGCACGGATACAGGACCAATGAGCGATGAGTCGACTGGTTACAAGGAGGTAATCAGTACAATAACAGCATATGGGTGTCTCTTACAACCTACCTTTGAAGATGGGCACAGTGTAGTCTGAAACATGTCCGGGCGAGCGAGGAAGGGACTTGTTGACTTTTTAAATATTTTAATCTTGATACTTCATAATAGCTTGGAATAGAACAGCGGAGTGTTTCAGCTGCTGAAATTCTGCGTCGACGTAATCTAGTCTTAACAATAGTCTTAAAATTATTTTAACTCATCACCCCCTTCTTTTAGAATTGTACTGATGTTCGTGTTTGTGTTGAACTTTGAACGTGGAATACCTTTAATGATGTGGAACAACAGTGGACACCGGACAAGAAGCATGATTGCAAACCAGAGAGACTGAAGCCGGAGTAAGGTGAGCGCAATATGTGTTACTCCATATACTTCATTGCTGATTTTTATGTCCCACTCGATATAACCTTTATGAGCTTTCAATATTTCAATGTAAATGTACTGTACATGTAGAAATATTCCTAAATTCAGGTATAAATATTCCATTATCATTGAAGTCAACTTGCCTTTTCTGAGCTCATATACTACAACGTGTGTAACAGTACTATAGAGGACTTTGTCCTAATATACATCAAGGTAGCATTTATGTACAATGGAAACTATAAAACAGTAGTATCGGTGAATGCTATTTTTAACGTAACCGTAATGCACAAAGATTTATGCTCCAAAACAAATGTTGCTGAAACGTAATTGTAAGATATCTCTGAAAGTGTAACGAAAATGAGAGATTGTAACATTATTGATTCATATCCGAAACGTTTTGTGCTGTATGGGTTTTATCTTCAAAACTCTCATTTATTTTTCAGTTAAATAGTCAACACTAGTTTTGTGGACGGTGTGTGACTCACAAAAATTATTATACACCTAATTCCAGCACGGAAATAATTTATAAAGGAATTTAGATTATCCTGCTTCTTAACTTTACAGATATTTTCACTCACTTATTAGAGAAATTTTCAAAAATTACTTTTTATAATTTCTAGTAATTTATTTTTCACTAAAAGAGGAAAATACAGATGCCTTCGTTATATTTCATTCACTCGATAAAACTTTGAGTTAGAGATTTCGATTACAGTTGTTAAACATCAGATAATAATATAATGGTTGATTAACAAGCTCTAGCTTTTTGGAGACAACTAGTAAATTATTACTACTGAAAATTAAGGAACTCCTCTATTGTAATGCTTGAACACCCATAAAAATATTCTCGGTCGTTCGCTGACCAAAAGAAACCATAATTTGAATTCGCACTCGTTAGCAACAGTGGAGTCATGCACAACTTTTCCTTTTCTCTTTCGCAGTTGCAAATGTTTTATTACTTTGTTCGAAATTTTACGACATTTTTCTTGAGCGGAACTCGTGAATTTTATATTTGTGAAAAGAGAAAGGAATACTTTTATTCTTCTTTCCCTGGGGTCATTTGTGGTGCGCAGTCCGTGAGATCTTTGCCGTTCTCGTCCCCCGTACAACGGGCGTGGAGTCATTTTGTATTCACGTAACGTTAGTTTGCTTTCTGCAGAAACGTCGTTAGCGAAACTGCTTGAACTTGTGTCGCAATCTTTCGCAATTCGCATTGCCGCTTCCGGCACACACAAACAAAAGAAATTATCTCTGAATTGATCATAAATTTTGCCTTCGCTAAGGAGTTCAAAAATATTCTAATGCATACCTTCGCATTAATCTAAACACAAGAAGATAGCTCATTATTTTTCTTATTTACGAAAAACAGAGATACGGTGCAAATGGTTTTGCATAGCCTCAGACATCGAACGCAAACCAAAATTTAGCGGACAATATTTGGGATAGGATATTAAAAAAAAACTAGGACGGTATGACGTGCCGAAAGTTGCAATGAATATGCAGATGAGAGTTATTTTCCTATTGCATGAGATGAGTTTTGCTATTTCTTTTTCCAACAGCCTTCACAATAAAAACATTCCTATATCCATAACTCAGCATAACAGAATAACATAAACAAATTATTTTTTAAAACCTTTTTCCTTTTCTGCACTTCCGTTAGTATTAAACACGCTACTAAACGTAATCTGATCACGTGTCTGAATGTGATAATTCTATAATTGGTTGTAAACAGTAGAAGTGACTGTAAAATTAGTAACAATTTCCGGAAAACATTTGCAGATAATTTTTTCAAATGCTTTATAATATATAACTTTCTTTGAAACTAGGGTACTTTCTCATTATATCGACCTAAGACGTTGAATTTCCCATTTTTCCCACATATTATTCACATAACATTCAAATGAAAGAATTACTTCGAAAGTAGATCAGTAAATATAATGATTTAATTTATTATAATAAATGAATTATTAGATTTAATATCAATGTATAAAATATTTGTTTATTAAATTTAAACATATTAAATTTAATAAATAGTTAAATTTAATATGTTTCATTACTTTTTTTTATTTTAATAAATTAAATTATTATATTTACTGATCTACTCTCGTATATATAGTAATTCGTTGATTTGAATGTAATGTGAATAATAGATCGGTAAAATGGGAATGCCAACGTCTTAGGTCGGTATAATGGAAAAGTACCGGAACTAGTTATTATGCTCTCAACCTGCACAGGATATTTTGAACATCTTCTAAAGAAACCGATTGCGTTTTGTTCTTACTTTGAGATATACACTGGCGCGCTAAACTTAAGAACGAAGTGGAAAAAATAAAATGGCACCGTAAATAGCAGCAGCAGGAGCAGCACTCAAACGCAAATTCAACAGGGACCGTGTCTGGAAATAGGAGCACCAGCACATGCAGTCAGGCACCGGACGGTGTGGATTAGTGCTTAAAACGTTCGATTGCGGTTGTTGTGTGATAGAGATGAAGAAATGGCTCATAGAGAAAACATTTTGATGATTTTACTCGTCGTCGAGTAATTGGGAGGCTCGAGGAAGGGCGAACTGCGATGAATGTGGCCCGAATACTGTCATCACAGTACAATAGTGGAACATAGCATCGTATAGGGGGCGTGGCCAGCCTTCAGGATTACAGACACAGCTTTGCGAAAGACCAGTGATGGTTGTCCACCAAAACCATCCCCAATGGGGCCACCCATCTGCTCTTACAAGCCACAGTGGCCTAAGCAATGGTATTCTAAGTGGTCTAAGCAATGGCTCCTGAGCATTTGTCCGAGATAGGTTCAGGTTCGAATCCCGGTGACGCATGAATGTTGTGTTTGTCTTACGGCGCTGGCTCTCCCTCTCTCTTCTCTGGAACCAGTGACCCTAAATTAGGGAAGAACGACTGCTTATAGCCCATTGAGTTGCTCATTATGGTCGTTAAACCCCCAATCCAAGCCAAGAAGGGTTGACACCAGACAACAAGTAACTTTGCAAAAACAAACTGAACATGAGCACGGGACGGAAAAATATTTCAGCTTACAGTGGTCAGGCGCCTACGCAAAAGTGGACTGTTTGCTTGACGACCAGTTCCATTAAAAACTGCTCGGAGATACCGTTTACAGTGGTGCGGAGAACATACTCGTCCAGCTGGTTGTAGCGGAACAGTTGGGTACGGTACTCTTTACTGACGAGAGTAGATTTAGTCTCCTCACCCATTCTGGAAGTCAGCTAATCTGGTGTTAGGTAGGCACTCGGTATCTCCCCGAAATCATCAATAAAAGTGATAGATATGGTGGCTGCGGTGTTATCGTATGGGGAGGCATTATGATCGATGGAAGCATGGAGATCCAGATTCTGAAAGGAAATACTGTAACCTGTGCACGCAGCTTTAATGGGGTATTCGCTCCCCATGCCATTATGTCGATTGTTCCGAAGTGCCATTGACCCCTACAGTTATGAACGATTACGACACACTCCATCGTACGGTGGCTATTGATCAGCTGTTGGGAAGTGAAGACATTCACCAGATGGATTCACCAGTGCGTTCGAGCGACCCGGATTTTACACCTGTGGGACGCTCGGGCGCGATGCGTTGCGGTACTTCAACATACGCGGGAAACTGTCCAACAATTAAAGACGGCGCTGTCGGTAGAATGGGCGATATTACAGCAAGAGATCGCCAAGAACTTAGTGCAAAGTGTGCACAGACGGTGCAAATCATGCATCGACGTTAGAAATAAACAAATACATTGCTCTTTCCACGTTTTAGCAACACACAGCAACCGAAAAATTGTTGTTCGACCACTGCTGGAGAATCGCACGCCAGATCTCTTCGATATCTAGCCGAGCGCGTTAGCCTTACACAACGGTGGCCAACAATACAGGGCGCTATGTGTGTTTCTCTGTCAGCTTCTGACATAATAAATCCGTAAGATGGGCTCAGCTACTGAGACGTCTCCATCTGGTGGGCATTAACGAAGGAGACGTCTCCATCTTGTGCACACTTTGGATTTAACTGTTATAATTAATATATATAGCCAGTGCCGTTAATTCCCACCAGATGGAGACGTCTCAGTAGCTGAGCACATCTTACGGATTTATGGTGTCAGAAGCTGACAGAAAAACACACATAGCGCCCTGGATTGTTGGCCACCGTTGTGTAAGGCTAACGCGCTCGGCTACATATCGAGAGACCTGGCGTGCGATTCCCCAGAAGTGGCCGAACAACAAATTTTTCAGGTTGCTGTGTGTTGCTAAAACGTGAAAAGAACGATGTCTTTGTTTATTCCCTTACGCCACGTGTTTGGAGGATTTTCACATCGACATTAGGGATGATCATATCCCCTACTGAGGACTTCCTCTTCTCTTCACACCGTCTTCGGCAGCAATGCAACTGTATCATGGCACCCTGTGCTATGTAGCCAATTCTGAAAAACGTTCCACTACATCCTTTAGTATCTGCAGTTGTATCGGTGTTGTTACCGTCTTTATTTCGGTGAGTACTGGAGTTCCTATGGTTTGAATTTCACATATCCAGGCTGCTCCTCTGCGACGCAACAGGTCAAAACCTGGCTGATCCTTACACACCAGCGTGTATTTTGTGCGACAATGATATTTCCCCATCTATAAATGGTACGCGTTTCAAATCTGTATGTGTGTGCAATTAGATGGAGTATGCAAATCATTCGAGCAGGCAACGAATTGCCAGATGTGTGTATGAGACATTTAAAAGTGCAATTACGGAGCGCCGAATTCATGCCGCCTCCCGTGGTCCAGGTCGTACGGAAAAACAAACAAACATAGTACTGTTGACAGCAGCTAAGTCAGATTCCAGGATCTGTCGCGAAACCAATCGCCAGCACGACGAGTTTGAGAGGGGGGAGACGGAATTGTAAGCCTCCGTGAGCATCCATGGTTTGTCAATTCGCCAGTTCGCGGTCCATGTTCAACGATCCAGCTGGACGTTGTTGGCAACAGACAACGTCCGCCGTAGATGGACTAGTGCAGTGAGAGACACGTCACCACACATAGATAGCTGTATTCCTAGCTGGGCAATTAAGTAGCCAGAAGCTATTGCAGAGAGTATTCAGAGAGCTGTAGATGAGATTATCGTCATCCCCCTCACAAGTTGGACAGGTCAATAGAATGTTTGGGGTGATTAATGGCACAATATCTTTACAATGATGAGTCCCGATCCTGCCTCGCTGACTATGATCGTCCAGTTCTCATCAGACGTCGATGTGGCCACAGGGAAGGTCCAGGCTGTTGTCCATGAGCAGCATACTACTCGTCAACCGGACATAATCTCATGGGGTGCCAGTAGCTTTCATAGTCCATCACATCTGCTACGCATGTGAAAATCCTCCGAATACGTCGTGTCAGTGAGTAAACAAAGAGATCGCTCTTTTCACGTTTTAGCAACACACAGCAACCGAAAAATTGTTATTTGGTCATCGCTGGTGATTTTCAGATCATTTGGCTTTGTGAAGTGTCTACCCAGCAGGACGTACATGAGATAAAGGCAGATAGCAGTAAAAGCACATGCCAGTGTAGTATAGTGGATTGCGTTCCGGAGCGGAAGGTTGTGGGTTCGAATACCGTCCCTGGCATAAAAATGATGGAGAAATTTACTTCGTCATAACTCATTCTTTCTAGATGGGGTAATTTCAATGTCGATTGGTATAAATACGCGTATAAACATTTTTAGTTTGAACTATAAAATTTCCTTGGAAATATTTATATTTTCTACAATGAACAAAGTTCAAATCTCTTTTACCCTGAGATATACCAACATAATGCCAATCTATCGAATACAAAATTTTCCTTGAATGACCAGGAATAATTTAATAATATAGTTAGCTTCTTGCCTTCAATGCATTGATTATTCATAGATTTTCATCTACGAAATAGCTTTAAACTGGTTTGTAGGATTATGTCTTTTAATATTAATCTTCACTTAAGTTTTAAATCTTCACTTCAACTTAAAGCTTAAATTAGCTGGGTTATTTAAATGCCAGTTTTCCGGATTACTTCAAATTGTTCCTATCGATGCTTGCAGAAGCTGAAACCATAATTGTACATGGAAATCATTTTCGAGATTACGTTCAGGATTCAGGGACTAAAGAATGCTACTTACAATGTTAAATTACTTCTTTATTCAATGTCCAAGCACGCCAATACTACTTCATTTGTAATAGCACACTGAATAGAATTTACTCAATGATATACAATATATACTAAGTTAGCTTTACTGTAAGGAACACCCTCCGTTTTATACATTCAGAGTGTGTTGTAGTTAATACGTAATTGTGTCTGATGATATGTAGCGCAGAAGATTGTTTGCGTGCTTTGAATGCAGTACTGGTGTGAAAACCGACGTTAACATTGCAGAGAGCTTAACGCAACGGTCAAATCAGACGTACAATTTACTTGCGCTTATATTTATGTTCCAAACAGTTACACTTACAAGCCATTTTTGTTAGTTTCTAAGTTGTGTTCGAATAGATTTCACTATCAAATACTACTGTAGCACCACCCAGGCTAAAGATGTTTCATGCAGTTGAAGCGAAGCAACTGTAGCTTAGAAATTAGGGGAGATAACTTTACATTTGCGCCAGTCGAAGCACTCCAATGCCTCCTTCTAATGCAGGAAGGATGACCAGATGACTTTTTGGAATTGGAGGACATTTCGAGAAAAAGGAGGCTACAGTACATTTGTACAAAAATAAATATGAATGCACATAATCTGTATTTAAATTTTATAGTCTGAGAGTTTATACGTGTAAAAATTTAAACAAGGTAGTAAAATCATGCAATGCACTGATTATGATACGCTTTCCAACATAACAGAAACCATTACTCAAGTTATAAGGATAATGGCTGTGGAATAAATCTCGCTCCTGTGCTCTGACCTTTGACCCCATTTCGATGATATTCAACAGAACCGGTTCAGTATTCCTCCGAAACAACATAATAAAGTTTTGTCGCAATAGAAGTATTTTTAGTCAAGTTATGATGATAATGGCTGTGGAATACATGTCGCTCTTGTGTCTTGATCTTTGACCCCATTTCGATTATATTAAACAGAATTGGTTCCGTAAGCCTCCCGAACAACATTCTAAACTTTTGTCGAAATAGAAGCATTTTTAGTCAAGTTATGAGGATAATAGCTGTGAAATAAATCTCGCTCCTGTGCACTGACCTTTGACCTCATTTCGATGATATTAAACAGAACCGGTTCAGTAAATCTCCGAAATAACATGAAGACGTTTTGTCGCAATCGAAGCATTTTTACATAAGTTATGAAGCATAAGGGTGATATAATGGATCCCGCTCCTGTGTCCTGACCTTCGACCCCATTTCACCCATTTTCAACAGGGTTCTTCCCCAGGTTCTTCCCCTACCTTATACTACACTTTCATCAAAAACTAGCCATTTTGGTGCGAGTTACCGTGCGGACAGACAGACAGACGGAAAAAGCTGGAGCATATACGCTTCTTCAACCTACGGTTGGAAAGCATAAACAAGTTTGTAAAATCATGCAATGCATTGATTATGATACGCTTTCCAACGTACCAGAAATCATTACTCAAGTTATGAGGATAACGGCGGTAGAATAAATCTCGCTCCTATGACCGACCTTTGACCCCATTTCGATTATATTAAACAGAACCGGTAAAGTATACTTCCGGAAAAACATGATAAAGTTTTGTCTCAATCGGACCATATTTCCGCAAGTTATGACCCATAAGAGCAATGGAATGGATCCCTCTCCAATGTCCTGTCCTGACCTTTGACCTCATTTTTCCCATTTTCAATAGGGTTCGTCCTCAGGTGATCCCCTATCATATACTAAAATTTCATTGAAATCGAACCATTTTTACGCGAGTTATCGTGCGGACGGACAAAAGTTGGAGCATATACGCTTCTTGAACCTACGGTTGGAAAGCGTAGAAAAAGAAAAAAAGAAAGGTTTTAGTCAGCTGGACGGAAGAGATTGAAAGATTTTAGTCAGCTTTCATTGGAAGAGATTTTCTTCAGTAGATCGAGTTCCTTTAATAAATATTTGTGAAATTCAGAGCATGACATGTCTTTCAAATAGTATTTAACTAGCAATATATCCGTCACTGGTTGATTAAGAAATTTGAATTAGAACTACAGAAACCCACAGCAACGACTCATAACACACAAAACAAACAGGATGAGCTGACTGTTTACACGACTACAACGCACGGCACCATCCACGTGCGAGATGAACGACAGACTAACGCGCACTGGCGGGTTTTCTCTGCGCTGTTGACTCACAAGTGACGCAAAGCAGCAGGCAGTTGTAGGATTGAGGAATAAACTGACAGCGAGAGGAGGGAGGATGCGAGCGAGAATCCAGAAATGAATTAATACATTTTAGCAGTGGCTTGAAAAGGTATATGATTACAATAAAATAATTTGATCAAAATGTATTTGAATTGTTCCTTATTGAAAAAGCCGGACATCTGAGCTATTTTCCTCAATACCTGGAGGACAGGAGAACATGGTAAGAAAAGGATGATATGTCCTTTCAAAAGCGGGACGTCTGGCCAACCCTGAATCTATGGAGGGCCCCAGGTTACGAATCTCAGTTCTTGAGATATCATTACAAAGATTAACGAAGGAATGATCTTCTTAAGTAGAAGGCAAACATTTAAGTACATTTGATTTAGCACGGAATAGCCTTATTTCATTAAACAAAGGCATAGCTCTTTCCACGTTTAACAACGCACAGCAACCGAAAAATTGTTTTTCGGCTACCGCCGGGAAATTGAATCATGTATCTCTCGATATCTAGCCGAGCGCGTTAACCTTACACCACGGTGGCCAACAATACACGGCGCTTTTTTCAACAATGTTTCGGTTGCTGTGCGTTGCTAAAAGTGGAAGGACCGATGTCTTTGTTTATTCACTGACGCCACGTATTTGGAGGATTTTCACTTATTTCATTGGGTTTTTTTTTTTTCCGGTAGGCTTCCCCTCACATCGCGTCCTACACAACAATTTCGAATTCCTAAGCTTTAGTCACTTGGCTTTATGTTGCTTGCAAGTTCTTCGTGTTAGGTGGTCCAACAGTACACTGCTAATATTATGTGGTATGTTGCACCAGTGAGCTACTTTTCTGGATGGAGGAAGAGAAGATATACCATTTTGGGGGGACATGAAACACACAAATATGATGCATTTATGCACCATGTTGTGGTAGCAATCTTGGTTGGTGCAACTGTGCACCAATTGTACCAAATTTCTGTGTGTTTCATACATCACACAACGGTGGTGCAGCACCATTATTTGGTGCAAGACACTATAGAAATTTTTTTAGTGTAGGGTACTAGAACGGAAAGCAGCGAGAGCGGATAGTTCGATTTTCGCTGCAAGGATTTGCTAGCTTTCTGAGGAGAGGACTACATGGAATACATCGAACTAACTTAATTCAGCGCTGAAAAAAAAAACCCGGTACCTGTTCCTTTTGAAAAATACAACAAAAAGGAACCATGCGATTCGAATGAAATTTTAACCACACATTACTGCCATGACTGTACATAAGTGATTTAATTTTCAGAACAATAAAACAATATTTACCTGTAAAAATCAGTATCGTGTGAAGTCTCCGCGAGCTGCAATAAGAGCTTCTAGTCGGCGTGGAATTGAATCGAAAAGGCGTTGGATGGTATCCTGGGTAATTGCTTGCCAGACGGCATGTATGCGAGTCCACAGAACATTGGTACTGACCGCTGGAGAACTTTAACGGGCCAGTTGCTGAGGAATCATATCCCAAACATGTTTGGCGAACATGCAGGGCCAGGGAAGAAGCGGGATTTGCTGTGCTGAGAAGAGGGCTTGAACATTCCTGGCAACATGTGGTCAGGCATTGTCCAGCTGGAGTATAGCGCCATGAGTACTCTGAGGGAAGGGTATGACTTCTGCCTATACAACTTCCCTGATGTAGCGGTCGCTGTTGAAATTGCCCTCATGTCCTAACAGCCGAGATCCCGAATGATACCCAACACACTTGGCATTCGTCTCGTATCGCCCTTGACAATGCATGCTAGAAGAAAGCGCTCACCACAATACAGTCTAATGCGTATGCGGCCATCATGGCAGCGCAAGTTGAATTGGGACTCGTCCGAAAATACGACATGTTACAAATCAGCACACCATTGTCTGTATTGAAAACCCCATTCCAGCCTAAGACGCCCATAATTCAGGGTCAAAAGAATCCGCTGCAAAGGGATGTATGCAACCAGTCCTCTGTGCATCAGACGACGTCTAACTGTGGAGGCAAACAATGCCACACCTGTTGCAGTGCTCCTCTGTTGTGCTACCACTTGTGAAGATGCGGAACGGTTCCTCACTGCCATGCGGATGAGGTGTCGGTCATCCTGCGGTGTCGTCACATTTCTCGGTCTACTGCCGGGTTGTCGATACACTCGGTTAACTTCGGTCCATTGCCGGGTTGTCGATACACTCGGTTAACTTCGATCCATTGCCGGGTTGTCGATACACTCGGTTAACTTCGGTCCATTGCCGGGTTGTCGATACACTCGGTTAACTTCGGTCCATTGCCGGGTTGTCGATACACTCGGTTAACTTCGGTCCATTGCCGGGTTGTCGATACAATCGGTTAACTTCGGTCCATTGCCGGGTTGTCGATACACTCGGTTAACTTCGGTCCATTGCCGGGTTGTCGATACACTCGGTTCACTTCGGTCCATTGCCGGGTTGTCGATACACTCGGTTAACTTCGGTCCATTGCCGGGTTGTCGATACACTCGGTTAACTTCGGTCCATTGCCGGGTTGTCGATACACTCGGTTAACTTCGGTCCATTGCCGGGTTGTCGATACACTCGGTTCACTTCGGTCCATTGCCGGGTTGTCGATACACTCAGTTAACTTCGGTCCATTGCCAGGTTGTCGATACACTCGGTTAACTTCGGTCCATTGCCGGGTTGTCGATACACTCGGTTAACTTCGGTCCATTGCCAGGTTGTCGATACACTCGGTTAACTTCGGTTCATTGCCGGGTTGTCGATACACTCGGTTTACTTCGTTCCACTGTCGCCACACGCGCATCACTGTCGATGCGTTATGTCCCGTCCGAGCCGCAGTGTCCAGGTACAAAAATGCACCTTCACGCGGACCAATCATTCGCCCCCGTTCAATCTCAGTCGTATGGTAATATTGCGCCCTTTCGTCGTCGCCGAGACATTATTGAATCCTGCAGACCTTTTTACAAATAGCTGTCCCCGATGCACTACTGGTGTGTATCCTAGACAGCACTATATTTACACACCTCACTCGACAGTCCAGAGGGTGCTGCCGGGCCCAGACATGCGCAATGACTCTGCACTTCTAATCATTTGTATGTCCTACCGTGCTCTGCATATCCTGTAAGTTTCACGTGATTACCATCATTCCTTAATGGGGCTGTAATTTTCATCTTTTTGCTTGCCATGTACTTGATCGAGGACATCGGTTTTCAATAACTTCTATGACCAATATTTGTGCCGAATTTTTTTTTTTTTAACTTTTTTAGTTTGGTATACTATAAGTGATAAATTTCAATGGTAAAAAGACTTATTTACTTCTATGAGATAATTATTGTTATTATTTCATATGCGTTCAGGTTTTCTGATGTGTTGTTTGTTAATGCACTTCCGGTTTGGTTCGGTTTAATACATGTGCAATATTTGCTAGATTTGATCTGTTGCCTAATTTTGTTAATTAACCGATAGTTACTTTGCCTTCCATGTTCCTTTTTTATGATTGCATGGTTTGATTCTGTGTTTCCGGAAAAAGGAAAAAGTACGTGTTTACAACGCACGTCTTCGTCTGTATATGGTTTTCGATATCAAAGGATGTAACTCTTGTTATTATGATTCTATTGTTACTGTATCATAGTGCCATGTGTTGATTCTATTACTATGGGAGACACTGCTGCATCAGTTTTTTTTTTTTTTTTTGGGGGGGTGCATTTTTTTACATGACTTTTTGTGATAATGAATCACCTTTTTTGTTAATGCATCATTGTAAATTTTCATGGCGTTTTGGACATGTGAGCTGTTCTGTGGTAGTGGTGTACATTTATTACTTTGTGCATCTACTTCTTGTTAAGCATATTTTGCGGGTTTTTTTTTTTTTTTTTGCAGATATATGCACTTATAGCATTTTTCTAGTTACTCAATAAACTAGGTGTGGGTTTTCACGCTTATCGCGTTTTATCAATGAAAAAATAGAATTATTTATCTCATTTGTGCAACATTTTTGAACACATAGAACTCAAAAAAATAATTTACTTCCAAATCAGTAGTATTAAAGATGCTGTATGTTTTATTTATTAATTTGTTAATTAACCAAAAATAATTTTTATTCATTACTTTTTTTAATTTCGCAAAATTGTGATCAGATAACAGATAAATCATATATATAAATACATGCTTGCTATGTAGGCATATGCATTTAAAACGTTGCGGTAGATGTTATGAATTTTGTTGAGTTTTAAATCCAACTGTTTCTATAGAAATGTGGTTTGCAGATTTTAAATGAGATATTATGCAGTAAAGTGCGTAAGGATGTGGAGGCGAACTGAAGAAACAGGAAGGAAAGCATAACGAAAAAGAGAATTCTAGGAGCATTATTTCCTCTCATCCCCTTTTACAATTTTCGTAATCAGTTTCCGCTGTGTGTCCATTTCTCAGGATTAGAGACATATAACTTACGGAGTAAGAAGTAACTAAATCTGTTTTTGCTATCCCAAGATAATCAAAAAATAAGAAGCAGGACTGGAAAGAAAGAAGATGCAAGAATAAGTTCTTAAAAAAAATAAAACGGAAGCGACCCCGGCGAAGCAAAAAATAAAAAGGAAATAAAGAGCAACAAAAGAAGAAGAAAAAAGAAAAAAGCTACGTGTAACGACTCCTCATTTGAGCACAAGAATCCGCCATTAGCACTAGCTCATGAGCCATCTGGTGACAGCCTGCGTTAGTGACGAGATTTCATTCAATAAATGACCCCTGTGGGTAGACAGTATTATTAACAACTGTATAGACCAAAGCTTTGCCTTACTGGGTATCATTTTTACAGAACTAGCGCATGGTGCTTGTTCTACAAATAATGCAAATAATGCAAATGCGCTCATCTCGAAATAGGTACCTCTTGAAAAATTTTAACATAAGACTAAAATTAATAAGTGCAACACGATAAATAACAAATTAGCACAGCTTTACCGCAGTATGATGCACTTAAAAAATGCAGTGTTGTTGAAGCTCCCACTTTCGGGAAGCATTTGTCAGCGAATACTAATACTAATTTGTTTCCCTGAACAAGCCAAGCGAAACCATAATTCAATCCAACAACAAGTACATCTACAACGTTTCTTAAATTTAATTATGAGATGTACTGTAGTTGACCATTTACAATATCTGAACTTTTATTTTAGTGAGAGGAACAACAATGATAGAAAGGATACAGCAGGGTGCTGAATGAAAACATCTGTGAAGAACAGAAGCACAGACAGAGATAGAAATAAAATTAAATCGTGGCAGAGACCCTTTAATCGAGGTCAATTATCCTACTTTAGATTGCAATACGGATTAACATTCATCGCATTGAACTCCACAATTACACTGGTCACAAACAAATAGGGATATTGCGGTTTCAAAGAAAAAACGTGATGATATGCAGATTTAGCCACTACTGGAGATCGGTTACAAGAATGGGTAGCGACGTCATATCTAAATTAGCTTCATGACAACAGAGCACGTGGCGGCCCCGGTAAAAGTACCCTGCGAGAAGAGGAAAACGGGTCGTTTCACCTTCTTGGTCTAGAAGTTTGCTGAATGTATCGCATTCAATGTGAGATTAACCTGAAATGATGTCCAGACGACATTTTAGCAGTGACAACAGAAATAGGTCTACTGGCATGTTACATGCAGGTGTATGACAGATCAATGTGGCTGCTGATTTAGCAATTTCGCATAGTGTAATAAGTCCACGACACACAAGATTTCTAGAGCATAGGAATTTTGCAGAGCAACCCAGGAGAGGTCACCGGAGGGTAACTACCAAAAGGCAAGATCGCTACCTGACAATAAGTGCTCAGAGAAAGCCTAGTATCACCAGTAGCCAATTTCGGGAATCACTTCGGTCTGCTTCTGGTGTCACACATAGTATGTCCTCAAACGGTAAGAAAACGTCTTCACGAGTACCAACTCAAAGCGAAGAGACCGCTGAGATGTATAGCATTGACATCATCTCACCGTCTACAAAGACGTACCGGAGTCCACCAGTACATGTCTTGGAATACATAGTGGTGGAATGGCTCCACAAAGTTTCCACGCTGATTTCTCTCCATTCTATGTTCAGTGAGTCATTGATTTCCATGCGCAAATGATCCTTGAATGGCTCGTTTATTGCAATATCAAGAGTCTGGAGATAGGCAAACATTCCTGCGGGAATCATTATTTGATCTATTCTTCTCTCTGCAAAGGAAGTTCTTCATGTTTTTAGCGCGGTGAGTGCTGGCTGAATCCCAGATTAGCAGACCTCTTTGGCCACCTCCCAAAACAAGTGGTAGCATTAGATCGCAAAACAAGTGGTAGTATTAGATCGACCCATTTCCTTATAACTGCTTGTGTGCACCAGGCTTTTCGGTTTCAAGAACAAAAATGCCTGAAACACGTTTAATCTTATCTTTCTTGCCTTTAGTGATGATTAGAGGTGGGGCTTTCTTTCCATCCAGACGAATTGCCAAAGCACAGGTAAAACGTGCACTTTCGTAACCAGTGGAAGGAATGTAGATTGACGAGGCACCCCTCTGATCAATTGTCGTTTGAGATCCTTGGCCCATAAACACTGCAGTTTCATCCATAGCAATCATGTTGGAGAGTTGGTATTTAGAAAAGTCGATGCCATCAACAAAGGACTTGAATGCAAGTGCACATTTAATAACATCAGTATCTTCCAGCTTGAATAGCGTTGTCGATCTTCTTAGAGACAGTTCATATCGCTGAAGGAAGCCATCCAGCCAGTATTGTGATGCTTTGAATTCTTCTGGGGATATTTCTAACTGTGGTGCCTTTGCAAGGGCAAATGCTTGAATATCAGCCCTGCGCACAACCCAAACCTTTAATCTCCTGTCAGCAATCCATTCACAGATGATGCCTTCCAGCTCTGGAAATAATAGCAGCCGACCTGGTCCACACTTGCGCTTCTTACCATTTCCCTCGTCCACCTGTTGACTGAGGTTATCGTACTATACTCGCCATTTTCGCACCATTCGGAGATCCAACTTCTTCTCTTAGCAGAAAACCGTAAGATTCTTGCCCCGGGAGTCCTCCACGATTCCTTTCTTGTACTCGACGGAATAGCTCTTTCTTTTTGTACTCATCTTGTCTAGGGGTCAAAATATTATTCACTTTAAATCTACCATTAAATCAAGTGTTAATTGAAGACTATTAATTGTTAATAGACACAGGAGTAGCAACACAAATGATGACAGTTAAGAATGTGCGTTCGGCCCCCAAAATATTAACTCTCTGATTTTCAAAGAATTCTTTCAGTCACCGTTGCCAACACAATAATTTGGACAGGGACGAACCCCTTTCGTAATCCATTGAAAACGGTTAGACCACTTCTTACTTTATTTTGAGTTCGCATGTGCCCCCCCCCCCCGCCATTTCAAAAACACACACCGTCTGTTGAAGAATAACTTTTCCGCCAAAGATAGCGTTCACCGGTAAAGTTTCCCACGTCGGATTCCCTTTTCGGAACTGGATGTTACAGCTGCCGAACAAAAGACTGCTTCTTTTTATCTCCCGCTAGCTCATTGAACCGAACTGAATGCATGCGCAATAATTACAAAAACCATATCCTCGGCTGAGTTCAAAGTCAATCGGCTTTCTTTCTTACTCTGTATATTGAAGGCAAATTAAACTCATGAACAGGGTATGCTTCATTGATTTTGGTACTCGCTTCAGTTTTTTTGAACAGTGATAAACTGGCTGACTACGGTACTGTGTATGGTAACTGGGGCTTATTTTCGGGGTAGGGCTTATATTACGAGCATCCGGAAAAATCACGCTAAGGTTTATTTTCCGGTTAGGTCTTACTTTCGGGGAAATGCGGTTCTACAAAAGCAAGATGCGATCAAAGAACATGCAGCACAATGCTACTCAGGATTTTTGCGATAATTACGAGAAAGTATTGACAGAAACAGAAAATGTGAAAAGCTTCGCAGTGGCTTGAACGAACTTCATCCAAATGCCTGAGAGTGATATGATGTTTGATATTTGGTGTGCGATATTAAGCATCATATCATCGCTGCGGCATGACACTGCAGCAATCCATTTCAGTTAATTCACCATCAAACTTTCTTACATCACTGAAATGCTGTATAAAAGACTACAGAGCATTTTGCTCAATCAGTTGGTTTTTTCTTACTTAATTCTTGATTTTTTTTTTGAAAAGCGGTATGCATGCGTTGTTACCAGAGCGCCTTTCATAAATTTCTCCACTACGACGGAAATTTTAATGCGTTACATACATTAAGTCTTAACATTTCCAGTGGGATTTCATCGATTCCCAATAATTTCCTATTTCTCAAATCAGTTACTACTTTCAATAAAGCGGATTATGCGGTGCAAGCTGGCTTTCTCACACAGAGCATAAGGTTTAATAAAGATTAGTTTAATTATCCGATGTTATTTTTTCACCTGGAGGGGTTTCTCGGGAGTTTTAATGCTATAATGGCATTTTGTGCTGATTGTAACGCGCAAGATAATGATACATTTTGAGACTACAATCCGCTCTTCCTCTTTCTTTCTGTTTCATTGTTTTTTTCCCGTGGGGTTTCTGTGCTGTTGTCAAAGAAATTGAAAAATTCTATTCTTCTAAGACTTACACGGACCAAAATAATCAAGATTTCAAACTAAAACTGCTGATGATTCTTTTGCGAAACATTAGAATGCCCATTTGATAATATTGTCTTAATTTTGTGCAGGCTTCTATTCCCAATACAGTAACGCTCAATTTTTTCCCTTAATTTTTGAAGTCCCAAAGTTAGATGGTGATGTTACGAAACTTCCTTTTTCGTTTAATTCTATCCTCTGCTTTGCATACTTATAATTCCATGTCCCATTCACCCTGCTTTTCCACGTATATTATTTTTCTCCATGTAATCACTCAAAACTTCGAAAATATCTGGTTCTCTTTCACAAGCGGAAGCTTTTCACAGAATTAATACCATTCAATAATACTGGATTAGTACAGATAAAATGTTCGCTTTTGGTAGATGGAGATGATCGACATCGCCGGAGGAAAGGTGTAGTCCAACAACGTCATATGACGTTAATGGACGACACAAAGTCGGTATGTTGGTGTAGGTATTGGGTCCCTTGCTTCGTGAGGAGGTTTCAAGAAATGCACACGCGTCAGTGAAAGTGGACGACGGACACAGCCTAGTTGTGCGTAATTTTTCTGTTCGAGTTTAAAATCGGACATTTCGTGAGCATGGCGGCCCGAAACATTCATGCAGCTTTTAATCATCACTCTGCCAACGAACGCACCATACGCCGATGGTTCACAAACTTCGAAGCAGACACGTTCCTTGGCAATGCACCACGTGGTCATCTACCATTTGTTGTAACAGATGAGCAGTTGACAAGCATCGTGGAAGCTGACCTATGGCAAAATATCAGTGAGACCCCAGAACGGTACGTGTGCATCATTCGACCTTTTTCGGCGTCTAACGGTCCTGGTTAAAGTGAAAAATCTGGATGTTTGGTTGTAACACGGATTGACAATAGTTTGGTTGTAACACGGATTGGCAATAGTTTGGTTGTAACACGGATTGACACTAGTTTGGCTGCAACACGGATTGACACTAGTTTGGTTGTAACACGGATTGACAATAGTTTGGTTGTAACACGGATTGACAATAGTTTGGTTGTAACACGGATTGACAATGGTTTGGTTGTAACACGGATTGACAATAGTTTGGTTGCAACACGGATTGACAATAGTTTGGTTGTAACACGGATTGACAATAGTTTGGTTGTAACACGGATTGACAATGGTTTGGTTGTAACACCGATTGACAATAGTTTGGTTGTAACACGGATTGACATTAGTTTGGTTGTAACACGGATTGACAATAATTTGGTTGTAACACAGATTGACAATAGTTTGGTTGTAACACGGATTCACAATAGTTTGTTTGTAACACGGATTGACAATAGTTTGGTTGTAACACGGATTGACAGTAGGCGAAAAGACACGTCGTTTGGAGATGTTTATTTTCCTCCTTGCCAAGCACATAGGGAGGGATTTTTAAATCGGATTGTAAAGTGCCATAAAAAATATGAGTCCTCTACACAGCACAGTGGTTGGATAACACGGAACTACTTAAACACCGTCCTGCGCCTGCGAAAAGTGCTGGTTCTCGTATGGTAGGCTGCTCGATCCGTCAGTCATTTCTCCGACCAGGTGAGAACATCAATTTGGAGAGCTACTGCGCTCAAATGCAGCAGAAGATTAAAACGCTTCGTATCAAGCAGTCAGTTTCATTCAGGAGTCATCATATATTTCTGTTGCACGACAACGCTCGTTCACGTCTTACAAAGGTCGCCCAACAAGTCCACCAGTTCGACAAAAACACTTGTACTTCATGTTCGCCAGTCTTTCTTTCTAAGAATTATCACCTCTTTCGGCATCTGGACCGAGTTTGGAGACTTTCCCGAAGGACCAAGCTGTGTATCAGGCAGTTTCATCTTCTTTGTCTCACGGACTTCGGAGTTTTATCGCTTTGGTATCCACAGCCTCGTATCCCGTTGACAAAAGTGTGTCGATGCAGATGCGAACAAATTTGAGCAGGCGGGCTAGGTGCTTCCTAGTTTTATAAAGGTTTGCAGAAGGCACACTCATTTCAAACGTTTTACCTAACGAGTTCAATATTTCTTTCGTGAATTTGAACGTCTGAATGTCAATAGTCGACTGGCATCTATATATTTGTAATTTTATATTGAAATATGGTGTTTTTTTCCCAGAGGTGTGTTCTACATAAAACGTTCTTTGTTTTCCGACGTATCCTGAATTAATCGCCCTATACTTTTGACAACCAAAAGCTTTTTTGTCGTTGCAGCTTATATACGTACATACCGTACACCGAAAAGTCGAGACATTATGAATAGGGCGTCTTTATGCAAATCGAAGGAACTGAAGGTAAACGACAGGGCGTGTGAAGGTCATGTATAAATAACACCTGATAATGAACGGGAAAGCCTTCAGAATGAAGCGAGTTTGACAAAGGTAAAATTCTAACGGCCAGACATCTTAATCAGAGTATTTTAGAGACGGTACGACTTGTCGTGTGCTTACTATCAGCCGTGGTTAGTATCAAAAAGTGATCTGATGAGGGAAAAATCACGAACCGCCGGGAAGGTTTGTGCAGAACACGGCCAATCGACGCTAGAGGTGACCGAGCCAACAGAAGGGACTCTGTCGCTTACCATAAAAATCGGTAGTAATTTGAATGTTAGAGACGGAATAACGTGTCACAACGCAAAGTATATGTAATACTGCGGACAATGGCCCTGCGTAGCCTTGTGCCGCTCGGGTTGCCCATGCTAACCTCGATTCATCATCAAAACGGGCACGCGAACATCAAAACTAGACCTTGAATGATTGGCAGAACGTTCTCTGGTCCGATTAATCTCTTTTCTTGTTGCACCATGTGGACGGCTGTGTAGGTGTGCGTTGTTTACCTGGGAAATTGTCGAAAACAGGATGTACCGTGAAACGAAAAACAGCCGGTTGATTAAGTAGTGATTTGGACAATGTTCTCCTGGGAAATCCCGGGTGCAGTCATTCTTATGCAGGAAACTATGACGCCTACCTCTTACCTGAGCATCACTTCAGAGCAGGTACATCCTTTCATGGCAAAGGTATTTCCCTCTAGTAGGGTTTTCTTTCAGTAGGATAATGTGCCACGCCACACTCTCCGGACTTTTCGAAACTTGCTTGCGGAACAAGGGGAAGACCCCAGGTCTCCAGACGTTGGACATCAATCCAATCAGGTATATGGGGTTTGTATTCGAACAGCAAATCCGATCTGCGGCTCAACCACGTAACATACGAAAGTTAGAGGATCTACTAGTAATATGATCGTGCCATATACCACAAAACACGTTTAGAAATCATGTATCGTCTATGCTTGCCAGATAAGAACTGTTTGACGGCACGTGGATGACCAGCCTCATATTATGCATGGGGTCATAATGATTTGGTTTTTCGATGTATGTACAGTATATGCAAGCAAACCATATTTAACGTTACTGCACAGTATACCGGAATTATGTTTTTGAAAATGAAAAAGTTTTCGTGCGGAATATTATAATAATAAATGAACAAATTGTGGTCTTATGCACGATACCATAAAATACTTTAATTTAGATTCGAGAGGTACAACATACTTTAGTATTTACAAATTAAAACCAGTTAAAGTCATAAACTATTTAAAATCATGAGCACTTTCGAATTCACTTTGAATTCATCATCAGATGGAATATAACCCGAAGCACCGCGGAAGGTAACATCAGTCTTTCACATATTACCCCGTTGTAAATTGTAACTGCGCATGTGTTAAGTTCCGTAGCCAATCCGGTTCACAATGAGGTACAGGGTGATTGTTTTCATAGTCCATGAGATGCTTCCATTGTGTTGAAATTTCATTCGCGTAGTCGTCATTACAACAAAAGTTATTGTACCTGTGAATTACTAAATTCTCAGTCAGTAGAAGTTGGGATTTAGTCCTTGGGGGTACAAATTATATCCACATCGTTCCAACTGCGAGTATAGTTGCTTTGTTTGCATAATCTTGATAATGTCATGGTCGCTAACGCCATCCGGATACTGTGTTGGTGTTCAGAAAGTCTGCAACGTGAGGTCCGAGAAGTGGATCCAATGTACCTTAAGACAGATAGTTTGTAGGATGGTAAGGATTATAAGGTATTAAAGTTGAAATAGAATTATGTTTCCCATAGACTGAAATTGAAACTGTATTAGATACGAATTGGCGGTGAAGGAGGGGGTCCAGGAAAAGGAGTTTATTATCACACTCAAGTTCAATCGTAATAGAGGAAAGAAGTCTTTTTTAGGTACGTCTTTCCTTCTTTCGAGATTTTTAAAGATGTGCAACTTCTTATTCCCCTTAGAGGTTTCAAAAGGATAGAAACTCCTTTCCCCTCTTGGAGTTATCGGATGATTTGGGTCTTTTATTCTGTCTTGGATATTTTAAAATGATCAGGACTTATTTCCCCACTTAGACCTTTTGAAATGAAATGGACTTCTTTTCGCCTCTTGGAGATAGTGAAAAGATAGAGGACTTATTTCTCCTCTTGGATTTTAAAAGAGTTGCGGTTTCTTTTTCTTTCTCTGTCGGAGGTTTCGAAAGAGTTGGGACTTCTATCCCCCATGTATGTTTTAAATAACTGGGACTTATTTCGTTACTTAAATATTTTGAAATAATTCGGTTTTCTTTCCCCTACTTATATATTTTGAAATGTTAGGTATTTTTTCCCTTCTTGGGTATTGGTATTTGTAAAACGTATCGACTTCTTTTCCTTTTTTTAGAGATTTCGAAAGTGTAGTCTTCTATACCCTCTTGGAGATTTTGAAATGATAAAGACTTCATTTCCCACTTGCAGATTTTGAAACTTAAGGGACTTCTTTCCCACTTGGAGGTTCTTAAAAGAGCCTCAACTCCTCTTTTTTCTTTCTGGGATGCTTCGAAAGGATAGAGACTTATATCCTTCCCATGGAGATTTTTAAGTGATACGACTTCTTTCGCTACTTACAGATCTTGCATTGATAGAAACTTCTTTCCGTTCTTGGATATTTTAAAAATTTTGCAACTCATTTCGAAAGGGTAGTATTTCTTTTTCTCTCTAGGAGGTTTCAAAAGGGTAGGGTTTTCTATTCCCTCTTGGAGATTTTGAAATGAAAGGGAATTATTTTCCCATTTAGAGATTATGAAATAACAGGAACTCTTTTTCCCACTTGGAGATTTTAAAACGATAGGGACTTCCTTCCCTCTTTAAGACTTCGAAAGAGTAGGTATTTCTTTTTTTTTTCTTTTGGAGGTTTGGAATGGGCAAGAATTCCTATTCCCTCTTAGAGGCTTTGAAACAAAAGGGACTTCTTTCCCCACTTGGAGATTTTGAAACAACAGGGACTTCCTTCCAGTATTTGAGAAATGAAAATTTTGAGGTGTGGAGCAGGAAACCCTCATTGGAATATGTTAGAGTAAGGTAGGATCTGATATTCAAGAAATTTATTTAGACTTGTTTATACCCATGAGTGCATGCCATTGGCTTATCGTGGCTTACGAATCGTTGCAGAAGTTTGCCAACAAAAGAGAACATACTTTGGAAGCTTTGTCCCTAATTCGTGCACACTGATCCCTAGGACACATTCAACTAGTGACAGGAAGAACAATTTTATATTCTTCCGCAAAGTTGGTCGAGACACATCGGATGTTTTTGCCACTTTCGTCTTGAGGTCTGAGACCAGTTTATTGTTTGAAAGCATCCTAATGGTTCCATTTAATTTTCTTTTGGGGTTTTGATTTCCCCCTTGCAAATAGGTGTTTTTAAGCTATTCCTGAATCACATTGGACTTTTTCGTAGAATTTACTCACTCAGTATACATTAATTATAATTTTTTCCTACACTGAAAACTTCGCTAAAGCTCTTCTACAATACATGAGTATGAAAACGTTGAAATGTAATTTTTTCAGTGGCATTACACTTTGCAAAGGAGGCTTTGTCTGGGTCCTTGTAACACACACACACACAAAAAAGTAAACGTGCTGCTTTTGAATACTGCCCACCGAGGTTTAGCTGATTCACCTGCTACTTTTATTGTTTTGCGAGTTTTTCTCAGGATTGTGGGCACAAAATTTGGGTTTGCGATTTCATAAACATAAGAGTAAGATATATATTCGTGGTACAGCATGCCTTCATGTATTTGTATAAAGAATATTCTTTTGCTCCTTTGTATTTCTTCTGTTCGTCGGCACAGATGCAATTTCTGTTAAGCATGTAGGGAAAGCAACTTGAAACTGCTTTGTTGGATTGCCACAGCTGTGGCATCCTCACTCCTCAACAGAACACTGGTGGAGTAATACTCGACGACTCAAACGTCATTTTCTTTCGTGAGAAAAACTTCTACCTTACAGCATTTTGGATGCCTGCATGTATATAGACCAGCAACATGTCTTCAGCAGTTTATTTCGCTTTCTGAATAAAATAAAAGTCGCATAGTAATAGGACCAAATATGTGCAAATTCCAAAATCTATTTATCTCATGCTTTCCTCAGTTACAGTACTTTTATAGGGATGAACGAGTTTGTTGCTCATTTGTGCTTCTCTAATAAGATGTGAATGCAGACGAAGACGACACTTAAAGAAGAAACACATTTCGTCTGAGATGACTTGGTTAAGACCTGGAGTTGATTTTTCTTTGTGTAAGTTTGGTACCCGTAAATTGCCGCTGGTGATAATTCAATTAGGCGTCATTTGTGTAAAATAAAGCAAACCATAAAAGAAAGGATAAATCCCCAAAAAAATGTTGTTGTTGTTTTATTTCTCCTTCTTGATTTTATTTGTTAGGGTTGAGAGAACATACGAATTGTTAGCCCTAAAAATAATACCTTTTTTGTTAATTTCATTTCATTTTTCATTTCATTTATCGCGTTTTAGTTTTTACAGACATGATATTACACAATCATAAATATATAGCACACATTATATTTTTGTAACAACAGGGAATGAGGAGGGAAAAGGCCTGATAGGCCTGACGTGCCCTCCTCTCCCAAAGCATCACAATTTTCATGAAAAAAAAAACAACAACAACAACATAAACAAGTCAAGTCCACACAATATCAAACACAGCTACGGCGGTACTATAATAATCTCTTTTTAATTTTCTAATGTAGGAGTTAAGATTATTTCTAATTTTTAAAAAAATATTATAATCAATTTGTGACCTTGATTTTAAGAACTTTGTGAACAGTTTATTTTTTTTATTTATCTGATTAAAACAGTGCTTTGTTAGCCAAGGTTTCTCCTCTTTCTTGAATTTAGACGTGGTTCTTTTAAATGCAAAAGCCTTATTGTACAATCTCTTCAAAGTTATTTCAAATAAATTATAAGCCACATCAGGATTAGAAATTTGCATTATTTCATCCCAGTTCGTATCTTGTACTAGGTTTATGAAAAGATTCATATTATTCTCATTAATAATTCGAGAGATAGTATTTGTTGGTCTAGATGCGTGTATATCGCTACATGTGTAAATTAAGAAAATTGGCAGATGATCACTAAAATGAAAATTAAGAATACCTGATAAAATAGAGTCCGATGGTATATTTGTTATACATAGATCCAAAATTGAGGCCGTATATTGAGTTATTCTTGTAGCTGAAAAAATAGTGTTATAGAATCCTGCAGTGGCAATTGCAGATTTTAAATTCTCGTGGGTATGAAAGATTCCGTGACAGATCAATATTAAAGTCTCCCAGTAACAGTCCTTTTTTCCTTGTAAAATGTATATAATTAAGTATATCAGTAATTTTTTTCAATAAATAAAGAAGGTTCGCTGTTGGTGGACGATAACAGGCTGAAATTATATTATATTGATCTTCAATTGTAATAATTTCAATATCAGAATTAATAAATTTCAATTTTTCAATTTGGGTGTAGTCCAAATTATTTGTTTTAACAAAAATTGCAATTCCTCCTCCTCTAGACTCAGTCCTATTTTATTAAAAGTATGATAGAATGGGAGATGTAGACAATAGTCTTCAGAAGGAAACCATGTTTCCGAAACGCAAATTATATCTATTTGATAATTTAATAGTTTAACTAATGCCTCCAGATCAGATATCTTATTGACTAATGATCCGGCATTAAGATGAATAACATTTAGAGAATTATTAGGGTTATTAGATATTGTATCATTTAGATGCTGTACTGAATAATAATTAATAGTCATATATCAATGTACCCCAAGCAGTTTTGTAAGATTAAGTCCCCTCCCCTAAGCACTATTTGGAATCCCACAAAATGGTCGCCACCCCCTGCACCAATTAATAATTAATTGAGCTTATCTCCTTATATCTATATATATTTTTCCCTTTCTTTGTTTTGCCAAAGGAATTAAAAAAATAAAAAATTCTAACAGTTAGTTATTGTTGCATAACATAATATCTTTAAAGTAACATGTAAACATCAAGACATTCTCCAATACTTTTAATCAGTGACATATAAGAACTAAATAAAAAATTATAAACATATTAATAACCTCAGTTCACATACAAATTCTATATTTCTCTCAAATAGCGAAAATAAAAATAAGAGAGAACACATGTAAAGTAGAGATAATGGAAAATTAAGCCATCAGAAGGAGTGAAAACAAAATAGAACAGGACAGAGCCAAAACTCTGCGTCAACAAAGCTTAAAAGAATTTAACTGTTACTGCACTCGACAAACATCATATCGAAAATGACTGACGAAACCTGGGATTTAGTAACTAATTAATGACAGAAAAAATAAGTAAAGAAAGCCGATCCCAAGGACAAATACAAAAGAGAAATTTGTTACATGGTGAATATTAATTAAAGCGGAGTAATCTTAGAATGGAGAAAAGGAGCCAGTTTGTGCAAAAGAAAAAGTTACTTTCACTGTGAAAAAAAAATATAGCAAAATTGAAGCAGTCTATACAAGCTTAAAAATCATGGTTACAGAAAAATTGAAGCAGTCTATCATCATCATCATCATTGTCAACCATTATCAATCCACTGCTGGACGAAGGTCTCCCCAAGTTTCCTCCACAACGGTCTGTCTTGTGCCAGTCTCCTCCATGTCACTCCCGCATATTTACGAATTTCATCCACCCATCTCCCATGTGGTCTTTTTCTGGGTCTTTTCCTGTCCCTTGGAATCCAATCTAAAATTTCGGCTGTCCATCTATGGTCTGTCCTTCTGGCAGTATGTCCAGCCCATTGCCATTTCAGGGATTTAACTCTGATCATGATGTCTTCCACTCTCGTCATTTTTCGGATCCACGAGTTCCTCTTCTTATCTCTCCTGGTTATACCAAGCATGCACCTCTCCATGCTTCTTTGAGTTGTCTGCAGTCTTTGTATGTCTCTTTTAGTTAAGGTCCACGTCTCTGCACCATACGTAAGCACTGGAAGGATGCATTGATCAAACACTTTTCTTTTAAGACATAACGGCATATTGCTCTTGAAAATTATGCTGTTTCTTCCAAAAGCTCTCCAGGCAAGTTTTGTACGCCGATTAATTTCTTCATCAATGTGACCCTCACTTGATATCTGCTGTCCAAGATAAACATACGTATCTGTTATCTCCAGTTTTTCTCCATCAATCGATAAATCTTCATTTCTTGTAAAAGCATTGAACATCACTTTTGTCTTCTGAAAGTTCATTTTTAATCCCACTTCTTTACTCTTGTCAGCAAGTTCCTGGATCATACTCTGCAGCTCTGATGGGGTAGTTGCAAAAATGACTACGTCATCAGCAAAACGAAGGTGGGTTAGATAATCTCCATTAATCTTTATAGTTACAGAACGAAGAAAATAACGAAACGGTCGTCTAGACAGTCCTGTATGTGCTAGCACATAGTGACATACTAGGTGTTGCCTGGTTACGCATATTACGGATATTATTAGATTTCCTGTACTGATGAGATACAGATGAAATACATTAAAACGAGCAAACCACAGAGTACTGTTTTATGTGTGTATGTGTGTGTGAGTGTGTCTGTGAGCGTACGCGCGCGACCTAAAAAATGTCACATGACTTGCCGTAGTCGGCTCTACCTTTCAATCTCATTTTTAGCACGTCTTCTGTCAAAAAAGAACGTTCGTGCTTCTGTTATTGGTTAGTCCGACCGACCGTCCGTCCGTCTGTACCCACGATATCTCTGCAACTATTAGTCAGATTTGAAAAAATTCTTTTTCCATTCGGAAGCTTGAAATATGCAAATGATGATCGTTCATTTCGGTTTTTTTACGATGTACAATTTCGCCGCTAGAGGGCGTAAATGCAGATGATGTCGAATTCAAAAATACGTTTTATTCCACATATTTGCTTCTAAACATCCGATTGAAAAAAAAAATTCATCTTTCGATTCCATTTATGTCGAAGAGTATTTTAGATATAGTTACTTTTTCAGATTACGCATAGATTTTCTGCAAGGGGGCGTAAAAATAAACTACATATTTTCCGATAACTCTTTTTCTAAAATTCTGATTTGAATTTTTTTCTTCGGCGGATACATCTTCTGATGGAAAATCTTTTGCATATAATTTCCAATTTTTGGTAAAGAATACTTTGGCCACCAGAGAGCGTAAGTGTTATTTTTTGCTTCTGATGTATTTGCCATAAAATCGGAGCTTTTTAAATATCGATTGAAAAACTTCTTTCGTGGACTGATGCCACTCACATCGATAACAATTTTCGGAATATTTTCTTCTTAAAATATTGCACAGTTTCTCCGCCAGGGGGCGTAGATGTACATCTTATTTTTGTCAATATCTCTACTTATAGGAGTCCGATTTGAAAAAATTCCTTCTTTGTTGGATAGTGTTTCTAGTGTGACATGTTTTTCATATGATTTCAAAATTTTCGAGTAATTCATAGACTTTCCGCGAGGGAGCGTAGCGGTAAATTGCGTTTCCCCCTATATCTCTGCTTCTAAATCTCCGCTTTGAAAAATTCTTTCTGCACCGGGTACAGCTCTTGATGGGAAATCCTTTGCATATAATTTCTAATGTTTGTAAAAAAACAGTTTGGGCCACCAGGGGGCGTAAATCTTAATTTCCGCTTCTGTTGTATTTGCAACAAAATAGGAGCTTCTAAATTCTCGATTGAAAAAAACGTCTTTCGTTGACCAATACTAGTCATGTCGACAAACCTTTTAGAAACATTTTCTTCTTAAAATAGTGCATGGTTTCTACGCCAGAGGGCGTAGATGTATATCTTATTTTTGTCAATATCTCGACTTCTAAGAGTCCGACTTAAAAAATTCCTTCTTTGTTGGATAGTGTTTCTAATGTGACATGTGATTCATATAATTTCAAAATTTTCC
Source organism: Macrothele yani (assembly GCA_039090855.1). Taxonomy (NCBI): domain Eukaryota; kingdom Metazoa; phylum Arthropoda; class Arachnida; order Araneae; family Macrothelidae; genus Macrothele; species Macrothele yani. The sequence goes on along the minus strand of CM077030.1, from coordinate 6,070,398 downwards.
AGTAATTCGTAGATTTTCCGCTGGGGGCGTAAATGTAAATTGCGTTTCCCCTATATCTCTGCTTCTGAATCTCCGATTTGAAAAATTCTTTCTGCACCGCATACGGCTCCTGATGGGAAATCGTTTGCACATAATTTCTAATTTTTGTAAGGAATGGGTTTGCCACCAGGTGGCGTAAATCTTAATTTTCGCTTCTGTTGTATTTGCAGCAAAATATGAGCTTCTAAAATCTCGATTGAAGAAAAAGTCATTTGTTGACCGATACTACTAATGTCGACAAACCTTTTAGGAAAATTTTCTTCTTGAAAAAATGCATGGTTTCTACTCCAGGGGCGTAGATATGTATCTTATTTTTGTCAATATCTCTACTTCTAAGAGTACGACTTTAAAAATTCCTTCTTTGTTGGATAGTGTTTCCGATGCGAAATGTTTTTCATATAAATTCAAAATTTTCAAGTATATCATAGACTTTCCGCTAGGGGGCACAAAGCTAAATTGCGTTTTCTGCGTTATTTCTGCTCCTAAAGCTCTGATTTGAAAATTTTTCCTGTATCGCATACAAGACCTGATGGAAAATATTTTTCCCGTAATTTCTAATGTTTGGTAAAGAATGGTTTGGCCACCAGGGGGTCATAAGTGTTAATTTCTGCTTCTGAAGTATTTGTTGCAAAATATGGGCTCCTGAAAACTCGACTAATTTTTTTTTCTTGGACCGATACCGCTTATATGGATAAACCTTTTGAGAATACTTTCTTCCTAAAATAATGCATGGTTTTCCCACCAGAGGACGTAAAGACACATCTAATTTTTGTCGATATCTCTGTTTCTAAGAGTTCGTAAGCCCACGATTCCGTTTACAGCAATATCTGAGGGATTAAAAACCCGATTGAAAATCTTCTTTCTTTCGTCAGATACTATTGTTTTCCATACCGGTTCCATTGACTTTGAATAGCTTTGATAAATTTAATTTGCGTCAGAACGGATTCAAAAGACGTGCTTATTAAACCCGAAAATTTGGTGTCATCTTTCTTGTTTAATTCATTTCATCATACGGTGTTTATTCTATGCATTCAGTTTCACAGTTACACAAATTTTTTGCCTCCAACAAACGCCCCCCCCTCCCAAAAAAGAAAGCAAAGTATACAGAAGGAATAATCGAATCGATATCAAAATTGGTATCTGCGATGCTAATGTATAGGAAAGGAAATTACTGCAATTCCAGAGCATTTGGGCTATTTATTCAGATAAAACAGCTGCACGAGTGGTACATGTCCGTATGCTGTAGCGCCACCTATGGCTCGGATACAAGCGGTTACCCTCCGTGGCATAGACATATAAATTTCAAGGATACTCTTCTGAGGTATAGCAAGCCAGATGGTGCCCAAATTGCGGGCCAGTTCGCCGACATTGTGGGATGGGCGTAGGTGACGTACCATCGTAAATCAATCATGCTCAATCGGTGAGAAGTCGGGCGATTGGGATGGCCACGGAAAGTTGTCGACATTACGGAGGCAGGCCTGGGAGAGCCGGTTAGTGTGTGGCCGGGTATTATCCTGAAGAAAGTTTTAGCGGTGATGCTGAGACGGGACCGGCAACACAACAAGTCGTAGAATGTCTTCGACGTATCAACTTACCAGAAACTCACGAACCGGGTGCAGGTTCACGGTAAATGCGGGATCCGTGCACTGACTGTCTTCAGACACGTATGCGTTGGTCATCGGCTCCAAGTGCAAACTGTGATTCATCACTGAAGACAACACGGCGCCACTAAAATTTCTCCCATGGTGATCGGATGCGTCATCATTACAACCGGTGCCGGTGATGCAGTGGTAGGCGGCGGAGTGACCTCCTCGAATGTAGTCATCGTGCCGCAAGTCGTCTGGCAGGCAAAGGTCCGGATGACCACTTCCATATTTACATATTTATAGACGATGCGTCATGTCCACGGATGGATGATAGCGACGAATTTGGTTGTGTTCGTGTGGCTCTCGCAATCGCTCGATCCTAGCGTTCTGTCGTTGCCCTTGACCGTCCAGTGTCTGCGTGCCGCTGGGTTCTGCCCTCCTCGACCCATTGGCATCAACATCATTCGATTTCCGCGTCGCTCTGACCCAAATGCCTGTCGATACTGCAACTTGACCAACCGGCCTAACTCTGCCAAGTATTCTCTCTCAAACTCTCTCAACTGCTCATATTGTGCACGGATACGACGTCGAGGCATTCTCACAGTCCGTGGAGGTTAATACAACCACAATCCGCTGTTACAATTGCCCGTGTGTGCCAGCTTTGCTCTTGATATACATTTATCGATGCGCCGTTCCCGTGCGCTGTGGCGGGCTACTATTTAGTTATTGGGCGTTATTTTTTAATCAGTTGCATATTCAGCACTGAGGTATTTTTTACATGAGGAGTTTCATCAGGATCAAACGACTTTCTCAGAATGCTCCGGTTTTTTTCGTTTTTTTTTTGTTTTTTTTTTCGGAGACAGTGTACTTCGTCGCAGCTTTTCCTGACTCTCAAGTTATTGGTGACTGATATACACCTAAAATAATTTTTTAACGATGTGGGCTTTAGATTTCAAATTTAAGATAGTTTAATTAATAATATGACAAATGATGCAGGATGGCTACAACTAATTCTTTGTTTGTTTCCAAAACAATAATATCATGAATGGAATACGGGATTACAATATACAATACAAATTTCGTCCCTTTGTTGGTGTAAAGATTACAAGGATGATAAGTCAGATGATATCCGAGAACTTGAAAATTTCGTCGTCTTGGAACGGGAATCGAATCCGCGTCTCCCAGATAACGCCCGGGTACGCTAACCACTACACGACCCAGAATCCTGTGATGGTTATATTCAAATTAATCGAAATCTTGAGACTTGGTCGTTCTGTGTGGTGTACTAGTTAGCATACCCGGGCGATATCTGGGAGACGCGGGTACGATTGCCGCTCGAGGATGACGGAATTTTCAAGTTTTCGGATATCATCTGACTTATCATCCTTGTCATATTTACACCAACAAAGGGACTGTCATCTTCAAAAACACTAATATCACTCAATTAACTGTGTTTAATTAAATGTTTCACGAAATCACTACGTAAGGCACGTTTATGTATGTATCGTTTCGAGGTCGCTCTTCGAATTATTTAAATATCAGGACTTGAATTTTCTGTGCAAGGAAATGAACCGATAAACAGAGTAATCCATAGGAAAATATTACGGGCATGCAAAATTTCCGCCGCGCCCGCTGTCGGGTGCTGTAGGGGTCTAACCGGCCGGCGACCCGTGCTGTCAGTTCGTACATGAAGCCAAGCACGGCGGTCGATAAAGTTCATTTGCTGCACTGTTTGTTATTCATGTTTTACTTAGGGAAAAGTGCGAGTGGAGCATACGGTTTAATATGCCAGGCCTATGGCGAAACGGGTATGGGTGAGTAGACGTGTCGAGAATGGTTTGCTAGGTTTAGGAAAAGTGATCTAAGCTTGGAATATAATCCACGTGCAGGTAGACCGCAGGAACTCGCAGGCGAGGAGCTGGAATCGCTGTTGCAAGAGGATGCCACGCAATCGACCGCGCAATTGGAAAAACGTTTGAAAGTGCCTCAATCGACGGTGGTACGGCATCGGCAGAACTTGGCAAAGATCCAGAACATTGACAAGTAGGTTCCGCATACTTTAACTGAGCGTAGCATTGGTCAACGATTGGGCATCTGCAAGTCATTGCTGAAGAGGTTTCAATGAAAGAATTTCTTGTGGAAAGTTGTCACCGGGGATGAGAAATGGGTCTATTGCGACAATCCCGTAAGCAAGCGATCCTGGTCGACCCAGGAAAACTATCAGCATCCACTGCAAAACAGGATATCCACGAGGAAAAGGTGATGTTGTGTGTGTGGTGGGATACGCATGGTGTGTTCTACTTCGAACTATTGAAACCTGGCGAAATAATCGTTGCACAACGATATAGCGATCAGCTGATGAAACTGAACGCAAATGGACAGGTAAAAGACGCCGCCCAGTCATCCTGATATAGCGATCAGTTGATGAGTAAAAACGCCCATGCACAGGTGAAGGACGCAGCCCAGTCATCCTGATATAGTGATCAGTTGATGAGTAAAAACGCCCGTGGACAGGTAAAGGACGCCGGCCAGTCATCCTGATATAGCGATCAGTAGATGAGTAGTAACGCCCATAGACAGGTGAAGGACGCCGCCCAGTCATCCTGATATAGCGATCAGTTGATGAGTAGTAACGCCCATGGACAGGTGAAGAACGCCGCCCAGTCTTCCTGATATAGCGATCAGTTGATGAGTAAAAACGCCCATGGACAGGTGAAGGACGCCGCCCAGTCATCCTGATATAGCGATCAGTTGATGAGTAGTAACGCCCATGGACAGGTGAAGAACACCGCCATGTCATCCTGATATAGCGATCAGTTGATGAGTTAAAACGCCCATGGACAGGTGAAGAACGCCGCCCAGTCATCCTGATATAGCGATCAGTTGATGAGTTAAAACGCCCATGGACAGGTGAAGAACGCCGCCCAGTCTTCCTGATATGGCGATCAGTTGATGAGTAAAAATGCCCATGGACAGGTGAAGAACGCCGCCCAGTCATCCGGATATAGCGATAAGTTGATGAGTAGTAACGCCCATGGACAGGTGAAGAACGCCGCCCAGTCATCCTGATATAGCGATCAGTTGATGAGTAGTAACGCCCATGGACAGGTGAAGAACGCCGCCCAGTCATCCTGATATAGCGATCAGTAGATGAGTAGTAACGCCCATAGACAGGTGAAGGACGCCGCCCAGTCATCCTGATATAGCGATCAGTTGATGAGTAGTAACGGCCATGGACAGGTGAAGAACGCCGCCCAGTCATCCTGATATAGCGATCAGTTGATGAGTAGTAACGCCCATGGACAGGTGAAGAACGCCGCCCAGTCATCCTGATATAGCGATCTGTTGATGAGTAGTAACGCCCGTGGACAGGTGAAGAACGCCGCCCAGTCATCCTGATATAGCGATCAGTTGATGAGTAAAAACGCCCATGGACAGGTTAAGGACGCCGCCCAGTCATCCTGATATAGCGATCAGTTGATGAGTAAAAACGCCCATGGACAGGTGAAGAACGCCGCCCAGTCATCCTGATATAGCGATCAGTTGATGAGTAAAAACGCCCATGGACAGGTGAAGAACGCCGCCCAGTCATCCTGATATAGCGATCAGTTGATGAGTCAAAATGCCCATGGACAGGTGAAGAACGCCGCCCAGTCACAATGATATAGCGATCAGTTGATGAGTAGTAACGCCCATGGACAGGTGAAGAACGTCGCCCAGTCATTCTGTTACACGATAATGCCAGACCACATGTCGGTGCCACCACGAAATCAACCCTTGAACAGTTACACTGGGAGGTTTTAAAACACCCAGCGTACTCCCCGGACATTGCACCCTCAGACTTTCATCTGTTTCGCTCTATGCAACATGCCCTAGCCCAACAGCGGTTCACCACCGTTCCAGAGGTGGAAAATTTCGTCACTGCGTTCTTCAGCTCAAAACCCGGGTCTATCTATCACAGGAGCATTCATTTGTTCCCTGAAAAATGTCATTGATGCTAACGGCCAATATTTCGTTGAATAAATGTGTGCTGGTTTCCTGATAGTTCCTGTCTCCTTTCTCCTTAAAACGGCGAAAACGTTTGCATACTCCTAATGGTAAAAGACCTGTTTCACAGCAACTAGTATTAAAAAGATAATTCCCTTTTTGCACCATTTACCTGTTTTTATTTATGGACAAATTAATTTTTGATTGTTTATCATTCGCATATCTACAAGACGCTTTCAGGCATTTATTCTCCTTAAGCGGCTCAGCTGATACACTTTGTTCAGAAGGGTTCATTCGGCTTCAGTTTTACTGACATCTACACAGGAAGAATTGCAGAACTTAAATCATTATGCTGTTTGCAGTCTTCACAAAAGCTAAGCTTTGTTTTAAAAATAAATTATTCTTTTCATTTGCAAGATGCAACAAAATACACAACTTTATATTTCATCGAATGATATGTACGGCTGCTTTAACTACACTGCTGGCCACCCAAAATGCAACACCAAGAAGGAAGGCCCGATTGGCCTGAAATTCGCAGCATGCGTCACCCGCGAAAAGACATGCAAACGATTAGCATTGCAGGGCACATGCAAATCATGTGCGCCCGGAACGCCACCGAGAAGTACTATAAGAAGGTTGCACAGAAGGCGGTGTGTAATTAGTGTAAGTGTGTTGTGCTGCCAGACCTGTGCGTGGGAAGCTTCCTGATGCCTCGTTGCAGAATACGGCAGTCATTCCAGCCCGTTTCGAAGTACGACAGAGGACGAACAGTGGCATATCGCGACAGCGGTTTTTCGTACCGAGACATCGGCGCCGGTGTGATATCCAGCCACAGTGAGGCGAGTATGGATTCGTTGGGTGCTGGAGGGACGGACGGACCGAAGTGAGCGATTGCCGCAGCCGCGGCACACCACCGAACGATTGGATCAGCATGTTGTGCGGCGGGCATTTCGGGCTCGCACCGCCACATCCCGAACGTTAGCGCAGGAATTAGGGTGTGTTGCGCAACAACCTGTTTCAGCATGTACCGTTCGACGTCGTCTGCAGGAGCGGGGACTTGTCGGGCGGCGCCCATTGCTCCCATTACCGTTGACGTTACACAACCGGCGAGTGCGGCGGCAGTGGGCAGTTGAACGCCGCACCTGGATTACGGAATCGCACGACATTGTCTTCTCCGACGAATCCCGCTTCTGCCTGCAACACCACGATGGTCGGATCCGCGTGTGGTGGCACCGCGCAGAGAGACTGTATGACGCCTGCATTATGCATTGCCATACCAGTCAGTCGCCTGACGTTATGGTTTGGGGTGCAATTGGATATGACACCCGCACCCCTCTGGTACACATCGTCAGTACATTCAACAGCCACCGCTGTATCTCCGACGTTTTGGAGCCTGTAGTCCTCCCTTACCTGCAGGACCTGCCAGCGGCCACGTTTCAACAGGACAATGCGCGCCCGAACGTGGCAGGCATCGTGCAAAAATTCTTCACGGCCCACCAGGTGTCACTGCTGCCGTCACCCGCCTGTTCTCCCGACATGTCGCCCATTGAGCACGTCTGGTCGCTGATCGGCAACCGAGTTGCCCGGCTAGCACCACCCGCGGCTACGCTTGATGAACCGTGGCAACGTGTGGAGGCAGCCTGGACCGATATACCCCAAGCCCACATCCGAAGCCTCTTTCGTTCGATGCCGCGGCGTGTAGCGGCCGTTATTGCCAGCCATGGGGGCCACACGAACTATTGATGTCTGCGTGCTCCGCAAGTAGCACGGACCTGTAAGCTCAATCGTTTCATCTTTGTATCTGTTGTTATGTGTCCAGTAAATCTGGCTTTGCTATTTCGTGTCCTTCTTGGTGTTGCATTTTGGGTGGCCAGCAGTGTAGAATGAACTGTTATTAAATATTTCAGTGTTTGGGTTAGGTGATTTCGCATGAAATTTTATTTCCAAATTTTAAATTTGCAAAATTTTCTGTTGCTATTGTTTTTCTAAGTGCATCATTAAAAAATGTTTGACTGTCTTTCATGAGAGCCGTTTATTTCAAAATACTAGGAAGAAGTAATTATAATAATTATGGATTCCATTCCATTCAGTTCTAATTGAAGAAAATTCAGAGAATGGTGTACTTTTTCTTATTATTTTAGAATCAGATTCACCGAAATAATGTCACACACAAAATAATATCGTTATAAATTTATGATGTTGAATTAGAAGAAAAGAAAACTGAATTTCATATCGTATGTCTCCCCACTGTTGGTAACCAGTAAACACATTTCTGAATTTCAAAACCGCTTTCGTGCAACAAAAAGATAAATTTCAAAAACATGTTTTTGAAAACGTTTTTCTTTAATTAGACTTGAATTCGCGTAAGGGGCCAATCTCTGCCTTTCGCACGATATTTCACTTACACGACACGACAAATATTTGTGCAATAAAATTCAGCGGAACTTTATTTCTACGTGAGCTAAGTTTTTTAATTAACGAACAAAGTCAAACAGCAAACATTTCTTAAAAATAATGGAAAGTGTTAAAACCCACAAAAAAGTTGAAATAGTGAAAAATTTTGCATTTAATGCTGATAGACTCAGGAAAAAAGTAGTGAAATGCAATAAGTGTTGTTGTGAAAATCTTCTAAATACGCGGCTTCAGGGAACAAACAAAGACACTGCTCTTTCCACTTTATCAACACATAGCAACCGAAAAATTGTTATACGGTCACTGCTGGGATTGTATCCCAGATCTTTTGATATCTAGCCGATTGCGTTTGCCTTACGCTAAAATGGCCAACTACCAACGGCGCTATGTGCGTTTATCTGTCAGCTTCTGACATCACATATCCGTGGGATGGGCTCCGCAACTGAGACGTCTCCATCTGGTGGGCATTAACGGCACAAGCTATATATTAATTATAGCAAATAAGCGAGGCCTTTGTTTGTTAGAGCGATGTCTTTGTTTGTTCACTGACGCCGCGTATTAGAAGACTTTCACTATTATTCTCACCCTTTGGATTTATTTGCTATAGTTAATATATAGCTTGTGCCGTTAATGTCCACCAGATGCAGACGTCTCAGTAGCTGAGCACATCCTACGGATATGTGATGTCAGAAGCTGATAGATAAACGCACATAGCGCCGTTGCCATTGTAGCGTAGGGCAAACGCACTCGGCTACATATCGAGAGATCTAGGATACGACCCCATCAGTGGCCGGATAACAGTTTTCCGGTTGCCAAGTGTTAATAAACGTGAAAAGAGTGATGTCTTTGTTTGAACTCTTGTTGCTTTAATTTCTCTTTAGTATCAGATGAAATGCGTGTCATAAAACCAGTGAAACATCCAAAGAGGTCAATTTTTAGCGATAAAAAAAATTATAATTGGATATTTTTTACTATGCAATTTAATTTGTAGTGGAGTTTCATGAGTAAAATAACACTAATATTAAAACTGAAAGACACCGATAAAAACTGTGTTTCGCACGAAAGGAACATGTAAGTCATAAAAGCTGTCTACGTACGATAAAAACATTATCCCTGCTGATACTATAGACTAATTTAAAAAAACTTTATTCACAAGTAAAAGCAAGTTAAAAGCGAGATCTTTCTTGATCCCTAGATCCCATCTTCAGGATTAAGGCCATAAAGAACAACAAGTGGTCCACTTATATACGATCAGGTTTGACCCATGATGCAACACAGTGGGCGTTGACATCGTTGACACTGTGTTGCATCATGGGTCAAACCTGATCGTATATAAGTGGACCACTTGTTGTTCTTTATGGCCTTAATCCTGAAGATGGGATCTAGGGATCAAGAAAGATCTCGCTTTTAACTTGCTTTTACTTGTGAATAAAGTTTTTTAAATTAGTCTATAGTATCAGCAGGGATAATGTTTTTATCGTACGTAGACAGCTTTTATGACTTACATAACTGAAAGACAATTCCACATGTTTACTTCTTTTAAATTATTTAATTCAGTGGTCATCCTCGACCGGTTGGTTATTTCAGCATGACTTGTAATTCTTAAATAATTCTCGTAAAGGAAAGAACTGAAATGATGAACTTTGGAAGCAGACACTATACGTTGTAACATTCGTGCTTTCGTTCACAGTAAAAATTATTCACAGAAATGCAGACCGAAGCCGTGAGTATGCCGAACTATCTTATCTGTAATCTACTTCTCTTTTTATCAATGCATATTTAATTTTTGACCAGTTTCAATTTGATCGGTATTGCTGTACGATGAGAAAATGAATTCATGCAGTATGTAGATACATTCAAACATAGCCTTAGTTGCACGATGAAACAATAAAACCTAGTGATTGGTTAAAGCCTTTAATAGGATAAATCTGTTTTTCAGTATTTTATTCATTTCTTTACATTGAACCATTAAATACGAAGGCCATACTTCGGAAAAGTGATGTATAGCATTTGAATTACAATGGTAATGAATTTTAAATTTCAAACCCATTTGAATTACAAAGGCTATGTTCCGATGAAATATAAAAGCACTCCTACTATAAAAGAAAAAGATTAATGTAGTTGTTAAATAACTATTAAACTACTTTTACCAGACAAAAAACAGATAAACCAAATTTCCATAATGCCAGAAAAGTAACCAAAGCTCTTATGGAAACAGCAACAAAATTAGCTGGGTCTAAGAACAAGTTGCATGTAAATAAATTATCAGGAAAAACGAAAATGTTGATGCAAAAAAGGAGAGAGATGAGGACAACTAAAGAAGATGTGACTTCCAAAGTGGAATATATAGAGCTATGCAAGACAGTACGAAAAAGTATCACTGAAGACGTAAGAAAATTCAACTGTGAACTAGTGAGGAAAGCAATTGAAAACAACCAAAGCCTAAAGATAGCAAAGGGACATCTCAGTAAGGGAAGAAAACAGATTATGGCACTGAGAAAAGAAGATGGTTCTGTAACAAGAAATAGAGGTGAAATTTTGACAAGAGTGAAAGATTTCTACTCCAAATTATATGAAAGGGATGATACATGCACTCCAGACATCATGAAAGATACCAGTACCAGAGTTCCTCCAGTCCTTCCAGCAGAAGTTGCACATGCAATCAAGAACATGAAGCGGGGAAAAGCTCCAGGAGAAGATGGAATTACTGTAGACATCATACAAGAAGCAAGTGGAGAAATCGAAACAGTACTCGCCCAAATTTTCACTCGATGCCTTAATGAAGGAAAGATTCCAGAGGATTGGAACACCGCTACAATGATCCTGCTACATAAGAAAGGTGACATTGAGGATCTCGGAAACTACAGACCTATCAGCCTCCTATCAGTAGTTTATAAAATCTTCACTAAAGTTATTTCACACCGCTTGAAGGTAACACTGGACATGGCTCAACCGAGAGAACAAGCTGGATTCAGGAGTGGCTACAGCACAATAGATCATATCCATGTGCTGAGAGAACTAATTGAAAGAGCGAGGAAATATGAACTTCCATTGTGCATGGCTTTTATCGATTATGAAAAAGCCTTTGATTCGGTGAAACCATCAGCAGTTACAATGGCTCTGAAAACCTGCGGTATTGAAGATGCATACATTAATATTATTAATAACATCTATGAAAATGCAAGTGCAAAGATTAGGCTGTTTGAAAATACAACACACATAAAAATTGGAAAGGGAGTGAGACAAGGTGACACCATATCTGCGAAGCTCTTTAATGCCACATTGGAGGGTGTTTTTCAGTCACTGAGCTATGAAAACAAGGGGATAAAGATTAATGGAGATTATCTAACCCACCTTCGTTTTGCTGATGACGTAGTCATTTTTGCAACTAGCCCATCAGAGCTGCAGAGTATGATCCAGGAACTTGCTGACAAGAGTAAAGAAGTGGGATTAAAAATGAACTTTCAGAAGACAAAAGTGATGTTCAATGCTTTTACAAGAAATGAAGATTTATCGATTGATGGAGAAAAGCTGGAGATAACAGACACGTACGTTTATCTTGGACAGCAGATATCAAGTGAGGGTCACATTGATGAAGAAATTAATCGGCGCACAAAACTTGCCTGGAGAGCTTTTGGAAGAAACAGCATAATTTTCAAGAGCAATATGCCATTATGTCTTAAAAGAAAAGTGTTTGATCAATGCATCCTTCCAGTGCTTACGTATGGTGCAGAGACGTGGACCTTAACTAAAAGAGACATACAAAGGCTGCAGACAACTCAAAGTAGCATGGAGAGGTGCATGCTTGGTATAACCAGGAGAGATAAGAAGAGGAACTCGTGGATCCGAAAAATGACAAGAGTGGAAGACATCATGATCAGAGTCAAATCCCTGAAATGGCAATGGGCTGGACATACTGCCAGAAGGACAGATCATCGATGGACAGCCGAAATTTTAGATTGGATTCCAAGGGACAGGAAAAGACCCAGAAGAAGACCACATGGGAGATGGGTGGATGAAATTCGAAAGTATGCAGGGGTGACATGGAGGAGACTGGCACAAGACAGACCGTTGTGGAGGAAACTTGGGGAGACCTTCGTCCAGCAGTGGATTGATAATGGTTGACAATGATGATGATGATGATAAGGCAACACATATTTGCAAATGAAATAGGAATTCTCGCAACAATGAGAACATAACGCCGTTGTTAATTTACTAGAGATATCCCACGCTGTATCGGGGTACTTAATTACATCAATTTTTTCTTTTATTTTGATTGAGAAAGGAGGCAAAGCATTTTGAGATACGCTTCCTCTTTAAATATTTTCTTTTTTTTTTCATGGTTTGCATCAAGGCGGCGATTCAACAGTTGTCGAAAGGGAAGAATGGTTTTGGCGCCGCTATCTCTGGTTGCTAGCCATGAATCCGTTCATGTTTCAAAGTTTTGTCTCTTTGTTCCGTAAAATGTGAAAGGCTGGGAATCCGGAGTGTGAGAAGAGAATTCCCACCGGAGGTTTTCTGGACGGCAGTAAAACACCAGCCAGACACCAATAGCAGAAGAAAAAGCCATCTAGGTGTTAAAAAAAAGCAGCCATTGTCCCTTGAGATACAGACTGAATCATAAAGTCCGTGATGTTTTCAAAGGAAATTCTAGAACTGGGATGAAAAGTTCCTCAGATTGCGCTTTCAGATTGTGGAACTTTTCAAAGTTTGCCTTTATGACCTCTTTCCTGGAAAATGCCAAATAAAAGTGAAAATATTAAAAAAAAAACACCTTTTCTTTTTCTTGTGCATCAAAGCACTTCAAGGTAAATGTTATTTTTGAACTAATGCGCTGGATGAAAAAAAATGTTTTACATCGCACCACATGGTTCTTTCACTCACAATGAATTAAATGTATTTAGCTACCACGTTACGACATTAGGCTCATGCTATGTTAACAGAATAACGAGGAAATGTAGAACTAGTCAAAATAAATCAACACAGAACTTGCAAATTTATCGTCACTTATTTCTTACATTTCAAGGATATGGAAACTAAAAAATATAAAAAAAAATCAGTTACATGTTCTGTAAATGTTGTTCATAAATTTGATTAAACTGAAAAAGAGGCAGTAAAATCACTGTGTAAAAATAGATGCTTAGGAAAGACTGCATCTTTTTAATTCCGAAACCGGAAAAATAATCTCTATCCTGCACAAATTGATTATAGAATACATTTCCGGCATTATGGAATACATTTCCTATTGATTGTGTATTAATAATATTAATATATTTAAACGAAAACTCAGGGATTTTTTTACTGACCAAAAGCTCATAATGTATTATTACTTTTATTAATTTATAGTACCACCCTAGCTGTGTTTGATATTATGTGTAAACTTGACTTGTTTATGTTGTTTTTTTTAATTTTTTTTGTTTTCATGAAAATTTTGATGCTTTGGGAGAAGAGGGCACGTCAGGCCTATCAGGCCTTTTCCCTCCTCATTCCATGTTGTTACAAAAATATAATGTGTGCTATATATTTATGATTACGTAATACCATGTCTGTAACAACGAAAATGCAATAATGAAAATGAAATGAAATGAAATTATTCACGACCTTTCACTTCCGAAATCGTTGCGATTTCCTAAACAGCTGATATCATGTTTCGGTGTTTAAGACATATTGTGTACAGTTCAACTTGATTTCAATGCAGCACTTCTCGTGACTCTATTTCGTATATTGCATTGACATAACAATAACCCTTTCTATAGATGCATTCTAAAAATTCATGAAATTTTTACCTTGAAACCAGGTATCATGTTTTTTTAAAATAATGCATCTTAAACTGCCTATTTCTCAATCTGACATCAAATATCTGGATTATTCTATCTTCACCAGATCTGTTGCTAACAACAAATTATGTCAGCCGTGTGTTAGACTTAATAATGGTTTAAATAGCATACTGTATAAAGCCATTATCCTATGGAATAATCTCCCAGAGAGCATCAGATCCCTGGAAAATATCAAAAAGTTTTCCTTGTCTCTGCGAAATTACATTGTAAATCACCCTGATCTCCATAACAAATCTCAACCCTATCATTAAATTGTAGTTAATAGCATGCTGCTAACAGTGGTGCTTCTGTTATAACCATCTTACTTGCTTTCATATATGCCATATGTTTTATTCTTTTTCTTACATCTGATAGGGGGAATGCCTTACAACCAATGTGTTCAGATTCCTCCTGGTGTATTGCATTTTCATATAACTGTAAGTTTTAAATGTGTGCAATAAATAATTGTATTGTATTGTATTATATACGCTTTGACCTTTTTGTTTCTGGTCTTAACGACGACCCTCAACAAGTTGATGGGCTATAGGCATTAGCCCGTCCCTAATTTAGGGCAACTGGTTCCAGGGAAAGATAGAGCTATTTTTGTAAGGCAAACACAGAATCCATGCCTTTATCTATTTTTTTATCGTGGGTTTAACGACCTCCATGAGCTACTCGATGGGCTATAAGCAATCGCCCGTCCCTAATTTAGGGCCACTGACTCGAGAGAAGGGAGATAGCAAGTGCGGTAAGACAAAGACAACATCTATGACTCGCCGGGATTCAAACCCGGACACATCTCGGACGAATGGTCAAGAGCCAGCGATTATACCACTGAGCCACCGGGACAACACTGAATCTATTTCCAGAATTCATGGGGGGGGTCCATTTCCAGATACCAGGGGGGGTTAGCGACCACTGTGAGTAAGTCGATGGATTGTAAGCAATCTTCGGTCCTTATCTAAAAGCAACTGGTTCCATGGAAGGGAGAGAACCAGTTCTGTAAGACAAACACAGAATCCATGCCTCAGCGAGATTCGAATCCGGAACCATCTGGGGCGAATAGCTAGAAACAAGCACTTACACCACTAAGCCCACTAATTATAATTTAGACACAATGTGATAATATACTACAATCGTCCAGATCACTGTGACCACCTATGACTTCACGAGTGAATGCGTTCCACAGCAGGTAAGGTCATTGGAGGAATATGTGTAAACGACACGGACAGGGCGTGTTGGTTCTCAAGTACGATGGCCTTCTTGAGAAAGGAAAGAACAGTTTGAATGGGGATTGATTATATCGGTGCAAGAAAGGCGTGGGCAGCATCTAACCAACTGCAAATTAAGTGCTGGAGTAGTGAAAAAGTGGCGAGAAATGGTACTAAGAGGAACTCACATCCACCTAACATGCCAGAAAAGAGAAGCAACCACATATTCAAAGGGTGAGCACCGGTTGGTACAACAAGCGAATCGCGATCGCTCAATTAAAGGAATTCTGCACACAGAAACTCTTCGGAGTAACAACAAACGTCCTTGTGAATGAGTTTAAGACGTCGGCGGTCCATCCATGTGCCCATGTTGACGACAGCTTGGCCTGGAGTGGACACCGGCGTATTGTTGCTGGCTTTTGGGCGACAGTAAAAGGGTTACATGATCCGGTTTCATAGTTTCAACATGACGATCGAGTCCGTATTCGACGCCGCCAGGTGAACAGGTGCAGCGGAACTTCATGGTTGGACGAGGTGAGGCCTGCGATGGAGGTATCATGATATAAGATTGTTCTAACAAATATAATTGGGTTCCCTCATCGAGATATCCTACCTGAACATTTTTCGTGCCAAGTTTTGTTCTGCATCACGGTGACCCTGTACAGAGATGGAAACCAATCACGGATAACCGGGTCAACAACTTCTTGCGGGACAAACGGATCAGGTCAAAGTGTTCCTGATCCGATTTCTAACCGGTTTTATTTCCATTTTATTTTTTGAATAGAAAACATATTTTATAGAATCCTTCAGATTTTTTTGAAATAATATTTCAGGGCTGCAGAATATAATCCAGGAACTTGAAGGGAAGAGTAAAGAAACGGGGATTAAAAATGAACATTCAGAGGAGAAAATTGATGTACAATGCTTTTACAAGGAATGAAGATTTGCCAGTTGATGAAGAAAAGCTTGAGATAACCAATTCCTACATTTAACTTGGTAAACAGATATCATGCCAGGGAGACATAGATGGAAAAATTATTTGGCGTATAAAACTTGGTTGGAGAGTTTTTGGAAGAAAAGTGCACAATATTTAAGAGCATTATGTCTTAAAAGAAAAGGGTTTAATCATTGCAACATTCCAGTGTTTACGTACGCAGCAGAGAAGTGGACCCTAACTAAAAAAGACATACAAAGACTACAGACAACTGAAAGCAGCATGGAGAGATGCATGCTTGGTGTAAACAAGAAGGTAAAAAGAGGAACTTGTGGATAAGGAAAATAACAAGAGTGGAAGACATCACGATCAGAGTAAAATCTCTGAGATGGCAATGGGCTGGACATATTGCGCGGAAAACGGACTACCAATAAACAACCAGAATTTTAGACTGGATTCCAATGGACAGCAAAATACCCAGAAGACAACGTGGGAGAAAAGTGGAGGGAAGAGACTGGCCCGAGACAGTCCGTTGTCAAATAATCTTGGGGAGACATTCATTCAGCAGTAGATTGATAATGATTGACAATGATGAGGATGATGAGATATCAAAGTATATATCGCAGAGCAGATTTGTCCGGGTCAGGCCCGGGTCGGGTCCAATTATGTAACGGCCGAGTTCGGGTCGGATCCACGTCCAAAAGTTTTGACTCGTTTCCGACTCTGACTATGTATTCGGATGACACTGAGCTTTTTCAGACAAATAACATCCCAAGAAACATTGTGTGTGAATTGTTCAAGCCTCTTGCGTGGTCCTCTCTCCACCAAATTCTGGCGACTTGAATCATGTTGAACATTTGTGGGGTGCCGTAGAAAGCAGCGTTTGTCACGTTATTTTAGAAGGATGACCTAGACAGAATATATAGTACTGTAGGAAATCGTATAATGTCAGCAATAACAAAATCTCCTAATAAGACAATGAAATACGCGGGATCCATCACATATATCCCAGGCTTTACAAATTGGTTAAAGAATTTATTACGTAAATACAATATATTAACAGCAATGAAGTTATCACACCGTTATCACATGCAATATCAAGTTTGAAGGAGAGATAGTGTGAGAAAGAAAAGGCGGGTGTGTACGCTGTGCCGATGATATATCCCGACAACACAGAACAATATATATCGGAATGACAAAGCGATACTCTTGGACACTAGATGTAAAGAACACGTGCGAAGTGTCAACCAGGACATGCAGAATAAAGCCCTCGCGAGAGAAGTCATGCATTCATTGGCAGCTCGTGTATGGAATAGTATTAGAAGTGCCCCTTACACGAACTTTAAAGAGATTGTCGTCAGGCAAACACTCGAAATCCTCTCCAGCAAACTAGCATGCAATGATATGGTTTGCATGAGTTATTGATAGATGGAAACACATCGCGACGCGCCTTGTAATTACGTGATAAAAATTCATGTAATATGCTCGTGATGTCACCCACGTTATTTTCAAAAAATCATCTTTGGTGGAAATAGTAACACTTATACTAGTGATCCGATTTATTGGCTTAGGAAATAGACACATAAGCGTTTCCAAGATTTCGCACATAAACCAGATGGCGTTCTGAAGGAAGTTAGACTGAAACTAAATAATCGAATGCTTAACAATTTGAACTCGGGAACTTGACTTGACAATAAACAGATACTACGTTATATTCATTTAAACATGTAAGGCATCACGTTGGTTGCACGCGCGGTATCCTGGTAGGGAGAAGGCGTTACTTGACGAACTGTTTCCAAATTTGAGGCAACTCGAGTGAGACGCTATCATTGCACGTATTGCTGTTGGTAATGATCTCCAAGGTTTACCGAACATTTAGGGGTGCAGTAGGTAGCTAATTTCTGTATATCTTCCCACATAGGAGTAGCGGACTTGAATTAGACTTCTCTGGATAGTGCCGTGGCTACTTTACCGTATTTTGTGTCCCTTTTATGTTCGTTGACTCTGATTCCAAACGAACGTATGGTCATTCCAATGCAGTATCGTTTAGAGCCGTCCGGATACTGTACGGGTATCGCATAAGCAACTGCTTCGCAGCAGAGAGGTGGTTTTTTGCTATTTCTCTTTAGCTTAGTATATAAAGACGCAGGAGACCTTATGCAGACGCCGTAGTTCATCTTCTTCAGGGCGTTTTTGAGTTTGTAAGACACATTTGGTATGTAGGAAATTGAGCCTAAATAATGAAAATGCGACACAGGAAGATTAGAATGTTTGACCCTGGCTTTTTGTTTAAAGCTACATATCCGATTCAATGAATATCCTGCTTCAGTGGCCAATTTGATCACGCTTTCAATTTCGTGTTGTCTAAAATGGGTATCGGAGGAAACGGCGAATACCCTTCGAGTTCAAGAACGGAAGATAGCTGTTTTGTATTCTGCGGGACAGAAAGAGCTGCGGAGCATCAGGTTGGGATGGACGTGGGTTCATAGTAGACTTGTGTACCGAGGCGGTTGTCAGGCGATTTTCTCAATAGAACATCCAGATAAGTTAAAGACGTTGTGGTGTTCAAGCTCCATCGTGAAATTAATCTTAGGATGCATATCATTGATTTTATCAAGGAAAATTGAAAGAGTCTCTTTTCCATGATTCCACACGAAAAGGTGGTAGGCCGTGGGGTAATGCTGGAGAATATATCCTGATCAACTGGGTGAAGTATTGCTTCTGCAAGGACTGTTGAAAGTGAGGATCCCACCGGAGCGCCATTATTCTGTTTATATATTTGTCCTTGGTAACTGTAGAAGCTAGTATTAGTGACCAAGTCTATTAATTTGAAGATGCTGAGGCATGACTCCTGCGTATAAAATGTTGAATTTGAAATGGCCTCCTTTAATGTAGTTTCCCTTTACCCTTCAATCCGGAACGGGGATTGAAGGGTAAAGGGAAACTACGTCGAAGCTGCCGATAATGTCGCCTGTTTGAACAATAAGTTGCTTGGCTTTCGTTATAAAATCCAGAGTGGAATTTATTACAAAATCCGATTCAGGAAGAAAACTACGCAGGAATTTGGATAGTGCTTTCTCTAAATGGTACGTTGGTGCAGACTTCCTAGATACGATGGGTCGCAATGGGTTTCCGGTCTTATGGTGCTTAAGTCTTCCAAAGAGCTATGTGATTTGAGGTCCTGGTGGTAGTTTGGCGGCTTTTCTGAGATCGTTTGGAACAGCGGGTAACCGGGACGCTTTATGTACCTGCGCAATCCAAAAATTTAGAGGGTTTCTTTGTAGGGCTATAGAGATAAAATATTCAAGTTTCTTGTTGTAGTCTGCTGCGTTCATAATCGCTATGTTGAGGGTTCGTGCTAAATCACCAACACCCCAAAATGTACAGGAACTGGAGGACCTGCTGTTGTCATTATGGTACCAGATACCCCAGGATACCTATCGCCACCTCATCGAATCGATGCCTCGCCGAGTGGCCGCTGTTTTGCTGACTAAAGGGAGTCCTACAGTTTATTATGTAGGTGATTATAATGTAATTGCTCATCGGTGTATTAGAGGTACCAACCTAATAGGGTCCTTCCTAGTCTAGCGCAAATAACAGTCTGTACACGTCGAGACATCAACTCCGCCTGATACTGGAGGATTTCTAGAGGTAATGCCAGTCATGCCTATTGCAGTATTGTCCACAATTCCTCCCGAGACGTCGGTCCAGAATCCATGGATTTGATGTTCTGCTCCACGGCGGCATCCCAGAGAGCTTCCATAGAGTTTAAATCCGGGGTCATCGGGGATCACTAGATAGTTACAAACTCAGATGAGTGTTTCACAAGCCACGCATGGGTGGTTGTGGCCCTGTAGGGGGAGCATCGTCCTGCTGGAACAGACCATCAGTCGCAGGATATGCGTAGGCCATGAAAGCGTGTAGGTGATCAGCCAGCACACGCTGGTAGCTCGCACCAGTTCAGGAGCTCTGCAGATATCCTAAGGGACCTAATATGCTTCATGAGAAGTCTCCCTAAACAATCGCATAGCCACCACCACTTAGGACAGAGCCAGCCTAGCACCACGGAGCCATAGTCCTATGCTGTCGACCCCATACTGGTACCCTACCGTCAGCTAGGTACAACTAAAAACGGGATTCATCTGACTGAATGACGAGCCGCCACACTGCAGAGGTCTAGTTTTGACGTTCCTGTTACCAGCCGAGGCGTAATATTCAATGGCTAGCAGTAAACAGTGGCACAAGAGTAAGGCCTCAACTGCCGTAGCCATGGGTACTGAGCGTGCGTCTTACCGCTTGCTCACTGACACTGATTGTGTCTCCGACACTTAATCTGGATGTGATTTGGGCCGGGGTTGCTAGGCGTTTGATCTGTACGTGCCTGGAAAGTGTTTGTCGATCCCGCTCATCAATGGCGTGCCATCGGACATCGCTTGCTCTCGGAGCGCTGGTACGTCTGTCGATGGTATACTCGTGGTACGTCCTTGACACAGTTGCCGTATAGAACCCTGGGGTTCTTATTACACTGTTAAAAATTGGTACTTAGAAATAAGCAAAATGTACTCGCTTTTGATTTCATTCAGGGCTCCGAGTATTTGTTTCTCATTTTTGGAAAAGACACGTACTCATTTTTGAGTACATACAGGGAATCAATTGTGAGTATATCTCGTATTTCTAATTTGAAATATATGTACATAAAAAACCCATGAATTTAAAAATTCATATATGTGCTCTGACTTCATTCAGATTCTGTGCCCTTTCGGGCAGGGCACAGAAACTAAAGGAAGTTAGGGCGAATCTAGCGATTCTGACAGCATCGTTTGTAAGAGAGAGCAGACTACAATAGATGGCGCCACCGTACAATTTTGTGCATAGAAGGCAGAGAAAAAATAGGGAGGAGGGGGGGGGGGCTTAGGACCTTTAACCTGGGGATTCCTACCCGGGGGCCGTCACTTAACGTGCGCGTCCGACGTACATTCAGCGATTGTTAGAAATTGACAGTAACAGGCTAGGTTGGAACCTAGTGTCCCTCTATGTGCAGTTTGAACATCTAACCACAAAACCATCCCTGGCACAATTTCAAATTTGGACTACGTGTACTCCATACAAGCTCATTTATTCATAGAATCAACTGGAAGTATATTACTCGATGGCACATCTGAGATAACAGATATACTGGTTGTCACCAGCGGGGCAAATGGACCGCACAATTGTATAACAAATTAAGTGATGAAGCGACAATATATTATTTATGAGTTCGACACAAATATAGTTAATGTAAAAACGTACACAAAGATAATTAAATAATTAAATTACTGAAACAAGTAATTTAATTATCATTACTGATAATTCCTGGAATCACTGAATAAATAATTTAATTATTATTACTGATAATTTAATAAATAAATTACTTGTGATCAGTGACTTTGTTGCACTAATTATTTATGTGTGTCACTTACAAATTTATTAAACAATTTCTCTTGAAATCTATCATCATCATCATCATCATTGTCAACCATTATCAATCCACTGCTGGACGAAGGTCTCCCAAGTTTCCTCCACAACGGTCTGTCTTGTGCCAGTCTCCTCCATGTCACCCCTGCATACTTTCGAATTTCATCCACCCATCTTCCATGTGGTCTTCTTCTGGGTCTTTTCCTGTCCCTTGGAATCCAATCTAAAATTTCGGCTGTCCATCGATGATCTGTCCTTCTGGCAGTATGTCCAGCCCATTGCCATTTCAGGGATTTAACTCTGATCATGATGTCTTCCACTCTTGTCATTTTTCGGATCCACGAGTTCCTCTTCTTATCTCTCCTGGTTACACCAAGCATGCACCTCTCCATGCTTCTTTGAGTTGTCTGCAGCCTTTGTATGTCTCTTTTAGTTAAGGTCCACGTCTCCGCACCATACGTAAGCACTGGAAGGATGCATTGATCAAACACTTTTCTTTTAAGACATAATGGCATATTGCTCTTGAAAATTATGCTGTTTCTTCCAAAAGCTCTCCAGGCAAGTTTTGTACGCCGATTAATTTCTTCATCAATGTGACCCTCACTTGATATCTGCTGTCCAAGATAAACGTACGTGTCTGTTATCTCCAGCTTTTCTCCATCAATCGATAAATCTTCATTTCTTGTAAAAGCATTGAACATCACTTTTGTCTTCTGAAAATTCATTTTTAATCCCACTTCTTTACTCTTGTCAGCAAGTTCCTGGATCATACTCTGCAGCTCTGATGGGGTAGTTGCAAAAATGACTACGTCATCAGCAAAACGAAGGTGGGTTAGATAATCTCCATTAATCTTTATCCCCTTGTTTTCCCAGCTCAGTGACTGAAAAACACCCTCCAATGTGGCATTAAAGAGCTTCGGAGATATGGTGTCACCTTGTCTCACTCCTTCCCAATTTTTACGTGTGTTGTATTTTCAAACAGCCTAATCTTTGCACTTGCATTTTCATAGATGTTATTAATAATATTAATGTATGCATCTTCAATACCGCAGGTTTTCAGAGCCATTGTAACTGCTGATGGTTTCACCGAATCAAAGGCTTTTTCATAATCGATAAAAGCCATGCACAATGGAAGTTCATATTCCCTCGCTCTTTCAATTAGTTCTCTCAGCACGTGGATATGATCTATTGTGCTGTAGCCACTCCTGAATCCAGCTTGTTCTCTCGGTTGAGCCATGTCCAGTGTTACCTTCAAGCGGTGTGAAAGAACTTTAGTGAAGATTTTATAAACTACTGATAGGAGGCTGATAGGTCTGTAGTTTCCGAGATCCTCAATGTCACCTTTCTTATGTAGCAGGATCATTGTAGCGGTGTTCCAATCCTCAGGAATCTTTCCTTCATTAAGGCATCGAGTGAAAATTTGGGCGAGTACTGTTCCGATTTCTCCACTTGCTTCTTGTATGATGTCTACAGTAATTCCATCTTCTCCTGGAGCTTTTCCTCGCTTCATGTTCTTGATTGCATGTGCAACTTCTGCTGGAAGGACTGGAGGAACTCTGGTACTGGTATCTTTCATGATGTCTGGAGTGCATATATCATCCCTTTCATATAATTTGGAGTAGAAATCTTTCACTCTTGTCAAAATTTCGCCTCTATTTCTTGTTACAGAACCATCTTCTTTTCTCAGTGCCATAATCTGTTTTCTTCCCTTACTGAGATGTCCCTTTGCTATCTTTAGGCTTTGGTTGTTTTCAATTGCTTTCCTCACTAGTTCACAGTTGAATCTCCTTACCTCTTCACTGATACTTTTTCTTACTGTCTTGCATAGCTCTATATATTCCACTTTGGAAGTCACATCTTCTTTAGTTGTCCTCATCTCTCTCTTTTTTGCATCAACATTTTGGTTTTTCCTGATAATTTGTTCACATGCAACTTGTTCTTAGACCCAGCTAATTTTGTTGCTGTTTCCATAAGAGCTTTGGTTACTTTTCTGTTAACTTCAGAGATGTCCACTTCTTCCGATGTTAGGCCTTCTAAAGCAGAGAACCTGTTCTTCAGTTCTAATTTGAAGGTATTATGGTGTTTTTTAAGGTTGGTTATGTCAATAGATTTTGTTTGTCCTATGAGCTTGCCACGTTCAAGTTTAGTGTTGAGGTGCATCTTACATCTCACCAATCTATGGTCATTACCTGTGTTGAACTTGTTTAGCACACTGCAGTCTTCTATGACGAATTTTTTGTTACACATAATAAAATCAATTTCACTTGTCGTCCCATTTGGATGTCTCCATGTCCATTTCCTGTGTGGCTTTTTCTTGAAAAAGGAGTTCAAGATGAAAAACCCTTCTGCCTCTGCAAACTCAACGAGAGTATTTCCACGCAGGTTTCTGTTGCCATGACCGAATTTACCTACTGAAGTTTCATTCTGTTGCCGTTGTCTCCTATTTTTGCATTGAAATCTCCCATAATTATCTTCAAATGCTGCTTACCTTTATTATTTAGATGACAAATTTCCTCATAAAATTCTTCAATTTCTTCTTCAGGATGACTTGTGGTGGGTGCATAAGTTTGAATAATCTGAGCCTGGTATCTTTTCGAGAGTTGGATAACAAGTCGTGCAGCTCTGTCAGAGGAACTTTCAACTTCTACAACTTTGTCCTTCAGTTTCTTGTTTATTATAAATCCAACACCACTAGTTCTGCCAGTATCTGTCCCACGATAGTAGAAGAGATGTCCACTTTTCAGTTCGATGAGATCTTCTCCTTTTCTCCTTACCTCACTTAGCCCCACGATGTCCCACTTGATCCTTTGTAGTTCCTCTTCCAATTCAAGAAGCCTTGAATCAGAAGATAGGAGCGTCCATTGTAAGTAGCCAAGGTCAGCATCAGATGGCAGCCTAGTCCGGTCCTCCGGGGATTCTTAGCACCCTCTGCCTTCATGTCGCACTGGCCGCTGCCTTGGCCAGGTACATTCTAGCTGCCGGAGACTGAGGGCCAAGATTTAAGTTGTGGAATCATTTTGGAGGGGTTTGGCCATAACTCACCACGCTGGCCAAGCGGGTTGGTGAGTGGGATAGCATTTCCTCTGATCCCGATGGTATAGTTATACCGCTATGGGCGGTCGTCAGAGCCCCTTTAGTGGGAACAGGATGCACCACGAGAAGGCGGGGTTGACATTTGTCAAGGAGAGGCTGTGATGTTACGCATCACCTGACCTTACATCCCTCTTGAAATCTATAATTATCTAAAATTAAATAATACGAGATTATTGTTGATCTCAAAGACTACAGCCTTGTGACGATTATATAAATATTAAGATAATACAACGTAGTTTGTCACAAATCTTCATCAGGAGACGATGAAACTAGGTCAATACCCAGCGAAACCATGGTCGGCTTGAAAAAATAAATATTTGTGACAAACTACGTTGTATTATCTTAATATATCAATACGAGATTATATTTATATTTATTGACGCAGTTATTTTTAAGTACGTATGGTTACTTATATTTTAGAACGTTATGTTCTCGTTTATGATACAATTGTACTTAAATAAAACGAGTAGATTCAGGTTCTCATTTTTAAGTAGATTTTTTTAACAGTGTACTTGGGCGATAGAACGACCCATTTGTTTTGGGCCGACAATGCTTACACGGTCAAAGTAACTCAGATCACCACGTGTACCCATCTTCTTCGATTGCGATACACTGTTGAGAAGATCAGATCAGATCATATGTAGAGGATTGTAGGAAGCAAGTGTCCGACCCCAGGTCTTAAACAACCCTTAAAAATAGGAAGCTAGGAGATTTGGTCTAGAGTGCCCGATAGGAAAATACACGGAAGCGAAGAAGAAAGGGGAAGGAAGACGCCCTTATTTATTATCGGGAGGGGGGCCAGTACCCATCGGACGCACATTTTATGGATCGATCGTTCGTACCTGCCTGGGATCGAACCTGATGTCCTTTCCGTGGCAGTCACGAACGTTGGCCACCTGCGGCCACACTGTTAAGAAGCCCTGCTGTCCGCTTATTTATCCCTAAGCCCGGTTTCGATCTCTTCCACTCTGCGCGGGTAGGGGAGGGGGCGGTGCCCATGTCAACTGCCTATTACACCTTATCGCTAATGTTTTGTTTACTGAGTGTACAATCAAACCCTTAGCGTAAGAATGTGCGAACAGCATCCCCGCTGTCGCGGTGATTTAAGCACTGGCTTATGGCCACTTGCATACACTCACAGGCAGAAATTTGTGTTTTGAATTTTTTCTTTCGGGGAGAAGATGGGTGTCGATATTCCAGGGATTGATTTTTCCTTTCTGGGTCATAATGGTGAATCTACTCTTATCACCTATCACAATGTGTTGTAGAAAGTTAGTTCCACATTTTTCATAGCTAGCAAGCAAATATTTGGCATGTTTCAAGTCATGATTTCTTCATTTCACTCGTTAGGTGACGCAGTACCGAACGATATCTGATGGTTCTAGTGTAAGGCTTTCAAACGAAGCGTGTGCAAGTGCAAATGGGCAGGGCCCAGAAAGCGCCCCTCGATGTAAAAGCTTTACTGTTAGCGCGCACACGCTCTTACTTGTTTTGCTGATTTAGTGCAATGTAGGCAGTCCGCAACTTCTCAATCTCTGTTACGTGTTTGAATGGTGTGGTTGCTTTTTTTTTTTTTTTTTTTCATCTTGCTGTTAATTACGTTCTGGGGTATGTAAAAGATCATATTATTGTATATTAAAGATCATTTATTGAATTTTATGAACTTCATTTAAAATCAAAAAATAAAAATTTCGTTATCCCATTTGAGTAAATTTTGAATGAATAGCTTTTTTTTTCTTGTTAACTAAAAACACAACTACAAAAATTGTTTTTTTATTTTTCTGAGCTGTCATTCTTATTTTTCTTCGTAAAAACACAAGCACAAAAAAGACAGGTGTTCATTCAATAGTGACACGAGCTTGACTGACAAAAAATTGTTTTAATATGCTGGCAGAACTTTACTGCTGGCCGCTCATGTGAAAGCAACATCCCGCGAGCCGGTCCCGTCTTCATGTGAAAGAGGCCTTACGAGGCAGGCGCAGCACGAGCGATTATTGCAGGAAACGGAGTTAGGCTATGGTTCATGCTCATCTCACGAGTAGCACGCGGGTACGTTAGTCGCTAAGCCACGAAACAACGAAAAGAAAATAGAACTACATCGACTTCTTTCCCAGAATACTTTTTATCTGTAATGTTGCGTATGGGGATTTCTATTCAATACCCACTGCTATGAAGTCAGATATGAACTTCTTGTTGAAAGTATGCAAAAGAAAAAACAGACGATGAACACATTTTTCATTAACGTCTTTGAATTTATAAGATTCAGAGAATTTTATTGGCCTAAAACAACGCGGTTTTTTATAAGCCTGAAGAATCATCATCATCATCATCAATCAACCTGCTGGATGAAGGTCTCTCCAAGTTCCTTCCACTACGATCTATCTTGCGCCAGTCTCCTCCATGTCATTCCCACATGCTTTCGAGTTTTATCCACCCATCTCCAATGTGGTCTTCTTCTTGGTCTCTTCTGTCCCTTGGAATCCAGTCCAGAATTTCGGTTGTCCATCGGTGGTCCTTTCTTCTGGCGACATGTCCAGCCCATTGCCATTTCAGGGATTTTACTCTGATGACGATGTCTTCCACTCCTATCATTTCCCTTATCCACGAGTTCCTCGTCTTATCTTTCCTGGTTACACCAAGAATGCATCTCTCAATCCTTCTTTCAGTTGTCTGCAGTCTTTGCATGTCTTTTTTAGTTACGGTACATCCCTGCTCC
Source organism: Macrothele yani (assembly GCA_039090855.1). Classification (NCBI taxonomy): domain Eukaryota; kingdom Metazoa; phylum Arthropoda; class Arachnida; order Araneae; family Macrothelidae; genus Macrothele; species Macrothele yani. The sequence goes on along the minus strand of CM077030.1, from coordinate 6,043,150 downwards.
GTACGTAAGCACTGGAAGGATGCACTGATTAAATACTTTTTGTTTAAGACATAAAGGCATATTGCTCTTAAAAATTGTACTGTTTCTTCCAAAAGCTTTCCAACCAAGTTTTATGCGACGATTACATTCATCATCAATATGACCTTCGCTTGTTATCTGCTGTCCAAGGTAAATGTAGGCATCGTATATCTCCAGTTGTTCCTCATCAATCGATAAATCGTCATTTCTTGTAAAAGCATTGTACATCAGTTTTGTCTTCTGAAAGTTCATTTTTAATCCCACTTCGTTACTCTTGTCAGCACGTTCCTGGATCGTACTCTGCAACTTTGAAAGGGCTGTTGCAAAAATGATTACGTCATCAGCAAAACGAAGGTGTGTTAATTAATTTCCATTAATCTTTACCCCTTTGATTTCCCAGTTCAATGGATGCAATATATTTTGCAGTGAGGCATTAAAGAGTTTGAGTGGTTTTGAGATATGGTGTCACCTTGTCTTACTCCCTTTCCAATTTTTATTGGTGGAGTATCCTCAAACAACCGAATCTTTGCACTTGCATTTTCATAGATGTTGCTAATAATCCTAATGTATGCATTGCAAAGCCCTTGTAACTGCTGGTGTTTTGAAAGGCTTTTTCATAATCGATAAAAGCCATACATAATGGGAGTTCATATTCCATTGTTCTTTCAATTAATTCTCTTAGCACATGGATATGATCTATAGTGGCTGAAAACAACTCGTTTTTTTTTATTCCCCCGAAGGATAAATTTTGTTAAACAGAAAACTAAAGAAATTTTAGATAAATTGCAAATAAAAGAATGAAATCGCCTTCATATTCCATTCAGTCATTCTGAGCTCTTTCATGTTTCCACAGTTATCGCTCCAAAGGAAATGGTTGAAGTTTCTTGATCATTCTGAAACCAGTAGCAAACAGTATGGCCTTCTTTCACAAAGAATTTTAGAGATAATAAATTTCGCTCTTTGAGGAAAAACTGCATGGAGCTATCAACAAATTAAACGAGTCTTTTTCTCGCAGTTTCGAGAATTAAACCATTATTCTTCCTATTTTTCCATAAGACGAAAGGAATCCATCCATATTTCCTCCAATTTTTCTCCCGAAAAGAGACTGCTTTTATTTTCGCTCATCCCCGAAGTGGGATGAAAAAGCTGATGAACAAACTTTTGAAACTTCCCCAGGAATCGCTGACAAATGCAAAGGAAAACTGTGGAATAAAAGACGATGATCACCACACTCTTTGCGCACAGGGAATTTCTGACAGAAACAAATGATCGTAATAAAATAACTAAACGCCGCCGCATGCCTCTAAAAGATTTTTCTGAGTCGTAAAATGCAGGCTTTTCATTCCCCGGGATTAAAAAAGGAAAAATAAACAGCTCCTTGTCTCTGCTTTGCTTTCATATTAGTAGCGATTCCAGAAGCCATTCAGTAGCAGTGGCTATTTTTGGCCAATTAAAAATCCCTGGAAAAAGCAGATCAATGCACGACCATTGTTTCCATTTGACCAAATAATAGCAATGATGCAAAGATCCTGCATCGTTGTTACTTAAGAATTAATTCTGAATTTTTAATATCACCTTTCAAAAGGAGAAAATCTACATATCACATATATGCTGGGACTTTTTAAATGTAATTCTTCTTCATATCGTACAAATTACCATAATCAATTAGGAAGTATTGATCACCTCCCTTTTATATCTTTGCTAGTAAGAATGTAAAAATGAAAGCTCATGACAATGTTTGTACTGTCCATTCTTAAGTGGAATAGGTATTCCGTTTCAAAAGGGCGCAGTGAAAAAAAACTATTAGCATCCGATAGTCGTAAGCTTTACTGAGGTATTCGTTTTGCTCAGTATCTTTGTTGGGCGATACGAAAGCGTGCTTGCATGTCTAAGGAAATTTCGTTAAAAGACAATTCGGAAAAACTCTTTTAAATTATGTACATTACAGAATTTCCATAATTCCGAGGACCCCATTTTCCGGCTAACTAACAAAAATAAAATTTGTTTCCAAAGAATGTCAAACTTTTTTTTATTGGAGGTTTAACGACCACCGTGAGCAACTCAATGAGCTATAAGCAGTCGCCCGTCCCTAATTTAGGGTCACTGGTTCCAGGGAAGGGACAGAGCTGGTGCCTTAAGACAAACACAACATTCATGCCTTACCGGGATTCGAACTCGGGCCCTTCGTGGATGAATGGTCATAAGCCACCCACTGCTCCACCGGGGCGGCGGCAACTATTTACCGTCACCAAACGGCTAAAACATCTTGAGTATCAAACGACTGTAATATCTTGAATACCGAACGACCAAAACATATTTAATATCAGAATTCTATAAACAGGAAACCTTGTCTACTCACTAATCGTCATTGAATCTGGGTTTTATAATTGAGACACAAGGAGAAAAAAACACTTCTGCAATCGACAAAAGTGTGAATCTGAAATGTGCAAAGGTGAAAGAAATAGAATGCTTCCGAGAACTAATCCCGGTGGAATACAGGAAATAGGGGAAAAGGCATGAGAACAAGCGCACTCAACGACAAACGTACTCAAGGAGAAGCAAGAAAGCTAGTCAGTGATAGCATGGTGATTAAGAGCTTATCAACTTTACTCAGAAAAGAGAAAGGGAGAAACGAAAAAGATTACTACGTATGGTACGTTTAGTTCGATAATGTTCCACAAGCAAAACAGAAGAAGAAAAGAAAAAGACCGATTGCATCATAATTTTCAAAAGCTGCTTCGCTTTCCAAAATTAGCATTTCCATTTCTAAAATATTATTTCATCAGATACAAACAACACATCACATATGTTTATATATTATTTTGTGGACCGCACGCTCGTGAATTAAAAATAATTTATTGAAGAAGTGAAAAATGAGGGAAGTGAAACATAATTTAAATATGAACGTGTGGCTGTTTACATGAAATGAAAGGTTCTAGATATCTATCCGAATATCAAATAACCGCCAAATGCACCATCGGGACTAAAATGAATGGAGATCCTCTGTTTAGGAAGCACAACATTATTTCAACAGATTCAGGTGGAAAGAATTTGGGAGGGAGACAGTAATGATATTTGATTTTCTTCTTACAGATCTGTTTTCACAAGTAAAGCAACTAAGGCTTTGGCATTTACAAGGCAGTGCTGAATTGATTTGGATTTTTTCGCGGCAAATATAGAACGCTATTTATAATTAAAATAGTTCAAAATTTGAAGAAATAAATTATTTGGCATCTGCCTTCATGTATTCACTCAAAGAAAGAAAGCAACTTTCTTGCCCAGTGGTGAAATTCTTGAAAGATCTTGTTGCGATTGATGAAAAATAAACAATTCTTCGAGAATTATTTTTTCTTTCTCTGTTATCTGAATGTGTTCCTTAAACACAATTAAGAGTTTCGGGAAACAGATATTCCTTCACGTATTCAGTTTGTTATTATTCTGTTCATATGCATTCTAAGGCACGCATCTGCATTTAGAGTAATTGTTGATTTTAAGGAAGTAACTCAAAGTTCACCGTCAGTTTTCTGAAGGGAGCAGTTATTTTGATGTAGCAAAATCGAATAATGTTTGTCACCGAGATAAGTATCATCCCTTTTTTAGCCATTTAAAGGAAATTAAAAAGTAAATAATATTTAATAAAATTAAATTTAAGCGAACATTTAATCTGATTAAAAATTAAACGAAATTAAAAGTTACATCTGATTAAAAATTAAATGTAATTAAGAATTAAATGTCATTAAAAATTAAATCTGATTAAAACTTAAATTTAACAGAAACATATTTTTGTCACCGAGATAAGCGTCACCCCCTTTTTATCCATTTTAATAAAATTAAAAAGTAAATATTATTTAATAAAAATATAAATTTTTTATACTTCTTGGAGACTGAAATGCAGACGTGATGTTCAAGATCAACCAACATTAAATAACAAATCCTAAGTTCTGTGGAAGAAATATTCTTCTCACAATACGTGGAGATGTGTCAGAATCGTTAATGCAGCAATCAGGCATCTTTGAATTGCCTGTGTATTTACTGTTTTTCGCGTAATATTAGTCACATCAAAACACTTGCAAATTACATCGCCCTCAAGCGGGAATCGAACCCGCTTCTCCCGATTTCCGATCGAGCATGCTATTCGTTACACCACCCAGAAACTCGGACAATGTTCAGATACTTAACACTCATACTTGGGACCTGATCGCCCTGGATGGTGTAACGCATAACATGCTCGAACGGAAATCGGGAGGTGCGGGTTCGATTCCCGCTCCAGGACGATATTTTCTGATGTGATAAATGTTACGCGGAGAGCAGTAAACAAAGGCAATTCAGACATGTCTGATTGCTCTATTAATGATTTCTTTAAGAAACATATTCACCATCTTTATAAGAGACGAAGAAAATTACATGTCTAAGTGGAATGAAACTGAAAGTATTTGGCGTAGATCTATCAATGGATTATGAACTGAAATATGTAATGTCTATCTCAGCTTTTGGACTGAAATCGTAAATATTTGATCTCTGATGGAGACAGACAGCAATAATTTAGCGTTTGCATCTACCGTTGAAATGAGACTGTGCTTCGAATATGTATGTCGAGTGATGGAGTAGGTTTGAAATCTGTGCATACCACTGCAATATGACTTGAAGTGACTGCTGTTCGTGCTTATTGATAGTATGAAACTGAGACCATTTGATGTGTGTGTGTGTGTGTGTTGTTTTGCATCGGGGTTCGACGAGTACTATGAGTGTCTCGTAAAGCTTATAAACAGTCATCAGTCCCTAATTTATTCCAGGAGAAGAGAGAACCAGTGCCGTAAGACAAACACACTATCCATACCTCATGAAGGATTCGAACCCAAACACATCTAGGACAAACAGTCAGAAGCCAGCACCTCAAGCTGTTCTACGACCGGGTTGCAATATTTGTGTCTTCTGATTAAATAAAATTGTAAATGTTTCATTGATATGTGTATCTAGTGACGGGCTCAAAACGGAAGTGTTTAAATTTTCGCATGTCCGATCTACTGAGTGTCTAAAATCGGAAGTTTTTCTTTTATGTGTCTCGAATGACGGACGGAAATAGAATGTGTTTGAAACCTGTTTTTCCTACAGTAGTAGGGAGGAAATTTGTTCAGCTGCGAAAGTTTCTTTAAAGTGATTAGTCCATACAACAATAAAAGAAATATGGACTAATCACTTTAAAGAAACTGTCGCAGCTGAATAAAACATAGATCAGGATGCCTTCCACCCAGAAGAAACTTCTGACCCAAAAGGCATCCTAAATGAAGAAATACGTAGAGCAAACAAATGAAAAATGATAAAGCACCAGGCACAGATAATATTCAAAAAGAACTTCTAGAAAAAGGGAGGGGAAGGCATAATAAATCATTTAAGGAAACTGTTCAATAAAATACTAAAGGAAGAAAACATACTAACAGAATGAAGAACAATTCAGATAATACCCATTTACCAAAAATGACATGTCAGATCTAGCACTAATTACAGACCTATTACCCTTCTAAGTTATTGATATTATATATTTATCAGGATTCTTCAAAATAGAGTTAAAAATTCCTATGTAGAACACATAGAAGAAGAGCAAATGAGATTCAGAAGTAGGGGAAGCACAATAGATGCAATTTTCATATTAAACAGATTAGCAGATCTTATGAGAAACACAAATAAAACAACTCTACTTCTGCTTTATTGACTTCCAATAAGTTTTAGACGCTATAAACAGAAGTAAACTCTTTGAAATTCTAGAAAACAGAGGGTTTGACAAATACCTTTTAAATTGTATTAAGAATTACTATTCAAAAACTCAAGCTGTAGTAAAATGCAAAAATATAGAAACAGACCAAATAACAATTGGAAAACGACTTATTCAAGGTTGCCTATTGTCAATATATTTATTTAACCTGTACCTAAAAGAAGTAGTAGACGAAGGACTGCAGATGTGTGAAGGCATAACTGTAAATGGAAGAAATAGAACATAAAAGTATGCTGATGACATAGTTATCACTACAGACAGCCAAGAAGAACTAGAAAATATCCTGACCAAATTGCATCAAACAAGCAACAAATATGATATGAAAATCAAAGAAAAATTAGAAAACATCCTAACCAAATTGCATCAAACAACTAACAAGTGTGATATGAAAATCAAAAAGAAAAATTAGAAAATGTCCTGACCAAACTGCATCAAACGAGCAACAAATATGATACGAAAATCAATTGTAGTAAAACAAATCTAATGGCAATAGGAAGAAAAAGGGAAACAATCTAAATGAAAATAGGAAACAATAACATACAACAAGTAAAAAAATTCAATTATCTAGGCTCAATGATCACTGAAGATCTTGACTATTTTGAAACCATATAACACAGAAATAATAATGGATATCCATCCATTATTGTTTCAGACTAGAAAAAATATGGAACAATAAAAGATTGAACAAAGAACTCAAACTGAAAATATATAAAACAATGCTAATTCCCACAGTACTATAAGGCTCAGAATGCTTGATCTTAAGAAACAAAGAAATGGATAAACTCAGTGTTTTTGAAACAAAATGCCGAAGGAAAATTAATAAAACAAACTGGACAGTATGAGAAACAATAGTTACAGTACTAAAAAAGAACCAACTAAGAAGAATGAATCCAAAAAATCTACCAAACATATTAATAAAAGGTAGAATTGGAGGACAGCCCATTAGAGGAAGACCAAGAAATAAATGGATTGACGACATTAAAGGAAGCACGCACTTAAACTCTGTAATAGAACTACACAAAAGGACAGCAGACAGAAGGAAATGGAGAAAATTAGTCTTTGAGGAACTCAACCCGCCATGAACGGAAGAGGAAGAAGTAGGGAGGAAGGGTGAGTTGTCTGTATCTACCAAATGTCCTTCCAACATTTGAAGTGTATAAAGCAAAACAACTTTTTGGCGATGATCGAATCCGCATCCTTCTGGTACGGAGCCGAATGCTTTCCCAATTAAGCTTCACCAACGAAACTCGTCGCTGCAACTTTGCCCTCTTGACATGCACGTCAAAAGTGTTTAATATCAACATTAACTGATGGGATGCCATTTGATGTTTTTGACATCTGTGCCTACCAGTGAATTAAGACGGAAATCTTTAGATACCTTCGTGTGTGCAAATGAAATGAGACTGGATGTGTTTGACGTTTGTATCTACCGATGAAGCAAGACTGAAAGCTTTTCATATATGATATCAAATAATGGACTAAGAATGGAAGCATTTCTTATTTGTTCCTTCCGATGAAACGACGCTGGACGTTTTGTGTAAATGATTGGAATAAAATTGGAAATGTTTGTTGTATATATTTACTGATTAAACCTGGTTAGAAATCTTGGATATCTATTTGATGTCAATGTCGCAATGCAATAATATGTCAAATGTTTCATGTAAATGCATCATGACAGTACGAGACAGGAATTGCTTTGTCTGCTCTTAATAAACTAGTCGAAATTGGCATCATACTAGTCGAAATCGGCATCAATGTTGCAATGCAATAATATGTCAAATGCATCAAGACAGTACGAGACAGGAATTGCTTTGTCTGCTCTTAATAAACTAGTCGAAATCGGCATCACAGTGGAAGAAAATAGAAAAACATATATTTCATCCTCTAGTAAAAGAATGAATAAAGCATTTCAGCATCCAATAAAAGAGTAAATATAGCATTTCAGCCTCCAGTGATTCCCGTGTTTCTGGAAAAATTCACTATCGTTTGCTCATTATAATCTTTGCATTCTACCAACATTCAGCATTTATGTGCACTATGACATAGACTTCAGCGTATATATGCAAAGATGCAAAAGAAATTATTGATATGGAAGCAGCGTTAAGACACTTTCCCTAGACACTTTCCGTAAGATTCTCTTGACTGTGAAGGATATTTTGCGCAAAATTTGGCTTTCAAGTAGGGAACTTCGGTTTTCACTAGAGATCAGAAAAACACGGATTGTTTTCCCTAATATCTCTATCTCTAAATGCTGGACTTGAGAGATCTTTCTTGCAACGGATACCTTCCACTATTTGTAATGTTTTGAGTGCATTTTATTACCTAAGAATATATTTCATCTAACATATATTATATTATATTACCTTCGATATCTTTTACAATGAAGGTGATTTACCTTAGTGCATCTTCTTCCAATTATGCACAGCTCCCCACCCCCTCTCGGAAGACACAAATATGTTTTCTCCCGAAAACTCTGCTTCTACAATTCTGATTTGAAGAATAATTTTTGCGAGACATTTTGCATGTGAAATCTAAGTATGAAGGCACAGTTTGGGGTAAGCGTATATTTCTGTTTTCGATAGATTTGCAGCAATGTCTACGCTTCTGAAAATTCCATTGAAAACATCTTTGCTTGTCACATACTATGTTTCTCCCGATGGAAGCCATTTGTTCCATATTTTTTGCCCAAAGTAATGCACAATTCTACCAATAGGGAAACAGATACATGAACAGTAAGTTCCGGTTAATTGGGCCAACGGTCAATCGGGCAGCCATTTATTTGGGACAATTCTTGACAACCATTCTAAATTAGCTCTTTGGGATAATTGGGACAGCCGCTTAATTGGCCAAAGTGTTCCTAGTCCCGATGTGTCCCAACTAACCGGAATCTACTGTATTTGTTTCCTCGATATCTTCCCTCCCAACAGTCCCATATAGAAAATTATTTTCGTGCGTACCAAAGTTTATGGAAAAGAATAATTTGCATATATTTTCTATTCTTTCTTAAAGCACATTTATGTCAGTGGAGAGTGTATGCGCGTATATTGGTTTTAAAATATTTGCATTCCTATGTGCATCTAAATGAGTGACTGAAAAATTCTTTCTCACTCAGACACCACGCAATAGGAAAACGTTTTATGTATACTTCCTCAGTAATATTACGATGTGCACTTTGCCAGCTTAAAATAATATTCTGATTTTCTGTACATGCCTGCATTTAAAATCCCTATTTAAAAAGTTATTTTAACATAGAATACCGTTCAATTCGTGAAGCATTTAGCATATCCTCTTGAATTTTTTGTAGAACACAATTCTGACGATAGATGGCGATAGTGTTTTTTTCTATTTGCAACTGAAATTGTACTTTTGAAATTCCAATTAAAAAATCTTTCCGAAGTATACCATTCGGTATGGCAAAGTTTGCGAACATCATCCACTTTAAATAATTCACAGTTTTTCCTGATAGACGGCGAATATATGTATAAGCTGTTTTCTTGCTACCTCTGCTCTTAGAAGAAAAATCGTATTTGGGAAATTCATTTCCATGGCATAACTTTCGCTGAAAACAATACTTTGCATATGGTTTGCTCCGTTTTGGTAATTCAATTTTCTGGCGATATTGGGCGTCAGCATATATTCCTGCTAGCAAGTGCACTTCCGTTTCTACACATAGCATGCAGAACATTTTTCTTGCTAGGGGAGAAATATCACATTTCCCTCCATTTCAGGGCCTGTAATTGTCAGGTTTAAAAAATTCGTCTTGCCTCATATTTATCTCAATGGCGAACACTTCAGTATTGCACATTTTGGGATTTTGTGTAGTGTATACTTCTGTCAGCTAATGATACGAGCAGCAGCTATTTGCAATTGAGGATGCTTACCGATTCTGGAATTCCAGTTGAAAAAATTCCTTTTGAAACTGGATATTCTCAGAACAAAAAACAAACTGCGTACAATATGCATTTTAAAAATGCATCCTATTTTTCGTTGATATTTTCGTTTTTTGTAAATTTGGTCTGAAAAATTATTTCCGTATCGAAAAGGATTCAAATGAACTGCTCATGCAATCCCAGTACTCTGTGTCATCTTCCTTGTTTAAATAATGATGCTATGCTAGCAAACACTGCCAATGTCTTGCGGTATTGCATCACACTCAGGTTAAAACCTATTGAACTCATCTGTGAATTCCAAATACAAATGTTTATTTAACTCAGAAAAAGCAAATATATTATTAAGGTTGAATCAAAAATTTGAAATAAAATAATAAACAGGCGTTAATCGCTATCAGATCGATGAAAATGTTCCTTATGCGTCTTCCTGGAACAGGGGAAATAAACGCAGATATAATTTTAGGACTCTTTGACGAAAATGCTATACCAGAGTAACTCGAAAAGTACGTGCCAACCTTGGCGTTCTGTCGCGGGACTTTTTTTTTCTTGTGAATTTGAGAAAACCTGATCAATTTTCTCCAAATTTTACAAATGGAAAAAAAATCCTCTCCAGAACACTTTTTTTTCCGGGGAAGGATTAAAATGGGAGAATGTGCGCAGTTCTGTTATTTTATTTGTCCCTAAAAGAACAAAATTTCATTTAAAAAAAAGGAAAAAATAACAATAAGTGATTTTTGATGGATTTTCAACACCCTTTTTTTTCTCTCAGAAAGGGGCGAGCAGGAGTATTTCGATTTTCTTTCCTAATCTAAAATTTTGCTTTTATTTTATTAATTTCAGTGGTTTTCCCATCACGGAGCGGAAAAACAGGGTTTCTTTCTTGTGTTCTTTTGGGTGAATTCCTTTACTCCGCCATCTTGGGCGATTTTAAAGCTTGAGAAAGTGTCACCAATTTGGATCTTTCGTGGCAAAAGGCAGTGGAGAATTCTATTTTTAGCACAAGGTCACTAACAGCGAGGAGATCAACCTTGGTCATGGTATCCTCTATTAAACTGAAAAAGAAAAGAAATCTTACTAGTGCTTCCAAACCTCATGCTTGCCACAAGTGGACAGTCTAGGCGGTTACGTCAAATCACAGTTTTAATAAAAAGTCAATGAACTTGGAATTTGTCTCTAAGCAAAACGTTGCGATAAATCTTAATCTTAAACGCAGTATACATCGAGTGGCCAAATTATTAAAACCACTAGACCATTTTATGCAAAGTAGCTATCCTGCAGATGCTGCTGTCGCGAGATGACTGAATTGGTATAAAAAGGGAATGCTGAAAGCATGCACAGACTAATGAAGTGCATTGAGTAAGAAATAATGCTTAAAAGACACGATCTGATGGACTTTGAACGTGGAATGATCGGGGGTGCTCGAAGCATTGGTACAAGCATCATCAAACCGGCTGTACTTGTGAAATGTTCAAGGGCAGCAGCATTTGTGACACTGTACAGAGAGCAGACCGCCGTTAAAAAACCGGGTCTGAGTGCAAGGCCTGTGGTTGCCAGCGGCTATTGGATACTCGAGCTGAGTGGAGGGTAGGCGGAGTTGTTCAGTCTAACAGACGAGCAACACTTTGTTAAATTACAAATAATCTGAATCAGGAACTAAATCTAATGACCTCCCAACGTACAGTTCGCAGCATATTACATCGTATGGGCCACAGAAGCAAACGGCTTGCCCGTGAGACATTGCTCTCTGCAGCGAACAAGAAGAAACGCTTCCAGTCCGCTCAGGGACACGAGAATTGGTCAAAAAATGAGTAGAAAAGAGTAATGTGGTCCAAGGAATAAGGATTTCAACTACACCATGCCTCAGATAGAAGGGTGAGGGAATGGAGAGAGCAGCACCAAAGCATGACCCCATCTTGCATTGTCTCTACTCTTCAAGCTGACACATTATGATCTGGGCGTGTTTTCGTGGGAGTGTCTAGGCCCGTTGATTCGTGTGGAGCAACGTCTGACCGTCCCAAAGTATTTAAATATCGTTACCGACCACGTTATGTTGATGCTTTATCCCAATGGAGATGGATACTTTTATCAGGACAGTGCTCCTCGTCATAATGCTCACATTGTACGCGAACGGTTTTGTTAAATGTCGGAAGTGGTTCGGAGACTTTTCCCTGCCAAATAGTCATCCTCCTCGGTGACCGGATCTCAATCGAATGTAGCATTTGTGAAATCGAGTCGAAAGGGCATCAAACAGCTTCATCCGCTACCACCAAATCTTTAAGAGCTGGAGGGTGCGATTCATCGGATTTAGGCTAATATACTCCAAGTCACTAACCAACATGTAAAAGAATCTATACCTAGAAGAATTAAAAGCAAAAGGTAGCCCAATAACGTACTGAGCAGGTGGTCATAATCATTTGGCCACTCAGTTTATATGAAAACGAAAGAATGAGGATGTGCGTGCGAGGGAAGGAAGTAAAGTACAATATGTATGGTTTCTGATTTTGTTCAGAACTTGTGACTGTATATAAGTTAGGTTGCCCAGTGCTGCCTGTCGATAAAATGACTGGGCACTAAATGCAACTTTTTACCTTCAAGAAATGAATCATTGGTAGTTTTGAACAGATTGTTACCCTATCCTGAAAAGGCGGCGCCAGCAAGAAAACGGAAAATTCCACAAACGAATACTAACAGGTAACCTCTCCTTCATAGTTCTACACTGTCACATTGAAGTAAACTTTGTTTTCTGAAAATAAAACATAAGCCTTGCAACTAAGGTTCTGCTTCATGATTTCACGACGGAAAGTGTTTTTATGGCCCTAAAGGAGATAACGCAGTGTTTTTATCTGTCGAAATTCATTGTTTCAGTTTCTGTGATCATCTGAAAGCTCGATATTCTACTTATTAAACACACATTTTTATTGCTTATTTACAGATATTTTACGAGATCACAGTTTTCAAGATATAGTTATATAGCTATTAGAGTTATCTTGCGTGCAATAGAAAACAAGAAAATACAGTGACTCCCCTTCCACACAAACATATGTGTTTTAAAGCAAAGGTGACAGTTCTATGCAAGCAATTTCGTAGTGCAGATCAGTGCTTCTCTGTAGCCATTTTACTGCCAATGTCTTTTCTCCCTCTAAATTCAAAATTCAGATTTCAATAAAGAGTTTTGTAACAGCCAATCAACTTTAAAATGTGCACATTTTTCAGATACATTTTTCACTTCCATGAAACTAATGTTTTTTCTCCGCGACATTGTAACTATCATCTTGAATCTGTATAACTTACTCGACACCTTTGAGACAGCATTAAAAATTCGGTTGAAAAGTACCAAAGGAAAAGGACGAAGAACTATTTCGCTCTTTCTGCGACGTAAAAGATTCGTGAAGCTTGAATCTGAATGGCGCTACAATCATTATTTACTTCCCCCTGGGAGTACGTTCTGAAAGCATACCTGTCGTATGCATATTTAATTCCAGAAATATAAAAAAATTGTGTCCTAGGAAAAAAAGCAAAGACTACTGTTGTTATATCTGGCAGCAAAGATTACTGTTGTTATATCAAAGATTACTGTTGTTATAATAGCTCCAACATTTGTCACCATGTTTTTGTAACACTATTTATGAACCTATCTGTAAACAAAATTTCTTAGCGTAATAAAGAGGGAATTAAACAAGGAAGAGTACACCAAATTTTCAGTTGCAATGAGCACGTCTTTTTAATCCCTTCCTAAGCAAATAAAATATATCAAAACTATTTAAAATCAAAGAAACCACTTATAAAACAAAATAAACACGATTTCTACAATCGAAACAATATCCAAAATATACACAGCTACTTACTTCCACCAGCGGGAAAACAATGTGTTACAAAAATTAACCAATGACTCAAAAGGGTTTCTCAAAGCAAAAGAAAGGTATCAGAGACAAAGAAATTTTCAAATCGAATAATTAAAAGATGAAATATAGGAGGAAACATAATACAATGTCCGTAAAGCCTTTCTCACATTACAAAAATTAATATAAAAAAATCTATGTAAGTTAAAATAAAATGGTTGGCAACATAATATAGCAGCACTCAAAGTTTTTTTCTGTTCTTTAGGTGAGCGCTACTGCTGAATCAGAGAAGCATTTCATCGATAATGGCTTCCATGCAAGAAAACGCGGCGTGCGTGATGTGGTTCCATGAGACCAAATCGGCGGTTACTGTCCAGTGTCACTTCAGAAAAGAGTACACAAGATCACCATCGGACCAAAGAAGCATAAAAGCTTGGTATGAAGAGTTTGAGTACGCGATAAAAACATGAGTGATCGCTACCACAGAGGAAAATTGAACCTCTGTAAGAAGCAATGGTCCTCGATGTTTGGAGTTAAAATCACCTTGCCTGCAGAAATGGTCCACCATTTCTGCAAGCAAGGTGATGTTAACTCCAAACATCGAGGACCGTTGCTTTTTGAGTGGCTCCCAAAAGAATGAACCCTGTTTTGCTGCTTTCACGCAGAAAGTCTCACTACTTGTTGAACAAACTTAATGTACACTGCTGGCCACCCAAAATGCAACACCAAGAAGAACACGTGATAGCAAGACCAGATTTACTGGACACAACAACAGATACAAAGATGAAACGATTGAGCTTACAGGCCTGTGCGACTTGCGGAACACGTAGACATCAATAATTCGTGTGGCCCCCATGGTTGGCAGTAACGGCAGCTAGACGCCGCGGCATCGAACGAAAGAGGCTTTGGATGTGGGCTTGGGGTATGTCGGTCCAGGTTGCTTGCACACGTTGCCACAGTTCATCAGGCGTAGCCGCAGGTGGTGCTTGCCGGGCCACTCGGTTGCCGATCTGCGACCGGACGTGTTCGATGGGCGATATATCGGGAGAACAGGTGGTTCACGGCAGCAGTGACACCTGGTGGCTCGTGAAGAATTATTGCACGATGCGTGCCACGTGCGGGCGCGCATTGTACTTTTGAAACGTGACCGCTGGCAGGTCCTGCAGGCAAGGGAAGATTACAGGATCCAAAACGTCGGACATGTAGCGGTGGCTGTTGAGTGTACCGGCGATACGTACAAGATTGGTGCGGGTGTCATATCCAATTTCGCCATAAACCATAACGCCAGGCGACGGACCGGTATGGCGATGCATAATATAGGCGTCATACAGTCTCTCGCCGCGGTGCCGCCACATGCGGACCCGACCTTCGTGGTGTGTTGCAGGTAGAAGCGGGATTCGTCGGAAAAGACAATGTCGTGCCATTCCGTAGTTCAGGTGCGGCGTTCAACAGCCCACTGCCGCTGAACTCGCCGGTGGTGTAACTTCAATGGTAATAGGAGCAATGGGCGTCGTGCGACAAGTCTCTGCTCCTGCAGACGACGTCGAACGGTACGTGCTGACACAGTTTGTTGCGCAACATACCCTAATTCCTGCGCTAACGTTCGTGATGTGGTGGTGCGAGCCGTCAATGCCCGCCGAACAACATGCCGGTCCTCTCGTTCGGTGGTGTGCCTCGGCTGCGGCAATCGCTCACGTTGGTCCGTCCGTCCCTCCTGCACCCACCGAATCCATACTCGCCTCACTGTGGCTGGATGTCGTCCCACACGGGTGCCAATGTCTCGGTACGATTAACCGCTGTCGCGATAAGCCACTCTTCGTCCTCTGTCGAACTTCGAAACGTGCTGGAATGACTGCCGTATTCTGCGACGAGGCATCAGGAAGCTTCCCACGCACAGGTCCGGCAGCACAACACACTTCCACTACTTAAACCCCGCCTTCTGTGCACCCTTTTTATAGTGCTTCTCGGTGGCGTGCTGGAAGCACATTATTTGCATATGCCCTGCAATGCTAATCGTTTGCATGTCCACTTGCGGGCGATGCATGCTCCGAATTTCAGGGTAATCGGATGCTCCCTTCTTTGTGTTGCATTTTGGGTAGCTAGCAGTGTATAATGTATGGAGCAAGTAGCGTAAAGTGTGGGTAGATCAGTGCAGCCTTGCGCTGTTCCTTATGGACTACATATTGGATGAAATGTGTATTGAAATAGATAAACTTTGAGGCTAATGTTAAAGAGGTTGAATTTGTAGAAGTATTTTGAAGTAGTGTTGTTCACACTACTGAAGTACCTTAGTTCTTTTTTTCGGAAGACCAATAAAGACGATTTATGTGAGTAAATGAAGACTTTTTCCCTTCTGGCAGTATCCAGAGCATAACATTAAGAAGTTCCAGTGTTATAAAACTGCAGATAGCACAAGTAATGTTAAAGTTAATACATTTATTTTAAAAACATTTTAACTTTAAGGTAAACATACTTCTAAAATTGTATTTATTTTTCACCTTTTCCTCTAAAATCACTTTCTGATTAGGACACTCTTCCCGCTACCCACAAATTTTAATTTTTCAGGTCACGTAACTGTGCACTAATTGTCTTCTGAACCTACCTCAACTATTATTATTATTTGCCTCATTTTGTGACAAGGTTCAACCGAGAGCGCACACTGCACAGGCTTCGCTCAAACTGAACCACGCAGACAGACCAGTTGAGCGTAAATTTTCTGTATAAATTCAAACTCGGGCATTCTCCAGTAATATGTACGCCTGTTACGCTCATGCAGCCTTCGGACAGGGTACTGCGAATGAACACTCCATACGCCGATAGTTCGCAAAATTTGAAGCATTAGCGACGTTCCTTACAAATATATCTGGTGTATGATCCACCAGTAGTTATAACAAATGAGAAGCTGAAGACTATCGCGAAAGTTAACCCACGGTAAAGGAAGGTCTTTTTGTATTATAGGACGGTTGTCCAGAGACTGACAGCTGTATACCAAGGTACCTTACGATAACATACTTCTAGAAATGTTTATTCACCTTGCCCTTTCTGACCAGGACACTCCCCCGCTCTAACTGATGCAACTTCGCATCAATCAGGTTGGGTATCAAGACATTTTACACCATTACGTCACGTGTGTGTGTGTGTGTGTGTGTGTGTGTGTGTGTGTTTCATGCACCAGAAAATGATTTAGCTTTACCGCAAAATATGGTCCAGCAACACTTTTTTGTTATGACACACAGAAAGTTTTACAGTGTAGGAGTGCACATGCTGAGTGAGGAGTTGTGAGAGCATAAGATGAAGCAACACGTTATTATGTAGGTGCTATAATGTAGAAGTTCGTCCGCGACGACCATCGGAACCGGGTTCCCCCCCCCCACTCCGGAGTAAGTCGCTCTCCCAACTAAACTACGCGAACATGTGTTGTCACGGCTATCTGCCTTTATCACATGTGCGTCATGCGGGGCAGGCACGTCACAGTGCATATCATAATTTGTCCATTCAGCTTAATTCATTTTCTCGAAAGGATTTTCTATTAGAGGAGCAGCAGAAGCCCTCTCCGATGAATATCTGAAGAAGACGATTCAGTACTAGGTCAGGAATGGCAAAACACTCTCAAGACCGGATCCCAATTTATCTACGCTAAAACTACAGGTTGTATTTTTGTTGGCTCTTTAATTTGGTTAACCATCGAAAGAATCACAGAATGGATACCGGACATAATAAGAATTTGAATTTTCTTTAATTTGGTTAACCATCGAAGGAATCACAGAATGGATACCGGACATAATAAGCATTTGAATTTTCTTAGTTTTTGCAAAAAGAAATGAACAGTTTCATTTTTTAAATGTGTAGCAATGGAATCTAACATACAGAATATCGATATAATAAATATATTTTTGTCATGAAGTTCATGAATTATATTTAAATGATTCAAATATCTACCTAGTTCTTAACTTTGCTCGGGAAAATATTGCTGGAAACAGTTGTTAGATCTTTTATTGCCTGAAACCAAACATGGTGCAACAACTTTTTGATACTGCATACCCACACATACTCTTAATTTGAATACCTTCAATTGGAGAACAAAGTATCACCTTACGTCCTCCCAATCGTGAGGAAAACTCCATCCGTTATCGTCATTTTGCCATCATTCTGTGCGATTCAAGATTTAAGCTTTGCGGTCGGATAGTTTCCATTTTCTCACCTCAAACGTTATCGAAATCATCTCTTCTCACAGATAGATATTTTCCGTTCATATGATGGGCGACCGGCACGAGTAATCAAATTTCATGTAAAAAAGACCTTTCTAACGACAAAATTACCACATTTCAGAATTCAAAAAGAGACATTATGTTTTTATCAGGTGCAATTTGGGAATCGAGTGGAAGTCACTGGTTACTAGAAAGCCTTACCAAAGCTTTGCTTATAGTCGTTTTTTTAGATTATGATGCTGTTTCGGACGTAAATGAAACGTCTAAAACAGAAATCGCACATCGCGCCCTCAATATCACTTATACATAAATGATATTTTCCGTGTTCAGTCTCGTAACGAGCTAATGCTGTATGCAGATGACATAACTTTACTTTTCCGAGGAACAAATATTAATTATCTCTTTATGCAGGCAAACACATAATTTCAAATTTATTCCGAATGGTTAACATATAATGATTTAATAGTTAATCTCAATAAGACTAAATATTTAATCTTCACTAGAAAAATAATATCTTTAATGCACCACCATCATTTAACTTTGAATAATCAAGCTATGAATGTATGCAAGCATTTAAGTTTTTAGGAATTATTCTAAATTTTACTTTAAAATCGAACAATCATATAACATACATTGAAAGTAAAATTGCAAAACATATTGGCCCCCAAACAGAAATCATCGCTCTTTCCACGTTAATAAGTGAGTCTCGGAAAAATTATCATCGGCCGCCACCGGGAATCATATCCAGGATCTTCCAGTTACGCGCCGGACAAAGAGGCCGCTGTGCTGCAGTGGTAGCATGCCCGGCGCATAAGTGGAAGACCTGGGTTCAATTCCCGGTGGCGGCTCATGAGAATTTTTCCGAGACTCACTTATTAACGTGGAAAAAGCGATGACTTCTGTTTGGTGTTCCTGATCCACGTCGAGTGTTTGAATTAAACATATTGGTATTGTTTCTAGGGTTATATCATGTTTGACAGTTAAAACCCTTAAAATGTTGTACTATTCATTGATTCATTCACATATTAATTATGGCATTGCCTCTTGGGAACAGAGTACCGAAAATAATATAAATAGGTTGCAGATTTTAGAGAATAAGTTTATAAGATTATATGATATAAAGATATCTCCCTCTACTGTTAACAAATTACAATTATTCCACATCATCATAACCGTGTTGAACCAAATAGGTATGGAATTCTGTCGATTAAACAACTATTTCATTTTAACATTGGTAAATTGATGTTTAAAAGGATAAAAATTAATTTGTTTTCCGATGTGATAGATTTAAATTTCATTTCTCATAATTATAAAATAAGGAAAAAGGCATTAATGCTGCCTATTTTACCAAAGATACAGATGTCAAGTCAAGCTATTAACTACATTGCTCCTGAGTACTGGAATGGTTTGCCTGTAGAGTTAATTGATATTAATAATCTAACATTATTAAAAAATAAAAATATACTTACTTAATAACTAAAAAAAAAAAAACCAGGACTAGCATATATCTTTCCCTTACTGTATTGACATGGCCAGTGCTTTACTCGTTTGTCCTGTTTTGGGGATTCGGTGCACGTCGGGTCTCTTTAAGGCCTTTTCCCTGTTTTTCTTAGATGCTATTACTTTTTAATTGCACATACATATCTCTGATTCATGATGCCATAATGTAACAGCATAAATATCGAAATAAAATTAAGAAACAAAACTTTTTTAAATTAAAAATATTAGTGCCCATTTGAATCTCTTCAATTTTGAAAACTTTTTTCAATAGAATTAGAATCTACTATCTGCCCATCATTATTGCATTACGTTGTTTCGAAGAATTAAAAGGAAAGCATTAATTAAGAAAGTTAACCATTCAAACTCTGCTAGCATTTTTCAAAATAACATATGCGCTGTTATGTATATTACACGTTCACATAGTGGGTCGAATGAGTGACTTAGGATGTGGGCTTTTGAGATTTTGGGAACAGGTGGCTCACTCGCTAATGAATGGTCCAAATTTAGGGATGAATGACCAACTATATCTTTAGATGCTCAGGGTGTCCTTAAAACCACAAGCAAACAGAACCATGCCGAGTGTTTCAGAAAAGATTGAAACAGATATAGACTATATTGATATAAGTCACCGGACACCTAGAAGAGAAACACAACATAGCATTTATTGGCATACATTAGTACGGTGTCGGTCCACCTTTGGCCTTAATGCATGCACTGACCATTCGAGATATGCTTTCGACAAGGTTTTGGAACACAGCGATAGGTAAAGCGCTCCCATTCAGTACATAATGCTGCCGCTAACTGTTGCTTAGTAGTAGGCCTTGGTTCCAAATGTCTTATCCGGCGCTCTAATTCATCCCATAGGTGCTCTATGGGATTAATATCAGGGCCCTGTGCTGGCCAGTCCACACACGATACGAAATTAACGTCAAACCAAGCCGCAACAGTCCTTGCTTTATGGATCGGTGCATTATCCTGCTAGTACCAACAGGGCTCGGTTCCATAGTATTGCCACAGAGTTGGTAAGGCATAATTGTCCATAATATCAAGGTAGACGTTGCGGTTAACAGCTTTGTCCACGATAACCAATGGTCCGGAACCATACCACGAAAAACACCTCCACACGTGTACTGTTCCTACCGTCAGGTTTGGACTGCTAGCTCCAAACCTGACGGTAGGAACAGTACACTGTGGTAAATAGCGTTCCCCCGGCTGCCGTCATACCAACACACAGCCATCAAACTGATAGATCGTATATCTGGACTCATCAGTCCATAGGACCAGTTTCCATTGATCTGGGATCCACAATAAATGTTCTTTGCACCATGCTAAACGACGAGTAGCATTCCGAGTGGAGATGAAAGGCTTATCAGCAGCCGCACGACCACGGTGACCCATGGAATGAAGTTCTCTGCCAATGGTACGTGTACATACCGAGGTTCCAGCATTTATTACTCACCTGTACACTGAGGTCTTGTGCAGTACTCCGCCGATTAGCTGTAACGACTCTCCTGAGGCTTTGACGTCCTCTATCACTGATTTTCTTTGGTCTGCTGGTACGTTTTGCTGCCTCACGCACGCCATGTGTCTTCCACTTATTCAGTACATCCAAAACAGTTTACTTGGGTATGTTTAAACGCCTCTCGGGTTTTCTTATGGACAACCCACTAATATAACACCCAACAATCTTTCCTTTCTCAAAGCCAGTTCTCTCCCGCCGCGAAATTTTCACTCAACCTCACAGTGCGATATGATCGCAGTCAGCTGCAGGCTTGTTTTAATACCGTTTGCAGCTAGCTGTACCGCGCATTTTGATAACGCAGCGGATCCGTTCATTTGGTTTTGAAGGGGTGACAGGTGACATATGTTAATATAGTGTATGTTTCATTCAAGAACAAAAGATGATTAAAAATGTGTTATTCAAGAACAAAAGATGATTGAAAATGTGTAATTCAAGAACAAAAGTTATTAAAAAACAAGATTGTTTTCCGCGCAAAGGCTTAAGAAAGCCATATCCGTAAACATGATGAGGAAGAATAAAAATTAAGAAGAAATATGTCGTCAAAATTATTAGGAGTTGAGAATCAAATGAGTTCCTATCATGGCGGCAAGATTGATTTTCAAGTTGGAGAATCGTAAGAAATAGGAGCTTAAAGTGAATCGTAATAAAGTTGATATGTATTCACTGTTGGCATATAATATGCAATAATCACACTTCTGAGCATTCCTAAGATATATTTCAAACGCACTCATCTGTTTTTGGCGCGCCTTTGAATTTTCATTTTCTGCTAATAGATAGAAATTTCTCTTATTTTTTTCTTTTGCTATTGGGTTTAACGTCAACTATGATCCACTCCTTAGGCTATAAGCAATCATCCGTCTTAAATTTGGGCCACTAGTTCTGGAGAAGGCAGAACTGTGAGACAAGCGTTCCACTTATGCCTCTTCCGAGATTTAAACTCACGCCCATCTCGGACTAATGATCAGAATCCTGTGCTTCAGCTCACTGTGTCACCAGACCATTTATTTCAGCAAACATTATTTTACAAACTTCAAAAACAAAATTTATCGTAAAATCTCGGAATGCTCATATCATCATCATCATTGTCAACCATTATCAATCCACTGCTGGACGAAGGTCTCCCCAAGTTTCCTCCACAACGGTCTGTCTTGTGCCAGTCTCCTCCATGTCACCCCTGCATACTTTCGAATTTCATCCACCCATCTCCCATGTGGTCTTCTTCTGGGTCTTTTCCTGTCCCTTGGAATCCAATCTAAAATTTCGGCTGTCCATCGATGATCTGTCCTTCTGGCAGTATGTCCAGCCCATTGCCATTTCAGGGATTTAACTCTGATCATGATGTCTTCCACTCTTGTCATTTTTCGGATCCACGAGTTCCTCTTCTTATCTCTCCTGGTTACACCAAGTATGCACCTCTCCATGTTGCTTTGAGTTATCTGCAGCCTTTGTATGTCTCTTTTAGTTAAGGACCACGTCTCTGCACCATACGTAAGCACTGGAAGGATGCATTGATCAAACACTTTTCTTTTAAGACATAATGGCATATTGCTCTTGAAAATTATGCTGTTTCTTCCAAAAGCTCTCCAGGCAAGTTTTGTACGCCGATTAATTTCTTCATCAATGTGACCCTCACTTGATATCTGCTGTCCAAGATAAACGTACGTGTCTGTTATCTCCAGCTTTTCTCCATCAATCTATAAATCTTCATTTCTTGTAAAAGCATTGAACATCACTTTTGTCTTCTGAAAGTTCATTTTTAATCCCACTTCTTTACTCTTGTCAGCAAGTTCCTGGATCATACTCTGCAGCTCTGATAGGCTAGTTGCAAAAATGACTACGTCATCAGCAAAACGAAGGTGGGTTAGATAATCTCCATTAATCTTTATCCCCTTGTTTTCCCAGCTCAGCGACTGAAACACACCCTCCAATGTGGCATTAACGAGCTTCGGAGATATGGTGTCACCTTGTCTCACTCCCTTTCCAATTTTTATGTGTGCTGTATTTTCAAACAGACTAATCTTTGCACTTGCATTTTCATAGATGTTATTAATAATATTAATGTATGCATCTTCAATACCGCAGGTTTTCAGAGCCATTGTAACTGCTGATGGTTTCACCGAATCAAAGGCTTTTTCATAATCGATAAAAGCCATGCACAATGGAAGTTCATATTCCCTCGCTCTTTCAATTAGTTCTCTCAGCACATGGATATGATCTATTGTGCTGTAGCCACTCCTGAATCCAGCTTGTTCTCTCGGTTGAGCCATGTCCAGTGTTACCTTCAAGCGGTGTGAAAGAACTTTAGTGAAGATTTTATAAACTACTGATAGGAGGCTGATAGGTCTGTAGTTTCCGAGATCCTCAATGTCACCTTTCTTATGTAGCAGGATCATTGTAGCGGTGTTCCAATCTTCAGGAATCTTTCCTTCATTAAGGCATCGAGTGAAAATTTGGGCGAGTACTGTTTCGATTTCTCCACTTGCTTCTTGTATGATGTCTACAGTAATTCCATCTTCTCCTGGAGCTTTTCCCCGCTTCATGTTCTTGATTGCATGTGCAACTTCTGCTGGAAGGACTGGAGGAACTCTGGTACTGGTATCTTTCATGATGTCTGGAGTGCATGTATCATCCCTTTCATATAATTTGGAGTAGAAATCTTTCACTCTTGTCAAAATTTCGCCTCTATTTCTTGTTACAGAACCATCTTCTTTTCTCAGTGCCATAATCTGTTTTCTTCCCTTACTGAGATGTCCCTTTGCTATCTTTAGGCTTTGGTTGTTTTCAATTGCTTTCCTCACTAGTTCACAGTTGACTTTTCTTACGTCTTCAGTGATACTTTTTCGTACTGTCTTGCATAGCTCTATATATTCCACTTTGGAAGTCACATCTTCTTTAGTTGTCCTCATCTCTCTTCTTTTTTGCATCAACATTTTCGTTTTTCCTGATAATTTATTTACATGCAACTTGTTCTTAGACCCAGCTAATTTTATTGCTGTTTCCATAAGAGCTTTGGTTACTTTTCTGTTAACTTCAGAGATGTCCACTTCTTCCGATGTTAGGCCTTCTAAAGCAGAGAACCTGTTCTTCAGTTCCAACTTGAAGGTATTATGGTGTTTTTTAAGGTTGGTTATGTCAATAGATTTTGTTTGTCTTATGAGCTTGCCACGTTCAAGTTTAGTGTTGAGGTGCATCTTACATCTCACCAATCTATGGTCACTACCTGTGTTGAACTTGTTTAGCACACTGCAGTCTTCTATGACGAATTTTTTGTTACACATAATAAAATCAATTTCACTTGTCATCCCATTTGGATGTCTCCATGTCCATTTCCTGTGTGGCTTTTTCTTGAAGAAGGAGTTCAAGATGAAAAACCCTTCTGCCTCTGCAAACTCAACGAGAGTATTTCCACGCTGGTTTCTGTTGCCATGACCGAATTTACCTACTGAAGTTTCATTCTGTTGCTGTTGCCCTATTTTTGCATTGAAATCTCCCATAATTATTTTCAAGTGCTGCTTACCTTTATTATTTAGATGACAAATTTCCTCATAAAATTCTTCAATTTCTTCTTCAGGATGACTTGTGGTGGGTGCATAAGTTTGAATAATCTGAGCCTGGTATCTTCTCGATAGTTGGATAACGAGTCGTGCAGCTCTGTCAGAGGAACTTTCAACTTCTACCACTTTATCCTTCAGTTTCTTGTTTATTATAAATCCAACACCACTAGTTCTGCCAGTATCTGTCCCACGATAGTAGAAGAGATGTCCACTTTTCAGTTCGATGAGATCTTCTCCTTTTCTCCTTACCTCACTTAGCCCCACAATGTCCCACTTGATCCTTTGTAGTTCCTCTTCCAATTCAAGAAGCCTTGAATCAGAAGATATACCCTGCTCGATATAGAAAATTCCACACTAAGAAGTATTTGTCAGAGCGCCACGGAAAGTTATGTGTATCTGTCCGTTATGTAAATGATTGACGTTGTGAATCGATCACGGGATAAGACAGGGAGATATAAGGGCTCGTCGTAGCTAAGATTCGTCATCCGCACCTGGATGTGTGGATCACTGCATCAGAGTGAACTCGGTATAGAAAGCACGTGTAAGAAGAGAGAGCTTCCGGGGGAGACCATCAGGAATCCTACTATTACAAAGACACCCTTACCAGAAGCTTTGTCATAATATAACATGCTGTTGGTTGGTCGCTTCGTCGGGACGCAACAACTCCTTGCAAAATTGGGCGACAGTGGTTGAAGGAAGGTTTCGAGCATCACTGTGGTAACACTGTTTCACGAAGGAGGACACACGAACACCTCTATTGCCGCATTCGAACGAAAGCAGTAGCATACCCACAATCTACAGCTGCCGACATTTGACTAGGTCCACAGGCAGCTACGGAGTACGGACCCCGTATCTATGAGACTGTAAATCACAGCTTGACTGAAGCACGTTTTCTCTCTCGTTAGCCACTGGAACGACTGCAACTCACAGTAGCAAACCATCGCACAATATCGCAGTTGTACATACCAATCATATGTGGCAGGACGGATGGAATTATATCGTATTCACGGACGTGTCTCGCTTCGGTGTCAGCGCCGAAGATCGCAGATTGAGAGTGTGGAACCGACGGAGTCATTTTGACCTCATCCGCGAGGGTCATACAGCTCTTCACCCGGGTGTCATGAATTGAGGCGTTATCAGTTTCAACATTTGTTTACCGCTCGCTTGCATAGTTGGTACAATGTCAATACGACGATAGATCGACGAAATGCTGCACCCCGTTTTACTGGCGTATCTCCGTGGTATTCCTAACTCCCAGTATGGACAAGACAGTGCCCTCTCACTCAATGATAAAATCACCAAACAGTGCCTAAAAAGGTTCCAGGTTCCGCCCTGGCCAGCTCGATCCGCAGACGTCTTCATAATAGGCAACCTCTGGGATGCCATTAACACAAAGCCCCGTACGACTTCCTCGCAATGTCAATGAATGGGGGACACCAATCAACGGCGCACGGCCAGCGACATCTCAGAATATCATTCGGGGATTTTTCCAACCCGACAGCCGTATGTACAGCCCAGCATGGCGTTCATATAGCCTACTAACTCAGGGCACATTATACCGTCTCCTTACCCATCGAATCCACGTAATCCTTTAAACATTAATTCACTTCTTTCCCATCAACCAACACTGCTGGCCACCCAAAATGCAACACCAAGAAGGAAGCATCCGATTGGCCTGAAATTCGCAGCATGCGTCGCCCGCGAGAGGACATGCAAATGATTAGCATTGCAGGGCACATGCAAATCATGTGCGCCCGGCATGCCACCGAGAAGCACTATAAGAAGGGTGCACAGAAGGACGGGTGTAAATAGTGGAAGTGTGTTGTGCTGCCGGACCTGTGCGTGGGTAGCTTCCTGAAGCCTCGTCGCAGAATACGGCAGTCATTCCAGCACGTTTCGGAGTTCGACAGATGACGAATAGTGGCTTATCGCGACAGCGGTCTATCGTACCGAGACATCGGCGCCCGTGTGGGACGACATTCAGCCACAGTGAGGCACAGCCACAGGAAGGACGGACGGATCGACGTGAGCGATTGCCGCAGCCGCGGCACAATACCGAACGAGAGGACCAGCATGTTGTGCGGCGGGCATTGACGCCTAGCACCGACACATCACGAACGTTAGCGCAGGAATTAGGGTGTGTTGCGCAACAACCTGTGCCAGCACGTACCGTTCGACGTCGTCTGCAGGAGCGGGGACTTGTCGCACGGCGCCCATTGCTCCGATTACCATTGACGTTACACCACCGGCGACTGCGGCAGCAGCGCGCCGTTGAACGTCGTACCTGGAATACGGAATGGCACGACATTGTATTCTCCGGCGAATTCCGCTTCTGCCTGCAACACCACGATAGTCAGATCCGCGTGTGGCGGCACCGTGGCGGGAGACTGTATGACGCTTGCATTATGCATCGCCATACCGGTCCGTTGCCTGGCGTTATGGTTTGGGGAGCAATTGAATATGACACTCGCACCCCTCTGGTACGCATCGCCGGTACACTAAACAGCCACCGAAACATCTTCGACGTTTTGGAGCCTGTAGTCCTCCCTTACCTGCAGGACCTGCAAGTGGTCACGTTTCAACAGAACAATGCGCGTCCGCACGTTCCACGGATCGTGCAACAATTCTCCAAGGCCCACCAGGTGTCATTGCTGCCGTGGCCCACCTGTTCTCCAGATATGTCGCCCATCGAACACGTCTGGTCGCTGATCGGCAACCGAGTGGCCCGGTAAGCACCACCCGCGGCTACGCCTGATGAACTGTGGCAACGTGTTGAAGCAGCCTGTACCGACATACCCCAAGCCCACATACAAAGCCTCTTTCGTTTGACGCCGCGGCGTGTAGCGGCCGTTATTGCCAGCCATGGGGGCTACACGAACTATTGATGTCTGCGTGTTCCGCAAATCGCACGGGCCTGTAAGTTCAATCGTTTCATCTTTGTATCTGTTGTTATGTGTCCAGTAAATCTGGCTTTGCTATCCCGTGTCCTTCTTGGTGTTGCATTTTGGGTGGCCAGCAGTGTACTTGTTTGGGTGTACGTGTGATAAGTTATAAGTTTCGTTTCATTTCGTGTGATAAGTTTCGTTTCATTACGTGTGATAAGTTCGGTTCATTTCTTGTGGTAAGTTTCGTTTCATTTTGCGTGATAAGTTTCGTTTCACTTCGTGTGACGAGTTTTGTTTCATTTTGTACATTCCTACATGGTGTGTAATGTTTTATGTTGAGCCGGATAATAGGAATAATGATGAATGAATGAATAAATGTTCGTCGATCGCGATACACTGTTGCGAAGCTATGATTTCCGCTCTTTTATCGCTTGCGGTGGGCTTGGGTCTGTTTAACTCTGAGCGGGAGGTGGCCATGCTAACTGTACATCCCACCTGTCTCTCTACTGTTTTGTCAACTCATTGTATTTCCAACGTATTTGTACCACCATAATTTCTCATCACAAAAATTTCAAACTGAAATTATGAACAATGCCAGCAGTAAAAATTAAAGTAGCGGGTGTTTGACTGATACTTTCTTCAAAAGAAAGAACCCAAGGTTATGCTACATCAACGATCGAATGAACTAAAAGCGGTGCACCCTAACGTAAACTAGGAGATAAAGAAAAGCTCTCTAAAGTGTAATTTTATTACGTAAGTGAACCGATTCTTTTCAGCCGTAAAGCACTTGGTGGGTGTAGAGTGTGGGTAAGAGATGGCGCTGTCACCATGTGACGAACTGTTTCCATCCTCCTGTGGTAGCATCCTCATCTTCCCCGCCCAGTCTTCTCTTTATCCTTCATTTTCCCGCCTTCCCCTTTCAGATTGTGGCGCGCTGCTCTGTGCGCCATGCCACGTGAGATAGACCCTTCCTCTGGTGCGTCTCGCGCTCTGAGGTGTTTTTATTGCTGCTCTCCATGAGGGAGGAGGAGGAGAACTTCACTGGGCGAGTTGTCGATGGTTCCGCGGGAAAACTTGATGCGACGGCGGTGCTCTTCGAGGATCACCATCCGTGAACGTCGGCTTCCCCTAACTGACTAAACGGTCAGCTGGGTATTTTTAGTTTTTCTTTTTTCGGTAGGCCGTATTTCTTCGACAGCAACCGCTCCTCAGGCATTCTGTGCGGCTTTTTACTCTGCGCTTAGTTTACTTCGCACTTATGCTCTCTACATTTGCTGTTTACTGCAAGGTACCACATAGGTTTGTGCGAAAAAATAAAATTTCTGCAAATGGAAACTACCAAATCGAAGTGATTTAAGATATAATCCTTTGTTACACTTCTTCTTTAAAAAGTAGTGAAAAAAATACAACTCAGGTATGACCAACAATTTTCTCTCATTTTTGGATATCACATTTCAAAAGATCTGACAGTGTGCACTTACAGGAACTCATTATCTTGTGCTTCGGTGTTGTAAGGGAAATCTAAAAAGCTACACGCAGTAATAAACCAAGACAAACACTGATGTTTTTTAACATCGTCCAGCACTTTAAAACAAAGTTATTACACAGTAAAAAGTCGTGGCGTTGCTGTAATAATCGCCTTCACGCCTGGAATCCAGTAGTAATGTTATATCAATCTAAAAATTTCGACGATCACAAAAGGTGACAGCAAGTTTATCTCTATAAAAGTAAATTCAGGTAAAATAAGTCAAATCAAAGCTTTGTTTCATACAGAAGCGTTTTAATTCATGTGTAATGAACACTTTGAAAAGAGAGCATCACAGGAAATTTTCTTTTCATGAAAAGCTGTAAAAAAATCATTTTCCATTTTCCCTGAGCAAAAACCATAATATTTTTTATGCTAGTTATTTTTTATTTTCTGCATGTAAATATTTTTATCGTCGTAAAACCAAGTCACTTTGTTGTAAAACGAAGGAATACGTATCAGTAATAATTAGTTACAGGTAAAGAATTTGAGAAAAAGCATTGTGCACATAAAAAATATGAAAATAAACCTAATTGCTTAGTAGCTTAATTACACGCTAAACAAAGTTTCAAATAATTTGAATTTCAAACTAGGGCTATCTGCTATTGTGACAAAAATAAACTTTTCATACAGTAGCGTACAAAATATTTAACAAAAAAATTGTGTTGAAAAATGTGTGTTCTAGAAACTCTTCGAAACGACTAAAATTCTTTACTTTTTAAACATACTGAGGAATGTTATTTCTGAAATAAAGTGAAAAATTGTAAGATCCACTTTAAACTTGCTGTGGAGGTTCAGGTTCTACCAAAAGTGTGTGCCAAGGGTTGATAGGAAGAACTCACCGATGTGCTGTGCGAAATTAAAATAACAAAAATTTTCCCTTCTGAGACGCCTAGTAGAATTCCTTTTGCAGCTGGCCGTCTGAAACGTCGATTAAATATAGGGATACAGTTTACTTCAGAGGATTGGTGAAATCTACTTAAATACGTGTGTGTATGTGTTCGGATGGTGAATCTGTACGTGTGCGTTGGTTTCAATTTGGTTCATGCCATTGATATTTCGTGATGTAGTTTCATCAGGATGCATTCACTGTTCATCCTTCGAAAGTCGTGTCAAGTGGATTTCTACCAACGGAAAGTTATGTGCAGGAAGAATTGGAAGCCACCTGGGATCATCTTCTTCTTGGAGTGGATTTTTATTTTGACACTTCCGATGGCTTCGCCAATATCGACTGCAAGCAACTTGCGTAAGTTCAGTTTTTTTCATATAACGTTACCTGATATTTCCGTAGATTTATCCCAAATGTAATATTTGAATATTGCAAGTGAAATATTACGTCATAAATTTAAGTTTGAAATCATCATTGGAAAATATTTTATTCATTAGAACGTGAATCTTTATAAATATGCTTTCTTGGCGAGATCTAGTGAAAGAATATATTTATTTATTTATGATATTTTACGATGAGCAATTTTTCACCTGAAGTAAGTTGCAGGAATATTTCTTGCCGTTTTGAAAGCGGAAGTTTCACAAAATTATGTACTAACAGTAAAACATTTATGGATCTTTTTTTGCAGATTTTGTTTCATTCAATTTCTGGAAAATGTTGTCTAAAACGACGTCTACAGTTCGCGTCAAGGTCAAATTTGATGGTTAACATCTTACAGATAGTGACTATTGTCATACATATAACGAAGTGTGTCAGGTTTATGTTTTCAAAATGATCTGAAAAAATACAGATTTCAAAAGCATTCTACCCTTTAAATTCCTTATTAATTCTGTACATACATGTTTCGTGGACAGTCTGGATTTTAATTCAGCTGCTGGAAATTTTTTTCTCTGGCAAAAAGTTTTTTTTTATTCGTTTTCTTATATTTGAGCTGTTTGCTGTACCATTGAGTTTCAATAATCCCTTTTACTTTATTTTATTCTACATGGATTTTTTTACTTTCTGGAGACATCCTGAGAAGGAAAAATGAGGAATTTTAAAATCCAAAATACTTTTAGAGATCTTTATCAGCTTATAAATGAGTTAAATGAACTCCCGAAAAAATGCCCTTTCTACTTCATGAAACCCTATATAAAATGCATTTTTCTCCTAATAAGATTTAAGTATGAAAAGGGATATAAAAAATAAAACTTAAGTTTATTCCCCAAATATGCTTATTTGGCACAGCAAGATAGATGCGGTAATGAAAATATTCTGCATTTTGTTCAGCAACGCTGTTACAAACACAATTGCAAATAGGAAAAAAACTAGATCTTCGTTACAAAAATTATTCTTTAACTGATATAACAGCGTGATTAGTTTCAATGGTAAACATCATTATTCGTCAACATGGAATATCAGTTAGATTTCGTTTTTAGTATTATTGTTTATTAGATTCCTATCCTGCAGATATGTTAAATGTTATCTTAAATGATGCGTATGGCAATTTATATGTACACAAATATGATTCTATAAGTAATCTTCATGACAAAACATGAAAAATAATGAAGACCTCAGCAACAAAAAATCCTTCGTAATGATTAAACTATCTTCATTATATTTTTATAAAAATTATCATTATACAACTTATGCATTAAAATATACTAACAGGCCCGCAGTTGATATTCCTTTGGCATCAGCAATTTCAAATTCAAGAAAGATATTTTCTTTTTACAGATGACATTTTTACTGAGGAAAAGTATTTTGAAAATAGCGAAATGATCTGAAAATATAATAACTCAGTACATGAACAAAATCAAAGAAGTTTTTTTTTATGAATGACGTCAGTTAGTGTGTAGTAATATGTAGTTAAAGACTACGATTTTAGAGAAGAGTTGAAAATCATTTTTGGTAGTTCACGGGGTAATAATTGTAAAATGATCAGAGATATAATCGATTTTTAGTAAAGTCTAAGACGCGCGTAGCACATCGGCTGCTCTTATTTCCATTATCCTGTTTTATTGACAGTTTACCTCTTTCTAGAAATTACGGGGATGTATATATATATATTTTTTTTTATCACAGAGTGGTTATTTTACTCTGTTGAAAAAGTTCAGTGGGAACTCAAATGAAACGCAGATGTTTTAGTTTTGCAAACAAATTGTTCGCACTTCACTTGCTTATACAGTTAAATAACTTCACACACAAACTATTGTTTCCTTTGATACCCATTATGGTAAACAGTTTGATGATGTGAATCTGGTAATGGGTTTTAGAAGTTATTTGAAACTTCGGCTTCCAAATAAAAAAACTGCCTTTTATGAAAAAGAAAATGGCATTATACTGCGAAGCAGCCATCAGCGTTCATTTAAAAATGATACAATGCATCTTAGCAACTCGCAAAAACTGTGGCTAAACGATTAATCGAAATATTGATATTTTTCGATAAATTAACAATAAATTTGCAAGTAGAACATCGAAATGGAAATACCTCTAACAAGATTTAATTAAAAGAAAGCTCTAGGTAATAACTTAAATTTCAATGGGAATATGTACAATAAAGCGAAAAAGCAGATTTAGTTACAATAATTGGAAAGGGAGGGAAACAAGGTGACACCATATCTCCGAAGCTCTTTAATGCCACATTGGAAAATGTCTTTCAATCACTGAACTGGGAAAACAAAGGGATAAAGATTAATGGAGATTATCTAACCCACCTTCGTTTTGCTGATGACGTAGTCATTTTTGCAACTACCCCACAAGAGCTGCAGAGTATGATCCAGGAACTTGCTGACAAGAGTAAAGAAGTGGGATTAAAAATGAACTTTCAGAAGACAAAAGTGATGTTCAATGCTTTTACAAGAAATGAAGATTTATGGATTGGTGGAGAAAAACTGGAGATAACAGACACGTACGTTTATCTTGGACAGCAGATATCAAGTGAGGGTCACATTGATGAAGAAATTAATCGGCGTACAAAACTTGCCTGGAGAGCTTTTGGAAGAAACAGCGTAATTTTCAAGAGCAATATGCCATTATGTCTTAAAAGAAAAGTGTTTGATCAATGCATCCTTCCAGTGCTTACGTATGGTGCAGAGACGTGGACCTTAACTAAAAGAGACATACAAAGGCTGCAGACAACTCAAAGAAGCATGGAGAGGTGTATGCTTGGTATAACCAGGAGAGATAAGAAGAGGAACTCGTGGATCCGAAAAATGACGAGAGTGGAAGACATCATGATCAGAGTTAAATCCCTGAAATGGCAAAGGGCTGGACATACTGCCAGAAGAACAGACCATCGATGGACAGCCGAAATTTTAGATAGGATTCCAAGGGACAGGAAAAGACCCAGAAGAAGACCACATGGGAGATGGGTGGATGAAATTCGAAAATATGCGGGAGTGACATGGAGGAGACTGGCACAAGTCAGACCGTTGTGGAGGAAACTTGGGGAGACCTTCGTCCAGCAGTGAATTGATAATGGTTGACAATGATGATGATGATGATATATGTATGTGGTTTATATATGTACGCCATAATGACTGTTGATAAAGCGTTCAACTTCGATGACGTTGAAAATTATTGAAGAGCTGCATTTTGTTTCATTAATATCCCAGTCTGTTCATTGCGTGGAATTTAGGCCGTTAACTATCATGTCTTCTGGAGAGACCCAAGTTACTATTTCGCTTCCAAGTTTTAAGTAAATCTGTTTTTGTCTGATGCTTTCATTTCAAAAACAGTGGAACTAAATGAGTTGACATCTATGTCGTTTATCTGCTAAGTACATGATCAGTGTGGAGCAAAGGAGTACGTCTGATAACATCTACTATAAGCACACAAAATGAAATTCATATGTAGACATTTTTTCTCTATTATGTAACAGTTCAAAAGAATATAAAAACTCGACCATGTGTCAGTATTTTGTTTAGATGAAGGAATTACTTTCGCATTTCCAATAAAACGCGAGGCCATTTTAAAAACACCAATGACGGTTTATCAATTTAAAGAGCCATTGGTCTTGGGTTAGCAATGGGTTATATATGGAATTATTTTGGACGACGGGGACGGGGAGTGGATGGAAATCTATCTGGACAAATAAAAGTTAAGGGAAAATATTTACTATTTTCTTTATATTTGTTTTCTCATTTACAATAAAGCGCTCTCTTCTGGTTGGATAATTCCATTGGATCGAAATGGATAAATAAATCCAATAATAATAATGAAACGGAAGACTAGATTCGAAAATGAAAGCAAAAGGAACTTCATGGGGCTCATCTAAAACTCCGAAACAGTTACATGCCCGATGTTGACAAGAACGCCTCAAATCAGTTGTTGAAGCGAGGCAAATCATATACAGAGACTATCTGGTTTATGACGGCTGTTTAAGAAAAAGTAATTGCAACCAAAGATTATAGAAAATACATTGTAAAGGAGGATCTGAAAAGTGACAAATGTAGATGATGTGGTATTTTGCAGTGAGGCCATTGAACACATCTGCGATCTGCGAGGGATACACCATGCTAGCAAACATTGATTATATGCAGCGACATAATAATTTTGCTAAGACGATTCATCGACAATTTACGCAAGATACAGAACTATCAGTGTAGAAAGTACCATACCATAAATATCAACCCACTGAGGTACTAGACGATAAACAATACTAATTATATTGGGACCATGGGAATAAAAGAGACGTCCCCATCTGTGCCAATCGTCCACATATATAGTACTGTATGACAAAAGACAGAAGTCTTCTGTCATGTGTACCTATCTGCTGTTTCATTTGCGTTTCTTTTACGGGGAGTAGAGGGCAATGTCAGGCCATTTTTGGCCTTTTCCCTTGTCTTCTTTTTTTTTTTTTTTTTTTTGTTTCAGCGCATGCTCGCCATTTATGAATTGTCAAAATTTTTTCTTATTCTTTTTTTTTTTGGAACATGTAACGAAAATAAATAAATGAAATGAAATGGATACAGTCATTAACGACATATCGGTACCGTTGGACCGTAATATTCAGAATGCAACAGACGTGGAAGCTGTAGACAGTTCACATACGTCTACTCAGAATCTCCGCAACTGATACAATTATTCAGCCCCTGTGACGTGCCTGCACCGTAGGACGTACATGAGATAAAGGCAGATAGCAGCGAGAGCATACGTCAGCGTAGCTCAGTTAGGAGAGCGACTTATTCCCGAATGAGGGGACCCAGGTTCAATGCCCGGCGTGGAAAAAATGACGGATAAATTTACTTCCTTATAGCTCAGCTTGATGCTTTGGGTCTACAACACTTAATATCCAAAATCAAAGAAACATTAATTCTCGATACGTGCCACATCATACGGCGATTTTTTAAACCATGAGTGACTATGTCTTTACTTGACTTCATTTCCGTACTGACAAGTGGACCATGTTGTAGATGAGAAAATCAAATAATAATATTTATTATTATTTCCGTTAATTCTCGAAACTTCAAATAATTGAATGTGAAGGGCGAAATATTTATTTTGGTGTTTCGAAGAAGCATAAGATCATCGCTGCAGCTCTCAGATTTCCGTTGAAATTGTCAAAGCAATAACCGCAGAGGATTTTTTTTTCTTTTTCAAACACAATTTAGCAAACGTTTTACTCATTACTAATGCCATTAAAGCCTTTAATGTAACCAGCAGGGAACTGGCACAAAACGCTTATGCGTAAAACATTCCACATGTCGCGAAGTTGTGCACTCATTCAGTACACAAGCGATTAACGTCTTGTACTTCCTGAAACTACTGGTGCTGGATTACAGTCTTGGGTAAGGCACGGATGTTATGGTCGTCGTAACATTGCGAGTTCTTTCTTTCTTTCTTTCTTCCTGTATACAGTTCGGTTACATCAGAAATGGTAGACCGCACCTTCACGGCGGTTTCTAAAAGGAAAAAAAAATCGGTTACGAAGCAACGGAAATGCCATGTCTGCAATCAGACAGTGTTGGTTTCCTATCGCTAAATGTGCTATTGGTGTTACATTCTAATGAAAATTAGAAATCTCAGCAGCACCAGCGGTTATCTGATCGCAAAGCAAATTTCACAATGCTTTTCAAAAAACACGTACAACACGACAGATGTACATATAGTATATTTTCGCCATATTCGGGAAAATAATGCTCCTAGAATACTGACAAATACATGAAACACCTCAAGTGCTCGTTATTCTAAGAGCATTTTTCGCAGTAAGTTTTCTAAGAACAAAGGTGTCGTTACAAATATAAATTTACGTCACTTGGCAAAAAGCCGTGCCTTCTAAAAATGCTGGAAACGCACGAAAAGTCTTAATCAGGCTTAGCTGCATCTGATTAAATAATACCTTTGATCTGCACACTGGAAACCGATATATTTCCAGCTAATGAAGAAACTGTGCACCAAGAACTGTAGGGGAAAGAATTAGAGCGTCCATTTTACACACCCACCTACATACTGTACATAAAAAACCGGATATTGCTTTTTGTTCTGGATAATAGAGAGTTGAGCAGATCTTATAAAACGATATATCTATTTTTGTATCTCTTTTTGTTTCCAGGTGATGTGTTAAAACATATCTTGAATTACCGAACATAATTTATATGATAATTTTTCCATGTTCTTATATATACAGTTATAACCAGTGCAAAATTTGGTTGTTATGAGTGTTTGTTATGCCGTCGTAGTTAAATGTAATGATCTTTTAAATGTTTTGTTTCTTCGAAAGCTGCTGTTAAACGTTTTCATACCAGAGGCAGAAACGGGTCAC
Source organism: Macrothele yani (assembly GCA_039090855.1). Classification (NCBI taxonomy): domain Eukaryota; kingdom Metazoa; phylum Arthropoda; class Arachnida; order Araneae; family Macrothelidae; genus Macrothele; species Macrothele yani. Next base: position 6,006,745 of record CM077030.1, on the reverse strand, counting down.
GAGTCAACGGGTCGGGTCAAGGTGTTCGTGACCCGATTTCGAGCCGGTTTATTTCCGTTATATTTCTGAAAAGCAAAAAAAAAACATTTTTCCAGGAAAAATGAGCACTCTGGAATTTTGTGCTCGATACTGGTGCCCGCGGAATGAAAAATGATTTATCACGCAAATTATAGGAAGATTGTCCACATAAGGAAAAGTGTCTTTCCTCCTGAGAGGCAATGATGAAAACAACATCCACATTTTGCAAACTTTCAACTCATCATAAGCTTGTGCGAATTGGTGCTGCTATGAAACATATTCTGAAGCTCGATATGTTATCAAGAAAACAACAAAAACTGGAATTAAACATACAACAAGCTACGTAATTCAAAAGGTGTGACTGTAGGACCATCAAAATTAGGTGGGACAGCCTTAATATTACTGCGGAGGGACTTGTTAACGCCCTCAGATTTATTTGCAAACATGCGTACAACAATTAGGTTTCGTCTTGCAAATGAAGGACGAGAGTTTCAATACTTCCCGTAAATAAGTGAGTAAATTATACTTTCCCATAATACGTTTGTTTGATTTCCGTATAACCTGCGTAAAATATCCCCTGCGGAGAGACTTTTTGAACTCCCTGTATATACAGGGTGATCAGAATCGACCGCACAATAAACCTACCGGACGATTCTTCGTGGATAAAGAAGCCGAAAAATGTTGTCTGTTGTCCGATCGGATGTCACATTCCCGAGATATACGCGCAGAAAGTTTTGTGACATCACATCAGGTAACGCACAATCGCAAATGCTCGTTGAAGAGCGACGTGGATAGTCATACAGACGCACGTATCACAAGGCAATCAAGCCGCGGTGGTGCAGTGGTCGAAGGCGATGGCTTCTGATAATTTGTCCGAAAGGGGTCCGGGTTCGAATCCTGGTGAAGCATGGATGTTGTGTTTGTCTTACGGCACTGGCTCTCTCTCCCTTCCCTGGAACCAGTGGCCCTAAGTTAGGGACGGGCGACTGCATATAGCCCACTGAGTTGCTCACGGTGGTCGTTAAACCTCCAATTGAAAAAAAGAATAAAGAAAAAAAGGCAATCAACATTTTAAAATGTGGCACGGGGTGGGTATGCAAATTCGAAGGACGTAGTGGCGTGAAACCATCAGTTGTACGCCTGCGCGATACGGCTGGTAGGGATAAAAAGGGTTGGCGACGTTAGCAGGTAATAATAAATATAATATTATATGATATAATATAATATAAAATTTTAACCAATAATGTAATATAATATAAAATTTTAACCAATAATATAATATAATATAATATAAAGTAAAATTTAAACCAATAATGTAATATAATATAAAATTTTAACCAATAATATAATATAATATAATATAATATAATATTTTAACCAATAATGATGGTTAAAACTAATTTATGAAAGTTTAAAAATGTCCTAGCCTCCCCTGCATAATGTGTATATTTCCCTAGAAAATAGCACTAACTACGTCCTTGAGTGAAATATGAGATATAATAAAAACAGCTGATGGCAACAGACGATCATTTCCGCCGATGTATTTATTGCGATGGAAGCAATTTATTTCTAATCACGTGATGACCTGACTATCGTAGTTGCTTCATCAGCAGATAATTGATCTTTTTGTCCACCATCGCTTCGACAACTATGCGCGCCTTAAGCAACTGATGTTACCTGGTAACCTGTGTTTACTCTTCTATGGCTAACAATCATTGGAAAAAATTAAAGAAATCAAACTCTCCAGGTCATGCTTGTACCAAATGATTCCATTCCGAATATTATTAGCAACAAAAGGAAGGAACTATAGGTAGGAGGAAATGATTATTTCATTTGGATGAGAAAATACTGCCAATTATATTTTTATTTTGGTTTGAGAGTTTAACGACCACCATGAGCAAATCGATGGGCAGTTACCCGACCCTGATTTGTGGTCACTGGAAACAGAAAAGGGAGAAGTCCGGTGCAGTAAGAAAAACACGCCATCCAAGCCACACCCAGTATTCGAACCCAGTTCCCTCTCGGACGGATGCACAGACGCCCCAAATGTGAATCTAGCAGAACAAAATTATTTGTAACTGAAACTGATAGATCTTGTAGCTCAAACAAAGCAAATCTCGAAAATAGTGAAACTGAAAGCTAATTATTTTATAAAGACTGTTAATTATGATGACAGATAAAAAAACAAAACAATAATTTTATCAATTTGAAAAATCGCACGGCACAGTTTATATCGTACTTTAAAATTAAGAACAAATGCAATACATCATAGGATAGGAAATTAATAAATAAAAATGATATCATTATGTCACGATATTATATCATTTTAAAATGATATAATATCGTGACATAACGTAAAAAAATGACTGAGAAATTTACTTCGTTATATGATATAGTATACTAATACAACAACACAGTTATCTACTTAGATTTTATAAAATGATTTTTCCAATTTAAAAATTATTATAATCAAAACAATTACTTACTTTCAGATGAATGTACGAAGAGTTATGTACCAAAATACACTGCTGGCCACCGAAAATGCAACACCAAGAAGGACACGAGATAGCAAAGCCAGATTTACTGGACACATAACAACAGATACAAAGATGAAACGATTGAGCTTACAGGCCCGTGCGACTTGTGGAACACGCAGACATCAATAGTTCGTGTGGCCCCCATGGCTGGCAATAACGGCCTCTACACGCCGCGGCATCGAACGAAAGAGGCTTTGGATGTGGGCTTGGGGTATGTCGGTCCAGGCTGCTTCCACACTTTGCCACAGTTCATCAGGCGTAGCCGCGGGTGGTGCTTACCGGGCCACTCGGTTGCCGATCAGCGACCAGACGTGTTCGATGGGCGACATATCTGGAGAACAGGTGGGCCACGGCAGCAGTGACACCTGGTGGACCTTGGAGAATTGTTGCACGATCCGTGGAACGTGCGGGCGCGCATTATTCTGTTGAAACGTGACCACTTGCAGGTCCTGCAGGTAAGGGAGGACTACAGGCTCCAAAACGTCGAAGATGTTTCGGTGGCTGTTTAGTGTACCGGCGATGCGTACCAGAGGGGTGCGAGTGTCATGTTCAATTGCTCCCCAAACCATAACGCCAGGCAACGGACCGGTATGGCGATGCATAATGCAGGCGTCATACAGTCTCTCGCCACGGTGCCGCTACACGCGGATCCGACTATCGTAGTGTTGCAGGCAGAAGCGGAATTCGCCGGAGAATACAATGTCGTGCCATTCCGTATACCAGGTACGGCGGTCAACGGCGCGCTGCTACCGCAGTCGCCGGTGGTGTAACGTCAATGGTAATCGGAGCAATGGGCGCAGTGCGACAAGTCTCTGCTCCTTCAGACGACGTCAAACGGTACGTTCTGACACAGGTTGTTGCGCAACACACCCTAATTCCTGCGCTAACGTTCGTGATGTGGCTGTGCGAGCCGTCAATGCCCGCCGCACGACATGCCGGTCCACTAGTTTGGTGGTGTGCCGCGGCAGCGGCAATCGCTCACGTTGGCCCGTCCGTCCCTCCTGCACCCACCGAATCCATACTAGCCTCACTGTGGCTGGATGTCGTCCCACACGGGCGCCGATGTCTCGATACGATATACCGCTGTCGCAATAAACCACTATTCGTCATCTGTCGAACTCCGAAACGTGCTGGAATGACTGCCGTATTCTGCGACGAGGCATCAGGAAGCTTACCACGCACAGGTTCGGCAGAACAACACACTTCCACTACTTACACCCCGCCTTCGGGGCACCGTTCTTATAGTGCTTCTCGGTGGCGTTCCGGGCTCACATGATTTGCATGTGTCCTGCAATGCTAATCGTATGCATGTCCTCTTGCGGGCGACGCATGCTGCGAATTTCAGGCCAATAGGATGCTTCCTTCTTGGCGTTGCATTTTGGGTGGCCAGGAGTGCAGATGTTGCTGAAACGTAATTGTAAGATATCTCTGAAATAAAATGAGATTGTAATATTATTGATACATACCGGAACGTTTTGTGCTGTGTGGGCTGCCTTGTTTTTATTATAAATCATTTACAATCATTTTTGTAATATAACGATGCATGTAAATCATTCAAAGTAGGAATTCACTTATGTTATAACGTAGGACAAATCGCTGCTGAAGGTCCAACTGAATTTTATATTTCTGCTACAATATAAAGAAGGAAATTTCTCCGTCATATTTATCCGCGCCAGGATTCGAACCCGGGTCCCCTCATTCCGGAATAAGTTGCTCTACCAATTGAGCTACGCGGAAGTTTTATTCTGATTCCTATCTGCCTTTACGCGTCCTTCTGGCAGGTACGTCACATCTCCTGGTACGTTACATCATCTCCCCCTTATTATTATTTTTTTTTTTTTCGAAGTGCTGGAGATGGGATTCTCTGATTTTTCCTATCTCGTGGTGTGGAAAGAACATCACATTAATGCGAGATTTTGAACGGTCGGGTAATCCGGATAGTTCGGGCGCCATTATAACGAAGTAAATTTCTCCGTCATTTTTATCAGCGCCAATATTCGAACCCGGGTCCCCTCATTCCGGAATAAGTTGCTCTACCAATTGAGCTACGCGGACGTTTTATTCTGATTCCTATCTGCCTTTACGCGTCCTTTGGGCAGGTACGTCACATCTCCTGGTACGTTACAACAAGAGTTAGTGATTTGTGAGATTCAAAGGGTACGTAATTTTCAAATGCTTCCATTCTTTGTGTTTTTCTGCCTTTCTTCCTCTTCATTTGTTGTCTAAGTAGAGAACAGATAAAAACGAAGAAAAGTTTATAGATAAGTAGACTAATTTGTATAAATTCTGATTTTCACCTTGTTAAATATTGTTCAGATTTGTGGCAGTATGTGTCTCGCGATAATATAAATTATTTGAGCTATATGTCATAAGGGAAGGGAAGAGACGGAAAATAAAAATTAGACATGTCTTTTACTAATTCTTTTATTGGGTTGGAAAGAATATAGTGTCTGCAAATGCAAGGCAACAGAGAAGTGCTAATTACCGTATATACAAGTAAAAATTTGTACAAAATGTAGTCGCCATCATTTTCAACGACCTTCTCCCATCTTCTGTGTAGCTGGTGGACACCCTCCCTGTAGAATTGTATCGACTTGGAAGTAAAGAAATGAATAAGTACGCGTTCGACATCGTCCCGGTTGGTGAACCGCTGCCTTTCCAGGAAATGCTGCAACGACCGGAAAGCGTTGTAGTCGCTCTAGGGCAATGTCTGGGGAATAGACACAGTGCGGCTGCAGCACCCAACCGAGATCTGTGATCTTGTGACAAGTCACCGGTACTGTTTGAGGTGTCGCTACATCTTGCTGTAGGAGGACGCCCTTGCAGTTCAGCAGTCTGCTCGTTTCGAGATGAGTGATGATCATTCATATGACTGCAGTACACATCGGGGTTTATTCTGGTGTTGTCCGCCAGCAGCTCAAAAACACAACACCACGCATATCCCACCAAACACACAGCAGGACCTTACGCGGGTGTAAACCGGGTTCGGGGGTCGGCATGAGCTTCTGTTTTCGGCCCAACCACTGTTTCCGGGAGCTGATATTGTCATACAGGTGCAATTTCTCGTCGCATGTATAACGAAGTAAATTTCTCCCTCAGTTTCGTCCACGCCGGGGCTCGAACCCGGGTCCCCTCATTTCGGAAGAAGTCACTCTACCAATTGAGCCGTTCGTTCTGACTGCTATCTGCCTTTATGTCGTGTGCGTCCTGCTGAACAGGCACGTCAAATACCCCCCCCCCCCGAAAGAGGGCCGGGGGCATGGCCCACGGGTCAGCCGTGACCATGAATCGTTGCAGGCAGCCATCCGCTGTAGAACGAGCACTTGAGAACTCCCAGTCAATCTGGTGTGTGGATTGCAACCTCACACACATTTATTTTTCGAAGCGCTGAAGAAGGGATTCTCCTATTTTTCCTATCTCGCGGTGTGGAAAGAACATCACACCATTGCGAGATTTTAAACGGCCGGGTCATCCAGAAAGTTCGGGCGCCATTATAACGAAGTAAATTTCTCCGTCATTTTTAGTCCACGCCGGGGCTCGAACCCGGGTCCCCTCATTCCGGAATAAGTCACTCTACCAATTGAGCTACGCGGACGTTCGTTCTGACTGCTATCTGCCTTTATGTCGTGTGCGTCCTGCTGGCAGGTACGTCACACATGTCATAATGCGGTCCAAGAACGGTTCAACTTTGTCACGTGAAAACAGGGAAAGGCATGCAGTCATGCGATTTGCTTTCTGCTCAACTGTTGAGTTGATGGAGTACCGAAACTTCCCATCTATGTACCTCCCCAAGTGAACGCTGGTGCGTGTTAATGCTCGTGTGGGTAGTCCTTAGCTGTTCGGCCAACTACCGCGTGGTCACATGTGAAACGGTCTATCTTAAGATTTTCAGCATGTCCATATCCACTATCCAGGGTTTTCGGGCTTCGGGACAGTCTCACAGGTCAAAATTCCTCTCTCGAAACTGTTCGGACCAACGAGTTGCCCGAAGGCACTGATAATGTGATATAGCTTTGCGGTACACACTGGTAATGTTCCTTACAACACTTGTTGGGGTGCTATCGCGACAAAAATCATACACCATGCTATGGCGAATGTGCTCCTTGTCCACGTCCATGCTAGCTGGCGCTTACACTCTTCGTCTACTGATGGCTAACTGCCACTGACTTAAACCACCTAACTGCTGATGTTATGCTGATGTGCTGCGCAATCTCAGCTGCCAATGTACGCCGTGGCTGTGGTTTTGAATCCTGATTTCTCGTTATCGGACATTACTTCCTTTCCAGAGTAATACTTGTGGTTCGTGGAAGGGCAGACGATACGGTCAGTTATTTCTGGAATAAGATTTCGGTCCGGAATAATGTGCTGAAGGCTAATTAACTGAAACTAAGTTTCAGATTTGAAGGATGCAATCGCAACAAATTGCGCAGTGATAATTCTGATTAGTCCAATGAATAAAAAAATCAACAAATGTGCTGTCTTCTCTTCTAGTTCAGTCGTGTTCATATGATTCTTGAATAACAAAGAACTTATTCTGCAATGCCGTGAGTTAAATGGACACGTTGCAACTCAATGTGCCATTATTTGGGATATCAATGTTTGAAATTCTGGAAAATCATCACAAATGTAGAGAAACTCTCAGCAGTCTGATACATTTTGGGATCGTAAAATCAAAACTGAAAGCTATTTCTCAGAAAATGTATAACATTATAAAAAAGGTTATTTTGCATTATGGTAGCTTTAAGCATAGAAAGTGTAAGGATTTTCTACGTGGCAGTGTGCCATAATCAGTCAGCTTGTCTTAGTTTTACTCGTCACCCTTGCTCAGTTGTTAATTCAAACTTGAAAAAAAATAATGGCCTCGCATTGAGATTATTGAAAACAATTTTGTTTAATTCATTTTATCTGTGCGTGGTATTTCTTCATAATGAAAGAGATACCAGGTATGGTAAAGTGCGGCGCCAACTTGCACTGTGCTAGAACGTTTTTCATTTTCAATTTATGTCATCGTTATTTGCCATCGCCAACTCAACAAAGCTGTTACCCTGACAATTATTTTCAGTTCATCGAATGCGTCAAAAGTATTAAATGTACCTTCGTGTTCAAAGAATAATTGAAATTGATAACTTATATAGAGAGAAATCGCAAATCATAATTCATCACCAAATGATTCGTTTGTTAAATTCAGTTCTCTACACGCTTTGCGGGTAGGCAATCAAAACGTAGTGGCTCTGCTAGGTCAATTTGGCAGTTTCTAGCTGATAAGTATACTCGAGAAAGACGAAGAAAACACCGACCATCCCAACGTTTCGTTTATTACCTTTCAGTAAGATTTTGTTTTGCTGGAAAGACTCTTAGCTTCGTCGTCAAAGATAGCACATGCTTTCTAACACTTTTCCTTTTGTAGTCAAAGAAACAGAAAAAGTTTGGAAACTCTTTGAATCGTACCCCTTTTTTAGTTCTTCTCTTATGTCGTTAAAGAGATAGCGAAAGTTCACATTCTCAATATTCTGTTACCTCTTTCAACGGACTTTTTCTGCGCCTTTTTCCTTTCACCTTGAAGAAATGGGAAAATTGTTATAACACCACGGGTGGTCGTTTTAACCTTTTCACTTTGCTATTAAAGAAAAAACGAAAATGCTAAATCCAGCGAGTAAGTTTTGGATTCTTTTTTCTTACTTCTCCTTGTAGTCAAGATACAAAGTTCAGAATCATGTCTGCTCTTCTCTTGTTTTATCTCTTTTTTACTGTGAAAAAAGAAGTTCGGAAAGCAAATCTTCTGTTGGCTATTTTACATTACTTTACATTGCAGCCAAAGGGATACGAGCTAATTAGAGAAACACACTACTGTCTTCTTTAAATTAAATTCATACAATCTAAAAAAAAATTGAATTTCATAAAAGAAATGTGTTGTTCTACTTTCTTTTACTTCACTACACCTTACCGTCAAAGAAACAGAAATTCAGGAAGCAAATGTACTCCTGTTTTTTTTTTTGTTTTTTTTTGTACGTCGTAGTAGAGATAAAAAGTTCAGAAGAGAAATATATCGCCGAATTCTTTAACGCTATTTCGTGTCACCGTAAGCGATGTAGAAGTTCAGAAAGCAAATGTATTGCTAGCCTCTTTAATATTGTCTTACCAATCTTACTTCACTTCGCAGCTTAGAACATATATTTAAAAAGCAGATATATAGCGTTAGGTTCATTTATCTGGTTTTCATTTGCAGTCAGATATTCAAAAATACAATTCAGCGTTGACTTCTTTTAACTTGAGGTAATCACATGCGTTTCACTTAATTTATATGTGAAGCGTTGCTGTGCACAATATTTTGTTTAAACACCAATTTCCCGTTTCTTTTAGGAATAAAAAAGTCACGGTACTGCATAGATATCAGTAATCCACACCCAGCTTTGCTGTTTATCATATCAACAAGCTGTCCAAGTTCATATAGAATTTTGTAAAAATAAGACTGAAAAGAAAACCATAGTAGGATTAATGATGAGAAATACGAACAATCATTCTTGTAAAAGTTATAAGAAAAAGTCAAAAACGGGCACTTATTCAAATCTCTGTCAAATAGCGACCAAAAATTCTCTATAATTCTACTTATTATTCAAGAAGAAATAAACTGAGTTCCAGAAAAGAACACTTGTGCTGCCTTTACACAAAGAAAGGATTATTGTAAGCAGTTATATTCACAGTAGCGGCAGCGCGTCCGGTCCTGTAATAATATCCAGTAAACAGAACGTTTTCCAAAGGAGAATTTTTTATTTTCTTACGAAGAATACAAACAAAGGCGGACAGTCTGGTGTTAGCTTCTGCTTCCTGTTTCGGTCTCTAAAAATGATATACGTAAATACAGGCGTCCTATTTAAGGTCTTTTGTTTCTTCCATCTTCTTTGTATATAGCACCAATTTACTGAAACAATACGTAAGTCGTATTTTATCTACCTTCTTGAGCAGATTGGTTTAAAACGAATCTTAATATTTGCGTGAAGCTTTACTTTCAGACTGCACGTAAGCAAAGTCACTTTTATGAGTCCTCTGAGAAGCAGAAAAGTCAAACAATAAAAATCTGAAATGTGACGAAATTAGTTTCATTCTGGAGAATTGTTTTTGGTCATGCGACTGCTTCGCAGCATAATCCAGTTACTCAGAAAATATTGCAGGAAATAACAGCAATTACCTGCCACCGGTCGTAAAAGAATTGAAAGCTAACATTTATTCCCATAAAATAATCACAGGTAACTTTGTTACTTAAACACTCTTCATCTCATCTTTCACAATAACGGAATTAATTAGTGACACGATTGAAATCTGTTTATGGACTCGAAGACAACTCAAAGGCTGCTTGGCTGTAACTTTTTGTCAAACATTAGAATTTACTCCACCTCATATTTCATTTCCAAAAATCCGCTGTACGTAGAATTGCAAAACACAATGTTCATATACCAAATCTAAATTTATCCAAGTAGCACTGTCATGTATATCTCATTTCACGATATATTCAGTTAGCGGGAGTTACTTTCAATTTTATTAGAATTAATAACTTGAAATTTGTAGATGATTGAGTACCAGGACCATTACAAAAGTAATGCCTCCTCCTTAGTAAATTTTGAAATTAATGAAACTGCACTGACATGTACTATGATACGTTATTACCACTGTGGGAACAAATATTTTTCAGAATCGGAAATAAAAATCATGAATGACAGACAAAAGCAGCGAGTCGTAATTGAATTCCTGGAAAATGGGGGAATGTGAGGCTCCAGAAAGCCACAGAAGACTCCTGGTGATGTATGGAGCTGCCACAATCAATATCATAATATTGATATTGAAGATGGATGATGAATTTTCGAGAGGGAGAAAGATGGATGATGAATTTTTGAGAGGGAGAAAGATGGATGATGAATTTTCGAGAGGGAGAAAGATGGATGATGAATTTTCGAGAGGGTGAAAGATGGATGATGAATTTTTGAGAGGGAGAAAGATGGATGATGAATTTTCGAGAGGGAGAAAGATGGATGATGAATTTTCGAGAGGGAGAAAGATGGATGATGAATTTTCGAGAGGGAGAAAGATGGATGATGAATTTTTGAGAGGGAGAAAGATGGATGATGAATTTTCGAGAGGGAGAAAGATGGATGATGAATTTTCGAGAGAGAGAAAGATGGATGATGAATTTTTGAGAGGGAGAAAGATGGATGATGAATTTTCGAGAGGGAGAAAGTTCAGTGTCGGGCAAACAACGGAGTGGAAGACCTGCAACTGCAGTGACATATGCCAACCGGCAAAGAGTGATAGACCTCATCACAACTGATCATCGTGTCACCATTCAGGTGTTGCAATAATAGACAGTGCTCACTATGTGAAGACATTGAAGAAGCTAAAGGAAGCTATCAGAAGGAAAAGACGTGACATTCCACTTAACAGTATTGTTTTACACCATAATAACGCACCTGTCCACACCTCAATGAAGACTTCCCTAGCTATTGCCAAAATGGGGTGGACGGTGATACCCCCCCCCCCCCTACTGTCCTGATTTGGCTCTCTCAGACATTTTCCTGTTTACCCCTTTGGAAAACACTCTTCGTTGGGAACGTTTCAACGATGTGACACGTTAAACTGGTTGTAAACTCATGGATAAAAGGACAAACGACAGCCTCAGGAATTTTTCCGAAATGAACTTTACCAATGGGTTCAAAGATGGCGCAAATGTATAGAAAGTGATGGACAATATTTTGAATAGGCTAGCATTATTCACAATATGACCAAGTGTTTTGCGACCAAGTTTCGCGATTTTGCTGTTGCAAATAAAATTTTTATGAGCGACGAGCCATTACTTTCAGGATGCCCTCTGTAATCCGGTGGAAGGAATTTGAAAGAACAGTACAGAAACTTAATGATTAAACAGAAAGATATATAAAAATCCTTCAAATACGTGGCATCAGTAAATAATAAAGGCATCGCTCTTTCCACGTTCCAGAAACACATAACCACCGAAAAATTGTTTTCAGCCCCCGCCGGGGTATTGAATCCACGGATCTCTGGATATCTAGCCGAACGCGTTAGCTTTACACCATGGTAGCCAACAATCCACGGTACTATATGTAATTTTTAAGTCAGCTTCTGACTGTGGATTGTTGGATACCGTGGTGTAAAGCTAACGCGCTCGGCTAGATATCGAGAGATCCGTGAGTCAATACCCCGGCGGCGTCTGAAAACAAATTTTCGGTTGCTATGTGTTTCTGGAACGTGAAAAGAGCGATGTATTTATTTATAGAAAGATATATAGTCTGATAATAAATTCTGAAAGCACAAAATCTTTGGCATTTGGAACCAACGTAATGGAAAGAAAAGTCAAGTTAGATGGAGCTGAGTTGGAAAATATCGAAAGCTTTGCATGTTTTGGAAGCAGTATGAAAAACAAGTTGAATGGGAAGAAGAAGATAACAAGTAGAATAGAAATGGCAAAATTGAAAGCAATGATACTTAATTAATTTTGAAAAGTTTGGAAGAACAAAGCTTCCAAACTTAAAAGTTTGGAAGAATTTATTGTCTTCACATGAAACATTACGTCTAGAATGTATGTACATTCATTTGCTCTTTATACGCACTTTCCGTGAAGCACTGGTAATTGCCAAGAATACAGAAGAAAAAATGCAGGGTGTCCCACTCGCTACTTTACCCATATTTTTAATAATAACATCGTGAATGACTACCGTAATTTAATAATATTTGGTAAGAACATACTTTCATCCGTGGAAAACAAAACCATATCATTACAGATGTTGGAACTGTCTTTCCTGTGCATAGAAACAGCTTTTGAACACGGACTCCATATTTCGGAAAGTTCGGGCCAATCGCTCCTGCGTAATCGTTGTCACTGCCTCGCAGATATTGTTCTTCAATGCCTGTTGGCGCAATCGTTGTGACCTTGGGCGCCACGCATGTCAAGTTCGTGGTTCCCCGGGTTAGTTCGGTTGTTTGTTTGTCTCGAGGTTCATCGTATGCGTTAACGATTTTCTCCCGGTTAAAGATACCCGAGCATGTATTTCTTGTCCGTATTTATTATGAGAGTAAGTTTATAAAGAAGTGTCAGTGTGAATTTCGCAGGAAATTCGGATGTCGGACAGCACCAAGCATACCGTGTATTCTGCAACTGGGTACGAAGCTGGAAATCCATGTAACATTGCATGATTTGTACGGAGAAGGCCGTTCCGAAATGTCACAAACAGTAGTGCAGGGAGTCCAGCAAGGACTTCTTGTTTCGCCACGGAGATCTTTGCGTAGACTTGGCCCAGGAAACTGGTAAGTCAAAGAGCACGTTTTACAGCGTAGTGAAAAGGGCTGCGATTTATCCGTACCGTTTGTGAAAAGAATGAGATACTGTCAGTGTTTTCCGGTATTTATTGCGGAACGTACGGACATCTTGGACTACACCTTTGTTTCCACGAAGCGTGGATTCATTTATCGAGGAACATAAATGCACAAAATACGCGTATGTGGGCAGTGGCAGATCCACGCATTCATCGAGAAACCATTTCACGCACAAAAAATTGGAGTGTGGTGCGCACTGCCACGTCGGCGGATCATTGGGCCCGTCTTCTTTCAGGATACGGTGTTGTACTGAAACTCGTATTAGAATTACAGTAAAATAAGTCAACACAGACTTCTTTTGTTAACGTGTAAATTAAAGATATAGGTGACAATGTTTCTATTATGTTTATTACTAAATGGATACTATTGTTAAACGTTTCACTTTGCTTACATTATCCAGCTATAGGATTAGAAACGATGTCCTGTGCTTCTAACATCCGGGTTCTTTGCGAACTCCTAATTCCTCTGAAGAGCCCAACGTCGAAACTTTGAATTAGGTATTTTAACTTTTTTATCTGTTCGCAATTTAAAAGGATAAACTATGCAACGCCATTCTTGTCGAAAAGAACTTAATTAATTTTGAAGATGACAATCCGATTTTTGGTGTAAATGTGACAAGGATGGTAAGTCAGATAATATCCGAAAACAATAAATTTCAACGTCCTGGAGCGGGATCTGACTTACCATCCTTGTCACATTTACACCAAAAATCGAATTGTCATCTTCAAAATTTGTATTATATGGTGTAATCCCGTATTTCTTTCATGAACTTGATTAATCTTTAATGTGATGAAAAGCGCAATGTGATGAAAGGATGAGGCTCATTGGAATTATGATGGTTGATAATTAAAGCAAAATAAAAGTAATAGTTAGAGTTACGAAAAAACCTAGGGCAAGAGCATTAACTATGGGAAGGGCTAAAACTAAATAAAAGCAATTTTTGTGGAAAAATAACATATTCATTTTTCCGCAGACATGGACCACCTGTGATATCACATTAGCATCATGTGACGAGATTTCACTTTCATTTGAAGTAGTTAGAGTTCTAAGTGAATTGTGATGAGTTCTAATTTGATCACTGCTGAAAACTAATTAAGATTAATTGAACGTTGAGATGTACTGCTGAGGTAAAGCAAGTGTCAAGACGACAAATCTGCAACGATACGTTCCGTCCGTGTAGCGTATTTGGGAGAGCAACTTACTCCGGAGTGAGGAGACGCAGTTTCGATCCCCGTCACGGACAAATTTGTGTTTTCACATTGGGGTCCGAACGTAAAAATGGATATACTGGCCGTTGGGTTCTTCGAAAAATGTGTGATGTTTGTTCCACAAATCGTCTGGAATTAGTGAAAGTTCGTTTTTCGCTTACAGGGGGAAAAAAGAAACACATAAATAAAAGGGAGAAGAGATGTTACGTACTACAGAGGTAAAGCACGTGTCAAGACGACAAATCTGCAGCGGTACATTCCGTCGGTGTACCTTAGTTGGGAGAGCAACTTACAGGGGGCACGGATTCGATCTTCGTCACGGACAAATTTGTGTCTTCACAACGTAACAATTTCGAATGCATTTTATAAGTCTCAGTTGATCCCAATTTCGTTTAATTTTTTAGGATTTAATGTTATGCACTTCAGTAAGATCAAACAACGGCGTTTCACGAAAAGCGAATTAAGATAGAACTACGTAGTAATTAAATTAAAATAGAACTACTGCTTTTCACGGAAGACGTTAAGGAAAGTGTTTTGGAGAACACGAATAGGCTATCGTTTTTTTCGCAGTGCTTTTCGTGATGCCGGTGTCAATGTAAACGCGGTGGGGATAGATTCAAGAAACTACTCAGAGTCTGAACATTTACTGATGTAGTCTCAGCGTGGGTGAGACTGTTGTATAACCCAAAGTGATCGATTAATCACTGATAGGGAACTGAGTGTTTCTGTTCATATTTGGTAAAAGAGCTGAACATGATATAGTTCCGAGGCTTTGTTGCTGAACATTCTGTGAACAGTCGATGTTCACGAAGCCACGGAACAATAGCGACGTACAATAGCTGCAAAACACAGAAAAAGCGGTTCTGCAGGAATGAACTCTATGTAGTTCGTGGTCTCCGATATTTCTGTGGAAGCATTTCAGATCAATGGTTGCACGGCACACCAAACAGTTTCTAACCTACTGAAATACATACCCTCAATGAAAGTTGAAGACTCGTGCAAGAATGAATCACTGATACGAACGATTACCGTCTTTGGCACGATTTAATAATAAAAGATGATAAATATATACAATTAAAACCATATGTACATGAGCACTTTCGAGGCTGCGGCTACCTCATCCTCGGATGTATTGAACGAAAACACATTCAATCTACATATAGCATAGATTATGGCATTGTGGGAAGCAATGGGAAGCGTAAGAGCGAATAACATTTCGTATGCGTCAAATAGTTGCGTACATAGCATGCTTAATGGTGAATGAGGAAAAACATTCAAATGACTGAAGAATTAGGTAGGGTAGGGTAGGGTGGGGTGGGGTGAGCATAGCATTTCAAACAAAAGACACAATTTAAAGTTAACAGATTTAATTAGTGACTTTCATGCATTGTGCAATTCATTGGGGTTATGTTCATTACAACATTGCACACTGGAAGCTTCTATATACACACTTTTGCTTATTAGTAGGTTCCTGAGGTTGTTAGGAATATGAATAATTCTTGCATTACTCCAATCTGGATTAAGATTGTCTTGGAGTACATATTTGGCTAGGTATGTGCAATACATGCCTGCTTTAATGTTGTATTTACGTTCTTTGATCCTTAATCCAAGATTACGTTTTGTGGAACCCAAATAATTTGAGGCAATTTGTCCTGTGGTTGCCTGAAGTAGCGGGACGTTGCAGATACCCCATTGATCCCTACTACAGCATTGTTTACGATCTTTACAAACAACTGAAAAAAGGTTTCGTGATTGTAAGCCAAATTACACATCATGTTGTTTGCAAAGGTGTGATAAGGTTCTTGTTAAAAGTGGATTATACTGTATGGGGCCCACATATTTAGTGTCACGATTAGAGTCTCTTGACAAAGTAGTGTTCAGGGCATATTTGACTTTACTAAATACCTGACTAGTTAAGTATTTAGGATATCCGTGTTGCTCAGCTAAATTAAAAATGTATTTAACTTCTTGTTGTAGGAGTTCGGGGTTGACGAATGTGAGTGCGCTTTTCTGAACAAAAAGAACAATGCTGACAATTTGTGTTGTTTTAGATGTGGTGAGAAAAATGGAATAATAACAGGAGAAATGACAAGGCTTTCTATATACACAAGTGGTGATATAGTTACAATTATAATTCTTATTAATAACAATATCCAGAGATGGTAAACAATTATCCTTTTCAAACTCCATCGTGAGCCTGATGGTTGGGAACTGGGATGATAGTTCGTTGGCGAACAAGTGTAAATCATCCCGGCTGTGAGGCCATGCAACCAGAATGTCGTCAACGTACCTTTAGTAAGGCAATGGATCGTGGGGAAAGGAACCAATAACCTGATTTTCAATATGTTGTAAATTATTCCATTTTTCTCATCACATCTAAAACAACACAAATTGTGAGCAATGTTCTTTTTGTTCAGAAGAGCGCACTCACATTTGTCAACCCCCGAACTCCTACAACAAGAAGTTAAATACATTCTTAATTTAGCTGAGCAGCACGGATATCCTAAATACTTGACTAGTCAGGTACTTAGTAAAGTCAAATATGCCCTGAATACTACTTTGCCAAGAGAACCTAATCGTAACACTAAATATGTGGGCTCAATGCAGTACAATCCACTTTTAACAAGAACCTTATCACACCTTTGTAAACAACATGATATGAAATTTGGCTTACAATCACGAAACCTTTTTTCAATTGTTCGTAAAGATCGTAAACAATTCTGTAGTAGGGATCAATGGGGTATCTGCGACATCCCGCTACTTCAGGTAACCACAGGACAAATTGTCTCAAATTATTTGGGTTCCACAAAACGTAACCTTGGATTAAGGATTAAATAACATAAATACAACATTAAAGCAGGCATGTATTGCACATCCCTAGCTAAACATGTACTCCAAGACAATCTTAATCCAGATTGGAGTAATGCAAGAATTATTGATACTCCTAGCAACCTAAGGGACCTATTAATAAGCGAAAGTGTGTATATAGAAGCTTCCAGTGTGCAATGTTGTAATGAACATATCCCCTATGAATTGCACAATGCATGGTAGCCACTAATTAAATCTGTTAACTTTAAATTGTGACTTTTGTTTGAAATGCTATGCTCACCCCATCCCGCCCCACCTAATTCTTCAGTCATTGTAATGTTTTTCCTCACTCACCATTAAGTATACAAAATGTTATTGGCTCTTACGCCGCCCATTGCTTCCCACAATCTATGATATATATATATATTGAATGTGTTTTCGTTCAATACATCTGAGGATGAGGTAGTCGCTGTCTCGAAAGTGCTCATGTAAACATGGTTTAAATTTTATATATTTATCGTTTTTTTTTTTTCATTAAATCGTGCCAAAGACGGTAAGCGTTCGTATCAGTGATACATACCCTCATTGATATTTGAAAGCAGTGCGGAATGAACAAGAGATTGTTTCCCAGGGGTAATTGAAATAACGTGTACTTATCTTGACCACAAGCACTCAAAGCCTGAATCAAGGGTCTGAATGTTCCAAAATATTACTAAGTTGCATAGAACGTTCTTGAAAATTTCGATCAATAAGACATGCTGTCATGTTATGAATACTGCTACTGAGAATGAAACGTCCGAACAAAGAAAACTAAAAAATCTTAAACAATATTTGTTACAAAAAGATAACAAAGGATTTTGAAGTTTTCTTCTAGAAAAATTGACGTCTCACGAAATACAGATGTAGATTTACGCCACATAAAAAAAAAACTACATCAGAAAAAGGGAAAATGTACGTATTTCCAACTTATATTATATTTACCTGGTGTTCATATTGAAAATATGACTGATCGATACCACATTCTTTGAATTACACGTCCGCATGTACTGGACATTTTCTCAAAACATGTAGTACTGCAAAAATGTTTAGCTATCGCTATATTCTTCAGAGAGTACCACTACATGAATAAGACCTCAAATATTATGCATCTCATGAATGGAATACGGAATTACACCATGCAATACAAAATTCGTTTTTTTTTTTGTTGTAAACGGATTGTCATCTTCAAAATTTGTATTATGAATCTCTTTTTGTCTTTTTATTATTTAGAACTATTGATACTTTTTTATATGAGTACATATGAAAAATTCTAGTTAGGAGTCGAAATGTTAAACGAACTATTGCTTCATTGAACTAAAATTTTTTGCTGTCTAATTACGAGAAACTCATATTTCCTTAATGAACTCCAAATTACGCTTAATTGAAGATGAAGCTTATTAGTCGTTCTCTGGGCAAATGCACCGGCAAGTAGGAGCTCTCCCCGAAATTTAAATGGTGCCCTTGTGTATCATTAAGAAGCCGACATAGTCCAAAATGGGAAGGGACATTTTCAAAACTTTCCGGAGCGAAAGGAAATTTAAAGCTAATTAAATCTGCCTTTCTTTGTGTCGCTGAAACCGTTCAGGAAGATTCAAACTATGAACCCATTGGTGCCTGAAATGTGGGAAACAGCTGAAATGTTGAGCTGCTTGGGAGACAATCCCTAAATATCCCATTTAAAGCCCTTGAAAAGCGAATCCCATTTGCACAGAAACAAAAGAATTGCTCGTAATGAACTGTCAAGTTTGGTCGAGTACATTTCACGTTAGACGAGAATAGCGTGATTAAAAATCAAAAGAGCCACTTAAATGGATTACCTACTCTTGATTAATTACCACTTTGTGTTTCAACATACAGGTTTCGTGTTTTTCATGAACCTGACTCCAAGGAGTATTTAAGTTTCGCCAAATAGTGGTAAGTCCTTTATAGCCCTTTTATATCTCCTTAAATTTATATTCTAGGCTACTTGATACCTCAACATGTTTCATTACTAATAGTTTTTCAAGTCCTTTGTTTTTTGTGATACTAAATATGGGAGCTTCTAAACTGTTTGCTACGGTAGAACTGAAATTAGATATAACTGTCATTGTATGAAACTGCATACTTTCGAAAAGATCAGTTGCTTTAATTCAGAAGGAGCTCGTGTCCAAGCTCAAACTTCATGTAGAATGCAAAAAGAAATTGGCCAACGAATTACGCAGTGTAACGATAAAATAAACTAATAAACTGAAGTGCGTGCCAAAAGTCATGCGGTAGCAGTATGGACATTTTTAACTGGTGCTGCAGTCGTATAAAGGCTTCGACGCCCGTCACGATTTTTTATCAGTTGCGTGGTGTAATCTCATGAGTCAGGTTGAACAACCGCCAGTAGGATAATGGCAAGACGACGTGAATTATCTTAGTTTGAAAGAGGCATGGTAGTGGGAGCCAAACGGATGGGGCATTCAATTTCCGAAGTTGTGCGAACATTCAACATTCAATGATCCATGGTGTCACGTGTGTACCGAGAATACCCCGTGGAAAGCATTTCCAAACACCGTGGACAGCGCAGTGGCCGACCACGGATGTTGAATAACCATGACCAACGGTGTCTGACCAGGATTGCCCATGTTACCAAACAAGCGACACTGGCTCAAATTGCAAAATAGCATCCCTATTCAATGCAGGAGGCATCAGAGACATATTCATCAGGTCAGTCAGGTTAATGTCGCGTCCATGGGGTATGGGAGCAGAAGACCCAATAGAGTTCCTTTGTTAACACCACGACATCGGACACAGAGCCAAATCTGGGCTCGTCAACACGGTAATTGCACCCTGGAAGACTAGCAACATGTGGAGTGGTGCGATGAGTCACGCTACCAGTTGTTACGACATCATGGCAGGGCTCCGGTGTGGCGAAGACTCCATTAAGCCATGGACCCAAGCTGTCAACAAGGCACTGTGCAAACTGGTGGTGGTTCCACAAATGTGTCGGGTGTCTTTACGAGGCACTGTTAGGGTCCACTGATCCTTATGAACACGTAATTAACCGGTAATCGTTTTGTTGCTCTGCTGGGTAACCATTTTCTGCCCTTCATGGACTTCATGTACACCAACAAAGATGGTATTTTCCAAGTGGACAGTGCACCAAGTCATCGATTCCAAGCTGTCCAAAATTGGTTCGAAGAGCATTGTGGATAGTTCTGACTGATGGTGTGGCCACCACTTCGCCCGACATAAATCCAATAGGACACTTATGGGACGTGATGAAAAGATCCATTCGCACCCAAGATCCTGCCCCTACAAACACCAGGGGGAAATTCTGGGAGGAAATTTAGTTGGCATGGTTCAACATCTCTCCAGAAGTCTTCCGGCCACTTGTGGGGTCGATGCCACGTCGAGTTGCTGCACTTCACCGGGCTAGAGGTGGTTCTGCACGATACTAGGTACGTAGCCTATGATTTTTGGCACTCCAGTGGATATAAGAATAATATTAACTAAGAAACAGTAAAATCAAAATAACTTCTGATGGTTAAGGGCTGATTATATATAACACATGGTACTATTAGATCCTTCGTCTTTCAACCGTCGAGCGGCTATCCTTTCCTACGTTTTCAACTGTCAAGCGGCTATCCTATCCTACGTCTTTCAACTGTCGAGCGGCTATCCTTCCAACTGAACAACACCGGCAGGCTTTCCGCTGATTTACTGTCGATTTGAATCGTACGTCACCCCATTAGCACGTCATCTCACGTAGTACATTACATAATAAACTAAGTTTTTAAAACTACAGTATTTAGTAATACCACTACATAGTGCATTCAGCTGTTTGCTGCGTCCATACACTACAACAGAGTCAACACTGCTGATGGTTTTCTTTTGCTCTGTGAACGGCTCTATATGGAAGATTTATTAACAGACAAATAAAGGCATAGATATTTGGCCACTTCAAGTAAATTGCCATTCAGTGTGGCCTATCCTTCCATTTTGTGGTTCTGTAGCTGCTGTTTGGTCTAACTGATTCCGAACACGCGTTACTTTCTAAGCAGGCACATCACCGTGTTCAAAGAGCACTACTGTTTGTGAAAACTGCAACACTAAGTTAAAATCGCGCTGTTCAAATGAAATTTATATCACAGATTCCTACAGGAGATAACATATTACATTTGTAAAGCAATAAAAGATTTTTTCGCTTCAATACTCAGCATCGTGTGAGCAGCAATAGCAACCTCGACACAGAATGGCATTGAATATAAGGGAGCTCTGATATCGTCCTAGGGAATAGCCTGACAGGCTGCTTCTATGCGAGACCAGACTTCATTTGCGGTGACTGGCTGAGATGCTTGACGTGTCAGTCGCTTAGCTTCCATAACCGAGACATGATCGATCGGTGATATATGCGGCGAACGTGCAGGCGATGGAAAAAGCAGTATCTGCCCTACATGGAAGAGGTCTTGGATATTTTGGGCCACATGTGGCCGAACATTGACCTGCTGTAATATGGCGCTACGACAACTCTGAAGGAAGGGTGTAACTTCTGCCTCTAAAACATCTCTGATGTTTCGTTAGCCGTCGAGTATGCCTTCGATTCGCATCATGCGAGATCGCGAATTGAACCCTATGGCGCCAAATATCCATGAATTTTGGCTTCGGGCCACTTTGACGCTGAAAGGTGCCATTCCCCACGATGTCTTCAAACACATCAGAAAACACGACCTTTTGCCAATCAGCGAGCCAATGTTTGTCTTCGAGACCCCATTGCAGCCGGAGGTGTCTGTGGTTGAAGGTCAAAAGAATGTGCACCAATGGGCTGCTAACGACCAGTTCTCTGTTAAGCAGAAGACGTCGAACTGTGCTGAAGAACAAAGCTTGACCTGCAACAGTGCTCCGCTGCTGTGCTAACACCGTGCATGTCACTGTGCGATCGTTCACTGCCATGCGGTACGGCTGTCTGTTATCCCGTGCAGTCGTGCGATTTTTCGAGTCCATTTCCCGGATTTCTGTGCGTCCGAGCCGGGTCTGGTTCATTTGCCCGACGTTGACTTCACCAAAGAGTCCCTTGACCGAAAATCACTTCACCGAAAAGATTGTTTCACTGAAAGATCACTTAATCCAAAAGTTAATTTCACCGAAGGACCACTTAATCGAAAGGTACATTTCACCGAAGGGTCACTTGATCGAAAGGTACATTTCACCGAAGGGTCACTTGATCGGAAGGTACATTTCACCGAAGGGTCACTTGATCAAAAAGCTCATTTCATCGAATGGTTTCTTTACCTGAAATTTCATTTCATCGAAATGTCATTTCACCGAAGCGTCAGTTTATCGGAAATTTTGGATTTCCTTATAGGATCTGTTGAAACATGGTGCAAGTTCGGCAGACAGATCACCGAAACGTTAGGAGATTATACTCAAATTGCACTTTTGATTCCTCCGTGTCACAGAGAACGCAAATATTTAGTTTTTACACAGATTGTTTTTTTTTCTTAAGACTGGCTTCGGCTTAGGCAGTTTCAGCAAATGTTAATCATGTTCATATGGTTTACATAAAACTTATGTTCAGTGCTCATGTTCATTAGGTTTACATAAGATGTAAAATTAATAATGTTGCATATTTTTTCAGGCAAAAAGAATCAATTTCAGGTCCCTAGGCCTTAGTTAGGCCTTTTTGCACAATTATAATCGTCCGAACTCATGTTCATAAGGTTTACATAAAAATTCTAGTTAATAATGTTGTACATCTTTTTCAGACAAAAAGAATCAAGTTTGGGACTCTAGGCCTCGGCGTAGGCCTTTTTAACAAATTTTAAACGTGCGTGCTCATATTCAAAAGGTTTACATAAAAATCAATTTAATAATGTTGCACATTTATTCAGGCAAAAAAAATCTATTTTCGGACTCTAGGTCTCGGCTCAGGCCTTTTTAGAAAATTTTAACCGTGCGTGCTCATGTCCATATAAGGTTTACATAAAAAGTTACTTTTTTTTTTTGATTGGAGGTTTAACGACCACCGTGAGCAACTCAATGGGCTATAAGCTGTCGCCCGTCCCTAATTTAGGGCCACTGGTTCCAGGGAAGGGAGAGAGCCAGTGCCGAAAGACAAACACAACATCCATGCCTCACCGGGATTCGAACCCGGACCCCTTTGGGACGAATGATCAGAGGCCATTACCTAGACCACTGCGCCACCGGGGTGGCAAAAGTTACTTTACATTTTATGTAATGCTAATGAATAAAACTGTTAAAATGTCCTGTCTCTAGGCATACGGTCAAAAAATTAATATTTTGTGGTGGAGTACAAGTGAAACATTATTTATTTGATTTGCTATATAACCCTTTTGAATATGAGCTCGGAGGATTAAAGTTTGACAAAAAGGCACAGATCTAGACCTTATAATTAATGTTATATTTCGAAAAACCTACTCATGGGAAGGTGTTTCATAGAAATTAAAAGTGTATTCTTTATACATTCCGATAATGTTTAGGTGGCCAGTTTTTATCAAAAACCCGCACCACGCTCCAACACATCTCTAACAACAAAATTCTAAGTTTTCGATAAACTGACCATTCGGTGAAATGATCTTTCGATATAATGAGCTTTTAGGTAAAGTAACCCTTCGGTAAAATGAACTTTTCGATCAAATAGCCATTTGATGAAATGAACTTTTAGGTGAAGTTACCTTTCGGTGAAATGAACTTTTCGGTCAAGTGACCCTTCGGTGAAATGTACCTTTAGATCAAGTGATTTTCGGTCAAGTGATCTTTCGATCAAATGAACGATACCCGTCCGAGCCACATCTGTCCACTGATGCCACATTCGCATCACTGTATTGGCATTTTACTCCGTATGACTGGTAGTTTCGCGGTAGCAAAATCCAGCTTCTCGCATCTCAACAATCTTTCCTCGACCAAAATCCGCCAGGTGTTCATAATGCGATCTTCTTCTGCAACGGGGCATAGCGGGATACAAGAAACACCCTTTCTATTCAATGTCGGCTCTTCACTGATTGCAGCATCTTGCTTGAGCCAGGGCTTTATATTGAATACCTGACAGTTCAGAGGGTGCTGCTCTGAAACCGCATAATCATTTTCCCTGACATTTTAATCATCCGCATGTTCTATAAGTTTCAAGCTAGTATCAGTAGTCCTTTATCGTGTTGCAATTTTCACAAACAGTAGTGCATATACTTTATCTCAAAGACCACAATCTTGTGGCGATTGTAAATATATTAAGATAACACAATGTTGTTTGTCACAAATATTTTATTTTTCGAGTCGACCATGGTTTCGCTGAGTATTGACCTAGCTTCATCAGGATGAATGGCACGTAAATATTCAAATTGTATCATCATCATCATCATTGTCAACCATTATCAATCCACTGCTGGACGAAGGTCTCCCCAAGTTTCCTCCACAACGGTTTGTCTTGTGCTAGTCTCCTCCATGTCACTCCCGCATACTTTCGAATTTCATCCACCCATCTTCCATGTGGTCTTCTTCTGGGTCTTTTCCTCTCCCTTGGAATCCAATCTAAAATTTCGGCTGTCCATCGATGGTCTGTTCTTCTGGCAGTATGCCCAGCCCATTGCCATTTCAGGGATTTAACTCTGATCATGATGTCTTCCACTCTTGTCATTTTTCGGATCCACGTGTTCCTCTTCTTATCTTTCCTGGTTACATCAAGCATGCACCTCTCCATGCCGCTTTGAGTTGTCTGCAGCCTTTGTATGTCTCTTTTAGCTAAGGTCCACGTCTCTGCAATATACGTAAGCACTGGAAGGATGCATTGATCAAACACTTTTCTTTTAAGACATAATGGCATATTGCTCTTGAAAATTATGCTGTTTCTTCCAAAAGCTCTCCAGGCAAGTTTTTTACGCCGATTAATTTCTTCACCAATGTGACCCTCACTTGATATCTGCTGTCCAAGATAAACGTACGTGTCTGTTATCTCCAGCTTTTCTCCATCAATCGATAAATCTTCATTTCTTGTAAAAGCATTGTACATCACTTTTGTCTTCTGAAAGTTCATTTTTAATCCCACTTCTTTACTCTTGTCAGCACGTTCCTGGATCATACTCTGTAGCTCTGATGGGGTAGTTGCAAAAATGACTATGTTATCAGCAAAACGAAGGTGGGTTAGATAATCTCCATTAATCTTTATCCCTTTGTTTTCCCAGTTCAGTGATTGAAAGACATTTTCCAATGTGGCATTAAAGAGCTTCGGAGATATGGTGTCACCTTGTCTCACTCCTTTTCCAATTTTTATGTGTGTTGTATTTTCAAACAGCCGAATCTTTGCACTTGCATTTCATAGATGTTATTAATAATATTAATGTATGCATCTTCAATACCGCAGGATTTCAGAGCCATTGCAACTGCTGATGATTTCACCGAATCAAAGGCTTTTTCATAATCGATAAAAGCCATGCACAATGGAAGCTCATATTCCCTTGCTCTTTCAATTAGTTCTCTCAGTACGTGGATATGATCTATTGTGCTGTAGCCACTCCTGAATCCAGCTTGTTCTCTCGGTTGAGCCATGTCCAGTGTCACCTTCAAGCGGTGTGAAAGAACTTTAGTGAAGATTTTATAAACCACTGATAGGAGGCTGATAGGTCTGTAGTTCCTAAGATCCTCAATGTCACCTTTTTTATGTAGCAAGATCATTGTAGCGTTGTTCCAATCCTCAGGAATTTTCCCTTCATTAAGGCATCGAGTGAAAATTTGGGCGAGTACTGTTTCAATTTCTCCACTTGCTTCTTGTATGATGTCTACAGTAATTCCATCTTCTCCTGGAGCTTTTCCCCGCTTCATGTTCTTGATTGCATGTGCAACTTCTGCTGGAAGGACTGGAAGAACTCTGGTACTGGTACCTTTCATGATGTCTGGAGTACATGTATCATCTCTTTCATATAATTTGGAGTAGAAATCTTTCACTCTTGCCAAAATTTCGCCTCTATTTCTTGTTACAGAACCATCTTCTTTTCTCAGTGCCATAATCTGTTTTCTTCCCTTACTGAGATGTCCCTTTGCTATCTTTAGGCTTTGGTTGTTTTCAATTGCTTTCCTTACTAGTTCACAGTTGAATTTCCTTACGTCTTCAGTGATACATTTTCGTACTGTCTTGCATAGCTCTATATATTCCACTTTAGAAGTCACATCTTCTTTAGTTGTCCTCATCACTCTTCTTTTTTGCATCAACATTTTGGTTTTTCCTGATAATTTGTTCACATGCAATTTGTTCTTAGACCCAGCTAATTTTGTTGCTGTTTCCATAAGAACTTTGGTTATTTTTCTGTTAACTTCAGAAATATCCACTTCTTCCGATGTTAGGCCTTCTAAAGCAGAGAATCTGTTCTTCAGTTCCAATTTGAAGGTATTATGGTGTTTTTTAAGGTTGGTTATGTCAATACATTTTGTTTGTCTTATGAGCTTGCTACGTTCGAGTTTAGTGTTAAGGTGCATCTTACATCTCACCAATCTATGGTCACTGCCTGTGTTGAACTTGTTTAGCACACTGCAGTCTTCTATGACGAATTTTTTGTTACACATAATAAAATCAATTTCACTTGTCGTCCCATTTGGATGTCTCCATGTCCATTTCCTGTGTGGCTTTTTCTTGAAAAAGGAGTTCAAGATGAAAAACCCTTCTGCCTCTGCAAACTCTACGAGAGTATTTCCACGCTGGTTTCTGTTGCCGTGACCGAATTTACCTACTGAAGTTTCATTCTGTTGCCGTTGCCCTATTTTTGCATTGAAATCTCCCATAATTATCTTCAAGTGCTGCTTACCTTTATTATTTAGATCACGAATTTCCTCATAAAATTTTTCATTTTCTTCTTCAGCATGACTTGTGGTGGGTGCATAAGTTTGAATAATCTGAGCCTGGTATCTTCTCGAGAGCTGGATAACGAGTCGTGCAGCTCTGTCAGAGGAACTTTCAACTTCTACAACTTTATCCTTCAGTTTCTTGTTTATTATAAATCCAACACCACTAGTTCTGCCAGTATCTGTCCCACGGTAGTAGAAGAGATGTCCACTTTTCAGTTCAATGAGATCTTCTCCTTTTCTCCTTACCTCACTTAGCCCGACGATGTCCCACTTGATCCTTTGTAGTTCCTCTTATATGATATCATAAATGGTGTTTACAGTCAGGGGCTTTGGTTAGAATATTCCACGCGCTTGATAGAAATGGGTTGGATGCCATGTCACTAACAAGTTGCGAATACTTCTGACATACTGTATATGGAAAGCTTCCAAAATATCAAATTTAGAATTTTTTAAATTTTGACATTTCCTTCAAAATTTCAAAAATTCTCAAAACCTTTATTTTTAAAGATTTTTAAACCGATGAATAAAATGAACTTTTTAGGATCAAAGGACTATGTTAAAGGCAAAAACTCGTGGGGCCTTTATCGAATTCCATGTGAATGTAGCGCTTCGTATATAGGACAGACCCGTAGAGTCTTGTGCTTTCGATTGAAGGAGCATCAGACCTACATTCGGAACTGTGATCTAAAGAAGTCATCGATGGCTAAACACTGTTACGAAAAGGACCATAAATTTCTCTTTGAAGAAGCAAAACCAATTGAGAAGCCAGATTAAACCACCAAACTTGATATTTTGGAAGCTTTCCATATATATCAGAAGTCTTCGCAACTTGTTAATGACATGGCATCCACACCATTTCTATCAAGCGCGTGGAAGCAACTAACCACACCCCGTGACTGTAAACATCATGTATGATACCATATACCGTACAATTGGAATATTTACGTGTCATTTATCCTAATGAAGTTAGGTCAATACCCAGCGAAACCATGGTCGACTCGAAAAAATTAATATTTGGGACAAAAAAAAGTTGTATTATCTTAATACATAGTAGTGCATACTGTCCGTAAAAGGAGTAAGCCAAATACTCGAGTAAAAACATTCGGATGTTTTTCAGCACGATTGAGTAGGATTCATTACACTCTAAATAGGAGGACCCGATTTTATCGGATACTGTCATTTTGTCAATCTCAAAACATGTTCCTTTAAAAGCTGGTGCACAACTGCTGAAACATGTATCCGATTTTGAAGACAAGAGAAACTCCTTGATTTTACTAATAAATTGATGCTGTAGCACAACGAAGTAGGTTTAAGCACTAACGTCCTCATATGTCCCGATATATGTCCGTTACTCCCGCACAAAAGCGTTGCCGAGGACTTCTTCCCAAGGAATGTTATTCTACTCAACTACAGGCGCATCTCCCCATACCAGAGCCTGAGATATTAGTTTGCATGACCTCCGACGTCAGATTTTCAATTAATGGTTTAACGTTGTTGAAATAAGTTATTGAGGGAAAACACATAATGTCCCTAGATTTTCCGGTTTTACTTGCCGTTCATGTTCCTCAGTTGTTTTCAGAGCTGTTCCCGAATTTTCCTTTTGCTCACTGTTAGTGAAACTCTTCCATGTATCAGTATAAAATTGCTGAAACAAAATTCTGCCGTAAATTTTCAGTAAAGCGAGAATTACTATACATAATCACCTTTTTTCTGCATAGTATTTGTTTTGATGATACTGAATTTGTGAAATTATGTAGAAAAAGAGCGGCGATAAAGCAAAGAGCCAGGGAAACAAGTGTTTGGGATGGGAACGGCTTCTTTGACATTTGTGGCGACAGCTTGACCTCTTTCACTGTCTATTCCATTCCGTTGCCAAGCTTTAGTAAAATCTTACTTCAGAGGAGATTTTAACACTAAATTAAATTTATGGAGAGCGAAGTCTTTGTTCCATTTTTATGGAAGAATTGTACGTATTGGCCATCGGAATCGTTCAGTTGCGAGAGTTTTTTTGGCAAGAACATTCGTGTGAGGTACCGGAATTGCCTATCTGTCTAGTGTCCTTGAAAATATAATAAAACTTTACTTTCCAATTTATGTTTCATTAGCATTATTTCTTAAACGCACGTAGAAAGCTCTCCAAATCTTTTTTTATTTATTAATTTCAAAACTGTCGATTGGAAACTCTAATCACATTTCAAAGCACTTTATGATTACGCAGCGTTTCAAAGCTCTTCATGAAGATCTCAAGACTGTTTATTGAGCGAAAGCATTCTTGATGAAAACTGACTGCGATTTTCCAATTTAATATCAAATGAATACTTAAATGAAGAAGTAAATTGATAAAGCCATCTATAAATGGCAATGTTTGAGATTCATTTCCCATTGTCGGAAAAGTACATTTGGTCGTCGCCAGAA
The DNA here is from genome assembly GCA_039090855.1 of Macrothele yani. Lineage (NCBI taxonomy): Eukaryota > Metazoa > Arthropoda > Arachnida > Araneae > Macrothelidae > Macrothele > Macrothele yani. Next base: position 5,977,527 of record CM077030.1, on the reverse strand, counting down.
GGAAAGATGTTTCTCCGTAATAGCATTAGTTATTTATTCGCATCGTATTTGTTTCTTCCGTTTCCTCAGCAACTATTACAAACGTCGTCCAGTTAAAATTTAATAATGAAAGAGAAAGAGAAGAAAGAAGTGGGGAAAGGAGCACTGGTCTGCATGTTTTCTCGACTGTCAGAAATCGAAATTGTTTCGAAAATATTTGACTGTGTTTAAAAATACATGCAGCATAACGTTAAAGATGAAGTGCGAAAAATACAGATACTGAATATTTGTGTTATATGAAAACTCATAAAAATGAAAGACGGAATACTAAATGTCTTTCACGAAAACTGAAATAGAAATCTAACCTTTCATGGAATTACGGTTGTTCCACGGACGATAGCATCATGAATGCATTTATATTTTCAGCAGGGTAGTTATTTTTCATTTCAGATGAAAACTCTTGCCATTCACTAGTTAAATAGTGTTATTATTGAAATATTATATCACGCTATATAGAATAATTGAAAGTGCTGTATTATAGTGCGTGCGGTTACGATGGATAAGAATAATTCTGTGTCGTATTTGTGATCGGTTGCAAGATACACACGGACGTATCAGAATAATATGACACCTACCTAATAATGGGAATAATGCCACATGTCCCGGATGACAGCGGTCAGATGACGTGGCATGAACGCGACGAGTCCCTGGAAGGTTGCCCGAGGCACACGTGCTCATTCGGTCTGCAGCAGAGCACAGAGATTACGGATATGACGTGGTTGTGGGTCGGCACCTCGAACCTGTCGATCTATATAGTCCCACAAGTGCTCAATGGGATTGAGATCGGGCGATTTCGCCGGCCAAGGCAGAACAGAATCATCGCTGTCGTGTTACTAGAACCAGTCATGCACCATCTTAGCGATATGACAGGGCGTATTGTCCTGTTGGTAGACACCATCACCACCAGGATAAACATCCAACATGAAGGGATGGATGTGGTTAACAATGACTATTTACGTATAACATCCTGTTGGTAGACACCATCACCACCAGGATGAACATCCAACATGAAGGGATGCATGTGATCAGCGAGGATGGACAGGTAGCCATTGACGTTCAGGGACCCATCCAGTGGTACCAGCGGCCCTAGGTCATACCAGGAAAACATTCCGCAAACATGCACACTGATACCACCGGCCTGCACTTGATCGACATGCGTGTCAGGGTGTTGGTTTTTGTGTGTCTGACGCCGTATCCGCCATCGGCCGTCACTCCTGTGGAGTAGAAACCTTGGCTCGTCGGATCATTTTTCCACTCTTCAATGACGGTAGCAGCATTCAAACTGCAGGCGTCGTTGCCGATGGACCGGAGTTAATATGGGCGTTTTGACGCAGCGTCGACTCCGAAGACCCATGCGCAACAGGGTTCGCTCTACTGCTATCGGGGACACGCACATAGCTGCCCCAGTGTTCATTTGCATGGTCAATTGCTCCACTGTTGCTCGTCGATCGCCTTTTACCAGTTGACGGAGGTGACGTTCTCCTCTGGTTTCGATGGCCTTTGGTGCTCTACAGTTATGACGTCGGAAGGTACTCGATGTTCTAGAGGTCCATTCTCGGTACACCATTACTACAGCACCTCGTGAACAACTCACGAAGTCAACTGTTTCTGAGATGCTTCCACCTTTGGCGCGGTAGTCGATGATCATTCTTTTTGAACGTCCGTCAAAATCACGACCTCTGCCCATTGTGCTCACGTCACGCCCTATGGCTCATCTGTCCTGTCCGGCCGCTTGTATCTCCGTGTGGTCGACATTGCCACGTGTACTCTGTGACGCGCCTTTGAGGGTACACTGTGATTCCGGGGGTGGTCATATTATTCTGATACGACCGTTTACATCCAATAATAGATTACGTTTGTGAAGTGGTGCATATTTTAAGCAAAAAAAAAAATATGATGTACTGATTTTTTGAGCTCTGGACTAGTGATTTCAGGTAAAAATCTCTGGCAACACTAACATATGTCAAACTTAATAACACTGTTCCCCTGCCGATAGCAAAACACAGACGACAGCCTTCCTTTCGAAAAATTTTAATTGTGATCAAATATCAAAAAAATAATCATTTGAATTTGTGTGACCTACTTTCGCCGTAACATGTGAACAATTTTTTGAAAACACGAATCTGGTATTTTATTGTGTTTAGCAATCGTGTGAAGAAAGCACTTCCATGGAACGAAAACGCTATGAGCTCAACAGTTGTCTCTCATGATTTATCTAGTCACGTGAGTCGATCTACCAGTAGTGAAAATTTGCGACGTATACCTTAATGATCTCAAGATACAAGACTTCCGACGAATGAAAGCTAAACATATTTAAACATAAGCGATCTTAAAGAGAAGGTTGTAACACGCGGCGTTTTGTCTTCCGTTGCTCTAAGATAATTCTGGAAAGTGAGAAAGGCGGCACGTTTGATCGCATAAAAATTAAAATTTAGCAAGGCAAATTGTTAACGAGGAACAATACACCAATTATGTTGGAAAAAATAACACTATACTTGTGATCCGATTTATTGGCATAGGAAATATATACATAAGAGGTTCCAAACTTTCGCACATCAACCAGGTGGCTTTTTCAAGGAAGTTAGACAGAAACTTCCTTGAAAACGCCATCTGGTTGATGTGTGAAAGCTTGGAAACGCTTATACAGTATTTCCAACGCCAATAAATTTGATCACTAGTATAGTGTACAATGTAAGTCTTTTTCGTGAGCAAGATTGGTTTTACTTTATGTCTAAACCATGACTAAGGAATGTTGAACGATGCAATAAATAAGAATACGATGAAAAAGAATACGATGCAATAGTTTACGGCCACACGAAACATAAACAGAAGTCAACTTACGATAACTTTTTATAGGTCCAGCAAACTTTAAGTAGATCCAACATCTTTATCTTAGCGATCGAACGTCCACACACACACACACACACACATCCACCGAGCAACTGCTATATCGTCCTTTTTATCTATCGCTCTTATCACCTTCATGCGTCACTTTCTCTCTGACCTAAAATGTGTTGCCAACCTCATTCTTGTGAGAGAGAGGATATCACGTTAAGTTTGGAAAGTATAAAGGAGAACAAACTCTTATATTAGAATATACGTCACAAGTGTTACTATTTTGAGCAAGGCAAGATTTTGCGTCTCAGCAGTCTAAAGAAACGACTGAGAATATTCAAATCGACTTTTGTAACTTAACCGGTAAATAATGCATTTGTTTATCTTTAGCAAAACGGATCAACGGAAAGGCTCGATGGCAAGCAAGGATTTGTTTACCTGCCGAAATGATGTTATGTAAAACATTTAGTTGTCTGGAGGCTTTTAATAACATGATAATCATATTACGTTAGCAGTTTAATTTCGTTTTTCGTGAAATATTCTGCACATGACTACACGTTTTTTTGCTCAGTTTTCAGTTTTTACTATGCTTTTGTGTATCCCAGATGATATTTTGATTACGTCTAAGATTTTACAACCATATTAAACGGAGAAAAATGCAAAAATACGGTACTTCAAAAGATCATCAAACTAATACGCTAAATATTCCATGTTTAATGATTATGCACATGTTCTGCTCTGTTCATAGATGCACATGGTTAAATTAAAAAAGTAAAAGCAATTTGAAAATTTCGCGATAACTGCAACGAATAGATGCTGACGCAATACAATAAGTTCGAAATGGCTTAGGGGTTCTTCGAACCCGCTCAGCACAGCGCTCTGCCGTTAGGCTAGTTGAGGCCAAGACCTAATAAACATGGATGCACCGCTGCAGGATTGCACCATTGTTGAACAACGCGCCGTAATGAGGTTTCTTTGGGCAGACGGAGCGAAACCTGCTTAAGTTCACCGAATGATGTTGGCATGACTCAATGAAAAGCTTATGAATGGGTAGAAATGTTTAAAGCGGGAAGAAAAAATTCAACCGATGAAGCTAGATCTAATCGGCGATCAACATCGCGCACTCGAGTCCAAAGCGACAGGGCGAATGGCTTGATCAGAGATGAAAGTAGGTTTCGTTGTTATCTGTAGCTACACATTTGGATACCAGCTATGTACATTATTCACATGCCATGTGCATGATGACTTGGGGTACCGTAACTTTCATGCAGGATGGGTACCCAAACAGCTTACTGACATGGACAAGCAACAGCGGGTGGAGGTTGCGACCCAATTCCTGAAACACTATGAAAAATATCCGTGTGTTTACGAGCAGTTTGTCACCGCCGACGATACATGGGATCATCACTGTGAACCGGAAACCTAGGGACAAAGCAGGCAGTGAAAACACCTGTCTTATCCGGGTGTAGGAGAACTGGCCACCGTAGAACTGGCCACCCAGTTAACTGGCCACAAAAAATTTAAGTGGCTGTTAAAAATTGCGTTTTCGACCACTTCGTGGCCGTGTCCCCAGAGGTTGGTTATGAGTCAAATAAAGTTTCCGAAATTCCGCATATTTTTAATTGCGATATTTAATCTAATTCGTCATAAAAAAAGTTTATAATCTACAGCTCAACAAAAAGAATTTCATGGTATATAAAAAACAGCTCGGAAAATTCTCTGCGGGCATATACAAACTCCGAAAACCTATCGGGGGGGGGGATTAATACCAAAAATATTAAATATAAAGAATGTCTGGTACGATATGGCGATTTTCAGCGGTTGCGAACTACAATTCTACAAATTATCTGAGTATCCCAAACAAGAGATTTTCAGCGTTTAAAAACACTACAACTCAACAAATTCTACGCGGGCATGTGCAAACCCGGGAAAGCTGTTTTTTTCGGGGGGGGGGAGGCTTAATACCGAAAAAATAAAATATAAATAATTTGTAGGCCAATCTGGGTATTTTCGGCGTTTACAGATTGCAGCTCAACAAATTATCTGACGGCACGTGTAAAAGCAGAACACCTGTCGGGTATTACGCCCCTCACCCCTCTCCGCTCCCACGGAAATTTTTGCGTTAGCACATGCCCGCAGAGAATTTGTTAAATGTTGTTAGTAAACGCTGAAAACCTCCGGATCGGACCACCAGAAATTCTCTCCATTTTGTTTTCTCGGTATTAACCCCCCCCCCCCCCATCCTCCGACAGGTTTTCTGAGTTTACACACACCCGCAGAGTATTTGTTGAGCTGTAGTTTATATACCATAACATTCTTTTGTTGAGTTGTTGATTATAAGCATTTTTTTTATAAATAATTGCATTAAATATCGCAATTAAGAAAATGCGAAATTACGGAAACTTTATGTGACTCAAATAAGCAACCTCTGAAGACGTCGCCACAAAACAATCGAAAACGCAATTATTTATACGGCCCCTTAAATTTTTTGTGGCCAGTTCTCCGGGTGGCCAGTTCTCCGGGTGGCCAGTTCTCCGGGGGCCAATTCTCCAGTGGCCACTTCTCCGCGGGCCAGTTCTCCGCTTTATCTTTGGCCCGAAAAGCATGGAAATGTCTAAATTTCTTATTGAAAATGAAATAAAAAAATTGTTTTATGAACATTAGTTGCTCAAGTAGTGGGAAATATGGCCACACGACATATGTTTATTCAAGATAATTTTATGGTACTGAAATTCCAATGTGACCAGTTCTCCGGTGGCCAGTTTTCCGTACCCGGTCTACTCCAGTAAAAAAAGAAATTCAAATGACTGCTCTCCGCCGAGAAAATCATGCTGACCCTCCTTTGGGACAAGAAGGGTCGTATCCTGGCGCATTTTCGAGAACGCGGACAGACGGTTACCAGTGCAACGTACTGTGCTATGCTTAGAGCGAAACTGAAACCTGGAATTTGCAACAAAAGTAGGATAAACACAGTCTCACAGCGTCATGAAAATGCACGTCCCCAAAAAGAGTCTTGCAGAGTCATGAAAATCCACGGTGCCCTTTTTGTGCCCGCAACACTGGAGGCAATGCAGCAACTGCGGTTTGAACGTCTTCCATATACCCTTACCGCCTTGAACTGGCGCCATGCGATTATCACGTCTTCGGTCCACTTAAAACGGCTCAACACGGCCACTGGTTCACATCTGGTGGTTAGGTTGACGTCTTCGATCCACTTTAAACGGCTCAACACGGCCACTGGTTCACCTCTGGTCGTTAGGTTGACGTTTTCGGTCCACTTAAAACGGCTCACCATGACCACTGGTTCACATCTGGTGGTAAAGTTGACGTCTTTGGTCCACTTAAAATGGCTCAACACGGCCACTGCTTCACCTCTGGAGGTTAGGTTGACGTCTTCGATCCACTTAAAACGGCTCAACACGGCCACTGGTTCACCTCTGGAGGTTAGGTTGACGTCTTCGATCGACTTAAAACGGCTCAGCATGGCCACTGGTTCACTTCTAGTGGTTAGGTTGACGTCTTCGGTCCACTTAAAACGGCTCAACACGGCCACTGGTTCACCTCTGGTGGTTAGGTTGACGTCTTCGGTCCACTTAAAACGGCTCAGCACGGCCACTGGTTCACCTCTGGTGATCTGTTTGACGTCTTCGGTCCACTTAAAACGACTTAACACGGCCACGAGTTCACCTCTGGTGGTTAGGTTGACGTCTTCGGTCCGCTTAAAACGGCTCAACATGGCCACTAGTTCACCTCTGGTGGTTAGGTTGACGAAGCGGTGCAGATCTGGATTCAGAAGCAGTAAAAAAGTTTCTTCTGCCAACGAATGAAGATGCTAGTAGAACGATACAAGAGGGATATCGACCTGCAGGAGGACTGTATGGAGAAGTGAGATAACCGTTATGTTGATTTGCTCGCAGTTACTGGTATTAAAGAGCATGTCACCATTACTTTTTTATTATCCCTCGTAAACACAGTAAAATCTGTTTGAAACGGAACCTGCGTAGAACGGAAACCTGCTCAAAATAGAACTTCTGTTCGGTCTCTAAATGAAAGAAATTTACGCACTATTTAACCAGTCTAAAACTGTACCTTCGTAGACGAAACACCGGAAAGTTGCCAGAAGTTAATCTGCCGTGAAGAATTTTAATTCAATACAAAATAGTACACGATAAAATGTAATGATGAATTCACACGGAAATTTTAGCTTAGCGTGCACGACAACACACAGAAAAATCGCATTTGGGTTATTTACATAAATGCGCATTGCATCGCATCCACTGTTCGGCTTCTCCTTAAGCACGTAGCGCGACTCAGGTTTAGGTGATGTAGCCAACGTTACTTTGTTTGCTGAATGCAAAGTCCAAACCCCTCGCAGCTGATGTTTCGTACGGATTTCAACGAGGCGTTCCGATTTAATATTCTAACATTTATTCATCCAGATGATCATTCACAACCTATGTTTGTTGTGAGTTCCATTTATTTATTTACCTCTTGCCACGACGCGAGATAATGAAGCTCTCAATCTGGATGAAAAAGTTGAAGTCACTGAAACGCAAGAAAAGGAAAGCGTGAGTATCAACCATCAACCGTACAAAAGTTCGATGCCGGAAAAAACACAAATTTATGACATCTTAAAGGGAAAACATTAAGTTTGCAGAGCATTGGTATAAAGGTAATAGCTCAAAGGAGAGAAACGTGCGAAAACCCAGAAATGAAGAACTGAATAAGATTGTCTGGGAGTGGTATGCTAGTGCAAGAGGGATAATATAGTTTCAGGCCCTATGCTGGAAATACGATCAAGAAATGTAACTTAAAACATTTCGAAACACGTTCCATGCTTCTAATGGATAGCTTGAGAGTTTTCCAAAGGCAAAAAGCACTTCTTTCAAGAAAAACAGTTTTTCATTGAATACGAAACTTACTAACATTCTTTGAAGGCTATGTACCTCCTTGAAACATCTTTGATGAATATTAAACAGGTTTGTTTTTTCGGGCACTGCCAAAAAATCTTTGAGTTTAAAAAGCAAAGCCTGTACTGGAGGGAAAATTTTGAAGGAACGCCTTTGTATTTTTGTTTGTCCGTCTATATCCGGGAGATAGAAAAACCATTACCGATTGGAATAGCCGCCAAACCACGATGTACCAACAACTTGAATTTGAGAAAGCTTCCCATTCAGTGGAAATCGAGGAAGAAAGCCTATATTACAGTTAACGTTATGGTCGAATGGCTAACAAGATTTGATTCAGAGTTGATAAGGCAAAACAGATATGTTCTTTTGTTTTTCGATAAAGCAACGTCATCCTCGTCTTGACCTATCAAATGTAAAACCTGTGTGGTTTCCATGGATCAAACAATTATTCAATGTATTAAAATTCATTATCGAAGACCTGTTATGCAGTCGCTTCTTGAGAATATGGAATCCGCGTCCTCTTGTAGCAAACTTACGAAATCTATAACTGTTTAATTGTTTTTGATGCTATTGGCTGGCTTGAAAAAGAAATCACGCAAAGTCTTGCCCGACTCTGTTTCAAGAAAGCTAAGTTTCCTTCAGAAGAATTAACAGATGTGTGTGCTGAACGATCTGCAGGCAGCGCTAAACAGAGTCAATTTTGAAAGCTTTAACGCAAAGGATTATGTAAACATCGCCAGCAAAGTTTACATAATCCTATCCTTAAGGTTAGGATATGTTTATATAATCCTTACCTTCAATGCAAATGCTTATGTGAACAACGTCAGCGAAGTTTACGTAATCCTAACCTCCAATGCAAAGGATTATGTAAACATCGCCAGCACAACTGCAACAGGCCTTGTAATGATGAGCGTGAAGAAATTATTAAGTGACATAAAATTGAAAAAAAAACAATAGCAGAGAGGATAATGAAACCATATCTACGACAGAAACATATCCTGAAGCATTGCAAGATATTCAGGATATTACAGATTTTGTACTTCCCTGAGTTGACTCGGAATTATTCAGTTAATGAGCAGTCCGCATGCTCTTACTGAAAATCATATTTTAAGTGTTACTGTTCAAAAATCAATGCCGGATTATTTAAAAAATAGAAATTTGTGAATTTCGGTGATTAAAGTACGTACGAACAATTCATTCTTTTAAGTAATCACTAATAATGTATTGGGTTGTCGGAAAAGTCATGACGTATTTTAGCCATGTTTTTCAAAGGTCATTTATTGATAGAAAGAACAAAGATCAATCAATGATATATATTGTCATCTTTCAGTGAGCTGCAGAATGCCTCGTTCACAGAAGGACCTGTCTTTCGTGGCAAAAACCTGTACAAGGTGCTGATTTACAGCCTCATCTGAATTGAAGGTTATACCACGCAAAGACTATTGAAGAGAGCGAAACAAGTGGAAGTCTGACGGCGCAAGGTCAGACGGGTATGCTGGGTGTGGCAACACATCCCACTCAAGCTCCAATAATTTTTGGCGGGTGATCAAACTTGTGTGCGGTCTCGCATTGTCGTGATGGAACACAAGACCTTTACGATGAACGAGCTCTGGACATTTCTGGATGATGGATTCGTTCAAACTCTCCAATTGCCGAAATTGCACATTCGAATTGATTGTTTGGTTCCTCGGTATAGGAGCTCGAAAAACACGAAATCGTTAAAATCCTACCACACTGAGACTAGAACCTTCAGCTGATGAATATCTGCTTTGAATGTCGTTTGAGGCGAAGCAGCCTGTCGGGACCAAGACCGTTTGCGCAGCACATTGTTGTACACAATCCACTTTTCGTCACCAGTTATCAGTCGCTTAATAAAAAGGATCATTTTCCTCACGTTTAATGAGCATATCGCAGATGTTTATACGTGCCGTCAATTGAGCTTCTTTGAGTTCATGAGGAACCCACAAATCGAGCTTGCTTACGTATCCCAGCCTCTTCAGGTGGTCGTGAACGCTTGAATGATGGATGTGCAATGTGTCTGCAATCTCTCGTGTCGTGTAACGTGGGTTTGACTTGCTCAATGCCTTGATTTCGGCGTCAGCATCCTCAGTGGGCCTCCCGGACCGAGGAGCATCGTTGAGGTCAAAATCACCAGCACGGAATTTTGAGAACCACCGCTGGTACTGACGTTCTTGTAGAGCATTATTGCCGTACACTTTATGCAACTTTTTACAAACTTGACGCGCATTCTTCCCTTTACGGAAGTAAAACAGTAAAATATGGCGAAAATGCACAGTTTGGTCTTCAATCTTCAACTTGATGTCAAATCTCCGCAAATCAACGAAATCACTCACTATTCCTTTTAAATTGCAGCTAAAACTGGCACCTGTCGAATGCCATAGCGATAACAGAGCTGCACATGCCTTTACTACTTCCAAAACCACCCAACCGCCATCGGGTGCCAAAATACGTCATGACTTTTCCAACAACCCAATAGAATATGTTATTAGCATGACCAAAGAGCATATGTTTGCGTATGAATGGCTTCCATTTACGGACCTGTATAAAAACAAAGCCTGTCTAAAACGGAAAATAATTGTATTCCTTTGAATTCTGTTTTAGGCAGGTTTCACTGTATCTCCTGTCTGTATAGGCATCCTTTCATAAAAACACATTTTGCAGCAAAGGCAGTGTAATTTCTGTTTTCAGGAAAAACAGAAGGCACCTAAAAACATCAGTTATATTTTTGGAAAATTAATTCGATAAAGATCACTGTAATTTTTCATTCAGAAGCACGCTGTGTCTGAGCTGTGCTTCCAGGGTCTATCTCTACACGCAGGTACAGTGCTGATTTCTGAGTCATCTCTTCTTAGTTCTTATCCTTTTTTCTGAAGCAGAAGGTCAAACGCTTAATTCTCGGATCTTACGTGTTCCCGAAAGCATCTGTCTGCTCCTGGGTACCTGTATCGTGTTCTCTTTCTGGAATTTCGAATATTTACAAAAAATGAACTTTCCGAATAAACAGAGAATTTGAAACCGGAAGAAAAAAGTTTGTGGTTATCTCAAAATTCATAAAGGGTGATTTGTTTCCGATATGAAGGAAAGAGGTTTAGCTCTTTTCGTGATTTTTCCTTGTAACGTACCAGGAGATGTGACGTACCTGCCCGAAGGACGCACACGACATAAAAGCAGATAGGAATCAGAATAAAACGTCCGCGTAGCTCAATTGGTAGAGCAACTTGTTCCGGAATGAGGGGATCCGGGTTCGAATCCTGGCGCGGATAAAAATGACGGAGAAATTTACTTCGTTATAGCCTGAAATGATTTGTTTACTTATAGTCACTCCATTTAGAATAAGTTATCAACGTTTATTCACAATTAAATGTTTTATTAACGTCGACTATAGTTTCGCAGAGCGTTTGGCTCGGCATCATCAAGACGAATGGAGCGTAAACATTCAAATCATTGTGACATCATCAGAGTTCTGACGGTCACGGTTTTTGGTGAGTTGTTTCCACGCGCTTGAAGGAAATGGCGTAGACGTCATGTCGTTTACAAGTCGTGAAGAATTCCGGTATATGTGGAAAGCTTCTAATACATTAAGCTTGTTAGTCGAATCAGGTTTATCAATAAGAATAGCGTTTCCAAACAAAGATTTATGGTTATTTTCGTGACAATGTTGGGCTATTGATGACTTCTTCAGTTCATAGTTCCGTACGCAAGTCTTGTGTTCCTTCACACGGAAACTTAAAGCTCTGCGGGTCTGTCCTATATATGAAAGTCCACATTCACAAGGTATCTGATAAATTCCCCAGGAATTTATGTCTTGGACGTAGTATTTTGATCCCCTAAAATTCATCTTGTTTATGGGTTTGAAATTAATACTTTTGAAAATTTTTGAAATTCGGAAGCAGTCTGAGGAGCAAATGGGATAACCGCCCAATTCGTTCGTACTGGGAGGTCTACTGGCGTGAGAAAGCAGACAAGCTTCGGTTTCCTAAATTTTTGGACCGCTTTTCTACCACGGAAGGGCTATACCCTCTGTGTACTGCAGTTCGTTTAAGAAAATCAAGCTGTTTCTGTAAGGAATCCTCAGTTGAGTATATATGTACTGCACGATATACGTATGTGTAGAAAGCAGAATTGTTTTGTTTCCATGGGTGATTTGATTTTGCATGTGGAGGTAAGGAAACAGCAAATGGCTTTCGATAAACTGTTGTACTAAAGGATCCTTCAGAGCGTGACACCAGGACATCTAGGAATGGCAAGCAGCCATTATTTTCAGTCTCAAATGTGAACTGTATATGAAGATCAATTGAATTGATAAGTTCAACTAATTTGGGTAGTTCGGAATTCCTGCCCTTCCAGAGGACAAAGGTATCATCTACATATCGAATTCACAGGTCGAATGTAGCGAGCTGAAACAGTTTGTCCTCAAAGTGACGCATGTAGACTTCGCATAAAACAGGCGACAGTGGGGTACCCATTGGAAGGCCTTCCGTCTGTTGAAAAATCGTCCACGAAATAAGAAACTGTTTTGCTTGATACGAATTTCCACAAATCTCAAAATTTCTTCAACTTCCGGTTGGCTGAAATGATGTTAAATTCGAGCGCTTTATTTAGTAGAATACTTGTGAACATGGATTTCACATTGAAGGATAACATGAACTGATCGTTGTATGGATGTTGTTTAAGCACATTGACAAATTCAGTGGAATTTGTTTATAGCAGTTTTGTTTGAAGAAGTCGTTACGGTGGACAGGATCTAAGATAGAAATTTGGCCAACTTATGAGTAGCAGAGCCGATAAATCTGACGATGGGACAGAAAGGAACGCCAATCTTGTGTATCTTCGGAAGTTTTTTTTTTTTTTTTTTTTTTTATTGAAGGTTTAACGACCACCGTGAGGGTCACTGGCTCCAGGGAAGGGAGAGAGCCAGTGCCGTAAGACAAACACAACATCCATGCCTCACCGGGATTCGAACTCGGACCCCTTTCGGACGAATGATCAGAGGCCATCGCCTAGACCACTGCGCCACCGGGGCGGCTTTCGGAAGTTCATAGAAACGCGGACAACAGGCATACGAGGGTTTCAGATAATTTTTTGAGCTTTGGTTTAGAGTAACGCAGCTTGTTACTACTTTCCTAACTTCTTTTAAATGCTTTTCCGATGGATCTTTTTTAATTTCTTTATACGGTCCCTCGGAAATAAGTTTTCGACCTTTGCCTCATAATGTGTTTTGTCCAGAATAACAACTTGTCCTCCTTTATCGACTTTAGTAATGATGATATCAGGATTTGACTGTAATTCTTTTAGAACTTTATATTCTTCCTTATTGAGATCACAAGTGTATAGTCTTGAATTATATATAATAAGTCACTCCATTGTTATTTTAATACTTTACCACAGTTGGTACTGGTAAATATGTTATGTAATTAAAAATAGAGGAACGGGGTAACATTCAGCATTTGTTCTTCCAACAGAAGATTCGGTTGTTCATGTTTAATGCCGGTTGTCCAAGAAGATTGATGGCAAGTTAAAGGAAGCAAAATTTTTTCCTTTCTATTTTTTTTAAATATAGAAGACTGGTCATATATACACAGAACAAACAGTGGTCTGACATATCTGTTTATTAGGCGTAAAATAAACTCAGGAACCGCCGAACTTTCGTTTTCTTCAGGGAGACTTTATCTAGGCTATACTTTAGAGCACAGATTTGAATAGAACTAAAGTATAAAATCATGGATTAGGGTGAACACATATTCATAACGAGAAATTAATGAAGGCACATGCAATTCTAAGTTATTACAACAGATAAAATGATACTTGGTGTGAACCGCGATTCTTCGGTCAGAAGATTACTCCATGCGGTTGAAAGTTCCAAAGAGATGTTTAGGTTCTCTTGCAGAGGGTGACGCTATGGGAGAATTTCCCAAATTTCGCCTACTACTGTGACCCTGCAGCTGAAGTACTGCGCCAGTCCTTTTAGCTCATTCCACATCGGTATCGCATCATTCTTTTCCACTTTTGCTACACAGAAGGTCTCTCTTGTGCTCCTTAGTCCTAGCTTTAATGGATATTTTATCATACGTTCTATGTGCGATTTGCTGGAGGGGTTTGGGTTACTTAGGGGTATTTTACACACCCCTGCCTATGTTTTCTCTGTTAGGAAAATGGAAGAAGACTGGGTTTCGCCAGCTATGAATTTGAAAAAGAAGGAACGTGTTCTTTTTGTTACAGAGTAGAGTGTCGTAGTAATAATAATAGACAATAGAAATTTGAAGCAACGCTCAGTATTACAATTACATCTAATATTCATCATGTCATTGAATATCCGGTTTTCTGCAATATTGAGACCTTGAATTTCCTAACTAAAACACTTCTTAAAAAATTCACGCAGCTGATTTAAACTTATGCAGGTATCTGTTATTTGCATATCGTGTATTTTTCACCCTTTCTTATTTAAATTTTGTTTTTTTTTCACAGTTTTATGGATGACTGATCACAAAGGAGAAATCTAATATCATGCATAACACCAAACAACAGTCTTGTTCTTAAATTTAGAATTGCCAAAAAGTAGGTTTCTTCCTCTTGTTATAAAATGAAGAAATTCCTTCTCTTCATTAAATCTTATTAAGTTTCGAGTAGTACACGAATTTTTTTTAAGAAATGTATCCAAGCGGACATCATACGAATCGCGGATGACTGTATTCATTGTCAAAAATCATGAGGTTTAATATGTTCTGATAGTCCATCACAGAAACTAGAAAAGCACGAGGTCTAATATGTGCTGATAGTCCATCACAGAAACTAGAAAAGCATGAGGTCTAATATGTGCTGATAGTCCATTACAGAAACTAGAAAATCATGAGGTCTAATATGTGCTGATAGTCCATCACAGAAACTAGAAAAGCATGAGGTCTAATATGTGCTGATAATCCATCACAGAAACTAGAAAAGCATGAGGTCTAATATGTGCTGATAGTCCATCACAGAAACTAGAAAAGCATGAGGTCTAATATGTGCTGATAGTCCATCCCAGAAACTAGAAAAGCATGAGGTCTAATATATGCGGATAGTCTATCACAGAAACTAGAAAAAGTACTCAAAAGTCTCATCTTCCCGCCTATGAGAAAGAAGTTTAAGAAAATTAAATGCAGCAGTATATTTTTGCAACTATTAATTTCTCTTTGCTGCGTAAAATAAAGACAAAGCTTCAAATGCAAAAACAATACCCCAGGTTGGGAAGATCTAAGCCTCTATAAAATACTGAAAGTCCATCAGAGGATTTATGTAACCTAGCAGAAAAAAATAACGCATCCAACGGAAAAAATGCAACATGACAAATCCTTAGAAAAATTCAGACCAAACCGAAAATATTTGGGGGAATGGAACCTGTTTCCTTGTGAGGTTTATTTGACATACTGAAAAGAGGATATATCTTCATATAACTTTGATTTCAGTAGAGAGCTCGAGTTTTTAAGAATTATCTCACAGAAATTATTCTCATCATAGCGACACGTTATCTCATTATTTGAATGCTAGAGAAATAGTCAGTGCAAATTTTTACATGAGAATAACAGAAAGTACAAACTGTACGAACGGAGTTTAGTAAATTTAAAACCGACTGGGAGAGTTCCAACTATTTTGGCAACAATCTGCAAATACCACCGTTTGATGTTGCTCGTCGTAACTTAATACGTTTAGCAAACCTTTGGCTTAGCTGTGTTAAATATTATCGATAAAATTGTTTATCATTCCCATAAAACCACTCCGGCTTTCTGAAGTTCTTCGCTTTGTTAATAATTGGTGCATGACCTCCATAAACTCCCAGCAAACGCTGATGAATATTGGTTAATGAAATTTCTTCCGTCGTTAGCAATACAGTCATTTTCTCGTGCTTCACAGATACAGTTTTCTCCACCATTCCTAACCAAGTAAGATACGTAGTAGCGATCAAAAAGTTCCGAGGCTAGGTACGTAACGCGCCAAAAAATGGCAGTACGCGAATGTGCGAGCAGAGGTCGAGGGCAGTGACCTTCATGAGTCATTGTGCCGAGTAGCGTCGTTCTGTGAAGATCGAGAGCTGTGCTACACGATATTTGGTGACCACGTGCAGAACACAGCTGAGATTTCAGTATGGACTGCAAACTAGAGCAACGAGTGAACATCGAATTCTGCGTCAGACTCGCCAAATCAGAAACGGAGATGCATGAAATGTTGCGGCAGGCTTATAGCAATGAAGCAATGAGTGATGCTAGGTGTTTTGAGTGGCACTCGCATTTTATGAGCGGCAGAACGGCACTGGAAGACGACGAGAGATCAAGGCGACCGTCCACGGGCAAAATCCCCGAACATGTGGACAAAATTCGGGAACTGGTGCATGAGGAAGGTCGGAGAACCATTCAGGACATTGCTACCATCGTCAATGCGTCATACGGAACAGCGCATGAAATTCTGACGCCGGTTTTGAACAGGCGCGGCAGTGCTGCAAAGTTTGTGCCAAAGATTCTGAACGCCGAACAGAAGGTGCTCCGTGTCGAACTCTGCCAAGATCTTCGTCAGCAGCTGGTGAATGAACCAACGGTCCTGTCGCGGGTCACCACTGGGGATGAGACTTGGGTCTACGGTTACGACCCGGAGACCAAACAACAGTCGTAGCAGTGGAAGAGCCAGTCATCTCCACGACCGAAGAAGGCCCGACAGGTCCGGAACGCAACCAAAAGCATGCTCATCGTGTTCTTCGACATTCGTGGGGTTGTGCACCGTGAATTCGTCCCCCACAGTCAGATCGTCACCGCCCTTTTTACTACGATGTTCTGCGTCGTATTAGGGAGGACATTCGCCACAAACAACCTGAAATGTGGCGCAAGGGCGATTTCCTGCTCCATCACGACAATGCAGCAGCTCACAGAGGGTTAGCAACACGCCAGTTGTGCAGTCGCAACAGCATGACTACCTTACTCATCCGCCTTACTCGCCGGATTTTTCCCCCTGAGACTTCTTTCTGTTCCCGAAGAGGAAGCTGAAGCTCAAGGGTCGCCGGTTTGAAACCGTGGACAAGATCCAGCGCGAATCGCAGACGGTGCTTGACACGATTCGCGAACAGGACTTTCAGGGAGCGTTCCAACAGTGCCAAAAATCTGGTAGCTGTGTATCGCTGCCCGAGGAGTCCTCTTTGAGGGAGATTATAGCCAGACTTAAGTGACGTAAATACTTTGTTGTATATCGGCCAAGTCTCGAAATGTTTTGATCGGACTTAATTTACTGTACTCCAAAAACTGATATCCAGTGCCTGTCTGCTTGATTTTAGACGGCGAAAAAGAGGATGCTCTAAGTATCACGCACTGTCGACATTCATACACCATTGCATCATACTAGGGCAAAAATTTACTGAACTCCTTACGTGCGCAAAATGTTGTGGTCAGCAAATTTTTGAACAGCTTTGCCGGAAATTGCGAGGAGGGAGATCTATTAGACACGCTGACTGCATTAGTGGCGATTTGAGCAGAACGAGCATTCGGAATGAAAAAAGACATACGATGCAACTAACACACACCTGCAGCTGAATTAGAAAATATTCTGCAGACATACATATACGTTACTTAGGCAGCGCATATAAACAGTCGTCGTCGCATGCTTCACGACGTAATCTAGGCATCTATTTAAAACTGCTGCTCGTCAGTAATCGTCAGTAGTGTTGATCACTATGGGAAAACCAAAGGATATTTCGGAGTCAGATAAAGGGATTATTATGGGTGCCTGCCCGTTTGGCAGGAGCGACGATTTTTAGAAAAGAAGAGCGGACTCGTTTACCAAAAGGTGGGATATCATTGGGTGAATTATCAGTGGAAAAATAACCCAGTGTTAGCCATCTGAGAGGCATATCTATGGCGCAAAGACAGTCTGTTTGGAACGAGATCGCCGACATCTGAAAAGGCTTGTACGAAGAAACAGCATTTCCTGTGTGCCACAATTGATCGAAGCATTCAATGAAGGCAGTTCTCTACCAATATCTCAGCGAACTATGCGCAGCAAATTGAGGGGGATTGATATTAGCAATCCCATACGCAGGGGCTCTTTTAAAGTTTTCGCCAATTTATTCGCCAAATTCAATTTTTTGTTGCCAAAGTGTTATAACAGTACAAAAAGGTAATCGTCCTTCTCCAAAACGATTTTTTTTTCGCAAATTGCGAAGGTGGCGATCGGCAGCGCGACCCCTATATGCCAACACAGAAACCACGGATTTTTGAGAAGAACAAGAAAATGCGTCTACAGTGGTGTCAGGAACAACGTAACTGGACACTGGAAGGCCTGGAAAAATTCATGTGGTCTGACGAGCCGCGGTGCACCTTTTTTCTGTATCGACGGTGGGCAGAGATATTGGAAAGCACCATGTAACAATGGAGCCAGCTGATCTTGTAAACACATATCAAGGTGCTAGAAGTGGTGTCATGGTGTGGGGCACGCCCTGTTGATACAGAATTGATCCCTGATTTAGATGGAAGGTTAGGTGTCCTCCAAGGGTTATCACCACATTGCTGCCGATCACGTCTGCCTTGCAAAGGTTACTTTTTATCCAGCAGGTGGCGGCTGCTTCATGGCCGACAATGCTACTTTCATTGCTCAAAATGTATTCAGCAGTGGTTTAGTTAGCATGACAGCGACTTTCACGACCTTCTATGGCCACCACAGGGCCCTGAACTCCAATGAGAATGTAGGGGACATGTTAGGAAAACAGATCTGTGAGCAAAGTCCTCTTCCGTCAAATCTGAACCAAAGGGTTGTCTTATGAAAGCCTGGTATGTTGTAGACGTAGACGCACTCAAACACCATGTGAAATCTATGCCAACCCAATTACGTACTGTAATTCAAGCTAAAAGTGTTCCAACCCGGTATCGAATAAAAGTTTCTAATTCATTGGCCAGTATGTGTAAATTGAAAACTATATATTGGATTAGGAAATTTATAAAATGCATGTATTAAAATTGATTAAAGACCATATTAGGACCCATCAGTGTACCATTTGTGTTTACAATGTTAAATCTTTTATGGTAGGTTGCATCAAAAATTGGTGCTACAACAGCTCCACCACGTTCTGCGAAAAGATACACCACCTCGTGGTGTACCTAAAAGCATGGTGCAACGTTATGGCACAAGGTTGCACCATACTGGGGTGTAAGGTTGTGTCATGTTGTTTGGAACACACACTGATGTAACGTTTCTCAGAAAGTGGTGCAGCTGGTGTGTAGCACCACTTTTTCGTGCAACCTATAACAAAATGTTTAGCAGTGTATATATTTCGCCTTGTTATTCATTAATCGAGAAAACACACGAATATTCATATGTCTTCAGTAAAAATATAGGAGGCCTGGAGGCAAAATCCAGATCACCACCTCCTTTAATTCAAATCGGTGACATGCTGAATGCCTCTAATATTTCTGCTAATGAAGAAGTTTTTTCTTTGTTTGATAAAGAGAGAGGAAAACTTATTAAAAAAACACTTTACTATAATAAAGCCAAACACCATTGGAAATCGTTTTTTTTTCAGCAATCATGTGTTGAAGAAGTCGTATCACCACATGGCCAAAATAATTTGGTTCGACATCGCAATATTGCAGTAACACATTATTCACCAGTTCTACTTCTAGGTTTTGTTTTAGAGTAATACTAAAAACTACTGCGAGCTGCAGTTTTTCCTGGGATGTGGACTTGAAAGGCATGAAGCAGTGGTAATATTTCTTTGCTCAGTTGAAATCATTATTCATATTTGTGCGACGTTGGGCCAAAAAGCGGGAAACTTGTATAAAAACATGATGCATTGGCGATTTCTGTATCACTGCTGTGTTCATGTAAGTATGTGGGTTGCAGATTCATTTATGCTTTACCTTTTAATTATAAACTAGCAGCGTTTCACGAATATGACGGTGGAAACTGCTTAGCAAGTGGTTTTAATTGACAAATGTTCTCAGTGTAGTTTGTTGTGGTGATGTTATCATCAGAGATAAGGCCGTTTTTTGGACTTTGTCGATGGATTGATTTTAGCTAACTTTGCTTGGAGGCCAACCGAAGTCAGCGGTCTGGGTTCTTGAAACTACAATGGAATAAACAGCGTTTCATTACGAAGGTAAAACGCGATTTTTATTCTCTTTTTCACCTTCAAAGTCAATTGGACTACTTCACGCCGCTGCTGCCTACATCTACATCAAAAGCTGAGTGAGTGCATTTTGTAGTACGTCGCTAAGATAAGTTCGGGAGGGTCCTCTCGTTTGGGGCGATGCCAGATGTCAAAAATACCCGCTTCGCTCTTGGCAAAAAGAAAACACCACCTTCTCCTGGCATCCGACCCGAAATTATGAACTTCACTTTGGAATCGCAGTTCTTTGGCAAGGACGCTGGAATTTCTTACTGAAGAACAACGTGCGGTAGGGAGTACGCGGAAAGTGAAGAGGTATCCGTTCCACATCGGTTACCCACCAGACTAGCCCAATGAAGAATACAGCGACAACCACGGAGCCATCCCCCCACCTCCCCGGTCGTTTTGTTTTTTCCTTCTCTCTTTTCTTTCATTGTTTCTTGAGGATTGCGCCAGTAGTAATCTTAATGGTAATTGTGGAACCATAAGTTACTGAACTTAGATGATAAAAAATCTAAGTTCCATCCAGTGGGTATTTATGTCTCATGGATTTGTATTAGTGATAAGCTTTTCTTAGGACAGTTATAGAACTCTATATTACTATTTCATACGTGGCAGCTTAACACAATTACTTTTGCCCAGAACTTATTCTTCTATGAACGTATGCGAGAGTGCTCAGTACTGATATAGAGGAACTAGTTTCCATAGGTAACGAGAGATTAGACATTTCAAGTTCGCTATGCTCCACCCAGTGCAAGTACTGATTCAACAAAATATTCTTGCTATTACATGTCTAGGCAAATATCATGAGAACATCAAACTACTTTTGTTAATGGGGGCTTGCATATTTAAAACTTAACAACGTGTTTTCAGATTTGGTAAGTGATTCAATGCTCTTTACGCAAATGATAGAACGACAAAGAAAACAAATATTTATGCACATGCAGAATTTCTGAGAAATTTCAGTTTCTCTATGAGGCTAGCTAAATTGGATGCAATTATAAAGCAAACAATGAACTAAAAGCTTAGTCAACATGTTTTTGGCATTTTTAGTTGCACAAAGAATAGGATTATGAGAGATTCAAAACTGATTAAGAAAACAGACCCCCAAAAGCAACTGTGTGTTATGAACTGATAAATACAAGAAAAAAGTGTCGTTCATCCTACTCAAAACTGGTTAGTTCTCCATGCACAAAAGTAAATTATTGTGATTAGATTTGTTCTTCATGTTTGGTTTTTTCCCCAAGCTACAGCCAGTAATACAGAGGGTGAGTCGAAAGTTTTGCAATATTTGCATAAACGCATATGATGCGGCTGGTATGTCACGTGTTTAAACTAGTTCAAGTCGCGCACTGCAGTCAGTCGAAAGGGATATAAAGTGGTAGTCGTTGCTGTGAACAGCATTGCATGTCGTCCTTCTATCTGTGGTTGGGACGCCTAAAAGGTGAAACGTCACAACCGGATAATTAGGGAAATTTTGCTTTACGTGCTTGAACTCGACCATAACGCTGCTCAAGCAAAACGAAATATTTATCATGCGAAAGGGGAAGGTTCCGTGCCCCACAGCACCGCAACCAAATGGTTCAAGAAATCTCGCTCAGATGATAGAAATCTCGACGATCAGAGAAGGTCAGGTAGGCCGTGAACCGTGTATTCGGAGGCCTTGCGCGAGCCCGTAGATGCAAATCCGACAACTATCTCTCAGAGATTATCATGCGATCTGGGCATATCACAGACCACAGTGATTTGTTACTTTCAGGGCCTTGGCATGGTCTACAGGATCTCACGAACTGACGCCAGCTCAAGCAAACTGCCGAGTGCAATTGTGCTCGAAACTCCTAGAAAACTCGCGCGAAATACGTTACACGAAGAAAATTGTTACGTGCGATGAAACGTGGGTCTATTTCCATAGACCTAACACACAATGGCAGTGGTTGATCTTTGGCCAGCTTCCTGGACCTGCTGCCAAACGTGGGCGCTTTGAGCACAAGGTGATGCTCTGTGTCTGATGGAATTTCGAGGGGATAATCCATTACGAATTTGTTCCAGACGGACGGACTATCAACCCCAACCTCTACTCTGAATTTCTGGAGAGGATGTATGCTATTTCGGAGGAGACGTAACCGGCACTGGTTAACAGCAAGCGCGCTCTCCTACAGCAGGAAAACGCTCGGCCTCATACACCGAGAACGACTCGGGCAAAACTCCAGGAACTTGAGGGCATCGAACTGATGCCACATCCAGCATATAGTCCGGATCTTGCCCCGTCGGATTATTACTTGCTCCGGTCTATGGCCCACTTCCTTCGCGGGAGGTACTTCAATAACCAGGAGGAGGTGGAAGCTCGGGTGAAAGAGTTCTTTGCCTCGAAGGACAAGAACAGGTACCGCCGCGGAATCGAAGTACTGGCAGATAGGTGGCTAAAGACGGTGCAACACCATGGCCTATACTTTGAATGCTAGTCAGCTTTCGTCGTAAAGGTGCGTTTGAAGACATAAAGTGATCCAAATATTGCAAAACTTTCGACTCATCCTCTGTACTATATTACAGATAGGCTAAAATTTCTCGGCTCACCTACAAACAAAACAAAGAAACATTTACATGCCACCCCGGTTGCCGAATGGCACGAAGCCCTGGCTTCCTAATCATTCATCCCCGATGGGTCCGTGCCCGAATTCCCGGTGAGGAATTTATTTTGTGTTAGTCTTACGGCCCTGGCTCTATCTCTTTCCCTGGAACCAGCGGAGCCAAATTAAGAACGGACCTGTTAGGGTGCTCACTTAGGCCGTTAATCCCCCAAAGAAAAAGTTAAACCACCAAATTTTCGGGCGTTTTGAGAACAAAGAGCTGCCTTATTGACGGTTGTTTAATCATCATCATCATCATTGTCAACCATTATCAATCCACTGCTGGACGAAGGTCTCCCCAAGTTTCCTCCACAACGGTCTGTCTTGTGCCAGTCTCCTCCATGTCACTCACGCATATTTACGAATTTCATCCACCCATCTCCCATGTGGTCTTTTTCTGGGTCTTTTCCTGTCCCTTGGAATCCAATCTAAAATTTCGGCTGTCCATCTATGGTCTGTCCTTCTGGCAGTATGTCCAGCCCATTGCCATTTCAGGGATTTAACTCTGATCATGATGTCTTCCACTCTCGTCATTTTTCGGATCCACGAGTTCCTCTTCTTATCTCTCCTGGTTATACCAAGCATGCACCTCTCCATGCTTCTTTGAGTTGTCTGCAGCCTTTGTATGTCTCTTTTAGTTAAGGTCCACGTCTCTGCACCATACGTAAGCACTGGAAGGATGCATTGATCAAACACTTTTCTTTTAAGACATAACGGCATATTGCTCTTGAAAATTATGCTGTTTCTTCCAAAAGCTCTCCAGGCAAGTTTTGTACGCCGATTAATTTCTTCATCAATGTGACCCTCACTTGATATCTGCTGTCCAAGATAAACATACGTATCTGTTATCTCCAGTTTTTCTCCATCAATCGATAAATCTTCATTTCTTGTAAAAGCATTGAACATCACTTTTGTCTTCTGCAAGTTCATTTTTAATCCCACTTCTTTACTCTTGTCAGCAAGTTCCTGGGTCATACTCTGCAGCTCTGATGGGGTAGTTGCAAAAATGACTACGTCATCAGCAAAACGAAGGTGGGTTAGATAATCTCCATTAATCTTTATCCCTTTGTTTTCCCAGTTCCAACCACTGGGAAAACAAAGGTTGTTTAATATGTTCTACAAATACGTGAAACAATTTAAAGGCAGCGGAGACACCGTGCATGAAAAAAATGTACTTGTTTTGATTGTTGTATACGCTCTTTCCGTTTGGAAGAAGGATTATAAATCTGGTTGATCTCAATTATCCCAATACGGTTTTCAGAAAGATTTCCAAAAGAATAAAATTCACATTTGAATCATCTGTCAAGGCAATTTTACACCCAAAAAATCACAACGATTTGTGAGATTCATGCCCAGAACTACGTCTTTAGAATACGAAAATACGCAGTCGTGTCATAATATGACCATCCCAGCAATCACAGTATATCCGTCAAGCCGCGTCATAGAGTGTACGTGACAAGGACGACCACACAGAGATATAAGCGGCCGGCTAGGACAGATGAGCCATAGTTCGTGATGTAAGAGTAATGGGAAGAGGCAGCGATTTGACGGACGTTCAAAAAGGAACGATCATCGGCTACCGCGGCAAGGGTGGAAACATCTCAGAAACAGCAGACTTCGTAGACTGTTCGCGAGGTGCTGTAGTAAGTGTGCACCAGGATTGGACCGCTGGCACACCGAGTACCTCCCGACGTCATAACTGTGGAAACCCAAAGGCCATCGAAATAAGAAAAGAACTTCGCCTCCGTCCACTGGTAAAGGGCAAGCGACGCGCAACAGTGCAGCAGCCCACCCAGGTACGCGTCCCAGATAACAATAGACAAACTCTATTACGTATAGGTCTCCAGAGTCCACGCTGGGTCAAGCCGCCCATGTTAATCCAGGTCCATCGAAAATGACGCCTGCAGTTCTCATGGACTACCGTCATTGGACAGAGGAAGAGTGGGAAAAGTTTGCCTTTTCGGACAAATCGAGGGATTCTACTCCACAGAAGTGGCGGGCGTTGACGGATACGGCATCAGACACACGAGAACCAACCCCGGACACGTTTGTCGGTCAAGTACAGGCCAGTGGTGTCAGTGTGCATGTCTGGGGGATGTTTTCCTCGTATGACGTGAGACCGCTGGTACCACTGGTTGGCTCTCTGAACGCTAATGGCTACCTGTACATCCTCGATGACCACGTGCATCCCTTCATGTTGGAAGTTTACCCTGGTGGTGATGATATCTACCAACAGGACAATCGCCATGCCACCTCGCTAAGGGGGTACGTGACTAGTTCCAGGAACAAGACAGAGATCTCGTCGTTCTCCCTTGGCCAGCGAAATCGCCCGTCCTTAATCCCATAGAGCATTTGTGGGACAATTTGGATCGGCAGCTTCAGCGTGCCGATCAACAACCACGTCATCTCCGGGACCTCCGTGCTCTACTGCAGTCCGATTGGGCACGTGTGCATCGAGCAACCGTCCAGAGCCGTATTGCGTTCATGTCACGCAGTCTCGCCTCTGCCACCCTGCCCAAGGGTGGTTATTCCTATTATTAGGTAGGCAGTCATATTATTCCGATAAGGCTGTGTATGTATATGACGCCATTTCTGTATCAATGAAATCATAATAACACAGGTGTACAATTGCGCGATTGTTCTTCCAGCCCTATAAAAAATGAGCAAGAATAGTCTTAATTAGGAAATCTTTTATCGGTTCGCTTTTACTTCCTTTGATAGGTTTCTTTCAACTTCTATCTATCCTACGACTTTTCTAGAAAATATGATTTATTTGTACAATATAAGATAAAAAGAAAGCTAGAAATTAATGCATCTTTCGTCTAGTTCTGACTTCTTGAATCCCAAAATGTGAATGTTTATTTTAAACTTCATTTTTTTCTTTTTTTTTTTCGAATTATTTGACACTTATCTTCAAAAAGTACTTTTGCGTGTTGTTCAATATTTACGCTTACTTCTTTCCACATGTTTTCCGATATTCTGAATCTGATATCACAGACTCATTTTGATGAGGTAGAAGATCAATAATAGTGATCCCTTTATGTAAGTGATGTGCTTACCATGGAAAAATAATTCTAGGTCAATATTATCTTTCTTTTGCAAAACATTTTGTTCCCAAGAGCGGAGCAATATGTAATTACCAATCGATAAATACTTCAGGAAAAACTGCCTTGATTCCAAAAAATTAAGCAACATTGATTTCCGGAAAACTGAAACAAGTTGGTTAAGAAATACTCCCGCTGCTCTCCCCCATGCCGCCCTTTCTAGCAGTGCTATTGTTACCTTCATCATTTTCTCTTTTCTTTTCCTTTATACTCCGCTAAACTGAAGAGAGTAAGTGATGTTTGTTGTAAATCCCGTTACACAAAGTCAAAGAAAAGAATATTTTCATCTGTTGGAAGAAAAACTACCGAGAAAACTCTTATTTCCAGTTATTATTTGTGGTTCTAATTCCATGCAGTTACAAGAATTCCCAAACCTTGAATGCAAAGACATTCATTTAAAAATAAGAGAAAGAAGTCTAGTAGTGTTTTTCATTTGCGTATTGTTTTGTACGAATCTTGAAAATGATAATCAATTATTGCACTGCCAGTTCTACGTGGTGATTAGTATAAATATCTTAAAATTACATTTCTGTCTTGACGTATTGTTGCGATAATAAGTTTTACGAGTCAGATTAGAGCTTTTGTTGTGATTTTTAATAACAAACACAGTCCTGTGCATTGGATCTGAATACAATCTCACTATTGCTCCGTTGCGAGAGTCGGCCAACGAATGACTTCTTGTTCATCCGCTTTCTTTCATCCGATGCCAAATCGGGACAGATCCATAAACACGTCTTTCTTGGGCGTTTCCATCGAGATCAGGATAATACTTTCTTCCTATCGCAAGATCTATTCTAAAACTTTAAACTTGATAAATTACCTGTATGCATTTCTGCTTGATCAGACCAAGGATTAGACCACCTATTCTAAACCTTTAAACTTGATAAATTGCCTGTATGCATTTCTGCTGGATCAGACCACGATGTAAGAAGAAAGAATTATCCCGATTCCGATAGAGGCGTTCACGTAAGATGTGTCTATAGATCTGTCCCAACTTTTTATCGGAGGAAAGAAAGAGGATGAACAAGAAGTCATTGAACCGCAGGCACGAGGGATGGGGCATTGGTAAGATTGCATTCTGACTTAGTGTGGTGTTTGTTATTAAACAACAGAACAAAAAGCTTTAATCTGACTCGTAAAACGTATTACCGAAACAATACGTGAAGAACAGAAACGTAATTTTTAGGTGTTTATAGTTTTTTATTTGACTTTGCAAGTAGTTTGATTTTTCTTTTGAAGTTAATGACTGAACATTTTTCAAAATTGAGAGATATTTTCAAAGCTTTTAATTCATCGGTCATGCGTGCACCACGTCAGCTTCCTGTTATGCGATAAGGCAGGGCAGTTACCTATTGGCTGCTTTAGAACGTATTAATGTAGTTCAAGCTCTATATTAGAACAGCTTGATACAGCACTACATGGTGAATATACTGTATTTGCAAGGAAAATATCATACAAGGTTCATTTCGTAGTTCCGTTTCTCACGTGTCAATATATCGTTATGGATCCGACCGAGGGTGGCAATGTTTTAGTTATTCTTGTATTGTTCTATAACTATACAAACTTTGGTACAATAGTAACAGCTTACCGTGCATAGGTTGAAGCTCTTGAAAGGTAGTTCTATGAAGTGATAACTTATTTTTAAATAAGTCACCGTGCGTAGGTCGAAGTTTTAGTCCGGTAGTTCTATGATGTGATGATGTGATAACTTTTTTTTTAAATAAGTTGTAAAATCCTATAACGTGGAATTAAAAACTTTCGAAAAAACGAAATGGGTTTGAACATCAGAAAAGAAATATTTACTGACAGAAATACCTCAGAAAGATGCTAAAAATCCCTTTCAGAAACCGTCTGCCAGGCGAAGAACATTCCAGATGATGCAGCTGTGCAGAACATTTTACATGGCGTCAATATGTTGATACACCGTCCTCAGTCATACCCCAAACGCGTTTTTTTTCCTTTTCTTGTTTGTTGAAACACGTTTGGGATATGACTTAAGATTGTGTATTAACACATCAGTATCATCTAGAATGTTCTGCACATCGGCTTCATCTGGACTGTTGTTCAATTCGCAAACAGTTTTTAAAGGGGTTTTAGTATCTTCCAGAGGTATTTCTTTCGGTAAATATTTCGTTTTGATGCTCAAATCGATTTCATTTTTTAAACTGTTTTTAATTTTTTACTAAAAATACTAATTTTACTAAATTCATTTCATTTTTTAAACTGTTTTTAATTTTTTACTAAAAATACTAATTTTACTAAATTCATTTCATTTTTTAAACTGTTTTTAATTTTTTACTAAAAATACTAATTTTACTAAATTCATTTCATTTTTTAAACTGTTTTTAATTTTTTACTACCTAGGCATTTATAACTTATTTAAAAAAAGTTACCATGGCTAAGCACGAGGCTAAGTACCGGGTACTTACATTTCAAGAACTTCAATTTGTGCACGGTAATCCGTTTGTATTGTATCAAAGTTTATACAGTGATAGAACAGTATAATAATAAGCAATGCATCGCCATCCTCGGTCGGGACCATAAAGATATATTAAAACGTAAGAAACAGAAATATAAGATCAAATACATTCTTTAGCACGTTCTTTCCATTTTAGTCTCTGTATACCATATAACGCAGTTTGTCTTTCCGCTGTAACTCAGTCCTTACGTCAGTAATTACGTTATGTATGATAAAGTCAATGTAATATTAGAAGGTATCCATACGCATTACAAGAAAGAGGTTAATTTTAATACTTACAAATACGTTTATTTTGCTTACATGGCTTGTACTCCACATTCACATCCGGTTTATTGGCGTACTCAATACAGTATCAGTGATTTAACATCCAATCGCAATATAACAGCACGTCTATCATCAATAACATCAACCCCCTTAAACAACCGCTGCATTGCCTTCTAATCTATCGTTCTTATCCGGCCACACATACGTCACTTTTGTTCCGAACTCAGTGTGTTGCCAACATCATTCTTGTTTGAGGGAAAAGACAAAACGTTAAGGTTTGAAAATGTGTAAGAGAACGAACTCAAATTTACATAGAAAAAGAAACTCAAAAGTAAAGTTAAAATAGAATATACGTTACAACCATCCCACGAGAGTATGTGATAACAGGGAGAGACCATAGAAAATTACTGCACTTGAAAATAAAACATCGACAAAAATGATTCAAAACTGGGTAAAGATGCTCTTTTCGTAAACCGTAAATCTTTCCCCAGTGATCCGTTATAAGTTCTGATCGCTGGTTGTAACTAATAATTTATTTTGGGAATTTTATACATACAAACAGTCGACGTCGGTCAGGAACACCAAACAGAAATCATCGCTTTTTCCACGTTAATAAGTGAGTCTCGGAAAAATTATGATAATACGTCGACTGTTTGTATATTTTATCCATTCGCATCCTAGTTATTCGGTCAGTTGCTGCTTTCCATCTTTGGGGAATCTCCAGCATTGTGCGGGCTCCATGAAGCAACCTGCCATGTAGTTTGGCAGTTAAACACACGAGTCTGGAGAATTCGAGGCCGCTGTGGTGCAGTGGTAGCATGTCCGGCGCGTAAGTGAAAGACCCTGGGTTCGATTTCCGGTGGCGGCCGATGATAATTTTTCCGAGACTCACTTATTAACGTAGAAAGAGCGATGATTTCTGTTTGGAATTTTATACAGTTTAAGCTTTTGTGGTCGACGTACAAATATTACCCAAAACTTTCTTCGCTCCCCGATCAGAAATATCCCCACAGCCGTCGGGTTTTACTAAAACTAGACCAAAACAATTATTTCCCCCTCTCATCTCACAGATACCAACAACAAGCTTATTACTGGCTTAAAACGCTCGCTTCTAGTCCTTTATTTAATACTTTACGAGCAAAGACATGATATTGAAGGGCTAGTCCCCCTATAACACGGACATCATTCTGGGTTGAAACGTGTGGTTCACACATCTCTCTCCTTTATGAGGTTCGTCACCATTCTTTTAACTGTCCTTTTAACGGATAATCAGTCAGAAAAGATTGGCGTAATTTTTGCATTCCGCAAGAAACAATGTTGACTTTCTGAAATCGATTTTTAAGTGGATCAAAATGTGGCTGTCCAAAGCGATCAGAATAACATTTCCCCACTGTATAATATTAAAAGAAATATTTCTTGCGGGGAAAAATGAAATGTGAATTTCCGAACGCAGAGCAATCAGCACAGTATGACACAGATTCTAAAGAAATTCACGAAGTCAAGAAACTAGACGCAATTCTTCATATAACGATCTAGATACCGGACGCTATTAGGCTTTCAAAGCATGTCTCGACTGCCTGCGATATGCAATATGAAACCACGTAAATTTTGTGCGGTCCATCGTAAAACTGTATAAAATGAAGATCATTAAAGGCTTACTTCCTGATAACAGAGTATCTCAACCAATCAAAAAGCACCGCATGTAGTTACTTAGTATTCCCTTTCGCGTATATGTAATGACTTCTTGAAACCATTTGTGGGTAATTCTAGGAGCTACAGGAAAAGTGAGTTTTCCGGCAAAACGGTGATTTACCTTATAAACGTCGCATGAGAAACGACAGTCAGAAAACTTTAAAGCTAGAAAAATATTCGTGAAAGATTGATGATTCAGTTGCTTATAGAATAAAAAGGAGTCGCATTCTAAATGTTGTCTTTCTTTTCTTTTTTTAATTGTACTTTAGACAAAGTATTCTTTGTCATAAATCGGTAATACGACTTTGATGCCTGTTTTACCGCACAAGATGTGTACGTATCCGTAAGTATCATACAGTACCTTCTAAAATTGTCTGGAAATTTTGGGGTTTACATAGTTTATAATGGTTATTTGAGGCCATGTTACTCAAATCGACATGTGAATCGTTGAATCTTTTTGTTCTCGATATGATATGCAAATTGACAAGCCTCCCCCGGTGGCGCAGTGGTCTAAGCGATGGCCTCTGATCATTCGTCCGAAAGGGGTCCGGATTCGAATCCCGGTGATGCATGGATGTTGTGTTTGTCTTACGGCACTGGATCTCTCCCTTCCCTGGAACCAGTGACCCCAAATTAGGGACGGACGACTGCTTATAGCCCATTGAGTTGCTCACGGTGGTCGTTAAACCTCCAATCAAAAAAAAAGAAAATGACAAATTTCGTGACGTTTGTTATTATCTGATGTCATAGGTCGTCGTGTAGTCATGCTGTCTTGTTAGTAAAGTACAGTCTGTGTCATCCACGATCTAACGAACTGGCAGCGGGGCGTTAGCATCACTGTACAACAGCGCACCAATAGTGCACGGCAGGTCATCCCTCGTTAACATATGGTACTCGAGTGGTAGTACATAAATCATCTCGAGCTAGAAAAGCCCCCTAAGAATTTTAGGCGTCAATAAAGATGAGGTGTATGCGAATATGCTACGTATGGATCCTATGTCGTGGGAGAGCCAAATTGAAGCCTAACATGAACAGCTGCAGTCCTCAGTTGCGACTCGAATGACCGTTTTGTCCGGCGGAAGGTAAAAACCAGTTCGTGAAAGGCACAACTCAGCAGGGCCGGATTAACGGGGTCTATATTAGCTATAGCCTTGGGATCAACACTATTAAGTGCCTAGGAGGCATACCTGGACAAATGTTGGGTGTGTGCAAAAATTCTAACCGTTTTTGTAATAGATGCAAATTGCGATTGGAGTTGTTACGTCACAGATGCCACTGCGATGCCGAATTTTCGGCCAATGAAGCGTGGACTAGTATAGCATATAGAGGTACTAGGTTTCTCAGGGTAAATCATTCTTAACGGAATTCACGGACGCTGTAACATTCAATAAGGAGCACATTAGACATTGTTTACTGATAAAGGCAGTACTGCAGCCGAGGCTTGCCGCAACATCTGTCAAGTGTACGGGGAGGATGCAGTTCATGATAGCACATGTCGCCGTTGGTTTTGGAAATTTCAGGACGGAAACAGAAGCTGTGAATATCAACCACGTCCTGGACGTCCATCCGTGGTTTCTGACGAGGATGTAGACCAATCTATAACAAATGACCCTCATCCAACCGTTCATGAATTAGCCGAAACGTTGTCGGTACACAGAATAACACGGATGCATGCGCTTCGAATCAGCACCAAGTTCGATAACTGAGTTCTGCAGCGGCTTTCTGCAAAGCAACTAAGAGAATCCGTACCTGTGTTTCTTTGTTTTCTAGTCACAGAAATGAACCGTTTTTGGGACTAATTGTAACGGGTGATGATAAATCGGTACTCTACCGTAATGTAAAGCGTCGACGGACTGTGTGCCAAGGTGCGGAGCCTGCTCCATTGACCTCAAAAGGAGGACTGCATCCCAAAAAGTTTTATTGAGTGTTCGGTGGGATGAATAATCCACTGGGAAGTGTTGGCACTTAACCGAACGATAAATGCTGACCTCTACTGCCAACAGTTGGACAGATTGCGAGAACAACTGACATCTAAGAGGCCAGCACTCGTCAATCGCAACGGCGTAATCCTTCATCATGATAACGCCAGACTTCATGCTACTTTAATCACTCGTCCAAAATTTTTTGACTTTGGTTGGGAAGTGTTACCTAACCTGGCGTATTCCCCTGACCTGGAACCTACGGACTACCACCTTTTTCGCTCATCGAATTCGCTCTCTAAACCCTCGACGACACGGACGATGTAAAAACCGCATTACATGACCTTTTTGACTCTAAAGAACAGGAGCTTTTCCAACGTGGGATTCACCAACTCAAAGACAAATGGGGAAGAGGTCATACAGAATGATGGCAATTATGTGAAATCCTAAGTACGTTATTTGTTATGTTCTTCTCCTTTCTTTGTAGCCGACAAAAACGAGTACAACTTATACACAGACCCAATAAGAGAGAGAGAGAGAGAGAGAGAGAGAGAGAGAGAGAGAGAGAGAGAGAGAGAGAGAGAGAGAGAGAGAGAGAGAGATTTTATAAAATATTTTTAGTTTTGTCTCGTATGATTACCACTTGGTCAGAAATAGGGCTGGAAGAAGAACAGATTTAAAGGCAGTAATTCACCACAGGTAAAGGTTTCATGTCGCTGTGTACAGTGGGATCGGAGAGATACATATATACACAGTTTCAGCTTTTCCTTTACACTCCACCCACACCTCAAATTTGCACTTGGAAACGTTAATAGTCGGAGTCCCTTGTGGCTTCACATTGTATAACAAAAAATATGTACTAAAAGCACATATTGGTACATTGCTAAATCATTAGAAAATTCAAGTTAAAAGCTTGGAATCTTTAACTTTTAACTCATGTTCTTGTGAGAACAACGGAAAAAATATAGTGACTTTTTTATGAAAACTCTGCAGAAATTTGTTTAGAGTGAAGAAATCATCATGTATTAATTATATCAAGCATAACTACTCAAATGCCTTAATCTAACCCTGCAGCTCAGCCGGAAAATCGGAATGTCGAAACGCAATTGAGGTACAAAGGAGAAAATACGCTTGAGGCAGTGGGCTATCTGAGATACGCAAATAATCAAAGTTCCACAGGCACGTGTCACGTGATCGCTGGTAGGGCAAACTTTAAAGACGACTTATGCATTAGCTGTTCTCATAGTAAGGTACTGTAGAATTCTATTGACGTCTTTGTTAATCGATAGCATGCTGATTGTTGCACAATTACGCAGGCGGGATACCTATGTTCAACAGACTGACACAGAGTGACAAAGAATCGTCGATTGGAGAGCGTTGGGTGTCACTGTACGGGAAGTGTTTGCTTGAATAAAGCACAATTTGCGCACAGTGCAACATTGAGAATCACATTATGTCCCATAGAAAAGAAAAGCACACGGGGAAGGAAGAGGACCAAGATGCTGGACTACACCACGTAAAGATCAACTACCCCATAATGAAGCTATCCCAAACCCTTTCACCTTGGCAGCTTTGATTCAGCACGACGTACGAGCTGCTACGGTACAGAGATGACTACCGAAAATATACGTCTTTTGAACCGACTTTTTAGTGTGTGTCTACGTATTCTTTTTGAGATATCTGCACTAACACTTATCATCCACTTTCAAAATTCAAGTCAACTGTGCAAACATAATTATAAAACTTTTAAGGACCAATTTTCATGGAATTTCTCTCAATTTGAGGAAAAAGTGCACTAAAGACTTAGTGAAATCCAACTGTTTTCAATTAATCTAATGCACTGCATTTTTTTTACTCTTTGAATATTTACAGTTTCTATGGTTACAAGGAAAATGGCCTTGGGTTCTTTAATTCGTATGCTTGTAATCTGCTTTTTTTCGCACATAGCACATTTGGTCTCCAAACTCAATTAAACATTCGCTTTAAAAATTCTCTCATTTGTAGGCTTTTTTACCGGAGGCATTATTTTTTACGTCTGCAATACAATTCTCTTTTTCATCACGCCTCATCTAAATAAGAACACTTTTACAGGAAACATTTCAAAATTTAAATGAGGAATCAAACGATGGAAAGGAAAAAGAAATCCACTGGATTCGCTTGTGTAAATTTTCTACTTCATTACACCTAACATGCTTGTTCCCTGGTATTTAGAAATCCTATGAGCGAACAATCTCCATTGGCTGTTTAAACGCTTCACCTAACAGAAAGAATTACCATAACAGCATTTTAGTTCATTTCGTTTGTCTTTATCTAAGGCATGGGAAAAAATTCCATTATCTTCTTTCTGGCAACTATTTTTTTCTTCTACATAAAGCGTTCTTTTCATGCAACATGTGCAGATTTCAATTTCAGTAGACTGTAAATTCTGGCTCCATATGGCTCTATATACAAAAAGATTTTAATGGCATGAAAGGGAGAATTATCTCACAGGACTTTTTTTTAACCATTGCATTGAAATGTTTCCGTCATTTAGATGGAATATTTCAAATGCTCTGCCTTCAGAGAATCATTAGAAAACGATTAATCAAAGCTCAAAAATATCTTTGGCGAGTAGAAGGGGAAATTAAAAAAAGAAGTTCGATTTCCAACTGAGCTAAACAAAAATGATAAAATGACGACTGAGCTGAAGTGGAAGATACTGAAGAATAGAAACGTTAATAAAAAACGTGAAATTTATTATGTTTCAGATAATTTATTTCTAGAAGTATTCAGTAGTTGTATTACGATCCCGGAATTCTTTTGAAATTTTAACACCGTCAGGAGAACATTTACTCTTTAGTATTTATGAAAAAATGTATACTTGTCTCGGTGATTTGTTTAAAATTTAGAAAATGTATACTTCTTTAAAGTTTTCTTTTTCGCTTTCTTAATTAACTTTTATAAGGGAATGCGTTTAAGTAATATTATTATTGTTTTTCGAAGTAAGCGAGAAACACAATTTACTCTTCATTTCTTCTTCGCATTTGGTCTCATGACATCGAAGATTATTGAACTAACTGCATACGACTTTTATGAAATATCTTGAAATATTTAATTTCCAGCATATGTGTATTTTCTTATTATTTGAAAATACATTTAAGCTATTATTTTCCTGGGCATCAACAAAATTTTATGAAATACCCAGGGAATTTATTTCGTATCTTTCTGTTGACGATGATTCCTGGACACCTCCTTAAAATACAGTGCGTCCTTATAAATTAGTATCACTTCATCTGTTTGTAGACAAGGTATTGCAGTCCCCCTAATCAGAATTCGGATATTTTCACTTTGGAATTCTTATATTATGAATAGATAATTTTTGCATTATGTGGCGCAAACGTTATTATAAGAGTTAAGATACACCGAAGATTAGCATTAAACCCATTTTTATTTGCAGCTGGTTTAGAGTTGAAAACAACAGGAGAGAGGAAAGTAGTACCGTGGTCCATGTTGTTTGACGATGACGTGGTGCTATTTTCAAGATTAAGGAGAAATAGAACTAAAGCATGTACCTGGAGAACATCGTTAGAATGCAGGGGTGGAAAATATGGATTATCTAAACAAACTACAGTATACGTTCTGCAGTGAAGGAAGAGAACAGGAATCTGAGGTTACTAATATCCAGGAAATAGTGTCAATATCCAGGATATCAGTTCAAGCTCGATGAAAGTACTGGAGAAAAACATTATGCATACTGTGTTATTGAAATATGTGCATGTGGTTGCAATGTCTTAAAGGCTATCGTTAGACTAGCCGTGCTGTACTGCTCTGAGACTTGACAATATCACTGCAGAATGTGTTAAATGGTGAGAAACTGGCAAGCATTTCTGTACACCTGGTGTCACTAGAAAGAACACAATTAGAAGTGATGCGATGGGTGTCACAGTTAAAGTGGCCGAGATTTTAAAGAAGGCTCAAAGAATGAAAGGCTGGGTTGTTATGGCCGTGTTTCAAGAAGAGACAGGGTATGAGTAGGATACAGAATAATTTATACTGAACTTTCTGAAAGGTGATCTATTGGAAAACTTAACGTGCTATGGACACTGTCAACACCAACATGAAGAAGAAAAAGAGAAGAATGAGTTGACATAAGACAAAAGATAGTAGGGAAAGAAGATTCGTCATAGCCACACCTCCAAGACGCGAGACTACTCACACTGCAGGAAAAGGAAAAATTTGCACTCCTCTACTAAGAGACCCATGTCAAGAATCGCATTTTTCATTCGATACGTGAAATCACCATCAAACTTTGCATGCAGTTTCCGCCTGTTCTGAAGAAGTCTGCCTGTACATGGAATAATCATAGATTTTTAATTCTACTTATAGATATTCATAATCATTGTAGTCTACCTACTATGCCACTTTTAGAATACACAATTATTGGGCTATTTGCATCATGGTATACTTGCATTTGAAATTATTTACATTAGCGCTGGTAAAAGTATGATTTGAAAACTATTTATTGCGTCCCATTGCTATTAAAATGTTGTCCAAAATATTCATACAATTTTTAGTTTTTCCAATTGGGTTCATGTCGGGCGAACTTGGTGCCCACACCATTCATCAGAACTGTCCAGAATGCTCCTCGAACCAATCTTGGGCAGCTTGGGCCCGATGACATGGTTCATTGTCCGCCTGGAAAATCCCCCATTAGAGTACATGAAGTCCATTACGTCCATGTATCCCATCGTCGTTAGGGTACATGAAGTCAATTAATTCCATGTATCCCATCGTCGTTAATGTACATGAAGTCCATTAAGGGCTGCAAATGGTCACCCAGCAGAGCAACAAAGCGCTTACTGTTCAATGAGATGTTTACGAGGTCCATAGGACTCAACCCGTGCCCCATAAGGACACCCCACACACGTATGGAGCCACCAACAGCTTGTACAGTGCCTTGTTGACAGCTCAGGTCCATGTCCTCATGGAGGCTGCGCCACACTCGAACCCTACCATCAGCTAGTTACTGGTAGCGGGACTCATCGAACCAGGCCACATGGTGTCAGTCTTCCAGTGTCCAATTACGCGTTCGCGCGCCCAGGTGAGGTGCTGTGCTCGTTCTCGTAGAGTTAACAAAGACACTCTGGTGGGTTTTCTGCTTTCATACCCCATGGATGCTAAATTACGCTGCACTGACCTGATGGATTCGTCTCTGGTACGTCCTGCATTGAATGTGAATGTTATTTGGGCCAGTGTCGCTTGTTGAGTAGCGTGGGCAATCCTGGTCAGACGCCGCTGCTCACGGTCGTTCAGCAATCGTGGTCGGCCACTGCGCAGTCTAGGGTAAGTGTTAACGCCTTCGATGAGGTATTCTCGGTATACGCGTGACACCGTGGATCGAGGAATGTTGAATGTTCGCACAACTTCGGAAACTGAATGTCCCATCAGTTTGGCTCCCACTACGATGCCTTGTTCAAACTACGATAATTCACCTCAGCCTGCCATAATCCTGCTGGTGGATGTTGAACCTGACTCACAAGATTACTTAAGAAAAATCGTGGCGTGGTTCGAAGCCTTTAAACAGCAGCAGTGTCAGTTAAAAATTGTCATACTGTTATTCCATGAATTTTGGCACCAGTGTATAAATGCTTGTGCATGAATATGGACATGGGTTTGTTAAAATAATGAAAATGCCTACTGTTTTTGGATACCTTTTAGTTAATAAACTGTAGGCCCATTTTAGGCATTCAGAACAGAAACAATCCGACATGGAATCGACTTGTACAAGTCATTCACATACGATATTGGATTTTTGGACCATTCTTCTTGTAAAACATGTCCCAACTGTGACATAGATGGAAGTTCTCCCAGCGCTTTTCCTTTTCAAGACACTTCCTGTTGCTTTGAATTTATTTACTCATTGCTCGATGCTCCTTTGTGTCGGCGGCTGTCTCTTGTACTCCGTTCTGAACTTACGCTGAACTGTTGTTAGAGATTTTGACTCCGCAAAACAAAATACACACGCTGCTTTCTCCACTGGGGAAGCCATGTCTGTTGCATTCCGTGTTTGACGAGATTTTTCTTTACATGAGACACTTGGCGCCATCTTTTTTTTTTTTTTTTTTTTTTTTTTTTTTTTTAGGTTTAACGACCGCCGTGAGCAACTCAATGGGCTATAAGCAGTCGCCCGTCCCTAATTTAGAGTCACTGGTTCCAGGGAAGGGAGAGAGCCAGTGCCGTAAGACAAACACAACATCCATGCCTCACCGGGATTCGAACCCGGACCCCTTCCGACGAATGATCAGAGGCCAACGCCTTAGACCACTGCGCCACCGGGGCGGCCGCGCCATCTTCCATCAAACTTAACAAACTTTGACACTTGCCACGTCTTTTGACGTTTAAAGTAAGTTTTGTTCTATGGTATATTTTTTAGTAGCATACTGAAGTTGTATACTTCATTTATAGACACCTTGTATAGTGAAGAAACACATAATCGGTGCCCTACTGCAGTTATCGTAAGAATGCACCAAATGGAAATTTTCATTCAGTGAATAAGAATCTCTTAACAGTAAGATTAATTAGTCAATAAATTTAACCTTTCATAAAACTCATTATTTTATGTGAGTTCTGTGACCAAATGAAATGGTCAGCTAGTTGAATCAAAACTTACACGACTCTATGTATTAAATAAGATTTATTATTATTATTATCTTCTTTATTCGAAATATACGAAACACGGCTTATGACAAACAAAATAAACAACAAAATTATCATTGACTGGTGTTGTTCAGCTGATACGAGTTTCCACCGGAGACCTAGGTATCAGTCAAGAATCGGCGTAAAATATATAATGTCCCAACAAAGTTGTTTCCTGCAGTCCTGTAGGTGGTATATCAGAAAGCTTCAAAATGATTCATAAAATGTTTTGACATTGTACCAAATGCTCCGAGAACAATGGGGACTACCGTTGTGTGTTTAGTCTATAATCGGTTAATTTCTATAATCAGGTAGGTCTCTATATTTAGTTTTTTTTTTTTTTCAGTTCTTTTATATCGACTCTAGCATCTCCAGGAATCACTATATCAATTATCACTGACTTTCCGATTTTCTATGACTGTTATGTCTGGTCTATATTCTAGGTGCCAATTAGTTTGAATTCGAAAATCCATTATTATTGTTATTGTTGTTATTATTATTAAATAATTATCCTCATTTAAATTTTTATGGCAACCGACAAAAGTAGGTGAAGTTCCTAGAAAATTTTAAATTGAATTGCATGGTGGTATCTGTTTAAACATTTGCTGTAAAGGTTTTACTCCTTTCACCTAGAGGAAATTTTGTGACGTTTAGAAAGTTTTCTCAGACTTTGACAACTGAGATTGTTGGGAATGATATTGGGATGATTACTCTGCTGACTTTGTGAACCACTGACATCGCGTAATAAACCTCCAGCACACGCCAAGGAGCCCTGCCTGAGGCAACCCGTCTGAGCCGGCTAACTCAACTGGAAACATTATGAA
This sequence comes from Macrothele yani, assembly GCA_039090855.1. Classification (NCBI taxonomy): domain Eukaryota; kingdom Metazoa; phylum Arthropoda; class Arachnida; order Araneae; family Macrothelidae; genus Macrothele; species Macrothele yani. The sequence continues at coordinate 5,938,023 of CM077030.1, read as the reverse complement.
GTTGAACTGATAACAAATCTATTTCTGGGAATCGCATTTTGCCGGTCCGTAGCTCGACGATGCAACGTCAGCTCTGAATCTCATCGTCATCGAAGAAGTTTCCTCACACACACACACACACAAACACATCTATAAGGATGGATGAGGTGGAAAGCAGGCCGTGCGCGGAACAGTGACAATGCCTACTGAGCATTAAGAAAACAGAAATAAATACAGTTGAACCCTCGCTCTCGAAGGATATGTAGTTGTGGGAAGAATGCCAAGACGCTTGAAATCAGTGCTCCAAAACTTCACGTAATCGATTGGCACACTGACGACCGCAATCGGTATCCATTCGTCTCTCTTATGTAATTCGGTGTTAAGGCCATCCTAGTACCTTCCAGAATGAAACTTTTAACCATCCCGTTAGGTACTGAAATGAATCGGTGCCGTAAGTTCCAGCTTGATGCATCATCAAAGTTCTGTGCGAAACCTTTTTGAGGAAAATTAAGTTTTGAACTCGGAAGTTAGTGTTGGCCTCGTGCGATTTTCTGAAGCGAAACACCGTTTCTGAAATAATGGCGATAAATTGTTTCTCAGTGCACTGCATATGTATTTTAATATTATCTTGTAGAAGATACTTTTTTATTAACTCCTCATCAGGAAAAAAATTGCAGTTCTATGAGTTCCATAGAAATCGCGATTTCAATATTAATATATCCATTATCAGAAATAACGGTGGTTAAATGTAACCTTTCACAGGAAACTAACGAAGTCGTCGTGATCAATAAAGAATTGGCTACATTCGAACCTATCGGCAGAACAAAATTTATTCAATCCGTAATACTGAAGTAGTAAAGGCTCCCCGGTTGCTCAGTGGTCTAACTTCAGACCATACGTCCGAGATGGGTCCATGGTGAAGCATGGCTGTATTATTAGTCTTACGGCACTAGCGCTCTCCCTTCGCTAGAACCAGTGGCCCTAAATTAAGGTCGGATGAGTGGTTACAGCCCATCGAGTTGTTCACAATGTTATAAATCTCCCAGAAAAAAATAGCAAATCCATCTGTTGGCTTTTTCCGAACCATACTGTATGACGCAGTGCAATACTCTTGCTCTCCCATACGACTTCATAATTTCTTCTTTAGTCTTCCGGTATGGTTCAGCTTGTCCTTTCCGTATGTCACAAGATCCTTACAGGGTTTATACCGCATATGAAGAGTAATAAATAGCCGCTTCATATTGAAAAGAATAAACAGGACCTCTGTGCGGACTTTCAAAACTATAATACAACAGGACTGTTCTTTCCAACAGAGGTAACCTATATTACTGTTTGTTCTGAATTTATATTGCGCTGATAATGCACATAAGATTTATCCTCACCACTTAGCATGATCCTCTGAGTATCAGGCTGTACCATTTTGCTATCCATTTTGTGCGGTAATATAAGACTGAAAGGCATATAAGACATTAAAGTAATTTTTAGAGAAGGTAGCATCACGAGAAACAGAAAATCATCTCGATTTCTTTTTCATGATAGCAAGGTAGTTAATTTCTCTTATATTTATTAAATCCAATGAATGTGAGTTGTTTTTAGTTTATGGTGTATGAATGGGCATTTCTCATGTAATTTCAATTTGTTTTATCGCACAGGTGTGATTCACGTGTCCGTTTAGAGCATACCAGCGAGACCAAACACCTGATGCCGCCCCTGTGGTGCAATGGTCAAAGCGCTGGCTTATTACCATTCGTCCATGAAGTGTCCGGGTTCAAATCCCGGTGAGACATGCATGTTGTGCTCGTCTTATGGCACTAGCTTCTTCCCTTCCCTGGAACCAGTGGCCGTAAATTAGGGACGGGTTCAAGTTGCACACGGTGGTCGTTAAACTTTCAATCAAAAAAAAAGAAAAAAAGAACCCGATTGAAAAAATTCTTTGTCGGTTAGATACTGCTGACTATGAAAATATTTTGTTGTGTATTTTCTTCCCAAAGTAACGCACAATTTCGCCGGTAGATAGTGCAAATGTTCAATTTGTTTTCCTCGATATGTTGGCTGCTAAATGTCCAATTTAAAAAATTATTTTAAAACCGGATACCATTTACCTTTTGTAACACTTCAGGTTTGTACTTGAAGAGTTTTTTGTAGATCAAAGTTCTGTCGCTAGTTGATGTTTCTGTACTTCTGTTTAAAGCTATATCTTTTCTTCTAAAAACTCTATTGAGAAATTTCGTTCTTTACTGATGTACATTTACATGTCTTTCTCTACAATAAAGATGGGGAACATAATCCATTTTTAATCACGCACAGCTTTTCAGCTAGAGGGCGTGAAGGTCAAACCTTTTTCCCGCTATCTCTGCTTCTTTCTGACGTAACTGAAAATTTCCTTTTTCTTAGCTTTTGCCATGAACACTTTTCGCATATTTTTAACTTTCACATCATGCAACATTCTTCCGATTGAAGGCGTGAAGTTATATCAGATTTGCTTCTATATTTCTTCTTTTAACTGTTCAATTTCAAAATATCTCTGTCTCTGATATTTCATTGTTTTGCGAAACATTTTGTGCACCATTTGTTAATTTTTCTAACATACTTTCTAGCCGTGGTGGAAGTAAGTAGCTGTTTCAGTTTAGATTTTCTATCGAATGCTGGCTGATTTTTTTTTCCAACCGCTCCTATTGACTTTGATAAATTTTATTTTTGTCGGTAAGGATTCAAAAGACTGCTCATTACAACCGAAAATTCCTTGCCGTCTTTCTTGTTTAACACAAAATTTATATTTTCTCTTATACCTATTTCATAAAAAATCACGTTTCATGGTTCTTACTTGATCACCATAGATGCTCGGAATGGGATCATAGAACGCAAACAAATAGGATCCTTGTACGCATAGTGGTTAACATCATCGAGTTGCTACCAGTTTTTCGAGGACGGTTGTCCACTCATGAAACTGTCATGCTATTTACGGTAAGAACATCAGCATATGTTCCCTGAAATGCTTTTTGAACACATCTTGCAAGACCGAGTTGCGACGTAATATCTAATAAAGGAATCTAATAAAGGACATGCAATGCTCTAGGAAGCAGATGTTTTTCCCTTTCCATTCAAACTTCAACTGCTACTAGATAAGTTACGTAACACAACATAAGCTAAGTAATGTCATCACTGCATCCACGTGGTACTAATTATGAGCATACAAATCTCTTCTTATGGGCTGAGCTATTTACTATTGCATTCGCTTAAATTATGGGCAGTACTTCTCTTTTTAATAAGTCTATAGAAATTAAAGGAATTGTTTCCTTGAGGCATCTCAATAGTGCGAGCTGAAACACATTACGTAATTTATTCCATGAAGGGTTCGGGAATGCACTAAAGATTTGCATAAATTGATATATTCCTCGTAAATTAAAACAAAGAACAAATTCTTCAATTTTGCGCAGACAGAAAATTTTAAAGAATCTTAATTAGGTTTTAGCTAAACACAATTTTTCTCTTTCAAGATTTCCTTTCTGAAAGGCAGCTGAAAAGGACGTCTTGCATTTTACTGCTAATTAGGTAATCGAACTTAGAAAAGAAGAGACAGGGAAGCTGCATTGGTCACGTGTTGTGGAAGAATGCAAAGATAGTCTCAATATCGACGACTTTTCCGACGCTGTGGCCGTGGGGAAAGGAGGTTAATGTAAAATTGCAGTCCGCACTCTCGACAAATTGATCTCTAAGACTTAGTGTATGTATTTCACCTTGGGTGCATCTTTTTCAAGAGGACATCTTCCAAATACAATGGCTTACTGTCAAGCAGCAAACTGCAAAATAATTGTTATTGAAGCGAAATGAAGTTTCGCGCTTTTGGAAGCGAAGTTTGAAAATGAAAGCAATTTTACAGAAGAGAATTATTGATTCCGGCTAATTGTTGGCAGTGAAAATTCTGCTCAGGAAACGGCAGAAAAAAATTCAGATTTCAGTGAATGCTGAGAAAACAGCGGCGGTTAAACTAAATTCGTTGAAAGTGTATCAGAATTTTACTTAGGGATTAGTAACCACTGACGCACTCAGTGGGGATGGTGCAAGAGAACGGGCCCTCCCCGTGAGATACCACTCAGTTCGTCGTTCTTTGTTATTTGCTGCTTGGTTTTAAATACATTCGTATGTGTTTTTTAGCGCATACTTTAGGAATAATTGGAAATGCATTTCATATGGAGGATATGTTTTTTATGGCTTCTCAATACAGTAGACTCTCGCTAATCCGGCCATTCCTTCCACAGAGGGGTGCCGGATTAGTGAGAGTGCCGGATTACTGAGAGTCCATAAAAATTCAGTTTAATTCTTCATTAAATTTAATGTTACAATTACAAGTTTACTATGTGTAGTACATATGTATTGAAAAAAACATAAATAACAGACAAGCAGATGATAATAGTAAAAGAACACGATCAGTGCGTACTATACTGTCTCATCAAAAATGAAATGATCTTTTCATGTTATCAGTAGAGTGAAGCGCAATATGTATGTGTACGTACTATACACAGTAAAAGAAACGTGCAATTGCAATACAGCACAGATGAAATCTTGCATTTTTTACTCAGTGTGGTCACTTCGAAATATGTCACAGATTTTTGTCCGCTTTAATGAAGATGCTTTTTGAAATATTCTTAATTATTTTGAGAATCCTTCCTACTTTTATTTTAAATTGAATTACATGAACGTTAGAACCAAATCAACACAAAACATAACGTTAAAATTGAAAACGTCACTCGCGTATGGAGTAAAATTCATTCCGGTCTCATATTAACAGGATGTCTGCAACCAAAAATCAGGCAAGGAGAAGGAGGCCGGATTAGCGAGAATCTACTGTATTTCGGGGGATGTTTTCCCCGGGGTATTTCTATTTGCATCTTCAACATTTTGATCCACCTGCATAAAGATATCCTGGGTGTGCCACTGTGCGTAATTAATTTCAAGTGAAGCAATTAATCGCCTGCAAATCATGCGAACCACACGGAAAGTGGAGTATAATACAACCATGAAGCAGAGTAGTTTATATCTTACACTGTTTATTTGTGGATAGCAGGCACTTGAGTCCTAAGCCGACAGTTGATGGGTTAATGCTGCTTAATCCATGATATTTGTAAACGTCCAACGTCCTTGAGTGCCCGCAAACTTTCCTGATTTCCGTTATTAGAAAGCACATTCATTCATGTTGACTTTTAATCATCAGGGAGTGTTGACTTTTAATCCATCAGGTCACGACTGTTTAATGGAAGACAACGCTACTGTCCACCGGATAAGATGTGTTCAGCCGTGGTTCAGAAAGTATGACAGCAACTTCCAGCATCTCTCCTGGTCATCACAAATCCCGGATCTGAACTCCATTGAGAATGTATGCAACATATTAGAAAAACTAATCAGGCAGAAAAGTCCTCTTCCGTCAAATCTGAACCAGTCAAACAACTTTCTGGTAAACACCTGGTATGCTGTAACGTATATTCACTCCAACACCTTGAGGAATCTTTGTCGCATACGCGGTCCAATTTGGGCTAAAGGAAGTCCAAACCAGTATTGAACAAAGGTTTCTCATTCAGTGACCGGTATGTGTAGTTGCTCTGTTGCTGAAGGTATTTCTGTGCTCAAAACAACCTTATATGAATTAGCATGTTCTTAGAAAATCAATTATTAGTGAATTTCCATGATGTATATTTATCTAATGGTCTGAGATATAAGAAAAGATAAATACCTTCGGCAGCTCATAAAACACGTATGTTAGTTTGTTGGAAATCGCTTGTCTTGAATGAAGAGTTAGTTGAAGTCTCCCGATTGGGAAAGAGAGTTTTACTGGGCATAAGCAATTCGGTTCACTGCTGCTTGCTGATTTGCTCGCAGAGCGGTGGAAGTAGGTTGGGCATCATCCCGCCAAGTTTTATTGGTCTTGGGAATTAATGTTGTTTTTTAATGTGTAGCATTATCAATCACTATGAGCAAATTTGAGGGCTATAGAATGTCACTCGTCCCTAATATAGGTCTATTGGTTCCAGCAAGGGAGAGACAGAGCAAGAGCTGTAGGACAAACAGACCACCCTTGCCGCACCTCGGAGTCCAACCAAGACGAACCTCCGACAAAATTTCAGAAATCAGCGTCTAAGACCACTCGACAACCGGAATTGCAACTTATCCTTTGTATAGTGGTCGAAACCGAGTTAGATACTGAACCCAAAGGATCTATTGTGTGTGTGTGTGCATAAGTTCTACCTGTTTTTGTAGGCTACAAAGAAAAGAAGAAAACAACTAATGGCGTACCTAGGATTTCACAAAATTGCCATCATTCTGTATGGCCTTTTGCCATGTGTCTATGAGTAGGTGAATCCCACGCCGAAAAAGCTCCTGTGTTTTACAGTAGAAAAAGTCATGTAACGCCGTTTTCATATCGTCCGCATCATCGAAGGATTGGAGAGCGAAGTTGTTCTGTAATGATAGAAAAAAGTGGTTGGCCGTAGGGGGCTACGCTGAGTGAGATAACACTTCTCAACCAATGTCCAGTAATTTTTCCGAATTATTAAAGCAGCATGAGGTCTGGCGTTATCATGATGAAGGATTACGCCTTTGCAATTGACGAGTGCTGGCCTTAGATGTCAGTTGTTCTCGCAATCTGTCCAACTGCTGGCAGTAGAGGTCAGCATTTATCTTTCGGTTAGGTTCCAACACCTCTAAGTGGATTATTCCCTGGACATCCCACCAAACACTCAACAAAACCTTTTTGGGATGCAGTCCTCCTTTTGAGGTCGATGGAGCAGGCTCCGCACCTTGGCACACAGTCCATCGACGCTTTACATTACAGTAGAGTACCCATTTAACATCACCCGTTACAATTCGCCCCAAAAACGGTTCCTTTCTGTGACTAGAAAACAAAGAAACACAGGTACGGATTCTCTCCTTTCGTTGTTTTGCAGAAAGACACTGGGAACCCAGTTATCGAACTTGGTGATGATTCCAAGCGCATGCATCCGTCTTTCGACTGTTGTTCTGTGTACCGACAACGTTTCCGCTAATTCCTGAACGGTTGGATGTGGGTCATTTGTTATGGCTTGGTCCACATCCTCGTCAGAAACCACGGATGGACGTGGTTGATCTTCACAGCTTCTGTCTCCGTTTCGGAATTTCGGAAACCAACGTCGACATGTGCTATCATCCAGTGCATCCTCCCCATACAGTTGACAGATGTTGCGGCAAGGCACGGCTGCAGTTCTGCCTTTGTCGAACTCGTACAGTAAACAATGTCTAATGTGCTCCTCATCGAATGTTACAGCGTACGCGAATTCCGTTAAGAATGATTTACCCTGACAAACCTAGTACCTCTATATGCTATACTAGTTCACGCTTTATTGGCTGAAAATTCGGCATCGTAGCGTCATCTGTAACGTGACCACTTCGATCGCAATTTGCATCTATTGCAAAAACGAGTAGAACGTTTGCAGACATCCAATATGTCATATACCAACAGAAAAAAAAACAGCGTTGCTGTGAAATGCATGTAAGTGTTAGCCTTTTACGTAAATTAATATATTTTTGAGCATAGCAATTATAGTGGTTTTTCAACATATCAGTTTTTACATTAATGTATTTAACCCCTAACGATTTAAATGGAGATGCCAAAAATTTTCAGTCTTTCTCACGTTATGCGATAAGTTAATACTTCCGTTCTCGGCTTCTGTTTTCGCCAGTTAATCTCCCTTCGCTACTACTTTCATATGAAATCTCTTATTCTCCTTGATGTAAGGAGGCTGGAATGAAATTTCTGCACTGTCTAGACTTGTTTTTCAGGAGTTTGTTCAATGTTAACAGCCCCTCGAAGAAGCATTTATTGAAATATTGTAGCTATTTCCTCAAAATTGGGTTGTAACACGAGGACTGGTAAGGAGAGCCTGGAGGAACGAGAACGCCTTGTACGAATTTTTTTTTTTTTAGTGGAATGGCCTGTTAGATAACACTCTTATGTACTGTGGAAACATAAGAGGTAGGCACTCGCCTTGCTGTTGCGTTGCTTTTAGCAAGGGAATGAAAGAGAGAGGCAAGACTAGGTCATGTTACACCTCGATCAATTTACGAAAACCCAAGATCTAACTTTCATTACGTAAAGGCGCTTTACGGGAAACTTGTCAAGACGCTTGGCTTTTTATTTTTTACAGAAAGTAAGGCTTTAAAAATGTTGCTGTTAGACGAAGACATTGGTGTGAATTATGTACATATGAAAAAACTGTGGTTGATAGCATAATTGAAACCTGAACACTTTCGTGGCAACTGTAAAATACTTTCTGAGTTATCACGCAGGTTCCCATAACAGACATTACTTTTAACTCCATACAGAAAAATATTTGGAAATATTAATGAAATGCGTACGTCTATGCATAAGTTACACTCCTCTTATCCAAGTATATGTTCCCGTGAGTTGAAACTGTATAATAATACTGCCAGTTGTGTGGTCAACTGGGCGGCATCTTCGTCCGAAAGAGCTTGCAAATATGCGCTCCGCTCCTCCTTCAGCTGTCCGCTACGCTTCTTGTCCACCACACCGTAATAATCACTCATGAGTTTCTAAGACCAATCACGACACGTGCTTACACCTACAGCTTGCTTCTTGTTTGCGGAATAAATCCACCCTCGGGTATCTGCGGCGGTTTATCGGAGATTAAACTTGTTATATGTATATGGGTGACCATCAGAAAATATCATGAAATAGGGACTAGGGTTATACAACTAGAATACCAGAGATAATTTTGCCTACAGGAAAATACACTTCAAAATTCTGTCGGGAAAACGGAGATCTCCCTTGTCCAGCCAGCCCATCATTTGAGAAGGAATGATGCTTAACCTGAGCCTCCATCGAAGCCTTCGTCGTACACACCGTATTTAGAGGCAATCAACAAAAAAGTGGAGATTTGTATCGGTTGCCAATCATCCGTGATTTCGGCGAGCTGTCCGCGTGAAAGAATTTCCCTGAGAGGTATAACACCAACCCCTACCCAAATTCACCCAATTCACATACTCTTGCGTCGTGGAACGCACAATGCAGGTACTTTCCCCCAAAACGAAGAGAAAGGGAATTAGGAGTGGGCATACACAGTTAGTTGTTAGTTAGCTAGCTAAAGTTAGTTGCTTGTCGGGGTATAGAAGCACGTATTTTACCATATCAGTATTTTCCTACCCCCCCCCCCCCACACACAGCCATTTTGAGAAATACAGATTCTACGTGCGAGTAAATTCACTTGATTTTTCTTCCTTACTTGGCGAATGTGCCATTATAACAACAAAAATAGCTGATTGCGTCGAATATGCACCTTGTCGGTCGCCATGTCCTAGCTCAAGTATCTGCACGTGTGGTTGTCAGCCAACACTTGTCATTTGACGCAGTGTGACGTGCCTGCTCAGCAGGACGCACACGGCATAAAGGCAGATGTAGCTCAATTGGTAGAGCGACTTATTCCGGAATGAGGGGGCTCGCTTTTAAGCCCCGGCGTAGACAAAAATGACGGAGAAATTTACTTCGTTATAGCAGTTTTGCTACCTTATCTCCACAGCACGAAATTCTGACAATAGTTCAACCATTTCGCTTTTACAGTTCTCCTGCGTGGAGCGCCCGAAACTGATGCTTAGGCCTAACAGTTGCTATTGATTATTATTCAAGCACTTGTACGATTACTTTGATGTAGATAATCATAATAGGCAGAAATCATCACTCTTTCAACGTTTATAAGTGAGTCACGGAAAAATTATCATCGGCCGCCACCGGGAATCGAACCCAGGGTCTTGCAGCTGCGCGCCGGACAGTTCTCCTGTCCGGCGCGTGCGCGTTTTAAACGTGGAAAGAGCGATGACTTCTGTTTGATATTCCTAGTCCACGTCAATTGTGTGTATTAATTATTCATTCGCCTCATAGTTATTTGCTCGGTTGCTGCTTCCCATCTTTGGTGAGTCCCCAAAATTGTGCGGGTCTCCAAGAAGGAACCTGACATGTGGTTTGGCAGTTAGTCGTATATGAGTCTGGGGAATTCGAGGCCTCTGTGGTGCAGCGGTAGCATGTCCCGCGCGTAACTGCATTACCCTGGGTTCGATTCCCGGTGGCGGCAGAAGATAATTTTTCTGTGATTTGCTTATAAATGTGAAAACAGCGATGCCTTCTGTTTGATGCTCCTAGTCCATGTCAATTGCGTGTATCAATCATAATAGGCTAATTTAAATCATACACGACTGAATTGTGCCTTCTGGCAACACCTGTGGTTTAATAAATACATCCGTTATGGGTTTTAATCATTTATCTCAAAATGTGAAAACAATTCAGTGCTTCTTTGTAACTGCTGAAACTTTAGACATCTGACTGTTTTATTAGCTCGTTGATCTGAGTAATGTATTTACGCATTGTAAGGACGTGTTTTCTAAAATGAAATGACCGGATAAAGTTGAAGTTAAAAAAAAATCGAGATTTTTTTTTTTTGTGGCAACAGCGTGTTCCTGACAATGCCATCTCAAATTTACCCAGATCTAAGGACCGCGAGTTAATTTGAAAGGATTATGCGATGAATAATTACACGTATCCGCGCGGTATCAATTTTCTGCTCCAATATTCACGAAGAGATGTTTAGTTTCAGGTTAAAAACAAAATGAGATCCAGGTTTCCATCAGTTAACACGCAAGCAACCATTCTTACGCTGGATACACAACTTAACTGCAAATTTTCCGGTCGAACAATTCGCATTCCGCAGGATTTTTGCAATCTGAAATTCTCCATTGCAACTTGACTCTTCTCTTTCACAATTGCTGCAGCACTTTTAAAACACGTTAATTTATAGAGGAGGGGGAAAAAGAAGCTCAGTCCGTTCCTTATTCCTAAACATTCATGAAATATTTTTGAAATTCCAAAGTGAGCTCTGTACACTCAGTACTTTCATGGCATAATTGCTGCCACTAGGAAAATAAAATAAATTAAACTTTACAATAACACTATCTTTTGGTCCGAAATTGTCTTGCTAAGTTAAATAAATTGAAGAATCCGTTTTGACGTGGATACGTTTTTAAAATCGGTGCCATGGTGGTACCTTCCAGGAAAACTTGACCCACATAATTTCTTATGATTGATCAAATGCTTATAATTTCTAAATTATAACAAATAGCAAAAATCTAATAACTGACATAAAAATAGTAATAACAAATTATTCAAAAAATATCAAATTCAAGGTCATGCGCATGTGCGGGGAGAGGGGAGGGCGTCCTCCATTATGTGGTCGAATACGCTGAGTCAAGCAACTCGAAATTAGTATAACTCGAGATCGGATAAAGGTAAGATCGTGATATTGATCTCAGACGATTCGTCTGGATGAGATCTACCAAAAAACATATAATTCATAAACATTTAATATGCACTTTATAAGTTATAAGTGATAAACGAAAATATATTTGTTAGAAAATCAAAGTGTCTAAATATTTGAAGCAAAAGTCGGACTCAAAATACTACAAACGTATATCAGACGAAAGAAGAACTCAAAAGGAATCGAATAATCCCAAAACGACTAATGTAGAACGATGTAAGGCTTATAGACAGAAGAAGAAAGGCGAAGCTGCGCAACTCGTGAAGCCACAACCAAGCACTTCTACAGCTAGTACATGTGAACCAATGGACTACTTGGCCGTGAGTGAAACTTGGATGGATGATTCTAGTCCCGTACATTTGTCCGGTTTCGAATTGTAGGCGAAAAGAAATAGGGCAATAGCCCAACACAAGCCGTCCTCTTCCAAACGTACTACTTCACCCCCAAAACAAACTGCGGGAGGAGTTTCCATTTACAGAAACATCAATAGTTGCGAACCCGTAAATGTCTCAGTCAACAACAGATTGAGAATTGAAAAATACTATGTTTGTGACATGTGTCTAGTTGATGTGACAATGTCTGCTTAAACTCGCTCCATACTTGGTTCGGTTTGCATTTATCCCAATGTTTAACAAACATCACTAGAGGTCTTTATGTTCCGGATGCTATGCGATTACTCTGAAGATATCAAAAAAGCGAAAAATCCTCCAAATACGTGGCGTCAGTGAATAAACAAAGACACCGCTCTTTCCACGTTTTGGCAACACACAGCAACCAAAAAATTGTTATTCGGTGGTGACCGAATAACAATATTTTGGTTGCTGTGTGTTGCTAAAACGTGGAAAGAGCGTCTTTGTTTATTCAACATCAATAAAATCATACCAAGTATGGTAACGGATACCCAAGTGCTTATCATTCTCACTGGTGACTTTAACATTGATGTGCAACCAAACACCAACTTACCCAAGTTCACAAAAGATAATTTCGGCTTCACTTATATAAATTCTCCACCAACTACCTTAGGCAATACTTGTATTGATTTAACATTTGTACGAAACATAGATGTTAGTTGTATGCCATATGTTTGTTACTTCTCATATCATCGGCCTTTAATAAATAAAATTATAGTCTAACTGCATTCCTGTTTCATTTATCAACCTACTTCTATCTCAAACCCCTTACTGTCAAACACCTAAATAAAACCTGCAGGTGTGTCCCGGACACAACTTACACCCATTGTTTTTACAAAGTTTTGCTGTTTAAAACATTCTTTTGAAAGCTAACATTTAAAGTTGGAAGCGAATAGTTGGTACTTTTTTTCTTAAACACTTCTAGCATTTTTTTAAATACATTTAACCCTTTAACGACCATAACGCCAGAACGCCCGTACTGTAAAATACGAACTTCCACGCACAAAAGTGCGGAATGATACATTGACATTTAATGACTTGAGCGTGTGGTGAGAGGAGTTGCGTGAGAGATATTGAAGGAGGAGGACATGCCGAGCTTTGGCTAAGACAACAAGTTCAGTTTGTACCGCGGAGTGTATTCCAGTTTATGTTTTTGTTTAAAGTAATAAATGTTTTGTGTTGTGATCGAGTGTTTGTGATGTTACAGTACGTACAAACGGCCATAGCTGCCGGAAATGCATGTCCAGAGTGCGTCAGATTTCCTACCCTTAATTATTCTTCAGATTTCTTTCGACCTATGAGGGACCAGCAGGAGTCCTCCTCAGTCGATATTGTTGTTATTAAACAAACAAGTTAAACAAAAGGCAATTTAGGGGTTATGGTATTTAGAGTGATACAAGATTTTTGGATCATGGTTGTTAAAGGGTTAAGCATTGGAAACCAAATCTCCTGAAACCTTGATTCTGTACTACTTTCAAATATTAATCCACGCAAATTAAATTGAAATCTTAAAAGTATCAACAGCGCAATCTTCGTCCTTTAAGCAAAGGCATTCTATATGATGTGGCATACTACAGAGGTAAAGAGCGTGTCAAGACGACAAATCTGGAGCGATACATTCTGTCCGCAAAGCTTAGTTGGGAGAGCGACTTTCTCCGGAGGAGGGGTCCGATGCCCGTCACGAACAAACTTGTGTTTTCACACTGGCGCCCGAACGTGAAAGAGGATGTACGTTGTGTTCTTCGAAAAATATGTGATGGTTGTTCCACATATCGTCTAGTATTAATGAAAAGTTGTTCTTTGCTTCAAAAAAGAAAAAGATGAAGAGTAAGATTATGTGACGTACAACAGAGGTAAAACCCGTGTAAAGATGACAAATCTGCAGTGATACATTCAATCCGTGTAGCTTAGTTGGGAGAGCATCTTACTTAGGAGCGGGGGGCGGGAGGCGTTGATTCGATCTCCGTCACGGAAAAATTTGTGTTTTCACAATGACTTCCGTGCCGTCAACTTGTTATGAGTAATACTAGCAAAGGAATATTCTGGAATTTTTTCTTTTGGTTCTTCACTGTTAAAAAAATCTACTTAAAAATGAGAAGCTGGAACTACTAATTTTTTTTTAAGTTCAATCGTATCGTAAACGAGTACATCACATGCTCAAATATAAGTAACCATACGTACTTACAAATAATTGCATCAGTAAATTTAAATCATCATCATCATCATTGTCAACCATTATCAATCCACTGCTGGACGAAGGTCTCCCCAAGTTTCCTCCACAACGGTCTGTCTTGTGCCAGTCTCCTCCATGTCACCCCTGCATACTTTCGAATTTCATCCACCCATCTCCCATGTGGTCTTCTTCTGGGTCTTTTCCTGTCCCTTGGAATCCAATCTAAAATTTCGGCTGTCCATCGATGATCTGTCCTTCTGGCAGTATGTCTAGCCCATTGCCATTTCAGGGATTTAACTCTGATCATGATGTCTTCCACTCTTGTCATTTTTCGGATCCACGAGTTCCTCTTCTTATCTCTCCTGGTTATACCAAGCATGCACCTCTCCATGCTTCTTTGAGTTGTCTGCAGCCTTTGTATGTCTCTTTTAGTTAAGGTCCACGTCTCTGCACCATATGTAAGCACTGGAAGGATGCATTGATCAAACACTTTTCTTTTAAGACATAATGGCATATTGCTCTTGAAAATTATGCTGTTTCTTCCAAAAGCTCTCCAGGCAAGTTTTGTACGCCGATTAATTTCTTCACCAATGTGACCCTCACTTGATATCTGCTGTCCAAGATAAACGTACGTGTCTGTTATCTCCAGCTTTTCTCCATCAATCGATAAATCTTCATTTCTTGTAAAAGCATTGAACATCACTTTTGTCTTCTGAAAGTTCATTTTTAATCCCACTTCTTTACTCTTGTCAGCAAGTTCCTGGATCATACTCTGCAGGCTCTGATGGGGTAGTTGCGAAAATGACTACATCATCAGCAAAACGAAGGTGGGTTAGATAATCTCCATTAATCTTTATCCCCTTGTTTTCCCAGTTCAGCGACTGAAAAACACCCTCCAATGTGGCATTAAAGAGCTTCGGAGATATGGTGTCACCTTGTCTCACTCCCTTTCCAATTTTTACGTGTGTTGTATTTTCAAACAGCCTAATCTTTGCACTTGCATTTTCATAGATGTTATTAATAATATTAATGTATGCATTTTCAATACCGCAGGTTTTCAGAGCCATTGTAACTGCTGATGGTTTCACCGAATCAAAGGCTTTTTCATAATCAATAAAAGCCATGCACAATGGAAGTTCATATTCCCTCGCTCTTTCAATTAGTTCTCTCAGCACGTGGATATGATCTATTGTGCTGTAGCCACTCCTGAATCCAGCTTGTTCTCTCGGTTGAGCCATGTCTAGTGTTACCTTCAAGCGGTGTGAAAGAACTTTAGTGAAGATTTTATAAACTACTGATAGGAGGCTGATAGGTCTGTAGTTTCCGAGATCCTCAATGTCACTTTTCTTATGTAGCAGGATCATTGTAGCGGTGTTCCAATCCTCAGGAATCTTTCCTTCATTAAGGCATCGAGTGAAAATTTGGGCGAGTACTGTTTCGATTTCTCCACTTGCTTCTTGTATGATGTCTACAGTAATTCCATCTTCTCCTGGAGCTTTTCCCCGCTTCATGTTCTTGATTGCATGTGCAACTTCTGCTGGAAGGACTGGAGGAACTCTGGTACTGGTATCTTTCATGATGTCTGGAGTGCATGTATCATCCCTTTCATATAATTTGGAGTAGAAATCTTTCACTCTTGTCAAAATTTCGCCTCTATTTCTTGTTACAGAACCATCTTCTTTTCTCAGTGCCATAATCTGTTTTCTTCCCTTACTGAGATGTGTCTTTGCTATCTTTAGGCTTTGGTTGTTTTCAATTGCTTTCCTCACTAGTTCACAGTTGAATTTTCTTACGTCTTCAGTGATACTTTTTCTTACTGTCTTGCATAGCTCTATATATTCCACTTTGGAAGTCACATCTTCTTTAGTTGTCCTCATCTCTCTTCTTTTTTGCATCAACATTTTCGTTTTTCCTGATAATTTGTTTACATGCAACTTGTTCTTAGACCCAGCTAATTTTGTTGCTGTTTCCATAAGAGCTTTGGTTACTTTTCTGTTAACTTCAGAGATGTCCACTTCTTCTGATGTTAGGCCTTCTAAAGCAGAGAACCTGTTCTTCAGTTCCAACTTGAAGGTATTATGGTGTTTTTTAAGGTTGGTTATGTCAATAGATTTTGTTTGTCTTATGAGCTTGCCACGTTCAAGTTTAGTGTTGAGGTGCATCTTACATCTCACCAATCTATGGTCACTACCTGTGTTGAACTTGTTTAGCACACTGCAGTCTTCTATGACGAATTTTTTGTTACACATAATAAAATCAATTTCACTTGTCGTCCCGTTTGGATGTCTCCATGTCCATTTCCTGTGTGGCTTTTTCTTGAAGAAGGAGTTCAAGATGAAAAACCCTTCTGCCTCTGCAAACTCAACGAGAGTATTTCCACGTTGGTTTCTGTTGCCGTGACCGAATTTACCTACTGAAGTTTCATTCTGTTGCCGTTGCGCTATTTTTGCATTGAAATCTCCCATAATTATTTTCAAGTGCTGCTTACCTTTATTATTTAGATGACAAATTTCCTCATAAAATTCTTCAATTTCTTCTTCAGGATGACTTGTGGTGGGTGCATAAGTTTGAATAATCTGAGCCTGGTATCTTTTCGAGAGTTGGATAACAAGTCGTGCAGCTCTGTCAGAGGAACTTTCAACTTCTACAACTTTATCCTTCAGTTTCTTGTTTATTATAAATCCAACCCCACTAGTTCTGCCAGTATCTGTCCCACGATAGTAGAAGAGATGTCCACTTTTCAGTTCGATGAGATCTTCTCCTTTTCTCCTTACCTCACTTAGCCCCACGATGTCCCAGTTGATCCTTTGTAGTTCCTCTTCCAATTCAAGAAGCCTTGAATCAGAAGATAGGGAGCGTCCATTGTACGTAGCCAAGATCAGCATCAGATGGCAGCCTAGTCCGGTCCTCCGAGATTCTTAGCACCCTCTGCCTTCATGTCGCACTGGCCGCTGCCTTGGCCAGGTACATTCCAGCTGCCGGAGACTGAGGGCCAAGATTTAAGTTGTGGAATCATTTTGGAGGGGTTTGGCCATAACTCACCACGCTGGCCAAGCGGGTTGGTGAGTGTGGGATAGAATTTCCTCTAATCCCGATGGTATAGTTATACCGCTATTGGCGGTCGTCAGAGCCCCTTTAGTGGGAACAGGATGCACCACGAGAAGGCGGGGTTGACATTTGTCAAGGAGAGGCTGTGATGTTACGCATCACCTGACCTTACATCCCAAATTTAAATACTATCTCGTATTACTTCATTTTAGGTATTACAGATTTCAAGAGAAATTGTTTAATAAATGTGTAAAAAGACACACATAAATAATTAGTACAACAAAGTCACTGATCACAAGTAATTTAATTATGCATTAAGTATCTTTGTCTACGTTTTTACATTAGCTATATTTGTGTCAATCTCATAAATAATATACTGCTGCTTCTTCATAAAATTGTGCCGTCCATTTGTCCTGCATGTTAAAACGAGTATATGTTATCCCAGATGTGCCATCAAATAATATACTTCCAGTTGATTCTATGAATAAATGAGTATGTATGTAGTACTCGTATTCCAAATTTGAAATCGAGCCACGGATGGCTTAGTGGTTAGAAAGTGGGACTACGAATAGAGGGACCCCAGGTTCAACCTCAGCCTGGTAGTGTGAATTTCTAACAATCGCTGAATATTGGACGATCACGTTAAGTGACGGCCCTCAGGTAGGAATTCCTGGGTTAAAGTTTCTAATCCTCCCTAATTTCTCTCTGCCTTCTATGTGCAAAATCGTACGCTTGTGTGGTGGCGCCATCTAGAGTAGTGGGCTCTCACTTACAAACTATCCTTTCAGAATTGCCAGATTCGCACTAATTTCCGTCAGCTGCTGTGCCCTGCCAGAAAGGGCGCAGAAACTGAATGAAGTTAGAGCACATTTATTTGAAAAATATGGATTTCTTTGAGTACGTGTATTTGAAATATATAGGGAATATTCACAAAGGAAGGAACATATATTTGAAATATATGTACTCAAAAATGAATGTATATATTAATTAGAATTAACACATGTACTCACAATTGATTCCCTGTATGTACTCAAAAATGAGAGCACGTGTATTTTCCAAAAATGAGACACAAGTACTCGGAGCTATTATAAGTCCAGAATGTACTCAAAAACGAGTACATTTTGCTTATTTCTAAGTACCAATTTTTAACAGTGTTCCCCATTTCCAAAACACGGAGAGTTTTGCATGGCCTTCTCTTATCAAAAGTAATGTTTGCAAGTTGTAAGCATGCGGCATTATTTGAAACATGCGTCAGATGAAATTCAGCCCCGTGCTCTTTGTTTTCGGTTTGTGAATTCGTCTGTCTTCTGGATATCTAAAATAATAATTTAAGAACTAAGCTACTGTCAAGAATTTCAGTTTCTCCAAAAGCGTTAAATAAAAAAAGTAACGGAAAGCTACCGAAAGAGTTTATAGCTCATACCTATCAAACATAAGCAAAATTTCCTTCCTTTGCGAATATTTCCCGTTCATTTTACATAAGCGAGAAAGCAAATATAAAAACTGGAAATGTTTGAATAATGGATAGATGCATAAAATGCTTATCGCGAGATTCCTTTCTCGCAGTTTACTCTTCCTTATATTCGCTCTTCAGAGGAGGAGGAGGGCAATCTGTCAAGAAACCAATAACCTCGAACACCCCGACGTGCATTGCGTTTTCCATAGGAAATGTGGTGGGATCCAGCGGGCAAATGTTTTCTTCATGATTTACGTGAAATATTTTCACTATTTTTTCAAACAGATTTTAGTTTCGTTTATTTCTCAGTCAGACAGATCCTGAGATTATAAGAGTACAGGTTGTTAGTTTCAGCAATCATTCTCACATTTTCCCACTTGTGAAAAAACGGAATTACAACGAAAGTTATGAATCGTCATTTCTCGCGATTGTGAGAGTAAAGGCTGTTTCACGACGTTGCTAAAAATCCTGAAATGTTTGCTAAATGTGTTTCTGTGCAATGACAAGAGAGATGTGCCATTATACGTACTTTGGGAGCAGTATATAAGAAGGTCATTTTCTCCTAAGCTACGGTCATGCACAAATTGCATTTATTTTATTTCATTTTTATACACAAATTGCAATTTTTTAATACCCACCCTCAGCAACTCTGAATACTATTGGCAGTCTCCCGTCCCTAATTTTTGGCTCAATAGTTCCGAGGACCAAAAGGAGCCCATATACTTAGGAATATATACGGGACTCGGGCCCATATACTTAGAGCCATATACGGGACTCGGGGCTCATCTCGGTCGAACTACCAAATGGTAGCGACTAAGACCATTCAGTCAATGGGACAGTAAACTGCAAAATGCTACTAATCGAGAAACTGCTCTTGCTTCTTGCATTCGTATCATTACTTAGGTTTCGTAAACTGCAAAATCAATTGGAAAGCATGTAGCGTATGTGGACAAACGTTATTGGACACCCCACGCACGCGCAAGGGTGTGATCCCGCAGCAGACACGGGATCTATAAGGTATAAGAACGACAACGGGTGTACGCTCAGATCAATCGCTGATGAAATAGCTTAGAGGAGAGAGCTCTGTGAGTTTGAAAAGGGCGTTATAATAAACTGAATTGGCGGTATGAGCATAAGAAGCATTGCTTATGTCAGACAGGTCGCTAAATCGATTGCGGCCCTTGTCATCAACAAGTGGAAGAAGACGGGACATTGCACGAATTAACCTCGCCCTGGCAGACCCACGAAACTGCGACCAAAGGATCAGAGGGTGCTGCAGACGGAGATCCGGAAAACTAAATCCCGACCAACGCACGTCATAACACATAAATTCCAGATGTTCACAGGTGTTGTGATTTCCATCAAGACACGTCGAAATCAGGCACATGCACTCGGGTGTCATGGCCGAGTAGTCGCCCATAAACCACTCATCAAAAAGATCAATAAAACCCCGTGGCTACGATGCGATGGTGTCAACAGCACAAAATTTAGACATTGGAGCAATGGCGTCAGGTGTTATGGAGCGACGACTCCGATTCACATTTTCCCGATCGGTTGGACGTGTCTGGATTTGCCGGTTACCCAGAGAACGTCTGCTCCCGGAATGTCCAGTGACGACAGTGAACCACGGAGGCAGGGGATGTATGGTACGGGCTATTTCCGCTGGTACGGTATGAGTGCGATGGCTGTTATTCATGTCAGCATGGGCTCTGTACTGTATAGACACATCCTGGATAACTCAGTGCTCCCAACGTTGTGGCAGTTCGGCGATTGTTTCTTCAAGGACAAGTGGCAAGTGGCATTGCCAATGGCACTTGCCGTGTTTCCAGGGCTAGAATGGAGTGGTATGAGGAAAATCAGGTATCGAGGATGAACTGGCCTCCTCAGAGCCCAGAATCTAATCGCACTGAACAGCTATCTAGACAAGCACGACCTTCTTCGCTGACAGATTTGGTAGATGTACTCAGGGCGGAATTAAGGAGTACTTCGCTCGCCGAACTCCATGGACTTGTGAACAGTTTACTTCTATCTCTGTAATCTCTGCAAATCGAGGACCTACCCGCTACTGATGTAAATACAATACTGTTTTTTCTATTTACTTACAGTGTCCAATCACTTTTGTCCACGTAGTGTAGTACTATTTTTTAATCTGATTCTACCCACTTTATAAAGCAACATAACCCTAGAAATAACAGAAGACCTTTTCTGACTCTTGAGTCCTAGAAACGATTAGGTTTTACTAAAGACCTGAAATCTGGAGTTCATTTCAGCCGTTACATTCGACCACACTTTTGTGAATTTGCATTTTTTCCGTAAGTATTTTCCTGTGAACTCTAACGTAGTACATCCCAGTTTTAAGTGCCCTAAATATAGGCTGGTTCAACTGATTTAGTTATTTGATTGACTATTATTTTCACGAATGTGATGAAATCACTTGTTTTCAGTCCTATTCCCCAGACGTAAATGCAGCCGGTCTACTAAGCTCTGTGTCCTGAAACTGACCACAGACTTTGCATGTAATTCGTTCTCGATGAAGTGGCATTTACCTGCTTATTAAGATTAATTCTTGATATGACTGTTTCTTTTCATTTGCGATGGAAATGTAGCACGCAAAGACTTCTCACACTTTCGGAATAAGATAAGAACACTTAAATCTATATATTGCATCTTCAGTATGAAGATGAAGTGAAATGGGAAGTATCAGATTAAACTTAACTACCATCATGAAAGAAATACGGGATTACGCCATATAATACAAATTTTGAAGATGACAATCCGTTTTTTGGCGTAAATGTGACAAGGATGGTAAGTCAGATAATATCCGAAAACTTGAAAATTTTCATCGTCCTGGAGCGGGACTCGAACCCGCGTCTCCCAGAAAACGCCTAGGTATGCTAGTAGTTAAGTAGTAAACTTAACTACTTTTTTCCTTCTCCTGTAAGCTTGACTCTTCCTTTTCTTCTCTCCCCAGCCTTTGTTATTTTGTTTCTTTGTTCTCACCTCAAGGTCTGTTGAAGTTCCATTGGGCAGCCGTTCTTATAAAAAACTCTAACTTCATCGGAAATTTTCCGTGACCGTTGTCATATTTTATTAAATTTCATAACGTACTAGTATTCAATATTGAAAAAATCTTGTAAAGATTATCTAAAACATATTTTTCAAAACGCTTTTCATATTTTACTAAAAAAAGAAAGTATCTTTTAATTATGTTCAGCAGTTTATAACTTTCCTGTTTTGGTATCGCTCATTTAAAATGTTTATTTTAAGAGCAAAATACTTACTTTCATTTCCTTTGTGTTAAAAAAGTTTTTATCAACTCTTTAAAGGTACTATACATTTTTGTTTGAGACAACATCCAAAAACAAAGCAAAAAAAGGGGGAAAAAAGAGAAAAGGAAAGGGAAACAAAGTCTTCGTTTTGACTCCATTGTTCTGATATTTTGTGTGCAATACTAAAGAGTATGCTCCCAAAAAACGCTGCTTTTTGTGGTAATTTCAAGATCAGCTTATTTTCTTTCATTGCAAACGTTGTATCTTAAGGGACTTTAAACCCAAAATGCAAGAAACCTGAGGAAAAGATCGCTTTTTATGTATGTTTTGAGGGCAGTCTATACTCGTGTCCAAAAGAAAGACAAGGCTTTGCCGTGATCTCAAAGGGAACGGCTTTTCTTCCATTTATATGTGTTTGTGAATCATGTGAATAATAATTCAATTCAGTGACGCTTTAAGCAACGGGCCCAGTGGGTCCGTGCCCAGAGCGCCAGATTTAGAGGGGCGCCAAGCTGGAAGAGCTTTTTATGAATATTTTAGCACTACCACCCAAGAAAATTTTCATTTAAGTAATTTTACAAAATTTATTAATTTTTAAAACTTGCATTATTTGCAGCCGTCACTCCATATGTGTGGACGGAGAGCATTAACTGAGGGTTCTTTATTAAGTAATTTAGCAAACAGCAGGAAATCATAGGAAGTTGTTCTGGAAAGGTTTGAAATTTTCAGGGATTTGAAAGAGACCATTGCTCGTAACAAAAACGCTAAATCAAATAAACTTGTTCATAGGTACCAAGGTGACTTAGAAACCTTTCTCAGCTACAAATTTCTGCATTTCCAATCATATATGAATGCCAAAGACTTAAACACACCACGGGATATGTACACTTTTATCATTGAAAACAATCTTCGGAGCACATTTCCAAGTTTAGAAATAGCTTTGAGAATGTTTTTAACCTTACCAGTCACGAATTGTTCTGCTGAAAGATCATTTTCAGCAGTCTCAAGAATAAAAAATTAAAAAAGGACGTTATTGGGAGAAAAAAAGTTCAACTCACTCCTGATAATGTGTGTAGAAAAGGACATAACTCTGGGTTTAGCCTACTCTTCAGTAATTGACGATTTTGCCCATTCAAAGGCCCGCAAAAAATGATGATCATGCCATAATTATGGTGCAGTCAGACATTGGGTGGAAAAGAAGTAATTTACATAAGTGTTAATCAAATTTTCCTTTGGATCGTGAGTGTTCATTAAGATCGTTTTAATATTTGATCCTTTTCCCACATCATTGTGTCTTTTCTAGTGCATTAGTATTGTTTTATAATAATAGATGTTATTATCATAATGTATTTATTTTTCACAAAATCCTGAGTCAATAATTTGAAAAGTACACTGGTACAATATGAAATAGACGTACTATATTTTTACCAATAATAAATATCATTGCAAAATTACTTAACATAAGGCAATAAAACAAACTCCAGACAAACACAAACAGACACATAGACGTTATTAGCACGCACCGCTCAGCAAAAGAAAAAATTTGGTGAAGGGGGGGGGCATCTTGTCTCGTGACCATGTCGTCAGAAACACTCACTTCGTCCCTAGTGCAATCAGCTCCACGATTTTCGAAACGTTTCTCGAACACAGTTTTTTCATCTTTTATTTAAATGTTTGGTGATCACAGCAGTTCCAGTCCATTGTTTTTATCAAAATTTTGAGATTTTAGATCTCCTGTTGGAATTGAAAATCAATTTTTCGTTCGGATATATTTTGTCACTGAAATTTGGTTTCTTCATGTATGGCAACTGTTTCCTTTCTTTTGAAAACTGTGTTAAAACTGTTTTGCTCTTTCATTTCTCTGATATGATTTATATTGTTTTCGTTTATGTTTTAAGCAGTTTTTTTGTGCTGCCAATGAACACCTCTTTGTAAACCCAATTTTGAGTTTCTAGGATATTCCATATTCTCCCATTTTTTGTAAAATATTTTGCACTAGCGTTGTTTTTCAACACTAAATTCACCATCACTGTATGTTGGGGAATACCAGAACCGTAAGGTCTGCGAATCTTTTTACTGTTTTAAAAAAACTCTTTTTTTTAAGAGAAACTCCCAACAAACCTTGCTCTGACATTTTAGTTAGTTTTTTACTTATTCTCAGTCTTTTGTTAAAATCAAAAGTTAGTTTATTAATTAACGGCCTTTTGAATCCAAAACTTGTAGCTGTGTCTTTATTTAGACTATATTATTTCTTGCAGTTTATATTTTATGCATGAAGTGCGTGTGTGAAAGCTATTTAATTGAATACCTTAAGCTGCTAATTTTTAATCCCAACAGTATAAAGAGCTGGTAGGAATCTTTATAGAAATAAAGCAGCTTTGAATGTGAATTTTGCAGTCAGTTCGGTAACTTATCTTTATGAGCAGAAATATAAAGGTGATAAACTGTTTTCTGTTAGTAAATTTAATTTGGTTTCCAGGGAAATTGAGGAGCATCTCCTTGCATTTTGTGCAGGTCCTGTGGGTAACACTTTAAGATGATTAACATGTCATACAGAAAATCTGTCACTAAATGAAAGTGATTTTTTGACAGATTGTTTACTACTGATCTTTTAGTGTGTTGCCTTGTAACTTCTTCGAGTGTTGAGGAGAGCGGAGACTTCGCTGTTCCACTAATTTTCTACTTCCAAACATATATTATTTTTAATCAACGATGCTGTATTTTTCTCTGTCTCTCTCTCACTTTCTCTTTCCTTTCTCTCTCTCTCTCTCTCTCTCTCTCTCTCTCTCTCTCTCTCTTTCTGTCTGCCTCTCATTCTTTCCCGCTTTTATTCTATCTTTATGTCTCCTTCCTTCTTTCTTTTTTTCTGTATATCCTTCCTTCCTTCTCTGCGATTAGTCTTTTTTCCTTCTCTCGATTTATTTAGTTCCAGATCCCTTTGTTTATGTTCTTGTGGATTATTCAAGATTGTCTGTAGATTAATTAAGGTTAGCAAAATAATAAGATTTCCACTCTATGTTTGGGCATTGAGCATCCAGAATAAATGTTTTAGATTCAAAACGCAAGAAATAAACCTAAACATTGAAATTTTGGCAGAAAAAGTGATCTAAAATCATTAGAGGAATCCAGTGAACTGATGCAAAAAACGTATCCTGGAAAAGTGTGGTTGTCAGAGGAAAAATGAGAACTTAAAAGAAAAATATATAGGGTACTTTCTCTAGTAAAAAGGGGGGAATCGTACTGTATTGGTAGAAATTCTAAAATAAGATTATTTTTTCTACCTAGAGGTAGCAAAAGAGAAAACTTGTATCTCTTTTGATCTCAAATATCGTTCATCAAACATATTAATAGCGACAGATTTGAAAATACGAGATGTTATTCAACCTCTTACAGCATAAAAAACATATTGTGACTCAAAGTAAATCATCCGTCTTCTGTTGCATCAGGTTGCTTAAAGTTAACATCAAACAAACGCACTCAGTGCTATCAGATATAAGAAAAGCGCGGAAAGGATGTGATTGATGAGATACCTCAGTGGTTGGTAATAAGATACTTTAGATATTTCTTAGTAATGACAGAAACAAAAGTTTCCAACCCAATAATATCTTTTGATAACAATTGATTCCTTTAGAGTAGAAAAATCTAGACAGAAGAAAACGATGACCATGAAGGAAAAAATACTGGTGCTTATTGAGAAAAGAAAATATTTTTTTTTTTTTTGAGTTGGAAGGCCTTAATAAAAACAGAACTTCCTTGCCATTACTTTCATCCTCCCCTCACTGACCAGAAAGTTATAATCTTACTTCCAGAGGTTTTCTTGTTTGGATCCTGTTATATGAAAATAACAATAGTGAGAAATATTATTTCAGGAGGAGTCATTATGAGAAACTAATAATACAACTTCTTCTAAAGTTAGTAATACAAAGAGAGAAAAGGGATTTATTAGACGTATCATCAATTCTTCGTATTTACGGAAGCGTTACTAAATCAACAAATAAAGCGCAGTGCTTGCCTTATTTTCTTAACCATTGTTCGTATGTATAATGACCTGTAGTCTTGGGGTCAACAGTATTACGTTAGAGAGAGAGAGAGAGAGAGAGAGATAGAGATAGATAGATAGATAGATAGATAGATAGATAGATAGATAGATAGATAGATAGATAGATAGACACTGAAAACACAGTATGGGAATAGAGGGAATAAGCCAATGGTTAAAGGATGAGCTTCATTGGTCACTGATATCCGTCACACATCTCACACAATACCTTGTGTTCTTCATACTCATCCTTTCCTTTTCAAAGCATTTCACAATCTGGTCCTCCACTGACTTTCGCTTGCGTCATCTACCTTTCTTTCCTGAGACTTGACCTGAATAAATTCTCTTGGTTGGTATTTCTTCACTCGTTTCTTCAGTATGGTCAAACCAACAGAGAATATTTGTAGCCACCCTACTAACAAAATTTTGCTTCACGTTACACATCGACAACACATCTTCATTTCTAGCATGATTAAAACATGTCTTGCCACAAACCTCCTGTAAATAACGCATCTCTCAAGTACACACAAACGTTTCTTACATCCCTTCTGCAGTATCCAGATTTAACATACACACCCACTCAAGACGTTTCTGAGAATATATCAGTTCTGTGAATCCTTGTGAAGCAGCTACAGCTTTCCAAGCTGAATTTAATGCATTTACTGCCAACTAATTTCACCATTTAATTTGTTGTCTCTCTTAAATATATATCCTAAATGCTCAAGATTCGTAATTCATCTGGTGCAACTCACTCTGAAGATTGTGGCGATGCAACTGAATTTCATAGAGGTACATTATAACGCAAATGCAACATTTGGACCAATCCTGCGCTCAGTACTAATAGTTTCTTGCTCAAAATATATGACTATGGTTTTGTCCTTATTTGTACTCAGTTTGATTTAACGCAAACTTAATAATCGAGGTAAAACAATCTTCAACTCACTTTTGCTGTCCAGCAACAGTGGTGTGTCATTACAGCTCTTTCCGCTGATGTTCTTACGTCTCTCAACAAGAAATATTTTCATCTAATCTTTAGTTTTCCTAGATTTTAATGCAAACTTAATATTCAAGGCAACATAATCTTCAACTCGCTTCTGCTGTCCACCAATAGGACTGTGTCATCACAGTTCTTCCCGCCGTTGTTCTTATGTCTCCCCTCACGAAGTGTTCCCATCTAATCATTGGTTTTCCTGAAGTCTTATAATCCTGTGTCTATAGTTCAGCAGAAATCTAGGGAACTCATATCCTGTCATTCCAGCCAGATGTCAGAGCCACTGAAATCTTTTGTCCTTCATTCTTAATTTATGTCCTTTTTTGTATAGTTCAAATTCTTCACTATTCTTTCTTCTCCACTCATCCACCTTAAAAGTCAAACATATGGAGGACCATAGATTTTCTTAAAGATTCCTTTTGTAGGAAACCTTGGGTCGTTGTAGATCTTGTTTCCATGTATTCCACGTCTCGCATTCAGAATCGCAGCCTGTGCTCGTATCCTATATAGCTGCATTTTGTTGTTCCTTTATAAGATTTTTGATATCCAAATCTTATTTAATACAAAATTACAACTATTCTCAGCTTAGAGCCGAGCTTTTGTTTCTGCTATCGTTCTTCCTTCCGCTAACCGAAGAAATAGTGTAAACAGCCAGGCGGAAAGCATTTATTTGTGACCCAAAGTAAGGGCACCAGGTTGAGTGTCTTCTAAAGTGCCATAGTTTGTATCTTCTTGTCATGCTGAATTCGCAGAAACGTAACAGAAAAATTAATTGGATCCTTAACTTTTGAGTTTTTATAACCGTGACAATAGCTGAAAAAATTTTGTGGTAATAGTAGTATTCGTGAAAGGATCACATTACATTATGTGCTTGCGAACAAAGTTAAGAAAATAAAAACACTAATAAGACCGTAGAAAAAGAAACGGAAACAAGTCGAGTAACAGACGAGGAGATAGAATCGCTTTTGCAAGAGGATGCTACACAATCGACCACGCAACTAGCAAAACGTTTGAAAGTGGTTCAATCGACGGTGGTACGGCGTCTACAGGCCTTGGGGAAGATCCAGAAGATTGGTAACTGTGTTCACCATAATTTAACAGAGCGTAATATTAGTCAACGATTGGGCATCTGCATGTCGTTGACGAAAAGTTTTCAAGGAAAGAATTTCTTGTGGAAGGTTGTCACCGGGTATGAGAAATGGGTCTATTGCGACAACCATGTACGCAAGTGATCATGGGTTGACCCAGGCCAGCCATCAACATCCAGTGCAAAACAGGATATCCACGGGGAAAAGGTGCTGCTGTGTGTGTGGTGGGATATGTATGGAGTTCTGTACTTTGAACTGTTAAAACCGGACGAGACCATCACTACACAACGAAATAGCGATCAGTTGATGAAACTGAACGCCGCAATCGGGAAAAAACACACATGGACAGGTAAAGAACACCGCGCAATCATCCTGTTACACGATAACGCCAGACGACATGTCGGTGACACCACGAAATCAACCTTTGAACAGTTACACTGGGAGGTTTTACAGCACCCGGCTTACTTCCCGGAAACTGCACCCTCAGGCTTTCATCTGTTTCGCTCTATGCAACATGCCCTAGCCCAACAGCGGTTCATCACAGTTACAGAGGTGGAAAATTTTGTTACTGCGTTCTTCAGCTCAAACCCCGAGTCCTTCTATCTCAGGGGTATGTATTTGTTTCCTGAAAAATGGCAAAAGGTTATTGATGATAACGGCCAATATTTCATTAAAAATGTGTACTGGTTTCCTAATTGTTCCTGGCTCCTTTCTCCTTAAAACGGCGGAAACTTTTGCATACCCCTAATAGAATATGCGGAAAGATGTTTATCATAGCTTTGCATCTGTGTTTTAAAATATATTATTAATGTTTAAGCTAAAAGTTTCATTTATGCTTACTTCTGTACTTTTTTAATATGCGTATGCGTTTATGTTTGAGAGTTATGCTTTTTTATTTGCTCGCTTTAGGGGTCCACAGTCGTCGCTTAAATACACACATGTCCTACATTTCGGTTTATGGTATTCTTTTAACACAGAAATTCCAGAAACCAAAAATGGAAACTTCTATTGTAAGATCCATCTATTAGATTCCTCGAGGGTCAAACGGTTGTCCTCCTGAGCTTCCTGGCCCGGTTTTTGCGCCATTTCGAAATACTGTAACAATTATAAATATCTGCAAATTTTTTGCAGAATATTATATCCCATGCTTTCACTGTCTCCTTTTCCACCTCCTCACAAATACGGGGTCGTCATCTGCTCTCCAATTTCTTTGGTGGCTGTATTTCATTTACTACGTACTTTAAGAGCCTGGCTTATTTTACTACTACTTTAAGAACCAGGCCCTTTTTATTGCTACTTTATGAACCACGCTTAGTTTATTACTACTTTAAGAACCAGGCCTATTTCATTACTACTTTAAGAACCAGGCTTATTTTATTGCTACTTTAAGAACTAGGCTTCTTTTATTACTGTTTTAAGAACCAGGCTTACTTTTTACTGCTTTAGTAACTCAAGTTCATTCGTACACCTTGTCTCTGATTCAGCAGCAATCCTTTATCTAGTAAATAGAATATCTTCAGCAAGAAATTTAAGTGAAACTATTAGTTAAATTGGTACTAGAATCAGCATGCTCAGGAAACCCATTGTGATTTTCTGCTTATAAATTCTAGGAATGATTTATAACACATAATTATTCAAGGTGAAAATCATCTAAATACGTGGCGTCAGTTGAATAAATAAATCCACCACTCTTTCCTCGCTAAGCAACGCAGAGCAACCGAAAAATTGTTATCTGGCCGCCATAACAATTTTTCGGTTGCTGTTATCGAGAGATTTGGGATTCGATTCCCCGACGGCTGCCGAATAGCAATTTTTCGGTTGCTGTGCGTTGCTTAACGTGGAAAGAGTGGTGGATTTATTTATTCACATAATTATTCCTGTAATTGTTGCGCTCAAGCTTCAAATCGCTCACGTCATGTCCGGATCCGGATCAAGCTCAGATCATAATAATGCGCTTACAAATCCGAGTCGGGGCAGCATTACAGAATTCCATCTTTCACCATGAGATTATCTTCTGCATTGTAAGAAAATTTTTATTTCTAATGGCTAGTGTATGAAATTCAAGGACATGTAAATTGTGGAAGACATATTCTTCACACGGACGTTAAACAATTACAGGATTATCCACTGACGGAAAAAAAAATCCCAACACCAAGAAGGGGTTGTGTTAGATAAACTACAGTTAGTAGGCGGTGAGAGTACATCTGTAAGATGACGTCTATGCAAATTTCGCGCTCGGCGCATACGTGTGGCGCTAGTAGCACCCCTCGGAATATGCAAAGCAGGTTTGCTGTAAATACGCGCTGTAACGTTCGTGAGCGTTAGTTATCGTTGAGCTTCGACGTAGGGTGTTGATGTAAGTCAAGAATGCCTGTAAGAAGACGAAAAAGCCATTATCAACAGCTCACGGAGTTTGAACGAGGTCGTGTAATAGGGCTACCAGAAGGTTGATTTTCTTTCCGCAATATTGCAGAACGACTTGACAGGAATGTAGCCACTGTGCATGATTGTTGGCAGCGGTGGTCAAGGGAAGGTACTGCTTCAAGAAGACCGGGTTCCGGCCGGCCACGTGGCACTACTGAGAGGGAATACCGCCGTGTACGGCGTATGGCCGTGGCACATCGTACCGCGTCTACGGCAGCAATTCGAGCTGCAGTTGCCACCACAGTGACACAACGAACTGTTACAAATCGGTTACTTGAAGGACAGCTCCGAGCCAGACGCCCTGTAGCGTGCATTCCACTTACTCCAAACCACTGCCGTTTGCGACGTCAGTGGTGTCAAGCTACAGCTCATTGAAGGACGGAGTGGAGATCTGTTGTGTTTTCTGATGAAAGCCGGTTCTGCCTGGGTGCCAGTGATGGCCGTGTGTTGGTTAGAAGGAGGCCAGGTGAGCGCCTGCAACCAACCTGTCTGCGGCCGAGACACACTAGACCTACACCTGGAGTTATGGTTTGGGGAGAAATTTTCTATGACAGCAGGAGCACTCTCGTGGTTATCCCACGCACCCTGACGGCACAGTTGTACGTCGGTCTGGTGATTCAACCTGCTGTGCTGCCATTCATGAACAGCATTCCAGGGAGTGTTTTCCAACAGGATAACGCTCGCCCGCATACCCCTGTTGTAACCCAACATGCTCTACAGAGTGTCCACATGTTGCCGTGGCCTGCTAGATCACCAGATCTTTCACCAATCGAGCACGTATGGGACATCATTGGACGACAACTCCAGCGTCACCTCCAACCAGCATTAACCGTCCCTGTATTGACCGACCAAGTGCAACAGGCATGGAACTCCATCCCACAAACTGACATCCAGCACCAGTACGACACAATGCATGAACGTTTGCGTGCATGCATTCAACATTCTGGCGGTTACACCGGTACCAGCATTTTACATTTAAAATGGCTCTTCTCGCGCTTACATTAAGCTGTGATCTTGAAACCTTAATCGATTAAATATGTTACCTATACAAATGTATTGCCGCCATTTCATTCCTCTACAACTATTTTTTCGTGGTGTTGGGATTTTTTTTCCGTCAGTGTATATATTAAGGTAATGCAACGTTTGTCACAAATATTTTATTTTTTAAGTCGACCAGAGGTTTCGCTGAATGACCCGTAAATATTCAAATTGTACATGATATCATAAATGGCGTTAACAATCACAGGTTTTGGTTAGTTGCTTCCACGCACTTCATAGAAATAGTGTAGATGTCATGTCATTAACAAGTTGCGAAGAATTCCGATATACACTCATCGTCAAAGAAATAGTTGCACTCAGAGGGACGAGTCCGATTCCAATGCTATTCCGGAGGAAGGTAAAGGTTACCAGGAACAGTAAATGATTAAACATTGAGACTGATATGGGCAATATTTATTGAGCTACAACCCAATCAGTAGTGTCTCTCAGTATGGCGTCTGCCGCCATGTCTGCTCACACAATATGCCGGACCTCTCGGGATGGAGTTGTACAGGTTCCTAATGGTGTCCTGTGATAAGCCATCCCCCACAGCTTGAACCTTCTCACGCAGGTCTTGCAGATTGTGCGGTAGGTGTGGAATGTGGATAGCGCATCCAATAGTAACCCACACATTTTCAGTCGGTGAAAGATCTGGTGATGCGGCTGGCCTAAGCCGAGTGTCAGTGCCTTTAAGGCAAGCTCTCGAGACAGAGCAGTATGCGGACAAGCGTTGTCCTGTTGGAGAATTGCAGCGGAGTGAGCGTTCAGGAAAAGTAGGGCCACTGGTTGCAGGACCTCATTAGCATAAGGTTGGGCTGTCAAAGTGCCTGTAATGAAACACCAAAGGTGATCTGGCATCGTAGGCAATTGCACCCCTGATCATGACACCACGCCTTCTGGAGGTGTGACGCTCGACAACAAACTGTTCATCTTGGCGCTGACCACGGTGCCTCCACACAGATTCGTTGATTGTCTTCTCCAAGACAAAAGCGGATCTCGTCACTGAAGATCACACGCTGCCATTCTGAGTGGCTCCATGACAGTTTGGCACGACACCATTGCAGTCTTTGGTGACGATGCAATAGTGTTATGGGCAGTCGTCGTAACAGTCTACGTGCATGTAATCCTACGACGTGAAGCCGTCTCCCAATGGCGCTGGCACTAACAGGACGATGCTCTCCGTCGTTCTCCCAGACCCTTCCTGTCGCTGCTGCGTGCCTTGATCTATCTACTTCCGCCAACTGTGAGCTATAGGGACATCCGCACAGGTTCATCTTCACCTCCCTGGAGCGTTGGTTGAACCCGCATCGTCCTATCATATCATTCATTACACCACCCAAGAACAAATAATCCAAGTATCCGAAGTTGAGCAATCTGAAAAACTTCAGATTACCTTCAGTCGAAGTTATCAGATGCTGCCTCGTATCGTAATAAATCATCAGTATCTCAGGTTGTTTTTGTTATTACTGGTTTGCGTTTATTGGCGTAAGTGCCTCAATTGGCCCAAATATCTCAGGTATGGAAGTTATGGAAGCAACATTCTTCACAAACACATGGAACAACTACAGGATTATTGACATGGCAATCTGGCTGAAGCAAATTTTCATGATTTCTGATATGATGCTACATGTTAGTCAGTAAGCCTGGCAATTCAGGCCATTCTAATTGCAATGTTAGTAATTCATGATCATTTGTATGTCCATATTCTGCGTCCACTCGTCGTCCGCTGAAAAAATGTTGACAAACCAGTGTTTCCTACTTGATCATGGCTGCTATGTTCCGGTTATTACACGTCGCTGAAACTATAAACTCTTAGGGAAAGCCCGTTTTGTTACAGGGACAGTTAACACTATTTTGTGTTTTAAATGCTGTATCTTAAATGACGCCAGAGCATTTTCGCGAGCTTCCACGATCGTTGAGTTTTTTCTTACTGCGAAAACTAGAGATATTAATAGTTGCGGTGGTTACAAAGTCTGACAGGCATAAGGTAAATAAGGCAGCTGACAACTTGCTGATCGCGAGCTTTATCGCTTATGTTTTATGTCACGTTAATAACCAGTATAACATGAAGAGCTTTACCGCATCAAACAAAGCAAGCTACAAACGCTTTCTTGCCAGGTCATCAGCAGACGAAATGCCAGAATTCCGAAGCTGATATTTTCTTGTATATTCTGAGTTTCTACGACACGAGTAAAAACGACACAAGGCCGCACTTTTATCCCTAATAAACGTACGGTTGTTCTCCAAACTTTGAAATATATTATTTTATTTCAAAATTGCATAGTTTAAGAGTTAGGTGGTAAAGAGGCATCCGATATACATCCAAAAAACATGTTTTCTTTAGCGGAAACAATTAGCATATAGGCATTCTCCAGTTTGGTATTTATCTAATAATAATATAATATAATATAATATAGTATAATATAATATAATAAATATAATATAATATAATATAATATATAATTTGCCAGATATAGAGCCCTCCTCCTCCTCCGTGCCACTTTTTATGTCGTCATAGCAACAACCGAGAAACAAATGTGTGTGACGTCACGCTTGGCTTTTCGTGTAGGTGACGTCATCACCTACACGCTCACAGTCCACACATATATCACTTTTTTCTGTTGTCTTAGCAACAAAGAACACAACTGCTGGTGTGACGTCATCTAATCCAAATCATAATCGAAATCATTCTCACATGACGTCAGAGACGCGTTATGTCAGACGGTCAACTCTTTAGAGATACGAAAACTTTACATCAGGAATTTTGGTTCACTACCTGAACCGGTATTTCGCCATCTGTATGCGGCAGCGTCAAGAGTACGACGATCTGACGACGTCAAGATAAAAATAGTTCAAGGAAAAGAACAGGGGAAATTGATACAGGGTTCACGGTCAGTGTATACGAAAAATGTTTTGTACAAGGAAGTGTTGACGAAATAGGGACTAAAGGTTTTACAAAACACATAACAAACGGACAGCCCGTCGTATCAAATTCCATAACCGACTGCTCGGGAAATTTTCAGAAAGCTGTGAGCCGACGTCGCCATCTATTGACGTGGAACTCAAAAACTCAATATCATACATTTTAACTCAAAATCGTTTGTATCATAAATTTTATTTTTCCCCGTCATTATTGACGGGCTTTCATCAAGTGTAATATAATGCAATATAATAGCTTTTTGTTTATTGTAAAACAATGCTCAAATTTCAGCTCATTTATTTCCACAAGTATGTAATAAACATTTGCACGCTTATCCTGGACTATTTGTTTTTATGAAAATAAAAGAAATGAATGGCGAATAACAGAGAATGCCTTTACGTTTCCCATATATGATTGTTGAGATGCTCGAAGAATAATACTGAGAAATAATTCACAACGAATTTCTTCATCTTTTACGTATTGTACTATTTAAGGTGTACTGCCCACGCTTGTAATTTAAGTAAGACCATTCTGGAGCATATCACAGTCATGTTGTATTTACCTGTCTTCGTATTATTTCTTCTTTAAATAATTTTTTTGACGTAGCATTCGTATTTTCTTATTGATTCACTTTTCGATCTGCATTCTGTTCATGCTTCTTATAATGATTTCTATATCCCTGCTATTTTGGCTGGAGCAATTAAACAACTGCACCGTTATGCATTACAAGCTTCGCATTTGATTTCCAATATCGTGACCATTTCTCGTTAATATGCAAAAAACAAGGTTAAACTTTTCTACCCGTTACCAGGTAGAACAATGGTTTGATAAGAAACCTGGTCCTAGTTCTGAATATTTCTTCTAACTTGTCAGCACGTAGTCCTATTTGTCCTAACCATGAATATTTTCTAACTTGTCATCACGCAGCCACATTTGTTTACTCTAAAACGGCAGTGAAATATAAATATCGTCTCCTAGGAGGTATATACACATGTGTATTCTTGTTCTGTATGTCGTTTGACTTTACATAAATTCTAAGTTCTCCCAGTTGCTTGCATTTCTTGATACTGCAACTAACCCTAGTCCTTGCACTTCTTGGTATTGCAAGTACTCTTAGCCTTTGCACTTCTTGGCATTGCAAATACTCCTAGTCCTTGAACTTCTTGGTATTGCAAGAACTCCTAGTCTTTGCACTTCATGGCATTGCAAGTACTATTAATTCTAGCACTTCTTTAATGTCTTCCGTCAGTGGCAAAGTTCTACGTATCTTTAACAGGTACTATAATGGAAACTTTTACAGAGACACCCTCACTTCACATGAGCAGTCATGCCACTTTTACGCAAACAATTTTTCTCTTACGAGCGATTTTCTATGAACGATAAAGGAAATAATGCAATGACAATGAACTGAAAAATAAGTCAGCGTTCAAAGACGAAAACTTGTGTTCATTTGTGCGAACCCCCGCGGGAAGTAACACATTAATACTACGGACTCCGTGTCGCTGTGTATAGTGGGGCCTGCGAGACAGGTTCAGCTTTTCCACTTCCATACACCCACACCTCCCTGTTTGCACTTGGAATTGTTAATGGGCGAAATCGACTGTGACATCACATTGAATAGCAAACAAGATGTACCAAGAAAAGTATAGAATGCTAAATTATTAAAAATTCTAAGACAAAGTCTAGGAATATTAAGGTTTTAACTCATGGTCTTGTGAGAACAGTGGAAAATACAGTTACTTTTTTATAAAAACTCTGAAGGTAATTCATTAGCTTGAAGAATGCACTACTTATTAATTATTAAGGGTATGCAAAAGTTTCCGCCGTTTCAAGGAGAAAGGAGACAGGAACAATCAGGAAACCAGCGCACATTTATTCAACAAAATATTGGCCGTTAACATCAATGACCAATTGCCATTTTTCAGGCAACAAATGCGTGCCTCTGTGATAGAAGGACCAGGAGTTTGAGCTGAAGAACGCAGTAACGCAATTTTTCACGTCTGGAACTGGGGTGAACGCTGCTGGGCTAGGGCATGTTGCATAGAGCAAAACGGATGAAACCCCGAGGGTGCAATGTCCGGGAAGTAAGCCGGGTGCTGTAAAAAAACCCAGTCTAACTGTTCAAAAGTTGATTTCGTGGTGGCACCGACATGTGGTCTGGCATTTTCGTGTAAGAGGATGATTTGGCGGCGTCCTTTACCTGTCCATGAGTGTTTTTGCTCGATTGCGGAGTTCAGTTTCATCAACTGATCGCTATATCGTTGTGCAGCGATGGTCTCGCCCGGTTTCAACAGTTCAAAGTACATCACTCCCTGCATATCCCCCCGCACACACAACAGCACCTTTTTCTTGTGGATATCCTGTTTTGCAGTGGATGTTGATGGCTAGCCTGGGTCGACCCATGATCGCTTGCGTACGTGGTTGTCGCAATAGACCCATTTTTCATCCCCTGAGACAACCTTCCACAAGAAATTCTTCCCTTGAAAAGTTTTCAGCAACGACATGCAGATGCCCAATGCTTCACCAATGTTACGCTCTGTTAAAGTATGCGGAACTCACTTACCAATCTTCTGGACAATCCCCAAAGCCTGCAGACGCCGTACCACCGTCGATTGGGCCACTTTCAAAAGTTTCTCCAGTTGCGTGGTTGATTGTGGGACATCCTCTTGAAACAGCGATTCCAGCTCCTCGTCTGCAAATTCCTGCGGTCTACCTGCACGTGGCTTATCTTCCAAGCCTAGATCACCTTACTTAAACTATTCTCGACACGTCCACTCACCCATAACCGTCTCGCCATGCACCTGACATATTGAATCGTATGCTTCACTCGCGCTTTTCCCTAAATTAAACATGAATAACAAACAGTGCCGCAAATGAACTTTATCGACCGCCATGCTTGGCTTCATGCACAAATTGACAGCACGGGTCACGGTCTGGGTAGACCCCTATAGCACCCCACTAGCGGGGGCGACGGAAACTTTGGCATACCCCTAATACGTTAAAACGCGAAACTACAAAATCGTATTGCTGAAGTTTCATGTTTTAACGGACTTCATAATGATTCTCTGACATAAATTCTTTGAGGGCCAACTCAGATGCCTTAGCCTTGGCAGCCCACTGAGAAGTCTTAGCCTAGGGGTTTACTAAGGCCTCTATGCCGCCCAAACTCTAACAACAGTATGTGTATTTGAATCCCTACCGATTCAAACCGTAACCGTTAATTAGAGGAAACATTATCTAGATATGCATAGGAATTCTCTCTGTTTCCCGAAAAGCTGTTTCATAGGAATTAATGTCTGCCACACTGACTATAGTTAAGTATCAGTGGCATATCATTATATTTCACGGATTTTAATTTTCGGAATTTAGGAAGGTACATGAAAAGTGCTTTTCTCTTCTTATTTAAATCTACTTATTGCACCATTAGTTTTTAGGATACACGGACCCATTTTAACTGTCAAAACATCTCGAAAGAACGTGTTAAGCTAGTGATATGATTAGAAGCAAAACAGGCTACCAAAAAAAAAAATCAAAATCATAAACGGATCTCGGAAACTCATTCGAAACCCCGATTGGCGGTATTCTATCTCAGGATTTCAGTAGGCTTGCGTGAGCGCATTATACCAACTAAACAGCACAGTTTCGCCACCTTTCCGAAAAACTGGCAAAATCTCACATCAAAACTTTAATTTTCATTTCTAAATTCTGTGAAATGTTTGCAACACTGAAATATTTTAGATAAATGCATTTTGGCAAAGAAATTTCATTAACAACACAAAATAAAATTCGTGATATAAAAGATGACATGAAATACACAATATTGACAAACGTCACTTGACACCTAGAAGAGAAACACAACATAGCATTTATTGATATATATTAGTACGGTATTCGTCTACTTTTGGACTTAACTGACTCTTCGGGACATGCTTTCGACAAGGTTTTGGAACACAGCTACAGGTATGCGATTCCATCCAGTACATAATGCTGCGTCTAACTGTTGCATAGTTGTAAGCCTTGGCTCCAAGCTTCTTATGCGGCGCTCTAATTCATCCCATAGGTGCTCTATGGGATTAAGATCAGGACTCTGTGCTGGGCGGTCCACACACGATACGTAATTATCGTCAAACCACGCCATAGCAGTTCTCGCTTTATGGCTCGGTGCATTATCCTGCTGGTACCAACAAGGCTCGGTGCATTATCCTTCTGGTACCAACAAGGCTCGGTTCCATAGTATTGCCACAGATTTGGGAGGGCATAATTGTCCAGAATATCGAGGTAGACGTGCTGGTTAACATGTTTGTCCACGATAACTAATGGGCCGGGACCATACCACGAAAAACACCCCTGCACGAGTACACTGCCAGCTTCAAACTTGACCGCAGGAACAGTACACTGTGGTAAATAGCGTCCCCCCAGCTGCCGCCATACTCGCACACAGCCATCAGACTGATGGATCGTGTATCTGGATTCAGCAGTTCATAGGACCCGTTTCCATTGATCTACGGTCCACGATAAATGTTCCTTATACCATGCTAAACGACGACAAGCATTCCGAGTGGAGATGAAAAGCTTTTAAGCAGCCGCATGACCACGGTAACCCATTGAATGGAGTTCTCTGCGAATGGTATTTCTGCATACCGAAGTTCCAGCATTTTTACTCAGCTGTACACTGAGGTCTTGTGCAGTACTCCGTCGATTAGCTGTAACTACTATCCTAAGGCTTCGACGTCCACTTTCACTGGTTTTCTTTAGTCTGCCGGTACGTTTTGCTGCTTCAGGCACGCTATGTATCTTCCATTTATTCAGTACATCCAAAACAGTTGACTTGGGTATGTTTAAACGCCTCTCGGTTTCTCTTATGGACAACCCACTAATATAACACCCAACAATCTTTCCTTTCTAAAAGTCAATTCTTTCCCGCGCGACATTCCGTCCATTTGCTTTTGAAGAGCTGTTCTGTGCCTTTTTGGCAATATAGTGTATCTCAAAGTGGTTTAATCCAGGATAATTATTTCGTGAAAGGCTAGTCTGCATGCTGTGATCGGTTTGAAATGATGCATCTTGAAAGGTCTAATTCCGGTAGAAAGAC
The DNA here is from genome assembly GCA_039090855.1 of Macrothele yani. Lineage (NCBI taxonomy): Eukaryota > Metazoa > Arthropoda > Arachnida > Araneae > Macrothelidae > Macrothele > Macrothele yani. Next base: position 5,898,751 of record CM077030.1, on the reverse strand, counting down.
ACAGCTTCATAATTGAACAACCAGTGATATTTCGATTCTGTTTGAGAAAGAGTAATGCAACTAATGATCTTAATTGTAACTAATAGTCTTACTCTTACGCCAAACGCAGTAACGTCAAAGTTCCTTCCTAATTCCTCTAATACACCTGGAAACTTTCTGCATGCTGATGTCATTTGCATCAAAAGATAAATTTAAATTGATAAACAGTACATCCTAGGGACGTCCAAAGGGAAACCTTTCGGGAGTGATCCTCTGCAGCATACTGCAGCCAATTAGGAACGATTCTTTACAATAATCCTTCCTTCTCAACTCTCACGTGCTTTTGAATATGTCTAATGATTGCCCTTAGTATTTAGAAGTTGCAGAGCGTATCGTTGTTCGATTACAACCCCGTGAGCCAGATTAAGAATGTTTGCGATGTGGAATATCAGTCGTTTGCGTGAAATGTTTATTTGTCCTTCGAGTCTTTCGTTGGAAAATCGGGGTCAAGAATACGGAAGACAAGTATATGAAATATGTTTTCAAATAACTTTCTGGATATTTTTATTGTAATCATTTGTGAAAGGTTGAAAATCACGTATAAATCTACCATAGCTTAATTTACTATACAAAGAACGATGAAAGTATTTTTATCCGAATTTCACGATAGCGATAGCTTATGAGAAACATTATATGAGGTCATTTCTTCCACGTAGAAATTTTTTCAAGGAAAGAAGTTTTGTAGCCTCTTTTTGCATGATTTCAATTCCTCTTGAAATGTGTGCTGTTTCTTCGGAAACCTCTTCAGCAAAATTTTATGCATCTATTCATTTCTTCTTCGATGTATGCTTTGCTCGACATGCATTTTCTAAGGTTAATGTAAGTATATGATGCCTACATTTATCTTGGACAATAGATATGAAGGAATGTCTTTCCTAATAGATAGATCTGATACCTACATTTAGCTTGGAGAATAGATATCAGGAAAGGACCCACCAATACGAATATTATCAGTCCGACGAAAAGTCCAGTTTTGCTTTTATAAGCAGAGAATCGTGCACTTAATTCAGTTGTGAATTTGCGCCACATAGCTGTGATGTTGTATCTGAAGAAAAGAAAGCAAAACATTTTTCTACGTGATTTTATCACCCGTCGGCAGGAGACAGAATTTTCCATTCGATCTTCAGAAACGCAAATTTTAGCGAAAACGGAAATTTATAAGACCACATAATGAATAATACTTCATCTGCGTTATCAGCATGTGTTTGGTCAATATTGATCATTCTTAAAACTAGCAGACATTTAAAATATTTTTTATAATCCAAAATATAGAAGATATTATGCTACGTCACAGATATACACAAAAGAAAATTGGGCTCAGAGGTAAGTGCAACCTTCTGAGCACATTTACGGTTATGCGATGTGAAATTAATTTTTACAGTAGAGCATTTTGAAGTGTAAGGGCCATTTCAAACTCAAATATAACGTTACTCGGTCCTGTGGAAAATCGTGCATCATGTTTTTCTGATTAAAAGTTTAACGACCATCGTGAGCAACTCAATGGGCTATAAGCAGTCGCCCGTCCATAATTTAAGGCCACTGGTTCCAGGGAAGGGATAGAACCATTGCCGTACGACAAACATAACATCCATGCCTAATCGGGATTTAAACTCGGACCATTCTCGGACGAATGGTCATAAGCTAGTACTCAGACCACTGTGCCACCGGGGCGACAAACCATGTATCATAGACATCCAAAAGTGTCTAAATCACCATTCTTATGGTTGGTACAATCCAATACATAGGAAAAGATACCAAGATATGTGACTATACGCAGTGAGGCGGTTAGGAGGAAAGTTTTACAATATAAGAGCAGTTCTTATTTCCTATTTTACATTTTCTGTTTAAAATATGTGATAAAATAGACTGTAGAGTCACTACTATCAGAGTGAGTAGTATATTTCACCGATAATATATATATTTTGAAGCGGATATCAGCAAGAACATGGATTGCAGATTATGACTCTTCAAGCGATGTAACCACTTGAACGATTGATGATAGTGTTAAGGAGACACTGGTTTCAAGAGTGGTTGTAGTGCAAATCTATGTTGGCAACCATCAAAATAAAAAAAAATAAACCAAATTACTTGAACGACAGCCAGTAGTAGCAACAGAAACTGTTTGGATGACGTCCAATTAAGTAAAAATTAAATGATCTGGAAATGCGCCAGGAACGGCAAAACCATTCGAACAACTCTCACTGGTGGAGAAGCGGTATCATTTGATCTTTGATGGGAAAAGGTATCTCTGCGAACAGTGCAAACAAGACTAAACAGATACAGCTTTTAAGGACCTGCCACTATTATAATAAGAAAAATCAGTAGATAGGAGTTAGAACAAATTTTCGTTCAGAAGCAGCCTGGTTCTTTATTTTTTAATACTTTATAACGAAGTAAATATCTCCGTCATTTCTGTCCACGCCAGGATTCGAACCCGGATCCCCTCATTCCGGAATAAGTCACTCTACCAATTGAGCTACGCGGACGTTTTATTCTGATTCCTATCTGCCTTTATGTCGTGTGCGTCCTTTTGGCAGGTACGTCACATCTCCTGGTACGTTTCATCATCTCCCCCTTATTTATTTTTTTCTGAAGTGCTGGAGAAGGGATTCTCTTATTTTTCCTATCTCGCGGTGTGGAAATAACATCACACCATTGCCAGATTTTTGAACGGTCGGGTCATCCGGATAGTTCGAGCGCCATTATAACGAAGTAAATTTCTCCGTCATTTCTGTCCACGCCAGGATTCGAACCCGGATCCCCTCATTCCGGAATAAGTCACTCTACCAATTGAGCTACGCGGACGTTTTATTCTGATTCCTATCTGCCTTTATGTCGTGTGCGTCCTTCTGGCAGGTACGTCACATCTCCTGGTACGTTACAACTTACTAAAACAGTTGTTGAAATATTATTGAACAGAGGATCATGTTATTATCCACGACCTTCAACAGCATAACACAGTGAATGGATAACTGACATCTTGTCAGTTGACATTTTAACTGTTCTATGTTGCATTGGCATCCGTGAGATGATTTAACGGCCCCAGAGGTTTAACGAATATGACTCTGTTCCAGTGAAGCTGTTCCTAACCTTTATTATACCACTAAGCTCGCACTGAAAACCGCTACTTTTGAAGACATGTCTTCTGCAAATTTATGTCATGAATGTAGCTTTTTAACCATTGAAGCTGGATAAGTTACCATTTCACCGATGTTCTGTTTTCAGAAGTTTCATTATTCTGCCCAAAATCATAATCCTAATACATGCTGTCTCTTAAAAATTGCTTGACCACTATGGTCTACTGATTTTGTCGCCCAAAAACACTGAACAATGATGACCGCCACTTCGTGCTTATGGGATGTATTATTTTCGAAACATATCACTCTTTAATGATTTTCAAGGAAAACATTTAATGTAATGTTAGCTTCCTTTTATGCTGAGGTTTGCTGTGGTGTTATTATAAGCGTTATGCATCAATGAGTTCAACTGAATTAGAAAAAAATACCCGAAGGATAAATTGGTTTATGTGCGAAATCTTTTTCCGTTCAGCATTGGTAAAAATTGTATTTGAATTCAAGACAAGATTCGTCTTCGGATCATTAGTAGATATTCGCGTGTCTCCGTTAGGCCAAGCTACAGAAAATAAGTCAAATAGAGAGCAATAAAATATTAAAATATTTGTTGGATGGGCATAACTCTGGCGAATGCAGAATATTACGAAATTGGAAAGAGTTCATTAGGGCTGCATTATGTCAACATATATGTTCAATTTATATTTTGAAAATGTCATTCGTTATACTTCAGAATTGTGGCAAAATGTTCTGAACTTACTTTGAGAGAAAAAAATGGAATAGCCTTAGATTTTCTGATAATATACACCGATCAGCCATTACATTATGACCACCCTCAGCATAGAGAAAGAGAGCGTCTGGAGACAGAACGGTGGCGCAGGTGAAGTTCATAGAGAAATATTTATACAACCCGAAGACCGGCTTTCATTTAGTAGCGTGTCCGGTGTCAGAATGGGAAAAGCTTCCGATTTATTGGAGTTTGATAAAGGACAAATTGGGATAGTACGGCGCCTCGGAACTACGATCTCGGAAACGTCGCGGATTTTGGGTTGTTCACGTGCCACTGTAGTGAGAACGTATCAAAAGTGGTGCGCAGATGGCCAAACGACAAACCGTCGTCCGGCCGTGTACTGTCCGCAGCTCATTGATGCCAGAGGGGAGCAAAGACTGTCGCACATTGTTCACAGCGACCGTAGGTCAACAGTGCTACAAATCCCTCGCAGCTACAACAGTGGTGATCAGGGCAATATGTCACAGCACACAGTTCTTCGTAACTTTCGGCGCACGGGCCTGCGTAGCCGAAGATCTATCCGGGTCTCCATGCTCACTACACGTCATCGCCAACAACGCATGAAATAGGCCCAAGATAGTCGACATTTGACCACGGATGATTGCAAAAAAAGTGACCTGTTCTGACGAATCAAGATTTCAGGTGCATCACGTAGACGGCCGATCGCTAATACGCCGATTACCAATAGAGGCTATGGCCCCAGGAAGCATTGTTGAGCGGAAACAGGCCGGCGGCGGTGTTATGCTCTGGGCAATGTTTTTTTTTTTTTTTTTTTTTTTTGCGGCACTTTAGGCCCCTTTATCCCAACAATATAATCCTTGACAGCTATCAGGTGTCTGAACATCGTTGCGGACCAAGTTCACCCATTCATGGCAACTGTGTTCCCTGCTGGTAATAGCCATTACCAACGGCATGATGCGCCCTGTCACACTGCCAGAATCGTCAAGAAATGGTTCGAGGAACACGCTGGTGGCTTTCTGTTGATGCCATGGCTACCAAATTCACCTGACATGAACTCAATCGAACATTTGTGGTTTGGATTTTTTTGGATTGGAGGTTTAACGACCACCGTGAGCAACTCAATGGGCTAGAAGCAGTCGCCCGTTCCTAATTTAGGGTCACTGGTTCCAGGGAAGGGAGAAAGCCAGTGCCGTAAGACAAATACAACATCCATGCCTGTCCGGGATTCGAACCCCTTACGGAAGAATGATCAGAGGCCAGCGCCTTAGACCACTGCGCCACCGGGGCGGCCATTTGTGGTTTGTCTTGGAAATGCGGGTTTGCGCTAAATCGCCACCACCCCGAAATGTAGGAGAACTAGGGGGCCTGTTTTTTATATTATAGTACCAGATAACCCAAGATACCTATCACCAACTCATCGAATCGAAGCCTCGCCGAGTGGCAGCTGTTTTACGGGCTAAAGGGGGTCCTACAGCTTATTAGGTAGGTGGTATTAATATAATGGCTCATCGCTGTAGTTTTAATATATTTTTCCAAAAGGCACATGGCTAAAATTTTGAGTGAGATTCGTACAAGTGAAGAGAAAGGACACCCTTCGGAGTAGATAGAGAAAACGTTTTCAAAAATCTTAAAGTGAAAAGAAAGGGAGTTGATGAGTTGTAGACTCTCATTTTTTAGATTCGGTGATTCATAAAGGTGGTACTTGTTCAACTGAATTGAGGAAATAACATGTGACTCTCAAATTGTACTTATTTAATCAGCTAAGATGTTATGAAAATGAAGTAAGTCATAGATTCTGTTACGTATGCTGTACGTCACATCTGAGATCTCGCAAGTTTTTTTTCTCTGACTGGCCAAGAGCCAAGTCATGATAATTGATACAAATACAGGCACCACTTAGCTTGAGAGAACTGTACTACACTATCGACCAACAAGTAATTGGACACCTTTGATAGCAAAGGAAAACGAAGTTTATTCGCCTTCAATAGTTAGTGGAGCCTCCACGAGCGACGATTACAGCTGCGACCCTCCGGGGCAAAATCTGAAATAGGCGTTGTACGACGGCTAGCGGTATTTTCTTCCACTCGGCTTGGAGAAGACAGGTCAGTTATTTCATCGATTTCGGACGGTGGGGGCACCTCTTAAGTCGACGCTCCAACTCGTCCCAGAGGTGCTTGATAATGTTAAGGTCCGGGCTCTGCGCAGGCCAGTACATTCGATTAACCCTATTGTCACCATACCAAGCCATGGTGGACCTCGTAACATGACATGTGGCATTGTCATCCTGAAAGTAACATCGGTCCACCCCGTAAAACTGCCACAACGTAGGAAACGCATGGTCATCCAAAATGGTGCAGTAGGTCTCGGCGTTGAGTCTACCAGGAATTGCGACCAAGGGTCCCGTGCCATAACAGGAGAAACACCAACATAGCGTAATTCCACCGCCGCCGAAATTCACAGTTTGCACAATACATTCCGACAGGAGGCGTTCTCTAGGCAGACGCCAAACCCAGACCCTGCCATCCGAACGGTAGAAGGTAAACCTTGATTCGTCACTCCAGAGAACCTGTTTCCACTGTTCAACGGTCCACTGCCGACGTTCTTTTCACCACGTTAGCCGAGCAGCGCTATTGGACTTGGTGATCAAAGGCTTGTGAGTGGCAGCACGTACGTGATAACCGAGCAGATGGGCTTCATCGAAAGAACACTCCCGGATGCCTGTTAAAATTCCTCGTGGATGTGGCCCATCGATTTGGTGCGGTGGGCTTCATCGAAAGAACACTCCCGGATGCCTGTTAAAATTCCTCGTGGATGTGGCCCATCGATTTGGTGCGGTTCTTCCGAATTTCTCTGGCCAGCACCCGTCGGTCTCTAACTCCCAGTATTGTGGGTCTGCCGAGTCGGGGTACATTCCGACAGTCAACTCTCATCTTCCACTTGCCAATCACGTACGCCACTGTCGATTTTGGGTACTTCAACTCGCTGGATATGTCACGTATGGATCGGCTGTTTCTGTGATACCCGACGATTAAACCTTTCTCGAAATCAGAGGGCTCCGAACTGCGTGGCATATTGCATGCGACTGGTTGCGTTGTTGTTTCCCACACGATATTTAACGACGGCGGCCGTGACGTGTATCAGGACCGCAGATATCGTCGATTGCAGGGGTGTTCAATTACTTGTTGGTAGATAGTGTAATTAGGAACTTCTCTCACTCTACTACTTAAACCGTATATTAATTTCTGCTGTGTATTAAATCCTCTACTTCACAACGGTTGAAGTTCTTCAAGGTATAAATTATAGACTCCGAAGATGTGTTATAAAACAAGTTACTGGCTGTTTCGTTCAAGTACTTTCGAACAATAACTCATCATACTTTATTTGCTTTACAACAGGATGCTCCTAAATGCTAAAGACAGCATCGTACATAATCTGTGTTTTACAGTTTCCAAGAGGAAATGTTTTCTGTTAAATGTATGAAATTGTGAAAATCACTTAAGAGGAGAAAATAGGTCTTTCAGAAGCTTTCGAATGATCTTGTTACCTTTATTGCAGGCCGTGTGAAAATCAATTTTGGATTATACTCACTTAGTTTGATTTTTTTATAACAGAGACATGTGCTATGAGGTGATCCAAGAGACAGAATTAAACTGATTGCCGGGGTCACAGTGGTCTATGATTCTGGGTCGCAGTGGTCTATGATTCTGAGTAGCAGTGGTCTATGATTCTGTGTCGCAGTGGTCTATGATTCTGGATCGCAGTGGTCTATGATGTGACTTATGATCATTCATCCGTGATTTGTACGGGTTCGAATCCTGGTGAGGCACGGATGTTGTGTTTGTCTTTCTGCGCTGACTTCCTCCCTTCCCTGGAACCAGTGGCCCTAAATAGGGTTGGCGACTGTTCGTAGGCCATTATGATGTTGCTCACGGTGGTCATTTTTAGACCTACAAATAAAAAAAAATAACTAAATTATTTCATCCACAAATGAAATTCATATTTCACAAAGTGTTCCACTCATGTGTTATACAAAGAATCATGCATTATAGAAAAGGGATACATCTTTTGGGGGCAAAATCATAAACGTAACGCGTCTGCATAACAGGCTCGGAGTTTCGAAGATGACAATCCTTTTATTGGTGTAAATATGACAAGGATAGTAAGTCAGATAATATCCGAAAACTTAAAAATTTCGTCGTCCTGGAGCGGGAATCGAACCCGAGTCTCCATTAATCGGAAACTTGAGACTTGGTTGTTCTGGGTGGTGTATCAGGTAGCATACCCGGGCGCTATCTGGGAGACGCGGATTCAATTCCCGCTCCAGGACGACGAAATTTTCAATTTTTCGGATATTATCTGACTTACCATCCTCGTCATATTTACATCAAAAAAGCGGATTATCATCTTCAAAATTTGTATTTTATGGGGTAATCCCGTATTTCATTCATGACTCGGAGTTGTTTTTCTTATTTTTCATCAAACACGTACTTCCAAAATTTGTATTTTATGGTGCAATCCCGTATTTCATTCAAGACTAGGAGTTGTTTTTCTTATTTTTCATCAAACACGTACTTCCAAAAGGACGATAACCACCAAAGTCTAAATAAATGTTTTCCGTGGCTTTTCCTGTTCGTGAAAAATTTGGAGGCACAGTTTCATGGATGAAGAAACTGTTAAATTATGATGATCAAACTTTTGCAATTTCAAGAAATGAATTTGGGAGATGATTCCTGAGGAAGACTGACACTGGGACATACAACGGCCGTTCCATAAAAAACTGAGAGTAAAATTGCACAAAATGAAGGAATATAGGTACAGCAAAATATATGTTATTTTTTCTCAAACTAACTTCCCTCGGGTGATATGCAACGGTCCCATTGTCCACTTTTCAAAGCATGTGGTGAAAGCATTTTGTGGAAGCTGCTTTTAGTAACCCCTGTACAGCTTGATTAACGTCAGCTTCTGTGATGAATTTTGCAGAACAAAACATTTTCTTCATTGCTGGAAACAATCAGAAATCGCACGGGGATGTTAGGACTGTAGGCAGGCTGTGGCATGATTTCAGTACTGCATTTCGTACGAAACTATTGAATACAAACTGCCACATGTGGGCGGGAGTTATCATGGTGTGCGGTCTTCTTGCCCGCCAGTTCCGGTCGCTTGATCGACATGTGTTGTCGCAGACGCTTCAAGACTGAAATGTAATACATTGACAGCAGTTGTGGAGGAACGGCATGCTCGTAGATTACATCAGTATGGTCAAAGAAAATGATCATCATTTTCTTCCCAGCTGATTTTGGTTTGGCGGCCTTTTTGCGGAGGAGGCGAGCCTGTGTGTTTCCAACATGGATCCACTATTTCGAACCCCGCGCGCTTCGTGAGGGGTTCGAAATAATGGATCCATGTTTCACCAGCAGTTATTACTGTGTTTAGAAAGTCTGGATCTTTCGCAATCACTTATTTCCTCTGATGACACACCTGAACTCTGGCTAACAATTTTCTTTTGTCAGTTGATGACGTACCCATCTGGAACACACACGATGCAGCAGTAATTTTTCGCGTGGAATGCGGAATGCCGACGTTTTTGAAATATTAGTTGACGTCGCTATTTCTTCACACGCCATTCCTCGATCTTTTTGAAGTATTTCTCAAACAGTGCTCCATAACAACACTTTCAGGTCGACCAGGCCTAGGAGATGGTTCTGCCGACAAACGCATTTTATTGAAATCATAGTACCATCTAAAAATCGTTGACTCACCCAAACATTTATCTTTGTAAATTTTTTTCATGAAATCAACTGTTTCTGGAGCCGTTTTACCCAAACTATAGCAAAAATTTATCGTACAACGCATTTCACTTCTGAGCTGTGAATCACTCACCTCCATGGCTGTATGGCGAAATGCAGACGTACCTTAAACAACTGCACAATGCCAAAACCAGAATCGTGAGCTACGAGTAATAACTGGATATTTCCTTAAGTCAGTTACTCGTCTGCGTGGTTATTTTCCACTTTCGCACTGTTGCCAACTCGAAAAAAATTACTCACAGTTTTTATCGAACGGCCTTTGTAGTATATACAACGCGCATTTATGCAAATCGGAGAAAATTGTAGGTGAACGACTTCGCGAGTGAAGGTCATGAAACGATATAAATAACAACTGATATTGAGCTGTGTTATTCCGGGTTATTCTTGTTGTACACATGGAAAACGTAGCGGACTTGAGGGAGTTTGACAAAGGTCAAATTGCAATTGTCATCAGACTGGATCAGAGCATTTCCGAGACGGCAAGGCTTGTTGAGTGCTCATGGTTAGCAGTGGTTAGTACCTTCAAAGAAAAAGTCCGATGGCAGAAAAACTACGAACGGCCTGCACAGTGTTGACCAACCACGGCTCATCGATGCTCGAGATGAGCAGAGGGTGTCCCGTATGGTGCGAACAAACGGAGGAGATACTGTGGAGCAACGTCTCAGTAATTTGAAAGCTGGTGACGGGAGTAATGTGTCACAGCATACAGTTTATCGGACTCTGCTCAAAACGGAGCTGCGCAGCAACAGGTAAGTCCGAGTAGACATGCTAAATTCGGTTCTCCGCAGAAAGTGCCTCCGATGGGCACCGGAGTGGGAAACGGGTCAAACATTTTAGGCCCGGAAGTCATGTAATTTGACCCGACGCCGTGGACGAATCTGTTGAACTATTTTATATATATATATATATATATACTTAAGAGCAAAACTGAAGACTAAGGAAAACATTTTAGAATTTAAAACGAAGGGTGCAAAATAACCTGAAAATCAAAACGCGCAACGCAGCAGTTTTGAAAATTCAGAATTCACATTCTATAAAAAAGATACCTAAGCAAAAAAATACATATATAATTTTGACTCACACCTAGTACAACATAGAAAAGGTTATGTATCTACCTGTGTGAGTAAAAGGAGAAAAGATAAAAAAATAAAATAAAACAACTGAATGTAGAAGGTGTCGAGAATACTGAGCCTTGGCTTTATCAAGGACCAGCAAAAACTCTGCATTTTCTCACTTCCACAAAGACCTAGTTGGAAATGGGTTTCTGCAAGGCCATAGATGCAAGTAACATTCCCACCTAAAATAGTTTAAAAAATATATATATAAGTCATGTCCTCCGTAGAGTAGCATGACCTAGCACTAGTTAACAATTTCGCTTGCATCCATTAACCTTCATGGCCCGACCCATGCTCTTCATCTGTTACTATTAAACAGAGAGAAGAAGATTAAAGAGAACTCAAGCTGTGAGAGTGACATAATAATTAGAAATGATTTTCAGCTATAACGAAATTCCAAGTTCGTTTGAGAGAGAATTTAAACCTGAAAAACAATGCAAAAGAAATCCAAATTTTACATTGCAATTAAAAAAGGAAATGTTAATTTATAACGAATAGATTTTTGAAAGAAAACTTGAGTCTAAAACCCCCTACTCTACAACTTATGACAGCACGAAAACGAGAATAAGTTAAAGATAATAATTAACTAAAGAAAACTTTGTGAAAGTTATATACCTTAAACAGTTAGTTGCAATATGTACAAAGTATTTCAGCAGTGCTTTAAGTGCATAATTAATTAGTTATTAAGAACTTAACTACTTTGAAAAAACAGCGCATAGACAGCGCATAGAAAAGGAACAAGCTTAGCCATCTTCTGTTCCTAGGTACCCCAAAAGACGCTCAAAGTTACAAAGAAAAGTAAGAGTTAAAACCCGCAAAAATGTTAACAGACAAACCAATGCTTAAAAGCTGAAAAGCTAAAAAACGACAGAGAAAAGGTACATGAAGTACAAACATTGAACTTATAAAACCTAGAACCCAAAAACAAGGAAGAGAGCTTACCTCTTGTGTGACAAATACTTTTCTCCTCACAAGAGAAGAACATGGCTGACCTCTTCCGCCACTCCCTAGACGCTGGGGGGCAGTGAGGGTGGGGCTGATGGCCTCCTCATACAGCAAGAAACCAACGCGCGGAGATTTTAACCAGAGAAAAAATATATAAACTTAAGACTGTGGATCTGAATGATTAGAAAGAGCAGAATTAACTCTCCAGAATACATGAGAAATATTATAAAATACACGAGCAGTTTATTTAATAATCTTTGCATGTATTAAATCACCTTAGTGAGCTTCTATAGATTAATCAGAATCTTATTAATTTTAATGTTGGTTTTACTATTTTTAGTATAGCTATCCTAGTGATGAATAACTAGTTTTCTTTTTTATATGTTTTTATTTTCTTTTATAAACAGATTTTTAAGCTTTTTTGTGATTTTGTTTATATTATTTAATTTTTTGTTTTAATAGGACCGTCATATCCATAGCACTAAGGTTCCTTTAGGTAGTTAATAGGCATCCTCTAGCCAACTTCCTTACGGCTTTGATTGGTCAGAATCATATTATTAACTGTGTAGAAAATTAAAGCAGATCTGCCAACCTTACTCTATTATTCAGAATAATTTTTCTTAAAGTTCTTTTGACGAAAGAAGAAGGAATTTCGTTCTCTAGAAAACTTTCTAATAGTATATTAATGTGGTAATTGAAGTCCAAATTGTTGCTGCAAATTCTTGAAATTCTTAGGACCTGAGAAATTAGTACATTCTCAATTACTTTGGTTGAAATGTTATTATTCCAGTGTAGATATTTAATTACTTTGAAAGGAAAATTAACTCTTTTATCAAAGAGGCTAATAGATGGGTTACCTCTGTTGAGCTTAATGCTTAAGTCTAGGAACTCAAGTTCCTGATTACTGTGGTTGGTTTTACATAAGTTAAGAGAGCTAGGATAGATATTATCAAAATCACTCTCTATAACTTCTGAATTATTGATACACAGCAGATCATCAATATATCTAAAAGTGTAAAGGTAGTTATCTGAGCAGGTGGGGTGATTTTTAATGAATTTATATTCCTTAAAGAACAGGAATAGATTAGCGATATTCGTGGACGTTGATGTTCCCATTGGAATACCGTTCACTTGCTTATAGAGAGTATTATTATATAAGATATGGTTATTTTTTATGCAGCAATTGAGATAAGAGTTCCAAGTTCCTACATCAACAAATTGGTTAAGTTTAAATTCTGCATACAGCTCTTTAAAGGTAGTGATTATATCTGATAGAGGCAGATTAGTATATAGGTTTTCAAAATCATAACTATTAATATCTAGGGGACAAACTTTGAGTATAGTAGAAATTACTTCTGCATTATTATTAATTATCCAAAAATCTCTGTACATCAAGTTAGAACAGTTTCTAATGTGTTTCAAAACCTTCTTTAAGACATCTTCAAAAGCAAGATCTACTTTCTTTTTATGACTCCTTACTCCACTAGCTATGAACCTGAACTTCACAGGATCCTTATGAAACTTAACCGTTGCAAAAAGAAATGGAAATTCAGGCTCATATCTTCTAGTTTGTGGAATTTTAAGTTTCTTGAAGAATGCCTTAAACCGATTTTCTAACTGCTTGGTAGAATAACTTACGGGCTCGTATGTTACTCTATTATTGAGTTCCATAGTTAACAATTCAAAATAGAACTTCTTACAGATAATTGCAAAATTATTGCTAGCTTTATCCGTAGTGGTAAAAATAAATTGGTCTTGTAGTTTGGAGAGTGACCTTTTAGCTTCTCCAGAGAAAAAGAGATTTCTGTCGAAACAAAAGTCCAGACCTGCCAACTCACCGGTGAAGCTATTGATTATATTATATTTCCATTCTGCGAAGGCCTCAATAGGCTGATTGTATGTTAAACTGGTTTTTACATGCCTATTAACTACCTAAAGGAACCTTAGTGCTATGGATATGACGGTCCTATTAAAACAAAAAATTAAATAATATAAACAAAATCACAAAAAAAGTTTAAAAATCTGTTTATAAAAGAAAAATAAAAACATATAAAAAAGAAAACTAGTTATTCATCACTAGGATAGCTATACTAAAAATAGTAAAACCAACATTAAAATTAATAAGATTCTGATTAATCTATAGAAGCTCACTAAGGTGATTTAATACATGCAAAGATTATTAAATAAACTGCTCGTGTATTTTATAATATTTCTCATGTATTCTGGAGAGTTAATTCTGCTCTTTCTGATCATTCAGATCCACAGTCTTAAGTTTATATATTTTATTCTCTGGTTAAAATCTCCGCGCGTTGGTTTCTTGCTGTATGAGGAGGCCATCAGCCCCACCCTCACTGCCCCCCAGCGTCTAGGGAGTGGCGGAAGAGGTCAGCCATGTTCTTCTCTTGTGAGGAGAAAAGTTTTTGTCACACAAGAGGTAAGCTCTCTTCCTTGTTTTTGGGTTCTAGGTTTTATAAGTTCAATGTTTGTACTTCATGTACCTTTTCTCTGTCGTTTTTTAGCTTTTCAGCTTTTAAGCATTGGTTTGTCTGTTAACATTTTTGCGGGTTTTAACTCTTACTTTTCTTTGTAACTTTGAGCGTCTTTTGGGGTACCTAGGAACAGAAGATGGCTAAGCTTGTTCCTTTTCTATGCGCTGTCTATGCGCTGTTTTTTCAAAGTAGTTAAGTTCTTAATAACTAATTAATTATGCACTTAAAGCACTGCTGAAATACTTTGTACATATTGCAACTAACTGTTTAAGGTATATAACTTTCACAAAGTTTTCTTTAGTTAATTATTATCTTTAACTTATTCTCGTTTTCGTGCTGTCATAAGTTGTAGAGTAGGGGGTTTTAGACTCAAGTTTTCTTTTCAAAAATCTATTCGTTATAAATTAACATTTCCTTTTTTAATTGCAATGTAAAATTTGGATTTCTTTTGCATTGTTTTTCAGGTTTAAATTCTCTCTCAAACGAACTTGGAATTTCGTTATAGCTGAAAATCATTTCTAATTATTATGTCACTCTCACAGCTTGAGTTCTCTTTAATCTTCTTCTCTCTGTTTAATAGTAACAGATGAAGAGCATGGGTCGGGCCATGAAGGTTAATGGATGCAAGCGAAATTGTTAACTAGTGCTAGGTCATGCTACTCTACGGAGGACATGACTTATATATATATATTTTAAACTATTTTAGGTGGGAATGTTACTTGCATCTATGGCCTTGCAGAAACCCATTTCCAACTAGGTCTTTGTGGAAGTGAGAAAATGCAGAGTTTTTGCTGGTCCTTGATAAAGCCAAGGCTCAGTATTCTCGACACCTTCTACATTCAGTTGTTTTATTTTATTTTTTTATCTTTTCTCCTTTTACTCACACAGGTAGATACATAACCTTTTCTATGTTGTACTAGGTGTGAGTCAAAATTATATATGTATTTTTTTGCTTAGGTATCTTTTTTATAGAATATATATATATATATATATATGGGATGCAAGGTCAGGTGATGCGTAACATCACAGCCTCTCCTTGACAAATGTCAACCCCGCCTTCTCGTGGTGCATCCTGTTCCCACTAAAGGGGCTCTGACGACCGCCCATAGCGGTATAACTATACCATCGGGATCAGAGGAAATTCTATCCCACACTCACCAACCCGCTTGGCCAGCGTGGTGAGTTATGGCCAAACCCTCCAAAATGATTCCACAACTTAAATCTTGGCCCTCAGTCTCCGGCAGCTGGAATGTACCTGGCCAAGGCAGCGGCCAGTGCGACATGAAGGCAGAGGGTGCTAAGAATCCCCGGAGGACCGGACTAGGCTGCCATCTGATGCTGACCTTGGCTACTTACAATGGACGCTCCCTATCTTCTGATTCAAGGCTTCTTGAATTGGAAGAGGAACTACAAAGGATCAAGTGGGACATCGTGGGGCTAAGTGAGGTAAGGAGAAAAGGAGAAGATCTCATCGAACTGAAAAGTGGACATCTCTTCTACTATCGTGGGACAGATACTGGCAGAACTAGTGGTGTTGGATTTATAATAAACAAGAAACTGAAGGATAAAGTTGTAGAAGTTGAAAGTTCCTCTGACAGAGCTGCACGACTTGTTATCCAACTCTCGAAAAGATACCAGGCTCAGATTATTCAAACTTATGCACCCACCACAAGTCATCCTGAAGAAGAAATTGAAGAATTTTATGAAGAAATTTGTCATCTAAATAATAAAGGTAAGCAGCACTTGAAAATAATTATGGGAGATTTCAATGCAAAAATAGGGCAACGGCAACAGAATGAAACTTCAGTAGGTAAATTCGGTCATGGCAACAGAAACCAGCGTGGAAATACTCTCGTTGAGTTTGCAGAGGCAGAAGGGTTTTTCATCTTGAACTCCTTCTTCAAGAAAAAGCCACACAGGAAATGGACATGGAGACATCCAAATGGGACGACAAGTGAAATTGATTTTATTATGTGTAACAAAAAATTCGTCATAGAAGACTGCAGTGTGCTAAACAAGTTCAACACAGGTAGTGACCATAGATTGGTGAGATGTAAGATGCACCTCAACACTAAACTTGAACGTGGCAAGCTCATAAGACAAACAAAATCTATTGACATAACCAACCTTAAAAAACACCATAATACCTTCAAGTTAGAACTGAAGAACAGGTTCTCTGCTTTAGAAGGCCTAACATCGGAAGAAGTGGACATCTCTGAAGTTAACAGAAAAGTAACCAAAGCTCTTATGGAAACAGCAACAAAATTAGCTGGGTCTAAGAACAAGTTGCATGTGAACAAATTATCAGGAAAAACCAAAATGTTGATGCAAAAAAGAAGAGAGATGAGGACAACTAAAGAAGATGTGACTTCCAAAGTGGAATATATAGAGCTATGCAAGACAGTAAGAAAAAGTATCACTGAAGACGTAAGGAAATTCAACTGTGAACTAGTGAGGAAAGCAATTGAAAACAACCAAAGCCTAAAGATAGCAAAGGGACATCTCAGTAAGGGAAGAAAACAGATTATGGCACTGAGAAAAGAAGATGGTTCTGTAACAAGAAATAGAGGCGAAATTTTGACAAGAGTGAAAGATTTCTACTCCAAATTATATGAAAGGGATGATATATGCACTCCAGACATCATGAAAGATACCAGTACCAGAGTTCCTCCAGTCCTTCCAGCAGATGTTGCGCATGCAATCAAGAACATGAAGCAAGGAAAAGCTCCAGGAGAAGATGGAATTACTGTAGACATCATAAAAGAAGCAAGTGGAGAAATCGAAACAGTACTCGCCCAAATTTTCACTCGATGCCTTAATGAAGGAAAGATTCCTGAGGATTGGAACACCGCTACAATGATCCTGCTACATAAGAAAGGTGACATTGAGGATCTCGGAAACTACAGACCTATCAGCCTCCTATCAGTAGTTTATAAAATCTTCACTAAAGTTCTTTCACACCGCTTGAAGGTAGCACTAGACATGGCTCAACCGAGAGAACAAGCTGGATTCAGGAGTGGCTACAGCACAATAGATCATATCCACGTGCTGAGAGAACTAATTGAAAGAGCGAGGGAATATGAACTTCCATTGTGCATGGCTTTTATCGATTATGAAAAAGCCTTTGATTCGGTGAAACCATCAGCAGTTACAATGGCTCTGAAAACCTGCGGTATTGAAGATGCATACATTAATATTATTAATAACATCTATGAAAATGCAAGTGCAAAGATTAGGCTGTTTGAAAATACAACACACGTAAAAATTGGAAAAGGAGTGAGACAAGGTGACACCATATCTCCGAAGCTCTTTAATGCCACATTGGAGGGTGTTTTTCAGTCGCTGAGCTGGGAAAACAAGGGGATAAAGATTAATGGAGATTATCTAACCCACCTTCGTTTTGCTGATGACGTAGTCATTTTTGCAACTACCCCATCAGAGCTGCAGAGTATGATCCAGGAACTTGCTGACAAGAGTAAAGAAGTGGGATTAAAAATGAACTTTCAGAAGACAAAAGTGATGTTCAATGCTTTTACAAGAAATGAAGATTTATCGATTGATGGAGAAAAGCTGGAGATAACAGACACGTACGTTTATCTTGGACAGCAGATATCAAGTGAGGGTCACATTGATGAAGAAATTAATCGGCGTACAAAACTTGCCTGGAGAGCTTTTGGAAGAAACAGCATAATTTTCAAGAGCAATATGCCATTATGTCTTAAAAGAAAAGTGTTTGATCAATGCATCCTTCCAGTGCTTACGTATGGTGCAGAGACGTGGACCTTAACTAAAAGAGACATACAAAGGCTGCAGACAACTCAAAGTAGCATGGAGAGGTGCATGCTTGGTGTAACCAGGAGAGATAAGAAGAGGAACTCGTGGATCCGAAAAATGACAAGAGTGGAAGACATCATGATCAGAGTTAAATCCCTGAAATGGCAATGGGCTGGACATATTGCCAGAAGGACAGATCATCGATGGACAGCCGAAATTTTAGATTGGATTCCAAGGGACAGGAAAAGACCCAGAAGAAGACCACATAGGAGATGGGTGGATGAAATTCGAAAGTATGCAGGGGTGACATGGAGGAGACTGGCACAAGACAGACCGTTGTGGAGGAAACTTGGGGAGACCTTCGTCCAGCAGTGGATTGATAATGGTTGACAATGATGATGATGATGATATATATATATATCATTATCATCTTCATCATCATTGTCAACCATTATCAATTCACTGCTGGACGAAGGTCTCTCCAAGTTTATTCCACAACAGTCTCTCTTGAGACAGTCTCCTCCATGTTACTCCCGCATACTTTCGAATTTCATCCACCCATTTCCCACATGGTCTTCTTCTGGGTCTTTTCCTGTCCCTTGGATTCCAGTCTAAAATTTTAGCTGTCCATCGATGGTCTGTCCTTCTGGCAGTATGTCCAGCCCATTGCCATTTCAGGGATTTTACTCTGATCATGATGTCTTCCACTCTTGTCATTTTTCTGATCCACGAATTTCTCTTCTTATCTCTCCTGGTTACACCAAGCATGCACTTCTCCATGCTTCTTTGAGTTGTCTGCAGCCTTTGTATGTCTCTTTTAGTTAAGGTCCACGTCTCTGCACCATACGTAAGCCTGGAAGGATGCATTGATCAAACACTTTTCTTTTAAGACATAATGGCATATTGCTCTTGAACATTATGCTGTTTCTTCCAAAAGTTATCCAGGCAAGTTTTATACGTCGATTACTTTCTTCATCAATGTGACCTTCACTTGATATTGTAGGTATTGGTTATCTCCAGCTTTTCGCCATCAATCGTAGATCTTCAATTCTTGTAAAAGCATTGTACATCACTGTTGTCTTCTGAAAGTTCATTTTTAATTCCACTTCTTTACTCTTGTCAGCAAGTTCCTGGATCATACCCCGCAGCTCTGATGAGGTAGTTGCAAAAATGACTACGTCATCAGAAAAACGAAGGCGAGTTAGACAAAAAACAAAGGGATAAAGATCCCTATGTTTTCCCAGTTCAGTGATTGAAAGACATTTTCCAAAGTGGCATTAAAGAGTTTGGGAGATATAGTGTCGCCTTGTCTAACTCCCGCTCCAATTTTTATGGGTGCTGTATTCTCAAACAGATGAATCTTTGCACTTGCATTTTCATAGATGTTATTAATAATATTAATGTATGTATCTTCAATACCGCAGGACTTCAAAGTCATTGTAACTGCTGATGGTTTCACCGAATCAAAGGCCTTTTCATAATCGATAAAAGCCATGCATAATGGAAGTTCATATTCCCTCGCTGTTTCAATTAGTTCTCTCAGTACGTGGATATGATCTATAGTGCTGTAGCCACTCCTGAATCCAGCTTGTTCTCTCGGTTGAGCCATGTCCTGTGTCACCTTCAAACGGTGTGAAAGAAATTTAGTGAAGGTTTCATAAACCACTGATAGGAGGCTGATAGGTCTGTAGTTCCTGAGATCCACAATGTCACCTTTTTTATTTAGCAGGATCGTTCTATCATTGTTCACTGCGCATTTTTTTGGAAATTTTTTATTTTTTTTTATTTTTTTTTTTTTTTTGCTTTTCAAAAATGAAACGGAAATAAAACCGAGTCGAAATCGGGTCAGGAAACCTTGACCCAACCCGTTTGACTCGCTATAAATTGACCTGTGACCCGTTTCCATTTTTGATGCGCACGCGAACATTGAAACTGAGCTTTGAATGATTGGAAAGAGATCGTACGGTCCGATGAATCATGTTTCCTGTTGCACCATGTGGTCGGCTGGGGACGTGTGCATCGGTTACCTAGGGAAGTGTTGGCACCAGGATGCACCGTGGGATGAAAATGAGCCGGTGGAAAGAGTGTAATGCTTTGGGAAATATTCTGTTGGGTAACCCTGGGTACAGTTTTTCATGTACAGAAAACTAGTATAATGTCTACCACCTACCTAAACAACATTGCAGAACAGGTACATCCTTTCACGGCAACGGCGTACCCCTCTAGTATTGCAGAACAGGTACATAGTTTCATATCAACGGCGTACCAATCTAGTATTACAGAACAGGTACATCCTTTCACGGCAACAGCGTACCCTTCTAGTATTGCAGAACAGGTACATAATTTCATGGTAACGGTGTACCCCTCTAGTAGTGCCTTTTTTCAGCAGGATTATGCGTCATGCCACACTGCCTGGATTGTTCGAGAATGGTACGCGGAACATGAAGAAAACTTCGAGGTATTACTCTACCTTTCAAATTCCCCAGACATCAATGTAATCGAGTAGCAGTGGTTGGTATTGGAACAGCAAATCCGATCTGCCACGGCTCAACCACATATCTTACAGTTACAGGAATTAAAGGATCTGCTGGTAACGTGTTGGTACAAGATACCACAAGACATCTTTAGAAATCTTGTAGCGTCCATGTCTTCCCGGTTGAGAGCTGTTTTGGCAGCACGAGTGGGGGGCAACATCATATTAGGCAGGTGGTCATAATATGTTTTGTCTCTTCGGCGTGTAAGTTGATACTTCCAGAGGAAGCATATTTAAATCCGATTTAACGTTTCACTTTGTGCATTCACTTTGTTGTTTCCGAGCTCCCATCGAGAACCTTTGTGGTAGACCTAGCTTTTAGTCCGATTATGTGATAATATTGATCCTTGTTGTTTTGTTGTCGTTTTGGGGAGGAGTGAGAGGTTAACGACGATCGTGAGAAACTCAGGACGATAAGCTATATCTCGTCCCTAACTTGAAGCCACTCGTTAGCGGGAAGAAACAGATCCAGCACTGTGAGGCTAATGCACCAATCCTTGTATCTTCAGGGACTCGCGGTCGAGAGCAGCTCGGGCGACCAGTCGGAAGCCTACGCCTCTAACCACATTCGACAACATGCCGTTTGTAGGATTTGCATTTGTAACATACTGTATGAGTTCATACATAGTCGTGATATTCAGGCAATTGATATTGGAAGGATATATCTTGTAACATTTGACCGACCAATGTGAGTCATATTATTATATGATGTTTCCAAAGAAAATAATACTTTACATAAAGGTTTCTCAATTATCAAAGTCATTTAAACAATTTGACGGCACGTGTCGGTCATGATCTTACTTATCTTCAATAAAATATGATCCTGCAGTTCAAAAAATATTTTAAAGAAATCTATGAAAAATCTGCAGAAATGCATGTACAGAAAAATAGCAATGAACAGTTCGTTAACGGTTTGGCACTTACATTAATACCATCAGCTTACCATTTGATTATTTTAATTCTATTTTGGCTCTTTCCATTGGTACAAAGGAATTATTATCCCCTATAAACTTAGAATCATTGCATTTCTATTCATAATTCAGAAATCACCCTCGAAGCTAATTTCTGTGCATGACATCCCTCACAAACCAGGCGTTAAAAAATGAGAGAAAGTAGTAAAGCTTTAGTTCATGACCAATAATTCCATATTTTTGATGTAATTAACTTCTGAAGGAAGTATTATTACCATTCGAAGAGTCGTCGTCAGCCACGCTGTTAGATTTCATTTTTATGGAATTTTCCAGAACATATGCCTGGTAAATTCTCTGAAAACCGGAATGTAAGATTTATCGCATTATAACTGAAAAGTGGACATCTCTTCTACTATCGTGGGACAGATACTGGCAGAACTAGTGGTGTTGGATTTCTAATAAACAAGAAACTGAAGGATAAAGTTGTAGAAGTTGAAAGTTCCTCTGACAGAGCTGCACGACTTGTTATCCAACTCTCGAAAAGATACCAGGCTCAGATTATTCAAACTTATGCACCCACCACAAGTCATCCTGACGAAGAAATTGAAGAATTTTATGAGGAAATTTGTCATCTAAATAATAAAGGTAAGCTAAGCAGCACTTGAAAAATAATTATGGGAGATTTCAATGCAAAAATAGGGCAACGGCAACAGAATGAAACTTCAGTAGGTAAATTCGGTCACGGCAACAGAAACCAGCGTGGAAATACTCTCGTTGAGTTTGCAGAGGCAGAAGGGTTTTTCATCTTGAACTCCTTCTTCAAGAAAAAGCCACACAGGAAATGGACATGGAGACATCCAAATGGGACGACAAGGGAAATTGATTTTATTATGTGTAACAAAAAATTCGTCATAGAAGACTGCAGTGTGCTAAACAAGTTCAACACAGGTAGTGACCATAGATTGGTGAGATGTAAGATGCACCTCAACACTAAACTTGAACGTGGCAAGCTCATAAGACAAACAAAATCTATTGACATAACCAACCTTAAAAAACACCATAATACCTTCAAGTTGGAACTGAAGAACAGGTTCTCTGCTTTAGAAGGCCTAACATCGGAAGAAGTGGACATCTCTGAAGTTAACAGAAAAGTAACCAAAGCTCTTATGGAAACAGCAACAAAATTAGCTGGGTCTAAGAACAAGTTGCATGTGAACAAATTATCAGGAAAAACCAAAATGTTGATGCAAAAAGAAGAGAGATGAGGACAACTAAAGAAGATGTGACTTCCAAAGTGGAATATATAGAGCTATGCAAGACAGTAAGAAAAAGTATCACTGAAGACGTAAGGAAATTCAACTGTGAACTAGTGAGGAAAGCAATTGAAAACAACCAAAGCCTAAAGATAGCAAAGGGACATCTCAGTAAGGGAAGAAAACAGATTATGGCACTGAGAAAAGAAGATGGTTCTATAACAAGAAATAGAGGCGAAATTTTGACAAGAGTGAAAGATTTCTACTCCAAATTATATAAAAGGGATGATATATGCACTCCAGACATCATGAAAGATACCAGTACCAGAGTTCCTCCAGTCCTTCCAGCAGAAGTTGCACATGCAATCAAGAACATGAAGCGAGGAAAAGCTCCAGGTGAAGATGGAATTACTGTAGACATCATACAAGAAGCAAGTGGAGAAATCGAAACAGTACTCGCCCAAATTTTCACTCGATGCCTTAATGAAGGAAAGATTCCTGAGGATTGGAACACCGCTACAATGATCCTGCTACATAAGAAAGGTGACATTGAGGATCTCGGAAACTACAGACCTATCAGCCTCCTATCAGTAGTTTATAAAATCTTCACTAAAGTTCTTTCACACCGCTTGAAGGTAACACTGGACATGGCTCAACCGAGAGAACAAACTGGATTCAGGAGTGGCTACAGCACAATAGATCATATCCACGTGCTGAGAGAACTAATTGAAAGAGCGAGGGAATATGAACTTCCATTGTGCATGGCTTTTATCGATTATGAAAAAGCCTTTGATTCGGTGAAACCATCAGCAGTTACAATGGCTCTGAAAACCTGCGGTATTGAAGATGCATACATTAATATTATTAATAACATCTATGAAAATGCAAGTGCAAAGATTAGGCTGTTTGAAAATACAACACACGTAAAAATTGAAAGGGAGTGAGACAAGGTGACACCATATCTCCGAAGCTCTTTAATGCCACATTGGAGGGTGTTTTTCAGTCGCTGAGCTGGGAAAACAAGGGGATAAAGATTAATGGAGATTATCTAACCCACCTTCGTTTTGCTGATGACGTAGTCATTTTTGCAACTACCCCATCAGAGCTGCAGAGTATGATCCAGGAACTTGCTGACAAGAGTAAAGAAGTGGGATTAAAAATGAACTTTCAGAAGACAAAAGTGATGTTCAATGCTTTTACAAGAAATGAAGATTTATCGATTGATGGAGAAAAGCTGGAGATAACAGACACATACGTTTATCTTGGACAGCAGATATCAAGTGAGGGTCACATTGATGAAGAAATTAATCGGCGTACAAAACTTGCCAGGAGAGCTTTTGGAAGAAACAGCATAATTTTCAAGAGCAATATGCCATTATGTCTTAAAAGAAAAGTGTTTGATCAATGCATCCTTCCAGTGCTTACGTATGGTGCAGAGACGTGGACCTTAACTAAAAGAGACATACAAAGGCTGCAGACAACTCAAAGTAGCATGGAGAGGTGCATGCTTGGTGTAACCAGGAGAGATAAGAAGAGGAACTCGTGGATCCGAAAAATTACAAGAGTGGAAGACATCATGATCAGAGTTAAATCCCTGAAATGGCAATGGGCTGGACATACTGCCAGAAGGACAGATCATCGATGGACAGCCGAAATTTTAGATTGGATTCCAAGGGACAGGAAAAGACCCAGAAGAAGACCACATGGGAGATGGGTGGATGAAATTCGAAAGTATGCAGGGGTGACATGTAGGAGACTGGCACAAGACAGACCGTTGTGGAGGAAACTTGGGGAGACCTTCGTCCAGCAGTGGATTGATAATGGTTGACAATGATGATGATGATGACACCGGGGATTATTAAAGATGTGTTTTAAACAGGTGGTCTCCCTATTAGCGCTTGCACGTTTGCCCACCGTAAACAAAGCTACATCTGCCCACGGACAAAATATCTCGATGTCCAATATCTCATTGTAATGCGTTGCTCCTAAAGATACTGCAAATTTTCCATCGAGTTTTTGTCAATGATTTTAAACTGCTTCGAAAAGATTGACA
Source organism: Macrothele yani (assembly GCA_039090855.1). Classification (NCBI taxonomy): domain Eukaryota; kingdom Metazoa; phylum Arthropoda; class Arachnida; order Araneae; family Macrothelidae; genus Macrothele; species Macrothele yani. Next base: position 5,874,010 of record CM077030.1, on the reverse strand, counting down.
GCTTGAAAAATCTTCTCCTCTAATAGCACTTAAGTGTTGTTATCAGAACTTATATACTAGCAACATACACCGCTCAACATAGAAAGTGAACGAAGTATTCTTTGGAGTGGGGTGAAAATTTATGGATACGCGTTTTGGCAGTTGGGTTGTGTAAAGGATTGCAGTTTCGAAACAAATACGCGATAGGTGAAGAAGTCAAAAGAATAGAATGTGTCGACGTAGCTGCGCTTGGCCGTCCTCACCTGGGCGTGTGGAGCACTGCATCGGACTGATCTTTGTTGACAAAGCAAGTGTAAGGAGTGAGAATGCCTGCGCAATGTCATTGGGAATCCTACCTTTACACGGACACCTTTACCAAAGGCTTCATCACAGGGCAACATACGGCTGGTGGGTGTCTGCGTCGCTTCGCGGAGCAAACGCATAGTGATGCAACAAATGTCGATCGAATGGGGCGATAGTAGTTGGAGGAAAGCAACGTGCGTCGCCTTTGTGGGACTGGTGTTCGTAAGTGGACGTTTAAGCTCTTCGATCGCCTCATTCATTCTACGGAACGCTTTAGCTCCCCAGAAATCCACAGGGGATGATATTCGACGAGGTGTATAGGCATCGATGGACATCCCTGAAGCGACATGAACTGTGAATCGCAAATGACCAGAAGCAGGTTTACTGCCTCGCAAGCCATTGCGACAACCTCCTCACAGCGCAGCACATCGACACGTAAAGGTTCAGTACCACACATCCTAGCGGGACGGATGAAACCATGTAGTATTCAGTTACTGATAACGCTTCTACCTTTGCGACGGTGATCACCCATTAAGAGTTTAGAGATGTGGTCACCGGGCTCATCGAGCTGCTGTCCGTGATACGGATCTTCAGTCTGGCGTCATGGTTTAGGAGCTATCAGTTTCAACAGCACTTTAAAACTCGTACATGTAGTGGGTGCAATGTGAGCACAACGATACGTCGATAAGGTGCTGTAGGTCGTTTTCCTGCCGTATCTTTGTGGTTTCCCCGATATCCAGTTTCAACAAGATAACGCTCGTCCGCACACTGCAACATCATCGAACAGTGCCTACAAGGTGTCCCGTTGCTGCCCTGGCAAGCGCGATCTCCACACTTCTTCCTAATATGGAGCGTGTGGGACGTCACTGGCGGATGACTTAACGCCTCTGCACTACACAATTGCATTGTCCATGAATTGCAAACACAGGTCAACAGCGCACGCGCAGAAATATCGCAAGATACCAAACCGGTACATTTACACTCACAGCCACACCGTGTTGCCGAGTGTACAGTACCGCATGGCGGTCATACGCCCTACTGACTCCTTGACCATTTCATTCAATTTATCCCTCAGAAATCCAATCACTTCTTCTGACTTACTTCTTATTTACTTACTACGCGTATGGTAGGTTTTGTCTCATTTCGTTAATGTATCGAATTTTCTGTGTCGAGCGGTGTGTGTACAATAATGAATCTTCTCTGAGACAAAACGTTGGCTACAGGTTAGCAAAAGTACAGTGATGATAACATTCAGTCGAAAGTACGTTCTTTGAATTACGTTGTGCAAACCTTAACCCACTGTTTGTTTACTTCTTCAGATTTTGTTTGTGGTGTTATTCATGTGTCCGAAATTTTCAGTTGCTGAGATTTGTTTACTAGCTAATTCTTAGATTGCTAATTACCATTTTAAGTCTCCCAATTGCGGAATTCTTCGAGATTCGCGCTACAGGGCGCAGTTCTCGTTTTGCGTTGCAGTGGTTGTCGAATCGAACTCTTTAGCACAGACCCTTGGAAGAGTCGCCCGTCTCTAATTTAGGGCTGCAAATTCAAATAAAGAAAAATAATTGCAGCCCGCGTTTACATTTATCAGCTATGTATCAACCAGAATTCCAGCCAAGGCCTTTCGCAAGAGAAGCTGTAAGGAACCACATTGAAATGTTGTCCTGTTTCTTTTTCCGAAAGAAATGTGACCCTAATTTAATTTTGTTTTCTGCTTTTAATTATGGTATTAAATTTCCAGGTCAGGCAAAACGTAAATTATCTACGTCATGAAGTATATAAATTTTCATTTTGAGGACACATTCATTTTAATTTGAGTTAAAGATCCAATAATCTTTGTATCTGTTGACAGATCCTTTTCATTCTGATGACTTCTACACTGATCTTCTTTGGAAACAATCCAATTTTCATGAATTCCAATACACCTTTTTATTTTTCATTTTATTTCATAAAAAATTGGCTCCTCAGTTTGGATCATCATGTAATCTTATCACGTTCCAAAGCATCTCACCAAACTTATTTTTACGAAAATGCTTTGAGAACTGTAATGCAAAATTTGCTTTTCCTTTTTTTTTTTTTTTTTTCATTCTTCCCTCATCAAATATTATTTCCATATATTCACCATTCAAGCAATGTGAAACTACGAAAAATTGCATTTCTTTATCTCGTTAGAATCGGGTTACACTTTCTTAAGGAACTAAAATTTACCTAAAATAATTCCTACCAATTTTCTGGAACATTCGATAAAAAAAATCCACTGGTGGTGTAGAATTTCTTTCTTTCTGACATAATGTAGCCTTCGATTGTTTTGATGTGTTGCAGCTGGCTTAATAATGATTTGTTTTTCTTGTCTAAAGAATTTCTTTTTTTGAATTTATTCGAGATAAAACTATGCCTTTGGGTGATCCAATTTTCTGCTGTCTGCTGAAATGAAAGATCACATTCGCTCAAAAACATCCATCGAAAACACTGTGCGACTTACAGATTACGAGAAGTCATGATGTTTCAGTGAAAGAAAAAGAATAAGCGACCAACACGATAAATTGGTTCAAAAAAAGTTCCACGATTCTTTCATCTTTCTTTCATCTTGTTTCATTCCAAATCTTTGTCTCCTCAAAAATCGTATTAATCCTTTTATTTGGACAAAATTAAAAATGACTTTCTTCTAAAATATACTAATCAAAATGTTTTATTATATTAAACAAATGTGTATGAACATACACATAAGAAGACTAAAGGTTTATACTTCATATCGTCTTGAGAGGAATCCTGATCTGGAAATCAAATCTTTTTTGGTAATTTATTTATACTATATTCCTAAATGAGTCAATCGTGAAAGAGAAACTGATTTTTTACAGCACAACAACGAGTTCTTTCAAAGCGTGCAAATACTGAAAACGGATTCATTCTTGTTTCAAATAATTGATCAGGGCATTATTGAGTTTCTGAGAAATTCCCAAATTTGAAGCATGAGAATGAATTTCTTCGGAAAGCTGTCAGTGCAATTCTTATTCTCCTGAACATGGTATTGCTATTAGATAACTGTATTTTTGTAATAAGATAAATGCTGGGCTGGTGATGAGAGCTCTCAAGAGCAACGCCCATGATAGTATCTACAGAAGATGCCCCGCTTAAGTCAAAGCAACTGAAAACAATTCGTGGTAAAATTGTTGATCAGCCGAGATATTCATTTTCACAAATCACGAAGGAGCTTTTGTATTTATGTTTACACTACTTAATTACAGGAGCGTTTTGAGAGAATCATATGGAAAACAAAGAAAAAGCATGTACCTAAAATTTTTAATTATTAGCCAGTGAGCTTCAGTCTTTGGCTGAATGTGGCACGCCTGATTATTGCAGATGTTAATAGAGGTTTTTAATGTCCCTCATCATCGTTCAGTTTGTTTATTGATGTATGCTCGTGACGCCAAAATTTATAATTTCAGTTTGCACCTTCAGGAATTTCGTTTGCGTAGACTGCTGTATGCTAATGAGATTAGTTCGGCTCACTTTAAATAGACGCCAGATGCGGAGTACGTGATTCAGCATGAATATTTGTGTACATAAAATTCAAACTGAGTGTTAATACGGGAAAAAATGAAAGTCATAGTTTTTGGGAGAGGGGTAGTTAATATTGAATGCATAATTGCTCTTGAATGTCGCAGAAGTAGATCAGGTCTGAATGATTGAGTTTGTACATACAGTATCATACGAAACATGTCTGACACAAAAATATGTTAGTTGGTAAAATTAGTAGCCGGAAGAATTCATCTTTAGGAACCATAGCTGGACTTCCAAAGGGGTTGTCAGCAGATCCAGAATGGCTGCGCATGAAACTGAAATAAACTTTACTAAACAGGAAAGACACAGAAAACATTTGTGTGATCAAATGATTTTTTGTTTGGGTTTATTGACCACCGTGAGCAACTCGATGGGCCACAAGCAGTCTCTTGTCCTTACTTTAGGGCCACTAGTTCAAGAAAACGGAGAAAACTAATGCCATAAGACGAACACAACATCCATGCCTCAACTGCGATTCGAACCCAGACACACCTCGGTTGAACTGCCAGAAGCCTTTGCTTCGACTACTGAAGCACAGGGGTGGCCAATAGGTTATTTACGGAAGGCATGCTGAAAAACCCGTTCTAAGCATGTGCTAAACGATGATGTTTTGTAGGAATGAAATGTCGTTTTTAGGGTGGAGACAAATACTCTTTCGCACTCACCGGATACAATGAAAAGATGAATTTTGAGCTTATGAAAGACTTTATTCGTCCCAAGGTAAAAAACAACAACAACAGCACGAAAGAAAGATTAAAAAATTGCATTCAATGTGAAACTCAGACGTTCATGCGTGTGACGCATGCGATCGATCTACAATAAAGGTCAAGTTGTGTACCCGTATATGGCAGTATATGGAGATGTTTAGCATATCAATAGGAAGTGAAAAAATTGTTTCGGGATTTAAAGATCTACGTGAGCATCTAAATCTATAGCGAATGGTGGTTTCAAATTTAGTGCCACTCTTATTATCTGAGTAAACCAGTAATGAGCAATACCATGATATAAGATATTAATGATATATTCGAGTATATATATATGATATTATATGACGTAAGATATAATATGATACACAGTCAAGTGTCATTATTGTGACGACCTCCTACTATTGACGCCAACAGCGCGTAACCAATGAAAGAAGACACGTGTCGTGAGCTGGCTTGGAGGGAATATAAAGTCTGCTGTAGGCAATCTGAAAACATATCACTCGTTGTTGTCATGGATAAAAGGAGTGATTTATCAGATTTGCAAAAAGGGATGATTATCGGCTTTCGGGACAAGGATGGCAATATTTCTGGAAAAGGGCAGTTTGTGAACCGTTCGCGTGCTGCTGTGGTTAAAGTGTATCGTGATTAGAGAAATGGCAAATAAGCGACGTGGAAACTGCGGAGCACCACGTGCCATTGATGTGAGAGGTGAACGTCGGTTGCGAAGGTGCGTGAGGGCCGATCGACACGCTACAGTGGAGAAACACACTGGTGGAATGAACCAGGGTGCTGTAGGAAGTGTGTGTCTAAAACGACAGTTCAGCGAACCCTGCTGCGTATGAGGATCCGATGCAGACGGATGGTCACTGCACCTATGCTAATGAAGGTGCATCGGCAGAAAAGGCTTACATTTCCACGGCAGTATCGCAATTGGACCTCCACTGATTGACAAAGAATTGCCTTCTCCGATGAGTTACGTTTTCTGCTTCATCGAACGGATGGACGTTGGCGTATAAAGCGAGAAACATCGGAGAACAAACACTCTTCAACCATTGATGGAAGAACACAAGCTGGTGGGGACAGCATTATGGTCTGGGGAATGTTTTCGTGGCATTTCCTGGGTCCACTCATACCCGTGGAAAGCACTATGGATCAAATTCGTTATGAATCCATTCTTGCAGACCACGTACCTCCATTCATTCTGATTGTCTTACCTGGGGTGGTGGGGATCTTCCAGTACGACAATGCGACGTGCAACACAGCTAGAAATGTTCGAGAGTGTTCGGAAGAGCACGATGAAGACTTCACATTACTTCCCTTGGGCCCATAATTCCCCAGACTTAAATCCCAATTGAGCAAGTGTGGCACCACCTCGATCGTATTATTCATTCTATGAATCTTCCACCACGCACCCTCCAGCAGCTGTCAGATACACTTCAGTCAGCTTGACTACACATACCTGGGAACACTTTCCAGCACCTTACTGAGTCACTCCCAGCCCGTCTAGCTGGTGTTCACTCTACACACGGCGGTTACTCAAGATATTAGCTAGTGGTCACAATAATGTGACTCGACCGTGTTTAAGATATTAATGTGATATATGCGAATATATGTGTGATATAAGATATAATGTGATATAAGATATTAAAAGAGGCGTTTCACCGTTGGCTATAGCAAATCGTGGTCTCAAATCTAGGGCCACTGTTTCCAGAGAACAATCAAATCTATTGCCGTAGGACGAAAACAACATCTACATCTCGCTAGGGATGCAAACCTGGGCTAAACCTCGACTATTTGCCCGAAACATGCGCCTCTGACCGCTTGGCCATTGGGCTGGCAAGTATTATTGAAAGTTACAGCTAACTGATATTTGGTTGTATACATGGTCGTATCAGAATAATATAACCACAACCGGAATCACAGCGTACCCGACCAGGCGCGCCAAAGAGTGCACGTGACGAGGTCGACCACACGGAGATATAAACTGCCGGCCAGGACAGAGAAGCCATAGCGCATTCTGTGAACACCATGGGCAGAAATAGTGATTTGACGGAAGTTCAAAAACAATGGATCATCGGCCACCGCGCCAAGGGTCGAAACATTTCAGAAACAGCAGACTTCGTGGGCTGTTCGTGAAGTGTTGCAATAAGGTGTTCCAAGAATGGACCGCCGACACACTGAGTAGCTCCTGGCGTCATAACTGTGGAGTGCGAAAGGCCATCGACCTCAGAGGAGATCATCGCTTCCGTCAACTGGTAAAGGACATCGACGCACAACAGTGCAGCAATTGACCACTCAGATGAAAGCTGGGCACCCAGGTACGAGTCACTGATAACAGTACAGCAGGCCCTGTTACGCATGGGTCTCCTCAGTTCACGTTGCGTCAAAGCGCCCATGCTAACCCAGGTCCATCGGCAACGACGCCTGCAGTTCGCATTAGACTACCGTCATTGGAGGGTGGAAGAGTGAAAAGAGGTTGCCTTCTCTGACGAATTGAGGTTTCTACTAAACAGAATTGACGAGCGTGGGAGGATATGACGTCACGCACACGAGAACCAACACCCGGACACGCCTGTCGGTCAAGCACAAGCCGGAGGTGGCAGTGCGCATGTTTGCGGATGTTTTTCTGGTATGACCTGGGACAGCTGACACCACTGGATGTGTCCCTGAACACCAATGGCTGCCTGGCCATCCTCGCTGACCACATGCATCCCTTCATGTTGGACGTTTACCCTGGTGGTGATGGTGTCTCCCAATAGGACAACGCGCTGTGCCACGTTGTTAAGGGGTTGTGTGACTGCTTCTAGGAACACGACAGCGATGTCTCCGTTCTCCCTTGGCCAGTGAAATTGCACTACCCCAATCACATAGAGCATTTGTGAGACTATTTGAATGGACTGGTTCGACGTGTCGACTCACAACCATGTCATCTCCGGGACCTCTGTGCTCTGCTGCCATCCAAATGGGCACTTGTGCCTTGGGCAATTTCCAGGGGCTCACTGCATCCATGCCACGCCGATTCGCCGCTGTCATCCAGGCCAAGGGTGGCAATTTTAATTATTAAGTAGGTGGTCATATTAGTCTGATACTTCTGTGTAGATTTCTGTGAGTAGGTAACCTCGGAATCTCATACAATAACTAAATGATTTGTAAAACCTTCTTCCGAAACCACCTGCGACATTGTGAATGGCTTTGTTTAATTCGCCCCCTCAGCTTGTCATTCGCATGATGCAACCGCAGATATAATTAATTTCTTTCGAAATTTATGTGGCATGTGTACTTGCAACGCTGTGCACGAGACCTTTTCTTTGAAATCGCTCTAACCTGCAACACACGATTCCTATTTTTTCCTGCATAACTCGAATGCCCATTTCCCAAATTTGTTATTTGTTCAGCCAGGGAGGAAAATTTCTTCTCCAATTCTCCTTCTTTCTCAACTCAAATGACTACGTTGAGATTAAGAGTTGTTCTTTGGTTCAGATGATAAATTTATCAGGATGCTCTGTGACGTGCCTGCACCATAGGACATACATGAGATAAAAGGCAGATAGCAGCGAGAGCATACATCCACGTAGCTCAGTTGAAAGAGTGACTTATTTCGGAATGACGGGACCCGGGTTCGATGCCCGGTGTGGACAAAGATGACGGAGAAATTTACTTCGTTATATTGGCGCCCGAACTTTAAGAATGACCTGGCCGTTAAGGTTCTCGCAATGGTGTGATGTTTTTTCCACACCGCGAGACAGGAAAAATAAGAGAATCCTTTCTTCAGCGCTTCGGAAAATAAATGTGCGTGATGTTACGTTCCACACACCAAATTGACTGGGATTTCTCCAAAGTACGTTTTTCAGCGGATAGCTGCCGACAGCGACACATGGTCCCGGCTAACCCGTGGGCCACACCCCCGGCCCTCTTTCGGGGGGGGGGAGATGTGACGTGCCTGCACCGAAGGACGCACATGAGGTAAAAGGCAGATAGCAACGAGAACATACATCCGCGTAACTCAGTTGGGAGAGCGACTTATTCCGGAATGAGGGGACCCGGGTTCGATGCCCGGCGTGGGCAGAAATGACGGAGAAATTTACTTCGTTATAACTCCTTACATGGAGATTTTCCATATACTTATTCGTTATTCCCATCCCATTCGTCGCCTTGGATCATATGACATACTTACACCAGAAGTGACGACATGTCAAGACGGCAAATGGTAGCGATAAGCTTCGTCGGTGTAGTCCAATCGGTAGAGCAGTAGACTCCAGAAAAGACAGATGTTGGTTCGAATCACATCACCATCAAATTTGGGCGTTTACACCCTAATCTTTGCTTATCTCTAGCTTCACACCAGAATTATTAGCCACGTCTTTAACTGCTTATCTGGTAATCTCTGACTGTTTATAACCTAATAAATGGTGATAGGAGAAAGCACAAGATGGCGCCCTATGTCGACTACTTATTCACTGCTATTGCCATGATTTGTTTACGTTTGTGGTCAGGCTTCAAATTTTAATGTACACTTGCTTTACACTTACAACCGAAGTTGAAAGGTTGACAAGAATACAAGCTGCTCCCACTAGAGTACAGAAATAGTGTTACTACATCCCGAAAACGAGCGGAGTGAAAGTAACGTTCCTGTGGCCGAATGGTCAGTGCGCTGATATTTCAGTAGCCGTCCTAGCAGTGGCGGATTTCCAATTAGGCACGGTAGGCACGTGCCTATGGGCGCAGCTCCATGAAGGGCGCAAAAAGTTCAGTGAGGGTGTAAAATTGTGGTGGAACTGGGAACAATGCTAAGCAGAGTCATGGTCGGACATAGCAAGGTTCCCTGAAGAAATTATTTGTGGTGTGTGTGTGAGACAACAACACTACCAGTGCCTTTGGGGCACCACAACTTCCTGTTTGAGAAGGGAGAGGGAGTTTTCTTTGTCTGAGTGAGTCCCAGCTCACATTCGTGGTCGGAACTACTGCTTCAACGTAGGAGGCATGGCAGAAATGATTCATTCTGATAATTCCGACCGACATCCGAACAGGCTGAGGAGAAAAAAGGCAACGTTTTCGGGAGGAGGAGGAGGGGCACTGGGCACGAGACTTCTGACCTGTCTCCTACCTCCTCTGATGGTGATCATGGCACAACAAACAACGAATAAAGAAAAAAAGAAAGCAAAGGAAAGGGACAAGACATACTTCATTCCCAGGGAATCCCATGGGAGGAGGCATAGGTGTGACCGCGTGGGACCCGTTTACCATAGCATATGTGGTTGAAGACAAACGTTTTTAAATTGCTTTCATCTGAATGGCTGGGCGTGCGTGTACGGTGTACGTGTACCCGCAACCAGATGAAAATGCGCTTCACAAAGACAAAGCTCAGGGAACTAGAATTGTTCAGAGCTATAAGTGTATGAAAGTGTCATACTCGTAATTAACCTAGCGTCTGCGGCGAGTTGTACTTTTTTAGATTTTTACTAGGAAGTTTGCACAAGGTTATTTTAGTGTGTGGGGGTTGCTGTGCTGAAATCTCCGTGAGTGATGAGGGCAAAAAAGGGAAAACTCAGTGGGGCTCAGAATCGGAAAATCGCGATTGCAAAAATGAAAGGAAAACTAAGCTGCTGAAAAGCCTACTTCTTGAAGAACACCTTAAAGAAACTCGGGCTTAGCTTTGGGATTCACTCACTAAGATCGATATCACGCCATCTGCTATCACCCTGGAACACCCATACCTCACCGACTGATGCGGGACTGTATTCCATGCCATTGGAATACCCGGGTGGTACCACCAAACATTACATCGGAATGACAAAACGCTCTTCGGCTAGTCGAACACAAGCTGGACGTCTCGCACAGAAAATTGACAACCTCACTATCCCGGGAAGTGGTTACCCATTCCGCCATTACGAAGTGGAACCAGATCAAGAGAAGTGGCTCCTTATACTACAGCCAGAGGCACTTCCCTCAGGGAAATCATTGAGATATTGACTAACCCTGTGGTCTGCAATGATGACGTCTCAGTTGAGCTTCCCAAATATGGCGCACATTTCTTCGCGCTTAACACGTTTTTATAGACATCTCTCGTTGTCGCACGTACGCGACACAAAGTAGCATGTTCTCATATTCTGTTCATGTTTTTTTTTTTAATTCTTCTGTTGTTTAGTTCTCTTGTCTTACTTACCCACGCATAAGTTTGAAGAAGGCACCCGTTGATGTTGAAAGCTTAGGCTTTAATAATCATATTTTTACGTCAGTAAACGGATATTTTTATTCCATTTCTTAATAAAAGTTATATTTCCTTGCAGTGTTTCTTTACAAATCACCAATTTCTAATAGTTCAGTATTATAGCTACATGCGTGTAGATATTTCTGTTGATTGAGATATTGAAACATAACTGAACTTTTTTATGTAAAAAATTAAAAATTGATCATTCTGATAAAATTTTTGAGGATCTTCATTCCATGGAAATGAAGGGGCATTTTTAAAACTATGGACTTTTATGAACCAAGCTGTAAAAAAGGTACATTTTAGGAATAGGGACCTGTTGGGAGCACAAAACTATAAAAACTTTTGCCTAGGAAGTGGCGAGGGTGGGGGGACGCAGCGCAGCCACATCCTGCTAAGAACCGGGCCCCAGGCACGTACGCAGAACTTAATTTCGAGGAGAGTCCAAGCTCCAAGATCTTGTATTCTCAGCCAATATATGAATATATATGTTTGACAATGAAGTCAAACATTTAGGGGGGGGGGGGGGTTCTAGACCACCTGGAGCTACCCCCGCCCCCATGAGTACGACTCCTCCGGTCCCGATATCAGAACGAGAACGGGTGTACGGGTGATAAGCTCCTCCGCAGGGGGCGCTTGCAAAATTTGTGCCTATGGGCGCCAAATCTGTAAGTCCGCCACTGTGTCCTAGTTTGTTTTAATGATGTTAATGAGTGGACCTCTGGGACACTAAGTTGAAGCTTTAATGAGCGGATTTCTGGGACACTAAGTTGAAGCTGTTGCACTGCTAGACAACGTAAAACTTTTTACCAATAAAGCAATGAAGTGTACTGCAACATTAAACAAGTAACAAAAAAAACATATACTATATTATAGCTGGAAGATTTTAATTAAAATACAATTACAATACAATTAAAATGCAATTACTTTCGGAGCAACAATTGGTCCGTCTTCTGGCCTGGAGCAAGCAGCTGAGGACGTCTGTCTTATATGGTCTTGTTTGCCGCATACGTGAATCTGATTGGTATAATCAGTTCACGTGGTCAATCGAATGGAATCCATGTCATGAAATTATAATTTTAAGTAATGTCATTATAGTTTTCCATACCAGGTTCCCTTTTCTTTTTTTCGTAACCCCATTTCTCTAAGGAAAAGGTATGTACCTCGGAAGTTCATCGTTACAGCATAATGATGATTTATGGAAGATATGGAGACTTTCAATAAAAAGTACTTTAACCAATAATTCGCACGAAAGTACTTGCATTTTAATTGTATTGTAATTGTATTTTAATTAAAATATTTTAGCTTTGTGGAAGCTGTGAGTTCCAATCTGCCTTTTGGTTAATAAACGTGTTTGGACGGATTAAGTGTCTACTCAGTTAGTAGAATGCACGAATACACGTTATTTAACTATATCATACAATAATAGATAACGTTATGGAGTTCACATAGTTAATGTAAAACAGTTTCAGAGTCTTGATCAAGAGAAAAGTACTTTAGAAAATTTCGACAGTTTTGTGGGCACGTGAATGACAGAAGTACACTGTGGACATTTGCAGTGATCTGTTCAAAGCAAGTTAAGCATAATTAGTAAAATGATAAACAGAGCTTATGATGTATACTCTAAGCTAACTTTAATCTTTAGTTTCTTTCTCTAAGTAAAGTTTCAGTTCATTCTCTTTAAGCGTTTTCAATCTTAATGTTATACAGTATTTTACCACTCGCTGAATGATGTTAGCAACAATATTCAGGTCAAAGAACGTGACGTTTGGATGTGGATAGATAAGAACGAAATATATATATATATATATATATATATACTTAAGAGCAAAACTGAAGACTAAGGAAAAATTTTTTAGAATTTAAAACGAAGGGTGCAAAATAACCTGAAAATCAAAACGCGCAACGCAGCAGTTTTGAAAATTCAGAATTCACATTCTATAAAGAAGATACCTAAGCAAAAAATACATATATTTTGACTCACACCTAGTACAACATAGAAAAGGTTATGTATCTACCTGTGTGAGTAAAAGGAGAAAAGATAAAAAAATAAAATAAAAACAACTGAATGTAGAAGGTGTCGAGAATACTGAGCCTTGGCTTTATCAAGGACCAGCAAAACTCTGCATTTTCTCACTTCCACAAAGACCTAGTTGGAAATGGGTTTCTGCAAGGCCATAGATGCAAGTAACATTCCCACCTAAAATAGTTTAAAAATATATATATAAGTCATGTCCTCCGTAGAGTAGCATGACCTAGCACTAGTTAACAATTTCGCTTGCATCCATTAACCTTCATGGCCCGACCCATGCTCTTCATCTGTTACTATTAAACAGAGAGAAGAAGATTAAAGAGAACTCAAGCTGTGAGAGTGACATAAAAAATAGAAATGATTTTCAGCTATAACGAAATTCCAAGTTCGTTAGAGAGAGAATTTAAACCTGAAAAACAATGCAAAAGAAATCCAAATTTTACATTGCAATTAAAAAGGAAATGTTAATTTATAACGAACAGATTTTTTTGAAAGAAAACTTGAGTCTAAAACCCCTACTCTACAACTTATGACAGCACGAAAACGAGAATAAGTTAAAGATAATAATTAACTAAAGAAAACTTTGTGAAAGTTATATACCTTAAACAGTTAGTTGCAATATGTACAAAGTATTTCAGCGGTGCTTTAAGTGCATAATTAATTAGTTATTAAGAACTTAACTACATTGAAAAACAGCGCACAGACAGCGCATAGAAAAGGAAAAGCTTAGCCTTCTTCTGTTCCTAGGTACCCCAAAAGACGCTCAAAGTTACAAAGAAAAGTAAGAGTTAAAACCCGCATAAATGTTAACAGACAAACCAATGCTTAAAAAGCTGAAAAGTTACAAAGCGACAGAGAAAAGGTACATAAAGTACAAACATTGAACTTATAAAACCTAGAACCCAAAAACAAGGAAGAGAGCTTACCTCTTGTGTGACAAAAACTTTTCTCCTCACAAGAGGAGAACATGGCTGACCCCTTCCGCCACTCCCTAGACGCTGGGGCAGTGAGGGTGGGGCTGATGGCCTCCTCATACAGCAAGAAACCAACGCGCGGAGATTTTAACCAGAGAAAAAAAAATATATAAACTTAAGACTGTGGATCTGTATGATCAGAATGAGCAGAATTAACTCTCCAGAATACATGAGAAATATTATAAAATACACGAGCAGTTTATTTAATAATCTTGCATGTATTAAATCACCTTAGTGAGCTTCTATAGATTAATCAGAATCTTATTAATTTTAATGTTGGTTTTACTATTTTTAGTATAGCTATCCTAGTGATGAATAACTAGTTTTCTTTTTTATTTGTTTTTATTTTCTTTATAAACAGATTTCTAAGCTTTTTTTGTGATTTTGTTTATATTATTTAATTTTTTGTTTTAATAGGACCGTCATATCCATAGCACTAAGGTTCCTTTAGGTAGTTAATAGGCATCCTCTAGCCAACTTCCTTACGGCTTTGATTGGTCAGAATCATATTATTAACTGTGTAGAAAATTAAAGCAGATCTGCCAACCTTACTCTATTATTCAGAATAATTTTTCTTAAAGTTCTTTTGATGAAAGAAGAAGGAATTTCGTTCTCTAGAAAACTTTCTAATAGTATATTAATGTGGTAATTGAAATCCAAATTGTTGCTGCAAATTCTTGAAATTTTAGGACCTGAGAAATTAGTACATTCTCAATTACTTTGGTTGAAATGTTATTATTCCAGTGTAGATATTTAATTACTTTACTGAATGTAGAAGGTGTCGAGAATACTGAGCCTTGGCTTTATCAAGGACCAGCAAAAACTCTGCATTTTCTCACTTCCACAAAAGACCTAGTTGGAAATGGGTTTCTGCAAGGCCATAGATGCAAGTAACATTCCCACCTAAAATAGTTAAAAAATATATATATATATAAGTCATGTCCTCCGTAGAGTAGCATGACCTAGCACTAGTTAACAATTTCGCTTGCATCCATTAACCTTCATGGCCTGACCCATGCTCTTCATCTGTTACTATTAAACAGAGAGAAGAAGATTAAAGAGAACTCAAGCTGTGAGAGTGACATAATAAATGGAAATGATTTTCAGCTATAACGAAATTCCAAGTTCGTTTGAGAGAGAATTTAAACCTGAAAAATAATGCAAAGGAATCCAAATTTTACATTGCAATTAAAAAAAGGAAATGTTAATTTATACCTAACAGATTTTTGAAAGAAAACTTGAGTCTAAAACCCCTACTCTACAACTTATGACAGCACGAAAACGAGAATAAGTTAAAGATAAATATTAACTAAAGAAAACTTTGTGAAAGTTATATACCTTAAACAGTTAGTTGCAATATGTACAAAGTATTTCAGCAGTGCTTTTAAGTGCATAATTAATTAGTTATTAAGAACTTAATTACTTTGAAAAACAGCGCATAGACAGCGCATAGAAAAGGAACAGGCTTAGCCTTCTTCTGTTCCTAGGTACCTCAAAAGACGCTCAAAGTTACAAAGAAAAGTAAGAGTTAAAACCCGCAAAAATGTTAACAGACAAACCAATGCTTAAAAGCTGAAAAGCTAAAAAACGACAGAGAAAAAGTACATAAAGTACAAACATTGAACTTATAAAACCTAGAACCCAAAAACAAGGAAGAGAGCTTACCTCTTGTGTAACAAAAAACTTTTCTCCACACAAGAGGAGAACATGGCTGACCCCTTCTGCCACTCCCTAGACGCTGGGGGCAGTGAGGGTGGGGCTGATGGCCTCCTCATACAGCAAGAAAACAACGCGCGGAGATTTTAACCAGAGAAAAAATATATAAACTTAAGACTGTGGATCTGTATGATCAGAATGAGCAGAATTAACTCTCCAGAATACATGAGAAATATTATGAAATACACGAGCAGTTTATTTAATAATCTTTGCATGTATTAAATCACCTTAGTGAGCTTCTATAGATTAATCAGAATCTTATTAATTTTAATGTTGGTTTTACTATTTTTAGTATAGCTATCCTAGTGATGAATAACTAGTTTTCTTTTTTTATTTGTTTTTATTTTCTTTTATATACAGATTTTTAAGCTTTTTTGTGATTTTGTTTATATTATTTAATTTTTTGTTTTAATAGGACCGTCATATCCATAGCACTAAGGTTCCTTTAGGTAGTTAATAGGCATCCTCTAGCCAACTTCCTTACGGCTTTGATTGGTCAGAATCATATTATTAACTGTGTAGAAAATTAAAGCAGATCTGCCAACCTTACTCTATTATTCAGAATAATTTTTCTTAAAGTTCTTTGATGAAAGAAGAAGGAATTTCTGTTCTCTAGAAAACTTTCTAATAGTATATTAATGTGGTAATTGGAAATCCAAATTGTTGCTGCAAATTCTTGAAATTTTAGGACCTGAGAAATTAGTACATTCTCAATTACTTTGGTTGAAATGTTATTATTCCAGTGTAGATATTTAATTACTTTGAAAGGAAAATTAACTCTTTATCAAAGAGGCTAATTGATGGGTTACCTCTGTTGAGCTTAATGCTTAAATCTAGGAACTCAAGTTCCTGATTACTGTGGTTTGTTTTACATAAGTTAAGAGAGCTAGGATAGATATTATCAAAGTCACTCTCTATAACTTCTGAATTATTGATACACAGCAGATCATCAATATATCTAAAAGTGTAAAGGTAGTTATCTGAGCAGGTGGGGTGATTTTTAATGAATTTATATTCTTAAAGAACAGGAATAGATTAGCGATATTTGTGGACATTGATGTTCCCATTGGAATACCGTTCACTTGCTTATAGAGAGTATTATTATATAAGATATGGTTATTTTTTATGCAGCAATTGAGATAAGAGTTCCAAGTTCCTACATCAACAAATTGGTTAAGTTTAAATTCTGCATACAGCTCCTTAAATGTAGTGATTATATCTGATAGAGGCAGATTAGTATATAGGTTTTCAAAATCATAACTATTAATATCTAGGGGACAAACTTTGAGTATAGTAGAAATTACTTCTGCATTATTATTAATTATCCAAAATCTCTGTACATCAAGTTAGAACAGTTTCTAATGTGTTTCAAAACCTTCTTTTAAGACATCTTCAAAAGCAAGATCTATTTTCTTTTATGACTCCTTACTCTAATTAGCTATGAACCTGAACTTCACAGGATCCTTATGAAACTTAACCGTTGCAAAAAGAAATGGAAATTCAGGCCCATATCTTCTAGTTTGTGGAATCTTAAGTTTCTTGAAGAATGCCTTAAACCGATTTTCTAACTGCTTGGTAGAATAACTTACGGCTCGTATGTTACTCTATTATTGAGTTCCATAGTTAACAATTCAAAATAGAACTTCTTACAGATAATTGCAAAATTATTGCTAGCTTTATCCGTAGTGGTAAAAATAAATTGGTCTTGTATTTTGGAGAGTGACCTTTTAGCTTCTCCAGAGAAAAAGAGATTTCTGTCGAAACAAAAGTCCAGACCTGCCAACTCACCGGTGAAGCTATTGATTATATTATATTTCCATTCTGCGAAGGCCTCAATAGGCTGATTGTACGCCAAACTGGTTTTTACGATGTACTTATTTACATCTTGAGTGAAGCTCTCAAGAATCCTTTTCTTTGGAAATTGTGAAGGAAGGTCTGAATTTAGAGCCATACTCTAATAAATTCCTAAGCTTTTCATTTTCAACATAACTCAAGTTTCCGGTGATATATATATATTCTATTAAGAAGATACCTAAGCAAAAAAATACATATATAATTTTGACTCACACCAAGTACAACATAGAAAAGGTTATGTATCTACCGGTGTGAGTAAAAGGAGAAAAGATAAAAAAATAAAATAAAACAACTGAATGTAGAAGGTGTCGAGAATACTGAGCCTTGGCTTTATCAAGGACCAGCAAAAACTCTGCATTTTCTCACTTCCACAAAGACCTAGTTGGAAATGGGTTTCTGCAAGGCCATAGATGCAAGTAACATTCCCACCTAAAATTGTTTTAAAAAATATATATATGTCTTGTCCTCCGCAGAGTCGTATGACCTAGCACTAGTTAACAATTTCGCTTGCATCCATTAACCTTCCTGGCCCGACCCATGCTCTTCATCTGTTACTATTAAACAGAGAGAAGAAGATTAAAGAGAACTCAAGCTGTGAGAGTGACATAATAATTAGAAATAATTTTCAGCTATAACGAAATGCCAAGTTCGTTTGAGAGAGAATTTAAACCTGAAAAACAATGCAAAAGAAATCCAAATTTTTATATTGCAATTAAAAAAGGAAAAATTAATTTTTAAAAAACAGTTTTTTGAAAGAAGACTTGAGTCTAAAACCCCCTACTCTACAACTTATGACAGCACGAAAACGAGAATAAGTTAAAGACAATAATTAACTAAAGAAAACTTTGTGAAAGTTATATGACTTAAACAGTTAGTTGCAATATGTACAAAGTATTTCAGCAGTGCTTTAAGTGCATAATTAATTAGTTATTAAGAACTTAACTTCTTTGAAAATACAGCGCAAAGAAAAGGAACAAGCTTAGCCATCTGCTGTTCCTAGGTACCCCAAAAGACGCGCTAAGATACCAAGAAAAGAAAGAGTTAAAACCCGCAAAAATGTTAACAGACAAGCCAGTGCCTAAAAGCTGAAAAAGCAAAAAATCAACAGAGAAAAAGTACATGAAGTACAAACATTGAACTTATAAAACCTAAAACCCAAATACAAGGAAGAGAGCTTACCTCTTGTGCGACTAAACTTTCTCCTCACATGAGTAAAACATGGCTGAACTCTTCCGTAACACTTTTGCCACTCCCTAGTCGCTGGGGGGCAGTGTGGGTGGGGCTGATGGCCTCCTCATACAGAAAGAAACCAACTCGCGGAGATTTTAACCAGAGAAAAAAATATACAAACTTATGACTGTGGATCTGTATGATCAGAAAGAGCAGAATTAACTCTCCAGAATACATGAGAAATATTATAAAATACACGAGTAGTGTATTCAATAATCTTTGCATGTATTAAATCACCTTAGTGAGCTTCTATAGATTAATCAGAATCTTGCAACGGTTAAGTTTCATAAGGTACCTGTGAAGTTCAGGTTCATAGCTAGTGGAGTAAGGAGTCATAAAAAGAAAATAGATCTTGCTTTTGAAGATGTCTTAAAGAAGGTTTTTAAACACATTAGAAACTGTACTAACTTGATGTACAGAGATTTTTGGATAATTAATAATAATGCAGAAGTAATTTCTACTATACTCAAAGTTTGTCCCCTAGATATTAATAGTTATGATTTTGAAAACCTATATACTAATCTGCCTCCATCAGATATAATCACTACCTTTAAAGAGCTGTATGCAGAATTTAAACTTAACCAATTTGTTAATGTAGGAACTTGGAACTCTTATCTCAATTGCTGCATAAAAAATAACCATATCTTATATAATAATACTCTCTATAAGCAAGTGAACGGTATTCCCATGGGAACATCAACGTCCACGGGATATTGCTAATCTATTCCTGTTCTTTAAGGAATATAAATTCATTAAAAATCACCCCACCTGCTCAGATAACTACCTTTTACACTTTTAGATATATTGATGATCTGCTGTGTATCAATAATTCAGAAGTTATAGAGAGTGATTTTGATAATATCTATCCTAGCTCTCTTAACTTATGTAAAACCAACCACAGTAATCAGGAACTTGAGTTCCTAGACTTAAGCATTAAGCTCAACAGAGGTAACCCATCTATTAGCCTCTTTGATAAAAGAGTTAATTTTCCTTTCAAAGTAATTAAATATCTACACTGGAATAATAACATATCAACCAAAGTAATTGAGAATGTACTAATTTCTCAGGTCCTAAGAATTTCAAGAATTTGCAGCAACAATTTGGACTTCAATTACCACATTAATATACTATTAGATAGTTTTCTAGAGAACGAAATTCCTTCTTCTTTCATCAAAAGAACTTTAAGAAAAATTATTCTGAATAATAGAGTAAGGTTGGCAGATCTGCTTTAATTTTCTACACAGTTAATAATATGATTCTGACCAATCAAAGCCGTAAGGAAGTTGGCTAGAGGATGCCTATTAACTACTAAAAGGAACCTTAGTGCTATGGATATGAAGGTCCTATTAAAACAAAAAATTAAATAATATAAACAAAATCACAAAAAAGCTTAAAAATCTGTTTATAAAAGAAAATAAAAACAAATAAAAAAGAAAACTAGTTATTCATCACTAGGATAGCTATACTAAAAATAGTAAAACCAACATTAAAATTAATAAGATTCTGATTAATCTATAGAAGCTCACTAAGGTGATTTAATACATGCAAAGATTATTGAATACACTACTCGTGTATTTTATAATATTTCTCATGTATTCTGGAGAGTTAATTCTGCTCTTTCTGATCATACAGATCCACAGTCATAAGTTTGTATATTTTTTTCTCTGGGTAAAATCTCCGCGAGTTGGTTTCTTTCTGTATGAGGAGGCCATCAGCCCCACTAACACTGCCCCCAGCGACTAGGGAGTGGCAAAAGTGTTACGGAAGAGGTCAGCCATGTTTTACTCATGTGAGGAGAAAGTTTAGTCGCACAAGAGGTAAGCTCTCTTCCTTGTATTTGGGTTTTAGGTTTTATAAGTTCAATGTTTGTACTTCATGTACTTTTTCTCTGTTGATTTTTTGCTTTTCAGCTTTTAGGCACTGGCTTGTCTGTTAACTTTTTTGCGGGTTTTAACTCTTTCTTTTCTTGGTATCTTAGCGCGTCTTTTGGGGTACCTAGGAACAGCAGATGGCTAAGCTTGTTCCTTTTCTTTGCGCTGTATTTTCAAAGAAGTTAAGTTCTTAATAACTAATTAATTATGCACTTAAAGCACTGCTGAAATACTTTGTACATATTGCAACTAACTGTTTAAGTCATATAACTTTCACAAAGTTTTCTTTAGTTAATTATTGTCTTTAACTTATTCTCGTTTTCGTGCTGTCATAAGTTGTAGAGTAGGGGTTTTAGACTCAAGTCTTCTTTCAAAAAACTGTTTTTTAAAAATTAATTTTTCCTTTTTTAATTGCAATATAAAAATTTGGATTTCTTTTGCATTGTTTTTCAGGTTTAAATTCTCTCTCAAACGAACTTGGCATTTCGTTATAGCTGAAAATTATTTCTAATTATTATGTCACTCTCACAGCTTGAGTTCTCTTTAATCTTCTTCTCTCTGTTTAATAGTAACAGATGAAGAGCATGGGTCGGGCCAGGAAGGTTAATGGATGCAAGCGAAATTGTTAACTAGTGCTAGGTCATACGACTCTGCGGAGGACAAGACATATATATATTTTTTAAAACAATTTTAGGTGGGAATGTTACTTGCATCTATGGCCTTGCAGAAACCCATTTCCAACTAGGTCTTTGTGGAAGTGAGAAAATGCAGAGTTTTTGCTGGTCCTTGATAAAGCCAAGGCTCAGTATTCTCGACACCTTCTACATTCAGTTGTTTTATTTTATTTTTTTATCTTTTCTCCTTTTACTCACACCGGTAGATACATAACCTTTTCTATGTTGTACTTGGTGTGAGTCAAAATTATATATGTATTTTTTTGCTTAGGTATCTTCTTAATAGAATGTGAATTCTGATTTTTAAAACTGCTGCGTTGCGCGTTTTGATCTTCAGGTTATTTTGCAACTTTCGTTTTAAATTCTAAAGTTTTTCCTTAGTCTTCAGTTTTGCTCTTCAGTATATATATATATATATATATATATATCGTTCTTATCTATACACACGTATATATATATATATATATCATCATCATCATCATTGTCAACCATTATCAATCCACTGCTGGACGAAGGTCTCCCCAAGTTTCCTCCACAACGGTCTGTCTTGTGCCAGTCTCCTCCATGTCACCCCTGCACACTTTCGAATTTCATCCACCCATCTCCCATGTGGTCTTCTTCTGGGTCTTTTCCTGTCCCTTGGAATTCAATCTAAAATTTCGGCTGTCCATCTATGATCTGTCCTTCTGGCAGTATGTCCAGCCCATTGCCATTTCAGGGATTTAACTCTGATCATGATGTCTTCCACTCTTGTCATTTTTCGGATCCACGAGTTCCTCTTCTTATCTCTTCTGGTTACACCAAGTATGCACCTCTCCATGCTTCATTGAGTTGTCTGCAGCCTTTGTATGTCTCTTTTAGTTAAGGTCCACGTCTCTGCACCATGCGTAAGCACTGGAAGGATGCATTGATCAAACACTTTTCTTTTAAGACATAATGGCATATTGCTCTTGAAAATTATGCTGTTTCTTCCAAAAGCTCTCCAGGCAAGTTTTGAACGCCGATTAATTTCTTCATCAATGTGACCCTCACTTGATATCTGCTGTCCAAGATAAACGTACGTGTCTGTTATCTCCAGCTTTTCTCCATCAATCGATAAATCTTCATTTCTTGTAAAAGCATTGAACATCACTTTTGTCTTCTGAAAGTTCATTTTTAATCCCACTTCTTTACTCTTGTCAGCAAGTTCCTGGATCATACTCTGCAGCTCTGATGGGCTAGTTGCAAAAACGACTACGTCATCAGCAAAACGAAGGTGGGTTAGATAATCTCCATTAATCTTTATCCCCTTGTTTTCCCAGCTCAGCGACTGAAAAACACCCTCCAATGTGGCATTAAAGAGCTTCGGAGATATGGTGTCACCTTGTCTCACTCCCTTTCCAATTTTTATGTGTGTTGTATTTTCAAACAGCCTAATCTTTGCACTTGCATTTTCATAGATGTTATTAATAATATTAATGTATGCATCTTCAATACCGCAGGTTTTCAGAGCCATTGTAACTGCTGATGGTTTCACCGAATCAAAGGCTTTTTCATAATCGATAAAAGCCATACACAATGGAAGTTCATATTCCCTCGCTCTTTCAATTAGTTCTCTCAGCACATGGATATGATCTATTGTGCTGTATCCACTCCTGAATCCAGCTTGTTCTCTCGGTTGAGCCATGTCCAGTGTTACCTTCAAGCGGTGTGAAAGAACTTTAGTGAAGATTTTATAAACTACTGATAGGAGGCTGATAGGTCTGTAGTTTCCTAGATCCTCAATGTCACCTTTCTTATGTATCAGGATCATTATAGCGTTGTTCCAATCCTCAGGAATCTTTCCTTCATTAAGGCATCGAGTGAAAATTTGGGCGAGTACTGTTTCCATTTCTCCACTTGCTTCTTGTATGATGTCTACAGTAATTCCATCTTCTCCTGGAGCTTTTCCCCGCTTCATGTTCTTGATTGCATGTGCAACTTCTGCTGGAAGGACTGGAGGAACTCTGGTACTGGTATCTTTCATGATGTCTGGACTGCATGTATCATCCCTTTCATATAATTTGGAGTAGAAATCTTTCACTCTTGTCAAAATTTCGCCTCTATTTCTTGTTACAGCACCATCTTCTTTTCTCAGTGCCATAATCTGTTTTCTTCCCTTACTGAGATGTCCCTTTGCTATCTTTAGGCTTTGGTTGTTTTCAATTGCTTTCCTCACTAGTTCACAGTTGAATTTTCTTACGTCTTCAGTGATACTTTTTCGTACTGTCTTGCATAGCTCTATATATTCCACTTTGGAAGTCACATCTTCTTTAGTTGTCCTCATCTCTCTTCTTTTTGCATCAACATTTTCGTTTTTCCTGATAATTTATTTACATGCAACTTGTTCTTAGACCCAGGTAATTTTGTTGCTGTTTCCATAAGAGCTTTGGTTACTTTTCTGTTAACTTCAGAGATGTCCACTTCTTCAGATGTTAGGCCTTCTAAAGCAGAGAACCTGTTCTTCAGTTCCAACTTGAAGTTATTATAGTGTTTTTTAAGGTTGGTTATGTCAATAGATTTTGTTTGTCTTATGAGCTTGCCACGTTCAAGTTTAGTGTTGAGGTGCATCTTACATCTCACCAATTTATGGTCACTAACTGTGTTGAACTTGTTTAGCACACTGCAGTCTTCTATGACGAATTTTTTGTTACACATAATAAAATCAATATCACTTGTCGTCCCATTTGGATGTCTCCATGTCCATTTCCTGTGTGGCTTTTTCTTGAAGAAGGAGTTCAAGATGAAAAACCCTTCTGCCTCTGCAAACTCAACGAGAGTATTTCCACGCTGGTTTCTGTTGCCGTGACCGAATTTACCTACTGAAGTTTCATTCTGTTGCCGTTGCCCTATTTTTGCATTGAAATCTCCCATAATTATTTTCAAGTGCTGCTTACCTTTATTATTTAGATGACAAATTTCCTCGTAAAATTCTTCAATTTCTTCTTCCGGATGACTTGTGGTGGGTGCATATGTTTGAATAATCTGAGCCTGGTATCTTCTCGATAGTTGGATAACGAGTCGTGCAGCTCTGTCAGAGGAACTTTCAACTTCTACCACTTTATCCTTCAGTTTCTTGTTTATTATAAATCCAACACCACTAGTTCTGCCAGTATCTGTCCCACGATAGTAGAAGAGATGTCCACTTTTCAGTTCAATGAGATCTTCTCCTTTTCTCCTTACCTCACTTAGCCCCACGATGTCCCACTTGATCCTTTGTAGTTCCTCTTCCAATTCAAGAAGCCTTGAATCAGAAGATAGGGAGCGTCCATTGTACGTTGCCAAGGTCAGCATCAGATGGCAGCCTAGTCCGGTCCTCCGCGGATTCTTAGCACCCTCTGCCTTCATGTCGCACTGGCCGCTGCCTTGGCCAGGTACATTCCAGCTGCCGGAGACTGAGGGCCAAGATTTAAGTTGTGGAGTCATTTTGGAGGGGTTTGGCCATAACTCACCACGCTGGCCAAGCGGGTTGGTGAGTGTGGGATAGAATTTCCTCTAATCCCGATGGTATAGTTATACCGCTATTGGCGGTCGTCAGAGCCCCTTTAGTGGGAACAGGATGCACCACGAGAAGGCGGGGTTGACATTTGTCAAGGAGAGGCTGTGATGTTACGCATCACCTGACCTTACATCCCATATATATATATATATATATATATATATATATATATATATATATAACCGTTGTCTACCATTGTCAATCCACTGCTGGACGAAGGTCTCTCCAAGTTTCTTCCAAAACGGTCTGTCTTGTGCCAGTCTCCTCCATGTTACTCCCGCATACTTTCGAATTTCATCCACCCATCTCACATGTTGTCTTCTTACGGGTCTTTTCCTGTCCCTTGGAATCCGGTCTAAAATTTCGGCTGTCCATCGATGGTCTGTCCTTTTGGCAATATGTCCAGCCCATTGTCATTTCAGGGATCTTACTCTGACCATGATGTCTTCGACTCTTGTCATTTTTCTGATCCACGAGTTCGTCTTCTTATATCTCCTGATTATACCAAGTATGCATCTCTCCATGCTCTTTTGAGTTGTCTGTAGTCTTTGTATGTCTCTTTTAGTTACGGTCCACGTCTCTGCACCACAAATAAGCACTGGAAAGATGCATTGATCAAACACTTTTCTTTTAAGATATAATGGCATATTGCTCTTGAAAATAATACTGTTTCTCCCAAAAGCTCTCCAGGCAAGTTTTATACACCGATTAATTTCTACATCAATGTGACCCTCATTTGATAGCTGCTGTTCAAGATAAAGGTGTGCATCTGTTATCTCTAGCTTTTCTCCATCAATCGATAAATCTTCATTTCTTGTAAAAGCATTATATATATGTCATCATCAACAACCATTACCAATCCACTGCTGGATGAAAGGCTCCTCAAGTTTTTTCCACAACGGTCTAACTTGTGCCAGTCTCCTCCTCGTCACTCCTGCATGCTTTCAAATTTTATTCCACCCATCTCCTCCGTGGTGTTCTTCTGGGTCGTTTCCTGTCCCTTGAAATCCAGTGTAAAATTCCAGTTGTCCATCGGTGGTCCGTTTTTCTGGCAACATGGCCAGCCCATTACCCTTTAAGGGATTTCATTCTGATCAAGATGTCTTCCACTATTGTCTTTACCTTATCCATGAATTCCTCTTCTTATCTCTCCTCGTTACACCAAGCATGAATCTCTCCGTATGTCTTTCGGTTGTTTGTAGTCTTTGTATGTCTTTTTTAGTAAAAGTCCAAGTCTCTGCTCCGTAATCTAGCACTGGAAAGATGCATTGATTAAACACTTTTTTTAAGACATAATGGCATATTACTCTTGAAAATTGTACTGTTTCTTTCAAAAGCTCTGCAACCAAATTTTTTACGTCGAAAAATTTCTTCATCAATGTGATGTTTTCTTGATATCTGCTGCCCAAGGTAAATATATCGGTTATCTTCAGCTTTTCCCCATCAATCACCAAATCTTCATTTCTTGTAAAAGCATTGTACATTAGTTTTGTCTTTTGAAAGTTCCTTTTTAATCCTACTTCTTTACTCTTCTCAGGAAGTTCCTGAATCATACTGTGCATCTCTGAAGGGGCAATTGCAAAAATGACGTCATCTGCAAAACGAAGATGAGCTAAACAATCTCCAATAATCTTTGTATATACAGTATATATATATATATATATACACTGTCGAATCACATTATTGTGATCACCAGCTAATATCCAGAGTTGCCGCTCTGTACAACACGTACAGTAGCTAGACGGGCTGGGAGTGGCTCAGTAAGGTGCTGGAAGGTGTTCACAGGTTTGTAGAGCCATGCTGACTGCTGTGCATCTGACAGCTGCTGGAGGGTGCATGGTGGAGGATCCATAGGGCGAACAATGCAATCGAGGTGGTCCCACACATGCTCAATTGAGTTTACGTCTGGGAAATTAGGGAGCCAGGGAAGTAATTTGAAGACTTCATCGTGCTCATCCAACCTTTCTTGGACATTTTTAGCTGTGTGACACGTCGCATTTTCGTGCTGGAAGATCCCATCCATCCCAGGTAAGACAATCAGCATGTATGGGTGTACGCGGTCTGCAAGGATGGATTCATAACGAATCCGGTCCATAGTGCCTTCCACATGTATCAGTGGACGCAGGGAATGCCCCGAAAACATTTCCCATACTATAACGCTGCATCCACCAGCTTGTGTTCTTACAGCAATGCTTGAAGAATGTTTGTTCTCCGATGTTTCTCGCCTTATACGCCAACGCCCGTCCGTTCGATGAAGCAGAAAACGTGACTCATCGAAAAAGGCAATCTTTTGCTAACCAACGGAGGTTCAATTCCGATAATGCCGTGCAAATGCAAAGCCTTTTCTGCCGATGCACCTTCGTTAGCATAGATGCAGTGACCATCCGTCTACATCGGAGCCCCATAGGCAGCAGGGTTCGCTGAACTGTCGTTTTAGACACACTTCCGGTAGGTCCCTGGTTCATTCGGCCAGTGAGTTTCTCCACTCTAGCGCGTCGATCGGCCCTCACGCACCTTCGCAGCCGACGTTCACCTCTCACATCAATGGCACGTGGTGCTCCGCAGTTTCCACGTCGTTTACTCGCAACGGTGCCATTTCTCCAATCACGATACAATTTAACCACAACAGCACGCGAACAGTTCACCAACTGCGCTGTTTCAGAAATACTGCCATCCTTGGCCCGAAAGTCGATGATCATTCCTTTTTGCAAATCTGATAAATCGCTCCTTTTATCGATAACAGCAATGAGTTATATGTTTTCAGAATGCTTACAGCACAACTTATATACTTTCCAAGCCAGCTCACGACACGTGCCTTCTTTCATTGGCTACGCGTTGTTGACGTCAAAAGTACGAGGTGGTCATAGTAATGTGACTCGACTGTGTATATATGCGGATGTTTTAGTTAGTGTTCTCAAAGTTACATAAACAAGTTGTAGACAGTAAAGAACGCTATATACTGATTTAGATTAAAATGAGTGTAGGAGTGTATTATCTTGAAAGAAGGAAATAAACAGAAGTCATACGAGAAGCGTAGCACTGATCAGTTCATTGAATTACAATTCAATCCCAGACTAATTATCAGCAATTTCAATTTATTACGAGATAACGACAACAAAGAGATGTTCCTCTCTTTATTGTTCACTCAGAAAGACAAATACTGCTTCGTAGGTATAGTAGCTCAAAATAACAAAGTTTGGTAGATCAGAATACCAGGCGTTGCTGGGAAAGTTATCATTTATAGTTTGGCGTATAGAAAGGCAAATATCTTTTGTCTTGTATCAGATCCAAGAGAGATGAAATTGGCTTTTCATTTTTTAGATGACTGAGCTCGCTGCTTGAAAATTTTGATAAGCTCTTAATGGTGGACTGAAATAGAACGCATTGAGTGTGTTCTCTTAATGGGCTTTTGAGGCAAATACTTTTCAGTCTGATTTCTTCGTGTTTGCTCTCGACGTACATATGTATCGGCTCGGTAATGTGTGCCTTCAAATATACCGTCTGCTGCATCGACCTCGTGCAAGGATAAGGAATACATTTCCTCGATGAATTAATAATTTATGTCTCTCCAAACGAGACTGTGTTTGTTTTAGGAATAAACGATGGCGGATTCGGATGACACGTGGACGTTGACGCAACAGTCTACCCTTCAGGCGGGATTTTATTTGAAGATGCGAAACGTTAAAACACGTAAGTTTGTAAACGGAAACATCTTGGTAAACATAACTTCGCTTATATGATGCGAAACGTTGGATTTTTTGAAAGATATGAATGATATGTAATTAATCGAGGCTTACGTTTAACGCTGTTGTGGAAGGAGAAGTAACGGATGTCCGCCAGTACCATTATTAAGTAAAAGTTTCATTAGTAGGTAATCTAAAGGATTCTTCAAAATGATATTACGAATTTAAAAATTAATACAAAATATATAACACAAATATCGCAAAATGTTTTGTCCATTGGCATCCACAAATGGTGTTGGTAGCTGAGTTTAAAATTTTCGAAAAATCTGACAATTTGAAATCACTTCTCAATTAGAAACATAGCATGTGCATCACAGAATTCGTTAGCATGTGCATCACAGAAATCTCTTTGTGGTTCACAGAAAAGAAATCTGTTTCTGAATTATAGAAAATAAATCTGTTTGTGAATTACATTAAAGAAATCTGTTTGATTCATAGAAAAGAAGTCTGTGATTAAGACACTTGAAGGTTTTAATATTACGACTTTGTTCTTCTTGAGTTATATAAGTAGGGCACTAATAAAGCTCTTTACAAAATTTTATTGAATTTCCTCATAAGTACTTCGAGTTGCGAACGATTTCATAAAATGCTTTCAGTTTTGAGCACTAGTGCAGATATCTGCACAGGCATCTACGTATTGTTTTTCAAACTTTAAGAGTATAAATTTGTCTTGCACCCAAATGTTTTCATACATTCTCTGTGAACCTAGTAGTAATTTTTTGCATCTCACGCCCTTTCGAGAATTCCTTAATCCAATGGAAACTGGAGGAGGAAGCTTTCAACAACACTGTGTACCATATTTCATCCCTTTCCTATAAACCTTTCAACAACACTGCGTGCCATATTTCATCCCTTTTCGATAATTTCTTCAACAACAAGCATTGTGTGTAGTATTTCATCACTTTTAGATAACTCTTTTAACAACACTGTGTGCCACAATACACTCACGGACAATGAAATTTGCGCACCAAGAAGGGTACATCGGATTGAACTGAAATTTTATGGACGTAATGATACAGATGAATGATACACATGATGGCAAAAACAGAGCTGCAGGACAATTACAGAGGGATCTGTGGCATGCAATCCGGTCATCCTCAATAGCGCGCCGCACCGCCTCTTGCGGCGATGCATGCTACAATACGGTCCAGCATGGAGGCGAACAGACGCCTGATGTTTTCCTGTGGCAGACTGGCCCACACGTGTTGGACGGAGTGCTCCAAATCCCGGATAATGCGGCACGGCGGCAGCCAGCGCTTCAACTGATCCCACACATGGTCGATAAGGGACATGTCTGGGGAGCGGGCAGGGAATGGAAGTGCCTGGACGTGACGTAGGCAGTCCTGGGCAACCCGAGAAGTGTGCTGGTGGGCATTATCATGCTGGTATAGTGCACCTGGAAGCCATGCCAGGAAAGGGAGCACATGGTGCCGCAGGATCTCATCCACATACTGCTGGCCCGTCAATAATCCACGTATCACTACTACAGCTGATCGAATATCGTAGACAATGGCTCCCCAGACCATAAGACCTGCAGTGGGGGAGATGTGGCGCTCGATAGTGAGGTTGGGATTGTGCCGTTGACCCGAGGACCTCCACACCCTGACACGGTGATCATCCGTCCCCAAAACGCAGAGGCACTCATCGCTAAACACCACACGTTTCCAGTCCGTGGCGTTTCACGTCGCTGTGGCCTGGCACCACTGCAAACGGAGCCGTCGATTTTCCGGTGTTAATGGCAGCACACGTAAGGGGCGCTGGGATCGCAGAGTCGCTTCCGCGAGACGTCGGGAAATGGTTCGTAGACACACAGGAGCCGCTACACCTGCCTGTATAGTGGACTGGGTCCCCGTGGGATCCGTTCGTGCCTGGTGCACGATCCGTCGATCCTCTCTACCGGTGGTCCTCCTGGTCCTTCCGGAGCCGCCCCACCGTTTGGCAGTGCCGTCACGTGTCCCCTGCGCAAAACACAGTCGGTCGGTATAGTCAGAACGATCCACGTGGCGGGCTATACGGCGCGCCGACCACCCTTCGGTTTTCATCCCGATGATCAGACCTCTCTCAAAGTCCGTAAGGTACGTAAATCGACGTCTCTGGCGTCTACCCGACATTCTTGTCACTCTGCAATCTTTCTTGCGATGGCCGGTGCTTTTAGATTTCATGGGGCATCGACTACACGCCGGTTTATAAGGCTGCCGGCTCGTGCTTGCAGCGCCCCCACAGGATATTCGGTCATGCGCAAGCGCATCAAACGTGGATCATTTGCATACCACCAAGCACTCTAGGCATTTGCAAAGTTTCGCGGCTGTAGCATGTTTTCTTCTATGTGCGCAAATTTCATTGTCCGTGAGTGTATTTCATAGCTTTTCGATAATTCTTTCAACAACGCTGTGTGCCATATTTCATCCCTTTTCGATAATTCTTTTAACAACACCGTGTGCCATATTTCGTCCCTTTTCGATAATTATTTCAACAACACGATGTGCCGTAGTTCATCCCTTTTTGGTGATTCTTTCAACAACACTATGTGCCGTAGTTCATCCCTTTTCGATAATATTTATTTCAACAACACCGTGTGCCATATTTCATCTCTTTTCGATAACTCTTTAAATAACACCATGTACCACATTTCATTACTTTTTGATAATTCTTGCAACAACACTGTGTGCCATATTTCATCCTTTTTCGATAATTCCCAGCCAAGGAACAAAAAGCGCGGAAAAACGTTTAGTGAAATCAATGAAATTATTACCGTTGACTTATTTGAACATCAAATTTCTTTACAAATATCAGAATCTGCTTGTTCGCTTAAGAAATAATTGTACTACTCCTTTCTATACAGTGTAGCATGAGTATGTAAATAACTTTGAAAACATATTAGTAAGTACTTTCAAAATTTGTTTATCCGTGAAACGATCAGACTAACTCAAGGATACGCACGGTGCATCGCGTTGTGATTAATTCAAAAACGCTACGGGCCATCGCGCCTGTGTGCATACCGCATATGGATTCAATAGGTAACGTGCGTGTGACACTTGAGCAAATGCTACTAACACACTGACAAAAATTATACCTCTGAGTACAAACAGAGTGAAAAAGATTAAATGATGAAAACAAGGAATTTGTTCCGTGATAAACTGAGGAATAGGTACGTAAATGTCTCTGGTGGAGTCCGTCATCCATAGACCAAAATTCACCCACATAATTGCTAGGCTCTAAATAATGCTATCAATTTAATTTTGAGAAGAATATCTGATGTCATTAACGTGGAAACGGTTTAGCTGTTATGCAAAAATATCACTGAAATATCGAGAACTAAGACCCAGCATATAACATGCATAGCTGTGGCATATGATTCCCTCACTCTTCAGTTTCTCTAATTACGGTCCCTCGAAACTAAGTTCTGCTTTCTTAGAATTAGACTCCAAGGTTTGAAAAACATCTTATTCAATGTCCATCATCGATACACTATCTACCAACAAATAATTGGACACCTGTGATAGCAAAGGAAAACGAAGTTTATTCACCGACGGAGCCTCCACTAGCGGCGATTACAGCTGCAACCCTCCGGGGCATACTCTCAACCAGGCGTTGTACGACGGCTAGCGGTATTTTCTTCCATTCGGCTTGGAGAAGATAGGTCAGTTCCTTCACCGATTTCGGACGGTGGGGCACCCCTTAAGTCGACGCTCCAACTCGTCCCAGAGGTGCTCGAAAGGGTTAAGGTCAGGGCTCTGCGCAGCCCAGTCCATTCGATTAAAATCATTGTCACCTTACCAAGCCATGGTGGACCTCGCAAAATGACAGGGGGCATTGTCATCCTGAAAGTAACATGGGTCCAACCCGTAAAACTGCCACAACGTAGGAAGCGCATGTTCATCCAAAATGCTGCAGTAGGTCTCAGCGTTGAGTCTACCAGGAATTGCGACCAAGGGTCCCGTGTCATACCAGGAGAAACACCCCCATAGCATAATTTCACCGCCGCCGAACTTCACAGTTAACACAATACATTCCGGCAGGAGGAGTTCTACAGGCAGACGCCAAACACAGACACTGCCATCCGAACGGTAGAGGGTGAACCTTGACTAGTCACTCCATAGAACCTGTTTCCACTGTTCAACGGTCCAATGTCGACGTCTTTGCACCTCGTTAGCCGAGCAGCGCTATTGGACTTGGTGATCAAAGGCTTGTGGGCCGCAGCACATCCATGATAACCGAGCAGATGGGCTTCCTTACGGATAGTATTCATCGAAAGAACACACCCGGATGCCTGTTGAAACTCCTCGCGGATGTGGCCCATCGATTTGGTGCGGTTCTTCAGAATATCTCTGGCCAGCACCCGTCGGTTTCTAACTCCCAGTTTTCTGGGTCTGCTGGGTCGGGGCACATTCCGACAGTCACCTCTCATCTTCCACTTGCCAATCACGTAGGCCAATGTCGACTTTGGGTACTTCAACTCGCTGGATATATTATATTACGTATGGATCGGCCATTTCTGTGA
Source organism: Macrothele yani (assembly GCA_039090855.1). Lineage (NCBI taxonomy): Eukaryota > Metazoa > Arthropoda > Arachnida > Araneae > Macrothelidae > Macrothele > Macrothele yani. Next base: position 5,841,140 of record CM077030.1, on the reverse strand, counting down.
TACCCGACTATTACACCTTTCTCGAAATCAGAAAGCTCCGAACTGCGTGACATCTTGCATGCGACTGGTTGCTTTGTTGTTTCCCACACGATATTTTACGGCGGCAGCCGTGACGTGTATCAGGACCGCAGATATCTTCGATTGCAGGGGTGTTCAATTACTTGTTGGTAGATAGTGTATATAACCCACTAACAACTTAAACATATATCTATCTCTATATCTATTTATGTAAGGTCGGGTGATGCGCAACATCACAGCCTCTCCTTGACAAATGTCAACTCCGCCTTCTTGTGGTGCAACCTGTTCCCGCTAAAGGGGCTCTGACGACCACCAATAGTGGTATAACTGTACCAACGGGATTAGAGGAAATGCTATACCACACTCACCAACCCGCTTGGCCAGTGTGGTGAGTTATGGCCAAACCCCTCCAAAATGACTCCACAACTTAAATCTTGCCCTTCAGTCTCCGGCAGCTTGAATGTACCTGGCCAAGTCAGCGGCCAGTGCGACATGAAGGCAGAGGATGCTAAGAATCACCGGAGGACCAGAATAGGGTGCCATTTGATACTGACCTTGGCTACTTACAATCGACGCTCCCTATCTTCTGATTCAAGGCTTCTTGAATTGGAAGAGGAACTACAAAGGATCAAGTGGGACATCGTCGGGCTAAGTAAGGTAAGAAGAAAAAGAGAAGATCTCATTGAACTGAAAAGTGGACATCTCTTCTACTATCGTGGTACAAATACTGGCAGAACTAGTGGTGTTGGATTTATAATAAATAAGAAACTGAAGGATAAAGTTGTAGAAGTTGAAAGTTCCTCTGACAAAGGTGCACGACTCGTTATCCAACTCTCGAGAAGATACCAGGCTCAGATTATTCAAACTTATGCACCCACCACAAGTCATCCTGAGGAAGAAATTGAAGAATTTTATGAGGAAATTCGTCATCTAAATAATAAAGACAAGCAGCACTTGAAGATAATTATGGAAGATTTCAATGCAAAAATAGGGTAACGGCAACAGAATGAAATTTCAGTAGGTAAATTCGGTCACGGCAAAAGAAACCAGCGTGGAAATACTCTCGTAGAGTTTGCAGAGGTAGAAGGATTTTTCATCATGAACTCCTTTTTCAAGAAAAAGCCGCAAAGGAAATGGACATGGAGGCATCCCAATGGATGTACAAGTGAAATTGATTTTATTATGTGCAACAAGAAATGTGTCATGGAAAACTGCAGTGTGCTGAACAAGTTCAACACAGGTAGTGACCATGGAATGGTAAGATGTAAGATGCACCTCAATGCTAAACTCGAGCGTGGCAAGCTCATAAAACAAACAAAGTGTATTGACGTGACCAACCTTAAAAAACATCATAATGCCTTCAAATTGGAACTGAGGAACAGATTATCTGCTCTAGATGGTCTAACATCAGAAGAAGTGGACATCTCTGAAGTTTACAGAAAAGTTATCAAAGCTCTTATGGAAACAGCAACAAGATTAGCTGGGTCTAAGATGTGAACAAATTATCAGGAAAAACCAAAATTTTGATGCAAAAAGAAGAGAGATGAGGACAACTAAAGAAGATGTGACTTCCAAAGTGGAATATATAGAGCTATGCAAGACAGTACGAAAAAGTATCACTGAAGACGTAAGGAAATCCAACTGTGAACTAGTGAGGAAAGCAATTGAAAACAACCAAAGCCTAAAGATAGCAAAGAGACATCTCAGTAAGGGAAGAAAACAGATTAGGGCACTGAGAAAGGAAGATGGTTCTGTAACAAGAAATAGAAGCAAAATTTTGATAATAGTGAAAGATTTCTACTCCAAATTATATGAAAGGGATGATACATGTACTCCAGACATCATGGAAGGTACTAGTACCAGAGTTCTTCCAGTTCTCCCAGCAGAAGTTGCACATGCAACCAAGAACATGAAGCGGGGAAAAGCTCCAGGAGAAGATGGAATTACTGTAGACATCATACAAGATGCAAGTGGAGAAATCGAAACAGTACTCGCCCGAATTTTCACTCGATGCCTTAATGAAGGGAAGATTCCTGAGGATTGGAACAACGCTACAATGATCCTGCTACATAAAAAAGGTGACATTGAGGATCTCAGGAACTACAGACCTATCAGCCTCCTATCAGTGGTTTACAAAATCTTCACTAAAGTTCTTTCACACCGTTTGAAGGTAACACTGGACATGGCTCAACCGAGAAAACAAGCTAGATTCAGGAGAAGACGTCTACAAGCGAGAGCAGCGCCAAAAGTGAATTTAGGACGTCTGGGAGCGTGATTAGAGGATTTTCGTGTTTGGTACTGTATTCGGTAGACATGTAGCTGAGCGTTGTAAGCTCTGTACGCTACAAGCTGAAATGCTATTGGCCCAAATGTTGTTTTTTCCATTGATCTGGATCAAACAATTGGCCTGAGTGTCACGTCAACTGGAGCGCAGGATCACGATAAGATCAATGCCGTCTACTTCGGTAGAAGCTGCTTTAAAAGTGCAATATTACAAAATTGCACTTTATTCATTTCATTAGAAATATGTCTATACAATGGCTGCTGACATTCATGCCTAAGGCATCTCTTTCAAGATAACGACTGTTGAAGTATGTAATTGATTTTCCGGGAACAATTTCGTCTGGAATTTTCAACATTTGTTCTAAACACTTCAACATTTGTTCTAAACACTTCTCAGAAAACTTGTTCTAAACCAGTTCAGTTGCTATCGATCCGTACAAGCCAGCAGTAAGCGTGTTTTAGCAGAGCTACGGACACCACAACAACAGCTTGCATTAGATTCAGTTCTACCGATTATTCAACTCCAGTGTTTTTTGTGAGTTTATCAGGTAATGTCATATAAAACAAGGTACTTTCCTGAGAATTGCAGTGACGATAGCACACAGCTTTTTTCCTTCTTTAGGTGTCACAGTCTTCAATTTTACTTTAACGCCATTGTAAATATGTGAATACATACGCAGCAGGAATTATGACTATTATCGCAATTTGCCATTGGCACTATTGGAGGTTTTCGTGCATTGGACTCAATGAGATGTCCGAACACATTCGGAGAAATGTTTAGCCACGGAAACTGTAGTGCATAATATTCAAAGCAAACTGAATTTGCTTGTGCCACTTACTGGTCATCCATGAAACACTTCTCAGAAAACTTGAAAATTTCATCGTCCTGGAACGGGAATTGAAACCCGACGAAATCGTTAGAATCGTAGCATACTCGACCGGTAATCGGGAGATGCAGGGTTCGATTCCCGCTCCAGGACGATGAAATTTTCAAGTTTTCTGAGAAGTGTTACATGGATGACCAGTAAGTGGTACAAACAAATTCAGTTTACTTTGAATATTCTGTCGATTTTCCATGTATTAGGAAGAATATTTCTTCCTTCATTGATTTAACTGTAGTGCATTCCATACTACGGCAGGAGAGCTAGTCCAAATCCGGGGACTATATGAACACCAACGTTTCTCGCAATAAAATGTTTAATTTACAACGACTATAGAATCGCAGAGCGTTTGGCTGCCAAACGCTCTGCGAATTTATAGTCGATGTAAATTAAACATTTTCTTGTGAGAAACGTTGGTATTTTTATTCTATATTAAAACCGCAAGTTCAGTAGTCATAAATTATATACATGAACACCCTCAACACCTAAAGAGGCAATAAGACATATCTGAGTCAAAATGAACGTCCCAAAACTCAGGCAACCGACTGTAACCCCAGTTTGAAATTCAACCGAACTTCAAAACTCAGGCAACCGACTGTAACCCCAGTTTGAAATTCAACCGAACTTCAAAACTCAGGCAATCGACTGTAACCCCAGTTTGAAATTCAACCGAAATTCAAAACTAAGGCAACCGACTGTAACTCCAGTTCGAAATTCAACCGAACTTCATTTCTTCCCCATGTTTCATCCCACTCGCTTGTCACTCCTCACAAGCAGCATCTTCTCCCCATATAGGAATAGGATCCATTTTCGTGGCTTTGTTCTTCCACGCATAATCAACTTTCGCCTTTGAGGAGCTGCGATCTCATATCTTTTATGCTAACGCTAGGGCCGGATGAAGGCATTTGCGGGCTCCTAGGTAAGACTTCTGAGTGGGCTCCTAGGTAAGACTTCTGAGTGGGCCCCCTAAAGAACTTATGACGAACAATCTATAACGAAGTGAATTTCTCCGTCATTTTTATCCGCGCCAGGATTCGAACCCGGGTCCACTCACTCCGGAATAAGTTGCTCTACCAGTTGAGCTACGCGGACATTTTATTCTGATTCCTATCTGCCTTTATGTCGTGTGCGTCCTTCTGGCAGGTACGTCACATCTCCTGGTACGTTACATCATCTCCCCCTTATTTTATTTTATTTTTTTTCGAAGTGCTGCTCTTATTTTTCCTATCTCGCAGTGTGGAAATAACATCACACCATTGCGAGATTGTGAACGGTCGGGTCATCCGGATAGTTCGGGCGCCATTATAACGAAGTGAATTTCTCCGTCATTTTTATCCGCGCCAGGATTCGAACCCGGGTCCACTCACTCCGGAATAAGTTGCTCTACCAGTTGAGCTACGCGGACATTTTATTCTGATTCCTATCTGCCTTTATGTCGTGTGCGTCCTTCTGGCAGGTACGTCACATCTCCTGGTACGTTACAAATCCCTATTAAAGACCGTTAAAACGGGAAACTATAGTAATGTGCTTGGGATAATTAATACGCTGTGCCTTCTTCAAATTAATAAATTGCCTGCAGAGTTTTGACAATAAGTCACTATATTTTTTATTGTTCTCGTACAAACATAAGCCAAACGCTTAGGATTCCTAGATTTTGTCGTGGAATTGTTAATAACTTAGCATTGTATGCTTTTCTTGGTGCATCTTTTTTGTCATGCAATGTGAAGCCACAGTGGATTTCGCCCATAAACAGTTCCAAGTGTAAGCAGGGAGGCGTAGGTGGGTGGTAGGAAAAGAGCTGATACTGTCCCGCCAGTCCCTCTGTGTAGAGCGACGTGAAGCGTTTACTTTTAGTGAGTCACTGCCTTGAAATCTGTTCGTCTCCTAGCAACTGTTTGTGAACGAGTCGAAATCATACGAGACAAAATCAAAACTATTTCACATCTCTCTGTATATAAATACATAAGCTGTGTATTATTTGACGTGTAGCGGCATTTTCCTGAAATTTTCGGTGCCCCTGCAAGATGCGGATCCAGGTAAACTCCAACACCGGAAAACTCCTACGCCTTCTCATATAACGGGAAGTATACAAATTGCGTTTCTTTCGGAGATCTTGTCAAAGTGTGCGATTTTTTGTAGTGGAATAAAACGAGATGTACTAGTTTTCCTAAATGCGTATGTAACATTATAGTGACGCAAGGTTTATATGTAAGCTTTCCGACTCACTAAATTTTTAGTTATGATTTTAATATTTCGCATGTGATAACATGCAATAAAAGCTAATCAACAAGGACTCAACTAATCGATCTTCAGGCGCTGACAAGACACCTACGCCGCGGGCAGGGCCAGATTAGGGGGGGTCTAAGGGGTACGGCATTGGGGCCCACCATAAGCAAGGGCCCAGGGGACATGTCTGGGAAAATAATAGACAGAGAGATAGGTTTGTTAAATAGTTTTGCTTTTGTCTCATATGATTTCCACTTTGTCAGAAACAGAGGCTAGAAGACGAACAGATTTTAAGGCAGTGGCTCACCAAGGATAAAGGTTTCATGTCGCTGTGAACTGCGGAGACGGTGAGGTTGTTTCAGCTTTTTTACTATCATCCACTCACGCCTTCCAATTTGCACTTGAAACCGTTAATGCTCGAAGTACCCTGTGGCATCAAATTGCACAACAAAAAAGATTCACCTAGAAACTTTATACAGTGATAAACCATTAAAAACATTCAAGACAAAATTTAGGAATCTCAAACTTTTAACTGATGTTCTTGTGAGAACAATAGAAAATACAATGGCTTATTATGAAAACTCTGCGGATAATTTATTAGTTTGAAGAACGCACTACGCATTATCTAAAGCATATTGTTACAGTTTCATGTTTTGCACGGATTTCATAATGATTCCCCGTCATAATTCTTTGAGGGCACACTCAGATGTCTTCCTTAGCCTTAGGGCCCACTCAAGTGTCTTAGCCTTGGGGCCCACTCAAGTGCTTTAGCCTGGGGGCCCACCAAAACATTAATCCGGCCCTGACCACGGGCCATTTTTAGAATATTTTAAGTTACAACCTAGATCTTTTGTATTTGTAAACATTGTATAAACCCGATAAAATGCACTCAACGGATTATTTCTCAGCTCTTTACAAGGTACCTAGGCAGCGGGCCTTTTTAGCGGATTTACAAATACCAAATGTCTAGCTTGTGACTTAAAATCTTTTAAAATGGCCCGCAGCTTAGATGCCTTGTAAAGTGCTGAGAAATCAGATCAGATCATATGCAGAGGATTTTAGGAAGGGAGGTCTAACCCCAGGTCTTAAACAACCCTTTAAAATAGGAAGATAGGAGATTTGGACCAGAGTGCCCGATAATAAATTGACACGGAAGCGAGGTAGAAAGAGGTAGGAAGACGCCCTTATTTATTACCGGAGGCCCGTACCCGGGTACCGACGGCTTAACGTGACCATCCGACGGTATGAGGAAAGAATGCCCACGGAAAAAACGCCCACGGAAAAATCGCCCACGGAAAAAACGCCCACAGAAAAAACGCCCACTTCTCGAAAATAGGAAAAAACGCCCACGGAAAAATCGCCCACAGACAAAATGCTCACGGGAAAAATATGTGATCGATTGATAAGTTTATATGTCTGTTATAAACGGTGTTCGGACAACTGGTCACAGACTGCTGGCCAAAAAACCGTTAGGGGTCATATAAAAATTGTGGTTTCTTGGCCATCTCTCCTACATAACGAAAATGGGTGTAGGAGAATTGGCCACAAAAGTTCAAGGGGGGGGGGGGTTGTAAGTATTATCGATTTTTGGCCTACATTGAGAATTGAATTAGGAACTCCAAACAAATTTCGAGAAAACGTTCTATGTAAGCCAAGCGAGAATTACAGCATAATTCATGTATGTTCGGAAAAGGACCCTAAGGTGGGATTTTTTAATAACGCTGCACTTTTACGTAGGTACTAAATATTTACATAATATGTCAAGTTTGCAATATTTTTCTTTTACTTAATTAATTCACAGGCGAAGAAAAAAGTGTTGAATAGGCTTAGGCCTACGGCCTATTAATTAATGTATGGATTGAATGTATGGATAATTGTGATAATTGTGAATTATGTAATTGTGATAATTGTGAATTATATAATTGTGAATTATATAATTGTGATAATTGTGAATTATATAGAATTTCTTGTCCGACCCGGAGGTTTTCATCATTCACATGCCTTCAGATAATGTGTCGAGTTGTAGCTGCTAATTGCTGAGAATCTCCCGATCGGACGAGAAATTGTTCATATTTTTCACTTTTGGTATTACACCCCCCCCCTCCTCGCCGACAGGTTTCCAGAGAGTGACATGCGCTAAGAAAATTTGTCGAGTTGCAGTTTCTAAATGCTGAAGATCTCCAGATCGAAGAGAAATTCTTGATATTTTACGATTTTGGTATTACTTCCCCCTCCCCTCCCCGACTAGTTTCCCGAGGCAGCAGATACCCTCAGATAATTCGACGTGTTGTAGCTTGTAAACTCTGGAAGTCTCCCGATCGGACCAGAAATTATTTTTATTTCATATTTTAGATTTTAAGCACCCCCTCCCCAGACAAATTCCTGGGTTTGCACATACTCGCAGATAATTTTTTTATTTGTAGTTTCTAGAAAAATATCGTATAGCAGTTGGCTTGAAGACAACGGTGAATCATTACTATGTTTTTAAATAAATGTTGCATAAGACTACCACGGCTTTCAGGCCAACACCATACAACCTGCACAGTCCATCAGTGCAATCCGAACTTTCCTCTCGTATTTGTAAGGTTTGCAGAAAATATTTTACACATCAAATTATTAATATTGCGGTATTACTCAGGCAGAAAATAATATTAGGACTAACGTTTAGGCCCTTTCTAAAAGTTTTCATTCCGTCATTCCCATATTCGCGTTATGTAGGTGAGGTGGCCAAGAAACTGCAATTTTTATATGACCCCTAACGGTTTTTTGGCCAGCAGTCTGTGACCAGTTGTCCGAACACCGTTTATAACAGACATATAAACTTATCAGTCGATCACATATTTTTCCCGTGAGCATTTTGTCTGTGGGCGATTTTTCCGTGGGCGTTTTTTCCTACTTTCGAAAAGTGGGCGTTTTTTCCGTGGGCGTTTTTTCCGTGGGCGATTTTTCCGTGGGCGATTTTTCCGTGGGCGTTTTTTCCGTGGGCATTCTTTCATGCAATCCCATCCGACGCACGGCGGATATTTGGTGGTTCGAGCTTTCGTACCTGCCTGGGATCGAACCAGAAGTCTTCTCCGTGGCAGGCAGGAAAGTTGACCACCAGGCCACCCCCGGCCCAGTGCTGAGAAATAATCCGTTGAGTTCACTTTATTAGGTTGCACTCTCTCTCAAAACCTGTTTTGCCAAGATATGCGCTTCTGATGAATCAAAATTGGAATTTTTTGGAAATTGGAATTGTTTTTCTAGTTTGCATCTACGCATAAAATTTGTAACCTTTAAAGAACATCTTTTCAGCAATTCAATGCTTTCAAAAAAGAAAAAATCGATTTTCAAAATTTTCAAAAGGAAAAATTAAGTAACATTCAGATCTTATATTATTTAATACACATGAACATTCTTATGAAACAAGGAATAAATTACAATTAAAACATTTTTCCAAAATCGGAATCAATGAAACTTACCTTAAATTACAGAGGTCCTCAATACTAGAATCCTTTACCCAGGGACCTGACTAACTTTAATAATTTTAATTTATTTAAAAAAATCAAATTTTTTCTTCTTCAGTAACTCAAAAATAAAATAAAAATTAAATGGGTAAAACTCATTCTGATTGTCTGACTTGATTTGTCTATGTGTTGTTTCATTTGATTTCCTTTTTCGGGGAGAATAGGGGCTATGTCAGGCCACTTTTGGCCTTTTCCTTGCCTTCCCGGTTGTTTTTATACATTACCAATATTTACGAATTGTCAATTTTTTTTCTTTCACTCTTAGATTCATGTAACAACAAAATAAATAAAGAAATGAAAAATATAACTGGTTAACATGATGTCAGTTGTACATTTGTCTTTCATGATCAATGTGCATGCGAAATAAATATATCTCACTCAGTACATGAGGTATGTTTGTTGCCGGCAAGATCTGGATTGTTCATTATGAAAGCATGACAGGAATTTAAGCGTAGGGGAAAGGTACATTATTCGCATCCATAAATAACTCAAAATGAGAAATTTTCCACAAGGAAGTAATTACATTTCCGTCTTGCACAGTTTAACGTGTCTAAATTCTCAGTTTATTGCACTCAAATAAACTTCCTTAAACAGAAGAATTTTGAAGCTGAGTTTCGAGTAGTGTTTTTCCACCCTAGTTCAGCTGCCTCAAAACTGTGCTGTGCGCATTATAAAAACTCTTAAATTACGAAGGTGCCGGCATATTTGGCGTTCCTGTTTTCTACAGTTATTTATCGCCCTTGTTAACCCGGGACCTCTATAATGGAGAAGTCAGGTTCTCAGTCAGTCAGTCGATTTACAAGTTTGCCATGACGGTCCCCTTCGGTCACCCTTTTCCGTCCCTCAATCCCGCGTCTGTCTGACGATGCTGAAGACTTTTCCCGCTTGCAAGGCCGTGGCTTAAGCCATCTCATTTATCTTAGTAACCCGTCAACAGAGTGAGGCGGAATTTTTGGGTGATGTCTGGGAAGTCACGGGATGCTCCCAGACCCACAGACCTAGAAAAGGGGGATACGTTGTAAATGACCTTCCTCTTTCGCGACTTCCATCGCGTGTAAGCTGCGTTGACGACTGGAAGGTCTTCTCAGAACAAACGACCCCTTCCGAAAACACATGTGCATCCTCTCAACGATGTTTCTTCCAAACGTATTCGCAACAAAGCCGGAAATGATATGAGGCCGTTGACAAAGTGGATCGAATGAGAAGCGGTTTGTCACCAGCTCTGAGGTGATTATTCCTCCGATTTCAGGTGGAGGAATTGAGGTTAAGATTTTTTTTTCTTTTTCTTGATTTCTTTACCTTGCTGTCTTCCTTGGTTTTCGGATAAGACCCAAAATTTTAAATTCGTATCGCAAATTCTGCCATAGGTTGTAGTAGCGGTGCAGTGGAGGATTGGCGCCTCCAGACCACTCGTTTTCAAGGCCCGACGGCCCTAGGCAACTTTACCTAACTGAAAATAAGTTTTTAAATTTATTTATTCAGTCGTCGCCCATTAAAACCGATTTTTTTAACGCAAATAATCTTAACCGAGTTTCTCTTTCTTTCTTCTCTCTCTCTCTCTCTCTCTCTCTCTCTCTCTCACACACACACTCTCTCTCTTTCTTTCTTTCTCTATTTATTTAAATGGTGGCTAAGCACAAATCCGTAGAGCTTTTGTTTACCGAAATCACCTCAGAATTAGCCAGAAAAGTGGGTACCCGAGAGGATATATATATTTCATCATTATCATTGTCAACCATTATCAATCCACTGCTGGACGAAGGTCTCCCCAATTTCTACCACAACGGTCTGTCTTGTGCCAGTCTCCTCCATGGATTGCATGAAAGAATGCCCACGGAAAAAACGCCCACGGAAAATTCGCCCACGGAAAAACGCCCACGGAAAAAACGCCCACTTTTCGAAAGTAGGAAAAAACGCCCACGGAAAAATCGCCCACAGACAAAATGCTCACGGGAAAAATATGTGTTTGACTGATAAGTTTTTATGTCTGTTATAAACGGTGTTCGGACAACTAGTCACAGACTGCTGGCCAAAAAACCGTTAGGGGTCATATAAAAATTGCGGTTTCTAGGCCACCTCACCTACATAACGCGAATATGGGAATGACGGAATGAAAACTTTTAGAAGGGCCTGAACGTTAGTACTAATATTATTTTCTGCCTGAGTAATACCGCAATATTAATAATTTGATGTGTAAAATATTTTCTGCAAACCTTACAAATACGACAGGAAAGTTCGGATTGCACTGATGGACTGTAGAGGTTGTATGGTGTTGGCCTGAAAGCCGTGGTAGTCTTATGCAACAGTTATTTAAAAACATACTAATGATTCACCGTTGTCTTCAAGCCAACTGCTGTAAAATATTTTTCTAGAAACTACAAATAAAAAAATTATCTGCGAGTATGTGCAAACCCAGGGAATTTGTCTGGGGAGGGGGGTGCTTAAAATCTAAAATATGAAATATAAAGAATTTCTGGTCCGATCGTGAGATTTCCAGCGTTTACAAGCTACAACACGTCGAATTATCTGAGGGTATCTGCTGCCTCAGGAAACTAGTCGGGGTGGGGAGGAGGGGGAGGTAATACCAAAATCGTAAAATATCAAGATTTCTCTTCCGATCTGGAGATCTTCAGCATTTAGAAACTGCAACTCGACAAATTTTCTTAGCGCATGTCACTCTCTGGAAACCTGTCGGCGAAGAGGGGGGGGGGTAATAACCAAAAGTGTAAAATATGAACAATTTCTCGTCCGATCGGGAGATTCTCGGCAATTAGCAGCTACAACTCGACACATTATCTGAAGGCATGTGAATGATGAAAATCTCCGGGTCGGACAAGAAATTCTATATAATTCACAATTATCATAAAACCACCCCACCCCCAGGTTTGCTGAGTAGGCACGTGCCCTCAAATAATCTGTCCAGCTGTAGCTTTTAAATGCTGAAAATCTCCCGATGGGACGATACATTTTTCAAATCTTACAGTTTTGATATTACCCCCCCCCCGACAGGTTTCCTGAGTCAGCACATGCGCTCAGATAATTTTCAGACTTGTAGTTTGAAAACCCTTAAATCTTTTGCTCAGATGTAGATCATAAACATTTCTTATTAAAGAATTCCATTAATTATCGCAATTAAGAAAAGACGAAATTACGGAAACTAAATATGACTCTGATTACCAACCTCTGGGGTTCGTGGGCACGAAGCGGTCAAAAACGTTATTTTTATACGGCCCCTTAAAATTTTTGTGGCCAGTTCTCCGGTGGCCAGTTCTCCTACACCCGTCATGTAGAAATTAACTGTTTTAGTTGTCCTTTGGAAAACTCCCAGGAAGCTATGAGTGCGAATTTTTCTTTACACTGGGAAGAAAAGAAGTATACCTGTAACTTGAGATTATACTACTCACGAGGAAGACACACCCCGACCGGTGGGCCAAACCAATAAATTTAAATGAAATATATCGCTTGTTATTTGGGGTGCGGTCGCTAGCAAACGTTCCAGCTGCAGCTGCAAAGCACCATTTTGACGAAAGACAGATGCCCCCCCCTTCCGCTCGCCGTATACAAAACAGGATTTCCAACAGAGACAAGAGTGGTAAGAAAGCACATTACACAAAGTTATATCTGTACATTGCGCCTTTTACGAAAATCGCTTTTACAATTAAATGCATTATACTTTACAAGTATTTATAAATAAAATAATCTGACTTTTAATTATTTCCCTTTTAATTGATATAGTTAAATAACAAACATGCATAGTTTTATAAAAATTAAGACCTTACTTTAAAAAATAAGAATAGTCACAAATTTATTACAGTAAAGCCGAACTGGAATTTTTTAAGAAAGTAGCTACTCTACAGTAGTAAGTTGAAAGTTAACAATCTTATTTGGTTCTTCACTAGGCCACCCGCGGCCCTTAAGTCATAAGTCCTAGGCCTTGGCCTATTTAACAGTTTTTATTCTAACGATGTTATATTCATAACGTTTACGTAACACATCAAATTATTAATATTGCGGTATTACTCAGGCAGAAAATAATATTAGGACTAACGTTTAGGCCCTTCTAAAAGTTTTCGTTCCGTCATTCCCATATTCGTAAAATTTACATAACAAGTATTGTCAATAATCAAACAGAAGTCATCGCTCTTTCCACGTTTATAAGTGAGTCACGGAAAAATTCTCAGTGGCCGCCACCAGGAATCGAACTCAGGGTCTTCTAGTTACGCGCCGGATATGCTTCCACTGCACCACAGCTATTCCTATTCCACGTCAAATGTCTGTATTAATTGTCAATAATATTGCGCTTCTACTTATGCACCATACATTCAATCCATACATTAATTAATAGGCCGTAGGCCTAAGCCTATTCAACATTTTTTTCTTCGCCTGTGAATTAATTAAGTAAAAGAAAAATATTGCAAACTTGACATGTTATGTAAATATTTAGTACCTACGTAAAAGTGCAGCGTTATTAAAAAATCCCACCTTAGGGTCCTTTTTCCGAACATACATGAATTATGCTGTAATTCTCGCTTGGCTTACATAGAACGTTTTCTCGAAATTTGTTTGGAGTTCCTAATTCAATTCTCGATGTAGGCCAAAAATCGATAATACTTACAAACCCCCCCCCCCCCCACCCTTGAACTTTTGTGGCCAATTCTCCTACACCCATTTTCGTTATGTAGGTGAGGTGGCCAAGAAACCGCAATTTTTATATGACCCCTAACGGTTTTTTGGCCAGCAGTCTGTGACCAGTTGTCCGAACACCGTTTATAACAGACATATAAACTTATCAGTCGATCACATATTTTTCCCGTGAGCATTTTGTCTGTGGGCGATTTTTCCGTGGGCGTTTTTTCCTTGGGCGTTTTTTCCGTGGGCATTCTTTCCTCATACCCCTCCATGTTACTCCCGCATACTTTCGAATTTCATCCTCCCATCTCCCACGGGGTCTTCTTCTGGGTCTTTTCCTGTCCCTTGGAATACAGTCTAAAATTTCAGTTGCCCATCGGCGGTCCGTTCTTCTGACAATATATTCACCCATTGCCATTTCAGAGATTATCATGATGTCTTCCACTTTTGCCATTTTCCTTATGCATATCTCCATGCCTCTTTCAGTTGTCTACAGTCTTTGCATATCTTTTTTAATTGAAGTCCACGTTTCTGCTCCGTACGTACGTACCGGAGGGTTGCATTGATTAAACACTTTTCTTTGAAGACATAATGGGATATTGCTTTTACAAATTGTACTGTTCCTTCCAAAAGCTCTTCATACCAGTGTTATACGCCGATGAATTTCTTCATCAATGGAACCTTTGCTTTATACCTGCTGCCCAAGGTAAATGCAGGTATTGATTATCTCCAGATTTTCCCCATCAATCGATAAATTTTCATTACTGGAAAAGAATCTCACCTAGTCTGCATTCAGTTTTCAGCTTTAGTTTCAGCTTTTAGTTTTCAGCTCTATGGAAAAGAATCTCGCCTAGCCAGCATTTCAGTTTTCAGCTTTAGTTTCAGCTTTTAGTTTTCAGCTCTATGGAAAAGAATCTCGCCTAGCCAGCATTTCAGTTTTCAGCTTTAGTTTCAGCTTTTAGTTTTCAGCTCTATGGAAAAGAATCTCGGCTAATCTGCATTTTAGTTTTCAACTTTTACTTTTCAGCTTTATGGAAGAGAATCTCGATTAGTATGCATTTTAGTTTTCAGCTTTTACTTTTCGGCTTTATGGAAAAGAATCTTGCCTTGTCTGCATTTCAGTTTTCAGCTATAGTTTCAACTTTTACTTTTAGGCTTTATGGAAAAGAATCTCGCCTAGTCCGCATTTCAGTTTACAGGTTTAGTTTCAACTTTTAGTTTTAAGCTTTATGGAAGAGAATCTCGCCTAGTCTGCATTTTAGTTTTCAGCTTTAGTTTCAGCTTTTACTTTTCTGCTTTATGGAAAAGAATCTCGCCTAGTCTGCATTTTAGTTTTCAGCTTTAGTTTCTGGTTTTACTTTTTTGCTTTATGGAAAAGAATCTCGCCTAGTCTGCATTTCAGTTTTCAGCTTTTATGGTGAAGATATCATTTTTTATTCACTAGACATTGAATTGTAAGGGAGGAAGGAAAGCATTTCCATATTTGCTGATGGCATAGTTATTACATCTTGATCTAAACACACAAAAAACACTTCATTTTGAAGAGCGGAAAGGAAAGTTCATTTTTAAATGTGAAACTAAGTTTCTGATAATTTAACGGTTAGTACATACTCATTAGAATTAAAATAACAGCTCTAGCAAATTAAAGAAGCTGAATAAGCTGATTACATAAGATCAATGATCAATAAAGTAGTAATTTCTGAAGGCAAAGGTTAGCTATTTGCAAAGAATAAGGCAAATAAATGCTACTGCCGAAAAGCTTTTGACAGTTATTCGGGGGTTCGGACATTTGGGCACCGGACTTTTGGGCACCGAACATTTGGGCATCGGACATTTGGGCACCCGGACATTTGGGCACATTCATTTTTAAAGCAATAAAACTGCGCTGCGTTGAAAATGATAGTGTTCCTATATTTCTCATTACTTGAGCAAGTGGTGTGCACAAAAAAATTTCACTTATATCTCATAATCATTAAGAAATTGAGACATATTTACGAATTTCTGTCTGAAAGACTGGGCGGACATTTGGGCACCCGGACATTTGGGCACAAATCTTGAGGGGCCGTACAAAAATTGCCGTTTCTTGGGCCGCTAGTAAGAGTTTGACCGAGAAAATGTTCGCCGTAAGTTACTTCGGCAATAAATATTTACGGGCGCGTTCCTACTCAGCAGGGGGGGGGGGCGCAATTCTAAATTTTCTCGTCCGATCGGGAGATTTTCAACATTTACAACCTACAACTTGACACATCATCTCAGCGCACGTGCCGACTCTGAAAACGTGTTGGGGTGGGGGTGGGGTTATACTAAAAGTAAAGAATATGAAAAATGTCTCGTCCGATCGGGAGATTTTCAGCATTTACAAGCTACAACTCGACACATTATCTGAGCGCACGTGCCTACAATGAAAGTGCCTACAATGAAAACGTGGAGGGGGTGGGGTTAATACTAAAACCTGTCGGGGGGGTATGATAATTGTGAAATATAAAGAATTTCTTGTCCGATCGGGAGATTTTCAGCATTTACAAGCTACAACTCGACACATTATCTCATGGCATGAACCTACTGTGCAAACCGGGAGGGGGGGGGTAATAATAAAAGTGTAAAATATGATGAAATGATGAATTTCTATTCCGACCGGGAGATTTTCAGCATTTGCAAGCTACAACTCGACACATTATCTGAGCGCACGTGCCTACAATGAAAACGTGGAGGGGCGGTTAATACCAAACCTGTCGGGGGGGGGGGGGGGGGGTATATGATAATTATGAGAAATATAAAGAATTTCTTGTCCGATCGGGAGATTTTCAGCATTTACAAACTACAACTCGACACACTGTCTCAGGGCATGAACCTACTGAGCAAACCTGTCGGGGGGGGGGGGGATACTAAAAGTGTAGAATATGAAGAATTTCTGGTATTCACAACGGGAAATTTTCAGCGTTTACAAATTGCAACTCAAAAAATTTTCTGCAGATGTCTGCTGCCGCAGGAAACCTCTGTCGGCATCAGCAGGGACAATCAATTTTGCTTCTGTATCTCAATTTCATAAAATTCCGATGAAAACTGTAGTGAGACACATACACGTTACGTGCACGTCGATCTCTGTATTCTAATTCAAACAGGCTAACAATCATAGGCGACGACTATAGGATGGCAGGTGAATCCTCCCCCCTCCTCACATACACAGGATTGCTGAGTAGGCACATGCCTTCAAATAATGTGTCGAGCTGTAGCTTGTAAATGCCAAAAATCTCCCGATGGGTGGAGGAATTTTTCATATTTTACACTTTTGGTAATACCCCCCCTCCCCCCATCGCCGACAGGTTTCCAGAGAGTGCACATGCGCTGAGAAAATTTGTCGAGTTGCAGCTTGTAAATGCTGAAGATCTCCCGATCGGAAGAGTAATGATAAATCTTGGTATTGTTAGCTTTTGGTACCCCCTAGTTTCCTGAGGCAGCAGATGCCTCAGACAATTCGATGACTTATAGCTTGTAATGGGTGAAAATCTCCCGATCGCACCAGAATTTTTTTATATTTCATATTTTAGGTTTTAAGCCCCCCCCTCCACACACACACTCGACAAGAGTCCTGGGTTTCCTCATACTCGCAGAGAATTTGTTTAGTTATAGTTTATAGAAAAATATCGCTGAAAATCTCCCGATCGGACCAGAAATTTTTTATATTTCATATTTTAGGTTTTAAGCCCCCTCCCCCCTCCACACACACACACTCGACAAGAGTCCTGGGTTTCCTCATACTCGCAGAGAATTTGCTTAGTCATAGTTTATAGAAAAATATCGCTGAAAATCTCCCGATCGGACCAGAAATTTTTTATATTTCATATTTTATGTTTTAAGCCCCCCTCCCCCTTCCACACACACTCGACAAGAGTCCTGGGTTTCCTCATACTCGCACAGAATTTGTTTAGTTATACTTTATAGAAAAATATCGCTGAAAATCTCCCGATCGGACCAGAAATTTTTTATATTTCATATTTTAGGTTTTAAGCCCCCCCCCTCTCCACACACACACTGGACAAGAGTCCTGGGTTTCCTCATACTCGCAGAGAATTTGTTTAGTTACAGTTTATAGAAAAATATCGCTGAAAATCTCCCGATCGGACCAGAAAATTTTTATATTTCCTATTTTATGTTTTAAGCCCTCCCCCCCCTCCACACACACACTCGACAGGAGTCCTGGGTTTCTTCATACAAGCAGAGAATTTGTTTAGTTATAGTTTATAGAAAAATATCGTAAATAAGAAAATAAGAAATTACGGACATTTTATGTGTGCTGGGGGGGGGCTAAGAAAAATCCTTACCTCCTTCAAGGCTGTCAAACATTTAAAAAAAGGTTTCGTCTATTTTAGTGTTTTAAATTTATCAAAAATTTGGCTATATTAACGGGGGGCTTTTCTCCCCTGGGACACGCCAATTGTCGTTTGTCTTACTGGAAACGTTTTCTCCATTCAATTGCCCTCACAGCGAAAAAAAACGGCAATTTTTGTACGGCCCCTCAAGATTTGTGCCCAAATGTCCGTGTGCCCAAAAGTCCGGTGCCCAAATGTCCTTAAACTCGTTATTGGCGAATTATGGAACGATAAAATACATCTCATTCAGAAACGCGTTGATTGCAGCATGTTAGGTTAGGTTACCATACTTTGTTTATATGTGTCATTAACTGCGAAAAGAATAAGTGGACACAACGTTTCTGAAAGCTTTCTGTTATGTTTTTAGGTTTCGGCGTTTTATCCCTTGGACCACACGAAATTTTCTTTCAGGTAACTTAAGGACACGAGGGACGAAGATGTAAAGACAGTGACAAGGTGATAGATAGTTGGTACATTGTAAACTTCGGGCTGCACAGAAATTTTACCGAAATTATTTCTTCTTCAATCGATAAAACGAGAGGAATTAAAGAATACGGAAATTTAAAATTTAAATTTTGGGGTTCCAGTAAAATAAAACGATTTTCATTACAGCGTGTTGTGAGATAAGATGCTATTTTCTCATGACAGCAAGGGAACAAACATTTCTGAGGAAAAATAGGATTTAAAGTCGGTCAAGTAAAATTAGTAATTCGAAGAGAAAAGGAACGAAGGCTGGCCGTCAAACAGTTGGAATGAGGGAATCCGGAGAGAAAAAACCAAGGTTAACCTATATTTCAGAAGGTGGGAGGATTATGTTTGTCCTGCAAATGGGGACAAAGAGATTGAAGGTTGACCAGCCTTTGAGAAGAAAGGGATTCAAGGCTGTCTGTATTCGGGAGATAGGAATCAAGGTTGATCTGCATTTGGAGGCAAACGCAAGAAGACTGACTTCCACTTTGGGAAATATAGATCAAGGCTGCTTTGAAATTTCGGAGAAGAAGGAATCAAGGTTGATCCTCAAATTCGGGAAGGAAAGAAATCAAGATTGACTTACATTTGGGAGGACAAACAAGAGTTGACCTGGATCTGTGGGGAAAGGAATAGAACTTTACCTTCATTTGGTGGAGGGCGGAAAGGGAATCAAGGTTGAACCTACGTTTGTGGAGGAAAGAATAAAAGTTGACCTGCATTTGAGGGGCAAAGAGATCAAGGTTACGTTTCAGTTGTGGAGGTTGACCTGCGTTTGAGGTATAGGAACAGAGACGTAACCAGGCATTCCTGCGCCTGAGGTAAACCACAAATTATTGCGCCCCCTCCCCCGTTTGCCTTTCGTTTCGATCTTATACATATTGCTAATTTAATAGTATATATACATTAGCATTTACATACATACCAATAAATGTTAATCGACAAAACAATATTGCAGTGTGACGTTAATTTTATCTCCATGGGAGAGGCACAATGGGACTAGCTGTAACGCTGTTTCCAACTGTTTCGGATGTTTGGTACCGCAATAAACCTCCCGAATGCAGCTGGAAATCATGGTTCGAAATCGCTGTAATGATGAAATAGCCCCCAGAGAATCTTCAAGAAAGGTACGTCCAACTGCGCCTTCATTTTTGAAAACGAGCAACTGAAATCGCCTGAAACATTTGAGATAGAAATGCGAAATTTAATTTGCCAAGGTTACCCAAAGTGGCGAAGCATATTACAAGCTAATTCTGTAAATGGGCAAATGAAAAAGTATAGCGCGAAAAGAAAAAACTGCACCAAAAGTTGGTGCAGAAGTTTAAATTACTAATTTAATCTGATTACAAACAGTGATTTTTTCGCCCTCTCCTGAGCTGCGTCCTGGACATATGCCCGCCTGCCCTGCCCTCGTTGTTTCTATGGATAAGAATATGCATTTGGAAAGAAACGAAATCAAGGTTGCCCTACATTTGGGAAAATAAACGGATTAAGATAGACTTGAAAGTGGGGAGAAATTGAATCACAGTTGGTCTATAGATTTGTAGGGGAAAGAATCAAAGTTGGCAGGAATTTGGAAGAAAGGGATCAAGGTTGACATACATTTTGGGGAAAAAAGGGGCTATGGTTGCCCTTCACTTTTGGAGAAAAGGAATAATTGTTAATCTGCATTTCAGAGTAAAACGGATTAAAGTTGACCAGGATAGAGATAACGGGGATCAAGGTTGGGCTGCATTTGTTGGGAAAGAGATCAAGGCTGACTTACGTTTTGACGGAAAATGGATCATGGTTTACCAGTAATCTCGTCGGATGATGAACCCGGCGACTTGGTGTCTTAAGATTTCAAATTCCTCGCAAGGAGCTCAAACGAACAGCAGCTTCAGGAGTTTTGTCATGTCCACAGCAATTCTTCAGAGCTAAATCTGACCCAAGAAGAACATTACGCAAAATTAATGCTGCATTGTTACTACTCCACTGTGCTGTTAAGCACTATCGTGCAACCTCTGCGCTACAAAAAATATTTAAAGGCTAGAAATAGGAGCACAGCCACGGCCGTAGCTACCGGGAGGGAAGGTAGGACGGTTGCCCCCTCTCGATGGTCATACCAGGGGAGTAAATTCATGCTCTGAGGGGCTAAGAAATAGAAACGCCCCAAGTAGCACAGACTTCCAATTTTCGTAGGACCAACACTGAGCCACCATCTTTCAGGAATAGAAGACGGTGTCTCAGTGTTGGACCTACATTAAATTGCAAGGCTGTGCTACTTGGGACAAGACGTGTGTAAACATTTACTGCAAAACTAACTCAAAAAGAAAGTTACACTGTACCTCAGTATTTTTTTTTTAGAAAGGCTTGAGTTAGTCTTATACAGTATCCCGTGTACCTAACCACGATACCTATTCTGTTAGGTGTAAACCCCTCACATACATGAAACGAATTATCTGAAATAGTGGAGAGGCATATAAAACAGTTTGTGGATATGTCTGACCTTTGTGACCTTTCTGAATACGCCGTAGGGGTGAAGAGCTATTTAGTCATGTGTGCTCTGTCGCAAAAATACCCTCTGACTGTTTAACATTGAATGGAATTTTTCCAAGCCCTACTCCTAAAGTATCTTACATTTGTTACATTCAGTATCTGATACACATCCATTCTGTGCTGTTTCGTTTTTTATTCTGCAGAGTGTTGTTTTATCGTCGTTTACATAACTTACGTTTTACTTGACATTTACTGAATATTTACTAAGTTTTCATATTTTAGTAGATTTATATAGACCGTTGTGGAGGAAACTTGGGGAGACCTTCGTCCAGCAGTGGATTGATAATGGTTGACAATGATGATGATGATGTCAACAACCGGAGGCAGGGGCGCCGACCTTCAAATTATTGGGGGAGGGAGAGAGCAAGCGTGAAGAGAGACTTGGGGGAGAGGCACGGCTCTTCCATTGTCAAGAGGAAAATAAAATAAAAGGAGCAAAAGGATAAACTATGAGATTCGACGTATAATTTAAAACGCAATTGTAATTGCTCATCAGCAAATGAACAAGGAAACAGAAATATTCTTTAGCTGAATATTAATATTTCAAAAAATAAAATTCAGCCTGTGATTTTATAAAAATATCCGGAGAGATTTTATTTCCAAAGTTTAGTAAAAAATATGCGAAATTAGCTGGGTCACTCAAACAAAGAACAAGAAGCGCAAAAAAATAAATAGATAAATAAATGCGCTCGAGATTACACGTTTCTGTACTTTTATTTATTTTATTTTTGATAATTGTTTTAAACATTTACCACATATTACGAGAACCTGTCAAACACAATACGGGGCCGGCAATCAAGTTTTTTATCAAATTAGAAATGCGGAGAATGGGGAAATTTTTTTTTTATTTATTTTATCATTCACTAATTTTTTGGAAATAAAACGCTTTTGCACCATGAGGTGGAGCTTGGTCCGCCTTATAGGGCTAAAGCGAGTATTTAATTAAACAAGATGTTACGGGGGGGGCACTGCCCCAGTAACATTATTTGAGAGGCAAGATGCACCTTGCCCTCGTATAGTCGGCGCCTCCCGGAAAACTGGCCACAAAACTTTTAAGAGGCCGTATAAATATTTCGCTTTCGACCGCTTCGCGGCCACGGTGTCAGAGGTTGGTTATCTGCTGAGGCAGATAAAGTATCGTAATTTCGTATTTCTTTAATTGCGATTTTTAATGTAATTCTTTGTAAAAAATGTTTATAATCAGCAACTCAACAAGAGAATTTCAGGGTTTATAAATTACAGCTCAACAAATTCTCTGCAGGCATGTGCAAATTGAGGAAACCTGTCAGGGGGCGGATTAATACCAAAATATAAAGAATTTCTGGCCCGAACCGAAGATTTTCACCGTTAACAAACTACAACTCTACAAATGTTTTGTATCTTATATTTTCGGTATTAAGTCTCCCTCTCCTTCCCCTCTCCCTTCCCCCGACAGGCTTCTTACGTTTGCACGTGTCCTCAGAGAATTTGTTTACGTGCAGCTCTAAAACACTGAAAATCTGCTCTCGGTTGGGCTACAAATTCCTCATATTTAATATTTCCAGCTGTAACACCCCCCCCACCTTCCATTCCACAGAACGTTTCCTGAGGTAGCAGATGCCCGCAAAGAATTTGTTGACCTTTAGTTTATAAACCTTGAATTTGTTTTGTTTAGTTGTAGATTATAAACTTTTTTTATAAAAAAATTACTTTAAATATCACAATTAAGAAAATACGAAATTACGAAAACTTTATTTAACTCAGATAACCAACCACTGCGGACGTGGCCACGTAGCGGTCAAAAACGCTATTTCTATACGGCCCCTTAAACTTTTTGCGGCCAGTTCTTCCGAGCCACATCTCCGGTGGCCACTTCTCCTACACCCATTTTCGTTATGTAGGGGTAGTGGCCAAGAAACCACAATATTTATACGACCCCTAACGCTTTTGTGGCCAGCTGTCCGAACTGCATTTATAACAGACATAAAAGCTTATGAGTCGTCAGTTGACTAATTTTTTCCGTTGGCATTTTTTCCTACTTTCGAATAGTGGGCATTTTTTTTCCGTGGGCATTTTTTCCCGTGGTCGTTTTTTCCCGTGGGCATTCTTTCCGTGGACGTTTTTTCCATGGACCTTCTTTCATACATTCGCGCCTATGACCGGAGGTGCGATTTTTAAGCGATCGTAATTCTTTATTATAAGAGTGGCAGAAAATAATATCTGTGTAGAGATGAGGAACTTTTGAACTCGGAGGAGCGTAATTTTACCCTTTCCCTCCCAGACTAGAAAAGCTTGCTCCGGCGCTGAGCACAGCTTTTTGTTAATGATATGTTGCAGTATCACTTCTTTCAAGATACATACATTGTGGGGGCCACTTTGAGTTTAAAATAAACTCATTAAGAATTCTTTTTTGGTTCTTGTTACTGACTTCACATGTGTGCAATAATTTTTATCTAGAAAAATCTCTTGACTGATTCTCAAATTATTAAGTTTAGTCTCTCGGTGAATTATTCTCAAATTAAATGTAAATGGACGATGTCATCACTCTTTCCACGTTATTTTTTAAACAACGCATAGCGACTGAAAAATTGTATTCCGACACTGCTGGGATCGAACCCCAGAACTCTCGATAACTAGTCGAGTGCGTTCGAATTTACGCTACAGCGCCAACAATTCTCAGCGCAATGCGTGGTTTATCAGTCAGCATGTTACTATACGAATGCGTATTGATGGTCTCAGCAACTGAGATGTCATCATCTGGTGGCATTTAACGCAACAGCTATTTTAATTGTAGCTGATAAATTCAAAGGGCGATAGAAATGTTTAATATATATCAAATACGTGGAGATAATGTAAATGGACGATGTCATCACTCTTTCCACGTTATTTTTTAAACAACGCATAGCGACTGAAAAATTGTATTCCGACACTGCTGGGATCGAACCCCAGAACTCTCGATAACTAGTCGAGTGCGTTCGAATTTACGCTACAGCGCCAACAATTCTCAGCGCAATGCGTGGTTTATCAATTTTTGAGTCGCTATGCGTTGTTTAAAAAATAACGTGGAAAGAGTGATGACATCGTCCATTTACATTATCTCCACGTATTTGATATATATTAAACATATTCTCAAATTAATTTAAAATTATTCTCAAGCACTTCAGGAAAGTGTTATTGACATACTGCGGTGAATATTTATACACTTGAAAGAACAGTTCTTAGATTCCTGAAACCAACTGAAAGCTTATTTCTATTTTCCTTTACGTCCATTACGCTTCTTTTTACAGCGAGCCCCGTTGACGACGTGCTCTGAAGAAACGGAAAAATCTTAGCCGGGTTGTGAAATGCTAGGAAAAAACACTTTTTCAGATGCATAACGTTTTCTTATTAATATATTTATGGTAAATGAGGAATTCAAACGAAAACTTAGTGACGAATGTAAACTAGCTTAAGCAGACGCATAAATAAGAGGTGCTGCTACAAAAATGACGAAAATATTTTGAAACATGAATTTCACTCAGCTGACCTAATTAATTACAATGTCTCCTTTGAAACAGTTCCTTTAAGCATTGGTACAACAAATTAATACAGCGGCTGCCGCATCGTTAGGCGCAAGTAAAAATTTCCATTATGGTCCAGAGTCACTTTGCCTCCTACACTTTTGCTAAATTTTCAGAAATTCAGCAGGAATTTATTTCGTTGTATTATTAAAAGCAGGAACAGAAAAAATAATTTCAGCAAAGCTATTTCCAATGGAAGTTACTATTTTACTATATTTGGAGTTCTGCTGATAAACTTTTGAATCCTGTAATGATACTAAGTTGCCTCACAAGTACGGCTTAAAGTTGGTCAGGAAAGTTTGATCCTGAAACTATGAAAAATCTTCGGCATCTTTGTGCTTTTGCTTTGGCACTTTCTGAAAATGTAGTTTGGTACGAGTCGTCTGCTTCTGAGAATGATTTCTCTAGCTTAAAACAAAAGTCGACACTCATTCTTTCCACCTACTTAACCCTCATTTCAGGAAAAGCCAGATTCACCGTCAAGCTAATCAATAAACACCGTCTGAGTCCACTACGCTGATAGGAACGGAAGGCGATCGGCTGCATTTTAACAAAGGTTCACTGGAACTTCTGTAAGTTACATCTCTAACTTAACCTTCCTTTTCAGTTTGCGTGTTCTCGAGTAAATTTGGTTTGTCGCCGTTACATTATTTTCTGACTTAGTGCCGCAAAGTTTCTCCCAACGATCTGGTAAAAGTTGGCAACCTGACAGTGGGCCTGAGGGCAATCAAAAGTACATAAAATGTATTGAGAGCGATGCTGCATCGGCAGTGTTAAGAGAGGCAGATGGAAAGAGCGATCCCCAATGTGCAAATTGTAAGAGCGAAGTATATGAGCAAAGCTATATGTTATACAATATGAAGAAAGATAAGTGTCAACGTATACTGTACGAAATCATTGAGTGAATTCTATTTAGTGTGTTATACTAGCAAAGTGCTTATTGAATATCGACGGGCTTGTATACTGAAGTAGCATTCTGTTGTCCCTGAATTCTTGACGTTATCTTGAAAATGATTTCCACGTATACTTAAGATTTTAACTTTTGCAAGCATAGATACGAACGATTTTAAGAAATCCGAGAAAGTTAGCTTTAAGTCTCCAAAGTAAGTTAAGCTTTAATTTGAAGTGAATATATAAACCTTAAGTGAGGATAAACTTTAAAAGTAATAGTTCTCAACCAGTTCAAAGCTGTTATTTCATACATCACATACCGAAGAAAAGATGTAACTTCATTTGTGGTAATGCCACTTGAACATTCTTACTTACTGTTCAATTACACTGCGTATAGATCAGGCAAGATTATCTGTTAAGAATGAATATTCGAAGAATAATGGTAAAAGTAATATTTAACAGATTTGTTATGAGGAACGAATAAAAAACTAACCATTTTTATTTGAAACAAAATGAAGTTATTTTTAAATTAAACGAGCATTTCAAAAACTGCGCTTTAAAATACGCTCTTTCCACAAAAACTAACAAAAAAAAACCGAAACACCCAGAAAAAATCACCCAATCCAGTTGAAAATTGCATAGCAGTGTACGTAAACAGGAGAAGAAATTATTGCGATTCCAGAACAGTTAAGCCATTTATTTGGATAGTAGAAGAAGTCAATACGTTGTAGCTATACTTTTGGCTTCGAAAGAAGCCGTTACCTGGCGTGGCTTAGAGGCATGCAGTTCAAGGATATTATTCTGAGGTATAGCATGCAGACGGTGTCCAAATCGGGGTCCAGTTATTCGACTATCTAGGATGGGCGCAGGTGGCGCCCCATCATGTCCGAAGCGTGTTCGATCGGTGAGAGGTGGAAATAGAAAGGTGTCAACATTTTTGAGGCAGGCGTGGAAGATCAATGCCATGTGTGCCTGGGTATTATTATGTTAAAAAATTGCTCGGTGATGCTGCGACAGAAATCGCTATACAACAGATCGTATAATATCATCGATCTACCATTGCGACGTAAGGGGAGCACGGATGTCTACCAAGGGTGTACGGCTATCGTAGGAAATGGCTCGCTAGACACTCACTCTCGGTGTGCGAGGCGTGTGCCATTCCACGGTCAAGGCAGGATCCGGGTGGTGGCCGGCTCATCTCAAAACACATATGCGCTGGTCACCGGCGCGAAGTGCAAACCGTGATTCATCACTGAGGAGAACACGACGCCATTGGGCACTAACTCACGTTGATCGGACCCGACAACACTGCAACCTGTGCTGGCGCTGCTCGCTGGTCAGCAGCCTGCTCGAATGTAGCCCGCGTGCCGCAAGTCGTCTGGCAACGGTTCGAATGGCCACTTCTGTACCTGTAGACGACACAACATGGCCACGGATGGGTGAGAGCGACGAATTCGGCTCTGTCCGTGCGTTTCTAACAATCACTCGATTTTCGGGTTCTGTCGTTGCTCTCGGCAGTCCACTGCCTGCGTACTGTTCAATTTTTCCTCCTCTACTCATTGCCACTCACATTTTACATTTTCTGCGTCGCTGCTACTCAAATGCCTGTCAATACGGCGACTTAACCAACCAGCCACTCTCAGCCCAATTATACGTCCTCTCTCAAACTCGATCAACTTCTCGTAGTGTGCACGGATCCGACGTCGAGGCATCCTCACAGTCCATAGAGTTTAATTCAACCGCAATCCGCTGTCACAATTTCCCCCTGAGTGCAAGCTTTGCTCTTGGTACACATTCCTCGATGCGCGGTTACAATGCACTGTTGCTGGTCACTATTTAGTCATTGGTTGTTATTTTTAATCATCTGCATATTCGTTCCTGAGGTACGCGCATGTGGAGTTCCATCAGGATCGAACGACTTTTCCGGGGTGGTTCGTTGTCTTTCATTTTTCTTTTTTTGCTTTTTTTTTGTGAGGACATGGTCTGATAATATAGCTACAGCGTCGGAGTTAGGATTCCGTACATACACTGCGTGACAGAGAAAATGCCACACCATGAAAGAATGTTCTAAAACAGACCAAACTTCACACACAGATAGCCAAGCAGGTGATGAACAAACGATGTAATTGTTACGTCCAGACTAGGCTGCAGTGCACGAGTATACAGGATGATCAATAAGGAGTATGGACCCTATTTTGGGCGACACAGCGTAAAATCGGACGTGGCATCGAAGCAACGAGAGCCCGAATAGAGTCCTGGGGTATCGTGAACAATGTGGTGTTGATCGGAGTCCACAGTTCATCTTCACTTTGCGCGAGTAGGAGGGTACTCAATCAACGTCCAATCCTGTCCCACAGATGCTCAATAGACGAGAGGTCGGGGAATCGTGCTGGCCATGGAAGTATGCGCACACCTTGTAAAGCATTCAGGCTGATCTGAGCAGTAGGCGGCCGGGCATTATCCTGTTGAAAAACTGTGTTTGGGATGCCCGCAGCACCTCGTCAACATAGCGGCTTGCCGTCAATGTGCCCATCATGCGTACCACCGGTTAGCGGGTGTTAGTGCTAATAGCACCCCACACAATGATTCCACGTTGCCGGGTCGTGTGGCGCTCCACAATGGCGCAGGAATTCGCCACGTCGCCTCCACACTCTTACACGGCGATCATCCGTGGGGAGACAGAACCGCAATTCGTCGTTGAACACCACATTGTTCCATTCGGCTCCCCAAGCAGCTATGGAGTAACACAACACCAAGCCGTGACGACGATGGCTCACTGTTAAGGGTAGTCTTCGAAAGGGACGGCTGGACAGCAAACCAAACGCAGCCAATCAGCGCGACAGTCCTCGTCGATAACAGAGCATAAAGGCCTCCCCGTACACTCCGCTAAATGTTGCCCGTTGTGAGCTGTGGGACCGCTACGGCATGACGTCGGATGCAACGATAGGTGCGCTCGAAGGTCCGTCTGTGTGCGCCGATCACCCTACGACGTTGCATAGATCATTCCTGGGACCACTGTCTCCAAATGCGACCGACGATTGTGGCATGGCGTTGCGTTTCTTCCGCAATACTACGCAAGGACCATCCGGCCTCACGAAGGCCTACGATGGCACCTCTCTGAACTTATCCGTTTGACGAAATCGCGTACGACGGCGTCTTAACGGCGTTGGCACCCCTTGTTCGTTCTCCAAACACGGTTACAGCAGAACCACTCACCTCGCGGCCGTGAAGACGTCTCGACTGATGGCCTCACGAGCTCGTTGTCAGCTTATATCCCGCGTGGTGTTCGTGCGATTGACCTGCAATGCAATCATTTGCATAACTTGTACGTGTGCACCCACCTTGTAGTTTGCATGGCGCTGCGTTCACGTCTTCGTGGTGAGGCATTTTCTCTGTTAGGCAGTGTATTTGCTGTTTATAGTAAGACAGATTTCATTTGTTCAGCTCCTGTATACAGAAACCAAAAGCAACCAAATATTGTCTTTACAGTGATGTAACAAACTCATGTAACATTTTTATTTTAAAATTTACTCAAATTTAAGCTGTTTTATTTGTTTACATACGCCATGCTGCTGCAACAATATTCATGTTCAGCAATATCAACAGGGATCACTACTGCAAATTTCTTTGAAAACTGAACGGGATACAGCGGAATTGCGCAACGTTTTCTCGGTGTTTTGGTGTCAGCCGATTTCTAAGTCGGCAAAATTCACTTAACATTGTTTGCAGATGTCTTTGCATTTTCAGGCAGAGTGATAATCCGCCCTTTACAGAAGTTTGGTTTACTTCACAAAAGTAAGAGGAGTTTTGTTCACATGGATCGCTTCTTACATTCACGCACCGAACTCAAGTTCGAAAGCAAAATCGTCATGAAATACGGACTACCCATCAATTTGGAAACTACAATGTGTATTGCACTTTGCTCTCACGACATAGCATGCGAAAAAATTCACTGTGAACTTCTCGTGACTTCCACGTTTTTGTAGCGCCAGTTGTTGACATACTTTTTCTTGTTTCCAAAGACTCGGTTCCAGCAGCTTCGTCGCGAGAAAAGGAATTAGGTAATTTTGTTTTTTTTTCAGTAAAAACATACTTTTGTAGCTACGTGAAAAAGAAAACAATGGAAACAAGAGTACGTTCTGTAAATATAATACGATGTAGCACTTTGCGAAAATCCAACAGAAATTAATGCCACTTAAAGCTTTCAATTGAACGTTTACAGAGTGTTTTAGTAAATCTGGTAATGCACCCAGCAAATGGCATTCTTCTGCAAAATAAAACAAGAAAGATGAGGTCGAATTTTCGGGTGTAATGAGCCCGTCTTTGGAATCTTTTCCGAAGCGAATGAAATTTATCAAAGTTATTCAACGTCAATGGAACCAGTTAGAAAAAAATCTACCGGATTTCTACAAATGATAAAACATCCAGAAATAGAAAAGGTTACTTACTCCCACCAGCGGCTATAAAGGGCGTTACAAAAATGAACAAATGGTGCACAAAAAAAGTGTCTCATAGCAGAAGGGACGCATCAGAGACAAAGAGATTCTCAAATAGAACAGTTATTAGAAGAAATACAGAAAGAAACATAATACAACTCTACCGTACATCTTCTAGCGGAAGACGTTTGAATAATGGAAAAGTTGCAAACAGGCGAAAATCATTCTTCATGGCAAAAGCTATGCTTAGGAAAAAGAACTTTTCAAAAATATTGGGTTAGTACGAATGAAATGTCTGGCAAAAGACCAGCACACATGGATGGCGAGAACAGAAAAGTAGGACAACTTTCTTAGGCAAAATAATAAACCTGCTCATCGACACATACTTGCCATCTGTCCGGCAAGGCCATGATCCTGGAACGAAAAAAGTCTTGTGGCTGGGACTCGAAGAAGTCCTCAACTGCACGTTGAACCTCGTTGTGATCCAGACAATGAAACAGTGAACTGTTTCCCGGACAGGAAGTGATCCAAGCGACGAAACAGATGATAGTCTGTCGGAGACAAGTCCGGGAAATAGGCACGATGAAGCAGTGCTTCATAGCTCAAGACACTTAGTGTCAGCATCGTTTGTTGTGCGGCATGAGGCGGACGTTGTCCTGGAGAAGAAGAACACCATGTCTGTTGACCAAAACTGGTTGTTTCTGCAGCAATTTGCGGTGCATCTGGTGTAATTCAACACAATAACGTTCTGCAGTGATGATGTGGCCTCTTGCCAAGAAACTCCGATGAATTATCTTGGCTGTGGACCACCAGACAAGGAGCATCATCTTCTTGGTGTGTAGGGGTGGCTTAGGATGCCGTCCAGCAGGCTGTGCCTTGCTTAACCATTGTGCTGATCGTTTCCAATAATCACAAAGGACCCACTTCTCGTCGAAAGTGGCGATTCAATGCAGTAGAGATTCCTGTTTATTTCTGGCAAGTAGCGACGTGAAGACTTCTTAACTCCTAGTCTTGTTAGCAGTTTTCAACTCATGCGGCAGCCACATGTCCAGCTTTTTTACCTGACCCAGAGCAGGTAGACGCCGAACAACTGTCGTGTGGTGGACACCTACCTCTGCCGCTATCTCACGACACGTTTTTCGGGGATCCGCTTCAACCACACGTAACAGAACATCGTCAGAAACAGCAACATACCGATGACCACGTGCTTCGTTTTGCAGATCCGTATCTCCGCTTCGAAACTTCACAAACCATCGCCGAATGGTTCGTTCGTTGGCTGTATTCTCCCTTAACACTTTATTAACGTTTCGAGCAGCAATTCCTACAGAACGGTCCAGTTTAAATTCATACAGGAAGATGACTCTCAAATCCGGCGTCTACATGTTTCCTTTGAAAGCCACATTACGTTCAAACAAACCATGCCTGAACCTTGATCTTTACACACGGGCTAGCTATTTATAGTAACTCTGTGACGTAATACCCGCAACCCCTGTGGTGGGAGGCCTGTCTCGACTGTTCTTTCGCGTCGGACATTTCATTTGCACCAACTCAATGTATCTCCCGGAAGAAGGGATAGCAAGAAAAACGTTTTGAGTTCGCGCCCCTAGTAGGAAAGCTGTGTATTATTTAAAAAAGGAAAATGCTATCCATCTTTATTGTAGCAGATATCATACAGTATAAAAAAGAAAAGTTTCGATAGGTTTTTTGGAAGCGGAGATACAGCTGCAAACAGAAGTACACATACACCACCCAGCGACAGAACGTGGCACTAGAAAACTTCTCAAATGCAAACTTAAAGTGTTACACTAGGTAAATGGTATCAGGTGTTAAATAAATGTTTAAAATCGCACATTTAGAAGAAGAGATATTGAGAAAACTGGATTAAACAAATTCTGCATTATTGTGTGAAGAAAATACATACAAAATATTTTCAAAGTTAGTAGTATCTGAACGAAAAATATTTTCTTTTTCGAACAGGTTTTATTCCTGCAAATATTGCTGTAAACAGAAACGTTAACGTACGTCATCTAGTGGCGCACTTGTGCATTAAGAAAATTTTGAAATTATATGAGGAACATTTCGCACCGAAAATGCTCTCCAACAGAGAAATAATTTTTCAATTTGGACTCCTAGAAACAGAAATATCGACAAAAATAAGATATATAACTACGACCGCTGTCGGAAAGTTTATTCACCATTTGAAGCAGGAGGTATTCGCGAAAAGTTTTCCGAGATGAGTGGTATCAGTCCACGAAAGAATTTTTTCAATCGAGTTTTTCGGAGCTCAGTTTCTGCTTCAAATACACCAGAAGCAGAAATAAATACAATATATATATAAATAAATACAATATAAATGTGAAACCAAGGAGCAAAGTTTGAAAGAAAGAAAATATAAAACATCAGTTGAGATTCTTAAACAGCAGGCCTTGTACCCATATGGGTTGAATTCTACCATTGCAGATAATAAACACTCTCGGTTTACGGTGGCCGTCAGAAAGCTTTTCTCCTTGTTTCCACAAAAAGCATTCAGCAGAAGAAATAGAGGGAAGAGGCTAGTTAGGTTTTCCAAAATTGTTAACTTTTCTATATCAAAACAGACTCTTCTTGAATTCAAAAATAACAACAATTTTGCTAAAAACTCATATCCCTTCTTAAAACATTCAAGCACACAGTGCTAAAAGCTTTCATTAGCTTCTGAAATTCTCAAGCTGGTAATATGCTCAAGTTTTCTCTCTGGTTTTAGATATTTTGAAATTTATTCTTAAAGATAAAATTACCCCCAAGTCTACCTCCAAAAACTAAATTACCATTAGGCTCCTTAATAAATGTTATGACTCACAAAATTAGAAAATTGTTCTACAATAATACTAGCAGCTTCCCTATCCCCCATCACCAAACTGCAGTAAGTTTCAAATATGTCAAAATGTTAGGTTTTTACGTTAAGAATTACAAGTTCCTTTCCAACCTTACCACCTTTAGCAAATATCAGCTGTAAGTGTTGTGAATTTCAAGATACAGTTTTTTATTATAACTTTCATAAGCACATTATTACTGGTAATTTAGATTTCATTGAAAATCCTGATTTAAGAAGGATCTTAGGTTTTGGGGCCAAGTTTAGGCCGTCATTCTTCCTCTCGAAAGATAGAATCAAGTATGATTTTTAACAAGACTTAAGCAAATATATTGTTAAAACCAGCTTAGCCTACAACATGCCAATCGAAGGCTTTGCTGAATGAAAATGCAAAACTTTTCAAGAATTTAAACAGAATTTACCATTCAAAATATTTTTACAACAACATCCTTGTATTTTCTCCTGAGTTAAAAAAATCACTTTCTAAATTACAAGAAACTTTTATCTTTACCACGACAGACAAAGCAAACAATAATTTTGCAGTTATTTGCAAAAAATTCTACTTTGAATTAATTTCGCAAGAGCTGCATAATGAGGTCACCTATATGCCTACTTCCGCTTCCTGTAAGGAACTCACTAATAAATTTAAAGCATTTCACAGACATTGGGGGCTTAGAACGGCAAATAGTTATGAGCCTGAATTTCCTTATATTTTTGCTATTGCAAAATATCATAAGGAACCGGTGAAATTCAGATTCTTAGCTAGTGGTACTAAAAGTCCTAAAAAAGTAATAGATCAGTATTTTGAATCAGTTTTGAAGAAGGTTTTAAACATTATTAAATCCAAAGTAAACCTAACATTTAAAAGCAATGCTGAGGTCATTTCGGAAATTCTTGATAACACGCCTGCTGAGGCCAATCGCTATGACTTTGAAAACCTGTATACCAATATTCCGCTAGAAGACATTATCAGTACCCTCAAGTTACTCTTTAATGAATTTCAAATCTCCAACATCATTTCGGAAAGTTCTGGGCATACACTTCTAAATTGCTGTATTAAAAATAACTTTATCCTCTACAATAACAAGTTTTACAAGCAGGTTAATGGAATACCTATGGGGTGTTCCCATTCCATGAGTCTATGCAGTTTGTTCTTGTTCTTCAAAGAATTTCAGTTCATTAAGTTAAATTCATCCAATCAGGAAAGTTACTCTCATACCTACAGACACATTGATAACCTACTTTGCTTTAATAATTCAGGAAATATCGAAAAAGACTTTGCAGCTATTTATCCTAAATGCCTTAAACTAAATAAAACCAATGATAATCTTTTTGAATTTTTGGATTTAGTTATAAATCTCAATGCAGGTAACCCAATCATAAGCCTTTATGATAAGAGAAATCAGTTTAAATGTAAAATTATCAAATATGGTATGTGGTGGAGCAATATTTCCAATAAAGTAATAGAAAATGTATTTATATCACAAGTCCTAAGGCTTTCTAGAATATGTAGCTTAAACTCTGAACTAGAAAAACATGTTATCATTTTAATCAAACAGTTTCTTGAAAACCAAGTACCTAGAAACTCATAAAAAATTTCATTAAGAAAAATAGTTCTCAAGCATAGAATTAGGATGGAAGGCTTAATCTAATTTAAATCTTGTTGGCCGAATAAATTGTCTAAATTAAAGCTAATTTTCAGAGGGTTAGGTAATGATGTGGTCAACTATCGATTAAGGAACCTCTAATACACTATTCTATCCCCCTCCTTTGATTATCAAAAAAAGGTTATAATTAAAAAAATTTACACAAAAAAAAGCATAAAACTCTTAAGAATTTTTTTTAAATATTTATAAAAATAAAAGCCAAACAAATAGTAATACTTAAATTTCAAAGGTTTGTTAGGAAGGCTGCTAATTAGGTTATATAATACTTTTTGAACTCTTGGGAGCAGAGATACATTTTCCCTACTCCCAGGAAGAACATTTTAGTATTTTGGTTTGCTCTGAAAACTCGTAGCGGTTTTTTCAGAGCATTAAATTTGCTGTTTGAAGTTTACCCTGGGAAACTTTACTGTTAACATCCCAGGAAGGTTTTAAAGTTGGCCGCTAGATGGTGCTGCGATGGACATGCCCCTGCAGTTAGTTTCCTCCACCCCAGAGGAGGTGAAGGAAAGAATCCATGCACTTCTCAGGCATGGTAAGTCGTTTTTCTGTTTTGTATGTTCATTCTTTTATTTTAACTTTAATTTTTTTCTTGGAATTTATTTTTTGGGGCTGTTTCACACTCCTTGAAAGTTTGTTGTTCGCTTTGACCATGCTTAAAGTTTCCCGCTGTACTTTGGTAAGCGTTTTGTGTCCCTTTGTTGGTTTTACAAAAGTTCATTTTTCGTAGGTTTTGAGCCTTCCTGTGGGCTTAATGATTAGTACAATATTTTGTAAATATTTTAGCTTGTACCAGCAAAGCACCACCTCACATGTAATTTCATCTTTTATTTTGTTTGTAGGTTGTTTTTATTTTTTTATTTTTTTTGAAATGTAGTGAATTTTCGTTTATTATAAATGTGCTCAAAACTTAACCATATTTTCAATGTTTTCCTGTGTCTCTAGGGCATATAATTTGCTTCTCTGTGACTTGCAACCTAACACTTTGGTTTAAACTTTACTTTAAAAAAAAACTTTTTGCTGTAGGTATTGGGCATTTACCTTGCCTTTCTGAGACATGCAACTCGGTTATTTTTGTTCACTCTCGGGTTTAGCAACTGTACATTGTTCCTTGTGCACTTTTTGCTTCTTTTTTCCTAAAATTCTTGCTTTGAATTTGCCTTTTTTCAAAATTGTAAAGTTACTCTTTTTATTTAAATTTATTATTTTTTATATTAATTTTTTCTGATGTTTTCTGCTTTTTTTTATCTGGCAGGTTAAAAGTTTTCATTTTTTCTGTGACAAGCTTAAAGTTATAATTTCTGTACCTTTCTTTGGTTAGGTTTTTTCTTGATATTTTAATACTAATTTCTTCCCTGGTTTTGCTTTTTTGGGGTGCTCGGCTCCTTAGTTGTGATTATCTTGGTTGTTGTGCCGTCGGGCAATGTTTTTTAGATTGCTGGGTTGGTTTTATTAGAAATCCTTTTTTCATTTGACAATTTTTTCCCTAAATTTAATCTGTCCTTATAGCAAACTAAAATAGCAGAACACCACAAGTCTCTGGTCTCAGTAGATTAATGAGTGTTTTTCTTAATGCTTGCCCTTGACGAAGCCATCAGAGAATCAGTCATTGATATGTTTCCCTGCGTTCTTCTGTTCGTTAATTTTCAATCGTTTGAAGCTTGCCTGCTTCGGGCGGTTGGAGATTGGTGGTTGTTGTTCTTCTGCTCCTTCTCGGAACTTTTGTTTTATTTTTACTTTCTTTCAAAATTTGCTCCTTGGATTCACATTTCTATTTTGATTTGATCTTTCTTCTATGCAGTCTCTGGCGCTTTGGAATTTCAAATTTGTACTTGGCTTTTGCCTTTTTTCGTTTTTTTGTTTTTTGCTTAATACAATATATATATCCAACCAAGCAGAAAAAAGAAAAAACCAAAAGGACTTAAGATAAATGAATAAAAAAAATAAAAATAAAAGAAACGACTCAAAGCCAACAGGCAGGGGGGAAAAATAAAATAAAACCGAGATGCAGAAAGTGTCGAAAGTGCCGAGCCTTGGCTTTCTCAAGGACCAGCAAAACTCTGCATTTACTAACTTTCACAAAGACCTAGTTGAAAATGGGTTTCTGCTGTGTCATAGATGTAAAAGCAAGTCCCCTAAAAATTCCAAATTGACTTACCCGCCCACAAGGGGGGCGGAAAGATTACAATTAAGCATATAAATGTTTTAAAAAAGTGTTTTGCTTAGATCTATTTCCTCAACTAGCCCGACCCATACTCATCATCTCCACAAAAACCAGAAATACTTTTGCACAGAGTTCACAAATATTGTGAAAAAGGCTTAGACATTCCCATGAAACGTGGGGACATCACTACAAACACATTTTATTATTTAAGGGAGTAACACTTAAAGTCGAAAATACCTCACTTGTGAGACAACAAAGAGAAACTGATTAACCAAAAAAACACTCAATACAAGGATTAAATTTGAAGACAAAAGTACCAAAAAACCATTGCATTACGGCAAGGCCAACATGTGGCTAGCTATCCAAGCTAAGTTCCAAACTAGGAACCAAAGCAAAAAACAAACTAGCGACAGTCCTAGTGAAAGAGACCTACCAAAAAAAGATTAAAAAATTAACTAAAAAAGAGAGAGCACAGGAGCAAATAATAACCCACTTTACAGCAGTTCCCACGAGCACGGAATCTTTTTCAATGGGACTGTCGCGTTTTTGTTTTTTGCTTTGGTTCCTAGTTTGGAACTTAGCTTGGATAGCCACGTGTAGGCCATGCCGTAATGCAGTGGTTTTTTGGTACTTTTGTCTTCAAATTTAATCCTTGTATTGAGTGTTTTTTTGGTTAATCAGTTTCTATTTGTGGTCCGGGTTCGAATCCCGGTGAGGCATGGATGTTGTGTTTGTCTTACGGCACTGGCTCTCTCCCTTCGCTGGAACCAATGACCCTAAATTAAGGACGGGAGACTGGTTATGGCCCATTGAGTTGCTCACGGTGGTCGTTAAACCTCCAATCAATCAATCAACCTTTGTTTTCCCAGTTCACTGATTAAAAGACATTTTGCAATGTGGCATTAAAGCGTTTGGGAGATATGGTGTCACCCTGTGTCACACCCTTTCCAATTTTTATTAGTGCTGTATCCTCAAATATCCGAACCTTTGCACTTGCATTTTCATAGATTTTATTAATAATGTTAATGTACGCATCTTCAATAGCGCAGGATTTTAAAGCCTTTGTAACTGTTGACGGTTTCACAGAATCGAAGGCCTATTCATAATCAATAAAAACCTTGCATAAAGGAAGTTCATATTCTCTTGTTCTTTCAATTAGTTCTTTCAGTACATGGTATTACCCACAGTACTGTAGCCACTCCTAAATCCAGCTTGTTCTCTTGGTTGAGCCATGTCTAGTGTTACCTTCGAGCGATGTGAAAGAACTTTAGTGAAGACTTTATAAACCGCTGATAGGAGGTTGATGGACCTGTAGGTCCTGAGATCCTGAACGTCACCTTTTTTATGTAGCAGGATCATTGCAGCATTGTTCCAGTCCTCAGGAATCTTGCCTTCATTGAGACATCTAGTGAAAACTTGGGCGAGTGTAGTTTCAATTTCCCCACTTGCGTCTTGTATAATGTCCATGGTAATTCCATCTTCTCCTGGAGCTTTTCCCCGTTTCATGTTCTTAATTGCATGTGTAACTTCTGCAGGAAGGACTGGAGTGACTTTCGTACGTAATATCTGGTACTCAATACAGTATCAGTGATTTAACACCCAATCGCAGTATACCAGCACGTCTATCGTCAATAACATCAATCCCCTTAAACAACTGCTGCATTGCCTTTTTATCTATCGTTCTTATCCTGTCACACATACGTTACTTGTTCCGACCTCGGTGTGTTGCCAACATCATTCGCGCTTGAGGGAACAGATATAACGTTAAGGTTTAAAAATGTCTAAGTGAACGAACTCTAATTTACATAGAAAAAGAAACTCAAAAGAAAAGTTAAAATAGAATGTACTTTACAAAGTAGATAAAAACATCAAGAACCCAGAATATGATTTGTTTTAAACCTAACATAATAAACAATGCTACAGTTACAGAAAACAGTGATTAGGTTGCCTAACATCTTAAAATATTCTATAGTTTCAGAATATTCAAATTGATTTTTCCGGATGAGCGAGGCAAAAAGATCCTTCTCCTGCCCGATGTTCATTTAATAACTCTTCATTTACCTTATTCTCGACATTGATTTCTGATAAGTACTGTTCAAGCTGCTTCAAGAATCTACCATCTTAACTGGAAGCAAAATAAGAAGTAGTTAATGTTGCTATGACAACTAATCAGATTATTTCAATCAACAATTTTTTAATAAATATAGCATTTGGTCTTTGTGTGAAGACGATAAATTATTTATTATTACTTCTAGTGTCGAACTGCTGATTTTTTATGATACTTATCTTCTTCCTGATGCTTTAAAACGTGCTTTAAGTTGTCCGAAATCGCATAATTTTAACTCGCTGCATCAGCGTGACAAGAGGTCACATTATTTCGGCGTTATATCGTAGAAGACGTTCCTTCCAAAGCTGGTCTTTCCTAATTGATTCGATTCGTAGTTGGCTGTGTGTGTTCAAAACATTTTTGTAAAATGATAAATTAATTCCATTGATTATACGCCAGCGCCCGTTCTTCTTGCTACTTGTAATTTGCTGTGTCAGAATATCGATTAACGAACCAATGTTTGAGAACCGATCTTGCCGACAAGAAATGCATGTAACACCGAAATAACATGTTAACGGAGCTTCGCTGCCAGAAATTTGACAGTTTGCCTGGTGGCGAGTTGTGGAATGCTCTCCCCGTAATAAGCGAATTAGTTACTCTAACCCGAAGCAATTAATTTTGACGTTGCTACGAGAAATGAGCGAGCGAGAGAGAGAGAGAGAGAGAGGGTAGGACACTTTTGCTGTTGCTCCTGCGACAGATTTGCCGCTGATATTTATGTTATACAAAGCACTAACGGTTTTTCTAAGCTTTTTCTCGCAGGCGACGTTCTCTGAATGTGAATTTCCCATGAGACCATTCCATTGTTGTAACAATGTCATGATTTTTACAGTATGCTACACTGTTAAGATTTCAATTACTTTATATTACCACGTCAAAGTAATGAACAAAAACCTAAGTGATGATCTCTACAAAGAAGTGATTGGAAGTGGGTTTTTTTCTCCGTTAATATTTTGAACTTCATTTCTCAAGCTTTTTTCAAAGCATCTTTTTATTTTATTATTAATTTTTGTTCTTGTGATGTCAGTTGTTGAGGTAGTTGAGGAACAAAAATCCTGTTTACTATCAGGAATCTATTCCTTAAATTATTTTTATTATTTGGCATTTTGAATAAAGCTTTATACACTGCAAAGCATAAGATTTGTAGTACTTTGGTATTGCTATTCTTGTTAAAATTCTCTCTTAGGCGGCTAGGTAACTTGATAATGTGTTTTAGCTGAATAATTCTTTTGATTTATTCAGACACTCTCACAACATGTTTTTTTGTAATCGTTTTCATGTTTTTAGTGGCAGATGACGAGCATGGGTTGGGCCAGGAAAGTTATAGATGCATGCAAAAAATATTAACTAAGTGATTCATCATGCAACTCTGAGGAAGTAGTGATATTTTTTACAAATTTTTGGTGGGCTTAAAACTTGCATCTATGACTTTGCAGAAACCCATTTCCAACTAGGTCTTTGGGGAAGTGAGAAAATGCAGAGTCTTGCTGGTCCTTGATAAAGCCAAGACTTGGGATTCTCGACACTTTCTACATTCAGGTTGCTATTAATTTATCTTCGTTTTGCTCATACCCGTTTGCATATGAGTTTTTCTTTGTTGTTTTAGTACCTGTTAAAAATATTTTTGCTTCTGTCTCTTCTTTATAGTATGTGAATTCTGAATATTCATAACTGCTGCGTTGCGCGTCATGATTTTCAGGTTTTTTTGCAAATTTGGTTAAAAGATTTTTTGGCTTTGACTCTGCTCTTGGGTATTTATGTTCGGTATTTATACGGATGTTTTGCAAGTGCTTCTGCCATTCTGGGCAACGAAGCAGAAAAACAATTCACTGTAATTACCGAATACATTAAGAACAGAAACGTTTTTCGAGACTTACCCTTTCATTTTCTTTGCATGATTTTTTTAATTCCAAAAATATGAAAAATAGATGTCTTAAGGTTTTGCTGCTAATTAAGTTTAGTGCTGTAAATTAACTTTTTGTTTCATTCCTATTTTCCATTGGGGTGTAACCTTTTGGTATAACTTCGCAGTACCTTTGTTTGTATCACGAATGGAATACCGGATTACGCCATTCATTACAAATTTTGAAGATGATAATCCGTTTTTTTTGGTGTAAATATGACAAGGATGGTAAGCAGATAACATCCGAAAACTTGAAAATTTCTTCGTCCTGGAGCGGGAATCGAATCCGCGTCTCCCAAATAGCGCCCGGATATGCTGAAAAATTTTGAAAATTTAAAATTATTAACAAATACTTAACCTCCAGATGCGCTAAACATGAATGACGGTTGCTGCGACTAGCGAATCCTGTGATGGTTATATTCAAATTAATCGGAAACTTGAGACTTGGTCATTCTGGGTGGTGTAGTGGTTAGCATACCGGGGTGCTATCAGGGAGACGCTGATTCGATTTCCGCTCCAGGACGACGAAATTTTCAAGTTTTCGGATATTATCTGACTTACCATCCTTGTCAAAATTACACCAAAAAACGGATTGCTATCTTTAACATCTTTGTTTGTAATCCACTGAGGTTCGAAAGTAAAAATTGTCATCTTTGATGTTGCATCGTTTAGTGTGCATGCGTTCGTCTATTCTGTATTTATAGTTTCGGTGCTACACGTATTTCAATTCTTCAGATAATAATTCTGCAGAATTAAAGCTGCTCTTTTTACTTTAGGAGGTTTATATTCCTATCTTATCTAATATTAATACCAAGCAGCTGGATGTATTATAGTTTGATGCACGGGTTTATAAAGAAAGCGCGAACACATTTTTTTTTGCCTAGTCTCTATGA
Organism: Macrothele yani; assembly: GCA_039090855.1. Classification (NCBI taxonomy): domain Eukaryota; kingdom Metazoa; phylum Arthropoda; class Arachnida; order Araneae; family Macrothelidae; genus Macrothele; species Macrothele yani. Next base: position 5,799,773 of record CM077030.1, on the reverse strand, counting down.
CCGCCGAGCTTGGAAGTTTCTAAATTTAATCACTGCTTTAACAATTTTTAATTTTTACGGTCACTTTAAATCTTTCTAGTGTTCAATTTGCGGATGATTTATGCTAAGCCATGGCTAACCATAAACTAAAGAAGTTTCCTTTTCATTGATTGTTTGTTTCATTTTTACTAAAGGAATAGTTAACTTGGCGCTAGAGAATAAGGAGAAATGACCTTCAGAAATTTGGAGGTGCTAATGGTGGACTGAGACTAAGAATAGAGGAAGTTAGAAAATGGTGGGGTTAGCCTATACCTTGCAGTGGGTGTCAACAGAATAATAATATGTAGAAGTTAAGTGAAAAGTGAGTCAAAAGTGCATTTTATCCAAACGAAAGAAAATTAATGTGCAATGATACTACTTGGTAACAACTGCATCGCAGTACTTGAGCCTAAAATAATATTTCTGAAGTATTCCTTTCTGAAACTGAAACGTCGCTGCCACACTCCAGTCATAACCGCATTAGAGAATCCAAACAAGGGCTCATGTTGCTCAACTGTGTTAAAAGTTGAACGCACTAGAGTTCAAGGAAATGTACTGATAAATGTTTAACTTTTAGGTGATTTCAGGTGTTTCCGACATAGATGACTCTGGGAAATTACATTTGTAGCTATTGGAAGAAGGTTTTATTTCGCAGTAATTATCATCCCCGGTATCATTAGCTTCTTTCGGCTTGGTGAAGCACATGACATCGAGAATGCCTGATGTGTAATGGAATATTGATGTTGGGGTTTCACAGCAAGCTGCGGCAGTCAGAGACACGTTTTGACATGGGGAACCATCCGATGACGCCTTGAGGAGAACCTGGTTCAGGTGGCGAAAATGGTAAATTGGGAAGACCTCACGTGAGCTGCCAACTGTTATGTACCAAGGTTCGTTGTCACAGCTTCGACCAGGCTGACTGTGTTGGATGTCGTTGGACGCCATGACTTCAGCTTTTCTTCGAGACTGGTGTGCCCAGCACTGAAACGTCGGGAACATTTTCGGGATCCAGGTAAACTCCCACACCGGAAAACTTCCACAGCAGAGAACTCCCACACCAGAAAACTGCCACAACGAAAACTCCCAGACCGGCAAATTCCTACACTTTCTCGTACTATAAGTGAATGAATACAAACTGCGTTTCGTTCGGAGACCTTGTCAAAGTGTGGGAGTTTTTCTAGTTGAGCAAAACAAAACATACGAGTTCTTTTAGTGATATAAATGCGTATCTAAGGTCGTAATGACACAAGGTTTTTAACTTAATATCGCTGGAGAAGACCCTAAGTGCCTTGTAACCAGCTGAGAAATCATCCGTTGAGTGATTTTTATTAGCGTTGGTAAAATGTTTATAAATATAAAATATTTTGTTTGTAACTTAAGATCTTGCAAAAGACCCGCAGCCTAGGTGCCTTGTCAGCACCTGAAGGCCAATTCGTTGAGTCTCTTCGGATTAGCTCTTATTGCATGCTATCACATGCCAAATATTAATATCACAACTCAAGATTTAGTTAGCCGGAAAGCTTCAAGCTTCTACATAAACCTGGTGTCATTGATCTTACGTACTCACTTAAGTCATTAGGAAAACTCGAAATTTTGCTTTGTTCCTCTAGGAAAATTCGTACATTTCGTTTTGCTCCACTTGGAAATCTCTCACACTTTGACACGATCTCCGAAAGAAACGCAAGGTTGTGTACAATCCCTTACAAGAAAAGGTGCAGGATTCTACCAGTGTTAAAGTTTTCCGTCGCGTAGCAGTTTTCTTAGCAGCAGAAGAAAGTGTGGGAGTTTACCGCCACCCCCATGTTCGTGCGATGTTGCTATCTGCTGTTTCCTTGAATTCAACTACACAAATTTATATCGCTGCTACTGTTGCGTTTTACTTTTTGATACAATAATGATGTAGGAGCACCCGGACAACACGTTCATTGATCTTCATCTTCTGCTTACCTGAAAATGCAATGTGGCTCCGTGCCAAATACACGACATCAGCCTCGTGTTTTCCATGTCATCGCGATACCCAGTCGACTTTGGCGCCATTTTCCCACAAGAACGGAGGACCAACATTATGGGTAGTTCTTTTATGTGGTTCTTAGTAAACTTTTGACTCACCTTTATAAGTTTGTACAAAAAGATGCATTAATTACTTTACAGACGTCTTGTTCTAAAAATTAGCAAACATGCAATAGTTTTCATGTTTAAAAACCTACCACTCAACAAAATTTTCTGACCCACAATAAAACGAAATTTTTAATCAAGAACGAATCATAATTAATCATCATCAGAAATTTTCTCAAGTTAATTCCAAAAACATCACGATTATCCGAAGTTGTCGATACTTTTTTTTTTTTGATTGGAGGTTTAACGACCACCGTGAGCAACTCAATGGGCTATAAGCAGTCGCCCGTCCCTAATTTAGGGTCACTGGTTCCAGGGAAGGAAGACAGCCAGTGCCGTAAGACAAACACAACATCCATGCCTCACCGGGATTCGAAATCGGACCCCGTTCGGACAAATGATCAGAGGCCATGGCTTAGACCACTGCGCCACCGGGTCGGCTTGTCGATACTGAAATGCTGTTGTTTTTCAGGTTTGAGTCTACATAACAGTCCTTGTGACGTAAGCACTTCTTAAAAGTGGTCGTTGTTTGAAAGAAACTGATAAGCATATTCCCACAAAACAACAATCCACTATAGCCCAGCCTCGTGAGTGTTGAACTTTGAGCGATGATTTTCGAATTTAGAAGAAATCATATTAAACAATAAATTTAGTGGTTCGTTTAACATTTTCGCATGATGTATTCATGCATACTGGTATGATCCACGTTTGGTGCAATTGGGCATGGGCGCACACCCTTCGGTGGCGCTGCAAGCACGAACCCACAGCCTTATAAATCGGCGTGTAGTCGATGCCCCACGAAAGCGAGAGGTACCGGCCGATTCAAGCAAGAGAACAGAGTGATAAGAATGCCGGGTAGACACCAGAGACGTCGATTTACGCAACTTCAGGATTTTGAGAGATGCCTGGTCATCGGCCTTGAAATCGTTCTGACCATACTGTGCGACTGTGTTGGAACACTGGACACGTGACTGCACTGCGACACGGCGGAGCGGCTCTTGTGTGCCCACAAACCATTTCCCGAAGCCTCGCGGAAGCGAATCTGCGATCTCAGCGCCCTTTACGTGTGCTTCCATTAACACCGCAACATCGCCGGCTCCGTGTGCAGTGCTGTCAGGCCAGAGCAACGTGGAACGCCACAGTCTGGCGACGGGTGGTGTATAGCGATGCGTGCTGCTTCGTTTTGGGGACAGATGATCATCGTATCGGGGCGTGGAGGTTCCCGCGTAAACGGCACAATACTAACCTTGCTATTGATCGCCAAACCTCCCCCACTGCAGACATTATGGCCTGGGGAGCCATAGTCTACAATAACCGATCAGCTCTAGTAGCGGAACGTGGATCATTGACGGGCCTGCGGTATATGGATGAGATCCTACGGCCCCATGGGCTCCCATTCCTGGCCGGGATTCCAGGTGCTCTATACCAGTAGGATGATGCCCGCCCGCACACGGCTCGGGTTGCCCAGGATTGCTTACGTCATGTCCAGATATTTCCATGGCCTGCCCGCTCCCTTGTACATGTCCCCTATCGAGCATGTGTGGGACCAGTTAAAACACCAGCTGTCGTCGTGCTACACTATCCAGGATTTGGAACACACCGTTCAGCACGTGTGAGCCAGTCTGCCGCAGGACAGCAACAGGCGTCTGTTCGCCCCATGCCGGACCGTATTGGAGCATGTATCGCCGCACGAAGCGCTATTGATGATGATCGGGCTGCGTACGTACCACAGATTCCTCCGTCATTGTCCGGCAGCTTTGTTTTGGCCATCACATGTATCAATCATCTGTATAATTACGTCCATAAAATTTCAGTTCAATCGGTTGCTTCCTTCTTGATGCCCAAATTTCATTGTCCGTGAGTGTATTCATATGCTTACATCAGGGCATGGTTTGCTATTATTTATGTAGTATTTCCCTTCCCCACGTACATCAAAGTGTAAAGAAAGCTACCAAAGAGAAAATGCACGTGACGTATGTAATACAAAATACTGCGGGCATGTGGTGACGTAAGCATCCACTAGTGCTGTGCGCGAAAGAATAGATTGGAAGGACAGAACGTATGCTGTTGTGGTGAAGATTAGTTACACGTGGCGAGGATACGATGGCGACATCAAAGGAAGGTGTGCGTGCAATACTGCTCTATGAATACTTGAATGGCGTGAAAGTTGCGAAAAACGTTTAAAAATTACGAAACGCGTTTGGTGACGATATTATCGGACAGAATACTTGCTATGACTGGTACAGGAAATTCAACACTGGTGTACGGGATCTGTCTGATGCCCTCAGAAGTGGCAGACCCAGTAACGTTGAAGATGGTACACTGCAACACGTGCTGTTTATCAAGTCTGATGCAACGCTATAAGAATTGGCTGAGGAACTGAAGACCTCCTATACCAGCACTTCAGAAGTTGAGATAATCGTATTAACTGTGCAAATGGGTACACTATGATTTATCTGACCAGAATGGATGCAACGCTACTCCATTACTGTTACTCTGCGTGAAAGAGAAAAACGAGAGTACTTAACAGAACGGGATTTTTAGAAACTGCATCAGTTGGTCACAGGTGACGAAAATTGGGCCATATACGTGAATGTTACGCGTAAAGAGCGTGAATCAAGCAGGAACAACTCCACTAAAGGACCCTTAGCTACCCCCTCATGCACGGAAGGCGATGCTGTATTGCTGATGAAGTTGTCGTGGTATGATTCACCATGATCTCTTTCAGCGGAAGAATACCATCACAACAGATGATTACATCCAACAGTTGGAACGTCTGCATGCCGCACTAAAGGAAAAGCGTCCAGCGTTGATTAATCGCCATGGAGTCGTTGTTCACCAGTATAACGTTCGTCCACATGCCGCGTTACGGACTCAGCAAAAATTGTACTAGCTGGAATGGGAACTATTGTCGCACTCCCTTTGTTCCCCGGACCTTGCCTCATCCGATTTTCATCTCCTCCTGTCATTATCGAATTTCCTTTTTGAGAAAAACTTTGCTAATGGCGTTGATGTGAAACTTTGCGTGGATGACCTCTTCAACGCCCACTCGCCAGACTTCTACCGCAATGGGATATTTCAACTCGTAGATCGGTGAAGCAAGATCATCAGTTCCAATGGGGACTTATCTGGACGATTTAGTAAAGTGTTTTGTACGATTTTTAAGCTTGAAATACATGCTTCTCTATTTTCCGGATACTTTCTTTACAACCTGATATATACAGTATATATGTTTGTGTGTCTGTGTGTTTGAAAAATAAAAATGCGCATGGAAATTATCTTGGCGAATTTCTCGCAAGTTTTTACAGTACCATTCTATCATTCTTCTCATCTGTGGGTTATAACATACAACTCTTTTATGTCTGTGGTGGTATTCGAACATACTACGGGAGCGCCTGTTCTCCCAACTGAACTATACCGGCAGGCTTATCGCTGCAGCATTGTCGATTTGACTCATACGTCACTCAGTATCATATCATCCTCGTCATGTTATGTAGTACTTTACAGAGTGGGATTTTAAAAATTATTTTTATGTTGCATAAGCATGAAGATCACCATTAATGCCCTTTTGTTCTTCCCTACTGATCTGTTTCTTCGTTAGAAAGCATGAAGTAGATTTTTTCTTTGGCATGATACCTATGCTTCTTAATGGTTTGTTTGAATACCTATGCTTCTTAATGGTTTGTTTGAATACCTATGCTTCTTAATGGTTTGTTTGAATTTTTTCCGATCACTGTAAATCTGAACCAAACTTTCTATGCGTTTTTCTTTTGCATGATGCACTTTTTTACTGCTAGACAGAGTGGATATAATATTTCTGAAAGATTACTTAAATACGTATATATTCATATTTTGCAGGATATCTTCAGTTCTAAAAGTGAGATTGAACAAATTCTTTTTTAAATACAATTATTACGACCTGAAGCAGTTTTCGACTTTTTCAAGTTTTCTACGATATTTCAATATCATCCTGATCTGAATTTTTTTTTCAAATCCGCTGGTGTTTCTCACAACAAAATCTACATAGTGCGTGATTTTTAGGATATGCAGTTTTGCCAATAGGACACTCACGGCTGGAATGAAGATAAATAAGCCGCCCCGGTGGCGCAGTGATCTAAGCAATGACTTATGACCATTCGTCTGTGAAGGTTTCGGGTTCTAATCCTGGTGAGGCATGGGTGTTGTGCTTGTCTAACGGCCTTGGCTCTATCTCTTCCCTGGAAGCGGTGGCCTTAAATTAGGGACGGGCGACTGCTTACAGCCCATCGAGTTGCTCACGGTAGTCGTTAAACCTTCAGCAACAAAAAATAAAAAAAAATGAAAATAAGATAAAACTAATGATATTAAAGAAGGATCCAGGACAGGCATTCCTTTAAATTGAAGGAGAATTCGTCGAACATGTTAAATCATTCCGTTATTTGAGTCAAATTATTACTGAAGATGCGAGATGTGAAAAAGAAATTAGAAGGAGACTGGAGAGCGTAAAAACGGCCTTTAGAGAACATCAAAGGCTCCTGATTGTCAGAAATATTTACCTAAAATTGAAGAAGAGAATTTCAAAGGCATATGTTTGGCCAGTAGCTCTCTGCGGCTCTGAGACATGGACATTGACCAAGAAGGAAGTGAAAGGGCTCGAGGCATTTGAGATGTGGAGTTAAGTAATAAGTATAGAAGAATGTAGAGAATAAGTTGGCTCGACAGAAAGACTAATGAGGAGATCCTAGAGAGAGTGGAAGAACCCAGGAATCTAACCAACATGTTTAAAGAGAAGAAGAATGTTATGGATGAGACACATACTGCGTCATGGAGGCCCAATTCTGAAAGTTTTGGAAGGAAAAATTCAAGGCAAGAGAGCTGCCAAGAAATAGATTTGTGGCGCAGCTACTCCAAGACACTAATACCAGGACATACTATGACTTGAAGAGAGTGGCGGAGAATAGAAAGGGATGGAGAGACAGTACATCTACTGAACAACCAGTCCTTGGATTGACTAACCAAGAAGAAAAAGTGCACGTAGTTTCCCTAGAGTTATCCGGATTTTCGGAAGCAAATATTTCCTGATTTATGGTTTAAATCCGGAATTCTAATTCCACGAAATGGTTTCTACCCATCGTTCTGGGAAATTTCTTTTAGCAGTTAAACCTGCATTTCGTGTCACTTAGTTAAGCGCCTGATATTATTGACTGCGCAGAATTAATGTGCTACGTAAGTTCTGACGCAGTGTTGTGGTTGAAGTAATTTTCTGAGAATTTTAAACCAGCTGTTTCGAAAAATCGACAGAGGGCGTTAACTGTTAAATCTTAAATATGAATCTTAAATTATCAGTTGGAAATTTCAAAAAAATCCAGAATCTTGAACAAATATTTGAGTAGACTGAAGTATAGAAACAAAAAAGGTGTAGTTTACCTTGAAAATCGCTCAGTTGCAAAGTGTTCTCCCAAAACCAGGAGCAGTCAGTGGGGCTGGCTCAAGGATCCGGGCCCTCCCCATGAAGTATTACTTTGTCGTTCGTTCTTTCTTATTGGCTGCTCATTTTTAAATACATTTGCATATATGTTTTAAATATATATTTTACGAATCATTGGAAATGCACTTTAATATTACGGAGATGTTTTTATCGCTTCCCATTATCTTGTGAGATGTTTAATCTAGTGTGTTTTTATTTGCATTTTCAATATTTTTGGCCACCCCTATAAAGAAATCGTCGGTGCGCCAGTGCTTTGAACGTGAATATTTTCCAGCTTCATGCATTCAAATTTTCCATGGATGAGCATAAGACATTCCCAATAGACACGCCCTTTAGAGATATTATTCAAAATAATTTCTTTGTCAAATCTGGCAGATCAGCTCCTTAGTATAAGAGGTCGCTTTCTTTAAATTATTAAAGACGAGTTGGAAAAAATAATGGCGGATTAGTATTGAATAGTATTAAGCGCCCGAATTTGTTAGCATTATATCAAACTACATATCAGTAAGTTTCTCTCTAAGATTCAGCGGTTAGGTACAAAGAAGCAAGATAATTTGTCAGATAAAAATTACCCACGGTCTTAAACTTTATTTACTGTATACACATCAAACGTCTTCGTTTCCAGCCATTTATTACACACAACATGAGCTTATCTAACATCCATCATGCGTCTCACGGAAGTGTTTCGCATTTCAAACTCATTATCGGATCTGCTTCCTTACATTCCTGAAGCCGGTGCCATCGTGAACCCATTCCTTTCTTTCCGGCTACTTGGGATGAATAAATTCTCTTAGTTTCACATCACTCATTCTTTCAACGTTGGCCAAGTCTCCTCAGAATACGTGTCCGCACACTCGACATTTTACTTCGCATTACACATCTTCAATACATTTGCTTTCGGCACATAACCAAAAGGAGACATATCGTACACCCTCGTAAGTAAAAAATCTGGCCAGCCCACAAACGACTCGTGTCTTTTCTACAGTACATAGAGTTTACCAGAGCAGGGACAATTAAACTTTAATGCATCACCACACCGGGACTTTTTGGTAAAGCATCAGTCTTGTAAAATCCTTTTAAATTAACTGAATTTCAGAGTCAAAGTCATTGACCTAGAAATTTTGCCAACTAATATATTTTCTCCGCCACACATACTTCCTAAATAAAGCTCATTTCCATCATCATATTCTATACATTTGGGCTGGTCTCTTGCATTCAGTATTAACATTTCTTCAATCGAAAGCAATAACTTATGGTTTCCCCCTGTATTTATTCTCAGTTTGAATTTCATACACAATTCATTCATCATGGACAAAAAACTGTGCATCTGACCTTTGCTCTCTTTCACTCATGACAGCTTCCTATATATAAACCAATATTATTCATTTTAGTATCACCCATGCATGCATCATATATAAATATATTTAGCACTCATGGATAAATTATACAATCTTATCTGACTTCTGCACTGATTGAAAACCAATTTAGTAAAACATTTACTCCTTCCCACACACGCTCAGTATTCACAGATTCCGACACTCAAGTAAACTCTCAATTACAACGTAGTTTTTCAATTTGTTTAATCACTGTGTTTCATCCGTTATTAGCCATTAAGAACCGAACTCAACAAACACTTTCTTATCAACAGAAAATTATTTTCAATCAACATACGTAATACAAAAATTTAGGTAGTACAGCGTCTTTTTGCGCACAAAACTTCTCGCTCTCCATCGTGGACCGTTCCTGATCTCAAGCGCCTTGTCTGATCAATAATGACTCTTCTAAACACTTTCCCTTTCTGCGTGTGCCAGGGAAATCGTTTGGAACGTTCATTATTGATCAGATATGGGGCTTGATAACATAGACCTAGAACAGACAGGTATTTATCTGACATCCTAGAATTTGTCAGTGACAATTTTAATTAAAGTTACAAATTAAACTTCGTTAAGCAAACTTAGGCTGATAGAAAAGCAAATCGAAAACTATGTGCCAAAGTTCCCAAATCTGTTGCGTTGAAGAAGGCATATTCAAATGAGTTCCAGATAACTTCCGCAAGTGGTAACTAACACTCCACCATACTTTATCAGAATCCGTTTTGAAGCCTAATATTATAGTGATTTCTGTAAGAGAAACGAATTGATTACTTATCTCTGAAAAGCAGAAAATTTCCTTCTCTGTTGCCAAATAATGATCAGAGGCGAGGGGTTCTGATTAGTTGCCCGAGCTGGGTCTGGGATCGAGTTCAACATGAGGTACAAGTGAAGTGGTGGTCTTACGGCCCTGGCTCTTTTCCTTCTCTGGAGCAATTGACTCTATAAATTAGAGACGGGGACATCCTATACACTCAATGAACAAAACATTAGAGATACCTATCTAATAGCTTGTTACCTGCTTCACCGCAAATACCAGCCTGCTCACGCCGAGCCATCGACTTCACCAGATGCAGAAAGTTTTCCGGAAGTAATACTAACCATACCTGTTGCAACATTACCCACAACTCCGCCCGAAACGTCTATTCATGATCCATGAATCAGATGTTCCGTTCGTCGGTATCCCAGATAGCTTCAACAAAGTTTAAATGCGAGAACTTTGGGGATCACTGGATGGTTCCGAACTCAGATGAGTATTCCTCAAGACATGCCAGGGTGGTTTCACTGCAGTGGGACGGCGCTGTGTGCTACTGTAACAGACCACATGCCGCAAGATGCGTGAAAAACATGACAGCCTGTTGGTTAGCCGGTAGCACATGCACCCAGCGTGCAACGGTTAAAGACTTCTCTAGGCACACTAAGGGAACTAATGTGTCCCATGAGAAAACTCCCCAACACATCAAAGAGCCACCACCGCCTATAACAGAACCGACCTGGCATGATGGGACCACAGCCTTGTGACGTTGAACTCACACTCTACCCTCCCGTCAGCTAAGTACAATTGAACACGGGATTCATCTGACAGCACGATGCGGTACCACTTTGCAGAGGTACAGTTTTAAAACTGCCGGCACCATGCGAGGCGTAACATCCAATCACAAGCACTGAACAGGGGGAAGACGAGTATGGCGTCGGCCCCCATAACCCAGAGTATGCACCGTGCGCCGTACCGTTCGCTGACTGACGCTGATTGGGCCTCTACATATAATCGGGGTGCGAGGGTTGCCCTCGGGTTCTTACCACTTTGGGCGATAGAATAACCCATCTGTCTTGCTCCGACAATGCATCTGCGACCAAAGTCCCTCAGGCAGTAGTGTGCAGAACGAGGGAAAGAGGGTGCGACGGCCCCGGGCATCCATGTCGAGGAGGGTGGGGCATCCAATCAAATAGTGAAATAAAAATGCAGTGTTTGAAATTTTAAATTGTCTCTGTTAACTTCTTTTGTTGTCCTCATGTGGCCTCTTCGTGTGGTAAAGGTGTTGAAAGGAGCGTAAGGTGCCTTAATGAATGCATTTTTTGTGACGAAAGCATTGTAAAGTATTTACAGTTATATTTGTCTATGGTTTCATTTTGCTTCGTAGTATGAAATCTAAGTGTTCGACATATTTTAATCTGTATAAAATATTCGTGCGCATGCGCTTAAAACGATTCTAGTATCAATGCGTGTATCGGGGCATGCAATCAAGGAGTTGGCTCCGGGCATCACGAAACCTCTGCACGTCACTGCGCTCAAGTCACAACGTTTACCCGTTCGTCGGTTGACATACATTGTTGGGAAGTCATGCTGCCAGCGTATTTATCGCCTGCATTTGGGTTGTGTCTGTTCCACACTGCGCGAGGGATGTCCATGTCAACTGACCATTACCCCTATCTCTAATGTTTTGTCTACTATGTGTATGCCATCTATGATATCCCATCGAGGTTGTTAAGTCTGGAAACAAACACAGAATATAGAAATTTTGAAAATGTGAATCCGTTTTTTGGTGTAACCATAACATGGATGGTAAGTCAGATAATATCGGAAAACTTGAAAATTTCGTCGTCCTGGAGCGAGAATCTAATCCTCGTCTCCCGGATAGCGCCCGATTAGGCAGGCTACCCACTACAATACGCAGAATGACCAAATTTCGAGTTTCTGATTAGTTTGAATATAACCATAGGAATCGCTGGTCGAAGCAACCCGCATTCATGATATTATCATCAACCGATTTTCGGATATTATCTGACTTACCATCCATGTCATATTTACACCAAAAAACGGATTCACATCTTCAAAATTTGTATTGTTTGGTGTAATCTCGTATCCCATTCATGAAAGAAAATATAATTTGCATATTTTCCCTTTGGAGCCAACTCTCTTAGTTTTCCGGCTGTTACTTCTATTATTATTTCTTTATTAGAACCAAATGCTTTGATAATTTATCATTAGAACCAACTCCTTGATACCATAACTTGTTTCCATATCATTTTTGTGTTAGTTAGAAAGAAAGTGCATCAGCTGAAACTGCCAAATGGAGATTTAATTACCATTTACGCAAGTGCTCGCTTGGGTGTTTGGGTTTCAAGTGCGCCATTTCCCGTTTCATATTCACGCTAATGTTTATGGGCGAAAAGGAAAGAAAGACAAGAAAGAAAAGGAAAAGAAGCAAAAGACATCCAACCATTTATAGATAAAATAGAAAATGTATCTCACTGAAACATTCTGTCTCTTTCATTCGCTATCTTTCCGATGCTTAATTTTACATTCCCTTTCATTTCGAATTGTGTGACTTATTTCCTTTGCTCTGAAACAACTCCCCCCCCCCCCCTTCCCCTCCCAGTGAACGGAAAATTTAACGTTATCCTTTTCTACATGTCAGCCAATGTTTTACGGTGTCGAACGTCATTTGGCTCCAATCACTGTCACTGGTGCATTTTTATACCTTTTTAAAAAACAAAGTATCGCAAAATGTGCAAACATTAATTCCGAAACTACAACAACGTCGACAAGCGATTTCGCAAAATGGCTAATTTCGGCGACGTGAATAAGCAATTAAGGCACACAGCCAGGCACCTTCTCTCATTAAATTCTGCTCAAAGCCATTGGCGGCAGATGCGAACGAAGTTGAAAACCCTCGATACCCCGCGAATTCCCAATACTCTCGCTCTCGGCGCGCTTACTTCGGCTAAAAGTTTAAGAATCGTTTATCAAGCTGCGAATATGATGTGAATGCGTATAAATTACGCCGCGTGGCTCTTTTCACGTTCCCTATAACACCATCAACGGCATATCCTGAATATTAATTAAGATTTTTAAATACGCTCTTATCACGACGACAACAGGCGGAAGGTTCGAAAAAGGCTTCCTCACCCCAACAACAAAGCGGCCCCCTCAACAAAGCGACCGTAAGTGATCCTAAGCCGGAGAATAGGTGGACAAGAGCTTAATTAAAAGTGCTTACTCTTCATTAATTTTGAAAAGGAGACATGCCGGAGTTTTGACAAAAAATGTTTTCTTCTGCATTCTAGAAAAACTTGGAAGAAAAGAAGCCGAAATTATGTTGAAAGAATGAATTTTAAGATGAATCTTTAGTCAGGGATTTCGTAACAGCTTCAGTGAACACGCAAAGAGGCTGTGGACTGACAATACACGCACTTCTAAACAAAAATATAAAAATAAAATGGAAACGAAAAATCTTGTACTGCAGCTATGAGGAAGGGTTCATCAGACAACAATAAAAATAACCCTTTTCAGTGCGACAAAATGAGAAGTGTAGCACCGCTGATATATGACATTTAGCATAAATAGAACTACCCAGGCGTGAGAAATTATTCGATATATTTTGTGCAGAATGAATTGATTCAACTTCTGAATAAACAGTTATTTTTTACATTTTCTTTTGAAATGCGTACGTATGTATTTTACTCATTAACGTTGGCAGCGAATTATATGTACTGTGCTCATCTCCTGATTAAAATTTTGAAAGTCAGTGTGTTTTAATGCACGTGATCAGTAGTTTTTTCTTTCTGCAAGTCTTGTAGATATTTTCTGATTTCGTGATTGGACATTGTATAAAAGGAGTGGATATTTATTAGTGAGAACGAAATGGTTGCATTGGAATATAACATTTGATCCGAATCAAGTCGGCTATATCACTTCGATGTAGTCGCCAGCATTATCCAAAACCAGTAGCGTATATTCGAGGCTAGCTGCGAAGCCCAGAGAATGCAGAAAAAAGAAACTAAATTAAATATTCACAAATAAACGTCAATTATCAACGGCATTAATATATGCTGATGCTTTCGCTGCGAAAAAAAGCGCGTGCGGATTCACTTCTTTGACTCAGTATGACGAGCGAAAACCAACGGCATAACGCAAGCAGCTCTTCCAATCTTCACAGTTCTGATGCGAAAACCTCCCGTACGATCTCCTGCTAGCGTTTCCATGACAACATGAATCAGCTGGAAGACGGGATTGGGCCCATTGCTTTGGGCAACGGTTAGCTCAGAAAAAAATGAAGACTTAGACTATCTCAGTCACTTGCATACTCTCGCCCATAAGAGTGTTTCGCGAGAGTTGTTTCAGTTTTTGTGAAGTGTCCATGAATTAAAATCGGAGATATTATATCCTAAATTCGTGGCTTTGTTGGATTCGAACTGTTTTGATAAATGTTGTGAAAGCTTTCCTGAACATCTACTGTCAGAACTTAAAAACTCTATGCTTCAAATTTTGATACAGCTGGACTAAAAAATGAACTGAAAGTGCTTTATTCCCTTGATGAATACAAAAAAAAAAATCATTAAGAGACATTACGTGTTACAAAAGTTAAATAAATTGGACATAGTAGTGTTTAGTGAGGTGTACAAATTAACATACCTCATATTAAACTTTCCATCAACAACTGCAACTGCCGAAAGAAGTTTTTCAGCATTAAAAAGAATCAAGATATATCTTAGAGCCACACAAGGACATGCACATTCGAAAAACTTGGCTGTTTAGTCAATAGACAAAAACATTGTTCTTAAATATGAAAAAGTACTCGGAAGAAACATTTTATGAAAACGTAACACTCAAGTTCACACAAAAAGACAGAAGAATGGAGTTCATGTACAAATAAGTGTTCAAATCCTAATCCTCATAATTATTTGGTATCATGTTAGCTATGGCATGTACCTAAAATTTAGAAAAAAAGTTACTTCTATTACTTAACAATTAAAAATTAAACTTAGCAATTAAAAAAAAACAGTACTGGGGGAAGGGGATATCTCAGGTGTCGGACCCAAGGTACGCCACTGTCCAAAACCCACTGCCATTTCTGTTTTTTTTTTTGAGGTTTAACGACCACCGTGAGCAACTTAATGGGCTATAAGCAGTCGCCCGTCCCTAATTTAGGGTCACTGGTTCCAGGGAAGGGAGAGAACCAGCGCCGTAAGACAAACACAACATCCATGCATCACCAGGATTCGAACCCGGACCCCGTTCGGACGAATGATCAGAGGCCATCGCTTAGACCACTGCGCCACCGGGGCGGCGCCATTTCTGTGGAAGCTTCTGTACGTCGTCAGCAAGGCGAGACGTTTTGATCTTCGCCATGGACGGGTCTACCGGTCTGACAGTATCGTCTTTGGTCTTGAAACGAATCTGAAGCGGCGCTTACGTCTTTGAAAAAAAAAATCAAAGTCACGGAGACGTAAGTCAGGAGAATTGGGAGGGTTATACAACACTTTCAAACCCAACTGACAGAAAAACGCCAGCAACATTGCAGTGAACGTTTCATACGAAATCACCGGAGTGTGCTCCAGCAAATGACGCCGCTTGTTTCGTACAGCTGTTCGCAGGTAATGTTCAAGAAAATGCGCGTAATACGCTGCATTTACTGTCTGTCCTGGACGTACTGTATGTGTTAGTACGACTCCATGTCATTCGTAGACGGCGATGATCAATACCTTAAAGTCACTGGGGCACTAGGGGGACCTTTACTCGGTGCGGCTAGTCGTAATGCCTCCATTCAGTAGACTGGCATTTGAGTTGCAGTTCATAACACCGTGCCTATGTTTCACCCAACGTAAGGACAAGCTGCAGAAATGGGTCTCCTTAACACTCATACTATTCCAAATGGAGTAGAGCTGCCTTGTGAAGTTGCTTTTTCTCAGCTTTACTTAAAGCAAGAGGCCCCAACGTGATGCGATTTTTTGCATGTTTTGCCATTTTATTCAAAGCGTGCAACACAGTCGTGAGCTTGCTCGCGAAAGGTTGCTTTCGTGAGCAAGTTCACTCACCAACAATGCAGACTAAGCGATCACTTCAGTTCCATTCACCTGGAGTCGTCTGCGCCCATTTCTCCATCCTTTTTGAAGGTTTCCATCCACCTTTCTACCGTACTGAACGGTAAATTAGATACTCCACAAGCTTGTTGTGGTCCTTCATAACAACATTCACAAGCTTGTTGTGGTCCTTCATAACACCTCTATAGCAACTTCTATTTTTAGGCAATAACACTGCTTGAACTTCGTAAACATGGCTTTAGACCGCTTACCAACTATGAGGTGTATTTGTGTCGCTACTACGCATATGCCGTTTGAGATAGGATTCAACTATTTTACCTTGGAGTATGTGGGGAAGGTACATTACATGGAGGATGCCCGTTAGATTTTGTAGGAAGATTCCTGTCTCCTCTAAAGCACGATTCTTATTAAATAATTTCCAACACCTTGCTTAACACATGTAACGTATATTCTATTTTAACTTTCCTTTTGAGTTTCGTTTTCTATGTAAATTTGAGTTCGTTTTCTTAGATATTTTCAAACCTTAACGTTATGTCTTTTCCCTCAAACGAGAATGATGCTGGCAACACACGGAGGTCGGAACAAGTGTGACGTATGTGTGGCCGGATAAGAACGATATATAAAAAGGCAATGCAGCGGTTGTTTAAGGGGATTGATGTTATTGATGGTAGACGTGCTGTTATACCGCGATTGGATGTTAAATCACTGATATTGTATTGAGTACGCCTATAAACCGGATGCGAGTGTGGAGTACAAACCATGCAAGCAAAATAAACGTATTTGTAAGTACTACAATTGACCTCTTTCTTGTAATGCGTATGAATACCTTCTAATATTACATTGACTTTAGCACACATAACGTAATTACTGACGTAAGGACTACGTTACAGCGGAAAGACACAAACACAAAGTAACGTAAGGTTGTCATAAAACTGCGCATAGCCAGAAAATGTGTCGAAAATTTTGCTCATCATCACAGCTGTCGGCTGAAATAAAAAAATCTATTCCCACCATTACAAACGTAGATACTTGTACTGTCTCAGTGACTCTATTGTTTGAACGCTGGTTTCTGAACGTTTGTCTGAATGGGTTCGTGTATCGGAAAAGGCATGGGTTGTGCTTATCTTACAGTACTTGCTCTTTTCCTACCCTGGAACCAGTAACTCTAAATTAAGAGATGGATGTCTGCTCACAGTCCTTAGAGTTGCTCACAGCGCTCGAACCCTTCCCCCTCAAAAATCAAAGATATTGATCAAATGTAGATGTACGTGTAAGTTATGTAGCGGAGAAATTCTACATCAAGCAGAGATAAAAGATTTCCTTGTCGATAAGTTTCGCTATTATATCGAGTATCATTTACAGTCCAGTCTCAAGAAGTGAAGATATAATGTTACTCAGAGTTCTACTAACTATTACTAGGGCAAAATAATAGCAAAATATGTCTCACAGTTTTATCCAAGGCAATCGTAAATAAACGATAACGTATGTTAACGGCTGACAATCTTGAATCCTAAAAGACAAAGTAACATTCATCGAAAACATTGATGGGTAACTCAACTAACACCTAACCCGCACGTTCGGACAAAGTGTCCTGTTTCTACATCAGTCTATTTGACCGGACTGATTGTAAGTATTGCCACAAGGAATATAAGCTTTTGACAGTTCTAACGGGACATTCAGTTCCAAAAATAAAACGATTATTTATTATTTTTTTATTTTTGAGGTTCAACAAGCACCTTCAGCAACTTAATGAGATATAAGTAGTCGCTCTTCTCTAATTTAAAGCAATTCGTTTCACATAAGGGAGAGAGTCAATGGGGTAAGACCCATGTTTTATCCCGGACTGAAGCCTGTGTCCACACGGTCAAACGGGCCAAAAGCCAGCACTTAGGCCAGGGCCCCACCAAGCTCCGAAAAACATATTGATGGGTAACTAAAATTTGCATAAGAGAAACTAAGCCGAAACGAAATAAGTTAGCAGAATGAGTCACAAAGTTAATATAAGAAATGCCACATAATCACGTTTTAACACGTAGCAGAAAAACTGTAACTTGGCACTTTCTTGGTGTTCACGAAGTTCCAATACCTCCCCCAAAATTTGCGGCGCCTCTAAAAAAACGAGTTTACTTGCTTCAGTGTCTAGAAGGCAATATGAAAATGAAATGCAAATTTCTGTCTCCAAGAAGGAAATTTTGCTTTAGAAAATGCATGGAAAACATATTGGCACCGTGATCACGATAGTAGCTACGATAGCAAAACATTAATAGATAAACAAGTATAAAAATACGTTTTATCTAACTTTGAGAAATGCATATTTACAACACCCAATGGAAACACTGTCCTCGTGCAAAGCAGGAATTATAGAATGTTTTGGCCATAGTTCCAATGGAAAAACGCAAACAAGTAACGTTCAGAAATAAAAAAAAATCTTAGAACAAAAATGCATGTACACTACCTCGCGGAAAAACTATCACAGAGAAAAGTTGAATATGCCAAGTTCACCATTCACCATTTTTATGGCCTGAGTGACCAACTAAGACTTAAAAAAGTAGATATGTAGTACGTCCAGGTGGATGGTCTCGTGAACATGTTTTCAGTCAAATGGCATGAAAAAAAGTTTCCTCTCACTGCTTTCTATTGAGTACAGTTTCCTAATATTTGTCGCTATTCTGCACTTGTAGTGATAAAAATATCTCTTCTATTGGGGCAGATGCGGTTTTTTTTTCTTTTCCTTTTTTTGTCCTTACAGCAGAGACTGATATTTGCCGGAAAAGACTGGCAAATCTGTTTAACAGTGGTATGGTGCTAGTCATGACCAAGATTTTTCCATTCTTCTTCGTAAAGAATTTGTTTCTTACATGGGAGTAGCGTGCAACAAAGGAAAAAACATAGCCTTTTCTTGGATGGTCATCTTTTGGCGAAGATTTCCTCTGGTCCGAAATGTTAGAAATTATTCCAAAATTCAGGCTTCTTGATTTCGTTTTTCTTTTCTTTTCTTTATGGAAATATATGCCCACGAGACCAAAACTTCCACAGTCATCCTCCATAGCTTTATTTCCTTTGTTCAGTGAAAGGCAAGTCGTCTGCAGCTGTATCTCAAGCAGGAAGCAAAGCTACTAATATAACAATTCTGATCCAGTTTTTCTGCTACATGTTAATATAAGTTAGCTATGTTTAACATTTGTAAATTTAATCCTGAAGATTGCAGAAATCACAGTCAGTCGTGGAAGTATCAGCATTTTCAATTTTCCTCACTACATTCTCCATCTTAATTCTGCCCGAACTCGAACGTGTTAATGATCAATATTACCACCTACACGGTGAACAAAAATTCTTAGTCTTCTGAAGAGGTTGTTCTAACGAGTATCCTCACGAAATGCTTGTCTCATGCAGAGATATCCGTTGTAGTTTGCGATTCTTATACATAGTATGAAACCAATGCATTTATTTGGCAGAAGACGCATACATACGACACATAACTTGCTTCGAAATGAACAAACGGATGTCACACATTTGCTGGAAGTAACCGTCATGCTTTACGGGCACATCTAGAGGCCGAACTACATGTTGTCTGTAGTGCTCCTCGGTTAGGCGCTGTCACGTTGCACAATTTCATTTGCAATATTCTTTTGAATACGTAAGTTGTGCGTGGTTGCTATGGAGCACTCATTCCTTAAGAGAAAATGCCCCCATAAAAAAAGAAAGAAAATATCACAAGAGACTGCGTTGGGGTTCGTGGTGACCATAGGTTTTTAAAAATCACTGGAACTTTGGGAAAATTCTGGGTAGTCGCCATGGATTCGCTCGTCATGCGGCACCCTTTCTGAAGAAACCTCTAATAAGTTCCACCTAGTTCAGTTTTCACACAAAATATGAAGAATTGCACAAATAAGAGATGGTACCACAGTTCCCTAGAAGAAATTTGGACGGGGTAATATGCATTTTTGCCAATATGTCTGACCCCAGAGTAATATCTTTAGTCTGAATCTAACAGGTAAGATATGAGTATACATACTGTAAATGAAACATAAGCGCAGCGTTTCAAAAAGAGTGCATGTGTGTATGACCAATCTCCTGCATATGCCATCGGGAATACATTATTTACTAGTTTATGAAATAACCTCTCTGGTAAGTAACTGTTTAGGGTTTGAAGGCAAATAAAATGAAAGAGAACGACTTTACGGAGAACAAAAGGAAAAGATTTCAATTTCCAGTGGAAAGATTTCTAAAGACACAAATCACAACCAGACACAAATCACCACCAGACAACAGAGATTTTCTGCATACTAGAACAAGATATCTGTGAAAATTAGGAAATGTTCTGAATAAATTTTAATGCCAAAAAACAGATATAGTGACCAAACTTTATTTATGAAAACAGTTATACAGCAGCATTATTTACCTTTCTCAATCGCGTATTCACTTTTCCCAAAATCGTTCGTTCAACTGGACACTTGGACAAAGTTCTGATTCTTGAAGAAAAACTGCAAAACTAAGTAATTCAAGATATTTTTAGTATTTCGCAGTTGTGCTGTCTAGAATCTTATCAGGTATTCCATCTCGACAAATAAATAATTTACTGCATATCACAAAGTGTCCTTATTCCGCATTTCAGAATCAAAGTCACGAAGAATTGAGCTTTAGGCAACGAAGAATCGGGTCGCCAACATTATGTGAGTGACGTAAGACTCGTTCAGTTATGTTGCGCGTGTGAGGGAGCTTTAGTTATTTATTATTGCCTGTAGATTTATTTTCCCAAAAGTTTACTCAGACTTTTTTAACCTCCGGCGATATGGAAAGTGAAAGAGGATCAACAGAAATTATTCAGTTCTCTTATCTGAAAATTTTGTCTCTCCTTTTGCTTGAGGCGACTGTTTCTGAGCAGCCGTTTCTTTGTTTCACGCTGATGAATATCCCTGGGCTGATAAACTAACTGGTTGATGTAAAGATCTTGCTTCTTATGAACTAGTGCATTTGTGGTGTTTTAGTGACTTCTAAAGGACTAGTGTATTTATAGTGTTTTATTGGCTTCTTAAGGACTAGTGAAAGATCTGGCTTCTTAAGGGCTGCTGTTTGTGAAAATTGCAGCACCAAGAAGGAATCAGCGCGTTTCAAATGAAATTTAAATCCCAGATTCCTCATGTTACAGGAGATAACTGATTACTTTTGTAGAGCTATACAAATAATTTCTTCCTTCAAAATTTAGTATGAAGCTACATCGAGCAACAATAACAGCCTCTACAAGGCGTGGTATTGACTGAAAGAGGTTTTTGATATCGTCCTGGGGAAATAGCCTGTCAGGATGCTTCTATGCAAAAGCAGACTTCATTTGTGGTGAAAGATGAAGCCGCTCGACGGGTCAGTCGCTTAGCTATACCATGTCTCAGACGTGTTCGGTCGGAGACATGTCCGGCGAAAGTGTAGGCCAGTGAAAAAGCGATATCTACCCTGCATGGAAGAGGTCTTGGACATTTCGGGCCAAATGTGGCAGAGCATTATCTAGCTGAAATATAGCGCCACGACAGTTACGAAAGAAGAATATAACTTCTGCCTCTCAAGCGTCCTTGATGTATCGTTGACAGTTGAGCGTTCCCTCAATTCGTATGAGGCGAGATCGCGAAGCGAACCCAATGGCCCCCAAACCATGACGCTTGGCGTTGAGACGGTATGACGCAGCAAGATAACATTCACCATTATATGTTCCAACACGTATGCTTCTGTCATGGTGCATCAAAGTGAATCGTGAGCCGTCAGAAAACACGACCTGTTGCCAATCAGCGTTCCAGTGTTTATGCTCGAGACCTGTCTGTGATTGAGGGTCAAAGGAATGCGCAGCAATGGGCTGCTAGCGACCAGTCCTCTGTTAAGCAGAGGACGTCGAACTGGCCAAAGCCTGACCTGTGATATAAATCCACTGCTGCACTAACACCGTGGATGTTGCTGGGAAATCTGTAATTGCCATGCGGTAGAGGTGCCTGTCGTCCCGGGCGGTTGTACGATTTTGTGGTCCGTTTCCCTGATTTCCGTGCGTCCGAGCATCATCTGTCCACTCACGCTACGTTTGCATCTCTGTATTAGCATTTTGTCCCGTGCGAGGGGCAATTTGTCCCATGCAAGTGGCAATTTGTCCCACGCGAAAAGCAATTTGTCTCGAGCGATCTGACAATTTGTCCCGTGCGAGTGGTAATTTGTCCCGTGCGAGTGACAATTTGTCCATTACGAGTGGCAATTTGTCCATTACGAGTGGCAATTTGTCCCGTACTAGTGGCAATTTCACGGTAGGAAAATCTAGCTTCTCTCAACCCAACAATCCTTCCTTGCTCAAAGTACGACAAGTGCAAATAATAAGAGCTTCTTCGGAGACGGAGCATAGTGATACAGACACAAGAAACACCCTTTCGACTCAATGCCAGATTTTCCCTGATTGCAACATCACATTTCAGCCGGTTCTTTCCCAAATCGGACAGTTCATAGAACGTTGCTCCCGAAACACATCCGTATTTTCACTGATATTTAAATTATGTACATGTCTCAACCTGTTCTACTTACCGTGTAAGTGTCAAGTTACTACCTGCAGTCTTTCATTGTGCTGTAGTTTTCATAAACAGCAGTGTACATAATCTTCTCCTAGTCCCTCCGACGTGCTTCCTAATTTCACCCATTGACCCAGCACATGAAGTCTTCTTCGGGGACTTCCCGTGGAATTCACTCCAATATTTCACCAGTCCAAAGGTGATCAATTCTTGTAATAGCACAAACGCAATTTGCTATACTATCAAAAATACGCTGTCAATGACCTAAATATTTTTGGAAAAACACAGTGAGGATCTCGTTTGCATTTATGTGTTTTCTCCCCTCTTCAAGAGCAGTGGCCCAAAATTTGAGACGACGAAGTCACTGTAGTCTTAGCTGTTCACAGGGATAGATAAATTCGGAAATTAGAAAACATCTAAAGTACACGAATTTATATTTCGACTTTAAGAATTACAAAAATTGTGGTGATAAAACTTTTCACGCATTTTTGTCAAATTCAGGTTCTCTGATTTTAGGATGACATATCTATGTCTCTATTTAGCGAGGACTATTGACATGGGTAAAAACTTATAATGATGATGTACTACCTTTGTAAACACTTCAAGTTAATCATACTCTTATCTGGCAACCTGAACTAGCCTAGCTTTGCATTGTGGGAATTGATGGTGGTAAGGGGAGATAATTATATAATACTGTACTTGCACACCAGTGTTGCTGATTAGGCCTGATGATACGGCCGCCGCGGCTGTGAAAGATCTTGCCTGTGTCTTTCAGTTGATTTTAAATTGTAGATAAAATATTTTTATCTCAGCAGTTTAACTCGGCAAAAGTTTTGTGAATCGTTCTTCTGACAGCTATTACTTCTACAGTTTTATTTGAACTTCTTAGCACGAGATATTATTCACGAGTCTTAAATTTAAAAGTCATGCTTTTGTAATTTGCTGATTAAAATAAACCAGGTAAAATTCTAAATTTCTAAACAGTCGTGAGGATTTTGTTCATTATTTTCTTGGTCTACGGGTGGTAAACGTCAGACACGTTTGTTAAAGTTCAAACCCTAATTAAGCATCAGCATAACGTCCAGGGTAAGCTATTAGACTGCACTTACAGAAATTCAATTCCACTCTTGATCGGATCACTCAGTACGTTAAATAATCTTTCGATAATCACTTCGTTCTCATCAACAAGATGAATGGACTACACGCACGCAGAACATGGCTTTTCATAACTTCGCTGAATTGATAGTTTATATAATATTGTTTTCGCAACAAAAAATATATCTCTCAGCGCTGAATACAATCTGCTTATTCAAAGTCGCTTTGCTCATCGATTACGTATAGCTCTGTTCAACATCTGCTTGTACATTACACCTACCTGCTATCTGGAAACATGCGATCCATTTTATTTACTTTTGATTAAACTCTGACTCACACTGTAAAAATAAGTGGGGTGAATTAATGGAAAGATCTTGAAAATAACGTGCAGTAAAGTTGCCGATAGGTGCCTGTCTTTTAATAAAATTTCTGTTTTAAAAAGTTCCTGTTTCTTCTAATTTTAGTATTTTAAGAAATTTTTGGTAGTTAGAAATTCCGTTTATTTCAGAAAAAGAGAAAAAAGTCCATGTCAGTTTTTTCCGTAATTCTGAAGACGGGCATGCTATCTGCTGAGACAGAAAGCCATGTGCAAGGCTCAACTGTAATCATACAATAATTATTATTATTTTTTTTTTACTATTAATGCGGATGAAATAGTAATTTTCATTTCTTTTGGAGCTCATTATTTTTCCGAAAAGTTTCGTAAGGATTTAATTTTTGTGTAGGAGGAGTTATTATAAATTACGTATTTTTTCATAGCGATTTTTCGAAGCAACAAATTGCTTTGTAACTTGAGATTTTGTTAAAACTGACAATGACTTTAAATAATCTTTAAGAAAAAGTGCAATTAACTGTTTTATGTTTAACTAAACTAAAATCCCAAATGTAAAATTTACTCTTGTTAGCTATAACAGCCTTTGTCTTAAGGGGTCCACAGACTTATACATAGACACCACACAATCACCTGCACAATAACATCACTCACTTTCTTACGATAACACAATTGTACAATATCTGGAGCACAAAATGAGGGAGCGGGGAAGGAATATCCGGGGCTAAAATAACCAAAATTTCATGCGATATGATATCAACAATACGTGATCTCGCTGCATAACTTCAAAATGAGATTCTTCGACAGACGATTGTAATTTAATAGTTAATAAAACCTTAACCTCGTATTCCCGCGAATATCTCCTATTACTGGAAATTTTACGCCATATGGATAAGGAAACCATAAGAACAGAATTTTTCTGTTAGTATGTGAAAGCAATTGCGGAAAAGTTTCCGAAAATTAAGAATTTCCTGCTAATACCTCTTTTAAACGACAATTTACCGTTAATATACAAAAAGAATTGCGGGAAAGATTCTGAAAATTCAGAATTTTTCTGGCGTACGAAACATCAATGAAATTCAAGGTTTCTTTTTATAATTTCGCGGAAAAGTTGTGTCAAAAATATGTTTCGTAATTCACAAAAGGAATTACGGGAAATGGCTCGTCAATTTCAGAAAATGCACTGCAAGGCTACCAACGTTTACAAGCTTGTCGGGGGAAACTCTGAGAAAATAATTACATAGGAGAAACCAAATTTGCATGAAAATACATAAACCCAAACGGAAGGTTAAATTTCAGATGTACAACATAAGGTGTGGAAGTTTTTACATTTTTAATTTCTGTTCCTTGATGGATTTTTATCTTTGGAAGCAGACTAACATTGGGAAACTTTTTTCGGAATCACATTCTGTCCTTAATTATTTTCATGACAAAAAAGAGTTCGTTTCATTTCGTCAACCACTAATTCCTATGGCAGAAAGATACTGATTGGTCCTGCGACAGATATCATGGTGCGACAATAAAGCTGCACGTCGTCACTGGGCAAGATACATTTTAGATGTGAAAAACAATAAACATTTCCACTGGTAGAAATTAAAACAAAAGTAAAAAGGAAACTGAACAATTTATATTTTTCTACATAAAAGAGCTTAGCTATAAAAATTGCCAAGAGTACTATAGGTACTATAGAAAAGGGTACCATAGAAATTGCCATAACTAGAATCAAAACCGAACAGACGGAACATCGCGAGAAAAAAGAAAAGCCTTTACGAGAGAAATCCTCACTCCGTCTAACTTCTGTTTTTTGAAAGTTTTGAAAGATGAAAAACTTGCATCCACGTTCGGGAAACGGCAACAGAGGATTGGATTTAATAGGGGTCTGGAATATTGTTTTTGTCTACAGGGCCAAAATCAAATCTGTGGCGTACGTCGCCCGTCGACACGGTTCTATTTTAATTTTGATCAGATTTACACGGTTCTAATTTTAATTTTGATCAGATTTATAAGCTCAAGGTGAGTTTTTAAAAGGGATAAGTAGGTCACCTTTCTTGAAAGCTTATTTTTATTCGTGGTTCATATCATTCATCAGAAGTTATTCTTTGATGAGATTTATAAGCTCACGGTTAGCTTTTGAAAGAGATAAGGAGGTCACCTTTCTTGAAAGCTTACTTTTATTCGTGGTTCTTATCATTCATCTGAAGTTTATCTTTTTCTATTTAAAGTATAGATAACGAATGTAACAAATTAGGTGATGTGAAATTTTGAGCATGAATGATAAAATTATGTTGACCCTAGAAGCTGAAAGGAGAAGTAATAAATCTTATGTTTGTCGAGAATTCCTTCTTGTAATCTCATCTGTTCGCACACAGCGGAAAATTTCTGAGAGTTTTCCTAACTCTGAAGCTTATAGCGCGAAAAGCAAACAGTGGAAAGGCCAGTTAACGACGGTGAGGCATCTTTAGCAGAATTTAAGCGATAACGACATGCTAATGTTAGTGTTAATCACCGGCTTTTCCTCATGGAAATTCCAGAAGTATGGTAACAAACACAAATGTGCATTTCACCTCCTGGTAACGAAAGTTGCCAGGAGTTGAAGGGACATACGTATACTTGCAAACACAAGCGTCATTCTGCTATCTAAAAATGGGAGATATTTTGTACATCAAGGAATTCTAAAGGCTATGTTGAAACTTTTCGTTTTGTTTTCATGAATTCCACAGGGATTTTTTTTTCAACGCAGGATCTGCAAACGAATTTATCGCTTTCAACGATGGAAACTTAAAATTATGGAAAATAACAGCTTGATAGTTTTCGACCCACGAGAAAATTTCTGGAAGATTTAACTTTGTAATCGGCCATTATCTGTTAAGTTTGATTATATCTTGCAGTGAACGCGTGTTTTGTTATTTCACACGGTGAACTCAGGCTAGCTTGGTTGTCAGACGCTTAGGGCGCCGAGATTTCTAAAGTTTCCCCTGCTTGATACCCGAAAATAGCGTCTAACAAAGATACGAGTAAAAAAGATAGGCAAATATTATTTGCTACCAACCGAAATATTTGAAACCCCATGAACTTGAACTCGCTGAAGTGTTTATGCGATTAAAATAGTTTGGTGGAATGCAAAATATTAAAGTTTCGAGGAAACGACTGGAATTTTTTTCCAGCCGCACGTATTTCCTTTACTTTCTTTCTTTTTTCTGTATAATCCATTTTGTACTTCTTTTAAGGATGCTGATATTAAACATTTTCCAATGTTCAAACCCATGTTAATATCTGTATGTGAGAAATACGTAATGCCACTCCCCTTTGTTAAAGAAATGAAGCATAAAGCATCTCTTATTTAAGCTTCTCAATTCCGAATGCATTGTTGTTTTAAGGCAGGCTTTGATTTTTACCTCAAACGTTTACGAAAGCTTTCCTCAAGAGCTTAAACTTGTGGCAGCTCACACTTTTCCGAGTAATAGCTCCGTTTCAGGACTCAAGGTCTTAATCAGCTAATGATTAAAAATAGATTGTCCCCATCTTTCTTTCGTGGGTGTTAGTGTGACACAAAAGCGCCCTTATTGGCGCTTAAAGCCATTCATTTCCCTTTTTTAACCGCTCAAATGAAGCTTTGGTCGAATAATTGTTTCTTCTGCCTTTATTTTTTTACACTGCATCTTTCCAGCTATTTTTCTTCAAGTATTTTTGCCCGATCCCATATCTCTTATTTTAAGTCTTCGCCTTCTCAGAAATCGCCCCTTGAACTTTCCTCCCCACGCATCTGAAAATTCGAGATCTGTGACATTAGTCTACTGGCTACCTAGGACGGCAAATGTGAATCACGGAATAAACGTCAGTCGCCTGAGTCATTTATCAAAGCGGGGCGGAGATGAAGCTTTGGGAGTGTTACGCAGACTAAGCTAGGTGCCTTCCTTGGAGATTCACCTTAAGTTTCATCACGACGGATCCGAGCTAATAAGAAACTACTTCTGCGACGCACTTGATGTACGAGAAAAAAAAAGGAGGGGCTGATACCGTTCGAATTCATCCCACTCGGGGAAACCAGAGAGAGAATGGAAGCAGGAATGCAATCCGATGGGATGCAAGAAATCCTATTGTGCTTTGCACCTCTGATTAATGGTCGGAACATTCATTTTCTTCGACAGCGTCTGTCAAACAAAGAGAACTTTCAAAACTGTTCCTCACAAATGAACTTCTCTTTCTTATAGGACAACTCGTTCTAATTGGATAACACAAATTCCGGTAAATAGGAAGGCTGAAATTGCCATAGGGAAAACTAAAGGGGCCGTATTTAAAAGAATAGTCTTATTGACGTTATCCTTTTTCAGAATCTTGTGACTTAACATGGGCTATAGATAAATCTTATCGCGAAATTTGTGCTTCAAGTCGGTTTTTCTTAAATTACGTGATAACTCAACTGTAGAAACAGCAACCTTTTCAGTCCCATGAGTATTTGGAAATAAATTGTGAATGAGATTGAAAGCTGGGTAAACCCAGATTTTTTGCGCTTTTGTTATGTCCATCTATATGATTCCACATCTTATAACATCCTTTTCCCGACAGTGGGATTCAAACCCCATGTCTTACTTTCTACTCCGGAGCTGCTGTTCTCCGAATTGAACTACGCCGGCTGGTCTTTCGCTGCTTCATTATCCATTTGACTCATGCGTCATATTATACCTCCCCTCCCCCTTCTCAAGGGGAAAAACCAAAATCGCTCAGCAGGTTTCGCGATAACCCGACAGCAGCAACCATTTCGTTGCAGAAGTGTTTATTCTTTATTTACATATGCTGTGAGGAAGAACCACCACACCATTTCTTTATTCAATCTTCACGGTCTGTAAATTCTTTATTGTTCGGGTGTGAGGACCAGGGTCGTCCAGAAAATAACACCCGTTATGAAATAAAAACAAAAACTCCAACGTTGTTGGAGTTTGTGTATTTTCGCTAATACTGCACATAATCACTCATTTTTCTACATCATCACCAGTGGTGTTCAGGCAGTTGTCATATCGTGTGACCGATTTTTAAATACCTTCATCATATACCTCCTCCGTTAGTTCCTGCAACCGCTGTTGCACTCCGTCTTTCAAATAATCGCCACTAGCTAAGCGTCGCCGTCCTCCTAAGAAGTCCTTCAATTTGGTGAATAAATGGTAATCATTGGGATCCAAGTCCCGACTGTAGGGCAGATGATCCAGAACCTCCCATTTAAAACCCCGAAGCAGGTGTTGGGTCTGATGTACCACGTGACGTCTCGCATTGCCGTGGAAGAATACCATACCCTTAGGCCCGTTTCACACAAGCGGAGTTTTTCCGCTGAAGCAATAAATCTTCCGGCTGTCTTACCGCTTGTTTTGAAGCGGGCTACCAAGTTATACCGGGACTTTCAGACACGCGGAAGCGGTAGAAATTCCGGCACGGTTTTCATTCAGCTTCCGAGCGGTTCGCTACAAACTGGACGGCGAAAATTACCTCCAAACAAAGAGGAACGTAGCTGTAACGCAAGATGTTCCCTCAAGCGGCCAGCTGATCGTCCGCTAGTGCAATCAAACAATACCTCCTGTGAGAGGGGGTAGGGGAACAAAGTGCTGTTGAACAGAAAACCATCGATAGTTCCCGCTCATCCATCAGGCTTTTTTTCTGCATTCTAGCAATGAAACAGCTTGAGTGACGGTTTTGTTGCTCCGGCAGAAAAAACCGCGTCTGTAAAACGCGCCTTAGATAGCATACTGCGCCGCTTATTTTGGGTGGCCGTACGCAGCCTCTGCAGTGTTCCACAATAGGTGTCGGTGTCGATGTTTGTGCCTCGGGGCATGAACTTAACCAGCAAGAGACCTCTGCGGTCGCAAAACACTGTTGCCATGATCTTTTTTGCCGAAAGCGTTTGCTTACACTTGCGTGGTTTCCTCGAGGACAGGGAATGATGCCACTCAAGCGATGGGCGTTTGCTCTCCGGCGTGAAATGACTGACCCATGTTTCATCTCCTGTCATTATGTGGTCAAGAAATGCATCGAAATTTTGTGTGTAACAGGTCAAAAAACTCAAAACTGTACGTATAGGGTTCCTTTTGTGGTCACCAGTCAACATTCGTGGTACCCACCTAGCGTAAATTTTCCGGTAGTCAAGGTGTTCCGTTACGATTTTATGGAGCAGCGCGCGAAGAACTTCTGGGAAACGGGCATGCAATTCATCGAGTTTGATGCGACGCTCATGTGTACGTTCCCTGAGATCCGCTGTAACGAGCGATGGTGGCCGCAGCGCTGGTCATCACAAACATCCGTACCCACCGTTGTGCCGATGATGAACGTTTTTAGCATTTAAAAAACGAATCCCAGAACGCACCTCGTACTCCGCGAGATTTTCTTCTTCGCAATTGCAAACAAGCACAACAACGGTTCTGATCAGTACATTAACATGAAACTTGCCAAGAGTCTCGCCAACGTCTGTGGTCTGACTGAGGATGGGCGACCTTGACCGCGCAGCGTCCGCCTCCTCGCGCGCCGTCTGTGCGTGAATGGACATTGCTTTCTAGACGACCAACGTATAAACCCTTCTTTGCCGACAGCGATTTCGAAACCACATCTTCCAACTTCGGAGCGGCTGTTCTCCCAGTTGAACTACACCGACAGACTTTTCGTTAATTCAACATCCACATGCCTGATGCGTCACAACCGGAGTTGGAAACGGGTCAAACATTTCAGACCCGGACGTCCCATAACTGGACCCGACCTGGAACCGTAGCTAACCCGGACAAATCTATTTTTAACTATATATATACACTTCCAAAGTGGAATATATAGAGCTATGCAAGACAGTACGAAAAAGTATCACTGAAGACTTAAGGAAATTCAACTGTGAACTAGTAAGGAAAGCAATTGAAAACAACCAAAGCCTAAAGATAGCAAAGGGACATCTCAGTAAGGGGAAAAACAGATTATGGCACTGAGAAAAGAAGATGGTTCTGTAACAAGAAATAGAGGCGAAATTTTGACAAGAGTGAAAGATTTCTACTCCAAATTATATGAAAGTGATGATACATGTACTCCAGACATCATGAAAGGTACCAGTACCAGAGTTCTTCCAGTCCTTCCAGCAGAAGTTGCACATGCAATCAAGAACATGAAGCGGGGAAAAGCTCCAGGAGAAGATGGAATTACTGTAGACATCATACAAGAAGCAAGTGGAGAAATCGAAACAGTACTCGCCCAAATTTTCACTCGATGCCTTAATGAAGGGAAAATTCCTGAGGATTGGAACAACGCTACAATGAACCTTGCTACATAGAACAGGTGACGTTAAGGATCTCAGGAACTACAGACCTATCAGCCTCCTATCAGTGGTTTATAAAATCTTCACTAAAGTTCTTTCACACCGCTTGAAGGTGACACTGGACATGGCTCAACCGAGAGAACAAGCTGTATTCAGGAGTGGCTACAGCACAATAGATCATATCCACGTACTGAGAGAACTAATTGAAAGAGCGAGGGAATATGAACTTCCATTGTGCATGGCTTTTATCGATTATGAAAAAGCCTTTGATTCGGTGAAACCATCAGCAGTTGCAATGGCTCTGAAATCCTGCGGTATTGAAGATGCACACATTAATATTATTAATAACATCTATGAAAATGCAAGTGCAAAGATTCGGCTGTTTGAAAATACAACACACATAAAAATTGGAAAAGGAGTGAGACAAGGTGACACCAAATCTCCGAAGCTCTTTAATGCCACATTGGAAAATGTCTTTCAATCACTGAACTGGGAAAACAAAGGGATAAAGATTAACGGAGATTATCTAACCCACCTTCGTTTTGCTGATGACATAGTCATTTTTGCAACTACCCCATCAGAGCTACAGAGTATGATCCAGGAACTTGCTGACAAGAGTAAAGAAGTGGGATTAAAAATGAACTTTCAGAAGACAAAAGTGATGTACAATGCTTTTACGAGAAATGAAGATTTATCGATTGATGGAGAAAAGCTGGAGATAACAGACACGTACGTTTATCTTGGACAGCAGATATCAAGTGAGGGTCACATTGGTGAAGAAATTAATCGGCGTACAAAACTTGCCTGGAGAGCTTTTGGAAGAAACAGCATAATTTTCAAGAGCAATATGCCATTATGTCTTAAAAGAAAAGTGTTTGATCAATGCATCCTTCCAGTGCTTACGTATGGTGCAGAGACGTGGACCTTAGCTAAAAGAGACATACAAAGGCTGCAGACAACTCAAAGTAGCATGGAGAGGTGCATGCTTGGTGTAACCAGGAGAGATAAGAAGAGGAACTCGTGGATCCGAAAAATGACAAGAGTGGAAGACATCATGATCAGAGTTAAATCCCTGAAATGGCAATGGGCTGGACATACTGCCAGAAGAACAGACCATCGATGGACAGCCGAAATTTTAGATTGGATTCCAAGGGACAGGAAAAGACCCAGAAGAAGGCCACATGGAAGATGGGTGGATGAAATTCGAAAGTATGCGGGAGTGACATGGAGGAGACTGGCACAAGACAGACCGTTGTGGAGGAAACTTGGGGAGACCATCGTCCAGCAGTGGATTGATAATGGTTGACAATGATGATGATGATGATGATATATACACACATATAAACGTAATATACATATTCATTCCAATAACTGCTTGATATTTAATAACTGAAATCCTTTTTTAATAATAACATTTGGTTACTAGCTAAATTTTAGTGCTACTATTTTGCGTAAGCCAGAAGTAATGGCTGACTATGACCGTGGCCATGGAGTATATTACAAATGGGAATCATTACTTACGCTTACACAAATGCACTATTTTTTATGTATTTAGATTGTTCACTCTTTCCGCGCTTTGATGGAGGTGCGCATACTTTCATATCGTCCGTTAGATTTTTGGTTCCATAATGTTTTATTACACCGTTGACATCTTTCTTTGTAATTATACACTTTCCACATTTTGAACAACAAGCAAGACCAAACAACACAGAATTATTTACTGGTTCCTTAATGAGACGAAACAATTTCCAGCATTCACTCTTCCCCTTGTGGTTTTCAACAAACACGTATGTGTTGGCCTCGACGCCTTTCTCAACCTCCTGAATATTAAATCCATCCATATTAACAAATAAGGAGTTAATTTCGACATGACATATCATGGGAACGGGATATTAGCACATCAATCGAAAACCTCTGAATGCTCAATGTAAAAGATGCAATGTGAAAAGTAACTCTTAGTCATACAGTGAACTTCGCACAGAGAGAGTGAATCAGCTGGCGTTGGCGTTTGCCTGTACCTTGCCATGGACGCAAAGGAAGTATCTTTTACGATATGGTGTCGGTGTGTCTGACGTCGATCGGTGGAAATCTTCGTTGTTTTAAGAAAGAGACGACAATATTTTTGCATGGGAAATCATTATACACTTCGTGGGCATTTCACAACGCGCATTTTTCTTTGGAATATATTTTTTATTTTCAAAAACAAAATTGGAATGAAACCGGGTCGAAATCGGTTTCAGGAACACCTTGACTCGACCCAATGGACCCGCAAGAAATTGTGGACCCGTTGACCCATGACCCGTTTCCATCTCTGGTCACAACTTAACTCCTCTGTGTATCATAAACCTAATTTCAGAGGAGATATGATTTTCAATGGAGACTGAAATACTGTGCCCATATTCACCATGATCCATACGTAGACACGATTCACAAATACACAATAAATACAAATGCCTAGATCACTGAATAGCAAAGAAAAGATTATTTTTGATCATATTATTTTTTTCATTGAGAAAGATTTAAAGTGTTTTCTTGAAATAAATTCTGACGCAAGCTTCTCTGTGACCGCACGACAAAGAGCTTTTTTAGCACGTCTTTTGTAAACAGAGATCGTGCTTCTGCTATCGGTTTGTCCGTCCGTCCGTCCGTCCGTCAGTCCGCCTGTACCCACGATATCTCCGCAACTATTAGTCCGATATGAAAAAATATTTTTGCATTAGGAAGCTTGAAATATACAAATGATGATCCCTTACATCGTTTTTTTTTTACGATGTACAATTTCGCCGGTAGAGGGCGCAAATGCAGATGTCGAATTCAAAAATACGTTTTATTCCACATATTTGCTTCTAAACATCCGATTGAAAAAATGCTTTTATCTTTCGATTCCATTTATGTCGAAGAGTATTTTAGATATAGTTACCTTTTCAAATTACCCATAGATTTTCCGCTAAGGGCCGTAAAAGTAAATTACATTTTCCCCGATAACTCTTCTTCTAAAACTCCGATTTAATTTTTTTTTTCTTCAGCGGATACATCACCTGATGGAAAATCTTTTGCATATAATTTCAAATTTTTGGTAAAGAATACTTTGGCCACCAGGGGGCGTAAGTGTTAATTTTTGCTTCTGATGTATTTGCCACAAAATCGGAGCTTCTAAAATATAGATTGAAAAAATTATTTCGTGGACTGATGCCACTCACATCGATAAACTTTTTCGGAATATTTTCTTCTTAAAATATTCCACAGTTTCTCCGCCAGCGGACGTAGATGTACATCTTATTTTTGTCAATATCTCTACTTCTAGGAGTCCGATTTGAAAAATTATTTCTTTGTTGCATAGTGTTTTCCGTGTGACATGTTTTTCATATAATTTCAAAATTTTCAAGTAATTCATAGACTTTTCGCTAGGGGGCGTAGCGGGAAAATGCGTTTCTTCCTATATCTCTGCTTCTAAATCTCAGATTTGAAACATTCTTTCTGCACCGGATACAGCTCCAGATGGGAAATCGTTTGCACATAATTTGTAATTTTTGTAAAAAAATAGTTTGGCCACCAGAGGGCATAAATCTTAATTTCTTCTTCTGTTGTATTTGCAGCAAAATATGAGCTTCTAAAATCTCGATTGAAAAAAACGTTGTTTGCTGACCGATAGTACTCATGTCCACAGACCTTTTAGAAACATTTTCTTCTTAAAATAGTGCATGGTTTCTACGCCAGGGAGCGTAGATGTATATCTTATTTTTGTCAATATCTCTACTTCTAGGAGTCCGATTTAAAAAATTCCTTCTTTGTTGGATAGCGTTTTCCGTGTGATATGTTTTTCATATAATTTCAAAATGTTCAAGTAATTCATAGACTTTCCGCTAGGGGGCGTAGCGGTAAATTGCGTTTCCTCCTATATCTCTGCTTCTAAATCTCCAATTTAAAAAATTATTTCTGCACCGGATACAGCTCCTGATGGGAAATCATTTGCACATAATTTCTAATTTTTGTAAAAATGGTTTGGCCACCAGGTGGCGTAAGTCTTAATTTCCGCTTCTGTTGTATTTGCAGCAAAACATGAGCTTCTAAATTCTCGATTGAAGAAAACGTCGTTTGTTGACCGATACTAGTCAAGTCGACAAACCTTTTAGAAACATTTTCTTCTTAAAATATTGCATGGTTTCTACGCCAGGGGGCGTAGAGGTATATCTTTTTTTTTGTCAATATCTCTACTTCTAGGAGTCCGATTTGAAAAATTCCTTCTTTGTTGGATAGTGTTTCTAGTGTGACATGTGGTTCATATAATTTCAAAATTTTCAAGTAATTCATAGACTTTCCGCTAGGGGCGTAAATGTAAATTGCGTTTCCCCCCTATATCTCTGCTTCTAAATCTCCGATTTGAAAAATTCTTTCTGCACCGCATACAGCTCCTGATGGGAAATCGTTTGCACACGTTTTCTAATTTTTGTAAGAAATGGTTTGGCCACCAGGTGTCGTAAGTCTTAATTTCCGCTTCTGTTGTATTTGCAGCAAAATATGAGTTTCTAAAATCTCGATTGAAAAAAAAGTCGTTTGTTAACCGATACTACTCATGTCGACAAACCTTTTAGAAAAATTTTCTTCTTGAAAAAATGCATGGTTTCTACGCCAGGGGGCGTAGATATATATCTTATTTTTTTTCAATATCTCTACTTCTAAGAGTACGATTTGAAAAATTCCTTCTTTGGTGGATAGTGTTTCCGATGCGAAATGTTTTCCCTATGAATTTTAAACTTTCAAGTAAATCATAGACTTTCTGCTGGGGAGCACGTGGGCATTCTTTCCTCATACCCGTCGGATTAGCTGTAACGACTCCCCTGAGGTTTCGACTTCCTCTATCACTGATTTTCTTTAAAATTCTCTTCAGGCACGCCATGTATCTTCCACTTATTCAGTACATCCAAAACAGTTGATTTGGGTATGTTTAAACGCCTCTCGGTTTCTCTTATGGACAACCCACTAATATAACACCCAACAATCTTTCCTTCCCGCTGCGATATTTTTACTCAACCTCACAGTGCGATATGATCGCAGTCAGCTGCAGGCTTGTTTTTATACCGTTTGCAGCCGTACCGCGCATCTTAACAACGCAGCGGATCCGTTCATTTACTTTTGAAGTGGTGTCCGGTGAGTTTTGTCAATATAGTGTAGTATGAGTTGTGTTGTAATTGCTTTGTTTCGTTGAAACCTGTAGGTTTAAGAAATGCGCTACGTATTTTTTCTTTCTTTCTTTCTTTTTTTTTTTTTTTTTTTTTTTTTTTTTTTGTATTCACGAATGTATGTACTTTTGTTTCCCCAAATTCAATTATAATTGTCGTTTGTCTTACTGGGAAAGTTTTCTCGATCAAATTATCATTAGAGGGTCAAGAAACGGCAATTTTTATTCGGCGCCTTAAGCATTTGTGCCCAAATGTCCGTTGCAAAAATGTTTGCCCTGTCTTTCTGACAGAAAATCGTAAATATTAATTAATAATAATGAGATATGAGGGAGAGGGGGGGATAATTTGTGCACACCACTTTCTCAAGCAGGTAGAAATACAGGAACACTATCATTTTTTATGCAGTGCAAATTCACAGCTGTAAAAGGGAATGTGCCCAGTTGTCCGTGTGCCCAAATGCCCAGTGCCCAAACGTCCGGTGATCAAATGTCCTAAATTCAAGAAGATAATCTACGTAAAGACGTCCTTTGTTTCAAGTCTGAACTTGTATTTCATAGTTCTTTTTTCATTCATATTGATTTCTTTTTAATTTTCGGATATAGATTAAGGTTGCCACATCATTTGATGATAAATTCACTTCGGAAGTGAACAAAACGTATTATGCGATGTATTTTGTATTGATCTTGAGAAATCTTAACAGCTCCATTCCCAGTTTGCAGGACGGAAGAAGAAAAATGTTCACTAGAAATCCATTTATTGCAGCAGTGTGATGTTATCTGTAATGGAGGGTGTCAGCACTCGTGGAAGGAGTCGCCCACGGGTCGCCTTGGTATGAGGCGCAGTGGTGTGTGTCTTGTAACGACCTCAGCAGAAGTCCTGTCACATGACACCGGCACTTCATAAGTAACCGGGCTTCCCAACTCATGACCGAGGGTTGGGCGCGGAGGGTGGGGGATAGAGGGAGGGGAAGTTAGGAGGTTTTCCGTTAAAATAAAAGCCAGTGTTCTGGGAGCAAACGTGGGTGGGCTTAAAAGAAGTATGGGCATTCGAATTTGGGAAGGACTGGGCCAAACGATTCAGATCACCAACCGATTTAACCCAACTCTTCACGCTGCGATGAAACCTGAGTACAAAAAAAGCAGAAAGCGTGAGGAACTCGTACTGTATGGCACATTATTCCATCTTCAGTGTCGATATAGGGAGTGGAAAAAGAACAATCCCCCGTTTTTCTCCTCTGAGAAAATCATTGAATCGATAAGCCAATTGCCATGTACATTTCTGCTTTTTTTTTTTTCAATGCATATTTTTAGACAATTCAAGAAAGGCGACAATCAACACGTTTTGCAGGGACTCGTCATTCATCAAAAACACCGAATTTTGAATGACATATGCATTTCAAGTAACAAGCGATTTTCAGTTGGGTGAGGCAGAATATCTTCTTGCTTCGAATGTGAGTGATGTTCATTCAGCAGCGCACTGACACCCCCGGAATCCCCACACTGCGCACGGGGGAGGAGCTGCTCATGGCTAAGAGGGTCTCAGCTTCAGTAAAGAGGTTTCAGTTTATTTACTTTTACTATATTTGCGGGAAATTCATATGAAACTGGTTAAAGAAGTTGTCGGGAATTTCTGACGGCAGCTTTGAATTAAGTAAAATAATTTGTGGTGATCTTTTCTTAATTCAGTAAATAAGTAATATCTTCAGAAATAATTTTTGCGATTTTACAGTTAAAAAAAAAAAACGGGATTACGTTAAAACGGGTGCTTAAGAAAACTTTAGATTCTGTTTCACGAATCCAAGAAAACTCGCACACTTTCTCGTGATGGTGAACAAAGTGCAAAGAGCGGAAAAACTCGTGCACCTTCTCAAGTAAAGGGGTGCACACAAATTGTGTTTCGTACCGACATCTTGTCAAAATGTGCAAGTTTTCCTAGCTGAGCAAAACGAAATGTACCAGTTTTCCTAGGGATCTCAATGGGTATGTAAGATCAAAATGACACAAATTTTATGTAGAAGCTTTCTGACTATCTAAATCTTGAGATATGATTTTAATCTTAATGTGATAAAAAGCAATAAGGGCTAATTAACAGAGGCTCAACGAATCGATCTGGAGCCGGTTCGAAGTGGTCACACTATCGATTGCATGAAAGAATGCCCACGGAAAAAACGCCCACGGAAAAAACGCCCACGGAAAAAACGCCCACTTTTCGAAAGTAGGAAAAAACGCCCACGGAAAAATCGCCCACAGACAAAATGCTCACGGGAAAAATATGTGATCGACTGATAAGTTTATATGTCTGTTATAAACGGTGTTCGGACAACTGGTCACAGACTGCTGGCCAAAAAACCGTTAGGGGTCATATAAAAATTGCAGTTTCTTGGCCACCTCACCTACATAACGCGAATATGGGAATGACGGAATGAAAACTTTTAGAAGGGCCTAAACGTTAGTCCTAATATTATTTTCTGCCTGAGTAATACCACAATATTAATAACTTGATGTGTAAAATATTTTCTGCAAACCTTACAAATACGAGAGGAAAGTTCGGATTGCACTGATGGACTGTAGAGGTTGTATGGTGTTGGCCTGAAAGCCGTGGTAGTCTTATGCAACAGTTATTTAAAAACATACTAATGATTCACCGTTGTCTTCAAGCCAACTGCTGTACAATATTTTTCTAGAAACTACAAATAAAAAAATTCTCTGCGAGTATATGCAAACCCAGGGAATTTGTCTGGGGAGGGGGTGCTTAAAATCTGAAATATAAAAAATTTCTGGTCCGATCGAGAGATTTCCAGCGTTTACAAGCTACAACACGTCGAATTATCTGAGGGTATCTGCTGCCTCAGGAAACTAGTCGGGATAAGGTGGGGGAGGAGGGGGAGGTAATACCAAAATCGTAAAATATCAAGATTTCTCTTCCGATCTGGAGATCTTCAGCATTTAGAAACTGCAACTCGACAAATTTTCTTAGCGCATGTCACTCTCTGGAAACCTGTCGGCGAAGAGGGGGGGGGGGGGGGTAATACCAAAAGTGTAAAATATGAACAATTTCTCGTCCCATCGAGAGATTCTCGGCAATTAGCAGCTACAACTCGACACATTATCTGAAGGCATGTGAATGATGAAAATCTCCGGGTCGGACAAGAAATTCTATATAATTCACAATTATCATATAACCCCCCACCCCCACCCCCAGGTTTGCTGAGTAGGCACGTGCCCTCAAAGAATCTGTCCAGCTGTAGCTTGTAAATGCTGAAAATCTCCCGATGGGACGATACATTTTTCAAATCTTACAGTTTTGATATTACC
This sequence comes from Macrothele yani, assembly GCA_039090855.1. NCBI lineage: Eukaryota > Metazoa > Arthropoda > Arachnida > Araneae > Macrothelidae > Macrothele > Macrothele yani. The sequence goes on along the minus strand of CM077030.1, from coordinate 5,760,249 downwards.
CCCGCCCCCGACAGGTTTCCTGAGTCAGCACATGCGCTCAGATAATTTGCAGACTTGTAATTTTAAAACCCTTAAATCTTTTGCTGAGATGTAGATCATAAACATTTCTTATAAAGAATTACATTAATTATCGCAATTAAGAAAAGACGAAATTACGGAAACTATATATGACTCTGATTACCAACCTCTGGGGGTTGTGGGCACGAAGCGGTCAAAAACGTTATTTTTATAAGGCCCCTTAACATTTTTGTGGCCAGTTCTCCTACACCCGTCATGTAGAAATTAACTGTTTTAGTTGTCCTTTGGAAAACTCCCAGGAAGCTATGAGTGCGTATTTTTTTCTTTACACTGGGAAGAAAAGAAGTATGCCTGTAACTTGAGATTATACTACTCACGGGGAAGACACACCCCGACCGGTGGCCAACCGATAAATTTAAATGAAATATATCGCTTGTTATTTGGGGTGCGGTCGCTAGCAAACGTTCCAGCTGCAGCTGCAAAGCACCACTTTGACGAAAGACAGATGCCCCCCCCCCCTTCCGCTCGCTGTATACAAAAGAGGATTTCCAAAAGAGACAAGAGTGGTAAGAAAGCACATTACACAAAGTTATATCTGTACATTGCGCCTTTTACGAAAATCGCTTTTACAATTAAATGCATTATACTTTAAAAGTATTTATAAATAAAATAATCTGACTTTTAATTATTTCCCTTTTAATTGATATAGTTAAATAACAAACATGCATAGTTTTATAAAAATTAAGACCTTACTTTAAAAAATAAGAATAGTCACAAATTTATTACAGTAAAGCCGAACTGGAATTTTTTAAGAAAGTAGCTACTCTACAGTAGTAAGTTGAAAGTTAACAATCTTATTTGGTTCTTCACTAGGCCACCCGCGGCCCTTAAGTCATAAGTCCTAGGCCTTGGCCTATTTAACAGTTTTTATTCTAACGATGTTATATTCATAACGTTTACGTAACACATCAAATTATTAATATTGCGGTATTACTCAGGCAGAAAATAATATTAGGACCAACGTTTAGGCCCTCCTAAAAGTTTTCGTTCCGTCATTCCCATATTCGTAAAATTTACATAACAAGTATTGTCAATAATCAAACAGAAGTCATCGCTCTTTCCACGTTTATAAGTGAGTCACGGAAAAATTCTCAGTGGCCGCCACCAGGAATCGAACTCAGGGTCTTCCAGTTACGCGCCGGATATGCTTCCACTGCACCACAGCTATTCCTATTCCACGTCAAATGTCTGTATTAATTGTCAATAACATTGCGCTTCTACTTATGCACCATACATTCAATCCATACATTAATTAATAGGCCGTAGGCCTAAGCCTATTCAACACTTTTTTCTTCGCCTGTGAATTAATTAAGTAAAAGAAAAATATTACAAACTTGACATGTTATGTAAATATTTAGTACCTACGTAAAAGTGCAGCGTTATTAAAAAATCCCACCTTAGGGTCCTTTTCCGAACATACATGAATTATGCTGTAATTCTCGCTTGGCTTACATAGAACGTTTTCTCGAAATTTGTTTGGAGTTCCTAATTCAATTCTCAATGTAGGCCAAAAATCGATAATACTTACACACACACACCCCCACCCTTGAACTTTTGTGGCCAATTCTCCTACACCCATTTTCGTTATGTAGGTGAGGTGGCCAAGAAACCGCAATTTTTATATGACCCCTAACGGTTTTTTGGCCAGCAGTCTGTGACCAGTTGTCCGAACACCGTTTATAACAGACATATAAACTTATCAGTCGATCACATATTTTTCCCGTGAGCATTTTGTCTGTGGGCGATTTTTCCGTGGGCGTTTTTTCCTACTTTCGAAAAGTGGGCGTTTTTTCCGTGGGCGTTTTTTCCGTGGGCGATTTTCCGTGGGCGTTTTTTCCGTGGGCATTCTTTCCTCATACCACACCATCGGCTACAATGCACATTCCAAGGCGTATAAGAATAGTTTCTCGTACACTGTCTAACATGGCAGAAGTCACTGCGTTACAGGAGCACACAATGCGGTGTTGTAAATCTTCCAGACTAGTTAGTTCGTTAGCATACCACCTGTTCCTTCAATTAACCCCACAGGAAGAAGTCCAAACGTGTTAAGTCCGGTGGCCGCGGAGGCCATTCCACCTTAGCGACATAACCAATTATCTGGTGTCTGAGTGTTTCAGCCACGAAACTCCGTACGTTGGCTGACATGTGAGATGGTGGACCATCACCATCATCTGACATGTGAGATGGTGCACCATCACCACATGCGCAGCAGATCTCCGAGGGAAAATCATCCAGAAAGTCAGATACCAGGCTCCGTAAGAGCTGAAGGTACCGCTGACCTGTTAATGTCCCATCTTAGAAAACGGGGCCTACTAGTGTGTTTCACCAAATACCGCACCAAACGTTTGTTGGCCAACGTCGTTGATGTCGAGCAGTTCGTCCCATAGATGGGTTGGCCGCCCCGGTGGCGCAGTGGTCTAAGGCGTTGGCCTCTGATCATTCGTCCGAAGGGGTCCGGGTTCGAATCCCGGTGAGGCATGGATGTTGTGTTTGTCTTACGGCACTGGCTCTCTCCCTTCCCTGGAACCAGTGACCCTAAATTAGGGACGGGCGACTGCTTATAGCCCATTGAGTTGCTCACGGTGGTCGTTAAACCGACAATCAAAAAAAAAAAAAAAAAAAAAATAGATGGGTTGCTCAGAGCCCAGCAATGAGCGTTATGCCGATTGACTATGCCATCCCGTGTAAAACGAGACTCATCTGTCTACAAGATATCGGCCAAGAAGTTTGGATTAACTTCCAACGTGTTATGTACAAGGTTGTAGAAATCGAAACGCTTTCCCTGGTCTCCATCCAACAAACCTTGCACTAGCTGAACGTGGTACGGGTGAGCTCCATGCTCGTTCAGGATTTGCCAAACACGTTGTGCTGTTAAATCCGCATGCTTCGTCGACTGCTGTGGTACTGATGTTGGGATTGACAAGCATATATCCCAGTACAGCCTCAGGATGCACTGTAACACTCGAACCCGTAGGTCTGCCTGATCGCGGACGTTCCTATATGATTCCTATTCTCTCGGAGGCGGCAAACACAGTTGTTGATAGTCGCTGCAGTTGGATATTGACCACCTGGAAAACGCTCGGCATACCACCATGCAGCTTCGTGGGCATTGCGATGACATTCGCCATAAAGCACAACCATTTCACAGTAATCAGCGTTCGAGTAGCCAGCCATTAGTGTTTGCAACGTGTACGTTGACTGATGTTCAAATCCCCAGTCTCGGTATTTTTTCTCACCGACAGTTTTTTACGTCACTATCAATATTTACATACGCATTTGAATCGTTCTCCTTCGTAGGTCGGCATTTTGCATTGCCTAACCAACCAGTGACCGCGTGCACATTTTTGCATTTTGAGCCGTCCATGTACATAATTCGTGCGCACCATATGTCGTTTCCGACTAATTAGACGATGCGCTACAACTTTGTAATTGGAATCTTGTTTCTATCTTGCGTTGTTCGCGAGTTAAGTTTCCGCGTTCGCGAGTTCTTACCTTTGCTGCTAGGGGTGCTCCAATCGCTCTCATTCGAACAACGAAACCTAACTCGCTCTCATTCGATTGTTCGCGAATTAGGTTTCGTTGTTCGCGAGTTCTTACCTTTGCCGCTAGGGGTGCTCCAATCGCTCTCATTCGATCGGCCATCGTCCCTTTTTTATGCATAGACCTAACTTGTGTACCACTCTGACCCTTTCTTCCGCAGTCGAAAAACGCTCGGCATACCGAATAAGGACTTCCCTTTAAACCCTGTATATTAATGTTAAGAAGAGAATGTGAGAGAAACTCCAGTTCAACGAAAGAATTTTTCATACCATTGAGGATAAGGTGTTATGTATTGCATTGCACATAACTAACTTCCTTCAGAATATGGTAAACTAAAAGGTGTTCTTCGTGGGAATGTAGAAACAGAGAGACCTGTGTCACATTTTCGCAGTAGCAGAGTCAAGTGAAAAATTCTTCTAGCAGAAAACTGTGCAAATCTTTACAATAGCAAATGGTATGCAGTATAAATGGAATTTTTTTCAGTTGGAATTTTAGAGGCAGAGATAAAGCTATAATGAGGAACGCAAACTTGCCCATTGTAGCGTAAGAGCTACATATCATCAAAATTTAAACTATATTTGCAGCACTCTCCCTGTAGTGAATACATCCGACACAAAAATAATTTGTCAAATCGAAGGTTTAGGAGAAAAGATATGGCGAAACATATGATACGCATTAATATCCCCTTGCGGGAAAATTGTGCATTGTGTTGAACAGAAAGTATGTATAAAACATTTTTTCGCAGTGAACAATATCTGGTAAAAAAATGATTTCTGGAAGCATATCATCATCATCATCATTGTCAACCATTATCAATCCACTGCTGGACGAAGGTCTCCCCAAGTTTCCTCCACAACGGTCTGTCTTGTGCCAGTCTCCTCCATGTCACTCCCGCATACTTTCGAATTTCATCCACCCATCTTCCATGTGGTCTTCTTCTGGGTCTTTTCCTGTCCCTTGGAATCCAATCTAAAATTTCGGCTGTCCATCGATGGTCTGTTCTTCTGGCAGTATGTCCAGCCCATTGCCATTTCAGGGATTTAACTCTGATCATGATGTCTTCCACTCTTGTCATTTTTCGGATCCACGTGTTCCTCTTCTTACCTCTCCTGGTTACACCAAGCATGCACCTCTCCATGCTGCTTTGAGTTGTCTGCAGCCTTTGTATGTCTCTTTTAGCTAAGGTCCACGTCTCTGCACCATACGTAAGCACTGGAAGGATACATTGATCAAACACTTTTCTTTTAAGACATAATGGCATATTGCTCTTGAAAATTATGCTGTTTCTTCCAAAAGCTCTCCAGGCAAGTTTTGTACGCCGATTAATTTCTTCACCAATGTGACCCTCACTTGATATCTGCTGTCCAAGATAAACGTACGTGTCTGTTATCTCCAGCTTTTCTCCATCAATCGATAAATCTTCATTTCTTGTAAAAGCATTGAACATCACTTTTGTCTTCTGAAAGTTCATTTTTAATCCCACTTCTTTACTCTTGTCAGCAAGTTCCTGCATCATACTCTGTAGCTCTGATGGGGTAGTTGCAAAAATGACTATGTCATCAGCAAAACGAAGCTGGAAGCATATATACGGCAGCAAATACGGTGCAAACTTAAATATGTTTTTATACCCTATAGTTTGTAACGTATATTCTATTTTAACTTTCGTTTTGAGTCTCTTTTTCTATGTAAATTTGAGTTCGTTCTCTTAGACATTTTCAAGCCTTGTCTTTTTCCTCAAACGAGAATGACGTTGGCAACAATCTGAGGTCGGAACGAGAGTGGCGTATGTATGTGATAAGAACATTAGATAAAAATACGATGCAGCGGTTGCTTTGTAAGTGGAGATGTTCGATCGTTGCTGAATTTGATTGTACGACTGGTAATTAAGGTATGTGAAGTTGTGTGTGTACCTCGCCGTGCTATGTTTTGGATTTCGTCTAAAGCTATGGACCAATAAAAATTTCGCGTAAGTGAAATTGACTTTCTGTATATATTTCGTCTGGCCGTAAAACCTTAATTTGAGCTATCCGGTACAATTAGTTGCATCGCATTTACCCTTCGTTTAACTTCTATTCAGCTTTGGTACTTCCGTCATATTGGTGCCCGAAATTCCAGGATGACCTGACCGTTGAGTTTGTCGCAATGGTGTGATGTCCTTTCCACACCGCGAGACAGGAATAATGAAAATCCCTTCTTCAGTGCTTCGAAAAATAAATCAATTAGTGTGATGTTACGTTCCACACAACAAATTAATTGTCAGGGATTTCTCAAATGCACGTTCTTCATCTGATCACTTCCTTCAGCAACATATGGTCCCGGATGACCCGTGGGCCATGCCCCCGGCCCTATTTCGTGACGGGGGAAAGATGTGACGTGTCGACCCCTCAGGACGCACATGAGATAAAAGTAGGTAGCAGTGCGAGCAGATGCCAGTGTAGTATAGTGGACAGCACTCGGAGCTCTGTAGCCGAGAGCTGTGTATTCCAATCCCGCGGCATAAAAATGATGGAGAAATTTACTTCATCATAAGTTCTAAAATTTTGGATTACGAAAAAATTTAAATTATTAACAAAACATTTGTCAGCGTAAACGCTACAGAATACAAAGATGATGTTTCAAATCGGTCTTTTAACAGTAAGCCCATATTTTTCCAGCTAAGCTTTTACAAGCTCAGACACGACTGCGCTTTTCGAGACTAAACGAATTTTTGAAATCGGGATTTTAGAATTAGAAATAGTGAAAAATGCAATATACAGTTGCATATTTTCGCCTTTGGAGGGCAAATTGGGCTTAAGAAGAAATTGTACGGAAAACGCTTTTAATGGTAAAAAATATCGAAGAGAAGAAGAACCCTTTCAATCGGATTTCAAAAAGCAATGATATACACTATCTACCAACAAGTAATTGGACACCCCTGCAATCGACGATATCTGCGGTCCTGATAAATGTCACGGCCTCCGCCGTTAAATATCGTGTGGGAAACAACAACGCAACCAGTCGCATGCAAGATGCCACGCAGTTCTGAGCTCTCTGATTTCGAGAAAGGTGTAATCGTCGGGTATCACAGAAATGGCCGATCCATACGTGACATATCCAGCGAGTTGAAGTATCCAAAATCGACAATGGCCTACGTGATTGACAAGTGAAAGATCAGAGGTGACTGTCGGAATGTGCCCCGACCCGGAAGACCCACAAAACTGGGAGTTAGAGACCGACGGGTGCTGGCCAGAGAAATTCGGAAGAACCGTACAAAATCGATGGGCCACATCCGCGAGGAGTTTCAACAGGCATACGGGTGTGCTCTTTCCATCAATACCATCCGTAAGGAAGCCCATCTGCTTGGTTATCATGGACGTGCTGCCTCCCAAAAGCCTTTGCTCACAAAGTCTAATAGCGCTGCTCGGCTAACGTGGTGCAAAGAACGTCGACAGTGGACCGTTGAACAGTGGAAACAGGTTTTCTGGAGCGACGAATCAAGGTTCACCCTCTACCGTTCGGATGGCAGGGTCTGGGTTTGGCGTCTGCCTGGAGAACGCCTTCTGCCGGAATGTATCTTGCCGACTGTGAAGTTCGGCGGCGGTGGAATTATGCTATGGGGGTGTTTCTCCTGGTATGGCACGGGACCCTTGGTCGCAATTCCTGGTAGACTCAACGCCGAGACCTACTGCATCATTATTGATGACCATGCGCTTCCTACGTTGTGGCAGTTTTACGGGGTGGACCCATGTTACTTTCAGGATGACAATGCCACCTGTCATGTTGCGAGGTCCACCATGGCTTGGTATGGTGACAATGGGGTTAATCTAATGAACTGGCCTGCGCAGAGCCGGACCTTAATCCTATCGAGCACCTCTGGGACGAGTTGGAGCGTCAATTTAAGGAGTGCCCCCACCGTCCGAAATCGTTGAAGTAACTGACCCGTCTTCTCCAAGCCCAGTGGAAGAAAATACTGCTAGCCGTCGTACAACGCCTGGTTGAGAGTATGCCCCGGAGGGTCGCAGCTGTAATCGCCGCTCGTGGAGGCTCCACCAACTATTGAAGGTGAATAAACTTCGTTTTACTTTGCTATCACAAGTGTCCAATTACTTGTTGGTATTTATTTTGCATTCAATTCTGTGTACATTTACCTCTCCTAGCTGGGTGTTTCGGAAAAGGAACAAATAGCATGGATCTTGTTTCTCATATAAAAAGCTTCCCGATGTAAAATGTATTTTTCAAATTGAGCTGACAAATACAGGAACATGTCCACTGTCGGACAGACATGGTGAGCGATACTTGATATAAACACGTTACCCTTTCTTTCTATATATATTTTTTAAATGACGAGCTAACAAGTTGTAAAGAAAGAAAAATTCTGCAGAAATTGAGAAGTAAGGCTACTTAAGATGAAATACCTGTAGAGAGCGCGAATAAGCAAAGTTGCTTCTCCACGCTAAAGTAAAGAGAAGAAATTAAAAGATGGAAAGGAAAGTTTGGGCTCCTCGAAAAGACAGGAATATGTTCTAGAAACACATAGGACAAAGCAATGGAAGCAATGTACTAAGTTGTTTGCAATAAGATTGGAGAAATGATCTGGGAACCTAATATGTTAAATGATTAATTGGGTTAATGCTGCTGTCAGTCTTTAGCGCATGTAAGCCAAGACGAGTATCTAGGAAGAACGGCAAGCACAGCAGAGGAAAGTCAAACACAGCAGGCACGGTAAGAAAGAAGAGGTTGTAAAGCTACAAAATACCATTAAAATTCTTGGGCCCCGGAAATAATGGAATAACAGTTAAACTGGTCGCTCCGTTGGCCCAGTGCTCTAAGCGCTGGCTTCTGACTATTTGACCGAAATGGGTCAGGGTTCGGATCCTGGTGAGGCATGGATGTTGTGTTTCTCTTACAGCATTGGCTCTCTCTCCCAGTGACCTTACGGACGGGGGACGGCTTATAGCCTATCGAGTTGCTCACATTAGACGTTAAACCTCCAAACCAAAAAATACACTGCTGGCCACCCAAAATGCAACACCAAGAAGGTAGCATCCGATTGGCCTGAAATTCGCAGCTAGCGTCGCCCGCGAGAGGACATACAAACGAGTAGCATTGCAGGGCATATGCAAATCATATGCGCCCGGCACGCCACCGAGAAGCACTATAAGAAGGGTGCACAGAAGGCGGGGTGTAAGTAGTGGAAGTGTGTTGTGCGGCCGGATCTGTGCGTGTAAAGCTTCCTGACGCCTAGTCGCAGAATACGGCAGTCATTCCAGCACGTTTCGGAGCTTGACACTGGACGAATAGTGGCTTACCGCGACAGCGGTTTATCGTACCGAGGCATCGGCGATCGTGTGGGACGACATCCAGCCACAGTGAGGCGAGTATGGATTCGGTGGGTGCAGGAGAGATGGACGGACGGGCGTGAGCGATTCCCGCAGCCACGGCATACCACCAAACGGGAGAACCGGCATGTTGTGCGGCGGGCATTGACGGTTCGCACCGCCACATCACGAACGTTAGCGCGGGTGTGTTGTGCAACAACCTATGTCAGCACGTACCGTTCGACGTCGTCTGCAGCAGCGGGGACTTGTCGCACGGCGCCTATTGCTCCGATTACCATTGACGTTACACCACCGGCGAGTGCGACGGCAGTGGGCCGTTAAACGCCGCACCTGGACAACGGAATGGCACAACATTGTCTTCTCCGACGAAATCCGCTTCTGCCTGCAACACCACGATGGTTGGATCCGCGTGTTGTGGCACTGCGGCGAGAGACTGTATGACGCCTGCATTATGCATCGCCATACCGGTACGTCGCCTGGCGTTATGGTTTGGGGCGCAATTGGATATGACACCCGCACCCCTCTGGTACGCATCGCCGGTACACTCATCAGCCACCGCTACATCTCCGACGTTTTGGAGCCTGTAGTCCTCCCTTACCTGCAGGATCTGCCAGTGGCCACGTTTCAATAGGACAATGCGCGCCCGCAGATGGCACGCATCGTGCAACAATTCTTCACGGCTCACCAGGTGTCACTCGTGCCGTGGCCCGCCTTTTCTTCCGATATGTCGCCCATCGAACACGTCTGGTCGCTGATCGGCAACCGAGTGGCCCGGTAAGTACCACCCGCGGCTACGCCTGATGAACTGTGGCAAGGTGTGGAAGCAGCCTAAACCGACATACCCAAAGCCCACATCCAAACCCTCTTGCGTTCGATGCCGCGGCGTGTAGCGGCCGTTATTGCCAGCCATGGGAGCCACACGAACTAATGATGTCTGCTTGTTCCGGAAGTCGCACGGGCCTATAAGCTCAATCGTTTCATCTTTGTATCTGTTGTTATGTGTCCAGTAAATCTGGCTCTGCTATCTTATGTCCTTCTTGGTGTTGCATTTTGGGTGGCCAGTAGTGTATGTTGAAATACTGTATGTTAGCGACTTTGCGATTGTTTGCTTATCTGAGACTTTTCAATAGTTTGGGAGTTAAGATTTGTTCCTCAGGACTGCAGAAATGCTAAAATTTTTCCCATGCATAAGGAAAATGCAATCAGACTAAATTTAAGATCTTCCGCAGTATCAGCTTGCTGAGTGTGGAAGAGAAAGCCTTTTGGAAGGTCATCATCGTTGAGCTACAGAACTTGACGCCAGAGAAAGCGTGAAGTACTAAAGTTGGCTTTATTCCTGGTAACAGCAGTATTTACCAAACTCTTCCGTTATATATCTGAAATTAAACATATTGGTCTGTTGGCAAGAAAGCATTTATTGCATTTGTGATTGGGAGGCGGCTTATGACGGAGTAAACACAATGTTTTTGTAGAAGGTTTTCAAACATCATGGTTTCATTGAAAACTTCCTCCAGTGCTATCAAAAACTTCCATTCATAGGTATGTCGGCAGTACGTGTGTAGGTGTAAATTGTTTTCATCAAATCCATTATTCTTTGGTGCAGGAATCAGACAGAGTTGTGTAATGTCGCTATGAGTGTTAAATTTCTTTTATGGATGTATGCATGTGTGATACCAAGATAGACAGTTCTGCTTTGTTTTGTGAATTTTTGTGTGTGAAGAATGATTTGCGTGCTGATGACACAGGGCTTTTCCATGAGAGCAAACCTGAGTTATATATTTTCTTGTCCACGATGAACAATATATATATGAAATTCAAACTAATTAAAAATACAGTTAAAATCCAGAGTAACGGATTTTAAGCGGTAGGTTACTAATGATGTAAAGACGAGTTTAAAATGAGCAGAGTTCTATCAGGTAAATTAGTTTGTGAATTTAGGAAAAATGTGCATCAAAGAAAGTAAGAGTAGTTGCTAAAATTTGAGGCGAGTGAATTCGGCTTTGATAATCACAGCTGTATTAGGAGAGCTTTACACTGCTGATAATATATTGAACAAGTCCTGAATAGCTGTGTATGAAAATCTTCCTACTCTGAAGTATTTCAGTGAAACCTGGATACCGCAGAAGACGCACAGGTTTCCTTCGTGTGCTGCAGAAATTCGTTTTGGTCAAGTGCAGAAGGTCACAATACACTATCCACATATACTTCTTAATCATGTACCGTATAATTGTAACATATAATAATTATAAGGGAGTAGTTCTGTTAAATAAATTTAGAAAAATCTAACAAGGAAGAAAACAATTTCACTGCTTCTTCTAATCATTTAACTTTCTTGTACTGTAACATTAGTAGTAATTGGATAAGAATAAATGCACAAAAGTCATACTCCTTAATTGTTACAGCACCTGACTACTTTTCCCGTAAATTTTAGGGAGGGGGGTTCATTCCACCTAGGAAAAATTCTGTGTGGTAGACAGAGGCGAATATTCGGGGTGTGCTAGGCGTGCAGCGCACACCCACACAGAGTCTCAATTGCGGATTAGTTTCTAATAAAACTCCCCAGAGTTCGTCCTAAGGCTTCAAGTGGTGGTTAATATTAATTTTTCTACATAATGTTTTCATTAAGAAGAGAATATTCGTTCAGCAAGCATATGGCATTCACGCTAGAACCCTCGGGTGTGCTGTTTCTCGTGCGCACATTCGACGATCTTAAAGCAGCTGTGGTACAAGCGCTCCCCGGTCAAACACAAGCGCTCCCCAGTCACAATTACGGATTTATTTCTGATAACTCACCAGAGTTCGTCCTAAGGCTTCGAGTGGTCGTTGAAATTAATTTCCCCACATAATGTTTTCATTAAGAAGAGAAGGTTCGTTCAGCAAGCATATGGCATTCACGCTAGAACCCTCGGGTGTGCTGTTTCTCGTGCGCACATTCGACGATCTTAAAGCAGCTGTGGTACAAGCGCTCCCCGGTCAAACACAAGCGCTCCCCAGTCACAATTACGGATTTATTTCTGATAACTCACCAGAGTTCGTCCTAAGGCTTCGAGTGGTCGTTGAAATTAATTTCCCCACATAATGTTTTCATTAAGAAGAGAATATTCGTTCAGCAAGCATATGGCATTCACGCTAGAACCCTCGGGTGTGCTGTTTCTCGTGCGCACATTCGACGATCTTAAAGCAGCTGTGGTACAAGCGCTCCCCGGTCAAACACAAGCGCTCCCCAGTCACAATTACGGATTTATTTCTGATAACTCACCAGAGTTCGTCCTAAGGCTTCGAGTGGTCGTTGAAATTAATTTCCCCACATAATGTTTTCATTAAGAAGAGAAGGTTCGTTCAGCAAGCATATCGCATTTGCGCTAGAACCCTCGGGTGTGCTGTTTCTCGTGAGCACATTCGACGACCTTAAAGTAGCTGCGGTACAAGAGCTCCTCCGACGGCGTTACAGACCACGTTCTAATTCCCCTGCGGTTTCAAACGTTAACAGCGAAAATTTCAAGGTGTACTACCCAATATGAGCACTGTTTGAGACCCACGGAGCAGTGCAACCATTTGCTGTTACATTGTTGTTGTTATTTTCTTTTTATGTATTTCCAATAAGACTCGCTAAAGTTTGTCCGCAAAACTTAATTCCCTTGTGCAATATTTTCGTGAAGAGGAGAAAATTCGTTGCTTCGTGCAGTAAACAAAACGTAGTAAATAATTGCAGCTGTAGGAGTGCTATTTTACCAGCGAACACCCTAAGTCGTCAAAGCAACTACAATTCAAAGCTCTCCAGATGGCGCTACAGGCCATAATTTTATTTCCTCGTGGATCCAACGCAAAGGTTTAAATTTCCTGAGTGTGCGCACTTAAAAAAGCACCACTGGTCATACTTGTTTGCGTTTGGAATAGCGTGGAGTCATAAACACAATCAACGTTCTGCTAAGTATGAGTTAATGTTTTTATGTCTTTTCGTCGCTGCATGAATCAGTGTGTTTATGAGCACAGATTTAAATTTACAATTTGAGTTTCGACATCCATTTAGGCTGTTGATGTAGTAAGTGTCCCATTTTCTGCCAGAAACTTTGCAGATTGGGTAATGCAGGTTAAAGAAAGTAACCCTCGTGCTGTATTTAAAACTTATATATATATATATATATATATATACAGTATATAAGATACCGAATATTTGTTCATCACTCTAGTATTTCCACAGGAAATTCAGTTTTTTCTTACAACGGAGTGTATGTAAAGTTCTTTACCGTAAGTTATTAGACGACACGTAAATAAAAGAAATACTTTCATATGTTCAAACTCAATGCGCGTATTTCGCAGCTCAGGATACATAATAAAATTTTTACGTGCTTTTTTCCATAAGAACGCACACCCAACCTAAATGGGCACGCAACGCCACTTGTGCCAGGACGCACGGGTTCCTCCCTTGGGAAATTTCTGGGTGCGCTACTGTGCCTAAGGAGCTTTGTTGAGAATTAGAACCACCCAACCAATTACCTAGAGGAACTTTCTAAGGCACATCAGAACAATCGCACATATGTCAAATAAAAAAATAATAAAAATAAAAATCTTGGCTGAAATTATTGACCGGGCCCGGGCCCTGGTGGCCCGGGCGGTTCTGCCGCCACTGGTTAATATGGTGGAGACAAATACTTATTTAGAGGTAGTTTTGCCATGTTGAAAGAATGAGTGATGAGGTGTTAACTAAGACAATTTATTGAGCCCAATCGTCAGGTAAGAAAATTATGTAAGGACCAGATTCAAAAATGCCTGCAAGAGGGAAAACTTGGAATATACTTCAAAAGATCTTGCGTGAGACTAGTAACAAATGTGCGTGAAGCTCAAATTGTGTGACAAGATATTTGTAAAAGGAAGCTTTGGATGTGTGAACAGTAAGTAAAGCTAACATAATAAGCAACTTTGATTTGGTACACCATCTTGCTTTGATGAGCTGACCTATGAATCTCAGGGAACAGTTTAGTGGTATTTATGAATCTGAAAAGGTACCGCGTTTCCTTATTTCGAATTCTCGAAGCAAATACTGAGACTGGAGGCACCCAGGTAAACAGAGCAACGGAAGAGAAGCGTTTGTCTGGGTTAAAAATATGATAAAAGGAACAAACCGTTCTTAGCTGCAGCATGACTTTTCGAGTGTAAATTGACATGCACTGAAGATGATATAAACTAAATTCGAATATTTCATAATACAGCAATAATACATTCTTCTTTTGTGCCCATCCTTGCCTAAGTACATACTAACATGCTTACTAAAGCCACATATTCCTAAATCAACATTTTGGCAAGATTTCCCTGAAGGCTGTGCGTAGTATTTTCCATCGCAACCTAATCACAAAGATCTACATAGTTCTTCATTATAATTAAGCATTGAGCATTAAACCAATCTTGACTCTTCTTTTCACAAATACATATGTACATCATTGAGAAGACCCTAATGCTGCATTTATTTTGGCTTTCCTAAGAAATTTTAATCAGAACAGAATTACTGACAATCATTCGCTGAATTTTGGCAGTTTTAAAATCAATAAAAACTAAATAGAAAGATTTGGAAGGACAGATACTTTCACCACCTTCTAACGGTAAAAATATTTTGCTTTTTGTGATCTGAATTTATTTCAGGGTAAAAAACGGAGCACTAAAAGAAGACGTTGTATCAGATTGATGTTATTTTGCACTGTATGAATACTTCTTTACAATAGGATAACGTGCAGAAAAAATAATTAGTCAGCTATTTCATTTTAACATACGAAAAGTCCTTTCAACCAGTTTTTCTGGGTGACAAAGGCAACAAACAATTCTGTGCGATTTTGATCTTATTTTAAGGTTTATGTATCCTATTGTATATACGTATGATTTCAGATGATCAACATAGATACATACACTGAAGTGCCAGAAAAACTGGTACAGACGAGCTTATGCAAAATACATAGCAACGCCACCTTTGCGCGTACTCGGTTGCTTCCGCCAGTGCGTATATAAATCGATAGGCATCCTTGTTAGCTGTCAGAGCTGTTTTCGGCATGAGATAGATATGTAATAACGATTTAAGCGATTTTCAACGCGGTGTCATAGTTGGCGCTCGTGAGATGGGCCATAGTATTTCGGAGGTAGAAACGAAGTTCGGATTTTCACGGACGACCATTGCAAGGGTGGCCGTAAAAGACATTGGGTGGATGTGACCATCGTCGGCTGTCAAGAATCGTTTCACGCGATAGGCGTGCAACACTATCGCAGGTATCATTGGAATTCAGTACTGGAGCCGCAACAAGCATCAGCGTCCGGACTGTGCAACGTACCTTGCAGGTTATGGGCTTTGGGAGCCGACGCCCAAGTCGAGTCCCCTTGATGGGTGCACGACACAGAGCTATGCGCCTCGCTTGGGCACGGCAACACCGCCACTGGACACTTGATGACTGGAAACAAGTTGCCTGGTCTGACGAGTTGCGTTTCCAAATGTATCGGGCAGATGGAAGGATTCGTGTGTGGCGCAAACCTCATGAAGCCATGGATCCCGCCTGTCAAGGTGGTACAGTTCCCTATTGACAGGCGGGATCCATAACACATATCGTTGGTCACGCACATAACGCGCCCAACGTTATGTGCGCATCCTTTCTGACGAGATACACCGGTTCATGTCCTGCAATCATGCTGATGGGTTGGGCCTGTTTCAACACGCCATTGCACCTCCACGCAAGTGTCGGGACGCCACATTATCGTTAGAGGAGCATTCATCTGAGTTTGGGGTGTTGCCATTCCCACCGACGTCCCCACATCTGAACGTGATAGAACACATTTGGGATGCCATGCAACGCGCTATCGAACACAGGAATCCGAGACCTCGGAAGACACCCGAATTGAGGAACGCTCTGCAGTAAGTATGGTGCGCATTGCCTACAGGATATTTCCAGAAACTAGTGGAGTCCATGCCCCGTCGTATTTCTGCAGTCCTGCGCTTTCGTGGGGACCAACCAAGTATTAGACTGTTGTACCAGCTTTTCTGGCACTTCAGTGCACATATCATTAAGCGGTAATCTGAGATTCAAAAGTTAGCTCCTCAAAGAAAGACCATGTGCCAAGTACACATTTAACTGATAGAACTAGAATTTACTTACTATTAGTGTATCAGGTCTCCATTTACAACGATGTCGGCACAGAGTTTAAACTTTATTAACATCCATCACATGCCGCATACAAGACCTTTCGTACTTCATACTCATAATCTTTTTCTCAAGCAGACATTCCTGAACCTGGTCTTGCCATGATTTCCTTGTCCTAAAAATATTTTCTTAGTAAGCATCTCATCACTCATTCTTTCAACATGGCCAAACAACTTAAGAATATTAGTCTCCGCCTTACTAACAACATTTTGCCTCACATTACACATCTGCAACACATCTTCATTCTGCATATGATCAGAGAGTGTCTTGCCAGAAATCCCTGTAAGTAACGCGTCTCCCCAGGACACAAACGACTCCTAAGTCTATTCAGCAGTACCTAGATTTCACTGCCGTACATCAGAGAAGGAACAATTACACTTTCATAAACAGCCATGCGGAACACTCTTGAGAACCCATCATTCCTGTGAAAACTTCCTAAAGCAGCTATGACTTTCAATGAAGAGTTCACTAGCCTACTAATTTCACCACCTAATTTGTCCTCACTGTCAAACATGCTTCCTAAATACACAAACTCATTCACCTAGTCAATCACTGTGCCATTTAGACTTAAGTTATATTGCATAGTGCAAACAGTTCCTCACTCAAAAACCGTAACTTTGTATTTTCCTTTACTTATATTTAGTTTGAATTTCACGCAAACTTCATAAGTCCGGGACAACATACTCTGCAACTCACTTTTGCTCTCTGCCAACAAGATAGTGTCCTCAACATAGAGTAATCTGCCCAAACGCATATTACCAAGACATATATCAATATTATCCATTTGGGCATCACGCACGCATGCATGCATCCATAAACATATTAAATAGCCAGGCAGTGGCGTTGGAATTATTTTTTGACAGCGGGGGAAAGATGTCGGAAAACAAAATATTTTATCATGGCATAAAATTTATCGTACTATTGTAACAGAAGACGTGTTGACTTCATTAGGAAAATTCACTGAAAAAACATTGTTATTTTCGATTAAACATTAATCTATCAAAAAAAAGAAAACACTTTCATATCCATATAGTTTCTCAACGTAAGCTAACTGTATACATAAACGGCGTTAAACTATAGAATTTGATGCTTCCAGGTTGGTAGGAATTCCTCAGGAATTATAGCCACAGACGCTATAATTAAACATCGAAGGAACCTATATCTCATTCCTCACCCTACTTCTATTTTCCTAGTAGTTTTTACTCATTTGTTTTAGAGGAATACTACGTTTTTACACCTAATGGGGCAAAACGTTGCTGGTCTTCAAACGGGGTCCAGCCCTCTATGCTGTTTAATGGGGTTAGCATTTCTTGGCTTCTCAGAACTGGCAAAAAAAAAAAAAAATTCAGATTTCTAGATAGTTCATGGTAAGAAATGAAGAGCAAACTAAATTTTTATCAAAATGAACTTAAAAAAAAACCCTGAATGTTTGAGATTTCCATTCATGAACATGTAATTTGAAAAAAAGAAAAACTATGTCATTTGCGGGCGGATGCAACTGCTCCCTGGGCAAGTTTCGAATGCGAATGGGCAAGTTTCCTTTATTCAGCCGTTGCCAGTCAGCGATACAATTTCAGTTTTGGATAGGAAAAGGGGCGGGTTTTGAAAGTGTCGAAGTTTTGGTCGGAAGTAACCCAGAGTTTACCACAGGCATTCACTAAGAATTTTTCCGAGAGATAAGTCTCTCTCTTCATCCTCATCCGGCGGTACGTTGAGGCCAAGATGCAAAGTCTTCGGTCCTCGTGGTAACATTACCTCAGCTCGAAGGAGCCCGCTACGGATGGAAAGAACTTAGAAGTAAATTCTACGGAGGCCGTGCCGAAGCCGGAAAGGGACAGCACAGACCCCCATCCCGCGAAGTCCAAGCGACGGAGGAACTCATCACAGCAGTCTCCCGTTGGAGTCCCGATTGGCGGGTAGGCAGAAACGCGCCATCGAACCCTCAGTCTCACGAAGCGGTGATCGGCCAGACTGGAAACCACCGATGAACTTTGACCCCCCCCCCCGCCACATCCAGAGACCTAGTTACCAGCCCACGTTTATGATGTGCCGTCGCTGATGTCGTCAGTGGAAGTGCGAAGAAAGGTAAATCAAATTTTCCTGACAGTCACAATATCTTAATAGCAACCTACGAAACTTTCTGATATATATTATTAGGCGAATTTGGCACACTTTCTCCAAACATCTTACCTTATTTGCTTTCAAAGAGTGTTTGCATAATAATTTGTATTTGATCGACTGCCAGGTTAGAAGCATGAGTTATAAAATTTAGTGCAGGTTTACTTAAGGTAATTGTAATAGAATGGTTCTTCACCACCTTAAACATTGTATAACGAAGTGAATTTCTCCGTCATTTTTATCCGCGCCGGGGTTCGAACCCGGGTCCCCTCATTCCGGAATAAGTTGCTCTACCAATTAAGCTACGCGGACGTTTTATTCTGATTCCTATCTGCCTTTATGTCGTGTGCGTCCTTCTGGCAGGTACGTCACATCTCCTGGTACGTTACATCATCTCCCCCTTATTTTTTTTTCTTTCGAAGTGCTGGAGAAGGGATTCTCTTATTTTTCCTATCTCGCGGTGTGGAAATAACATCACACCAATGCGAGATTTTGAACGGTCGGGTCATCCGGATAGTTCGGGCGCCATTATAACGAAGTAAATTTCTCCGTCATTTTTGGTCTACGCCGGGATTCGAACCCGAGGCTGTTTATTCCGGAACAAGTCGCTCTACCAACTGAGCTACGCAGACGTTTTATTCTGATTCCTATCTGCCTTTATGTCGTGTGCGTCCTTCTGGCAGGTACGTCACATCTCCTGGTACGTTACAATTGTTTTAGTGCAATCATAATAAACAGTTGTTATTTTTTCCTTTTATCTCTGTTTTCTTATAGTAGAAGTAGATTTTCCTGAATTTAAGATTTAGGGTGTACGCGGGCACTCGAAGGAACAGGGAGACGGGAATAACCTGCCCAGCCATGAGGTGGAATTCGTAGTACCATTTATTATCATTCGATCTTCTTTATTTTAAATTTTAATAAAAAAAAAAAACATTGCGGCACATGAGGGCGTACGTTTCGCGTGCACTCTCATGTGAAAACACAACGCACCGTCCGGCCGAAAATTTGTGTTGCCATCCTCGGAAGGAAACACAACTCTTCGGCTCACTTTCGACAATTCCTTAAAATAATAATTTCGACGATTCCTTTTAAAATTGTAATTTCGACGGTTCCAATTAAAGAAAAAATTATATCCCTCCCTACCACACACAGGGAAAGGGGTGGTAATAGTAAACAGATTTCTGCTTCACATGATTGTTATCAAAATGAAGTTTGAGTGCAGTATACTAGCAAACGAATGCGCAAAAATACTGCATTGCCCATTTTATTATAGAATAAAAATGGTATAGGCCCGCAGTCTGGATTCTTGCAGCGGAATGATGCATTTTAAAACTTATTATGGAGTTCTCCACATAAAATTTCTGAACGCGCCGCCGTGCCTGAAATAATGTTCGAATTTCATCTCTTCAAAACCAGCATCGGTGTACTTCAAGCATATGCTGCAGAAATCCTTTCACTGTAGCATCGATTTTGTTTTATTACGTTCGATTAACTAAAATATTTTGAACACACATAGAGGTAAACACAGGGGAGAACAGTGAAGGCGAAACTGCAGCCTCAAGAAAGTGAACACATTTTAATTTACATGCTGAAATACTGAGACCATTTTCAGGAGGCTTAAAAGTGAGATTTTACTGCGCGTGGTCAGAAATTGAGATTGCTGAGCTCGTGTTGAAGTAACGTACAATTTACAGTTGTAGGAATGCTTTCTTTGCCGCGACAACACGAACTCTCAGCTGAGTTGCACCATCGCACACTAAGGAACAGTTCCACAACAAAGAAACTACATGCGACGTAAACTCAAAGAATTCGAGACTCATGCAGGGTGTATGTCGGTGTAATGCAAATGCATTAAAATTATCCAATCAGATAATTACTTATATGTAGTAAGCTAGAACTCCATTCAAATTCTTCAACTGTCAATTCTGCATCGTTAATGATTCTATTTCCAGGAGGAAAATATATAACGTTGGAAAATATCAGATGGCCAAAGAAGCTCTGTTGAAATTTAATGTAATTTCATACATAATTAACAACCCGTCAACTTTATTTAGCGTTTGTGGCTTGCTTCATCAAGCTTTTGCAAAGCAACGAAAATGTGCTTCACATTGCTGAGAACTAGCAGTCGCTTACTTTGAACGAGAATTCCCATCGTGGTTACGTTTCCGCCATTATGAGATTGCGAAAGAAGAATTTATTCTCGATTGTGTGGTTTGATTTCAGGAAAGAGTTTTTCTTTGGAAAACGATGGCGTAATTAAAGTCTAAATAACCATTTAGCCAGGAAGTCTGTGGCTGCTACCAATTTATCTTTCAGGCGAGCAGTCTTTGGGGAGCAAATTATGAGATATGCACACCTGCGGCGTGACGTCATTAGAAAGATTCCCAACTTTCCTTTCTGTGGCATTGAAACTCGTTAAACAACAAAGGGTGCGCTGGAACAGAGAAAGCAGTTAAGATTCACTCCACGGACGCTGCAACAAACCAAATCCCAGAGGCAGCCAGGATCCCTTAAGATACGGCGTCATTTAAATAGAGAAAACTAAAATTTTTCTGCGCGTATTCGAACAGCAAAAGAATGCTCCTTTCTACCTGCGAAAACGTTGGCACGCTAGTTCGAAAGGACAGAAGGAAGCATCTGGAACCTTCAACCTGATATGGCAATTCTTTTTTTTTTTTCCTTTTTTTTTTTAGGAACACGATAATGGAATATGATAATGACTCCTAAGTAGAGTTTAATGGCATACGAAGTCATGAAATGTCTCGTATATTGTACTTTTGCAGAAACAAAACGAGTTGACTGTGAATCGACATGATCTTCTTCCCTATTAGCGATGCAGGAAAATAGCAAATATGGCCAACCTTATGCATAAATTATGCTCGTATTCTCCCAGACAAAGGAGTAACTCTTGATTTCAGGAGCTCGCTTGATCAGTTTCGTTCTGAACCTTTACAGATCATAAATCCAGAACTGTCTTCTAAGATAATCACTTATTTTTCACGTATCTCTCTGTTTGTGCGTCTGTCTGCGTTTTTTATACCCACACTTTTAACAGTACAGCCCAGATGGCACTTTGGAATTCCCTTACGCGCAACGTCTTAGAAAGATGTACTCCTAATGAATTAAAATTATGCAGTCAAATAATTGCGACTTTTAGAGAGGCTACCCATGTGGCCAAGAAAGTAAAGTATGGCAAAATATTCAGATATTACTCATTTCCACCCATCAATGGCATGATCACCACGTGTCTGTAAACATTATCATAGGCGTAGCGTCGGGAGAGGGAACAGACGGTAGGGCATGCCCATATCTTTTGTAGTCCTGGTGCAAACTGGTACCTTATTGCATTAGGGCCACTGATAGTAGTTTTAATGAAATTGTCTACGTTGGTGTCCAAAATTAAAGTATGAAAGGTATTTCTAGAGAAAAAAAGAAAAGAAAAAGAACACCACGTATAAGAATGGCGAGTTTGGTATGTACTGTATAATAAATACATATAAGTCAAACCGGCGGCGCAGATGGGTCCGGGTTGGATTTTTTGTGACGTATGGATGGTGTGTATGTTTTACGGCACTTGTTCCCTCTCTCCCCTGGATCTAGAAATCTTAAATTAGTAACGGGGGACTGCTTGGACAATGGAAGAGTGAAAAAACGTTGCCTTCTCCGACGAATCGAGGTTTCTACTCCACAGAAGTGACAGGCGGTAGCAGATACGGGCGTCAGACACACGAGAACCAACATCCTGGCGCACTTGTTGGTCAGGTACAGGCCAGCGGTGGCAGTGAGAATGTCTGGGTGATGTTTTCTTGGTGTGACCTGGGACCGCTGGTACCACTGGATGAGTTCCTGAATGCCAATGGCTACCAGTCCATCCTCCCTGACCATATGCATCCTTCATGTTAGACGTATATCCTGGTGGTGATGGTCTCTACCAACAGAACAATGCACCATGCCACGTCGCTTAGGGAATGCGTGACTGTTTCTAGAAACACGACAGCGATGACTCCGTTCTCCTTTTGACAGGCGAAATCGCCCGACCTCAATCCCATAGAGCAGTTGTAGGAATATTCGGACCACCAGGTTCGACGTGCAGACCCACAACCACGTCATCTCTGGGACCTCCGTGCTCTACTTCAGTTCGAGTGGTCACGGGTGCCATGGGCAACCTTCCAGGGCCTCATTGCGTCCATGCTACGCCGTCTTGCCGCTGTCATCCGAGCCAAGTGTGGTTATTCCCATTATTAGGTAGGTGGTCATATTATTCTGATACGACTGTGTATATCCCATTGAGTTGATCATAGCAGTCATTAGACCCCAAATAAAAAATTAAAACATACATATAGTCATATGGTTCACAAACAATTAATTTTAAAATATGTGATCGTTTTGATTATTTATAATCTTAAGTATATGGGTCTTCAAACGGGAATCATACAATAAAATGTATACAAGGGAATACGATCTGTTTTTAGGGATAAACCATTCTCTCAACAGCGTGTTATGCTAATGACAAGGTTTCTGTTGAACTCTGCAGACAATGAGTCCCTTCTTCAAGAAAGAAGGCACGTAGCTCACAGAAGGAGCTGACAAGTTGCAATTTACCTTCCTTAAAGCATGCCTGGTATGTTCTGTAGGGTTCGGCTACCGAGACCCTGCTGGATAATCCATCCTACGAGTAAGCCTTATATGGTGTATTCGAAGGATGGATTATCTTCCATAAAAATAAATTTCGGACCAGCAGCACCTCGGCAAATCTTTATATAGGGCTCGAGAATATCACCCTGGTAGCAATGACCAATTAGAAGGAAGCCTTTAAACACGAGGAGTGATGTACGACCTATTAGCGATATGACATCACGGACTAACAAACCTCCTCCACCAAAAGTCTCTTGTTCTCGGACGTAGGTGGAATAATTTCAGGTTCTTAATTTCCTACAAACGAAATGACACCTAGAATCAGTTTATAAACTGAATCTTGACTCATCCGTGAAACGAGTACTATCTCACAGGTCCTGACTCTGGTAATAATATTGTTTGCACCAGTCAAGACGCAGTGTGCTCTAAGATCAGGTGAAAGGAATACAAGCCATTTTATTCTGGCATAAAAACAGCTCGCATTTAGCCGTTGATGAATGGTTTGCCTTGAGATAGGGCTACGGGTAGCTCTGCAGAGAGTTGCCTGGCTGTAAATGCCCTGCGACATCTCTCGGTTAAAGTTAAATAGATGTCATCACGAGGTGTTTTAACCCTCCGGCGACCCTGGCCACGCCTTCGTGAAACTGCTCTGGTGTCATTAAATCGTAAAGCCATTCTTGGGTATATATTCAAGTCTCCTGGCACATGGGTCTGAGACCAGCCTACTTCCAGAACTGATGGGGGGTCAGAGCCTCGAACACTTATATATATATATATATATATATATATATATATATATATATATATATATATATATATATATATATATATATATATGGGATGTAAGGTCAGGTGATGCGTAACATCACAGCCTCTCCTTGACAAATGTCAATCCCGCCTTCTCGTGGTGCATCCTGTTCCTACTAAAGGGGCTCTGACGACCGCCAATAGCGGTATAACTATACCATCGGGATTAGAGGAAATTCTATCCCACACTCACCAACCCGCTTGGCCAGCGTGGTGAGTTATGGCCAAACCCCTCCAAAATGACTCCACAACTTAAATCTTGGCCCTCAGTCTCCGGCAGCTGGAATGTACCTGGCCAAGGCAGCGGCCAGTGCGACATGAAGGCAGAGGGTGCTAAGCATCCCCGGAGGACCGGACTAGGCTGCCATCTGATGCTGACCTTGGCTACGTACAATAGACGCTCCCTATCTTCTGATTCAAGGCTTCTTGAATTGGAAGAGGAACTACAAAGGATCAAGTGGGACATCGTCGGGCTACGTGAGGTAAGGAGAAAAGGAGAAGATCTCATCGAACTGAAAAGTGGACATCTCTTCTACTATCGTGGAACAGATACTGGCAGAACTAGTGGTGTTGGATTTATAATAAACAAGAAACTGAAGGATAAAGTTGTAGAAGTTGAAAGTTCCTCTGACAGAGCTGCACGGCTTGTTATCCAACTCTCGAAAAGATACCAGGTTCAGATTATTCAAACTTATGCACCCACCACAAGTCATCCTGAAGAAGAAATTGAAGAATTTTATGAGGAAATTTGTCATCTAAATAATAAAGGTAAGCAGCACTTGAAAATAATTATGGGAGATTTCAATGCAAAAATAGGGCAACGGCAACAGAATGAAACTTCAGTAGGTAAATTCGGTCACGGCAACAGAAACCAGCGTGGAAATACTCTCGTTGAGTTTGCAGAGGCAGAAGGGTTTTTCATCTTGAACTCCTTCTTCAAGAAAAAGCCACACAGGAAATGGACATGGAGACATCCAAATGGGACGACAAGTGAAATTGACTTTATTATGTGTAACAAAAAATTCATCATAGAAGACTGCAGCGTGCTAAACAAGTTCAACACAGGTAGTGACCATAGATTGGTGAGATGTAAGATGCACCTCAACACTAAACTTGAACGTGGCAAGCTCATAAGACAAACAAAATCTATTGACATAACCAACCTTAAAAAACACCATAATACCTTCAAGTTGGAACTGAAGAACAGGTTCTCTGCTTTAGAAGGCCTAACATCGGAAGAAGTGGACATCTCTGAAGTTAACAGAAAAGTAACCAAAGCTCTTATGGAAACAGCAACAAAATTAGCTGGGTCTAAGAACAAGTTGCATGTAAATAAATTATCAGGAAAAACGAAAATGTTGATGCAAAAAAGAAGCGAGATGAGGACAACTAAAGAAGATGTGACTTCCAAAGTGGAATATATAGAGCTATGCAAGACAGTAAGAAAAAGTATCACTGAAGATGTAAGAAAATTCAACTGTGAACTAGTGAGGAAAGCAATTGAAAACAACCAAAGCCTAAAGATAGCAAAGGGACATCTCAGTAAGGGAAGAAAACAGATTATGGCACTGAGAAAAGAAGATGGTTCTGTAACAAGAAATAGAGGCGAAATTTTGACAAGAGTGAAAGATTTCTACTCCAAATTATATGAAAGGGATGATACATGCACTCCAGACATCATGAAAGATACCAGTACCAGAGTTCCTCCAGTCCTTCCAGCAGAAGTTGCACATGCAATCAAGAACATGAAGCGGGGAAAAGCTCCAGGAGAAGATGGAATTACTGTAGACATCATACAAGAAGCAAGAGGAGAAATCGAAACAGTACTCGCCCAAATTTTCACTCGATGCCTTAATGAAGGAAAGATTCCTGAGGATTGGAACACCGCTACAATGATCCTGCTACATAAGAAAGGTGACATTGAGGATCTCGGAAACTACAGACCTATCAGCCTCCTATCAGTAGTTTATAAAATCTTCACTAAAGTTCTTTCACACCGCTTGAAGGTAACACTGGACATGGCTCAACCGAGAGAACAAGCTGGATTCAGGAGTGGCTACAGCACAATAGATCATATCCATGTGCTGAGAGAACTAATTGAAAGGGCGAGGGAATATGAACTTCCATTGTGCATGGCTTTTATCGATTATGAAAAAGCCTTTGATTCGGTGAAACCATCAGCAGTTACAATGGCTCTGAAAACCTGCGGTATTGAAGATGCATACATTAATATTATTAATAACATCTATGAAAATGCAAGTGCAAAGATTAGGCTGTTTGAAAATACAACACACGTAAAAATTGGAAAGGGAGTGAGACAAGGTGACACCATATCTCCGAAGCTCTTTAATGCCACATTGGAGGGTGTTTTTCAGTCACTGAGCTGGGAAAACAAGGGGATAAAGATTAATGGAGATTATCTAACCCACCTTCGTTTTGCTGATGACATAGTCATTTTTGCAACTAGCCCATCAGAGCTGCAGAGTATGATCCAGGAACTTGCTGACAAGAGTAAAGAAGTGGGATTAAAAATGAACTTTCAGAAGACAAAAGTGATGTTCAATGCTTTTTCAAGAAAGGAAGATTTATCGATTGATGGAGAAAAGCTGGAGATAACAGACACGTACGTTTATCTTGGACAGCAGATATCAAGTGAGGGTCACATTGGTGAAGAAATTAATCGGCGTACAAAACTTGCCTGGAGAGCATTTGGAAGAAACAGCATAATTTTCAAGAGCAATATGCCATTATGTCTTAAAAGA
The DNA here is from genome assembly GCA_039090855.1 of Macrothele yani. Classification (NCBI taxonomy): domain Eukaryota; kingdom Metazoa; phylum Arthropoda; class Arachnida; order Araneae; family Macrothelidae; genus Macrothele; species Macrothele yani. The sequence continues at coordinate 5,733,816 of CM077030.1, read as the reverse complement.
AAAGTGTTTGATCAATGCCTCCTTCCAGTGCTCACGTATGGTGCAGAGACGTGGACCTTAGCTAAAAGAGACATACAAAGGCTGCAGACAACTCAAAGAAGCCTGGAGAGGTGCATGCTTGGTGTAACCAGGAGAGATAAGAAGAGGAACACGTGAATCCGAAAAATGACAAGAGTGGAAGACATCATGATCAGAGTTAAATCCCTGAAATGGCAATGGGCTGGACATACTGCTAGCAGGACAGACCATCGATGGACAGCCGAAATTTTAGATTGGATTCCAAGGGACAGGAAAAGACCCAGAAGAAGACCACATGGAAGATGGGTGGATGAAATTCGTAAGTATGCGGGAGTGACGTGGAGGAGACTGGCACAAGACAGACAGCTGTAGAAGAGGCTTGGAGAAACCTTCGTCCAGCAGTGGATTGATAATGGTTGACAATGATGATGATGATGATATATCATCATCATCATCATCATCATTGTTAACCATTATCAATCCACTGCTGGACGAAGGTTTCTCCAAGCCTCTTCCGCAACGGTCTGTCTTGTGCCAGTCTCCTCCATGTCACTCCCGCATACTTTAGAATTGCATCCATCCATCTTCCATGTGGTCTTCTTCAGGGTCTTTTCTTGTCCCTTGGAATCCAATCTAAAATATCGACTGTCCATCGATGGTCTGTCCTTCTAGCAGTATGTCCAGCCCATTGCCATTTCAGGGATTTTACTCTGATCATGATGTGTTCCACTCTTGTCATTTTTCTGATCCACGAGTTCCTCTTCTCATCTCTTCTGGTTACACCAAGCATGCACCTCTCCATGCTACTTTGAGTATATACACTGAAGAGCAATTGAATTAGAGATACCTGTCTAGTAACGTGCAGCACAACTTTTCGCCTTGATGACGGCGGCGATTCGTCTCGGCATGGACTCGACAAGACACCGGAGGCGTTGGAAAGCCATACGGATCCACGACCCCTGAACAAGTTCTCACAGTTCACGAAGATTTGACGCAGGGGGTTCAGAGCCTCGAACATCTCTCTCGATGGCATTCCAGATGTGCTCGATGGGATTGAGGTCAGGTGACCTAGCTGGCCAAGGAAGCGAGGGCACGTCGGTGGAGTGTTTATCCAACCATTCGGATACAATTCAGGAGCGATGGCACGGTGCATTGTCTTGTTGCAGCATGAGGTCCCCAGTGGGATGTTGAAGACGCACAAACGGGAGTAAATGTTCGTCCAGGATATTCCGGGAACGTTGACCTGTGAGGAACGATGTCACACGTACCAGGAGTCCCATTTCAGTCCACGTAAACAGTTCCCATACGAGAATGCCACCCCCACCAGCTTGAAGAGTGCCCTGCTGGCAAGAAGGATCCATCGCTTCATGTGGTTTGCGCCGTACTCTTATCCTGCCATCCACATGTACCAACGTGAATCTCGACTCATCAGTCCAGACAACATTTTTCCACATGTCTAGGGTCCAGTGACGATGTTCCCGCGCCCATGCTAATCTTTGCACCCGGTGATGTGCGGTCAGCAGCGATACCCTCGTGGGACGATGGCTTCTGTACCCCATAGCGAGGAGATGGTTCTGAATGGTGTGGCTGCATACACGTTTTTGCACACCAGCGTTAAATTGCCGAGTGATTTCTTGCACTGTGGCCCGTCTATCCGCTGTAACAATGCGAGCTAGCAGACGATGAGCCCACTCATCCACACGCTGTTGTCCACGGCAGTTGGCCCTTGCAGTGATGGTTTTACCGGATTCGATGTACCCACGGTGCACCCGTGACACAGTGGCTCGTGAAAAATCCAAGTGCATTCACGACTTCCGAGATGGAGTGACCCATTCTTCGGGCCCTGACAATTTTCTCACGATCAAATGCGCTTAGATCCTTCATCTTACCCATACTGCGTCCGACTCTTACTGATTCCCGTCGCATCACTCTTTATATTGTCAGATCGCTGCATACGTCATGTCGTTTCCGTTTACAGGGCCATCCACAGCTCCACACTTGCATAACGCCAGCTGTCTCAAATTCAATTGCTCGTCAGTGTATATATAACTTCAAGAAATTGGAGTTAGGCTGCACTATTTATCATTATGAAAAGGTACAACCGTCTCAAGAAGTACCAGTGTTATTAAAAAACAATTATCCTGAAATTCATGAAAGAAACTTTGTTTTTATGTGTACGCAAGAACGTTTTCTGTTTTATTTAAGTATAATAAAATTAGTTGTCCTTTGCAGGACGGAAGAAATGGAAGGGGAGGGTAAAATAGGAACGAGATCTATAACATAAAAGCTACGGTTCATGCGTAATTCACGCTAGCGCGGAGGTGTCCAAACAATTCAGTTCAACATCGTCTACAGTATAAGTAAATTGCTTTATATCGAAAATCTGCATAATATAGATACAAAACTCTAGTTTTATATTAATTTAGATTTCGTCGACATAATCGCATTATATGCTCCATGATCTAATGACGTCTTCATATTCTGTTTAACAACAGCGTAATAAGTTTTCCCCTGTTGTCAAAAATATTTCTAGCCCCTCCCTGGATGTCGTCATTTTTTGTTTCATAGTTTTGTCGTGCTTCAGTTATTGGCAGTCAATCAATAAATAAATACATCGCTGTTAACCACGTTCTAGAAACACACAGCAATCGAAAATTTGTTTTTCAGCCGCCGCGGTGGAATTGAACCAACAGAACTCTCGATATCTCTAGCCGAGTGCGTTACATTTACGCCACGGTGGCCAACAATCCACGGTGCTATGTGTATTTTTAAGTCAGCCTCTGACATCATAAATCCGTACACCGTGGATTGTTAGCCACCGTGGCGTAGATGTAACGCACTCGGCTAGATATCGAGAATTCTGTTGGTTCAATTACACAGCGGCGGCTGAAAACAATTTTTCGGTTGCTGTGTGTTTCTAGAACGTGGTTAAGAGCGATGTATTTATTTATTTACTGTCGCCACGTATTTGGAGTATTTTCATATTGGCAGTCATCTGGAAACAGCAAGAAAAGTAATAGTTGCAGGAAACTTTCTGAGTTGCTTTATCACACAGTAAAACGTATGTTACGTTATAGCACCTATTCCTAAACTGTATTTTCTAATTTGCTTTGTCATACTCGAAAATCTGCATTGCGTTATTGTACTTATTCGGAAGATGTATATATTTTTTCAAACTTTTAAAGTATCATGTGGGATATCCTAAATATTTATCATGGTCCTGTTGTCGGTTTCTGCCGTCCAAACTCTTGCCACTGGTCGTGGAATTCCGCTTTTGCTTTTCAAGTATAACTTCGCACGAGATCGTCTGAGACTAGGAGAAATAATTTCCTTTTCCTTAATGTAGGATCACTTGAGAGCCATTGAAACCATTAGGATGAACACAGCAGAGTAGCATTTAGCCTAACTGGGCTTTGAATCCGTTCCGCCATAGCTAAACGGGGTGATAGAAGCTTACATCTAAAACCATTTAAATACTGTGGTAGATCGAGCATTTCCAAATCTTTGAATAAATATAAAAAACAACTACGCATCGCCCTCACGAAAAATGTAATTACGCTGGTCAACGAAAGTTCTGTATTGAATAATAAAATTAAAGAACATATTTTTTAAAAATACGCTTCTCCGATCATAAAAACTATGGTTCTAAAATGTTACAATATTATTGCTTTTCCAATTTCACTTCCTCCAGTATAAAGGGTTTTTTTTTCGTTTGTTGATAGTTGATTTACGAAAGAATAAAGTCGATGTAGAATTGTGACAAATGTCCTACAAATCCTTTCAGATGTGAAAATTTAGAATCATTCCTTCCTGGGATTCCTTTTTTTAAGAGATGCACCTTCTGAAACATTTGAATGGGGGTAAGTCTGCAGTGAAATTACTATGATGCGCAGAAAATGCCAAATGCAGCTGAAGAATGTCTGCTCGGAATTGGGACAAATGCTGCGGGAGATTAAGGCTCTGCAGATATCCAGGAGAACGAAATACGAAACTGAAGATTCTGGGATTACAGCGCATCATCCCATCCTCGTGAGGGCTGAGAGTGAGCTGGGCACACAGAAAGTCGTTAAGTAACTCTCTGTCGAGGAGAACTTTTGTGTTTCAGGAGTTTATCTCTGAAGGAAAAGTTCTATTGTATGCCTCTCCGGTTCCATTAAGGAACGATTTGGTCTTCGCCACTCGGATGTAACTCTTCTTTGAAGAAAATGAATCTACCATACAAATCCGCCATGCGAATCATAGAACACAAGTTTTTTAGGTTTCTGTAAGTCCCTGAATTTCGAGTTTTCCACCTTCTGCAGTTTAGAAGCAACCACTTACTCGATAAAAGGGCGAATAACGGCGGAAATATTGGAGATGAAATTTACATAACCTTGGTTTTCAATGGGTTGGTCGCATTTGCAAAATTGTTGTTCCTTCGAGTGATGTAAACAATTCAGGACGATATTCAGCACTGCAAAATTTATAACTCTCTCGCAATTTCTCCACTTCTGTGCATTTTTCTTGTTCTTTGTTTCTGCTTAAACAAATCAGTTCCTTTCACTACCCATGTACCGTTTAGAATATTTGGTAACACATTTCCTCCGAGTTCTCTGAAAACTGAGAGGAGAACTCGAAAAATACTTGAGCCATCTTGAAAGCGGAAAACACATTTTCTTAACCCCTATTTCCTTCTGGCTATGATTATCCTCATACTACGCAGAACAATGCATTTTAAGATTTCGGCACACAGAGTTTTATCACCGAAGCAAATTAGAAATTTTGACCAGAAATTTTCGTTTGTTGTATAGCGTTTTTACGAAAATTTCAAAATATAAAAGCGAGAAAAGAATAAAAAAAATTGTGGATACATCAGAGTTAAACAAAAACAAATCAGTGCAATGCTTAAAAATATAATCTGGTTTTTATAGGAGATGCAATGATCATACAAAATCTGCCAAGCTTTTATTCGCGAGCGGACGGCTTTTTGATGGCACTAGAATAACGTAGACTAAAATCACAAATAGAATAGAAAGGTTTAAATAAAATAAACAATGGTCACGTGACATAACATTAGGTATTAATAATATTAAATCCGGCTCCAAGGTTTATCGGGTGTACCTCATATATACCGGAATTCTCATTCTGGTTCAGAAGATCCTTAAACATTTAACTATGATGAGGTGATAAAATCACCTAGATGTATCTCACACATAATCATATACCATGATCTCCAACCAATCGCGTGTGAACGTGCTGCACTATTCTGTACCCTCATAATGTACCACGATGGATCCGAAACGGTTTACATAGGAATGAAAAAAAGATCCTTTTGCATAAGGCTTGAAGAGCATAAAATTGCTGTCAAACATGACTGGCTGACGACTGCGCTCTCAAAGGCAGCATCAAATAATGAAGCAACCCTACTCTGTTGCAACGCCAAGTGCATTGTCTTGTACACCACCGCAAGAGAAACCATACTGAGGGAGAGCATATCGATTTCTCTCTCACAGAGAGGCGTGCAACGATTTTGTACCGATAGATCTGCCAAGTGGATGACCCACTCGCCTGGGGCAAAACACGGCTGCACTTAAACCAAAAGTAACTGTATCTGATGTACAACGCGAGATACCAATATAATGATATCTCACGTGACCACTGTTTATTTCTTTAAACTGTTCTGTTCTATTTATGCTTTTCAGTTCTTAGTTTGTGCTGCTTTAGTGCCCTGAGAAAGTCGCCCGTTGGCGAACGAAAGCATGGAGCATTTGTATGATCATTTTTCTACCTACAATATATAAACCGGATCAACTTTTGAAGTCGTGCGCTTGTTTGCTTCTACAAGAAAACAATATTTTACTATTGTTCTGTTCGCACTAAGTGAAAACACTCCAACCTTCGTCCTCGCCAAAAGTTCGATGAAGGATTTTCCTGTTTGTTACATGTCCATTCGTTCCACATACTAAATAAATATAAGATTAAGCAGCTTGCTTCGTTTGTCTTTCCCTTTCTATGGAAGAATTGTGATCCTATCTGTGTCTTCTATTTATTTAGAGCGCTGAAAACCCAATGCGAAGACACCACCTATTGGGACCAGTAACATGGAAAACACAAAACAACATCTGTAGAGAAAGACCTCCGTACCTCGAAATTTCGTCTTTCGTGACATGGAGGTCTTTCAGTTGGTGTGAGAAAAGAAAGACCTCCATGTCTCGAAAGATGTAACAGAGAGCACAAAGTTTTCAACTTTCACCAGAAATTAAGTACACATTAAATAATCTCTCCAAATTAAATTCTGAGAAAGTCATAATAATAAGATGTAATCTCATGATCCAGATCATTATGATCGCCCCTTGTCTCTTCGAGTGGGCGCGTATCACAGCACGTGGCAGTGAAATCGGCAATTGCACTTGTTTGAAGTAGTTTTAGGAAGGGAGTCTCTGACCCCAGGCCTAAAACGCCCCTTAGAAAGTGGGAGCTAGGAGATTTGAGTAAGTGAACTAAATACACTGGTGTGCAAAAATTAAAGACGAAGAGGAGAAATTAGCATAACAGCGGAACGAGAAGGTAGAACGGACCGAATGATCACTCAGGAGATAGACTAGGGTCCGGTACGGTAGGGCATGCGCATATATGCAGCATGACGTAGGGTAGGGGGAGTGTCGGAAGGGTATAAAGCACACGGGCGGTGTACGCTCAGCAATTCGGTGAAAGCTTTTGCACGGTGTACATCGTTTTTTTTTTTGATTGAAGGTTTAACGACCACCGTGAGCAACTCAATGGGCTATAAGCAGTCGCCCGTCCCTAATTTAGGGCCACTGGTTCTAGGGAAGGGAGAGAACCAGTGCCGTAAGACAAACACAACATCCATGCTTCACCGGGATTCGAACCCGGACCCTTTTCCGACGAATGATCAGTAGCCATCGCTTAGACCACTGCGCCACCGGGGCGGCATACATCGGTTTGAACGACGTCGAGTTGCTGCCACCGTGTGATATGGCCAACAGGCAATCCAAGACGACATCCAGATGTCGCGTCATTGGAAAGTTGGAAGAAGGTCGAAGTGTGACAAGTGTGGCCGAGGAGTTCGGGATCGCTCACAGCATCGTTTCACGAGCTTGGAGAGCATTTCAAACGACCGGAACAGTTGTCCGAGAGTTTAGCAGTGGTCGTCCACGAGCAACCTCGGCGGCGAACGAAAGGTATATTGTCCTACAGGCGAGAAGAGACAGACGGCAGACAGCTGGAGAAATCGCAAGGCACATGCGACAGACAACTGGACGTCCGTTATCGCGTTTTACCGTGGCCAGAAGGCTGCACAAAGGTGGTCTATTTGCACGACGACCAGTACGGTGTGTGTCATTAACGCCTGCTCATCGGAGACGGCGGTTTCTGTGGTGCCCAGGAACACAAGAATTGGACACATCAGCAATGAGGACGAGTTCTCTTTACCGATGAGAGCCGATTTAGTCTGACGAGCTATTCTGGATGTATACACATCTGGAGAGAGCAGGGAACACGCAATCACACCTCCAACATCATCGAAAGGGACCGGTTTGGAGGTGGCGGAGTTCTTGTTTGATACGGTATCATGCTTGGTAGCCGTACGGACCTCCATATCTTCCAAGGAGGTTCAGTTACTGGTGTCCGCTATTGTACCGAGGTTCTCCTGCCTCACGCGCGTCTGTTTAGAGGTGCTGTGGGTCCTGAGTTCCTCTTCATGGACGACAACGCTACACCTCATCGTACAGTGGCTGTCGCAGAGCTGTTTGAGAGTAAAGATATTCAACGCATGGATTGGCCCGCAAGGTCTCCAGACCTACATCCAATTGAGCACGTGTGGGACCTTCTCGGGAGACGCTTGGCAGCACGTCACCAGCCGCCAGCAACGATTCCGAAGCTGCGAATGGTGCTACAAGAGAAATGGGCCGCGCGGGATGCCTCAATAGCTCCTTGACAACGTCGTCCTCAGCCTGAACAGACGTTGTAAATCCTGCAACGCAGTCAGGGGTGATTATATCCCCTACTAAAGACTGGATTTTTCTTGGCAGCCGTGTGTGACATGGACGTTTCTGTCTTCTGTCCAGTTGTGCTGGAAGCTACCTTTTCAATAAAATGCCTTTCTATCTTTTGGATTCCTTGTTTGGACGATTTTGCTCACTTGTCCCATATTCTTACATCTTGGGGATCTTATGGTATGATTTGAGTCGATGTGGAGCACTTCAGCACGACGTTACATTCGAAAAACCGTCTAGTCCTTAATTTTTGCACGCCAGTGTAGGAAAGGGAAACAGAAAAATTTACTGACAGGGGAGAGAGCTGGTCTTTGAAGAAACTGCCGTGGCAGGAAAGTCAGCGACCAGTTCGGATTTTATATATAGGTTAGGTAGAAGCGATAGAGCGTGTCAGTTGTACAGCATGAACCTGGATAACGGACACGCCCTACCCCTACTACCGAATGCAGAAAGAAATGGATTTGTCGGAGTTTCAACAAGAGGGATTATAGACGGATAGGCGCGGGGACCAGCATCAATCACAGACATTGTTGGTTGTTCGAGGGCCATGGTATAGAAGATGAGGCCGGAATGGTCCGCAGAGGGGCAAGCATAAACTCTACAAGTTATAAAGGGCGGGGGGCACCATGGACTGATATTCGAGGTGAACATTGGTTAGCAAGTGCTATCCGCTATCCCAGACAGCAGAATGCTCGCGATTCCTCAATTAACGGAGAACTACAACTAGGGTGCACAGAGAAACGTTTCCGAATACACACTACACAGTCCAGCAGACTCTTGTGGATGGACTAAAGTAGATCGCGGTCGGTGCGTGTGCCCATGCTTTCCAAATATTATTGACAGCGTCGTCCGCAGTGGGCACGGGAGCATTGTAACTGGACATTAGACTGCTAAAAATGTCACCTGTCCGATGAGTCCAGTTTCTAGGTCTAATATGCCGATGGATGGATCGGTTGCGGGTCAATACCTGCAACCAGACCGCACGGTTGGACAGAAACAGGTCTGCTCTGGTGTTTTCATCGTGAGGGGATTGTTCTAATGAATGTCATTAGTTTCTCTCATCCCTCATAATACCCCATCCCCAAGTGTTGCTTTACCTAGCGACCATGTATCTGAAAGGCACTGAGACTTTCATCAAGCTAACACCACGTGTCACAATGCCAGCATTGAACAGGAAAGGTATTAGAATACTGTCCCAGTATTCTTTGGGCTCCCCTGGCAGCCAAATTCCCCAAACTTGAACATTATTGAGATACTGTAGAGTGCAGCTTTTGCCGGTAAACGCCAGTACCTCGCTCATTCTCTCCAGCTAGTAGGGAATATCTCTGGTACATCATTCTCTCCAGTCAGTAGAGAATATCTCAGAACACCTTTCACGGTCTAATGGATTCGATGTAGTTCCAGGTGCAAACAGTCGTCTCAGTGAAAGGTGGCCCAACGCTCTATTAGGTCACTGCTCATAATGTTATGGCTCATGAGTGCACAAATGAAAACTTTCGGAAATCCTTCTTAAATTTTTTCATGTAAAACCGTATTTACTTCTGTGAGCCAAAGTCTCCTCCATATCATGGCACGTCTGTTTTAGTTTATTTTGTATTTTTTCTATCGGTTATTATTAACCAATGGGACCTAAACTGTAGCGAAAGTGTTTAATTTTGAAACGCTATGCGAAATTGAGAATTTCCTATGTCTCCCATTTACTGTATTACACAACAGACCCTAACCGGCTTAGAATTTGACTACGCGTGGTAAACTTACTGTATGCTGTTCTAACTAACGTAACCTTATCCGTCTTGAGTACACGTTGATTACCGAACATGTTTCAGCCTGCACCTTAATTTTAGGAGCCAAATTAAAAGCCCATCTAAACGAGAATTAATTTTGAAATGTAAAAATTTATCAGCGCTCAACGTTACGAAACTCACAGATAACTTTTCCAGTTCGTTTTCTTGAAAAAGAAGTAAAGAATTAACTGAATTAACTGATGAAATGCTCAGGTAATAAATCCTCTTGCCGCCCTGATGGCGCAGTGGTCTAAGCGATGGCTTCTGATCGTTCGTCCGAAAGGGGTCCGGGTTTGAATTCCGGTGAGGCATGGATGTTGTGTTTGTCTTACGGCACTGGTTCTCTCCCTTCCCTGGAACCAGTGACCCTAAATTAGGGACGGGCGACAACTTATATCCCATTGAGTTGCTCACGCTAGTCGTTAAACCTCCAATAATAAAAAAATAGATCCTCATGAAATCGTATGAATTTCTGACATTTTTATGTGTATTGTGTAAACACATGTTTGTCCACGCCGGGCATCGAATCCGAGTCTCCACACTCCGAAGCAAGTCACTCTCCCAACTGAGCAACGCGGACATGTGCTCGCATCGCTATCTGCATTTATCTCACGTGCGTCCTGGGGAGCAGGCACGTCACACTCTGTGTCTGTGTCCCAAGAATTCACGATATACCCAATCTTAAATGCTAAATTTAAACAATGCCCCCATTACAACATGGCATATTTATTTCCTGACTTACTTCAAATCAAACGTAACTCGATTCTACATGCTGTTTTAGGTAGTTCCTCAAGATTAGATACATAACAGTTCATCACTCAGCCAGAACTCAGAAGCACATGTGTCAAGAGAGTGAGACAAGGTCAAACATGAGACCTTTGCAACAAGAAGAGGTGTTGAGCCCTCGTAACAAGTAACAGCCAATCACACGCCATTTTATTTGTGACGAACGGTGCTGTTGACTGTGTGATGTGGTGCCGCCATCCAATCGATATCGCAATGTACCTTCCACATCCGGTACTCCACGAATTAAAAAAAAAAAAACTGAATGTTTTTTTTTTTATGTCTTTCAATTTACTTTAAACTGAGTTGCTTTCGTGAATGTTTGTGTGAAATTCGCATTTCCACGAAACGGTAAAACATTTTTGAAATTTATATTTCATTTTTTCTATCAACACTTTTTTTTTTAAATAACGACGCCGAGTCATAGACGGAGGGGGTGGGGGACGTTCTACCCCAACTAACCCCAATATGGAAACGCCACTGCCCGTAAGGCCCTCCCACAATGCGGGGTTGTGGGGGCCATCAGTAAGCCTCTGGGTTTACCAGAGTTTCTCTGACAGTTTTTCGATCTCCTATTCTAGAAAATGAACTGAAAAAACAATTTGTGGATTTTATAATGTTCAGCGTCACCACGATTTCTTATATCTGTCTATAGCTAGATAGCTAGATTTTTTATAAATCTGAAAACATTGCGTTTACGTGATTCCTTAGGAATCACGTAAGTATTGTGCATCCTTCTGGAAAAGTGCTGTTAATAAATTTAATTTATTCTACTTAATAAAGAAACTGGCTTTGACACATCCCAGCAAGATAGTAACGCTCTTACATTAATTAAAGGAAGCTTCCAACGTCATCGAGTATATCTTTTCCTAAAGCTAAAACAAGGGAAAAGTAATCTTCCTTTTTACTTAAAAAAATCAGAAAATTATATTTCATTAAGGAAATAGCCTCATTCCTCAACATCAAAGATTTTTGAGAACGGAATTCCAGGCACAATGCTCTAGTCATACAGCCTAAAAACTGTATGAAGCACAACATTGTTTTCTCGAGAACAGACACGAAAAGAATGAACGTGTTTATAATCAGCTTTTTTTACCTATCTTTTCCCTTATTTCGTCGTCTGCTTTTTATGTGCCTGTGTCCCTTCTTTCGGAGTGCAACACGAAGAAAGCATTTTTATTTTTCGTTTTCTTTCTTTTAATGAACAGCTGTTACTGGATATTAGGCGGGTGTTAACCTCTTGTTATTGATGTCACATTGCCAAATCTCTTTCTCCCTGCCATTTTTTTCACTTTGTATCATGTAATTCTTTAACCCTATGGACCTTACAACATTAATCTCTCACTCTCTCTCTCTCTTTCTGTTTCACTTTGGTCTCACGCAACGAGGTTTTTTTCGACAGCACCACTTAGCTTGGAAAAAAAAATTAAAAAATCAATTTTTTTATTATGTAATATTTTGTTTCCTTTGAACCCGAACAATTTTTTCAGTTTCTCTTTAAACAGAGTGTCGTTTCTTGCGACTTTTCCACGATGTTAGTCAGTGACGAATGATTATAGTATGGTCATTTTTCTCCTCGGTCAGAGGAAACCTCACGTTTTTAATGCGACAATGTTATATTATACCATGAGTTGCGTTTTACGACTTGCTTTGCAGTTTTTCGGCCACGGATTACAGGTTCTACTTTTCTCTCAGCGTACGTCAAAGCGTTCACTTTCTAGAAAAAAGGAACTTCGAATTGGATATTTAACAGATGTTTTCAACATTGTTACAGTCCATCAAAACTGCTTAGTATTGCAAAACAGTACTTCGAAAGATATCAGAATGATAGTTTTTTTATTCACTGTTTATCGATTACTATGAGCAACTCTAAGGGCTATAAGCAGCCACATTTCCCTTATTTGGGCCACTGGTTTTAGGGAAAAGAGAGAGTTATGGTCGAACGAAAAGTGTAGTGACTACCAATGATGAGACGGGCCGAAGTCGAGCCCGGATCCGGACAGGGCTGCATAATGTTTACTGCGGTTAGCGCTCGGGTGGGCTTGGGCTCAGAGAGAGAGAGAGAGAGAGAGAGAGAGAGAGAGAGAGAGAGAGAGAGAGAGACTGACAGGATGAGAGAGAAAGAGGGAGAGAGATAGAGAGTGAAAAAATAGAGAGAGTGAGAGAGAGAGAATGAGAGAGGGAGTGAGAGAGAGTAAGATAGAGAGTGAGAGAGATAAAGATAGAGAGTGAGAAAGAAAGATAGAGAGAATGAGATAGAGACAGGGTTAGACAGAGAGCATGAGAGAGAAACAGAGTTGGAGAGAGGATGAGAGAGAGACAGGTTTAAAGAGAGAATGAGAGTGTAAGAGGGAGAAAGAGAAAGATAATGAGAGAGAGAGAGAGAGAGAGAGAGAGAGAGAGAGAGAGAGAGAGAGAGAGAGAGAGAGAATGAGAAAGAGAGTGAAAGAGAGAATGAGAGAGAGAGTGAAAGAGAGAATGAGAGAGAGAGAGAGAATGAGAGAGAGAGAGAGAGAATGAGAGAATGAGAGAGAGAATGAGAGAGAGAGTGAGAGAGAGAATGAGAGAAAGAGTGCGAGAGAGAGAATGAGAGAGAGAGTGAGAGAGAGAATTTTCTCCTTTTTTTAAAGAAAATATGATTTTGCATGATTTAGCATGTGAGTCCTTCCTTAAACTTTCTGATTGGCAAAGAGAATTATTCGAAAGCTAGCTCTGGCTGGGGATTGGGAACTCGGGAGAGCTATTTATTCCCGGCTTAGGGGGAACGCCATAAACCACGCATTAGTGGTTTCTGCGAAGAAGCAAATGCTTCTTCAAGAACTACATGCTATAGCCTAGATAGTAGGAAGAAGACATTTTGCCCTCTAACTTCACACGACAGCTCCCTGTTGATTGTGTTGAGCAACGTACGTACATTGCAGTGCCGCCCGATCATTCCGCATGTCGGCCGCCTGAAGCACTTCAGGAGAAACTGAATGGTCAAAGAAAGTTTGGGGCTATACTATAGAAACATACAGAGTTCTGTTTTCTACTTCCCAGTTGAGAAAGACATCTGTTAATTCCAAGGAGTGGAGAGAGTGGAAGTCTGGAATGAGGAATTCTTTTTTATTAGTGCCTGAACATATTAGTCTTAGTTTTCGGGCTCGTTAAGGCCCGGGCTCAATCTTCAAGTTTAAAATTCTGCCAGGGATAGGCTTGGGCTTTTAAAATTGACCTCGAACTAAGCACTATTATCCACTACAAATCTTTATCCGGTACTTGATCTCAGGCCAATCTCGGATACGTAGCCAGAAAGTACCATCTTGCCTGTCCGGGTTGCCCGAAATGAGTTCATTCAATAATTGTTGCTCACCAGCACACACGACCCAGTCAGTTTAGTGTCATACAAGACTAATGAACACAAACTATGAGAATCGAAATTCGGATAAATAATTGAAAAGGCGATGCTCATTGAAGAAAAGCTTCCGTCATCTCTCTCTCTCCCTATTGCAGAACTCCTGCCTTTGACAAATTACTACAACTATCGTTACGGCCGAATATACTCCATCTACCCATCTTGTTTCAGATCTTTTGTTTATTTTGTGATGACGTTCTTTAGAATACGTATTTTGAAGGGGTGATATTTTGCGACAAACAGATGTCCAAGCCATCGAAGTATGCTTTCATAAGATTTGTCTTCCAAGGAAGAAGTTTACAACTTTTGTCTAATATCAGTCTATACAGTTAGGTCAGTGTATAAGTTTATTGCGCATTATGATTGAACAGTTGTCGTACTTACACAAACAGGTTGCATTTGATCAGTATCTAAGTATGTGCTCTCTTCAGCTATAATTGTATTACCAGTTCTGAGGTCTAATGGGCAGCATCTTCGTTCCGAAGAGCCTGAAAAATCTGTGCTTGTCATCTCCTACTGCCGCCCGTTACGCTGTTTGTCCTCCACACGGCACTTACCCCTTCTGAACTTCACAAACCACTCACTACACGTGCTTTTACCTACAGTTCTCTCGCCGTATGCTGAGCAAATTCACTGTAGTGATTATATAGCAGTTTTCTCGAGACTGAGCATGAACAGCAAACCGTGAAAAATACAGTATGTACATTGTAAGTCGCCGTGCCCTAGCGCAACTGGCAACACTTGTGGGATTCCTGATAACACGTTTCTTCTGATGCACTGTTTCCTCCTAACATTAACAAGATGAAATTCTGTGAAAAATTCAACCGTTTCGCTTTTACAGCTCCGTACATAGAACGTCGGAAACTTATACGTATACCTAATAATCCCATCACGTCACCAAATCTGCATGTTTCCAGGATGTTCTTGTTACTGTTATCTAACTGCATACTGAGAAATTTATTTCGCACCCAACTCTCATTAATGTGGAAGAGGGTAGATTTCTAAATTCGCATGTATGAGGGAAGTTTTTCTTTGACGGTCATCCTCCTTTTAGTGAAAACAATGCTATTTAATTCACATGATACCTTCCGTAATTTCCTAAGACCCTTGTTAAATTCTTTATCAAGTTTTTTGCCTGATTTTGTTTTTATAGAATCTGCTCCACAGTCATTAAATGGTAATATTCGAATTTTCCTTCTTTAAAAAGAATTTATTTCTAAAATTTCCTAGGGAAATAAAGTTTTTGTTGTTTAATGTGAACAAAAAGGAGAGAAACTGAAAACCACGGCTATAGCGATATGGAAATATGTTAGAAAACCTTACAGTGATGCAAAACAAAACCATGAGGAAAACTGAGAGAAAGATATGCAGTGAATAAGAGTTTCGCATACTTCAAATAATGTCAGCATTCTTATGAATGGTAATCATTGTGCTCGCTTGTAAATCTTTCCCTCCGCAATATAGCATGCTTTTGTAGTCTTTCAGTTCTTTTAAAACATCTAATTTCATTCCTTGCTGTTTTTTCTTTTAATTTTTTTGCTCGGAATGCGTTTTCAGTTTTGGACTCGCTCTGAACTCATTGGTTTAATATACGAGACAGCGCAATGGGTGTAAGTGACATGAAAAATTAAAAACTGAAGAAATAAAAAAACACTGACATGAAAATTCAAAACTAAAAAAAAATGAAAATAACATTGCTTCAATATGCCACTGGGAAATTTTGTCTGTGCTGCGCTTTGGTTGATAAAGAACAAATTTTGAAATGCTATCGTAAAGTTTAGTTTTCAAAAGATTGACCGTGCAGCTTTTGTAAATATTATATATTTTTTAATAACACTTACCCTTATTCCTCTGAAGATGTTTCAAATGTTGTTGTTTTTGCTAACTGGAGTTTATGTATGACATTATCAAACATTGGGTTCTACTCGACTGACTACATTTTCGAGGCATTTGTTTTTATTATTTAATGTGCACCGAACGTGGTTCAAATGTTATCGATACTTACTCACTGTTCCTCATCGCAAATTTAATAGAAACAGTTATTGTTTCCAAATGTGCAGCAGTTCTTGACCTTTTTGATAATCCATCATTTCGATTAAAGCCATTATAGCTGCAATAAATTTTAATGCTCAATACAATCACCTGCGAGTAAGCTATCTCTCTGGTTTGCTCTGTCAAATATGTTACCTCTATCCGCACGGTCACTACCTGTCTGTCGTGTTTAATTTCTAATAGATCCATGCACTTAATTTAACAAGAATATGTTATTCAACATTAGTTTAATTGAAGCAGCAGAAATCCTGAGTATTGCTGCTTGAATGGCAAACAGATTGTGACATACCTCTCGTTCTTATTCGCTAATATCACAGAGCCTGGCGAAGGAAACATTTCAATATGCACATATATTTGTTCTTACCGATTAAGCGACGAGTTAAGATAAGCCACTATACTGCAAACGAATTTCTATTACTGAACTGAAATCGGGTGTTACGTGTTCGATTTTCATTCCAGGGATATGCAATTTTCAAACACTCTACATTGATTCAGTGAAGAACGGCACTTCTTTGCCCAGACATAACACTCCTTGTATGCTTGCTATGTGTTTGAGGGGTCCGCAGGGAAGTCTACATGCAAATGCGTGCTCTTGGACGTCATAGGCTAGCCGATCTCGACATCCTGATGGCATGAACTGCTACAGGAGATTGTGTTTCACTCCCCTGTGTGAAGGGTTCTTTGGGCCTTCGCTTGTGGAGAATTTCTAAGTTTCGGGGTTTAAACTGTATAATTAATTCCCCGACGATGAAATAAATAAATAAAACATCTACGAAAATAAACTTTTGCAGTGAAGATTATGTTTATTCTGATGTTATGGGAAGATCTTCCAAGCTTTGCCCTGGTTTGTTTTCATTTCTCCATAATAACAAGTTGATCTATTTCTCCATTAAATTCCTCTTCGTCAGTTCTCTTGCTGCAACGTTTTCGTTTCCCTCATTTATTTACGCTTTCCAACCGTAGGTTGAAGAAGCGTATATGCTCCAGCTTTGTCCGTCCGTCCGTCTGTCGGTCCGTCCGTCTGTCCGCACGATAACTCGCATTAAAATGGTTCGATTTCGATGAAATTTTAGTATATAATAGGGGATCACATGGGGACGAAACCTATTGAAAATGGGCGAAATGGGGTCCAAGATCAGGACATAGGAGCGGGATGCATTCCATTGCCCTTATGCGTCATAACTTGAGTAAATATGGTTCGATTTCGATGCAATTTTAGTATGTCATAGAGGACCACCTGGGGACGAATCCTATTGATAATGGGTGAAGTGGGGTCAAAGGTCAGGACATAAAAGTGGGATGCATTCCATTAACCTTATGCATCATAACTTGCGTAAATATGGTTCGATTTAGATGAAATTTTAGTATGTTGTAGAGGACCACCTGGGAACGAACCCTATTGAAATCCATTCATTGCCCTTGTGCGTTATAACTTACGTAAAAATGCTTCAATTGAGACAAAACTTTTCATGCTGTTCCGGAAGTATACTTTACCGGTTCTGTTGAATATCATCGAAATGGGGTCAAAAGTCAGGGAATAAGAGCGAGATTTATTCTACAGCCATTATCCTCATAACTTGAGTAATGATTTCTAGTATGTTGGAAAGCGTATCTTAATCAATGCATTGCATGATTTTACTAACTTGTTTCTTTCCGGTCTCACTTTCCCCTATTGGACATTCTAAGACACTGTAACTTTCCCTCGTGTTTTCGCCCTCTTTTAGAGTCTAATTCAGACATCTCATTTCTTGAGCGTCGATCCGAATCCACCGCGTTCCTGCTTCCTACGAGGGTGGATTAAAAAGTAACGCACACTTTCTTTTTTGGCAACATTTTTTAGATGGGCAAAACAAAACATGTACACAGTGAAACTACATTTCTTAGTTATTTTTCAACATAAGAACCGAGACGCTCGTGACATTTTTCACAGCGTGTTAATAGTTTTAGTATACCTTGTTCACAAAGGGCCGTTTTCTGGGCGTATAGCCACCTGCGGAAAACCAATTTGGCTTTGTCAGCCGAATTGAAGCGTTGGTCGCCCAGGAATCTTTTCAAGGGACCAAACAGATGAAAGTCCGAAGGAACCAGGTCCGGACTGTACGGTGGGTGCTGGAGCACCTCTCAGCCAAATTGCGCAATTTTGTTACGAACGTGTTGTGCAACATGTGGGCGAGCGTTGTCATGAAGCAGTCCGAAATTTTCAGTGTCTCTGTTGGGTCTTTTGTCACGAAGGGCACGTCGCAACTTTGTCATTGTGTTAGAGTAGGTTTTAGCATTCACGGTGGTCCCCGTTGAATGAAACTCCACCAGAACGCCATACATGTC
Source organism: Macrothele yani (assembly GCA_039090855.1). Classification (NCBI taxonomy): domain Eukaryota; kingdom Metazoa; phylum Arthropoda; class Arachnida; order Araneae; family Macrothelidae; genus Macrothele; species Macrothele yani. The sequence goes on along the minus strand of CM077030.1, from coordinate 5,715,466 downwards.
CCGGAACACCGTCATGAAGACTTTTTGTGCAGATTGTGTTACTTTGAACTTTTTTGGTGGCGGAGAGTCGGGATGTTTCCACACCATACTGGCCTTCTTTGTTTTGGGAGTGTAGTAATATGCCCAGAACTCATCGCCGGTCACTACACCTGCCAGAAGTTCATGTCCTTCTTCTGCGTAACAACGCATTAAGTGGTCCAAGGATGACATCATTCCCGGTCCCTTCTAGTCGTCTGTCAAGTTCTTGGGAATCCACGACGCACTGACCTTGCGAAATTACAATTCGTCATGCACAATATCGTACGCTGTACCATGCGAAATGTTGAACTTCTGTGCCAATGATCGCAGACGGATACGCCGGTCACTCAGAATTGCCTGTTCAACGCCTCTCACAGTGCCAAGGGATGACACGGTTATAGGTCGACCTGTACGTGATGAATCGGTAAGGTTGCCACGGCCCTCTGCAAAGAAACTGAACCATCTGGAGATGTTGCTGCGGTCCAGGCAATCGCCAGCATACACTTCGATCATTTATTTGTGAATTTCGTCGGAGTTTTACGATTAGCCCACAAGATTCGGATTACACCGTGTTGTTCTTCATTCGCAGACGGCGCTAACAAACGCGACATCTTTGTGCCGTCGTTCACACAGTCTTCTACCACATGGCACCTGATCCAGCCAAACTGGTCTATAGCGTGATATTCAAACTCATTGTCTGCCAACCTGCAACCAGCAAAGAGAAAAAATACTTGTGGTTTACTTTTAGATCTTCCCTCGTATTTCTGCCGAATGCGTGGTCCCACCTATTGGTGCTCTTCCCCAGCTCCTCTGAGAAAGCGCAGAAATTCCTTAATTGTCATCTCTCTGACCGTCTTTTGTCTGTCCCCATATCTACATCCCAGAGTTAAAAAGCAAATGTGGGAATGTATCCATGCTTCCCTTAAAGATATTTGTCTACTATCTCCCTCACATAGCAATACAAATCCATAAAATCAAACTGGACGACATCTTCTTACGGGAAGCAGTTGCAGATAACACTGAACTGCAATTTTTCAACATTTTTCTGTTGTTTTCAAATGAATAGGTGTATCTGAATGGATTTTTGCGCAGATTCCGAAAATGACCTTCAAAATTCCGTATCACGTTAGGTTTTTTCACAAATGACGGAAATGTGAAAATTTAAAAAAACGTTATTTTTTAATGACATTGCTATATGGCAACGTTTGTAACGTGTGAAAATGTTCTCTGAAGGGGCGGAATGATTGTTTAAGGAATAGATAAACATAAATACATATTCAAAAGCAAACATACCTAACATTCGCCACTGGGCTCCCCTTCAAACTTCCTCTTTTTGGATTGTCTTCGGTGTGCGTCCGTACAGTCTCTGTTCAACATCCAACAATAGTCGGCCATCATATGTACAGTCCACTTTCTTTGGTATCTCTTTTCCATCACTTTAATATCCAGATGGAAGCGCTCGCCATGTTCTTCCGAAAAAGCACCAAGATTGTTAGGAAAGTAATTTAGATGAGCATGAAGAAAGTGAACTTTGATGCTCATGTTGCAATCAAGCAGTTCATAGTATTCCAGCATGTCCTCGACTAAAGTGGTGTAATTTGAAGCCTTCGTGTTCCCCAAAAAGTTGTGTACCATATTTCTGAATGCAATCTATGCTCGCAATTCGCACTCACTCATGGTTTCCTCGAATACGTTGTCTGCCCTTAATTTTCGTATTTGAGGGCCTATGAAAATGCCAGTTTTAATTTATTCAGACGTGATTGATGGAAACTTACCACCAATATACTGAAAGCATTTACTGTCCCTGCTTAAAGCTGTCACGAATTGCTTCATTAAGCCAAGTTTGATGTGTAAAGGTGGCAACAGTATTTTCGAGGGATCAACCAGTGGAAGTGAAACAATGTTTTTTTCGCCAGGTGTGAATGTACTTCTGACTGACCACTGCTGCCCAACCCAATGTTCCGTCCTTGCTCTGGAGTCCCATTCACACAAAAAGCAAGGAAATTTGGTGTAGCCTGCTTGTTAGCCGAGCAATATTCCAATCACCTTGAAATCCCTGCACAAAGACCATTTATGAAACTTGTACTGCACACTTTCCAGCAGTAATTTAAGGTTCTCGTATGTCTCTTTCAAAGTCACAGAATGTGCTACTGGAATGGATGGATGGATGTTAGTATTGTGTAATAAAACACCTTTTAAACTGGATTTGCTGGTATCTATGAACAACCTCCACTGTCCTGAATTGTAATTAATGTTGAAGTATTTCATGACTGCCGGAATGTCTCGACAATATACGAAACCGCCTTCCTCAGCAAAAAACGGAACCAATTCTGCTTCTCGGTGTCTCTACCAGGAGAATCTCGTATTAGGACATACTAAATTCTTTTCCTGAAGTCGTGATCCTAAAAGCTCTGCTGCGTCTTTAGATAAATTCAGATCACGAACCAAATCATTCAGTTCATGCTGGGTAAATGGCACTGGGGTTTCATCTTCCATGCTGTCAGATTGGTACATCTCATCACTTGTATCACCGTCTGAATCGGTGTCTGTTGGGGGATTGATATTGGACGGGGATGGCACAGGGAAGGATTCACTATGGGGCACTGGTCTTATGGCAGATGGGATATTGGGATACACAATGTTACGCTTACTGGCTCTGGTATGGCCCACGATATTCACTGTGCAGAAGTAGCAGTCGTCACTGTGATTTTTTGGCTCACGCCACACCATGGGTACACCGAACGGCATTGATGCCCTTTTTCCACTTTTCCAGTTCCTCAACCCCTCCACCATTGCACGGCACACATTGTGAGGCTACCAAACTTTGTTCTGATCTGCTAGTTTAATGCCGAAGTATTGAAAATAAGCATTTTTCACGAAAGGCGTAATATTTTGCCTCTGTTTTTTTCCTGTCGTATAACAGCCACATATGTAGCAAAATATGTCTGGATGATTTACACAACCACGTGAAGCCATTGCACACGTCACAAAGAAACAACCGAATGGGACCAGTCCCTTCTTTGCACTGACTAGTGTAACACGATATGCCCTGAATGGCGCCACATGTGACCAATAGAAAGAAAGGAGCAGTGGCGTGAGATATGAGTCATACTGTCGTGCCAAGATAACATTCTCTCATGTTCCGCCTTTGTGATTGGCGCAAATCGTGACGTCATACAGATAAAACAGTTGCATTTCCATTATCAGCTATATATTTATGTTTATCTATTCCTAAAAACCATCATTCCGCCCCTCCAGAGAACATTTTCACACGTTACAAACGTTGCCATATAACACTGTCATTAAAAAATAACGGTTTTTTTTAATTTTCACATTTCCGTCATTTGTGAAAAAACTTGACGTCATACGGAATTTTGAAGGTCATTTTCGGCATCTGCGCAAGAAATCCATTCAGATACACCTATTCATTTCAAAACAACAAAACCTGGCATATTAGTGTAATTGGAGAAGAAGGGACCGTCTCATAATTAACGCTAAGGAAAAGGGAAATGATCTGAACTCACCATATTCAAAATGGCTATTATAGTTTAATCCTGTTGAATCTATGCTTCCCGGGTTACAGAGCCTCTCTTAGATTAATATTTCCTAAGATTGGCTGAATAACTCACACCTACAAATGAAACAGCAATCATGTTTCCTTTTTTCCTATTCGCTTCCATTTGATATTTCGAAAACACCTCTGCCATAAATTAAACATGCGGCTGAGTGGCCTCTTCCATCCTAGCCTGCCGAGGTGGCATTTCTCAACTTAACAGAAAGAAGTTATGCTATTTTTCCAGGTTTCGTCAATTTAATACAACGGTATACCTCAAGCTAAAATCAAACCAGACTGATTGAAAACTAACAGTGCTTGGATGGTTTCCGTTGCGTAAGCTTTGTCCGTCACTAGCAAAACCTTCATTCCGTACTAGAAAACCCTTCATACGTCGTACAGGTATTCCTCCTTCCTCGTGGAGATAATATGTAACTTCATTAATCACATGTACTCCTGAAATCACTGTTGATCCATTATTGGGACGTTTTTTAAATACGAACACATCCCAATTATGGCCAATGTCTACGGTCCTTGCAAAACAGCATGCGTTATAATGGATTCTCCCCTCTTTTGCCGACTTTCTCGAATACGGACGCGGTCATCGATCAGAAAATCCAAACTGAATATATTGAACATGCCATTTATGGCTTAACAGTAGTTTAACTGCACCGATTCAGGAGGATTTCATAAGCGACAGCGCTTGCTCCTAGCCCTCGTCCCCTTCAGTGTGGGGAACGAATTGTTCCAAACCTTTGAGTTTGGAACAATTCGTTCCAAACTCAAAGGTTTGTTCCAAACTCAAAGGTTTTAGAACGAATTGTTTCCAAACCTTTAAGCCTGGCAGTGTTATATTTGTTTACTTGAGATTTTACCATCATACGCAACCCTGAGGGTTATAAGCAGTCGGTCGATCCTAATTTACAGCCACTTGCTCCAGGGAGGGGACAGACAGTGTCACAAGGTAAGCACATCCCTATGGCTTTTGCGCAACTCGAAACAGGGCCCATTTCGAAGGTTTAACCATATACTAGCGCCTCTGACCATTTAGCAACCGGAACAGCCACCAGTTCTTTTCATTTGCCTCCCATGCTGCAATTTATTTTCTGTTAGACTGCTTATGAGTCTGGTCAATGGTCATTTTCACTTATGGCCACTAAATATAAGGTGTTAACCAATAAGGTGTTAATAGATATTTGTGTTACTTGTACAAGGGCTTATCAAAATAAAGGAAACACTTACTGTTTGTGGAGAACTTTTCATTAATAAGTAATTGGCCTACCTCGGACTTTCAGAACAAAAGTAGTTAGACATGGAACAGGCTTATAAAGGTCATTTACATACGTTAAGGGACTTTCGAGACCATTCTTCTTGTAAAGTATGTGTGTCTTAATTGCGCCAGTGATGTTGGAGATACAAAGTGTGGTCTGACCTTTCGCTTCATATATTACCCCAAATATTCCATAATATTGAGGTCTGGAGATTGAGGTGGCCAGGGTAGATGCTGTATCTCACCCTCCTACTCCGCTAACCACAACTGGACATATTTCGCACAATGGACGGGTGCAGGAGTGGCCATTACGGGAAAATGCCTGCAACATTGGGTGCAGATGGTCTCAAGAATGGATTCGTACGTTGCAGATGGTACATGACCCTTATGAATAACCAGTAGCCGTAAAGAATGCCATAATATGGCACCCCACAGCATTAGGGATCCACCTCCATGCTTCACAGTCGGAACCAAAGGGGGAGTCGTACGCTTCTGCCGTTTCTCGACAGAAGTTCACTGTACCAGTGGTGGGAAACAATATGAGCGTAGTTCAGCAGATCATCTGACACGTAGCCGATCTTTCGCATCTCAGTTTTTATGTGCCATGCACCATTTTGCACAATTTGTTGCATTGATATTGGTAATTAGAAGTTTATGGTTGTAGCACAGCCATAAATACCGGCAGAATGGAGTTCCTGACGAACTGTTAGAACTAAAACGAGATCATTCCGGCGGTTATTCATCACTGCTTCTATTTGAGGTACCACGGTCTTGTGCCTCCGTTGAACAATCCATGCCAGCGTTCGCCTATTCCCATCTGATATCTTCGTATGGCGTCAACAATTTACCCGTTTGGGGGCAACGCCGTGTCGCTTTTGATAGGCAGTCGCAATCTCTTCGATACAGTTCCTTGTGTTACATCTACTATGTCTGCCGTTCTATTTATTGAAACTCCTGCAAGACGGACACCAATGTCTATTTTGCAACCACTGTGATCTGACATTGTCGACAACTACTCCATGACCGTTGTTTTAACTGCGACCGTGATACTGCTACGTAATAGCCGATATCGTACTGCACCGTTTTATATACCTCACATCGCGGGTGACATAGTCTCTGTCATTTGCATACGGCACATTGAGTGTAGTACAGTCGCAGTCGGTGTTTCCATTATTTTGACAAACCCCGGTACGTACAGTAACACGAAAATAAAGCAAAACTTTATTTTACACCTCTTGTGTGTGATACACCTCTTCGGGACAACAATTAATCCCGAAAGAGTCCCTAAATGAGTTTTGCGTTATTTTCATGTTACTGTACATACAGGAGATTGTCAAATAATGAAACACCGGCTTTACTGCGCTTGAATAACAGTCAGGTACATCGTTTTTGTAGCCAACGGAGAGGTAAATAGAAACAAACCAGATATGTGATTATAGATTTCGTTCTGGAAGTTTAAATGGGCAGAGAGCAAATGCAAACCCTTTTTTAATTAATAGTAAATGACCTCTGAATATTTACTTATTGTTTAATATTAGGTGCTTGAATTAATTCCTGCTGTTTTTTGCCACAAAAACACCTATGTGTTGCCACAGAACGGTTACAGTTACAGGATAGTCTATTCAAAGTAGTGTCCGTTGGCAGCTACGACCCATTCCCACCGTTGGGGTAACAAATGGATTCCGCGGTAAAAATAAATGCAAGTTCTTTCGAATTGAACTATTCATCGAGACATTTTTGGGTATCCGCGATAGAAAGGAAGTGCTGCTCTGACAGGCCATAGAGTAGCGACCGGAACAAATAAAAATCCGAGGGAGCAATGTCCGGGGAATAAAGAGGGTGGGGTAAGAAGTCCCAGCCAACTGCCTCCAAGAGTTCCTTCACGGAGTTTGCGACATGAGGTCTAGCGTTGTCGTGGAGAAGAATAACCTTGTCATGTGGGATCCAGTTTCCGAGCTTCTGGATCATTCTCATTGCCTGTAAACGTTTGCTAACCGTTGACTCATCGACCCGTAGTGTTTCAGGCAACTCGTGGAGCTTCTGACATGAATACTCGTCCAATAAAGGCCTCCAATGCGCCATCTTCGAACTTTTTCGGTTTCCCAGGGTGCTCTTTGTCCTTCACGTGATATTCGTTGGCTTTGAAGCGTCGGAACCACTCTCTGCATGTTGTTTCTGATAGGGCATGTTCCCAATAGGCCTGCACTAGCAAACGATGACTTTCCGCAGCAGATTTCTTGAAATGAAAGCAGAAGAGTAATGCTTTCCGCAAATGCTCCTTTTAGGTACGAAACTCGACATCGTGAATGCAATACAAACTCGTGTTCTGTGTCCTCCGATCGCGTGTCACACACTGCTTCGCTCAGACTACGGATGGTACGTGTGTGCGAAAGGGAGGTCACGTGTGGCCCGGGTCACAGCGCACCACTGCTGCGCTCTATTGGGCTACAGCGGGAATTAATTCAAGCACCTAATATAAACAGAATGAAGAGTGAGAGAGGGACAGAGAGAGAGAGAGAGAGAGAGAGAGAGAGAGAGAGAGAGAGAGAGAGAGAGAGAGAGAGAGAGAGAGAGAGAGAGAGTCGCACATATTTATACTGAAAGTAGGCAGTACAGTTTCAAAGCATTTAGAAAGTGATCCTTTAGCACTAAAATAAGAGAGGGCATTTACTCTAGTGCAGAGTGATTTTTTATTCATGACACCATTTAACAAACTGATAATGAAGAAACTATATATACAATAAGAGAACTACAGCTTGACAATGTTTCACACGCTTGGGAGTTTAAATCACAATAGGTTCGATATGTCCCTCTCGCTTCTCAGTGACATGTCTCAACCTGACAACGAAACTGTGGAAAACTCTTTCTAGCGTATCCTCCGAACTAGAGATTTCAGTTTCGATGGCTTGTCGAAGATCGGGAATCATTCGTGGGTTTTTCTGAAACACCCTATCTTTGAGGTAACCCGAATGGTAAAAATAGCACGGAGTTATGTCGTACGACATTGGTGGCCACTCTATACCTTTACCTCGCACCTCTGCGTAACGATTAGGCACCACACGTTTGTCAAATACCTCATCCAGGTACCCTATGATTGTACCTGCTGTGTGAGGCCTTGCGCCATCTCGATGAAACAAACACCGTTAAATACCCATACCACACAAAAAAGGCACAAATCGATCCCTGATAGTCGTCAGGTACAAATAACTTGTGACGTTTCCATCAATAAACACTGGTCCAAAAATTTCAAATGCAGATATTGCAGACCAGAACTCTTTCTGCGTGTAAAGGGTTGTCCACAGCAATATGTGGATCTTCTAAACACAAAAATCTTGCATTTTGTTTTACTGACATATCCGTCTAAATGGATATGTGCCTCATCGGAAAACTAAATTATTTGCATAACATTCGGTTCTTCTTCCAAGAGTTCAGTGAATGATTTGGCAAAAGGGCGACGTCTCCCTTTAGCATTTGGGGAGAGTGGTTGGCTGAGCTGAATTTCGTAAGGATAAGCTGAGAGATCCCTTCGGTAGATTTTCCTTACAGTACTGTATGACATGCCCATCTGCAAACTCTTCTTCCAGCTTCCTCCACCTTTTCCGGCATTCTCAATAATGGTCGCCTACTATGTCCTTTCCTTGCATCCAAAACGAAATCAGTCCTCTTAAACTTATATACTAATATCAACACTGTCTTCTTACTGGGCCCATCACGCACACTGAAACGTTGACGGTATTTCCTTTGGGTAGTAGCAATAGATTTTCCATTGGTGTAATACTGCTTAACAATAAACACCTGTTCAGTGCTCCATGCTTCCTTTGTTACTGAATCTCCAAACTTTCCTCTATCACAGGAGTATCACAACATTTCCAAAAGCCGCGAACCGACGTCTCAGCAAAGAAAGCAAACGGAGTCATGAATAAAAAATCACCATGCACTAAAACAGGAACGTATAATTTTACCAAAAGGACCAACAGAATGATACCTTTTAAAACTGAGGGCGGGAACACCAAAGCATGTTATCCTTTTCGAGAAAAGCCAAAACCGAATTTTGTTTGGATGTTTTCCTAAATTAGAAGAACGACTGTAATTCCTGCGGGAAGTGACTTCCTGTTTCTTTAGCGATGGACATAAAACAGCCGCCTAATTGGTAAAAAATTAAAAATGCAGCAAACAACGTACACATACTACAGTGATCTTTCACTGAGATTTTTTTAAATGAAATGTGAATTTTTTCTCCTCTTGCTAACACGACACTGCCGCTCTTCAGGAAATGGGATTGAGTTCCGCTTAGTAACGTCGCTTGCGCATAACTAACAAAATGAAAGAAACATTAAATGCATCGCTTACGGAATGCCACTCTTTTAACATTCTTTTGGGTATGTATCCATCTTAGTCATCAAAAAATAAAAAAAAAACGGAAAGAAATATGAAACAGAAGAAAAACCTTCCGAAGAGGTAAATTACTCTGCGAGTTCGATGACATTCTCACCGTGAAGACAAAATATTGTCGGTGTAATTTGAGATAAAAATGAGCACTTAAAAAGTTATTAAGGTCAAGGGAAGTAACCACGGTATTTGCTTTGGAAGAAATTCCTGCTCAACTTTTTGCGTTGTATGTCACATAATTGCTTGTAATTAAACAAATTATCCCCGGAGAATTGTGATGCAGAAATTAACAGATTACTTTTTGCTTCGAGGCATGAGGTGATTAGAAAAAGTGTCTTTTTCCTTCCGGAGAAATTTCCTACAAAAAATTATAACAAGCCGCCGTGAAATGGATATCGCGTTCCCTTTTTTTATAGTAATCTCCGCTTTTTTTAAATTTTCATCAATTTTTAATGTGTAGTGCTAGTTTTGATTAAAACAAATCTGAGTTGTTTCCATAGTCAGTGTATTAGATATTCACTTAATTTAAAAGAGAGTGAAAAACAACTCCACTTTACTGGCGTCCGAGAACTTTGCTTAGACTTTAATTCATCGTCTTTGGAATTAAATCCATAACGACTCACTGCTTGGCTACAGTAATCTGTACGTTTCATGGAAATTTTAATTTAGACTACAGCTTAGTGCAACAATTTGATTTCTGATACATTTTCATTTTCAAATTCGTAATTTTATTTCACGAATTGAAGCAATAACGGCATTTACGTAATATTTGCTTTTCAAAAATTTCGCGTCTGGGTTTGGAACGTAGCAAATTGGTACACGAGGACTGGTACAAGTAAACTCGTGCGAAAAAAAATGGCTCCCAAAGAATTTCTGCTTGTTTAGTTAATTCCCATCAATCCAGCAAAATGATCGTATACCAATTGCATTAAAACAAGATTATTGCTTTTTTTTTTTTTTTTGGTTAACTTTTTAAAGACAACTGTGAATAGTTTGTGGGTTATAAGCATTCGTTCCTTCCCAATTTAAAGCCACCGGTTTCAGGTAATGGAAACAACTAGTGCTTTAAGACAAGTGCAACATCCATGCCTCGCCGGAATTCGGACCTATCTCGGACGAATCGTCAGAAGCCAGAGATTAGACCACTACACCACGTCACCGAGACGCTCATTGCTTTTAGAGTATTGTCGCTGTTGATAGCTGTAATTTCGATCAAAAATACCAAAACTGACCGACTTATTTTTACTGTGGTACTAAATTTGAGCTTCAGAAAATTGTTTCTCCTTGTCGGTTTGCTTGGCTGGATGGGACCCTGAAATGTGATATGTCGCCCATAACCTAAAAATTGAACTTCGTCTCTAAAAAATGCATAGTATATAGGAATGACGTAAATTAGACTTTTGAAGATTATGTGTCTGTGCAGAGCTTAACAGAGTTACAGGGACCTAAAAGCCACCATTATTGATGCTGATAACTGCACTGTGAAAAAAAAAGATGTTTACGAATTCATTCATTCGTATTCTTTGCACCCTAGAACAAAATTTGGATTTCCAAAGTGATTTTCTGCTGCTAGAGAGAGAGAGAGAGAGAGGGGGGGGGGGGGTCCTCCCCGAAATGCGATATATTCATTTATGCTAAAAATTCACCTCAAATGTAGAATTTCTTCCCCTTAGAAATCTAATGTAACCCCTAAGAGTAACTCTGATGTTTGGAGGTGGTGTGCTTCTGCACAACTTGGAGTGGGACAATGGTCATCACGGCCGTTCATAGCTGCATTTCCGATCAATAATAATAGAAGTTTCCAATCAGATTCGCTTTCATCATTTGTTTTCTGAAACAAAAATTTGGGTTCTGAAGGGATGTTCGGCTTCTCGATTGGAGAAAGGAAGAAGGAGGGTCTCCCCGAAATGTGATATATTGTCTTTAACCTAAAAGTGATCTGGTGAGTCATTTTTAAGTTACGACTAACCTGTTTTGCGGCACTGAAGGGGTAGTGAGTTGTTACTGATGCAGCAAGTGCACGCACCTGTAACGTCGCAGCAACGTTGTTGACTGAAAGGTGCTAGTCCTCCGTGTACAACTTTTCCAGGTACAAGTCTCCGTTTACTGGTTTTCCAGGTACTAGGTTCCGTGCACGAGTTTCCCGTCTACGAGACTCCCTTGTACGAGTTCACTGGGTACCTATCGATAACACAAAATCTTTTTTGCCGGTCGGTGGTGATATTCGAATTCACGCCGTCCTACTCCGGAGTGGCTGTTCTCCCAACGGAACTATGCCGGCAAGCTTATCTTTGCAACATTCCTGATTCGACTCACACGTCACCTCTGTAGTAGGTCATCTGTGTCATGTCACATAGTACGTTATATCATCACCCTAGGGACGTCTCTAGACTTCGAAATCAGGGTGGGTGACAGGTGGGCGAGTATTCATTTTTCTGGGGCAAGTTTAATGGCAACTTTATTTGCAAAACACTACAAGAAATAATTTTTAATGCATTTTACTACCGGGACAAAGGAATTCGTGCAACCCCACTTCAATACATCGACACACACACACACTTGTATACGACAAGTTACGCCGCTGGTTAACCAACAAGATAACATGACAATGACCAGTGATTAGTGGTGTAAGATAGAAGGGTTGGTAGAACGTCGCTTTCAACTTTTTTAGTTGCAGTGAATGCATTGAATTAATCGCTTTTCGAAATTTTGCACTTTTGCTTATGAAAATAGAACTGTACTCGAACAACTTCTTTAAAGAAAAATGTTCCTTTTGTTTGGCTAAATCAAATTTTGACGTCGCGGTACGCAGACACAATACCTTTCCCTCCTCAACTCCCTTTCTTCAACCCAACGATCACCGTCCCGGTGGCGCAGTGGTCTAAGCGATGGCCTCTGATCATTCGTCCGAAAGGGGTCCGGGTTCGAATCCCGGTCAGGCATGGATGTTGTGTTTGTCTTACGGCACTGGCTCTCTCCCTTCCCTGGAACCAGTGACCCTAAATTAGGGACGGGGGACTGCTTAAAGCCCATTGAGTTGCTCACGGCGGTCGTTAAACTTCCAATCAAAAAACAAACAACAACAACAACCCAACGATCTTGCCTTGCTCCAAAGCAGTCGTCAGCTACGCCCTAATTCGTCACTCACCTAAGGCAGTCTGAAGAAGGCCAGTGTATCTTTAGACTCCATTCTCGGTGATGAAATTCCCTGCTTAGCAGCACAAAGAAACAAACAGAAGAGCAGTTAGCAACCACCTTCTCAGTAAATTTCTGCCCACCTTCCTCATTCAAAGGAACTTAAACTAAGGATTTAGAAGAGTGGAGAACAACTGAATTGTTATGGCCCTGCAGAATCTGTTTTGATACATTTTCTACGGAGCAGTAAATAACGCAAATCTTGGGGGTAAATACGTAGGGTTACACGACGTAAAACACGAGACTTATTATTACTTGGCATAGTCCAGAATTTAAAGTTAAAAAAATTAAGACTGGCTCTTTTTGAATTAGATGGACGGCAGAGTGGGCAAGAAAAATTTCAGGGGTGGGCTTCTTTGCGACGTCTTTGCATAACTCCACGTGAGGAAGGCGAAGACACGAAATAGCAGGTTTCGGGCCTGCTGAAAAACCACGCTTAAAGGAGCTCACTGAAGAAGAAGAATTTTTTACCAATTCCAAAAGATGTGTGGAATAATCATCGCATTTTTTTCCAAGTCTCGAGGCCAAGATATTTATTTTACCTATGTGCCCCAATGTAAAGAATAGTGCTTTTTTTCGGTAGTGGAATTCGAACCCACGGTTTTCTATTCTGGAGCGAGTTATTCTCCCAACTGAACTATGCCGACAAGGCTTATCATTGAAACTTGCCGCTTTGACTAATGCGTCTTCTTAGAGGTTCATCACAAATCTTCCTTTACAGTTCCCTAATTTGCCCTCACGTTCCGTGTCAAATGTTCAAAAGAAAACTATGTATTCGGTTTTCGACCAAGCATTAAAATTCCCCTTTACTTTGACTTAATTCGCTTTCCTGTTCCGTGTCAAACGTTCAAAAGAACACTCTGTATTCGGTTTTCGACCAATCAGTAAAATCCTCCTTTACGATGACTTAATTTGCTCTCCTGTTCCGTGTCAAAAGTTCAAAAGAAAACTCTGTATTCGGTTTTCGACCAATCATTAAAATCCTCCTTTACGGTTACTTAATTTGCTCTCATCTTCCGTGTTAAACGTTCAAAAGAGAACTCTGTATTTGGTTTTCGACCAATCAGTAAAATTCGTCTTGGGAAAACAAATTAATTCTGAATTTATTTTCGTCGAGAGGAAAGTGTAAATTTTTCATGATTTCTTAGAGAGATGAATTGTCCCAAGAATAGGTTACAACCGTGAAAATTGATAAAACATTTGTAACGATTTAATCGCGGTTTTTTCCAGGTCTTAAGAAACAGTAGGATTTGGTTGAGGGAGAAACAATAGGATTTGGTTGAGGGAGAAACAATAGGATTTGGTTGAGGGAGAAACAATAGGATTCGGTTAAGGGAGAAACAATAGGATTTGGTTGAGGTAGAAACAATAGGATTGGTTGAGGGAGAAACAATAGGATTTGGTTGAGGGAGAAACAATAGGATTTGGTTAAGTGAGTGAGTGAGTGTGGTCGATGGGTGGTTTATTGTTTACAACTTCCATGGCTGCTATTTAAATTTCCGACAAAGAAAAGATGGTAACATTAGATTAAACAACATTTCTGCGACTATTTTTCTTTCTATCCAGGATGAAGTTACAACGGCTATTTTTTCTCGCCTTTTTCAATCTTAGATCTTCAGATTCCTGCCATGCATAAAGAAGCACATGATAAATTATGCCAGATTGGAAGCTAAACACTTGCGCGCTCTTCAAACGGGCGGCTAAATTCCGCGCGTCAAACCTGAAAGAGCGGTAAAAATTAAAATGCTGTAGAGAACGTTGTTGTCACTTCCTTCCTTTCCCTTGAGCATACCGCGGAGCAGGCGATCCATGACCTCCTTTGACGCAACGAAGCCTCACTTGCTGAACTAAGCAGGATGCCACTTATTTGTCATGCTCACTTCAAACACATCTGGAGCACCATCGCGGATGCCACCATAACAATAGAGGTGGTTCATTTGGCACTCTCAACCCCCCCCTCCCCCTCATTGAACATTATTGATGTTACTACCCTAGGCCTTCGGAATGTCGACGGCTTTTCCTTTAACAAGTATTAAACAGCAGCCAAGTGTTAAGTGCATGGTTGATATTAATCTCGAACCCAGTGTTCATTATCCGTTTTCAAGTGTGTACTTTACTTTTTTATCCTTAAGTTAGAACTCAATAAAAAGCTGTCCACGAGAAATTTTGGTAGATTTTTCCAACTGGCATTTTTCGCAAAAAAATACATACTTTCCTGTTCTTATGTTTTCAAAACGCATGTACACAGTCCAGTAAAAACATTATGGCCACCCCTGATATAAAAACGAATTGTAACCAGCAACCAAATGGCGTGCGTAGCAACATACACAAATGATGTAAGGCATTTAAAGGACATCAACTAACGGCAGGTAGCAGGTTCTCGTGAATATGGGAAAAGGACGTGGCCTAATAGTGTTTCAAGAAGGAGTGATTGTTGGCTGCCGACTGAAGGGTGGTAGCATTACAGAAACGGATGATATTGTGGGCTGTTTACGTGGTTCAGTAGTTAAAGTATTCCAGGATTGAAATGAAACACGCAAGAACTGCAGTAATCGGGTAACAGTGGATGTCCACAGAACATTGACGACCGTGGGAAGCGATCGCCATCCCGACCTGTA
This sequence comes from Macrothele yani, assembly GCA_039090855.1. Lineage (NCBI taxonomy): Eukaryota > Metazoa > Arthropoda > Arachnida > Araneae > Macrothelidae > Macrothele > Macrothele yani. The sequence continues at coordinate 5,700,423 of CM077030.1, read as the reverse complement.
CTATCCAACAGGTGGCTCACATTAGAACAACTGGCCAGAGCATTTAATGCAGGAACATCGAGTATCGTATCGCAGACCACAGTCCAACGAAATCATCTCTGTATGGTTCTTCGGAGCCGCCGTCCACTCAAGGTACCCATGTTGACTGCCGGACATCGACGATTACTGCGTTAAGTTGCATCTGAGAAGAAACCTTGGACTATCGAATAGTGGAAGAAAGTCGCCTTTTTCAAACGAATCACGATTTATGCTTTATCGTGTGGATGGTTGATAGACAGTATGGCGAAGCACTGCTGAGAGAAATCAGCACGACACGATGTTCGTGAAGAAACAGGCAGGAGGTGGCAGTGTGCTGGTATGGGGCGTGATCATTGGGAGCAATCATCCCACTCGATCGCACGATGAATGCTTCAGGCTACCAATCGATTGTGGTAGATCAGATGCTCCGATTCATAATGACTATCTACCCCGATTAAATGGGGTCCTTCCAGCAAGATAATGCCACTTGCCATGAAGTGTTCGAGAATGGTTTGAGGGGCATTCCAGTGACCTGGCCACCGTACTCGCCGAACGTCAATCCCATTGATCATGTGTGGGACTATCTTGACCAACAGGTTCAACATATGGATCCACCACCAATGGCTCTGGATGATCTGCGAGAAGCACTAGTGTGTGCACCAAAGCTGAGTTAGGGCTCAGTTTTGGGAGCCCAAACATTTCCGTGCTCGTGGTATATCAGCCCGTGCTCGTGGTATATCAGCCCGTGCCCATCCGAACCCGAAGTTTATATTGCAAGATAGAGCCTGGGCCCGAACGAGCCCGAAAACGTTTTAACCTATTCAACGATTAATAAAAAACATCTCCTTTTCCACACTTCCTCTCTCTCCTCCTCCTCCTCATGCAATTAACCAATGTATTTCTCAAATGGGGAGTGGGGAAGTGACCTCTATATATTTTTATCGTGTAACTGTACGATTTTCTTTGACCGTTCGTTTCCACCTGAAGTGCATTGGGTGGCAGGGTATCCAAAATGACCGGGCGGTGCTGCAATTGCATGTTGCTTGCGACGCATATCCTAAAATACCTTTCATTTTTAGTTACTTTTCCTGTGTAAATTTGAGTTTGTTCTCTTTTGCACTTTCCAAACTTAACGTGATATCTTCTCTCTCACAGGAATGAGGTTGGAAACACTTGAGATCAGAGAGAGTGACATATGAACGTGATAGGAACGTTAGATAAGAAGGAAGATACAGAGCAGTTACTGTGTGTGTGTGTGTGTGTGTGTGTGTGTGTGTGTGTGTGTGTGTGTATGTGGAGATGTTCGATCGTTGTTAAGATAGTTTATACGACAGATAATTAAGGCATTATATGTGAAATGTAAAACTCGCAGTGCTATATTTTGGAGTTCATCAAATATTGCTGGACCATTAAAAGGTCATCGTAAGTTTGATTTCTGCATATGTTTCATCTGGCCGTAAAACCTTAATTTGAACTATCCCGTGCAATTATTGCATCGCATTCTCATTCAGTTCAACATTTCCTTAGTCATGGTTTTAGACATAGCGTATGTCGCACACGAAGAAGGGCTGCGTCGCACACGAAAAAGGGTTACGTCGCACACGAAAAAGGGGGACGTTATATTCTCAAATAATGCTAATATCGTCGCGCCATAATGCTCTGCAATATGTACGTTGCTAAACAGAATTAGCAGGGAGCTTCTGCGTCGAGATAGGGGTAAATTATCGTAAGCATGCTATCAACTATCCAATACCTATAGTTCTTGAAACAGCTTTTTCTTCTCTGCAGAAACAGACTAATGCGCAGTATAACGTAACTTATTTTCGTGGGCGTGATTGGTGTCACGTATGTCTAAAATCATGACTAAGGAAATGTTAAACTAAATGAGAATACGATGTAATAGTTCCTAATTAAGCTTTTACGGACAGACGAAACATATACAGAAGTCAGACTTATGATAACCTTTTATTGGCCCAGCACGAATGATGCCATCCGCAATATAGCACTGCTAATATTGCAATTCCCGTATCTCTTAACAGCGATCGGACATCTCCACGCACGCACACACACACACACACACTAAGCAACTGCTGTATCGTCCTTTTTATCAATCGTTCTTATCACATTCATACGTCACTCACTCTGACCTCAGTTGTGTTGCCAACCTCGTTCTTTCTTGTGAGAGACAAGATATCACGTTAAGTTTGGAAAGTGTAAAGGAGAACAAACTCAAATTTACATAGAAAAAGGAACTAAAAATGAAAGTTATTTCAGAATATACGTCGCAGCGGCCTATGGTTTTTTCTACCCAAGCCCGAAATAAGTAGCCATCTCGAATGCCCGCTCCCTAACCAGAACCAGTTACCGAAGAATTCCCTTTACCAAATACATGTATAAAGTGTCTCATTTGCCAAATCATATAAATCCACATTCACATTTATATATAAAAACTTCTCTCGCTCTCCCTCTCTCTAAGAGCCCAAGCCCGAATCGCATTAAATATTCTACAGCCCGAACACGATTCGGGCCCGAGCTGTGCTTCGAGCTTTCTGGCTCGTGTTCCGCCCGTCTCAGCTTTGCTGCGCACGGTATAGCATCCCTACAAAAACGTTTAGAGACCTCATTGAATCAATGCCACGCCGTATATCTTTGTTATTAGCGGCACGAGGATGCCATACCTCATACAAACAGGTGGTCATAGTTTTTTACTGGACTGTGTATTTCCTTCTGTTGAACAACTAAAGAGAAATAGGAAGTCCTTCAGTTTTCCAAATCAGCGCGCTTCTTTGGATTTTCCTGCAGATAAAAAATGACTAACATTCCTTTTTAATAAATATTTAAGATGTTTCTACTTTTATTTTTTGTTTTAATTTTCTTCATCATCATCTCTTAAAGTGCCAATTGTAAAATACGTGAATTCATTTACAATTCTCAGCTCTTTCTCATTGAGACGGATTTTTTTTCACAAGTTATCGGAATCAATAAAGAGGATTTCAGCAGTAGTTTGTTCACATCTTAGGTCTGCTGAGCAATTGTGAATTTCACTGCTCATCTATTTTAAATACCTAATTTTTTTAAATTCTTTTAATCCTTGTCCATTTAATTTCATTTGGGAGAATCGGCAGTCTTTAGCACGTCTTTTGTAAAAAAAGATCGTGCTTATGTAATCGGTTTGTCCGTCCGTCCGTCCGTCCGTCCGTCTGTAACCACGATATCTCTGCAACTATTAGTCTGACTTGTAAAATTCTTTTTGCATTGGGAAGCTTGAAATATGCGAATGATGATCCTTCATTTCATTTTTTTACGATGTAAAATTTCACCGCTAGAGGGAGTACATGCAGATGATGTCGAATTCAAAAATACGTTTTATTCCACATATTTGCTTCTAAACATCCGATTGAAAAAACTCTTATCTTTCGATTCCATTTATGTAGAAGAGTATTTTAGATATTGCTACTTTTTCAAATTACGCATATATTTTCCGCTAGGGGCGTAAAAGTAAATTACATTTTTCCCGATAACCCTTCTTCTAAAACTCCGATTTGAAAAATGTTTTCTTCAGCGGATACACCTCCTGATGAAAAATGTTTTGCATATAATTTCAACTTTTTGGTAAGTAATACTTTGACCACCAGGGGGCATAAGTGTTAATTCTTGCTTCTGATGTATTTGCCATAAAATCCGAGCTTCTAAAATGTCGTTTGAAAAAATTCTTTCATGGACTAATCTCACATCGATAAATCTTTCTTCTTAAAATATTCCACAGTTTCTCCGCCAGGGGGCGTAGACGTATATCATACTTTTGTCAATATCTCAACTTCTAGTAGTCCGATTTGAAAAACTTCTTTGTTGGATAGTGTTTTCAGTGTGACATGTTTTTTCATATAATTTCAAAATTTTCAAGTAATTCGTAGACCTTCCGCTAGGGGGCGTAAAGGTAAATTACCCCCCCCCCTATATCTCTGCTTCTTAATCTCTGATTTGAAAACTTCTTTCTGCACCGGATACAGCTCCTGATGCGAAATCCTTTGCACGTAATTTCTAATTTTTGCAAAAAATGGTTTGGCTACCAGGTGGCGTAAGTCTTAATTTCCGCTTCTGATGTATTTGCAGCAAATATGAGCTTCTAAAATCTCGATTGCACAAGAAGTCATTTGTTGACCGATACTACTCATGTCGACAAACCTTTTAGGAACATTTTCTTCTTGAAATAATGCATGGTTTCTACGCCAGGGGGCGTCGATGCATGTCTTATTTTTCTCAATATCTCTACTTCTAGGAATCCTATTTGAAAAATTCCTTCTTTGTTGGATAGTGTCTCCGATGCGAAATGTTTTTCCTATAAATTCAAAATTTTCAAGTAAATCATAGACTTTTCGCTAGGGGGCACAAAGGTAAATTGCGTTTTCTGTGTTATTTCTGCTTCTAAAACTCCTATTTGAAAAATTCCTCCCGTACCGCATATAAGACCTGATGGAAAATATTTTTCACATAATTTCTAATGTTTGGTAAAGAATGGTTTGGCCACCAGGAGTCATAAGTGTTTATTTCTGCTTCTGATGTATTTGTAGCTAAATCTGGGATCCTGAAAACTAGACTAAATTTTTTTTTATTGAACCGATACCGCTCATATGGAAAATACTTTTGAAAATACTTTCTTCCTTAAATAATTCATGGTTTTCCCACCAGGGGACATAAAGTCACATCTCATTTTTGTCGATATCTCTGTTTCTAAAAGTCCGATTTAAAAAATTATTTCGGTGCTGGAGAGCGTTTCCGGTGCGAAATGTTTCTCATATAAATTCATGTTTTTCTTAACGCACAAGTCTGCAACCAGAGGGCGTAAGCTCATGATTCCGTTTACAGCAATACCTGTTGAATTAAAAACCCGATTGAAAAACGTCTTCCTTCCGTCAGATACTATTGTTTTCCATACCGGTTCTATTGACTTTGAAATAGCTTTCATAAATTTAATTTGCGTCAGAACATATTCAAAAAACGTGCTTGTTACACCGAAAAATTCGGTGTCATCTTTCTTGTTTAAGTTGTTGATGATTTTATGAAAATGTTAGAAAGCAATCCTCTGTTTTAGGATTCCTGTTTCTCCTATACGACTTTTGGACGAAAAGTTTCAGCTACATCCGTAGAACACATAAGTATATTTATCTTTCTTTTGCCCGTTTTGAAACCAATATTAATATTTCCCAAGGCTGAGGCACTAAATTTCTAGCGTGAAAACTGAAAACATTACTGCGATAAAATCTACTCTGCCAGAGAAAAGTTTCCAGTTGTGTTTTTTATGAGGAGTTTACTTACTAGTGATAATTCGCCTTCCAGCTAAGACTATAATTTGTTACTCCGATTTAAAAAAAAATTCCCCTTTAACCTCAAATATCGTACAAATAAAAGTGTTTCTTATGGGCTATTCAACACTATTATTTATGAGCTGCAACCTGTCTTACCTTTTGTTCTTATTTTAGGATGATAAGTCGTAACCAATCCGGACTCTTCAGATTAATTCCCCTAAATTCACGACACAACGAGAAATTTAGGAAATTTCGCCTACGATATTCGACTCCACAAAATTATTCATCCTCTTTAAAAATGCCTCTTCTGAAAAATGCGTTTTAAGAGTTTATTTCTTTCACGGAATTTGAAAATTTCCAGCAGTAACAAGGTCATTTCTGGGATCTGCAGAATTTGAAGCACTTTGTGTTGTGTGACAAGTCACATCTACAAGTGCCCAATTCAGACGATTAGAACCGAAATGGGAGAATGCATCCAAAACATTTTTCAAGAATTTTTAGACACTGAATTTTAAGAGAGACGTTGCTGATTTGTGAAGTTGAGTATTAGTGTTGGAACTTCGTATAATTTGTCTGAGCGAGGAATTTACATCGGAGCTGCACATTTTGACTCTCTAAGTAACTGCATGCAGGCACATTACTGTAATATTGCAAATATTGTACTGTTCAAGAGCAATAACATTCTGTCTTATAGAAAAAGTTTGATCCATCGTTTGGGTAGAACGAAATTTGTCGAAAGTACTTACTTTGTAAATCGTGTAGATCCCTGTGCCAGAAGTCAATTATAATTGCAGTTCGACAAATGAATAGCATTTCAAGACAGCAGAACCAAATCCTGTACGATAGGAGTGCTGCAAGAAAGAATAAACAGTAGAAGGAATAAGATGAAGGATATGATTTAAATACCAAGTTTCAGTTTCACATGAAAATGAATTAAAATGAGAAATGAGCAAGAAAATTCAGGCGGAAAACGAGTGAAAAACTGAAGAGCAAAATTTTCAACAAAGATCATCAAAGATGCCACAACTTTGTCGAAGGTACGCTGCATGAAGAATAAACTAACAAAGAAATGGAAATACTGAAATATGGATATCAAATTTCATTCGGAAAAACAGTATTTGGAATCAAGTTTAAAAAGCAATAGTTAAATGACGCAAGCTAAAAAAAAGAATAAGAGGAAGCTGTGCGTGGATATAGACCACTACCAAGAACCTATGAACATTAAGTGGGAGGTAATGGACGTAAAGTGTAACCGGGGCTTCCATATTTATCAGAAGGGAAATTTTGTAGCCATTTTTAGAGATAGTGAATTGTGGTCATTTTCTTTCAATTCCCGCCATTTGGATGGATTGGGCAGAGGACAGGCAAAGTACCTTTTTCCCACGCGTCGCAGCAGAGGGGGTGTCAGATTTATAGAACTCAGCACCAAGCCCTGTAACTAAAGCTTCCAGGGAAGTGAAGTAAAAGACCTGAAATGACGTAGTCGTTGGTTAAATGGTTCTATGTCGAAAGTTGCGGCTGCAGGAGGTGGACAGAACTGAACAAAGAACGGGTATACGCGAAAGTGATCGACTACTCTAGTATTGATGCTGTTTGCAGAGTATAAACAAGTGAGTGAGACGTACTGTCCAGCCCTGGGCCTCGATTTCACCATATCACACTTTTGCAAGATAAAGTACAAAACTAGTGATTTCTAATTTACCAAGCAGCTTGTTACAACTTTTCAAGACCCGTTTTGTATCACTGCATATTTTAATTGAAGCACGTGAAAAGCAGGCATGCATTAAGACTGAAACTTGCTTAGCATGTTTTTGGAATTGATGATGAACAACCATTTTCGAAAAAAAGGGAGAGAAAAAAGGGCTCATGGAGTCTTGTACATTCTGTACGAGTGTATCGTACTGCAAATATCATGATATCGTTACGCTGTGAATTACATTTTACAGCAAGTCCGTTTACTTTATTTAGCTGTTGTTTACCGAAGTAGTGGCGCAACAACAAAGAGATTTTACGGCCTTTGAAATAGCGAATAACGAACTAAACACGATAATAAGAGACACAACAGAAATATGTAAAGGCAAAAGAAAAATGGTTGTCAGCGGAGATTATGTTCAAAGAAAAAGATTGAACCACAGAAGAGGAGGAAGACAGAGAGAGGGTAAGAAAGAAACTACATTTTTCCCATTCACCTCCGGGAATTCGTTCCGCGTGCAGAACGATAAGCCTGCCTAGATTTCGGAATAAAATCAGATGTTAAATGAAGTCGTAACGTTCATCTTCTAAACGTTCGGGAACGTGACGTGCAAAGCAAAAGAACATGCAGTCAAGAGAGAAAGGGAGAGAGAAAATGTTAAATATTTTTTGATCTTTTTGTTGATATAATCAACCTTGTCTGTAATTACATGAAAAGTAAATCACTAACCAGTTCGCAAAAAAGGTAATTAATTTTGATGTAGGTAAAGACACCATAAAGAAAATACGCACTGAAGCAAACTTCGGCAGCAACAGGAAAAATTTTAATACTTTACCTGAAAACTGATAACTTTGCTAAGAGTGATGCATTATATCATTAGTGTTTCCAAATCAACTTGAGTAAGTACATGATAATTTTCAGCTACAGAGGAGAAACTGTCAAAAGCGTTTAAAAACAACTTTCCAGTAGTATATGTATTTCGATTTTTTTCTTTCACTTTATGATTACGTACAAACGCAGACGAGAAAAGAAATTACACTTTCGCAGTTGTACAAACATGCGTCAATTCATAAAAGCTGATACCAGGATTTAAAGTCGAGTGACTGCCATGGTTCATTGGGTTTTGGGATTTGTGAAAGCACCTGTTCCACTTACTTCTTTTTGCCTATCATTTCTGTGGTGAGTCGTTTGTCAAAGTGCTAAGCTAAACTTGTTAGCTGACCTTTAATTTATCCTTTTCCAGTTTCTTTAAATTACTAATGATGTGAAATTGTCAATAATAATTTTAAAACGCAGTTCAGGTGTTACTGTGATGGTATCACTGTGTAGCACAAAACATTTTTATGTTGATTTTTTAATGTTTCTTATACAATTTAGAGACGCTGATTCCAACTGTGGTCTTAGTTTTTTGTATCATCAAAACTTGTTCAGTTATCTTAAATTTTGTGTTTTTATTAATACACTGTCATTCGCATTTGTTACATGGTAAATACGGCCACGACGAGAGGTTGTAAGCTCTCTCCGAACTCTTTCTCTTATCTTTGTGGGTACTATATTGTTCCGAAGCAAGTGAAGCACGAAATTAGTACAGGGGACTAAGTTTTCCATTCCATATCAGGCTTACATCGGAATGCCTATGAGAGACCAAGACAATTTTTGGGCACCGCATTTTTCCTGTGGAATTTACAGGTCAACTCTAAAAGTTTGGTTTCGGGATATGCAAGGAAAGCAGTGCCATTTGCCATTCCTCGAATTTGGAGGGATCCAAAGAGTCATCTTGATCACTGCTCCTTTTGTACGGTGGATCCAAGTACAAGAACGCTAGAAATTCCATTACATATCCCAACATACCATCACCTACTGCGCCAGTTCGACATTACGATTAGCTTCCCATTCCAAAACCTCCAAAAAGACGGTTGAGAAAGATGTCCAGTCTGGTGGTGATTGTGCGAACGACAAAGATATGGACTTCCAAGGCGCATCTTGCAGTGCTCAGCCATATTTTCCAAATCAACAAGAACTAGATGATTCAATAAGAGACTTGACGCTAATAAAATCAAATGCAGAACTTTTGACTTCTCGTTTGAAAAAGTAGAACTAAGTGGAAAAAGACACGAAACCTATGTACAATATTATGATGTGAGTGATGGTGTTTGCCATTGCTTCGATATAAATAGACTCTTTGAGAACATTGGCATTCATCACATACTTGAAGAATAAAGATTCTTTATAGACAGTTCGGTTTGAAGTAAGTCCTATTGCACAATAGAAATATATACCGGTCAATTCCAGTAGCACATTTTATACCCATAAAAGAAAACTAGACATCTTTCTAGAAAAATCAAATATCACGAATGCATTTGGGATGCCTGAGTTGATTTTAAGATCATTGCGCTTTATCTGGGCCTGAAACCTGGCTTCACAAAGCATCCTGATTTCCTTTGCTTGTGGGACAGCAGCGCAGTCAGCGAACATTACAAAGCAAAAGAATGGCTTTCAAGAGTTGAGTTGGAAGCTGGTACACAAAATGTTATACACTACAGAAAATCTTATTACCCCCGCTGCATATCAAGTTGGGACTGTCGAAGCAGTTTGTTAAAGCATTGAATCCTAATAAACAAACATTCAAGTTCATTCGCTCAATGTTCCCAAATCTCTCGAAGGCCAAAGTACACTCACGGACAATGAAATTTGCGCACCAAGAAAGAAGAAAATGGTTCGTAGGCACACAGGAGCCGCTACATCTGCTTGTATGGTGGACCAGGTCCCCGTGAGATCCGTTCGTGCCTGCAGCACGATCCGACGATCCTCTCTACCGGTGGTCCTCCGGTCCGTCCGGAACCGCTCCTCTGTGTGGCAGTGCTGTCACGTGTCCACTGTTCCCTACACAGTCGGACGCTATGGTCAGAACGATCTACGTGGTGGGCTGTACGGCGCGCTGACCACCCTGCTGTTTCGGCCCGATGATCAGGCCTCTCTCAAAGTCCGTAAGTTGCGTAAATTGACGTCTCTGGCGTCTACCCGGCATTCTTGTCACTCTGTACTTTTGCTTGCCTCGGTCGGTGCTTTTTGATTTCATGGGGCATCGACTACACGCCGATTTATAAGGGTGCCAGTTCGAGTTTGCAGCGCCACCACAGGGTGTGCGGTCATGCACTCTCGCACCAAACGGGGTGCATTTGCATACTAGCAAGCACTCTAGCTATTTGCAAAGTTTCGCGGTTGTAGCATGTTTTCTTCTAGGTGCGCAAATTTCATTGTCCGTGGGTGTAAAAGGTGGTGCATTTGTGGGGCCACAGATAAATGCAATGCTGATCAGAAGAACTAGAGAGAAAAATGACTGATGTTGAAAAGGATGCTTGGCAGTCATTCCGTCTTGTTGTGACTGAATTTCTTGGAAATAGGAAGAGCACCAACTACAAGCAACTTGTGGAGAGTTTAGTAAACAATTTTGGAAGAATGGGATATTGAATATCAGTGAAACTTCATTACTTGCTTTCACATCTCGATTTTTTCAGAGAAAATTTTAAAGCAGTGAATGATGAACATCGCATGTGAGAGTTTTCATCAACACATGCAAAATACGGAAAAGAGATATCAAGGAAGATGGGATGAAGCCATGATGGGAGACTAGATCTGGAATTTGGTCTTCAGAAGAGGTAAAAGGTATCCGAAGTTACTTTTTAGGATAGATATACTTCTTGCCTTTAATTGTTTCAATTCGTGCTGTGTGCGCACTCGCACCAAACGTGAGATCCGTTCATCATTTGTACTCTTTTACATCCCCTGTCATATTGTCTAATGCTTTGTAATACACGTCTTTCATTATACAATTGCATAGATTTTGGAGTACCGTAAATTGCTGGTAAACCATTGATGCTTTGCTCAAAATAGCGGCAATTTTGAAATCATTTCACCGAAATTAATAAAGAAATATCAAAATATTCAGATAAACACGTAACTGTTCAAATTTGGTTACACAGTGAGTATTTGGTCTATGAGTTTGGTTCGCCAAGGAAGTCAACAGTTAGAACTTCATTCCTTGCGCTTCTAACATCTCTTAATGTGAGTATATTCAGGGAAATTACAATCAAATATTTCTCAATGTGAGTATATTCAGGAAAATGTCTCTCATCTCTCAATGTGAGTATATTGAGGAAACTAATAATCAACGCAGATATAGCGCCACTTAAAAAATCTAATGCACGTAACACCACCAAGAAAGGGAACACGTATGGGCTCTGAGCCATCTTACAAGTTAACTTTTGTAATTTGTACATTTCTCTGTTTTCATGCGGTGATCTAATTTGATCTGTTTGTCTTTCTCCGAGAGGCATTTGTGTTAAGGAGAAAAGAGGTGAACGATATAAAAGTCTTGTTCGCGTTTCCATTAATTTAGACAGCAAAAAATTGAGTTTGCAGCCAAGAAAGTGTTCCCTTTCTTGGTGGTGTAACGTACGACTGTGCCTAAACGCATCATTAAAATAAGTGATAAAGTGGCGTAATTACCCCACTCTTGAATACTTCATGCCCCAATTACAATTCTTCACACACAGCTTGTCGGGCATCACACTTAATTGGGTAGCCTAGGTTTTGTTGTGCCAACCCGGGAGTAAAACCCAACACCCTCATTTGCATTGAGATCATGTATTAACTCTTTTCGAGAGTTCCTGTTCCTACCAACTGGATGGCATCATCAGCATATACAAACACTGATTACGCGGCATTCTTTCTGCATGTATGCTATTTTAATAGCCTCTTTCGTGCTATGACACCGCCGAAAGGAATAAAAAAAATACATACAGGAAGCGAAAAAGCTGTTCATGTGCAACGTGACGGTGCCAACATAAACGCCAAATTCCATTTTTAGAAATCTAAATGAAAGATTCGCCTTGCTAATGCAAATCTAGGCATTTTGTCACGTCTCTTAGCATGCCTCGACACCAGCGGTTTATTGATCACGAGCTCTCATGTCTGTGGATGTATATTCCCACCACCAAGAATTACAAGAACCGATACTGACTGGAAGGTTATTTTCAAACGGTGTAGGTCGAACAAAACAGAAATGTTGCCAAATCTGTTGTAAGTTATTCTTTAAAAAAAGTATTTATTTTCCTTTCGAAATCAATTTTTAAACACCATTTCCTCACTTCTTATTTATATATTTTTCCTTTGGCTAATTTTATTCATTTTTCTTCTAATGAGAACTTTTAAGAGGGAAGACCTGAAATATTACGTTCTTCAGGAAGTAGTGAACACTTTCAACTTACCATAAGCCTTATAATAAAGTAATGGACACAATATTTAAAGGTAATTATCAATACTTCTCATTATCAATAAACTAAATAAACTAGCCTGCAGCCCGTCCTAGGGCGGCTGCTTTTTAGGCCTTAAATAAATATTCGTATATAGGGAATGTTGCCCGACATAGGACGGGATGGAATTTTTAATTGTACCAGATTGAAAACATATCAAATTGACGCCGGGTTTCTGTAAGGAATTATAGTAAAAACTCATTCAATCAAGAGCTGAAAATGTTTTAGATGCGATTTTGCTTTCTTTGACATCTCAAAATTAAATTTTTTATTGCAGGTTAGAGCGTTTTAAATAGATCTGAGTATTTATTTTTATAATAACGCTGATTCCTTTTTATGAAATTACTCTGCAATGGGAAGAAATTGAAATAAAACACGACATAACACCTACGTAACAGAACAAACGTTGCAGACAGTTGTTCGAGCACGTGCGTGTTGCCACAGATGCCTTTATTTTATTTTCCCGTATTTCTCCTTGATTTACGTACCGTGCAAACGCTCTGAGCTTAGTTCCAATTTCAGCCACCGGATAAAAGCAGATAGTGATGCAACTACTGAATGACATCAGAGCGTTAGGGACAGACGTAGCCTATTACATAGGTTTTATTCACGCCGGATCATCCTGCGCAGCGGCCAGTTAGATTTTACGCTCATGCAAATCTGCACGGGGTGAAGGTGCTTCGGAACTAGTGGTTTCTACCAAGGCCATGACGGCGAGTACCCTCTTTTAGTGACGTCATGTGAAAAACCAAGGCTTACGATTGGCTTCCAACGCTGTCGTCTATGACGTTAGACATGACACCGCCGTATCAGCCCGTGTATCATGAGAGTGACGTCACAAACGGAGGGAACTGATCGCTCTAATGTCATGGCCTTATATTTTCTAGACGGCCTTGGTTCAATCCAGGACCGTGGTTGATATCGTTGCCCCCTATATATATGGCCCTATATGTTTTATACTTGAATCATTTCATGTCACATTACAAGATTGACAAAATAAGCCTTATCTTTGGTTACGTTTTGTTTTTTTAGTCAAACTGAATGTCGGGTGGGCACCAAAACATGGACTGTGAAACCCTAATTCTTTTTTTTAATGTTAATAACTGGACCAATGAATTCAAAATTATTACACAATTTTGTATCACCTCGTTTCTATAAAAAAACATTCGCCCGCAGAAGCCAAAAAGGATGCACTTTAATCTTCGGCCCCCAATCGTTTGCTTCAGCGTCGGCGTTTTTTGCTCCTTCTCTGCGTGCATTACGTAATCGGCGTGTGTGTTCCGCAGGAGGAGTGCTAGGGACGCGAAATATGTGGCGGGTAGTATTTTTGAAAGGAAGGGGTTTATTTTGCAATATGGCTGGCCCTGAAAATGGCGTTTATGAAATGTGAGTAGTTCAGGTGTTGTTAAATATTTATAACGACGGAAAAGAAGTCTTTCCTTTTCATTGAGCACCTGCCTATCTAGTACGTATATTTAAGTGGAAAACATTACGTACTAAGAAAGAACTGTTTGATGATAGCAATCATCACCTCAAAACAGTGTTCAGAGGAAAGATGAAAATTTCGTCGGAATAAATATTCCAGGATGTGGTCGGCCAAGTGGTCTTTGTGATTTCCATTAGATAGTGGGCATTTGAGGGGCCGCCAATTGCTCTCAACACCTTGCGTATGCGCCCCAGTAGTGGAATCGACGAAATTGAGTGAGCGGTTTACTGACAGATGTTAGAAACCACAGGATGGGAGATTGCGGTACGCAGCCCACTGATCCGTCATTACAGTACTTCCAGGTTGAACATGTTTCTGGATGTGCGGCAGCAATATTTGAGCAGAGCGGTTATTCTGCAGGCAGATCTCAACCCTGAATCGTTTCGAATCTCGTTCAAAGATGCCAAGGATCCAGGTGCCCTCAACGAGACGACCATGACACGATTATACTTCCATTTCCCAACCTTCGCCTCATCCACTTCTACGGTGGCACCAGGGTCGCAAAGCTGTCCTTCGTCTTTTTCGTAGGCTACCATAAACTCTGCGACTAGTTCTCTGCAAGACTGCTAATAGTCACTGACTGTCGCAGAAGATATGGAAACCCCACCCTGGAAAGATTCCTTAATTGCATCATCGTAGGACAATCCTTTGGCGAAACAATACAAAAGAGTCATCACCTTATCAAGAGGAATACAAGCAGCTTCAAACCACGTCACAAGTAAACGGGAACACTGCTCACTTTCCCTGTAACGTGATTCTTCCTACACCTGAATTGTCCTAAACGACGACACATATCCACTCGCAAACTCATTGGATGACCTGCGAAACATCTTCGTTGGGCTGGTAGCAATCCTTTCCGCTCACACCATGCAATGCATGTTTCTTCATCCTTCTCAACTTCGTCGAAGAAACGCCTCCAGTTCCACATGGCTACTGACACAGCTACAACGCACGCTGAAAAAAACAAGCCACGTATCATTTAGAACAGGGTGAACAGAAGTAAGTATACGGGATTCACGGCTCACTCACTCAGCAAACAGCGATTACGTAACACACACAGCGCGGGAGAAAACGCCGACGCAGCTGCAGCGACACCTATCGCGAAACGTTTCTCCCGGCATTCCATTGGTACGATAGCTGAAGCAGACGACGGGGGCCGAAGTCTAAAGTGTAGCCGCTTTTTCTACTATTATTTTCATTCCAATTGAAAAATTTATAGAAGTGTCACAAGTCGAAATTAGAAAGCAGTATTTGTGATCGGTCCTGTTGTACATACACCTTATTGACAAAATTCACTGGACACCACTTCAAAAGCAAATGAACGGATCCGATGCGTTGTTAAGATGCGCGGTACAGCTTCAAACGGTATAAAAACAAGCCTGTAGCTGACCGCAATCATATCGCACTCTGAGGTTGAGTGAAAATGTCGCGGTGGGAGAGAACTGACTTTGAGAAAGGAAACATTGTTGGGTGTTATATTAGTGGGTTGTACGATTCTCTGCTTATAAAACCAAAACTAGAATTTTCGTCGGACCGGTAATATCCGCATTAGGTAGGCCCTTTCTTGATTTCTATTCTTCAAGGTAAATGTAGGTATCAGGTCTATCTATTAGGGAGCCCTTCCTTCATATCTATTGTCCGAGATAAATGTAGGCAACAGATACTTACATTAACCTTTGTAAATACATGTCAAGCTAAGGAAACATCGAAGAAGAAATGAATAGACGTATAAAATTTTGCTGAAGAGGTTTCCGAAGAAACAGCACAGATTTCAAGAGGAATTGAAGTCCTGCAAAAAGAAGCTACAAAGCTTCTTTCCTTGAAAAGGTTTCTACGCGGAAGAAATGACCTCATGTAATGTTTCCCATAAGCTTTCGCTATCGTGAAATTCGGATAAAAATACTTGCATCGTTCTTTGTATAGTAAATTAAGCTATGGTAGATTTATACGTGATTTTCAACCTTTCACAAATGATTACAATAAAAATATCCAGAAAGTTATTTGAAAACGTATTTCATACACTTGTCTTCCGTATTCTTGACCCCGATTTGCCAACGAAAGACTCGAAGGACAAATAAACATTTCACGCAAACGACTGTTATTCCAAATCGCAAACATTCTTTATCTGGCTCACGGGGTTGTAATCGAACAGCGAAACGCTCTGCAACTTCTAAATACTAAGGGCAATCATTAGACATATTCAAAAGCACGTGAGAGTTGAGAAGGAAGGATTATTGTAAAGAATCGTTCCTAATTTGGCTGCAGTATGCTGCAGAGGATCACTCCCGAAAGGTTTCCCTTTGGACGTCCCTAGGATGTACTGTTTATCAATTTAAATTTATCTTTTGATGCAAATGACATTAGCATGCAGAAAGTTTCCTGGTGCATTACAGAAATCAGGAAGGAAATTTGACGTTACTGCGTTTGACGTAAGAGTAAGACTATTAGTTACAATTAATATCATTAGTTGCATTACTCTTTCTTAAACAGAATCGGCCGCCCCGGTGGCGCAGTGGTCTAAGCGATGGCCTCTGATCATTCGTCCGTAAAGGGCCCGGGTTCGAATCCCGGTGAGGCATGGATTTTGTGTTTGTCTTACGGCACTGGCTCTCTCCCTTCCCTGGAACCAGTGACCCTAAATTAGGGACGGGCGACTGCTTATAGCCCATTGAGTTGCTCACGGTGGTCGTTAAACCTCCAATCAAAAAAAAAAAAAAAACAGAATCGAAATATCACTGGTTGTTCAATTATGAAGCTGTGTCTCTCTACCGGAATTAGACCTTCCAAGATGCATCATTTCAAACCGACCACAGCATGCAGAGTAGTCCCTTACGAAATAATTTTCCTGGATTAAACCACTTTGAGATACACTATATTGACAAAAGTCACCGGACACCACTTCAAAAGCAAATGAATGGATCCTCTGCGTTGTTAAGATGCGCGGCACAGCTGCAAACGATATAAAAGCAAACCTGCAGCTGACCGCGATCATATCGCTCTGTGAGGTTGAGGGAAAATGCCGCGGCGGGAGAGAACTGACTTTGAGAAAGGAAAGATTGTTGGGTGTTATATTAGTGGGTTAACATAAAAGAAACCGAGAGGCGTTTAAACATACCCAAGTCAACTGTTTTGGATGTGCTGAATAAGTGGAAGACACATGGCGTGCTGAAGCAGCCAAACCTTCCGGCAGATCAAAGAAAATTAGTGGTATAGGATGTCGAAGCCTCAAGACAGTCGTTACAGTTAATCAACTGAGTATTGAACAAGACCTCAGTGTACAGGTGAGTAAAAATGCTAGAACCTCGTTATGCACACGTACCATTCGCAGAGAACTTTATTCCATGGGTTACCGTGGTCGTGTGGCTGCTCATAAGCCTTTCATCTCCACTCGGAATGCTACTCGTTGTTTAGCATGGTGTAAGGAACATTTATTGCGGACCGTAGATCAATGGAAACGTGTCCTATGGACTGATGAATCTAGATACACGATCCATCTGTATGACAGCCGTGTATGGGTATAGCGGCAGCAGGAGAAACGCTATCACAGTTCCTACGCTCAAGTTTGGAGCTGGCAGTGTACTCGTGTGGGGGTGTTTTTCGTGGCATGGTCCCGGTACATTGGTTATCGTGGACAAACCTGTTAACCAGCACGTCTACCTCGATATTCTGGACAATTATGCCCTACCAACTCCTGGAATCAAGCCTTGTTGGTACCAGCAGGATAATGCACCTAGCCATAAAGCAAGGACTGTTACGGCGCGGTTTGACGATAATTCCGTATCGTGCGTGGATTGGCCAGCACAGAGCCCTGATCTTAATCCAATGGAGCACCTATGGGATGAATTAGAGCGGCGCATAAGAAGTTTACAACCAAGGCCTTTTACTAAGCAACAGTTAGCGGCAGCATTATGTACTGAATGGAAGCGCATACCTATCGCTGTGTTCCAAAACCTTGTGGAAAGCATGTCTCGAATTTTCAGTGTATGCTTTAAGGGCAAAGGTGGTTTCAAAATATCTTTATTCAAGGTAGAAATCAGGAGACGAACTAATAAGGACGTCTAAATACAAATAAAATACGATCAAAGATCGTTAAACTACTAAAACCTATATAAAAATATACAGCGTAGTGCACAAGTTGAAAAATGGAGCAAAATTACAGCTCGTGATAAATGAACAGCGACAAGCATGTCTGGGCATTTAGGAAGGATTTTAACAAAAAAACTTATTGCTCATAAGTGCATTGCTGTGCGATTAACAAACTTGTTCAAGAGCTTCAGGAGACAACATTTCTCTTGAAAAAAAAAAAATACAATAAGACAGTAAGGTGTAACACATCATAGTTACAAGAATGTACAGTACAAAGCAATTGACAAACTGATCATAAGACAAATCAATGAAATGATGAATATCAGGAGAAGAACAAACTTGGACTTCCTGGTGTAAATATAATATATTACCTGTTCGGCAATATTCAAAAACAATGTACAGATATACAGCACAGTGTCAACATGTTACAAATCAAAATCGGACCATATACAGAAATGTAACACTATTCTGTTGACCAGATAGAAAATGTAAGTATAATAAGAAAACACACGATGAAGAAAGCTTTAACATATTCTCACTATCCATATGTAGTAATAGAAGAATGATAGTACCAAGCATCACCTCACACAAAAGAACAAAATAGGTAAAATGTTTTTCAAAATATATTACTCATGAGTACAACACCATGCAATTGACTAACTTGTGCAAAAATAAATACAGTAAGAATCATTAGTCAACATGTCTCTTGAAAGAAGGTACGATATGACAGTGAGTTTTAACACAACATATTTACAAGGATGTACAGTACTATGCAATTTAAAAAAAAAAAAACTGATTATCAGACAAATCATTGGAATGTTTAATAACAGGAAATACCTAAACTTGGACATTCTGATGCAAATAAGATGGATTACTTGTTCCGCAATATTTTGAAAACTGTGTACAATTATACAGCAGAGTGCAAACATGTTCGGGAAACAAAATAGAACAAAATTACAAAAAACTACACTGCAGAAACAATTTCTATGTTTATTCAGCACTATGCTAATGACTAACTGCAATATTTATACTCAAAATGTAAATTGAAGACGAACTAACTTGAACGTCAATGTAAGAGAAAAAAAAATACAAGATGAGTGTCACAAAAAACAATTTGCTGTGTAAACACGTACAGCCCTTTATTAAAAAAACCATGCGGTAAATTTCCAAGCTGTGCAAAGATCTTGAAAACAAATTGTTGATATTTACATATGCATTTCTGATTCAAAAAGGTCAAATACCAAATCTGCCGACCGTCAGGTACAATGACTCTGGCGAGCTGGTAAACCATGAGGCAGCCGGTGACCAGGTGGCAAGGAACTGGCTCTCCCGAAGCTGAGTAACTGCAACAGAATACTCTAGCCGAAGTCGAGATGTCAGACGGTCGCGGAAATGGCATAATAATGCCGTAGAAGCTTCATGCACAGTCAGAGGAGTAGTCAAATATCTGCAGCGTTGATAAAACACGTAGATTACATGCTTCGCTAAAATAAAAATATAGGCACAGACTGATGGGAGCTTGACTGGGGGATAGTTCTGTAGCAGAAGAGTCCGATATGCATCAAATGTAAGATCTGCTGTAATGGAACATTGGGCCATAGTAAATGCCAAGTTCAGCATTGGGAGTAATATAACACAGTGTTGATAGACATGGGAGACATCAGCCTCCCGAGCACAGAAAGGGCAAAGAGGGGAATCGAGAAGAGACATTCGGAAAAGAACGGAGGGAACAGGAAGGCGGCGATGGAGGAAAAGCCAATGGGTATTAATTTCTAGAAGGAGCAGAAAAGAGGAGACAGGGCGGCTGACCACACCGTAGCAGTGGCAGCAGGGGGAACATTAGGAATGGGGAGAGGAGGAGAAGAATGGGACATAGAGAGGAACCGATAAAGAGCTGACACCGAGAGAGAAGAAATGGGATGAGCTGAGCCAGAAGTAAGCAAGAAAAGAGGAAATGGGAGAGAAGCAGAAGGAACAAAGGAAAGACCTGAGTGGGAAGCAAGATGAGGAAATTGAGAAATGATAGATGAAAGAATAGAGTCGTAGATGTCACGAGAGGAGGAGGGGAGGAGAAGAGAGGGAGGGAGGCTGGCGAAGGGTCGCCAAGAAAGGTCAGGGTTAGTGAGATCTTTAACTGTTACCACACCTGCTCGGAGCCAGGTAGGATAGGCAAAGTACGGAAGATGAGAGGGGTGAATAATCGAAGAATAAAAAAGAGGGGTTCAGCAAGGAGCTCAGTTGTGGAATCAGGTGGAGAACGAGAGAGAGGGAGGGAACGAAGGAAAGTTAGAGCTTCACGGTAAACAGGGGGAAGTCGAATGAGGGTGAGGGGTCGGTGGTCCATAAGTAGTAAGGAGAGAAAAGAAAAGTTAGGGTTGCTCGGGGAGGCGATGACGTCCCTAGCTAAAACGGCATCTGGTACTGGCGACGTGAAGAGACGGAGAAAAGTAATAATTCTGACGGCCTTGTAGTACTCCTGTGTATCAAGGAGTCCGATGCCGCCGTGATCCGGAGGGAGGCAAAGCTTTGTGACACTGACCCAGTGGTGGCAGGTCCAAATCAGAGAAGTAAGACATCGGGTAATTTCATGAAGGCGGAGTTGTAGAGACGGGCCGACACCTTACAAATATATGTTAATAAATGCTATGTTGTGTTTATCTTTTAGGTGTTTAGTTACTATTGTCAATATAAGTTTTGCTCTTAAGTGTATATGTATATACATATTTTTAATCATTTATGGGGCGTCGAGGTCATCGTTCAAAATTTAAATTGGTAAACTTTAATAGGCTCAACATATCTTCGTCTAAGCATTGGTAAGATTAGAATTTATCTTTTAAATATCAATTTGCCAGGAATTATTAAAAGTTTAATAAGATAAAAATTTGCTTTTGTAATCATTAAACTGAAAGCAAATAGACTGAAGGTTGGTGTTTTCAAAATGAAACGCGTCTCACTTTCAGTGCCGAGACATATGAATGGATTTTGATACCTTTTCGTTGTTTGAGTCCTGGAAATTTTATTTACTGAAAGGGAAGAATCGCGAAATTTACGATGGCAGTTTTCCTGTTTTTGTTTTTGCTTTCTTTTAAACTGCTGCTATGTTTTCTTTCATTGTTGCAATAAAAACCGAACAAACTTCCCATAAAACCTTTTTTGGTGTCTGAAACCAAGTCGTGTTTTCCGCATACTTTCGGCGAATTTCCGGTTTTATGTCCCGCTGTAAACATATCTGAGCGACACAAAAGGGAAGAACATGTGCTTGTCCTTTAGCATCTGAAATATTTATGCATCACGGAACTGCTGCCGGCCGTATTTTGTAACGTTCTCGAATCCCTTTCCGCCACTACTTATTCTGTGTGAAAGGGTTGATCTGCAGAAAACTTCGCTTCCCAAGATGGCTAACAAATCGCTAACCAACGAAGTCACGTGTAGTAAATATTTTATTTCACGAAGAGAGTCTTTATCTCGACACTAACTAATGCAACTGATATGATACCAATAACAAGAGTCGTGATAGATATAAGCGAATTTCTTTTCGATTTAAAGACTCATCGTAACCTTTACACACTAGGAAATCCAAACAGACTAGCATGTGTGCGTTACGACGACAAATCGTATATAAAGGTGGCTCATAAATCGAAGTGGTCAGTTTGGAAAGGATGAAAATACAATAAAACGCCCATTTCACCTAACTCAGTTTTGCAGATTTCATAACAACTAGAAAGACAGCAGAATGTCAAGTCACACACAGAGCTCAACCAACCTTCGCAGGACTTTTGCTAGAATATAAATATAGTAGGCAAAATCTCATCAATAATGACGGGGAAAAATAAGATATATAGATTAATCTTTTAGTAATTATAAATACACCAGACTGTGAATGCTCAACAGACTCATAGAGCGTATTAAATCCGTTTATTTTTCTGGTCTAATAAGCACGAAGATTTGCCATTGAGTGTGAAAACTTGACAAATCGTTTTGCTTAGCACACCGCAAAAATAAACGGATTTCGTGCGCTATATGCGTCTCTTGAGAGTAATCTCATAATAACCAAGTATTCTTTTTATTGGTAATGTCCAAATATGAAGGTATGTTTCATGAACATTACAGCAATAAAAAAAAAGTACGTTAGTTAAGGCAGGGTTCGACAATTAAAACAAGCTAGCGCTCTTTTCACTGCGCCATTGAAGTGGAGCAAACGTTCAGACAAAGGAAATTATACCTTTCGTTGGTTGGTTGGTTATTAGATTTTAATGGCGCAAGGGCCATGGTTGGCCAAAGAGCGCCAGACACAAGACAAAAAAAAAAAAAAAAAAACGGGGCATAAATCGCAAAATCTGGCTGACCAAGTAAAAACCGAACCATGAGTACAAAGGAAGGGCCAAAAAAGACAATGAAACAAACAGTATGAAAAACATGATACAATGGTGAGAAACAAGCCGATTAAATAAAACTGAGGAATGAGAATGATAAAACACATCACGAAATCGAACACAACTACACAAAGGATGAGTCACTCTCCTCCCCCACACACTCCAAGATAATGCTGGCCAAGGGCGAGGACGAACTGTCACTCTCCTCCCCCGATGTTCCTCTATAATGTTGGGTGAGGGTGGGGACCTCGCTGAGTCCGAGACAGTTGCAATGTTGGTCAGGTGGACCGCGGCAGGTGGGTGGACACGGCACACCTTTGCAGATTGAGGGCCGGGTCTTCTGCACGTGCAGGCTGTCTGCTGGGAACCGGAAGAGTCGGTCGTCTTCAAAAGAGAAGGCGCAGACTCAGATGGTCGAATAAGCTGAAGCTCGGTGAAATCCACCTGTGTCGCTTGTTCAACTGTAGATCGCTTGGCAAGTGCGGCGAGAGCTACAGGGCGCGGAACAAAGGGCTGCACGGGTTGCGGCAGAGACTGAACCACTGCGGCAAAAGTACGCTGTCGGTTGTTGGGAATACCCAACTTGGCCTTGGCAGCAGGGTACGAGAGGCCCTCCAGGGTCTTGAGGCGCTGGATCGCCTTCTCGTCGTTCCACTTCGAACAGGACCTGGCATAAGCAGCGTGGGAGTCACCACAGTTTACACAGCAGGGCTCTGAAGTGCATCCAGTCCCTTCGTGGTCTCGGGATCCACAATTGGCGCACCTCGCAACACTGTTACAGGACCGCTGGGAATGTCCATACCTCTGGCACTTAAAACAGCGTAGAGGATTTGGTATATAAGGACGTACTGCACATAACAAGTAACCAGCCTTTATTTCAGTAGGTACCTTCGGGCTGTTAAAAGTCAAAATAACATTTCGTGATTTGATCAGCGCGCCATCGCGCCTGAAAGTCATGCGTCTGGCAGCTATGACACCCTGATCAGCAAGTTCACACACAAGTTCATCTTCATCGCAGACCAACAAGTCGGGCTCAGAAATGACTCCCTTGGAGGTGTTGAGATACGGATGTGCCGTCACTTGAACTGGAATATCCTGAAGTCTGGTCAACTGCAGAAGAGATTTTCTCTGAGAGAGAGTGCAAGTTTCCACAAGCAGATCTCCAGAGCGTAGCTTCTTCACTGACTTCAAAGAGCCAGCAACACCCGCAAGTGCCTTCGAGATGAAAAAAGGAGACTTTGAGGAAAGTTTCAACATCTGGTCAGTAGAAGAAATGACGAGAAAAGTAGCTTGAGGTATCGAATCTGCAAGTGTAATGCGACGTTTCTGAGCTGACGACTCAACACCTGGATCTAAAGATACGTCGCGGTGATGTCGTTTTTCAACGAAAGTTCTCTTCAGTGTGTTATGTGTGGCAGGTGGTTGAGGCAAATTTGGCGCCTGATCAATCACCATATCCTGTTGTTTTTTAAATTTTGAGGAGGGTTTATGTTTCCCCATGGGAGTAAGAAAGAATTCATCTGCAACGTACTCCGCCCACAATCGAGCCCAACAGGGGAGAACTGAAGGTCCGCAAGCCAAACACATGACGCAAGACACAGTTCTAGAGCTTAGTTGCAAATATAGTCCGTTGGCTGTGATCACACGCACTCGGCGGACACTTCGGCCTCCGGGTACTGTCATGCCAACGCCTTTGGCATGATCCCACAGCCCCCGGGCTCACCCTGCCGTGCAATACGACAAAAGCCGCTAAAGCCCTGCACACAACTTGGTACAAGACTTCTGACCAGAGGAGGGTTAGGCTCTAGCCTCCCGTTTACAGCGAAGCCGGGGTCGAAGAGGAGTGTTGGTACACAGGAGGCACTTAACCGGTCTCCTGCGACCGCCAGACATCCCATTTCCGCCTCACGGGTCTCCGCACGCGGCAAACATGCAGGTAGGTCTAGCACCCAAACCAGCTAAAAGGAAAAAAAAAGAAATCCAAAGAAGACAAATCCTGGCAGGGAACCTAAACGGAATCTCAGCAACCTACGAACTGAGCGGTTAATATAAATCAGTTAGTGGTGGAGGGTAACAAAACCACAAGACCGGGGTGTTAGTACATAACGTGGTAGAGATTAGGTAGAGAACACAACACGGGCAACTAGCCAGTGGAGAAAATAAATAAAAACGAAAAAGCGAGACACAAGACCAGCTAGGGATCGTGGGGCCGCAACTCCCCAACAGCTGGATGAACAGCCGTCCCTGCAAACACCAAAACAAAAACAAGCGGTGGCATGACATCAGATGTTGACCAGTCACAAGGTCAGCTCGGGCCGTGGGGGCGCTGCTCCCCAAATAACTGGAAAACCAGTTATCCCCGTGCGGGGTATACCTTTCGTGATCTTCCAAGATGAGACTATACCGTGTGAACGCTGTGCATATCTTTTAAAAAGCATTCAACATACACTCGAATTCAAAGTAATGTTGCAACCGGGCACATTCCAGAAAATTCTGAAATAAACGTATTGAATCGGGTACTAACATTTACAATTCAGATGTGGCCAAAAATTAGCGCGCACGAAATATTAGGTGCTTGAATTAATTTCCGCTGTTGCCCAATACAGCGCAGCAGTGGTGCGCTGTGACCCGGGCCACACGTGACCTCCCTTGCGCAAGCACGTACCGTCCGTAGTCTGGGCGAGGCAGTGTGTGACCCGCGATCGGTGAGCACAGAACACGAGTTCCGTGCCAAAAAAAGGAGCATTTGCGGGAAGCATTACTCTTCTGCTTTCATCTCAAGAAATCTGCAGCGGAAAGTCATCGTTTGTTAGTGCAGGACTATGGGGAACATGCCCTATCGAAAACAACATGCAGAGAGTGGTTTCGACGCTTCAAAGCCAACAAATATGAGGTGAAGTACAACGTGCGCCCTGGGCAGCCGAAAACGTTCGAAGATGGCTCAGGCCTTATTGGACGAGGATTCATGTCAGATGCTCCACGAGTTGTCTGAAACACTACGGGTCGATGAGTCAACGGTTAGCAAACGTTTAAAGGCAATGAGAATGATCCAGAAGCTCGGAAACTGGATCCCACATGACAAGGTTATTATTCTCCACGACAACGCTATATACCTCATGTCGCCAAATCCGTGAAGAAACTCTTGGAGGCACTTGCCTAGGACTTCTTACCCCACTTACCTTATTCTCCAGACATTGTTTCCCTCAGACTTCCGTTTGCTCCGGTCGCTACAACATGGCCTGTCAGAGCAGCACTTCCTTTCTATCGCGGATATCCAAAAATGGCTCGATGAATGGTTCGCCTCGAAAGAACCTGCATTTTTCTGCCGCGGAATCCATTTGTTACCCCAACGGTAGGAAAGGGTCGTAGCTGCCAACGGACACTACTCTGAATAGACTATCCTGTACCGTTCTGTGGCAACACACAGGTGTTTGTGTGGCAAAAAATAGCAGGAATTAATTCAAACACCTAATAGTGATACTTTTTAATGCATCTCGTCCCACTTTAAAACCGGTGATTTTCTTGAACAGCGAATTTGTAACAAATTTGTTCCAAATTAGGGAAAGGTATAGTAGTTACCTAAGAAATGATGGAAACAACTTAAGAGATGATGCTATTTGTTATAGAGAACATTTAATGGTTTGCATATTTTGGGTCACTCTTTTGTCACAGATGATCCTCGCCGTGGCCGCCTTTTAAATCCAAAGTATCGATCGCTTATGTTCCCGATCTGATCACTCTTGTTTCTTATCGCTTTTCAGCTCTCTCTAAAATTAGTGTTTATTTTAGACAATTTTTTTTTATTGGAGGTTTAACGACCACCGTGAGCAACTCAATGGGCTATAAGCAGTCGCCCGTCCCTAATTTAGGGTCACTGGTTCCAGGGAAGGGAGAGAGCCAGTGCCGTAAGACAAACACAACATCCATGCCTCACCGGGATTCGAAAACGGACCCCGTTCGGACGAATGATCAGAGGCCATCGCTTAGACCACTGCGCCACCGGGGCGGCTATTTTAGACAAGCACTTACTTTTATCCTAATATTTAGGAATAAGACTCATTTCAGGCAACTTTTTGTCTGGCATGCTTACTGCTGACCAGAGAGAGAGAGAGAGAGAGAGGAGCCTTCGCATGTTGAGAGATACACAAACTCCTGCTGTTGATTATCTGGTGATCAGAGAGAGAAAGTGTGGTGAATTCTCACAAGAATCTTTATCAATATGCTATTACTGACTACCTGATGACAAGAGAGAGAAGGAGTTCTCATCAGTCGTCATCTTCATCAACGTACTGTTGCTGTCTTCCTGTAGATCAGGGAGAATGGAGAGTTTTTGAATGTCAGAAACTTCATCAATGCAATGCTGATGTTTCCCAGATTATTATATCTAGCTGCAAATTATCGCATGTCCGAATCATTATCACGGTGCTGTTTCTGACCCAAATTTTGCCTCTTTCATCATTACTGGTGTATAATGTAAGCCCTCAATGATTTACTTTTTGTGTTTAAAGCAAAATGTCCTCTTGAAGTACTACTGGATTACAGCGACTAAAGTAATTATTGATAACTATCATAAATTTCAAAAGTTCCATATTTTTTTTTCAGTGTTTGCTATTCAAAAGATATTATTTTTTAAGAATTTGCATGGGAATAGACAATAAGCAACTAATGTGCCATTTTGTAAACGCTACTTCGATTCCCAAGTTCTTCTATTTATTTATTTATTTATTTGACAGTTCTGCTATAGGTTAGCAGAAGCATAACTAAGGCGTTCCAGGCGGGGTGGCTGCTCCGGGAGCATCACAAGACCGTGCGCAAAAATCAGTGCTTACAGTACGATTAAAACTGGAATTAAAAAAATTGCAACAGTTTCTGGTACGATTTGTTTTCATTCCATAATTTGTCATTTGTTTACTGACAGAATTTGCTTATATGTTTCGCCAGTGCCGGTAGCACTGGCAGCATAAAATTCGTATTTCTTTCTCTTCCACATTTACAGAAAGAAGGCGTGGTTGTACGTACGTTGCAAGATAATGATGTTGTTAGCATTGTTGAGGTTTATCTGGGGCAATTGCATCAGCAGTGCCCAACGAAATACAACTGCCAGCTGCATTCGGCATCTTTGATATGGTACCAAAGGTCTGAACTACGAAGTTGTTGGCAAACGCTGTATTCAAAGAGTTACTTCTTTTCTTTCTTTCTTTCTTTATTGGAGGTTTAACGACCACCGTGAGCAACTCAATGGGCTATAAGTAGTCGCCCATCCCTAATTTAGGGCCACTGGTTCCAGGGAAGAGAGAGAGCCAGAGCCGTAAGACAAACACAACATCCATGCCTCACCGGGATTCGAACCCGGACCAATTACGGACGAATGATCAGAGGCCAGCGCCTTAGACCACTGCGCCACCGGGGCGACTCAAAGAGTTACACTTTGATTGTCTTCTACATACAGAGATCACTGAAGTGGGGCGTTAATTTTACTTTATCGAGGTATGTAAACTTCTTTGTGTGTGTGTATGTATACATTGATGAGTCATTATATTATGATTACCACCAGTCTAGAGAAATGAGCGCGCCTGGAGACCGAACGGTGGCTGAAGTGACAACCCGAGGAACGGCTTTCCGTTAGTAGATTGTCCGGAGCTAGAATGGGAAAAGCTGCTGATTTATCGGAGTTTAATAAAGGACGAAATGTGATGACATCACGCCTCGGAATTACGATCTCGGCTTGTGTGTTTTTCACGGGTACTGTGGTGAGTACGTCTCGAAAATTATGCACAGATGCCCAAACAAAGAACCCTCGTCCAGTCGTGTGTCGTCCGCAGCTCCTTGATGCCAGAGGGGAGGGGATACTTTTTTGCGCATTGTTCACAGCGGCCGCAGGGCCACAGTGGGACAAATCACACCGCAGGCATAACAGTGGTGATCAGGGCAATGTGTCACAGCACACAGTTCATCGCAGCCTTCTGCGCATGCGCCTGCGTAGCCGAAAACCCAGACGGGTCTCCATGCTCATTGCACGTCATCGCCAACAACGCATGATATGGGCTCAAGATCCTCGAAAGTGGATCGTGGATGATTGGAAGAAAGTGACTTGGTCTGACGAATCAAGATTCCTAGTGCATCACGTAGACGGCCTAGCGTGATTACACCGATTACCAACAGAGGCTACGCACCGGAATGCACTGTTGAACGGAAATAGGGCGACGTCGGTGTTATGCTGTGAGCGATGTTTTTTTGGGACACTTTAGATCCCATTATTCCAATAGCACAATCCCTGTCAGCTGTCAGGTATCTGAGCATCGTTGCGGACCAAGTTCACCCATTCATGGCAACTGTGTTCCTTCTGATGATGGCCATTACCAACAGGATAATGCGCCATGCCACACTGACAGAATCAATGTGGTTCGAGGAACATGATGGTGACTTACTGTTAACGCCCCGGCCTCAAAATTCACCTGGCATGAACCTAGTCAAACATTTCTGGTTGAACTTGAAAAAGGGGGTACGCTCTAAATCACAACCACCCCGAAATGTGCGAACTAGAGGACCTGCTGTTGACATTATGGTACCAGAAGCCTTGGATACCTATCGCCACATTATCGAATCTATGCCTCGCCGAGTGTCCCCTTTTTTGCGGGATAAATGGTGTCCTACAGCTTATTAGGTAGGTGGTCGTAACGTAATTGCTCATCTGTGTGTATATACTGTATATACAAATCTGTAAGGTGGGTTTTTTAGCATCAAAGAGCTAAGTATTGGGTTGATGCATAAGTCCAAACCATTTTTTTCACCGCACTACAGGCATGTATTACATCAGAAAGGAAAACGGAATTAACCAACTACGAATTTTTCTCCCCCCCCCCATTGTTTACGATAGTGTTCCAACGTGTGGATAGGTCTGCAATGCCATTCTTGAAAAACCTGTAGATTTTGCTGCGAAGAAATCATCGAGGAAATTCTGGAGATCAACATCATTGTTGAAAGTTCTGGCACGGAGTGCATTCGACAGAGATCGGAACAGGTAATAGTCTGAATGGGCGACATCTGGGGAACAGGCCGGGTGTAGAAGGATCTCCCATTTCATGTCCTGAACGGCCATTTTAGTCATGTTTGCAGTGTGAGGACGCGCGTTATCATGTTGGTGAAAGACACCATAGCGCCGATGCGGCCGTTTCTGCTGAATTGCACCCTCCACACTGTGGTATTGCTCACAACAGAGTGTAGCGTTGATGGTCCGATTTCTCGGCAGCGTTTCCCAGTGAATAATACACACAACACGATCTTCGCAGGATGAAGGTCATGTTTTGAACGTAGTGTGGGGGTCTTCATATGGGCTTAAACATTCCCTCCTATGTCTGAAATTCACGTACAGGGCACCACTTTTCATCTGACGTGAGAGAAAGGGTTCGTGTGGCGGAGAACATTCGCGATAACGGGCCAGCACGGAACCACATATGACAACACGCTGATTCTTGTTGTCCTCGGCGAGAGTGTGAGGCACCCAAGACCCCAATTTATGAACCTTTCCCACACGTTCCAGGTGTCGCACCATAGTGGCCTGATCACAGTCCATCTCAGTGGCCAATTAGCGTGTGGTTTGACGCGGATCCAAGTGGATAAGATGGTTCAAACGATCCTTATCAAAGCGAGATGGACGTCCTGGAGCGTGGAGAGTCGTTGAGGTCAAAATTACGGAACTGCTCAAACCATTTGTGGTATGTTTTCGGAGCAATAGCATCCTTCCTATATACAGCACAAATTTGTCGAGTAGCCTCGGCGGCTGTGGATCTCTTGTTAAACTCGTAGAGTAGCATATGTCGAAAATGTTCATTCCTCTCTACTTGACACTCCATACTTCCAGACCTGAAAACCAAAAATCATTAACCACAATCACACAACGCTATGTGATTTAGATACACGATATTATTGGCTACATTTCGATATACAACTGGCCATCTGCACCGTCCCTACTGACCTGGGAAACATTCGTGAAATAAAACGGCATGAACTTATGCTTCAACCCAATACATGGAACAAGAGTATTGTTCAAAAAATGTACATACTGAGTCCTTGCGTTTGAGTTTTTCATATGTAGTACATGAAGCAACATACTGTATGTAGTAGAAAAAAACAAAATTATTTTACTGCATATTAAAAGGTCACATGACAGATGCAGCGTTCTATATCCTAATTCATTATTTGGTCTTAGATGATTTCACCTGAAGTGTCTTAGACACTTTCCTCCGTACAACCGAATCTCATTTTTTTATTTTACTCCTTGTTTTATTTTACCGTTATCGAGTTTGCTTGCTGATTTTATTCCTAAAATTTGACCAATAAATATTAGCTTTTGTTTACATGACAAATATCCCATCATTGCTAACCTGATCTATGTGGTAATAATGCATTGTTATAAATGTGGTAAATCCTTTTTGTTTCAAAATACGAAAACAAAGGCGACATTTAAGAAGTCATTTTAAGTGCTTTGCTGAGGTTTCTGTAAAGAACGTTTTTTTTCAGAAGTCAAGATTTGCTGCTGTTCACAAGATAACTTTTGTATGTTGTCGCCGGTCACTCGGAGGCACTTGGGTTCTGTAACAGGCGAAGAAAGAGCAGATTGTATTCTGACATCGAGGTGTGAGTGTGTGCATGAAACCGCCCGTGCCTTAAAAAATTAAATGCAATAAATGTAAATACGCTCTGCAGTTTAAAAGGAAAGCTGTTTTTATTTGACGCAAACAAGTGCGGTATATTCGAGTTTTAAACCAGCTATAGTGGCATTTAATGCTCGTAATGGAAGGCAAACTGTAACCTTTCCGATGTTACAAGTTATCGGCAGGAATTCTAATTTACATACACTTTCCTTTAGTTCTACTGTATAACGAAGCTGTGCTACGTCTATCACATTTGAAGCTGTATTTAACTCATTAAATGATTAATTAATTTAGCTATAACATTCTTTGAAAGATATCTGCATTTGCAATGTTCTTTTAACTGTTCTCTGATCCAAATTACGGAGCCGACAGCATCCGGTTTCACCCCGGAGCTGTCGGCTCCGTAAATCAGAAACATCAGGGTTTCACCCTGATATTTCTGAAATTCACGAGCTGTCATTTCTTTCGTGAATTAACGAAGCATATTTCTAATAGAACCTTTTCAGTGAAATGACAGAAAAGAACCTGCATTTCAAGGATTTTTCGTACCACCGGAAAATTTTGAATATTCGGAAACCTTTCCGCAGTTTCTTTCGTATATTAACGGGAAAACTCCGCATCCGTATGAGGAGAAATTACCGGTAATAGGAGCCATTGGTGAGAATGCTTGAGGTTTGATTAATTTTTAAATTTCATTCCTCTGTTAAATTTTCAAGTTCGGTAGCGAGATCGGATACTGTTAATGGCATATTGCATGAATTTTGTTTGTTGTGGCACAGGATATTTCTTCTCATCTCCCCTTTTTTGTGCACCAGCTATTTATTATATATATTGCGTTACTGTAAGAAATCGGGTACTTATTTTATTGTACAGGTGATTATACGATATCTATGTATCAGTCTTTGGACAACTTAACACAAAAGCTATTATAGCTATCAAGAGTAAATTTTATATTCAGGAGGTTCATTTTTGAAAAAAATACTACAAAAGAATACATTTCACCTATTTTAAAGATAACTGAAAGTTGTTGCCAATTTAAAAAAATCAAGTTGCAAAGCATTTTGTTTCTTCGAAAAATCACGATGAAAAATGCTCAATTTGTAAAACGTTCTCCTACAGAAAATAAAATGACTAAATCCCTTGCATTAATGACAAAAAAAAAAAATCATCGTCGCTCAATTTGTTTTATTCTGTACGTGACTCGGGTTTCTGAGCTTGTGTGGCTCAGTGGTTAAAGGCGTAGGTTACCGGTTAAACCAACCCAAGAAATGACGGGGGTTCGATTCTGACGCAGCGGAAGGATTATCTGGGGTAAAGGCTATGAAATACTGGGTCATTGATTTTGCGGAATTTCAGTTTAAATGCGGGAAAAATCTGAAATGGATTTTTTCTGAAATGAACGGAATTTCTGACTACGGAAAATCTGTGAAAATACGGAAGAATAAACGGGCACTTTTAAAAACGGTAATTTCTGAAAACCAAGGACATCTACCGGGAAATTTGCTGCACGCTATTTTCAGAAAATTAACGTGAATTGACACCACTTATTTTTTACAGTGTAGGGACTTTTACGGGAAGCTATGTACACGCGGTGTCCCTACAAGGAATTTCCCCCTAAATATGGGGTATGTGACGGGAAATCTAAGTTTTAACAGCCCATAGTTATTTATTGGGCGCTTCAGAATCCAGATGTCATGTGTTGAAGCGACATATGTTTGGACATGAGAGTAGTACTAAATAGAGAAAGCTATAAAACTGAATCAGAATAAAAATAGTTCAAGATAATGCTTCGTCAGCAGTATATCGCTTTGCTTTAGTGCATTGTGGCGCTTCGGATACCTCAAATGTATATTGTCAGAGCATAAAAACAAATATCGTACTTTGTGAAGAAATATGCAGTTTTTCATTCGGTAGTGCTGATATATGATTGAAACGAATTTGAGGGTTCCTCTTGGTACAGGCAGGCAGGATTGCCAAGAAGAAATAGGTCGCATTTTCTGTTTTTTCGCAGATCAATCACAGTTTCTCGACAGCAATGTGATTAATGGCTCCGAGAGTGTAACTTTGGGAACATGAGTAGAAGGCTTTTAAAGAAGAGAACAAACAGCAGTGGGTTTTGGAACAAACACAACTCTCTGTGGGCGAGGTGCTGCTAAAGATATTTTTCAAACGGGAATACGGCGGTTTTTCAAAGTCAGAAAACACAAGTGAAAGAGTACTCCCTGAAATACAGATCAAATTTTCGGAAACATTGAGATAACACGTTTTTAAAAAATCTCCGGGTTTCAATTTAAATTACGTATGTTAAGAGCTTGGAAGTTCAGTTGCATCAACCTGATAAAAACTATAAATAAATCTCAACAGAAGAAAATTCAATATGTCATTGACTCATAGCACATTAAAAATCAAATCATGTCTCAAGATACTTAATAAAACATACACCGATAAGCCATTACATTATGACCACCAAGGCAAACGAGAGCGCCTGGAAACCGAAAGGTGGCGCAGGTGAAGTTCACACAGCAGTATATATACAACCCGAGGATCGGCTTTTGGTTAGTAGAGTGTTCGGAGTCAGAATGGGAAGAGCTGCCGATTTATCTGAGTTGGATAAAGAACAAATTGTGATAGCACGGCGCCTCGGAACTACAATCTCGGAAACGGCGCGGCTAGTGGATTGTTCACGTGATGCTGTAGTGAGTACATATCAAAAGTGGTGCACAGATGGCCAAACTACGAACCGTCGTCCAGTCGTGTGCCGTCCTCAGCTCATTGATGCCAGGGGAGGAAAGACTGCAGAGCATTGTTCACAGCGATCGCAAGGCCACAGTGCGACAAATCACTCGCAGCTACAACAGTGGTGATCAGGGCAATGTGTCACAGCACACAGTTAATCGCAGCCTTCTGAGCATGGGCCTGCGCAGCCGAAGACCTAGCCGGGTTCATATGCTCACTGCAAATCATCGCCAACAACGCATGAAATGGGCCCAAGATCATCGAAAGTGGACCGTGGATGATTGGAAGAAAGTGGCTTGGTCTGACGAATCAAGATTCCTAGTGCATCACGTAGACGGCCTAGCGCAATTACGCCGATTACCAACGGAGGCTACGCACCGGGATGCACTGTTGGGCGGAGATAGGCCGACGTCGGTGTTATGATGTGGGCGATGTTTTCTTGGGACACATTATCCCAATAGCACATTCCCTGATAGCTGCCAGGTATATGAACGTCATTGCGGACCAAGTTCACCCATTCATGGCAACTGTGTTCCCTGCTGGTGATGGCCATTACCAACAGGATAATGCGCCATGCAACACTGCCATAATCGTCAAGGAGTCGATCGAGGAACATGCTGATGACTTTGTGTTATAATGCCCTGGATTCCGAATCCACCTGGCATTAACCCAGGCAAATATTTGTGGTTCGACTTTGAAAAGCAGGTTCGCGCTAAATCACCCCCCCCCCCCGAAATGTACGGGAACTGGAAGAGCTGCTATTGACATTATGGTATCAGATACCCCAGGATACGTATTGCCACCTCATCGAATTGATGCCCCTCCGATTGACCGCTGTTTTGCGAGCTAAAGGGGGCCCTACAGCTTATTAAGTAGGTGGTCATAATGCAAGGGCTCGTCAGTGTAAAAAGGTAATAAAGAATAAAACAAATGATATGGACGAAGAACTGGTAAATATCATGAGAATGATGTTTAATAACCATCTCAGAATATTATAATAAAATTATCATTTGTTAGTATTATTATAATAAAAAATTCACCTGCTAGGTTTTATTAAAATATGCTGAATAAATTGGAAAGTATCATGAATCTAGTTGCGAAATTTTTCAATTAATTTCAACTATTTAATTCGTGAAGTTTATTTTTCTTATAGTAAAAAAAAAAAAAAGACACATTTTGTCAATTTAATACCTTTAAATGCATAATATCATGGTGAAATCTCTGAGGTGGGGAAACACTCCAAAAGTTGCGTATTTATGCTTGAATTTAACGGATTAAGGTAGCAATGTTCTGCAGTTAAATTACGAAGGTGTAAATATTTACGTTTTGGTAAAGATGAGTCAGGAAAGCTATAGACATTCATTCTAAACCCTTGACACAGTACGACGTACTAAGAACAAGCAGGAAACTATTTCTGTTCAAACTGATATTATTACCACCCCCTACTCGATGTGAGGGCGAACCATCTGCTGCGTCCTATTCGCTGCAGTGGGATTAATTATTAAAAAGACCGTTAATTTTCGTAACTCTTTATCTTCTATTATCTTCCGCCTATGAGTGTCTACCGTGAAGTTGGGTTCCCTAATTGAGGGTCTCCAAGCTCAGGGTTGACGGGTGCATTGCGTTGTGTTTCATATGGGAGAACATGGGAAACCCATATTCCTCCATATGCCGCTTGAAATTTAATAAACTCATGATGTCAGATTTGGACTTTTTATCTGCGACTGGGCTTGCTAAATGTTAAAAGTTATTTTCTTCTTAAAAACTTGGAGTTGCTACTCTATCAAAACTTTACGATTGTTCTACTTAATTATTCAATTTAAAATAAACAAAGATTCACTTATTTTGAATTTTCAAAGATTTGAGAAACTCGGGTAAATTTCATTATAAAATACAGAATTTATTTTCATTAGTGTTTCCTTAAAATCTATTACACTGATCGGTGGAGATTTCTATTAATTTAAACAAAAATATATTTTAAGTTCATTATGCTTTTTGATATTCGCAATCATATTTTAAAGTTCACCTTTCGCAAAATATAAGACACATTATGTTATTCAGCACTTGCAAGAGATTAAAAATATCTTTTCTACCGAGGATGTATAGGAGACAAAATCATGATCATGCTAACGAGATATTGAGAATTATGAAATTTTTCTCACCAAATCCTTTTCTGTTCATCACATTCGTTGTCGTCCGGTATTACTTATAGGTATAAAGTCTATGGTTGGGACCTCATCCGGTCCTGCTGGATGCACACTGCTTCTTCTATCATCCTTTCGGTTGGCTTTTGTACGAGTACCTCTGTTGTCGCTAAAACTTCTACGATAGCAAGATCTATCGTGTCTCTCTTTCGCTCGGCTATAAAATTGTATATCTTGCCCTCGCTGCCATAGTCGTGAGTCCCTTTACGCCTCTTGAAAGATTGTTCTATCGTGTCAACATCCTCAAACTGCGAAAACGTCCTTCTCAGCTATGCGAGTGGACCGCATCTCTCTCTCTCCTCTCGATCGCCCGGAATATAGAACTGATATCTTATCCTCGATTAGACTGTCAAACCTTTTGCATGCGTTCACCCAGAATCAGAAGTCATCATTCACTTCCGTGTTCTCTCTTAAAAAAAAAACATCTATAACTCGTCTATGTTTAAGGGGTTCGGGGGTGTTCCTGTCCTACCCAAATGGCTCTCCCCTTATTGGTTGGGCCTCTTTTCCTCGCTTCGGCATTGGTTTACATCACTGTATAGGAATCCCTCAGATTCGTTGGCAAAGGCTTGAGAACATGGAGTTTTCTTGAAGATAAATATTCCTTTATCTTGTCAACTGCTCCGCGGGATGTCCGCGCTGCCTTAGAATTTTCACGTACGCTTCCTGTGTGACTCTTTCTGTAGGTGTCAACCAGTTACGCCCACTACGAGAAATATGCCCTGTTCGTTCCCCGCTAGCGTGCGTAAAACGTGACTCCGTTAATAGAAAATGGTCCAGTAAATTGGCCCCCACCGGTGATTGCGACCATTTCACTCTCGTAGCGTTGCTTGTTGTAACCTCCGAGTTTTCTCTTTACTAACCTAGGGGTGTGTTTCGTGCCTATCCCTACTGGAATTCTGGCGAGCTCGGGGAACTCAAAAAAAAAATAAAAAAAAACAGCAATTCGAAAGAATGATGAAAAAAAAATAAGGAATTTCCTCCTCAAGAAAGAAATCTGCTCAGCCAGGTCTTAGAATAATTATGAAATATGTAATATAATTATCCTCTTAGAATGCCTGCCCGCATTATGCTTCTCGGATTTTCTTTCCCAATTCCCGCGCTCTCTAAATTGTTTACTTGGTAACTACTCTTCCTCGTTTAACCATTTCCTCGTACTACGTGATACCGCTGGAATTCTTGGTGAATAAATTGCTTTCCTACACTTACTAATTCGTAGGCCCCCTTTCCGAAATTCATACCTACGAAATCATGGTCCTCCAATGTTACACGATATTCCGGAGGACATACGGGTAACAATATAACGTGAAAGCAAGAGCGAAATTTTTATATCAGCTACCACCTATGATGATTTTTCGAATTATATAACAAAATTGAGCAGATTATTCGCATATCACTGACATACAGCCCTCTATGCTAAAATTCGTGTCGAGTTAATATTACAGTACAGCTGTACTGTGTAAGTTGATTAAGGCATAAAATCCGTGAAGAATGAGCTGTACGTGGCATCGCTGCTTCTGTACGCAAAATCGAGTCAGTTTCGTCGGAAACGTGGGAATCACTTCGAGATTCTTCTCATATTTTGCAGGGGCAGAAATGCCGACATATGCTTTTATTTGCCCTTATGGATCAGTTTCTGAACAATCGTCTGAAAAAACATGCTTCTGAATCAGATATTTAAAAAATGACGATTTTAGATTTCTCGCATATTTTGAAGTTTTTCTTAGAGCTAATTTCGCTGCCTTGCAATTTAACGTAGGCCCAGCACTGAGCCACAGTCTTCTATCTCTAAAAGACGGTGGCTCAGGGTTGGGGCTACGTTAAATAGCAAGGCTGTTCTTCCTGTGTTGTTCTCCTATTTGTCATTTTTATTCGTCTCACAGAACAAGCTGAAAACATTTTATTTGGGATGCAGGGTGATATGTTCCAAACTTTTCACTCATTACCCGAGAAGTTTCTGATGTCCAACGTACCAACAAATTGATGTACGCATGCATTTTACGCGGTATCTCTCTTTTTGCAGCAAAAATTAGAAATATTCTTTGGATCATTCGATTCAAGACCACCAATTTGTTCCTACATTTGGAATTGTGTGTTTGTGTGCGGGTTTAACGCCCACCTTGTGCAAGTCAATGGTCTGTAAGCAGTAGTGCTGAGTTCTGGCTGAATTTTAAGAACTCGAGCCGTCCGAGCCAGAATGATCCTAAAAACTATAACAAACCCGTTTAAGCATTGAGAAAAATAATGTCCTGCTCTAGACTTCCACTCACTTTTCCTGCAATTAATCGGTGTCTTTCTCAACCAGGCAGTGGGAGAGAGATCTCCTCTATGTTTCTAGAATATAGTTGATCGATCTTTTTGCCATTCGTTTTTCCTGAAATGTTTCGAGCTGCCGGATATCCGGAAAGATCGGAAAGCTCTGCAGTCTACATACTTCTTAATAAAATAAACAGAGAGCTGCTGTATGGAGGAAGAGGGCAAACTTTCTTCGGCGTACCATCTACTAGCTATCATTCATAATACTGGAAGGAGCTTTTCTTTCAACACAGAAATCCACTAACATGTAGCCTGTGGAGTTTTTTTTACCCAAGCCCGGAATAAATTGTCCCCCAGAGGTCCTACCAACCCAGACCCATTTACCGAAGAATTCTCTTTATCAACTAGAAACTAAGAAAATCCTCGTAGGCTCAATAATGTAATATTGCGCTTTAAAAAAATGAAGACAATGCTCTTTCTCACAGAGGTCGAGCTGCAGTAAATTTTATGCAGCTTAAGCTTGATTCGGGACCGGGGTTAGGCCCGTATCAGCACTGATAAGCAGTCGCTGTCCCTAATTTAAATACTGCTCCAGTGCGACGCTAAACGTCAAAACCTGGCTCGTCCTTATTAAGTTTTGCACACCAGTGTATGTCATCTGACGTACTACAGAGGTGAATCACGTGTCAAGACAACAAATCTGCAGCGGTACATTCCGTCCGTTTGACTTAGTTGGAAGAGCAACTTACTCCGGAGTTCGGGGACGCGGACAAATTTGTGTTTGTACAATCACTGTCATCTAAGTGTTCATGGTGAATAATTTAGTCTTTCAGAATGTAAGCAAGAAAGGGAATATTAATGAATGTGACATAACCGAGTTAGAAGAACCCAGGTTTTTAGAAATTAAGGGATTTGTGTGAGATGAGAAGTAATGTGGGTATCTGGTATTATTTGGTTACAAAATATCTCCCAACTTCAGCAAACCTGTTCTACTTTTCTTCCCTTTTTAAGCCAGTAAAGAGTCAGAGCTGCAATCAGCTTGTCATTAATAATTATTAGTCCCATTTCCGTCGTAGGACTCTGTGGTTTTAAAGAAAAAAAAATTAAGCACAGCTATATTCAAGCGATTTGAATTCGATGTTTTTTGGGTAGCAGCATTATTCCCATTTCCTCGAAATGCGTTTTCTATAATGTAGAACCTTATAAAAGTATCTGAAAAATTAATTTGATCAAGACAATGGCAAAAATAAAAAGTTTTGTTTAATTAATACATTTTTACCGAGATGTATCGTCAAGATGTTAATAAAATTCTTATAGATTTTGTGTTTGTGCACGTAATAAAGGACTTAATCAATTAAATTAAAAATCTAATTGGCAAGAGAAAGTTTCCTAGGATGAGACTTCCTACACCACTTTCATTAATGAGATAAACATACTGTCTATTTTTACCACAGCTCCGCGTTAATTAGTGTCTTGTGTGAGTTATCGTCTTATTACTCTCGGTTTAATCATTTTAAGCATACACTGTTTTCAAATTATTTAGAAATTTACGAGAATTTCGTTGTCATTTGACTAGATGTTTTTTAACCGCATCAGCCATTTTCTTTGTTTTCTGGTTTTCACAGCGCAGTAGATGGTATCGCCTTTTTATTGAATAATTAAACACGAACTTGATCGTTTAGTACAGTATATTTAATGGAAATGAATCAATTGCTCATGATGAAACTAAATTAAGTTTTACTAAGAGGTCAGACAAAAATCGATATTTTTTGACAATTAGTTTAGTTTTGTTTTTCTATCCGACAGATCTGCTTACTCGTTCAATATAATTCACTTTTTAATTGATTATGTATGAGTGCATATTATGATAAAACAAATTCCTTTTTTTTTTCATGACAAAACCAAATAAATTTTATACTTATTATTTAATCATAAAATTGATTTTTGGGATATCTCATTTCATATACTTATGAGTGAATTCATACTTCACTATTTAAAAAGTAAAAACTCCAGGAAAGTTCTTTGTAAATCACATTCTAAACACAAAATCTCCCAGTGGAGGAGAAACATTGCAAGTGGATCGTCATTGCTCCACAACTGAATTGTTACTTATGCCCTGAAATTGTGGTTGACGCTTCTAGAACTGTAACATGGCTTTTTCATTGTTGCCCGAGTTACGGTGATCGGCTTACGTTGCAATTCTAAGAGGGAAAGTTACTAGAAACAAAATTATTGACCATGCACCAATACGTCTACGAGAACCGTGGACAGATGACAACGAATGGCCTTGAGCGTGCGTGCGCTGCAATTGAAGCCTGTTCCAAAATGCTGCTCTCACGTGCGCACCACCGCAAGGAGCGAAACAACTTCATTTGTTTGGGCATTGTTATTGCAACGATGATCCGAATTTTCATTATTGGTGGGGAGGGGGGGGTTACGACCACCGAGAGCAAACTGTTCGGGTTACAGCCAGCCTTCTGCCCCTAATTTAGGGCCTCTGGTTTCAGGGAAGGGAAAAAGCCAGAACCTTAATTCAAGTACGACATCCATGCCTTATCTGGAACTCGAACCAGCGTCCATCTCGAAGGAATGATCCAAAGCTTGCACCTTAGATTACTCGGCCACCCTGGGGGCGGTCGGAATTTTTTCTCTCGTCGGATTTTCGTTGCTCTTCCCACGCATGCATTTCTCCATCATCAGTGTCTCTTTGGATAAATTGCTTTATCTAAGATTTTCATAAAGGATTTTTGTTATAAATGATGTGTATTCACTACACTTTAATTATTGAACCTATTTTCATAGGAAATTAATGGCGACATCTAGAGGCATAGAAATAAAAGAAACCAAATTGGTAGGGGAAAATTATCTTAGTAACTAACAGGAACATTATTAACGTAGTTTATAAAGAGTAATCAATTTATAACTGAGGTTTTTTTCTTATTATTTTATTCCAAACATGTTTCACACACTTGCCAGTAAAATACGAACCTTTGTTCTGTATAGAGTTAGGCCAACGCATTTGCAAATGCAACGCGGTATGGATTCTATGAGATGTCTGCGTTCCTTTTGGTCCAAAGATAGCGATTCCCGCGACAAAGTATTGCGGAACTCTGCCGGTTTTGACGGAAGAAGACATTGATGCCAAACAGATCTTTCCAGCACGTCTTAAACATTTTCAACAGGATTCAGGTCAGGAGACTGTGAAGCTCAGGAAAGGTGATGGAAATGTGCCAGAGCCTTGCAATGATTTAATGTCGCACTCATTAAATAATTGCAAGGCTCTGGCACATTTTTTTCAAATTCGAACATACACTGAAGGGCCAGAAAAACTGGTACACCAGTCTAATACTTGGTAGGTCCCCCACGGGAGGGCAGGACTGCAGAAATACGACGGGGCATGGGATCCACTAGCTTCTGGAAATATGCTGTAGGCAATGCACACCATACTTCCTGCAGAGCGTTCCACAATTCGGGTGTATTCTGAGGTCTCGGATTCCTGTGTTCGATAGCGCGTTGCATGGCATCCCAAATGTGTTCTATCACATTCAGATCT
Organism: Macrothele yani; assembly: GCA_039090855.1. NCBI lineage: Eukaryota > Metazoa > Arthropoda > Arachnida > Araneae > Macrothelidae > Macrothele > Macrothele yani. The sequence goes on along the minus strand of CM077030.1, from coordinate 5,658,743 downwards.
CGGGAATTGGGTGGGAATGGCAACACCCCAAACTCAGATGAATGCTCCTCTAACCATAATGTGGCGTCCCGATACTTGTGTGGAGGTGCATTGTCCTGTTGGAACAGGTTAAACCCATCACCATGAATGCAGGACATGAACGGGTGTACCTCGTCAGAAAGGATGCGCACATAGCGTTGACCGGTCACAGACGTTTGTAGACGTACCAGGGGTCCCAGTGAAGTCCAGCTAAATACACCCCATACCATTATGGACCCCCCACCAGACGGTACAGTTCCCTGTTGACAGGCGGGATCCATGGCTTCATGGGGCTTGAGCCACACACGAATCCTTCCATCTGCCCGATACAGTTGGAAATGCGACTCGTCAGACCAGGCTACTTGTTTCCAGTCATCAAGTGTCCAGTGGCGGTGTTACCATGCCTAAGCGAGGCGCATAGCTTTGTGGCGTGCACTCATCAAGGGGACACGAGTGGGGCGTCGGCTGCCAAAGTCCATATCGTGCAGAGTACGTTGCGTAGTACGAACCCTGATGCTTGTGGAGGCTCCAGCATTGAATTCCGATGAAACCTGCAAGAGTGTTGGACGCGTATCGCGTGAAACGATTATTGACAGCCGACGATGGTCACGTTCACCCAATGTCTTTTTACGGCCACACTGGTATCGTAGGTTGGAGGTTTTGCCGGAATTCTTGTAGTCACGGCAATGATCGTCCGTGAAAATCCGAACTTCGTTTCTACCTCCGAAATACTATGGCCATCTCACAAGCAGTAACTATGACAAGGCGTTGAAAATCGCTTAAATCGTTATTATTTGTCATTCTCATTCCAAAAACAGCTCTGACTACTGGCAAGGATGTCTATCGCTTTATACATGCACTGGCGGAGGCAACTGAGTACGCGCATAGGTGACGTTGCTATGTATTTTGCATAAGCTCGTCTGTACCAGTTTTTCTGACACTTCAGTGTATGTGAACATCCAAAACTCAAGTGATGTCACTCGGAGAAGAAAATCCAAAACTTCCATGCAAAGGAAATGTTGCCTAAGAAAATAAACGATTATAGAGGATGTATAACCATATTTGAATTGGTGAAATTTGCATCATGGTTTTCAAAATCTTAATTTTTGGGTAAGCTGAGGTTGACTCCTGAAAGATAAACGAAAATGTCTATATTCAACTTTCCTCACAAACATAATAAAGTACGCATATACATATTCTGTATATGTGATGTCCGTGTTACTTCATCTTCCTCTCTTTAGTATCGATAAGGCAAAAGTTTTTTTATTCGCCTATAGCAAACATATAAACAGGTATTTAACTAGGAAATATTAATTGATTTACATTCCTATAAAGATATAGGCTATTATGTTTTGTATTGTCTTCCCTTCCCGTAAGCTTTAGCCACAATTTACCTATGGAGTTGCGGGTAAATCCTAAGCAGCTGTCATTTATGGAGTTGGAGACCATCCGTGGCAAACCCACTTTATGACATGTCCGACAGGTTAGAGTAAAATCCTTGCGTACGCATAAAAAAAACATAATCGAAAGTCAAATAAAAGTAAACATTAACTAACACATGAATGTCAACTTCAATCTATCAAATATTGTCTCACTCCAGGTGTTCTAATTCAGACGAATGGCTTACGCCCAAGAATCAGACAACAAACATATCATGCTTAATCTTATGTCTACGCACCGCACGTTCGTGGAAACCCAAAGAGTTTTAATTAACCGGGTTTGACGATACCCTCCTTATTTAAATATTATTATTTAGAGATTGGTCCTGACTTCACATAAAGTGTAGCTTTTCATCTTGTTATTCAGTGATGATTGACGTAAAAATAATTGCAAATAAAAAAGAGGAAAGTTATATTCTTCGGACTTTTAAAAACTAAGAAAATGTTATATTTTTTTGAAAGAAAATAATTTTAACATCCGTTTCTGAAATTATGCGGTCACTCAAAAAAGAAAAATCTTATTATTAAAATAATAAAGAAGATATAAAAGTACAATATTTCTGTTTTCGTTTTGTAAAACGTGCCGAGTGACAATACTAATTTTTGTATAAATAAATCAAAGTTGCCCCCATACTAAATGATGAAGACGAATCGGGCACTTCGCGTTTCTTCCTCTTTTTGTGCTGTAATATTGCTTCCATTTGGGAAAACGGTGAACGAGGTTTGTAATCTGTTTCCTTTGTCTCGCTGATTTATATAATTTCAAACACTATTCATCGATTCTTGAATCGTAATCCTTATTCCCTCAAGAGAGTGGAAAAACCTTTCCATGAGAGAAAACGATGATGCGCAGTGCTAGCACGTTCTTTCATATTCACAAACGCGATTGAAATAATGAAAATTCTGTTCTTGCAGACTGATTTCTCACTTATAAAGGAAATGCGCGTCTATACGCTGAGCAATAGGTTTTGCAAAAGGAAATTCCTCGACAAATTGAGAATGTGGTGTGCTGTTCATCAAGCTGGAATATACTTGACGCCTTTCTTTAGAAATCTACGAGATATGTTTGAACTAAATATAGATTTGAACTAAAACGTGAGAATCAAAGAGCCTCTCATGCATTTCATCAGATGTGGAGATTACATAGTCGTAAAAGTTATTTAAAACGTTTCGCTTCTTAACTTTCTTTTATGCAGAAATAGAAACATTCGGCGACATGGCGGCAGTGACTATGTACAGACATACATATGCTGGATTGGTATCGAAAACATGAATGTGAGACAGTCTGAGCATAAAACATGACAAAATAGGCAACACAAAAGCTATTTAAGCAAACTGACGGGCATATTGTTGCAACACACAACACGTGGCAGTGAAGATACACATGAACAAATGGAGGAAAACGGTGGGTACTGACCTCAAGTAGGGTGTATGATTACCAGCCACCCTACAACATCGATGAGGCACCGAAAGGAAAAACTGTCCAGCGATTCTTGAGGTATTCACAGCCACTCTTCGTTTATTTAGGGTATGCGAAGCCGATGAAGCGTCATGGCTGCACGAGTGAGCTACAACAGGTGTTCCCAGTCTTGGCCTTGAAGACTTCACGTGGTTTATGTCCTAAGAGCCCGATGGTAAGGCTTCATATGCCCACCAGATGTGCTCGATTCTAGCGAGTCTTATTATCCATGAAGCGGAACGAATCCCCATCTGCTGCGGTGTAGGAAATAAATATAATTCATAGGATCATATCTCGATATCTTACCGCCATCAGGGATGAGGTACGACCCTCAATATTGAGCCTGCTCACTCGAGAAATCGATAATCACTGAAGAGACTTCTTTCCTATATGAATGCTGGATCATTCCATGTTCCACGCTCATGCCACAGGAGAACGCAGAGATCATCGGACTGTAACATGCGGAATACATTGATTCAAATTAATCGTAGTTAAATCTTTAAGAACAAGTGGACACGGGTATTAAATATTCGTGGCATGTAAACTTACATCTTAATGGAAAGAAATATTTTTCTGCACATTATTTGCCGATTTAACTGTGAGTCCTCTCCAGATTGCATGAATGCCTCTTACATCATAGTGGGAAGCAAATATGTTTCTTTATATTATTGGTCGATTTTACTGTGAGTCCTCTCTAGATTGCACGAATGCTTCTTACATCATAGTGGAAAGCAAATATTTTTCTTTACATTATTGGTCGATTTTACTGTGAGTCCTCTCTAGATTGCATGAGTTCCTCAAAGTTTAGGACAACCGGAAATATCGTAAGGAAGGAATTATAAAAGAATGCAAAATTATTGCGAAGATAAAAATGCATAAAACTATCCTTTACAATCAGGAAATCGAGAAAGATGCAATTAGGATAAAGGAATAAACATATACATTTTTATTCCTTTAACCTAATTGCATCGGAAGTATCAAGTGCAACAGAAATGGAATGCCACATTTCTCGAGAAACAAAATCTTAAGATGTTGTGCTTGCCTTGAGGTAGAACTGTTTGCATACTTTCGATTTGAAAAGCAGTTCACTGCTTCTGAGTTGTAAGATTAAAAGTCTAACATGAACACATTGCGGATTAGTTACAAGCTTAGAATAGTACTTCATCTGAAGCCCAAGTCAATGAGAAGCACATTTGTGCACTCTGGCAGCAGTTGAAAGGAGGGGTTTGTTTCTTTCGAGAAATAACATTACTGTTAGCGTGTAACGGATCTTACTCAGCCAATGTCGGTTGCAGTCAACCATCTAATGAACTTGTGAATTTCACATTTGCGTTCGCTTCTCCATCAAAGTTTCAAAGGGAGATTAACGAAGCTGATAACCTTGACTCATGAAGTATTCATAACCTGGCGATTTTACGTCCTCGCCGCAGCGTGTAACTTTATCCTCTTAGAAAACTCGCCCCGCGTGAAAGGCAAGCTCCTCCGGGAAAAGAACGTTTAGTGCAGTTCTCCTGCTTCAAGAAACATTACTGGGAGTAACACAAAATTGTGCTCACATATCTTACGGAACATAATCACTTTAATAAGTATCTCTGATATTTTTTTTTATTTAATAGATGCATCTATTAAACGCATAGAACAGTTCGTACTTTGAAATAAGTCAAAATAAATATATATCATGCAAATTGTAAAGTCCAATCGTAAAAAAAATTAATCCAAAATAAATATTTTTTTCACTGAGAGAGATCCAAAGTATTTCTCTGGAATATTTCTGACGCAAGATCCTGTATTGCCGCCCGAAACTAATCAAACATCAATACGTTTGATCAGTGGCTCCAACTCTGGGACGTGCGACTGTTTGTAAACCATTGATTTGCTCACTGTAGGCGTACAGACCCCAAAAGAAGATACTCTATTTCTGATTTATTTATTTCTAAAGGAAAAGCAGAAATAGAAAAAAAAAAAAAGAAACAAGGAAAAAAAAATTAAAAATGAAGAGGATAGCCGCTCCGATGACGCAATGCTCTAAGCGATGGCTCATGACGATTCGTCCAAGATCGGTCCTGTTTCGAATCCCATTGAGACATGGATGTTGTGTTTGTCTTACGGCACTGGCTCTCTCTCCCTTCGCTGGAGTCAGCGACGCTAAAATAGGGACGGGAGCCTTCTAATACCCCATTGAGTTGCTCACGGTGGTCGTTAAACCTCAAATCAAAAAAGAAGAAAAAAAGAAAGGAACTGTATATTTACCAATCAAGTACTAAATCACGAATTAAATGACATAAAATCAACAACTACACGGTCGAGTCACATTATTGTGACCACCAGCTAATATCCAGAGTAACACCCGTGAGCAGAGCCGACAGCAACTAGACAGGCTATGAGTGACTCATTAAGGTGCTGGAAGGTGTTCACAGATATATGGAGCTATGTTGACGGTAGTGCATCTGAGAGCTACTGGAGGGTCTGTAGGGGAGGATCCACAGAGCGAACAACATGATCGAGGTGGTCCCACAGATGCTCAATGATTTTAAGTCTGGGGAATTAAGGGGCCAGAGAAGTATTTTGAAGACTTATTTGTCCACTTCCAACCACTCTCGGACATTTCTAGCTGTGTGACAGGTCGCATTGTCGTGCTGGAAGATCCCATCCGACCCAGGGAAGACAATCAGCATGTATGGGTGTACGTGGTCTGCAAGGATGGATTCATAACGAATTCGGTAGTGCCTTCCACAGGTATGAGTGGACCCAAGGAATGCCACGAAACATTCCCCAGACCATAACGCTGCCCCCACGAGCTTCTGTTCTTCCAGAAATGGTTGAAGAGTGTTTGTTCTCCGATGTTTCTCGCCTTATATGCCAACGTCCATCCGTTTGAAGCAGAAAACGTCGGAGAAGGCAATCCTTTGTTAATCAGCGGAGGCCCAATTCCGACACTGCCGTGCAAATGTAATCCTTTTCTGCCGATGCACCTTCGTTAGCATAGGTGCAGTGACCTTCCGTTTGCATCGGAGCCCCATGCGCAGCAGGGTTCGCTGAACTGTCGTTTTCGACACACTTCTGGTATCCCCCTGGTTCATTCGGCCAGTGAGTTGCTCTACTGTAGTGTGTCGATCAGCCCTCACGCACCTTCGAAGCCGACGTTCACCTCTCACATCAATGTCACGTGGTGATCCGCACTTTTCACGTCGCTTATTCGCAATGGTGTCACTTCTCCAATCACGATACACTTTAACCACAGCAGCACGCGAACAGTTCGCAAACTGCGCTGTTTCAGAAATATTGCCACCCTTGGCCCGAAAGCCGATAATCATCCCTTTTTGCGAATCTGATAAATCGCTCCTTTTATCCATGACAGCAACGAGTGATATGTTTTCAGAGTGCCTACAGCACACCTTATATAACCTACAAGTCAGCTCACGACACCTTCCTTCTTTCATTGGGTACACTCTGTTGACGTCAAAGGTAGGAGGTGGTCACAATAATGTGACTCGACTGTGTATTATAGTTGTTACGTAAACCCCAGGCTGTACGTCACCTAGCAATAACGAAAATGTGAATAACGTTTGTCAAAAGTATCGGTAAATTGGTGATAACTGCATTTTATATTAGGAGAGGATCTTCTGTTCAACACAATTCCCCTTCAAGAAGACACAGGTGTTTGTCATTTTATTTTATTTCTGTTACGTAATGAACTAAGGCAAAACCTGCCGCTTATAGCAGCATGGTTATGTCGTTTTCATGTTTTCAAGTGCAGTTGCAAGCCTTAGGTGAATATTTTGTGTATTTAACCTAATATTTGTTCAGTTTTTCTATCCAGTATATTCGCAAATCGGTAGTCATTGAACAAATATTTTTGCAGTATTAACTCATGCCCTTACCCTGGACGGAACGAATAATTTAGTCAAGCGATTCAGTTATTCAGGCGTTAACTTGCGTAAGTCTAATTGTCTGGCTTCGTTGTGAAGAATGCTGAATTTGACTGATTTTTTTTTATCTTTTCCCTTCTGTATATTTCAGAAGTAAGCATGTTTAATGGTTTTGATGTAATTTATAAGGGAATAGTTCATCCATAAGATGTTTGGCTGATGTTATTGTAGATAAAATCATCGAAACTGATCATTCTACCTACACTCCCTTTATTTTGTCTTTGTAGGTTTTCGCGCTTCTTGCTGTTGTCTGAAAATTTCAGTTTTCCTTCACAAAACAGCTGTTCAATAGACTTCACTCTAAGCTGCATTGGTCACGAAAAGTTTGAGATATTGCAGTTTCGAAGGGATTACGTAGTGATATGCAAACTTTGCGACTACTAGAGATCGGTAGATAGGTTAACAGCGTGAGTAGCTACGTAATATGTAAATTAGCATCATGACAAAATAGCATGTGACGTACGAGTTCTGATAAAAGTACCCTGTGAGAAGTGGAAAACGGGTCGTTTCACTGTTAGGTCTAGACGTTTGCTGAATGTATTTACTTTAATGAGGGATTAACCTGAGATTTTGTCCAGACGACGTCTAGGCATTCATAACAGAAATAGAGCTGTCGGCATATTACAGGCTGGTGTACGGTAGATAGATGTGGCTGCTACTGTAGGAGTTTCGCAAAGTGTAGTAAGTCGGCTACACACAAGGTTTCTACGGCATGGAAATGTTACAGTTCAACCCACAAGTGGTCGCTCGAGGATAACCACCAAAAGGCAAGATTGTTAACTGACAGTAAGTACTGGTAGCAGACTTAGTGTCACCAGTAGCCAACTCGGGGAATCACTTCGAGCTGCTTCTGTTGTTACAGTATATACTCAAATGTATAACGTAAGCCTTTTTCGTTAGCAAGATTGGTGTTACGCTATGTCTAAAACAATGACTAAGGAATGTTGAACTAAATAAGAATATGATGCAATAGTTCCTAATTAAGCTTTTACGGCCAGACGAAACATATACAGAAGTCAGACTTACGATAACCTTTCATTGGTTCAGCACTCTTTCAGTAGATTTAACATTTAACACAGCAGGTGAACTTCACATTTATCTTAGCGATCGAACACACACACATCCTCATGAGCAACTGTTGTATCCTCCTTTTTAATTCATCTTATCACATTCAAACGTCACTTTCTCTCTGACCTCAAATGTGTTGCCAACCTTATTCTTGTGAGAGAGAAGATATCACTTCCTTCAATGCCAAAACGAAATGATTGTGCCCATTAGCTCGGTGTACCGAAACGAGATCACTGTGCCCGTTGTGACGTTGTTTCACATGCAACAAGTCACCGTGCCTGGAGCGTGCTTTAGGAGCTGAAAACTCATGTGATTAAATCATTACAGCTGCATCCAAAGTCTCCTGACCTTAAAAACATCGAGACCGTTTAGGACGCTGTACAGCGACGTCTGGATAACCACGTTCCATACATCAGTACACTAGCATACCTCTGTAGCGTGTTGTCTGTAATACGGGATGAGCTGCCGCAGACTCATCAATAATGTCATTACAAATATGCCTTATAGGTATCAACACGTTCTTCGACACAAAGGTTGTATTACCGGGTACTGAAATCCAGAGGTATGGACATTCTCCAAATTTACCATTTTGTCTATATTGAAGTGCTACCTTGTGTGTGGAAATTGCACAAAAATTGTTTTTGTAAACGCACTCCTTATTGCTTTTGTTACGTAGCCTCACTGATTTTATTTCAATGTGTGTTACTTGAGTCAGATACATGCATCCTTCGTTTCATGCAATATCCCTAACTTTTTGTGACCAGTGTATTAAGTTTGACCAGTTTCGTTTAATATTGAACACAACTTACTGACTTTAGATTCTCTGTCCCAAAAGTCGTAATCATGTTACCTTTTATAATATCGGCTTCGACGAATCTCCACTCCAATCGAATCTATTTTACCGATGTATACATGGAAACTGGACTTCGGCTTATTGGTAGGCAATGTACTAGGTCTCCACTTCTCTCTGAAGCCGAAACAGTAACTTTGTGTTCATTGCAGTGATTGGCCTATTACTTTTTGATTCAAGCCTTATCACATTGCTTTTGATCACTATTCATAGCCCTCTTGTGAAAATAATATTGTCAAATGTCGAACTATGAGTTGTTCTACTCATTCCACTTAAGCGTCTTTTGTTGAAGTATTTCACTTTAAACAGCTTTTAGTTTTGCCAACTTTTAATTCATTTCAAAATCTAGTTGCTGAATTACGTTAGAAAAAGAAAAAAATCATTGAACGGTTTATAATGCCGAATTATGAAACCGAATTTCTACTTATTGATGTGTATCTTGTGAAGCGTTTTAGCTTTAAATTGATCCCAGTCTGCTAATTATTTTTGAAATGCGCGAGTTTTTTATGTTTCTATTTCTCATCTTCCCTCTTTCAGGCAAATTCTGAATTCAGAGCTCAAGTTTCGGGCTCTAGCTGACTAAGTTATAGTGTGTAAGCTGTACTTCACCGATTACAATGTATCTTTAGCAGTCAGCCTGTATTAGCACTGACAGTTCTTATTCACAAGGGATTTCTAAAAATTATATTTTTACATTTTAACTGAAACGATTCTTTTGTTGACATGCATATCTTCTGTTGAAGCAATTTTATTTTAAATTTTATCCCAGTCTGATTGATTTCTCCTAAAATTGAGATCCACTTTACGGATTTTTTCTGTTTGGAAGTGACTCCTAAATAAATGAACCATAAATCCTGAACATTATGATTCGTTTTGAACTTAATCTCTCTCACTGACTGTTTGTGTTTGCAATTTGGCGATTTTACTTTATTTGCATCATTTTTTTGTTAGATTATTACTGCATGAAGGGCATTTTTTTATCTTAGTGTAAATCAGCAATCAACTTCACTGATATGAGTTGAAATGGAACTGCATTTCACCATATTTCTATAAGTAAAAAATATAAAACAAAAAACAGGTTGCCGTCGTCAGGAGAGCATCAACCTGCGGGTGTGGCCTTTCTAGTACCAACAAGAAAGATGACACCGAATTTTCGGGTGTAATAAGTATGTCCTTTGAAACCGTTCTGACGCAAATTAAATTTATCAAAGCTATTCAAAGTCAATGGAACCGGTATGGAAAACAATAGTATCTGACGGAAGAAAGAAGGTTTTCAATCGGGTTTTTAATTGAACAGGTATTGCTGTAAACGGAATCATGAGCTTACGCCCTCTGGTTGCAGATTTGTGCGTTAAGAAAAACATGAATTTATATGAGAAACATTTCGCACCGGAAACGCTCTCAAGCACCGAAATAATTTTTTAAATCGGACTCTTAGAAACAGAGATATCGACAAAAATAAGAAGTGACTTTACGTCTCCTGGTGCGAAAGCTATGCATTATTTTAGGAAGAAAATATTCTCAAAAGATTTTTCCATATGACCGGTATCGGTCCAAGAAAAAAAACCTTAGTCGAGTTTTCAGAAGCCCAGATTTTGCTACAGATACATCAGAAGCAGAAATTAACACTTATGCCCCCAGGTGGTCAAACCATTCTCTACCAAACATTAGAAATTATGTGAAAAATATTTTCCATCTGGTCTTGTATGCGATACAGGAAGAATTTTTTAAATCGGAGTTTTAGAAGCAGAAATAACGCAGAAAACGCAATTTATCTTTGTGCCCCCTAGCGGAAAGTCTATGATTTACTTGAAAATTTTGAATTTATAGGAAAAACATTTCGCATCGGAAACACTATCCCACAAAGAGGGATTTTTTGAAATCGGACTCCTAAAAGTAGAGATATTGACAAAAATAAGATATTTATCTACGCCCCTGGCGTAGAAACCATGTATTATTTCAAGAAGAAAATGTTCCGAAAAGGTTTGTCGACATGAGTAGTATCGGTCTTTTTTTCAATTGTGATTTTAGAAGCTCATATTTTGCTGAAAATACATCAGAAGCGGAAATTAAGACTTACGCTACCTGGTGGCCAAACCATTTTTTACAAAAATTAGAAATTACGTGCAAACGATTTCCCATCAGGAGCTGTATCCGGTGCAGAAAGAAGTTTTCAAATCGGAGATTTAGAAGCAGAGATATAGGGGGAAACGCAATTTACCTCTACGCCCCCTAGCGGAAAGTCTATGAATTACTACAAAATTTTGAAATTGTATCAAAAACATGTCACACTGAAAACACTATCCAACAAGGCAGGAGATATTTAAATCGGACTCCTAGAAGTAGAGATATTGACAAAAATAAGATATACATCTACGCCCCCTGGCGGAGAAACTGTGGAATATTTAAGGAAAGCCTATGATTTACTTGAAAATTTTGAATTTATAGGAAAAACATTTCTCATCGGAAACACTATCCCACAAAGAGGGATTTTTTTTGAAATCGGACTCCTAAAAGTAGAGATATTGACAAAAATAAGATATTTATCTACGCCCCTGGCGTAGAAACCATGTATTATTTCAAGAAGAAAATGTTCCGAAAAGGTTTGTCGACATGAGTAGTATCGGTCTCTTTTTCAATTGAGATTTTAGAAGCTCATATTTTGCTGCAAATACATCAGAAGCGGAAATTAAGACTTACGCTACCTGGTGGCCAAACCATTTTTTACAAAAATTAGAAATTACGTGCAAACGATTTCCCATCAGAAGTTGTATCCGGTCCAGAAAGAAGTTTTCAAATCGGAGATTTAGAAGCAGCGATATAGGGGGAAACGCAAATTACCTCTACGCCCCCTAGCGAAAAGTCTATGAATTACTACAAAATTTTGAAATTATATGAAAAACATGTCACACTGAAAACACTATCCAACAAGGAAGGAGATATTCAAATCGGACTCCTAGAAGTAGAGATAATGACAAAAATAAGATATACATCTACGCCCCCTGGCGGAGAAACTGTGGAATATTTTAAGAAGAAAATATTCCAAAAAGGTTTATGGATGTAAGTGGCATCAGTCCCCGAAAGAATTTTTTCAATCGATATTTTAGAAGCTCAGATTTTAAGGCAAATACATCAGAAGCAAATATTTACAGTTACGCCCCCTGGAGGCCAAAGTATTCTTTATCAAAAATTTGAAATTATATGCAAAAGATTTTTCATCAGAAGGTGCATCCGCTGATGAAGAAAAAATTTTCAAATCGGAGTTTTAGAAGAAGAGTTATCGGGGAAAATGGAAGCTACTTTTACACCCCTAGCGGAAAATCTATGCGTAATTTGTAAAAGTAACTATATCTAAAATACTCTTCGACATAAATGGGATCGAAAGATAAAATGTTTTTTTCAATCGGATGTTTAGGAGCAAAGTTGTGGAATAAAACGTATTTTTGAATTCGACATCATCTGCATTTACGCCCTCTAGCGGCGAAATTGTACACTGTAAAAAAACCGAAATAAAGGATCATCATTCGCATATTTCAAGCTTCCCAAAGCGAAAAGAATTTTTCAAATCGGTCTAATAGTTGCAGAGATATCGTGGGTACAGACGGACGGACGGACAAACCGGTAACATAAGCATGATTTTTTTACGAAAGACGTGCTAAAAATGAGAGAAGGCACTGTATGATTAAACAGTTTCGTCTCAAAACATAAACTAATAATTCTTAAGTAATAGGCTACTTTTATCGTTACTCCAGACAAATTTTAGAAATCGATGAATTTCATCTTTGGTGTTATCCCATGCTGATATCTTTTGGCCAGGGCAGAAGTTAATTTACAGTTCCAATTTTCACACCATCGACTTGAATATCTTCTATCATTAAGTGCTAATGTGTTGAACGTAAGCTTTGCTTCTAAAAATTTTGACCTTACCAAATTGTATTTTCAGAACTTTTGGATCATCATTGAAATATTATTGAGAAAATGGAAGTTGATTCAATGTTTTACATTAATCTTTTGCCTTACACATGGTGTTTTATTAAAAATATCTAACAGAGTTGGAATATTTAGATCGCTGTGTCTGACCTCTACCTTAAAACATACACAGTGCGTCAAAGAATTTTTAAGATTGGGTCTGTAAAATGAAATAAACAAGAAATTATAGATTGTTTTGGTTTGTTAATCAAAATAAGTCCCTCCGGCTTCAATACACTTGTTACAGCGATTTAATAATGATTCGAATGCCTGTTCCAGTTTATTTTGCGGAATTGCCTCCAAAGCACGCGTCAAAGCTGTTTGTATGGTCGAAATATCATACAAAAAACACCCTTTAAACGTCATTTTAAGTTTTGGGAACAAAGAAAAGTCGCAGGGTGCTAAATCAGACGAATACGGTGGAGGATTCAACACACAGACGTTATTTTTCGCCAAAAATCTACGAACAAGAAGTGAGGTGTGACTGGGTGCATTATCGTGCAACAAACACCAACTGTTTTCATCTCAATATTATGGATGAATGCGACGAATTCTGCCCATCAAACGCCTCAAAACATTTAAATAAAACTCACCAGTAATTGTTTGTCCACTTAGAACAAATTCTTTGTGGATAATATTCTTACTATCGAAGAATGTAATGAGCATTGTTTTGATTTCCAATGGAACTTTTCTTGTTTTTTTGGTTTGTGGCGAGTTTTTTTACTTCCATTCCGCACTTTGTCGCTTTGTTTTAGGATCATATTGAAAATACCATGTTTCATCACCTGTAACAATCGATTTTAAGAAGTTTGGTTCATTTTCAGCGGCTGAAATGATGTCTCTGCAATGTGCACTTCTCCTTGATTTTTGTTCATTGGTTAACGTGTGTGGAACAAATTTAGCACAGACTTTTGTTTTGCCCAAATCTTCACTTAGGATGTTTCGAATCGTTTCTTTGTTGATGTTTAAAGACTCTTGCATCATTCTTAGTGACGCACATCGATTGTTTGCCACGAAATCACGCACTTTTTCAATAATCTCAGGTGTCCTAGATGAACTTGGTGTTCCGGTATGCTTATCGTCATCTAGCGTCTCTCTTCCGTCTAAAATCGTTTGTCCCACAGGAAAACATTTGATCTACTTAAACAAAACTCACCGTAAACTTGTTTCATCATTTGGAACGTTTCCGAGGCACTTTTACCAAGTTTTGCGTTAAATTTAAAAACAGCCCTTTGTTCCATCTGAATAATTCAACATGAAAAAAATTTTACTTCTCTAATGAACGCCCGTTTCGTTTGAGTTACTTTAACAACTGCGCAGTACTTTTGGCAGAAAGCAAGCAAATGGTCACGGTTTATAACGCATTCGCGATTACACTGGTGACGCCAACGTAGGCTGAAATCTAGCGCCAGTCTTAAAAATTCTTTGACGCACTGTGTATTTTATTATCTCGTACACTTTAGTAATTGCTGTGCCATGAATGTTTCTAATTCTGCTGAAGTAAAACATTTTAGTGACAAAATATTGTTAATCTGAACATTTAATTATAATTTGGAAACATGGAATATTCTAAAGTGTTTTTGACTCTGAATCATAAGATTTCTCGTAATTAAAGCAGTATGGGAAGGCATAGTTTTCAATCTGTTAGTTCTTTTGAAATGTGGTTATTGTCTTTATTGTGTGTGAACACCTGAAGTTGCCCTCTTCTGCTGACTGAACAATGTATTCAATTTCGTTTCATCTTACTATCACGAACAGTTGTACGTAAAATGCGTTTCCATGTTTATTACTTAGCAACTGTGAGCAACTTCAGACAGTCCAGTTTATTTCTAAGTAGAAATCCAGCCGCTCTTCTGAATATATAAGCAATGTTTCTCCTTTTCTTTTCTTTTTTTTTTTTTACATAATACAGAGGTTTCCCGGGAGAAAACTTATACATGGTTGTTATTCGGTGGCAGGAAGATTTATGGGTGGAACATCCTGGGTGATCGAAGTCAACACGCGGTTAACACCCACATTTTCTTTTTCTTGTTTCTTGTTCTTTTCCCCCTTGGTTCGTTGCTCTGACCTCGGTGGCTACGATCAGTCCTTTGAAAAGCCTCCGCAGCCTCCTCTCTCTATCCCCTTTTACCTCTTCTTTCTTTCTTTCTCTCTCTCTTTTCTATCTTCACTCTCACGCGAATTCTTCTAAGAAGTTATCGACGAGCTTTGCGTCTGCAGATGGTAGTCGTGTCTTGTTCAAAGCGAATTCGGATGATAGAAGTTCCGCTTGCTTCTTGGAATCTGTCAAAACATGATCTGCAGCTTTCAAACATGAATTTGACCGGATTTTTAGTTTGAAAAATGATTCCTCTGTTCAAAAACACGTCCTTGGTCTACAGGTGTTTCGATTAGATTTATTATTCCCTGAGTAAGGGATATTTTTGGCTTGACATTTCCTGTGTTATTACGTAGGAATGTATTTGCTCGCTTCTCAAGCAATTTTTCCTCATCGGTTTCCTTTGTAGCTTTGGCGGTGGTTTGCGGTATCTAACCGCGCCGCTCCCACGTTGATATGTGCTGTCGTCATTTTAATGCGAATCCAAGGCGGGAATAAAATAACATTCTAGAATAAATATTCCTTAGTAGTCTCCTGAGTAGTATCTATCTCACGCGGGTATTTATTTCTTAGACAGAAGGAAAAAGCCCTGGGCAACAGATATTTTTTCTTTTTTGTCAAATATTTTCAGGTTGTTGATCCTCTCCGAAGGTTTTTCAGGGTAAAAAAGAGAGACGAATAAATAGTGGGAGTAAACAGAGAGTTAATAGAAACGAAGGCGCTTCAAGGTAATTTAAAAGAACTAAATTTATTTCATCTGGAAAGAGCTTTTGTAATTTGCACTTTGAAAATTTAAATAACGCAAAATAACAAGTACTCTACTTTATAATACACTGACGGAAAACAAAATCCAACACCAAGAAGGGGTTGTGTTAGATAAACAACAGTTGGTAGGCGATGAGAGTACAACTGTAAGATGACGTCTACGCAAATTTCGCGCTCGGCGCATACGTGTGGCGCTAGTAGCGCCCCTAGAAACATGCAAAGCAGGTTTGCTGTAAATACGCGCTGTAACGTTCGTGAGCGTTAGTTATCGTTGAGATTCGACGTAGTGCGTTGATGTTAGTCACAGAATGACTTTAAGAAGACGAAAAAGCCATTATCAACAGCTCACGGAGTTTGAACGAGGTCGTGTAATAGGGCTACCAGAAGGTGGATTTTCTTTCCGCAATATTGCAGAACGACTTGGCAGGAATGTAGCCACTGTGCATGATTGTTGGCAGCGGTGGTCAAGGGAAGGTACTGCCTCAAGAAGACCGGGTTCCGGCAGGCCACGTGGCACTACTGAGAGGGAAGACCGCCGTGTACGGCGTATGGCCGTGGCGCATCGTACCGCGTCTGTGGCAGCAATTCGAGCTGCAGTTGCCACCACAGTGACACAACGAACTGTTACAAATCGGTTACTTGAAGGACAGCTCCGAACCAGACGCCCTGTAGCATGCATTCCACTTACTCCAAACCACTGCCGTTTGCGACGTCAGTGGTGTCAAGCTAGAGCTCATTGAAGGACGGAGTGGAGATCTGTTGTGTTTTCTGATTAAAGCCGGTTCTGCCTGGGTGCCAGTGATGGCCGTGTGTTGGTTAGAAGGAGGCCAGGTGAGCGCCTGCAACCAACCTGTCTGCGGCCGAGACACACTGGACCTACACCTGGAGTTATGGTCTGGGGAGCAATTTCCTATGACAGCAGGAGCACTCTCGTGGTTATCCCACGCACCCTGACGGCACAGTTGTACGTCGATCTGGTGATTCAACCTGTTGTGCTGCCATTCATGAACATCATTCCAGGGGGTGTTTTCCAACAGGATAACGCTCGCCCGCATACCGCTTTTGTAACCCAACATGCTCTACAGAGTGTCGACATGCTGCCGTGGCCTGCTAGATCACCAGATCTTTCACCAATCGAGCACGTATGGGACATCATTGGACGACAACTCCAGCGTCACCCCAACCAGCATTAACCGTTCCTGTATTGACCGACCAAGTGCAACAGGCATGGAACTCCATCCAACAAACTGACATCCATCACCTGTACGACACAATGCATGAACGTTTGCGTGCTTGCATTCAACATTCTGGCGGTTACATCGGTTATTAATGTACCAGCATTTCACATTTAAAATGGCTCTTCTCGCGCTTACATTAAACTGTGATCTTGAAACCTTAATCGATTAAATATGTTACCTATAAAAATGTATTGCCGCCATTTCATTCCTCTACAACTATTGTTTCGTGGTGTTGGGATTTTTTCCGTCAGTGTATATTATTTCAAGTTCCTTGAGGAATTACACGAAGAACAATGTATTAAAAGCGATATAGTGCCGATATTCGGTTTAAGAAAAATAATATATTTAATCTCCAAGTATTTATGAAGATCTCTTCTTTTTTCTTTACTTCTGGGATATACTCTTTAAGCCATGTTGAAGGCATTTCAACTTCCTTTGATGACAGAAAATGCTGCTTGAATTTTTCTGTGCTGTCTGTCTAAATTGATGAACTATACCTCTGAACACATCTTGGTCACGTGGGTGTGAGCTTCCGTGGTCTCCAGGGACCTTGTTGGTACCGTCGCCGACAGTGGATTCAGTGGTGCAGGGTATCGACAGTTTCACGAATCATCATGCCAGGTATGTAATGTCCGGCAGCAGCAACTGTCAGAAAATCCATCAGCTCGAATCTAAGTGCCATGATGAGTAAAGCAAACACCTTTTGGCAAGTAATTTCGAATTTTATGTCTAATGTCGCATGGACTGCTTAGACGCCATTTAACACTGCAACACCTATCTTTCGCAACCAAAAACATTTGGAATCTATTAGAAAGGCTGTATACACTGAAGTGCCAGAAAAACTGGTACACTAGTCTAATATTTGGTAGGTCCCCCACGAGAGCGCATGACTGCAGCAATACGACGGGCCTTGGACTCCACTAGCTTCTGGAAATATGCTGTAGGCAATGCACACCATACTTCTTGCTGAGCGTTCCACAATTCGGGTGTATTCCGAGGTCTCGGATTCCAGTGTTCGATAGCACGTTGCATGACATCCCAAATGTGTTCTATCACGTTCAGATCTGAAGACGGGTGGGTACGACAAAACCCCAAACTCAGATGAATGCTTCTCTAACCACAATGGGGCGTCTCGACCCTTGTGGGGAGGTGCATTGTCTTGTTGGAACAGGCCCAACCTATCAGCATGAATGCAGGACATGAACGGGTGTACCTCGTCAGAAAGGATGCGCACATAGCGTTGGCCGGTCACAGACGTTTGTAGACGTACCAGAGGTCCCAGTGAAGTCCACCTAAACACACCCCATACCATTATAGACCCCCCCCAGCCGGTACAGTTCTCTGTTTACAGGTGGGATCCATGGCTTCATGGGGTTTGCGCCACACACGAATCCTTCCATCTGCCCGATACAGTTGGAAACGCGACTCGTCAGACTAGGCTACTTGTTTCCAAATATCAAGTGTCCAGTGGCGGTGTTGCAGTGCCCAAGCGAGGTGCATAGCTCTGTGTCGTGCACCCAACAAGGGGACTCGAGTTGGACGTCGGCTCCCAAAACCCATATCGTGCAGGGTACGTTGCACAGTCCGGACGCTGATGCTTGTTGAGGATTCAGCATTGAATTCCCATGATACCTGCGAGAGTGTTGCACGCCTATCGCGTAAAACGATTCTTGACAGCCGACGATGGTCACGTTCACCCAATGTCTTTTTATGGCCATATTGGTATCGAAAGTTGGAGGTTTTGTCGGAATTCTTGTAGTCACGGTACACCCTTGCAATGGTCGTCCGTGAAAATCCGAACTTCGTTTCTACCTCCGAAATACTATGGCCCAACTCACGAGCGCCAACTATGACACCGCGTTGAAAAATCGCTTAAATCGTTATTACTTATCATTCTCATGCCGAAAACAGTTCTGACAGCTGGCAAAGATGTCTATCGTTTTATATACGCACTGGCGGACGCAACCGAGTACGCGCATAGGTGACGTTGCTATGTGTTTTGCATAAGCTCGTCTGTATCAGTTTTGCTGGCACTTCAGTGTATGTCCTACATCGGTGACGCAGGAACATCTCCGTAATAAGAGGAAATGCTTTTTATTTACGCTTTCGAACCGTAGGTTGAAGAAGCGTATGTGCTCCAGCTTTGTCTCCCTGTCTGTCCGTCCGTCCCTTCTGTCTGCCGTCCGCACGATAACTCGCGTGAAAATGGTTCGATTTCAATGAAATTTTAGTATGTGTTAGGGGATCACCTGGGGGCGAACCTTATTGAAAATGGGCAAAATGTGGTCAAAGGTCAGGACATAGGAGCTGGATCCACTTCATTGCCCTTATGCGTAATAACCTGCATAAAAATGATCCGATTTCGATGAAAGTTTAGTATGTGGTAGGGGACTACAGGGGACGAACCCTATTGAAAATGGGCGAAATGGGGTCAAAGGTCACGACATAGGAGCGTGATCCATTTCATTGCCCGTATGCGTCATAACTTGCGTAAAAATAGATCGATTTCAATGAAATTTTAGTATGTGGTAGAAAACCAACTGGGGACGAACCCTATTGAAAATGAGCGAAATAGGTTGAAAGGCCAGATTATAGGAGCGGGATCCATTCCATTGCCCGTATGCGTCATAACGTATGTAAAAATGCTTCGATTAAGACTCCCTGTTTGTCTCTCTGTCAAAAACTTTATCATGTTTTTCCGGAAGTATACTTAACCGGTTCTGTTGAATATAATCGAAATGTAGTCAAAGGTCAGGGCATAGGAGCAAACTTTATTCTACAGCCATATTCCTCATAACTTGAGTAACGATTTCTGGTATGTTGGAAAGCGTATCATGATCAATGCATTGCACGAGTTTATAAACTTGTTAGTGTTCAGCCAGCCCTTAATGAAGGAGAGGAGATGACCACTCCCTGCGAAGCTTTGGATGTCCGCAGAAAGCACTATTACTGACCATTTTATTGCGTCGGCTGTTCATGAAGCTTAGTTTGGAATGAATTTATCGCCCTGGAAATGGTTGTATGTAGGAAGATGCTTTAATATTTGGCCCGATTGGATTTCTCCGGATTCATGATCTTTTATAGAAAGCTGTGGAAGGAACAATGGCTACCGCCTAAGAGGAAAGCGTAGTAATGATGATGGACACATGGAAACTGAGTTGCTAATAAAGAGGTATGAGAGGGGTGAAAGTGACGTGAAGCTGGCCTGATGATTGCAGGAGGGGACACACAAAGTGAATTACAGTCAAGCCCGCGCTTTCTCAGAGAGAAGGCAGAAAAGCAGAAAACGGGAGTTGGACTCTGCACTTGAATGTGGTAGGAAGTAAATTTGGGGGATCTCTTCCTGACGGAGAGAGTTTTTGGCTCCCGGAGAAAGAGACGCTAGTATTTTTTGATGGCGAGATGGAATAACGAGGTAGAAGTTGACAACTGGAACTTAGCAGCAAAGCAACAGAGAAAGACACCTGAGACAATAAGCAGAAACCGATAAAAGTGTAAACCATAAAAAGAGCAATGCTGGAATCCGGACAAGATAATACTATACAGCACCTTTACAGAACAACGAGTTCTCATTTAGCTAGTAATAATGCTTTCTTTTATCAACTTTTAAATTTCCTTGCAAGCTGAGGCCTGACGAACTCCTGCAACAGGGCACTGAAAAAGATCGAGTAAATAACTCTGTAAAATGCAGCGGACGTGAATATGATATTACAAGCTCAAAAGCATAATCAACTACATTTCAGAGAGGGGCAAAGGTACGGTGTTCAGCTTAACAGTTGAGAAACTCGTCTGAAAGGGTAAGGTCTGTATTCATACAATGCGGTTACCACCTTTCGCACTGGAAAGTAACACTGTAGTTCGACTTGCAATAACTTGCGGCATTGACATATTGTTCAACTTAGCAATAACTCTTGTAGCTATGAACCAATTACTTTGGGATGTAGCAGTTAGAAAGCTTATTCTTCGCAAATATGTTTCTATGCCTCCTTGGAATTTTACCATAATCTTATATTGTTTGATGAAATGGTTTATTAAGGCCACCATAGCTTGTTGAATAACTTAAATCTCGCGTTTTTTAAATTTATTTGTAGAAGTATTCTAATGTCAAACATCGTCAGCACTTTTGCTACTCAAATTCTCTGAATAGGAAATTAATTGTCTCCATTTAGAAGGGAATTATGGATTTCATTTAATAGAACTTCGAGAATTTTCATCCCATCATGAAGGTTCATATGCGTTTCACTAATCTTACTGAAATTCATTTCAAATACTTTCTTTTTAGTGGAAACCTTTCCCTCTAATGTATGGAAAGCCAGTTGAGCCCGCCCATAGAAAAAATGCACAGTGGCTTGTGTTATAATGCTACAGTAAAGATACGAGTGACATTTCTACCATTTTCAGAACAAAACGTTTGGATTCACTGATCTCAAATGAAACATCAACTTTTAAATTTATTTTAATTGAAGGAACAAAGCAATAAAATCCCAATAGAAATTTAAATCAAACAAAACTGCCATATACACTGGTGTCCAAAATTATTGTCCGGAAGGCATAAAGGTAAACACGTAATAGCTGGTAATGACGTTTGGCATGTAAATGGACAAAACAATAAGGGAAGAAACATTTTATAACAACAGAAAAATATGCACACATTTTGCGTATGCATCCACAAATGTCACCAAGGTTAGATGTAAGAATGAGACCTAAAAATGGCTTAATGAGAAATGAGATCACCTCTTATGGGTAGATAACCCTCTCAACGACACACAATATTGATATACTATATACGCGGTCGTATCAGAATGATATGGCTACCCCTCGAATCCCAGTGTACCCACCCAAACACGTCACGGAGTGCACATGACAAGGTCAACCACGCGGAGATATAGTATAAGCGGCCGGCCAGGACATATGAGCCATAGTGCGTGAAGTGAGCACACTTGGCAGAGGTAGTGATTTGACCAACGTTCAAAAAGGAATGATCATCGGTTACCGTGCCAAGGGTGGAAGCATCTCAGAAACAGCAGACGATTCGCGAGATGCTGTAGTAAGGGTGTACGAAAAATGGACTGTTGGCACACCGAGTGCCTCCCGACGTCAGAACTGTGGAGCCCCACAGGCAATAGACCCAAAAGGAAGACGTCACCTCCGTTGACTGGTAATGGACAATCGACGCGCAACAGTTCAGCAATCGAAAACGCAAATTAATGCTGGGGCACCCAGGTACATGTCCCCAACAACAGTACAGCGAAACCTGATACGCATGGATCTCCAGAGTGGACTCTGCATCAAGGCACCCATGTTGACCCACGTCCATTGGCAACGATGCCTGTCCAATTTCTACCGTCATTGGACAGTGGAAGAGTGGAAAATGGTTGCCTTCCCCGACAAATCGAGGTTTCTACTCCACAGAAGTGACGAGAAGTGGCGGAAATGGCTTCAGACGCACGAGACCCAACACTCGGACACGCTTACCGGTCGGTGGCAGTGTGCATGTCTGGGGGATGTTTTCCTGGTCTGACCTGGGACCGCTGGTACCACTGGATGGGTCCCTGAACGCCAATGGCTACCTGTCCAACCTCGTTGACCACATGTATGTCTTCATGTTGGACGTTTACCCTGGTGGTGATGGTGCCTTACAACAGGTTAATGCGCCGTGCCACGTTGATAAGGAGGTACGTGACTGATTCCTGGAACACGACAGCGATGTCTCCGTTGCCCCTTGGCTGGCGAAACCGCCAGACCTCAATCCCATAGACCATTTAGAGGACCATTTGGATCGACAAGTTCGACGTGCGCAACAAAACCACATCATCTCCGGGACCTCCGTGCTCTGCTGCCGTCGGAATGTGCAAGTGTCCCTCGGGCAATTTTCCAGGGATTCATTGCGTCCATGCCACACCGTTTCGCCTCTGTCATCCCGGGCAAGAGTGGTTATTCCCGTTATTAGATACATGGTCATATTACTGTGATACGACTGTGCACTCATCACCACGTTTTTGATTAAATCTGAAGCCAAAGAATTCCGTTCTTCGATGAGGGCGGTGCATAGCTCAGGATTTGTTCTAGGAGGGGTCTGAGAAACTGTTACATGTCGTCCCAGAGTATCCCAGGGCTGTATAAAGTTCAGGTCTGGAGTTCTTTCCGGCCAGTCCATACCCCGAATATCCTCTCTCTGCAGGAAATCATCGATAAGTTGATCCCTGTGCAGGCAAACGTTACCACGAATTGAAAAGAACTGAAGGCCAACCGTTCCCTTAAAATATCTGACGTGTGGCTCTAGGACCTCGTCCGCATAGCGCTCAGCATTCACATTTGCTTCTGAGAACATGTGAAATGGTGTGCGGCCTTTGAACACAATGCCCCCGCACAACAGCAGACCACCGCTACCGAAGCAATTTCGCTAGCGGACGTTTGCAGGTTCGTTACGGGCTTCCAGTTTCCTCTGGATAAAATTCCGACATGAATCCGTTTGTAGATTGAACCTCGACTCGTCTGTAAGAGCAACACCGGCCCACTAGTTTGGGCCTCAGGAATAATGTTTTTCGCACAAATTCAAGCGAGCTCTGCTGTGATACGTGTTCAGCAACACACAAGCTATTGGTCACCTGACATGAAAGCCAGTTGCATTAAGCCTTCGATATATATTGTTGGCCTTAATACCGTAGTCCCAGTGGAATCGGAGATCTCGAGGGCAATTGACTGGCTGTATAGGTCCTATAGCGCCTGGCAGTTAAATGGGTGTAACGGTCCACAGAAGTGCCGTACACCTTGGTTGTCCATGAACAATTCTTCGTGACAGCGCACCGGTGTTGTTCAGGTATTGCTATAATGGTGAACCACTCTGGGGTGGATTTTGAAGTTCCTTGTGACCTGGACCTGAAACTGGATTGCTTCCAGTTTTCTCATTGTTCATCACCGTACAGTGTCGCATGCACCTGTACAAGAAATACGGAAAACATTTGCAGCTACCAAAACGCTTCTTATACGAGAAGTCAACAAGAAATGTCACTGCTGTTTCCCGTTGGCTACATAAATAAATTTATGTATGGAACAGCATTGTGCTCATTGATATGAAAATTTCACTATGGGTATTTTTTTCTCGTGTCCATTTGCGTATGTTCTGTAAATATTGTAACATTTAATTTGAGCGGTTTGGATTATTTGCCTGCTATCGCCTTCTGGACTTTAATTTTGGACACCAGTGGAGCTGCACAAAGCAAACAGCTTAGGGATACTAAAAAAATCCCTTTAGTGAAATTAATGCCGTTCTTTCCAACAAAACTGATGGAAAAGGAGTACACAAGAGCTATAGTGGAAACAAATAAAACTAAAGCATTAAGGATATTGCACCATTATGGCTAAAATTCAACAACTGGCTGAATAGAATTCTTTTTCGAACAGCGTATGTCTAAATGAAAGTTTGGTTTCTTCTTAAAACAGAAATATATTTCATCCATCGACTGTGATTACATGCGATCAACATTTCATCGTTAAACATGATGTGGATATTACACTGGCGGAAAGTGAAAAAAGAAACACCAAGAAGGAGACATCTGATACCAACGAAATTTATACAGCATAATAACGGAATACAGAGGATAACGTGATCAAAACATTATGGCAAAATACAGCTGTATTTGCTGGTAAACTGAAAAATAACATTTCCATGTAACATGGTTAGTACGAGGTTAAACCGCCATGAACTGCGTCACACTGTGCAATTCTGGCATGGAGCCTGTCGTACAGATGTTGGATGTAAGTTTCGGGTATTGAGTTCCAAGCATCCTCAACCTGGACGCGTAAATCGGGGATGGTCGTGGCTGGCCGTGGAGACCGAATAAGTCGTTGTCCCATAAAATGCCACACGTGCTCAATGGGGGACAAATCCGGTGAACGTGCAGGCCATGGAAGTTGTCTCACACCCTGAAGTGCATGTTGCGCTGCACGTTCCGTGTGTGGGCGTGCGTTATCTTGCTGGAAAACATCACAATGGACCGACCTTACAAATGGCACAACAACGGGCTGAATGATGTTGTTGATGTAGGAGGTGCTGTTTAAGGTACCCGGGACAAACACTAGTTAGTTGTGTACGGGAGTGATAGCTGATCGCTCCCCACACCAGGAGACTGGGTGTAGGTCCTGTGTGTCGCTGGCGGATGCAAGAAGGGTAGAGACTCTCCTCTGTGCGTCTGCGAACATGCATACGGCCATCGGAGGCTCCCAAGCACAATCTGCGTTCATCGCTGAACACGACAGATCGCCATTGCGTTCTCCAGTGCAAACGTTGGCGACACCGCTGCACCCGTTCCTGACGGTGGGCTGGAGTCAGAGGTACACATGCCAGAGGCACACGTACGTAGTCCTGTATCCAGTAGACGGTTGCGGATTGTTCGCACAGTCACCCCAGGTGCAACGGCATCTCGGATTTGCGTCGCAGTGGATGTTCTGCTTGACAACGTCGCTCTTCTTATGCGTCGATCGGTCCCGCTCATCAGTCCGTCTAAGACTCCCGGTGCCACATCTTCTCGTGTGGGAATGTTCCTCGGACCATCTACGCCACCATCGTACCACCACCGATACTTCCCGTCCAATTCGCTTCGCAATACGACGATACGACCACCCGGCCTCGCGGAGTCCGACTAGACGACCTCGCTCAAAGTCCGATAACTGCTGAAATCGTACACGTCTTCCATGTTCAGGCATTGCAGCTTCTTAAGGGTCTTCGCACGTGTCCGTACGCCGACGACTGACTATATTCACTTCGCCGTACTCCTTAAATACCACCGACGATAATTTGCATGTTATGCCGTGCTGTGGCGTAAGCGCTCACCGGTTGGTCCCGAAATTAACATCACACCTACGTAAACTCGACCCCATTAACATATGTAAATTTCATGATCGTCCGCCAATTCCTTCTTGGTGTTCTTTTTTCACTTTCCGCCAGTGTATATATATACAACATCCAGCTTCATTAAACGACTTAGGCACGAACTTGTGTAAAAAAAGGTCCTTACAGGAGATCTTCCGAAACGACACAGTGGTCCAGCTCTTACAAGATTTGCATGCTATCTCTTGTGTGTTTTTGCTTTGTGATTTACAACCACATAAGAAAAGACACTTTTAAATGTTGGCATTTACCTTAGTCTGAAATATTAGTAATGAGATTTGCTCTTCAGAGTACCAGCATATTTTCCACCGTACGAGTACTTTTAGGTGCAATATTTGATCATTCAGGTGGTGTTTATTTTCACCCCGTATTCAGTGTCTTGAGGGAAATAGATTTTCTTCAATTCCCCAAAGGAGATAAACTACGTGATTTCATAAACTCAAAATTTAGTGACTGATTTTCAGTAGTTATTTAAAAAGCTCTCAGGTTCCGCTCACACCATAATTCTATATTCTCTTTTTCAACATACCTGAGCTTTTCAATTCGGTGTAGTAATGATCTGAGGTGTTTATTTAAATATATACATAAATAAAAAGTTTTAGAAATGTATTCAGAAAAGACTCCGTTTCGTAACCGCGCTTAAATTAAAGCATCATTCAAGAAAAAACCTATTTACCTTAAGCCATCTGTGAATAAGTTAGACAGTGTGTGTTTGTGAGGGGCGAGAGAAACGTGAAACATGCTATATTTCATTGTTAAAAAAGATAGGTTAGGCTGCAGCGAAGAGATCACTGATGGGCAAAGAGAAGACATGTATTCTCGGTTTGGGTGCATTAATACAAAAGCATTTCAACACACATGACATCGATGAAGACACGCATGAAGGGATTTGAAAGGACGCTGGAAAGCCAATGATACGAAACTGCATCGGTGGAAAGTGTCGGAAGTTTGTGTAAACAGCAATGAAACATAGTATCTGACTTCATCAAAAGCCTTCAAAATTTTTCAAAGCCACCTCTTCACCTTCACTGCATCCAGATCCGGTCTTTCTAGAAAAAAAAGTGACATCGCTAGTCGATCGATTGTTTCAAGATTCACCGAGAAGATCCTTTACCGAATAGGAAGTCTCCGGCATCCGACGATCAAGAATCGTGTCCGTTGGCATTAAGGGAATGGAGTAAATAGCGAAGAATAAATGGACAAAAAGTATCGAGGTTGTTTCTGTGTCAAAGTGGAAGGTCTAATTTATTTGCGCTTTTCAAAACTGAGAAATTGAATTAAAGAAAAATGACTTACTTTATTTAAGTTAAGGGATCAAATAGTTACAGCGGACTGTATAACACATGAAAAATTTACAAAGACTCTGTTCTGGAAAAATATGTTGACCAGATTCCTGTTTCCAGTTTGAAAGAATTTAAATTAGTAATTAATCCAAGCAAGACATTTTCACAAAATCTCTTGCTAAAAGGATTTATCCCTACTACTCAGTTAGATTTTGAATTTCGTTATCAAAAGAACAGGAGTAACTCAATTATGTTATCAAAAGAACAGGAGTAACGCATATATGAAATCTTTGCATAAGTAGTACGTGGTAGATGCCACATACAGTTCGCTGCTATTTAATGAATAAAATTCGAAGAAAATTGTTTATTTTCCGACGTTTTTTGAAAAAAGAGTTCCGATTTAATAATATCTCTTCGTCCTTCAGAGATATCTCCGCATTTAACACTGATGATTCTTAAACTTCCGAATTTCCTTGACCCAGAGATCTATCCACATGAGTCATAAAGGTAAATTTTAGTTTTCTCGTGATATCTACATTTCGAGGAGCTAGACGGGTGAAATTAGTTCTGAGTGCGACAGATGGGGTCATGAGGACCCCATCTGTCGGACTCAGAACTAATGTAGGCGGAACTGCGTATCACGGAACTGCGTATCACGCAAAGCAGTAGTGCAAGCAGTAGTGCACTACTGCTTTGCGTGATACGCAGTTCCGCCTACAGGTGGCGTTAGCGTATAGTTCAACCAGGTAACGTATATATATTTACGTATGTGTTTTACTTATTTGTAAAATAGGATTCGCAAAATCACGTTGTTATATATATCATCATCATCAATCCACTGCTGGACGAAGGTCTCCCCACGTTTCCTCCACAACGGTCTGTCTTGTGCCAGTCTCCTCCATGTCACTCCCGCTGTAACGTATACTCTATATTCACTTTCCTTTTGATTTTACTATCTCTGGTTATTTTATTTTACTATGTAAATTATCTTCTTACTGAATGAAATATTATTTCACCCGCTGAATGAGATCTGGCAATGAGTGTAAGTCATGACGTGGTGGTAGCTAGTATATATGCGCGTTCATCGAGACTTAGTGAGAGCTTTTGTTGTTGTTATGAGAGAGCGTTGTTGTTTACGGAGAGCGTTTATAATACGAGGAGAGATTCTTCATTAGTGTAAAACAAGTTGTGTGTGTGTGCTTTAGTTGACCACGAGTCTTATAATAAAGAAGTTGCAGTAAGTACGTCTTTCTCAATTAATAGTTTTTGTCAGACCTCTGTCTGGCTGTTAGGTTTATAACTTTTATTTATTACCATAAATAACCAGCGTTAAGACTTTGTTTACGTTCGTAATTAACAAGTAACAACACCCTTTTGAATTCACTATTTTGAAGCTTAGTACAAGTATATCACTAGCTAGCTGGTAGGAAGAGCATAATTCATATTAATTAGCTTAGCGTAAAGAAAATAAAGCTAATTCATTATACCGCATACTTTCGAATTTCATCCACCCATCTTCCATGTGGTCTTCTTCTGGGCCTTTTCCTGTCCCTCGGAATCCAATCTAAAATTTCGGCTGTCCATCGATGGTCTGCCCTTCTGGCAGTATGTCCAGCCCATTGCCATTTCAGGGATTTAACTGTGATCATGATGTCTTCCACTCTTGTCACTTTTCGGATGCACGAGTTCCTCTTCTTATCTCTCCTGGTTACACCAAGCATGCACCTCTCCATGCTGCATTGAGTTGTCTGCAGCCTTTGTATGTCTCTTTTAGTTAACGTCCACGTCTCTGCACCTAACGTAAGCACTGGAAGGATGCATTGATCAAACCCTTTTCTTTTAAGACATAATGGCATATTGCTCTTCGAAATTATGCTGTTGCTTCCAAAAGCTCTCCAGGCAAGTTTTATACGCCGATTAATTTTTTCATCAATGTGACCCTCACTTGATATCTGCTGTCCAAGATAAACGTACGTGTCTGTTATCTCCAGCTTTTCTCCATCAATCGATAAATCTTCATTTCTTGTAAAAGCATTGAACATCACTTTTGTCTTCTGAAAGTTCATTTTTAATCCCACTTCTCTACTCTTGTCAGCAAGTTCCTGGATCATACTCTGCAGCTCTGATGGGGTGGTTGCAAAAATGACTATGTCATCAGCAAAACAAAGGTGGGTTAGATAATCTCCATTAATCTTTATCCCTTTGTTTTCCCAGTTCAGTGATTGAAAGACATTTCCAATGTAGTATTAAAGAGCTTCGGAGATATGGTGTCACCTTGTCTCACTCCCTTTCCAATTTTTATGTGTGTTGTATTTTCAAACAGCCGAATCTTTGCACTTGCATTTTCATAGATGTTATTAAAAATATTAATGAATGCATCTTTAATACCGCAGGATTTCAGAGCCATTGTAACTGCTGATGGTTTCACTGAATCAAAGGCTTTTTCATAATCGATAAACGCCATGCACAATGGAAGCTCATATTCCCTCGCTCTTTCAATTAGTTCTCTCAGTACGTGGATATGATCTATAGTGCTGTAGCCACTCCTAAATTCAGCATGTTCTCTCGGTTGAGCCATGTCCAGTGTTACCCTCAAACGGTGTGAAAGAACTTTAGTGAAGATTTTATAAACCACTGATAGGAGGCTGATAGGTCTGTAGTTCCTGAGATCCTCAATGCCACCTTTCTTATGTAGCAGGATCATTGTAGCGTTGTTCCAATCCTCAGCAATCTTCTCTTCATTAAGGCATCGAGTGAAAATTTGGGCGAGTACTGTTTCGATTTCCCCACTTGCTTCTTGTATGATGTGTACAGTAATTCCATCTTCTCCTGGAGCTTTTCCCCGCTTTATGTTCTTGATTGCATGTGCAGCTTCTGCTGGGAGGACAGGACGAACTCTGGTACTGGCACCTTTCATGATGTCTGGAGTACATGCATCATCCCTTTCATATAATTTGGAGTAGAAATCTTTCACTCTTGTCAAAATTTCGCCTCTATTTCTTGTTACAGAACCATCTCCTTTTCTCAGTGCCATAACCTGTTTTCTTCCCTTTCTGAGATGTCCCCTTGCTATCTTTAGGCTTTGGTTGTTTTCAATTGCTTTCCTCACTAGTTCACAGTTGAATTTCCTTACGTCTTCAGTGATACTTTTTCGTACTGTCTTGCATAGCTCTATATATTCCACTTTGGAAGTCACATCTTCTTTAGTTGTCCTCATCTCTCTTCTTTTTTGCATCAACATTTTGGTTTTTCCTGATAATTTGTTCACATGCAACTTGTTCTTAGACCCATCTAATTCTGTTGCTGTTTCCCTAAGAGCTTTGGTTACTTTTCTGTTAACTTCAGAAATATCCACTTCTTCCGATGTTAGGCCTTCTAAAGCAGAGATTCTGTTCTTCAGTTCCGACTTGAAGGTGTTATGGTGTTTTTTAAGGTTGGTTATGTCAATACATTCTGTTTGTCTTATGAGCTTGCTACGTTCAAGTTTAGTGTTGAGGTGCATCTTACATCTCACCAATCTATGGTCACTACCTGTGTTAAACTTGTTTAGCACACTGCAGTCTTCTATGACGAATTTTTTGTTACACATAATAAAATCAATTTCACTTGTCATCCCATTTGGATGTCTCCATGTCCATTTCCTGTGTGGCTTTTTCTTGAAAAAGGAGTTCATCATAAAAAAACTCTTCTGCCTCTGCAAACTCAACGAGAGTATTTCCACGCTGGTTTCTGTTGCCGTGACCGAATTTACCTACTGAAGTTTCATTCTGTTGCCGTTGCCCTATTTTTGCATTGAAATCTCCCATGATTATCTTCAAGTGCTGCTTACCTTTATTATTTAGATGACAAATTTCCTCATAAAATTCTTCAATTTCTTCTTCAGGATGACTTGTGGTGGGTGCATAAGTTTGAATAATCTGAGCCTGGTATCTTCTCGAGAGTTGTACAACGAGTCGTGCAGCTCTGTCAGAGGAACTTTCAATTTCTACAACAAAATTCACCAGACACCTAGAAGAGAAACACAACATAGCATTTATTGACATACATTAGTACGGTGTCGGTCCACCTTTGGCCTTAATGCATGCACTGATCCTTCGAGGCATGCTTTCGACATAGTTTTGGAACACAGCGATAGGTATGCGGTTCCATTCATTACAAAATGCTGCCGCTAACTGTTGCTTAGTAGCAGGCCTTGGTTCCAAACTTCTTATGCGGCGTTCTAAATCATCCCATAGGTGTTCTGTGAAATTAAGATCAGGGCTCTGTGCTGGCCAGTCCACACACGCTACGGAATTATCGTCAAACTACGCTGTAACAGTCCTTTCTTTATGGCTCGGTGCATTATCCTGCTGGTGCCAACAAAACTCGGTTCCACAGTATTGTCTCACAGCTGGTAGGGCGTAATTGTCCAGAATATCGAGGTAGACGTTCTGGTTAATAGGTTTGTCCACGATAAACAATGGGCTTGAACCATACCACGAAAACCAGCCGCACTAGAGTACACTGTCAGCTCCAAACTTGACCGTAGGAACAGACATGGCCATTAGAATTACGGATCGTGTAACTGGATTCTTGAGTCCATAGGTCCCGTTTCTATTGATCTACGGTCCACGGTAAATGTTCTTTACAGCATGCTAGACGACGAGTAGTATTTCGAGTGAGGTGAAAGGCTTATGAGCAGCCGCACGACCACGGTAACCCATGGAATAAAGTTCTCTGCGAATGGTACGTGTACATACCGAGGTTGCAGCATTTTTACTCACCTTTACACTGAGGTCTTGTGCAGTACTCCGCCGATTAGCTGTAACCACTCTCCTGAGGCTTAGACATCCTCTATCACTGATTTTCTTTGGTCTGCCGGTACGTTTTGCTGCTTCAGGCATGCCATATGTCTCCCACTTATTCAGTACATCCAAACCAGTTGACTTGGTTATGTTTAAACGCCTCTCGGTTTCTCTTATGGACAACCCACTAATATTACACCCAACAATCTTACCTTTCTTAAAGTCAGTTCTCTCCCGCCGCGACATTTTCACTCAACCTCACCTTGCGATATGATCGCGGTCACCTGCATGCTTGTTTTTATGCCGTTTGCAGCTGTACCGCGCACCTTAACAACACAGCGGATCCGTTGATTTGCTTTTGAAGGGGTGTCTGGTGACTTTTGTCAATATAGTGTATTTGAAAGTTCGAACGGAATATTATTTAGCGAAGACCATTTACTCTTTGTACAATGAATATACAGTTACCCGGAATTCTGGCTTTGGAGGTATCCAAAGACTGAATGCTGACTAAAAGGAAGAGATGAGAGACATAAAGGAACTATCAATCTGTTTTTCACATTCCCGAGCTGACTGATGCTCGGCCGGGAGAGGCTATGGCCATGTGAGAGCATGAGTAATGTGTTTCCAGCGTATTAATATTTCTTTGCGACATTTTCGTTTGGTGTCCGGTAAACTTGCACCTTTGTTTTTTCTCTTTACTCTGGTTCATTCCTTCCCGTCGAAATACAGTTTCAGGCAAAGGAGAAGCCCACAACAAAAATCCAATTTCTCATGTGCATTTTCCGGTAACAACAAACTAAATATATAAAATTTACCTTCCACAGAAAAAGGCACTTTTATAGTTGCATCTGGTTCACGTTAGCTTGACATTGTATTAAGTAAGATTCCTTAAATTCAGTTATTGGGGGGGGGGTTAAATTTGAGATTATGTACAAGATTTGTGTTACGAAATCCAAAGACACGAAGATTAAAGCTTTTTATAATCCATCGAACATAAAAGCATTTAGAAAATGTGTAATTGAAATGACTATATGGAAAAATAAATGGACATACGATTGCGACAGTTTATCATAGAAGTCAAATCCCCGGTGACGGGGACCGGCAGTTTAATTTCTACTGAGTCAAACTGATCTACGAACTGTATCGCTGTGTTTTAAACAAGCTTCTGTAAAAACACTTAAACTTGAAATACTTTCGATATCCATAATGATGGCTCAACGATCGTGATCTTGAATCACCTGATTTAGGAATTTTCCCCTCTGTCTGGTAGATATACAGTGAATAGAAAGTGGGGTATTAAATGTTTTTTCGTTCAAATCGTTTTCAAATATGGCATGTATCAATTATTACTACGTTAGCTGAGCATTGTTCAGGAAAATATCAAAAGCTTTCAGGGAAGGCTCACCTCAAGCTACGCTTCTAAATGAAGGCCTTCTAGTGGCGGTTATAAAGCGTATTTTCAATTTTTATTTCGTTCAACGTGTCTGGTAACACTTATTTTTCGTAACGCTGTTTCGTATCGGACTGAGCGTGATTCAAAGCAATGAGAATGCACATGAATTGCGTATCTCGGCGCTGCATCTCAATAGGCGACGAATGTGCTGTATATTGTGCGAGGCTGTGCCGAAAGTTTTTACAGGGCTGTTAGAATACTAGCTGCTGCTGAACGAAATAGCTGTAGTTAGGAAATACGTGCTCGCATTGACAGGTCACGGGCGCCGTGGCCACCTGTTCAAACCAGATTTTGCTCACGTGGCAGGAGAATGAAACACAGCTGACTTCATTTGGTGGACATCAATGGAGCTGTCGGGACGTGATTTTCGTGCAATGATTTTCTATGATTATTTTAAACAAGTTAGTAAAATCATGCAATACATTGATTATAATACGCTTTCCAGCATACCAGAAATCATTACTCAAGTTATCACTCAAGTTATGAGGATAATGGCTGTGGACTAAATCTCGGTCCTGTCTGGCTGTGGAATAAATCTACGGTCCTGACCTTTGATCCCATTTCGATGATATTCAACAGAACCGGTTCAGTATACCTCCGAAATAACATGATAAAGTTTCGTCGCAATGGAAGAATTTTCACGTAAGTTATGATTCATAAGGGCTATGGAATAGATCCCGCTCCTGTATCCTAACCTTTGACACCATTTCGCCCATTTTCAATTGGATTCGTCCCCAGGCAGGCCCCTACAACATACGAACATTTCATCCAGATCGAAGATTTGTTACTTAAGTTGTAACGCATAATGGCGACGGAAGTGATTCCGCGCCTATGACCTGACCTTTGACCCCATTTCGCCCATTTTCAATAGGGTTTGTCCCCCTACCACATACTAAAATTTAATCGAAGTCGAACCTTTGTTACATTAGTTAGGACGCATAAGGGCAGTGGAATGGATCCCGCTCCTATGTCCTGACCTTTGACCCCATTTCGTTCACTTTCAATGAGGGTTCCTCCCCAGGTGTTCCCCTTCCACATACTAAAAGTTCATCAAAATCGAACGATTTTCCCTCGAGTTATCGTGCGGACGGACATACGCACACAACGCGTGACGTAATGAGGCAGATGGGAATCGCGACCATCTGCTCGAAAGAGTGTGACGTCATAAAACTTTAATAAGATCCACACAAAACGCGTGACGTAATGAGACAGATGGCGTGACCGCGCGCCAACATCTCAATCACGTGATTGTGACGTCATAAGATTTCTAAGCATGGGCAACATTAATAGGACGACGCTATGACACTAAAAACGTGGTAATTCATTGTGATTATTTAAGGCACTAAACGAATTTTGCTAAAGTCGAGATCAAGCTAAATCTATTTCTAGTACCAGAAAACGGTAGGTTAACGACTTTCATCAAAATCCTTAGAGCCGTTTTCAAAATAAAATTTACATAAATACAAGAATTGCTCCTTTAATAGTATAAGATGAGGGCGATGGAATGGATCCCAGTTCTATATTCTGTCCTTTGACCCCATTTCGTCTCTTTTCAATAGGGTTCGTACCCAGGTGGTCCGCTAGAACATACTAAAATTTCATCGAAATCGAACCATTTTTACGCGAGTTATCGTGCCGACAAGCGGACAGACAGAAGAACAGACTAACATACGAACAGGCGGACGGACGGACAGCCGTACGGACAAAGCTGGAGCATATACGCTTCCTCAACCTACTGTTGGAAAGCGTAAAAAGGGGTTTAAGTGCACAGAAGGTTTTTTGAATAGCTATCAAGTTTCTTTTCAGTCTTCTCCTTCTCTTGAGACAATTAAAAACTGGTTTAGTGAATTTAAGAGGGAAACAATTCTTTGGGAGATGACCTACGTTGTGGACAGCCCCATACCGCCGTAACTACTGAAAACATCGATGCTGTAAAAAAACTTATCAAAGAAGATCCTCGTGTGATATATCATGGAATAGAGACGGCCCTAGGCATTGGATCAACTGTTATACAAATAATCCTTCGTGATCATTTGCATGTCAGGACGCGATGTGCCGGTTGGTTGCCTTATTCACTCAGGACCCAGCAGAAGACAAGCCGAGTTGAATGGATTTATAGTGTCTAAATTCACAGGAGGACGTAGTAAAGACACCTACATCATCGTAACTGGTCCTCCATGTCACTCCCGCATACTTTCGAATTTCATCCACCCATCTTCCATGTGGTCTTCTTCTGGGTCTTTTCCTGTCCCTTGGAATCCAAACTAAAATTTCGGCTGTCCATCGATGGTCTGTTCTTCTGGCAGTATGTCCAGCCCATTGCCATTTCAGGGATTTAATTCTGATCATGATGTCTTCCACTCTTGTCATTTTTCGGATCCACGTGTTCCTCTTCTTATCTCTCCTGGTTACACCAAGCATGCACCTCTCCATGCTGCTTTGAGTTGTCTGCAGCCTTTGTATGTCTCTTTTAGCTAAGGTCCACGTCTCTGCACCATACGTAAGCACTGGAAGGATGCATTGATCAAACACTTTTCTTTTAAGACATAATGGCATATTGCTCTTGAAAATTATGCTGTTTCTTCCAAAAGCTCTCCAGGCAAGTTTTGTACGCCGATTAATTTCTTCACCAATGTGACCCTCACTTGATATCTGCTGTCCAAGATAAACGCACGTGTCAGTTATCTCCAGCTTTTCTCCATCAATCGATAAATCTTCATTTCTTGTAAAAGCATTGTACATCACTTTTGTCTTCTGAAAGTTCATTTTAATCCCACTTCTTTACAATTGTCAGCAAGTTCCTGGATCATACTCTGTAGCTCTGATGGGGTAGTTGCAAAAATGACTATGTCATCAGCAAAACGAAGGTGGGTTAGATAATCTCTATTAATCTTTATCCCTTTGTTTTCCCAGTTCAGTGATTGAAAGACATTTTCCAATGTGGCATTAAAGAGCTTCGGAGATATGGTGTCACCTTGTCTCACTCCTTTTCCAATTTTTATGTGTGTTGTATTTTCAAACAGCCGAATCTTTGCATTTGCATTTTCATAGATGTTATTAATAATATTAATGTAGGCATCTTCAATACCGCAGGATTTCAGAGCCATTGCAACTGCTGATGGTTTCACCGAATCAAAGGCTTTTTCATAATCGATAAAAGCCATGCACAATGGAAGTTCATATTCCCTCGCTCTTTCAATTAGTTCTCTCAGTACGTGGATATGATCTATTGTGCTGTAGCCACTCCTGAATCCAGCTTGTTCTCTCGGTTGAGCCATGTCCAGTGTCACCTTCAAGCGGTGTGAAAGAACTTTAGTGAAGATTTTATAAACCACTGATAGGAGGCTGATAGGTCTGTAATTCCTGAGATCCTCAATGTCACCTTTTTTATGTAGCAAGATCATTGTATCGTTGTTCCAATCCTCAGGAATTTTCCCTTCATTAAGGCATCGAGTGAAAATTTGGGCGAGTACTGTTTCGATTTCTCCACTTGCTTCTTGTATGATGTCTACAGTAATTCCATCTTCTCCTGGAGCTTTTCCCCGCTTCATGTTCTTGATTGCATGTGCAACTTCTGCTGGAAGGACTGGAAGAACTCTGGTACTGGTACCTTTCATGATGTCTGGAATACATGCATCATCCCTTTCATATAATTTGGAGTAGAAATCTTTCACTCTTGTCAAAATTTCGCCTCTATTTCTTGTTACAGAAATATCTTCTTTTCTCAGTGCAATAATCTGTTTTTTCCCCTTACTGAGATGTCCCTTTGTTATCTTTAGGCTTTGGTTGTTTTCAATTGCTTTCCTTACTAGTTCACAGTTGAATTTCCTTACGTCTTCAGTGATACTTTTTCGTACTGTCTTGCATAGCTCTATGTATTCCACTTTGGAAGTCACATCTTCTTTAATTGTCCTCATCACTCTTCATTTTTGCATCAACATTTTGGTTTTTCCTGATAATTCGTTCACATGCAACTTGTTCTTAGACCCAGCTAATTTTGTTGCTGTTTCCATAAAAGCTTTGGTTACTTTTCTGTTAACTTCAGAAATATCCATTTCTTCCGATGTTAGTCCTTCTAAAGCAGAGAATCTGTTCTTCAGTTCCAACTTGAAGGTATTATGGTGTTTTTTTAAGTTGGTTATGTCAATACAATTTGTTTGTCTTATGAGCTTGCCATGTTCGAGTTTAGTGTTGAGGTGCATCTTACATCTCACCAATCTATGGTCACTGCCTGTGTTGAACGTGTTTAGCACACTGCAGTCTTCTATGACAAATTTTTTGTTACACATAATAAAATCAATTTCACTTGTCGTCCCATTTGGATGTCTCCATGTCCATTTCCTGTGTGGCTTTTTCTTGAAAAAGGAGTTCAAGTTGAAAAACCCTTCTGCCTCTGCAAACTCTACGAGAGTATTTCCACCCTGGTTTCTGTTGCCGTGACCGAATTTACCTACTGAAGTTTCATTCTGTTATATTTCTTTAAATAGCTAAAAACGTTCGGCTTGACTATATCGTATCAATTTTACTTGTGCACGCATGGATTAAAATTGCTCTATGAATTACCTTTGTTCAGCCTTCACTCACTCCTCAGGTATTATGTGAATTTCCTTTTATCGAAATGTATTATTTTTTCTAAAGTTGCCAACTAACTGATTTATAAACGAAGAGTGCCAAAGGTATTAGGATCTTTTACTTGCATTTGGGTACAAGAAGAGGCACCGGAAAGTAATTATTTTCTACGTTCATTTTTCCTGAAGCAAGTAATCCTTCATCAGGAATTTGCAACTTCTACTTGTCGATGGCACAAGTGTCAAAAAACTTTAAAAAGGAAATAAAAAATGTAAATAAAATTTCTGTCCCAGATAAATTGCAATCCCTGCTTTTACGTTCCTCAGATATTTACCAAGAAAGATTGATTCCTTTCTTTTGAAGAAGTGGTCAAAGCACTGGCTACTGACCATTCGTCCGAGATGGCTCCAGTTTCAAATCTCGGTGAGGTATAGATGTGTTTGTTTTACGGCACTGGCTCTTTCTGTTCTGTGGAACCAGTGGCCCTAAATTAAAGATGTGCGGCTGCTGGCAGCCCATTGAGTTGCTCACGGTGGTCATTAAACTGTTGAGCAAAAATAAAATGCACTATTAATAAAAGAGATCAAGATAATATAGTTTCTCCCTTTTTTTGTTCGTCTCTTTCAAATGAAAATTCACCATGACAACTTTACATTAAGCCTTAATATCGCTAAATCTTTGATTTCTGTGTGACAAATACACCCATGAGACATTGCGTTATGACCACCTACCTAATAATCTGTAGGACCGCCTTTTTGCCCCACAAAACTGCCGCCAATCGGCGAGACGTCGATTTATGTGGTGGTGATAGATATACTGCGGTATCTGGTACCATAATATCAACAGCAGATCCTCCAGTTCCCGTGCATTTCGGGGTGGTGTGGATTTATCGCGAACCCGCTTTTCTAAGTCGAACCACAAGTGTTCGATCGGTTCATGTCAGGTGAATTTCGAAG
Organism: Macrothele yani; assembly: GCA_039090855.1. Classification (NCBI taxonomy): domain Eukaryota; kingdom Metazoa; phylum Arthropoda; class Arachnida; order Araneae; family Macrothelidae; genus Macrothele; species Macrothele yani. Next base: position 5,619,975 of record CM077030.1, on the reverse strand, counting down.
CCAGAGCAGTAACAGAAATTCACCAGCAATTTCCTCGAACCACTCCTTGACGACTCTGGCAGTGTGGCATGACTCATTATCCTGTTGGTAATGGCCATCATCAGCAGAGAACACAGTTGCCATAAATGGGCGAACTTGGTCCGCAACGATGTTCAGGTACCTGACAGCTGTCAGGTATTGTGCTATTGGGATAATGACGCCTAAAATATCCCAACAAAAATCGCCCATAGCATAACACAGCCGCTTGCGGCCTATTTCCTTCCAACAGTGCATCCAGGTGCATAGCTTGCTTTGGTAATCGGCGTATCGGCGCTGGGCCGTCTACGTGATGCACCAGGAATCTTCATTCGTCAGGCCAGGCCACTTTCTTCCAATCATCCACGCTCCAATCTCGATTATCTTGGGCCCATTTCATGCGTTGTTGGCGATGAGGTGCAGTGAGCATGGGGACCCTGCTAGGTCTTCGGCCAGGCAGGCCCATGCGCATAAGGCTGCGATGAACTGTGTGCTGTGACACATTTCCCTGATCACCACTGTTGTAGCCGTGGGGGATTTGTCGCACTGTGACCCTGCGGTCGCTGTGAACAATGCGTGACAGTCTCCGTTCCCCTCTAGCATCAATGACCTGTGGACGACACATGACTGGACTACAGTTCGTCCTTTGGCTATCTGTGTACCACATTTGATACGTACTTACCACAGCAACCCACAAGCCGCACCGTTTCCGAGATCGTAGTTCCGAGGCTCCGTGCCATCACAATTTGTCCTTTATCAAACTCCGATAAATCGGCAGCTTTTCCCATTCTGACTCCGAACACTCTACTAACCGAAAGACGGTCTTCGGGTTGTATACATACTGCTCTGTGAACTTCACCTGCGCCACCGTTCAGTCTCCAGGCGCGCTCATTTCTCTAGGCTGGCGGTGGTCATAATGTAATGACTCATCGGTAAAGTTTCTCCCTTTTTTTCTCGTCTCTTTAAAACGAAGAGTCATCATGGTAGCATTACATTCAGCCTTAATATCCCCAAATCTCTGATTTCCGTGTGACAAGTATATGCTTCTGGAAATATAATGAATCAAGTGAGTACCAAAGTCGTAGGTTTTGTATCACCATCCACTCTGGAGTTACAGGATATGTTGATGAAAGTAGATCTTAATTCTTTTAAAGTACCCATCTGTTTGTGAAAACCTGAGCAACGCAGACAAAATAGATTATTTCTAATAGAATAATGATTCTTTTTTCTGAAGACAGAAAACGGCTTTGTTTTTTTCGCAGTGATTCGAAAAGATGTCAAATATTAATCCGGGAAATGCATCACTCTAACTCCAGACAGCTAGCATTTTAAGAAACCAAGTCTCCTTTTACTTTTCAGTGAATGGCTCCTTCACAGCCGGAACGGCCACACGGCTGATTGCACTGTTCAGTTATACCATTAATTTTATTCTTGTTCTAGACATGGCGATCTTTACTAAACCATTTCGTTGAGCCATTAAGCTTCTTTATCCCTTCAAGCTATATCCCTCTTTCTTGTCAAGTTAAATTCATGAATTTTCTTTGCCTTTCTACTAAGCCGTTTAGTTTACGTGAAATTCCTCAGATGAACAAAATAAATACAAAGTACGAGATCTAAGTTTTTATACCCCTTTACCCATTTTTCTCAGAGTGGGTTTGCATTGAATTAATCTGCGTTGGACTTCCTTCTTTAGCCTGGAAGAACTCAAAGAATCAACACAACGTAGCTCTAGGGATTATCAACATTTGTCTTTGTTGTAAGAGCACTGCTAAAAATAAAAACACGCACTGTAGATCAAACGGAGTAGAAAATAAAGCAAAAACCATGAGTAGTTAGAAAATAATCAGAAACCAATTGATTTTCCTCTTTTTCAGTATATGGTTTTCCTCTTTTTCAATGCATACACTATGAGAGACTGCTTGAGAGAGCGCATTAAGATTTTACTATGGATTTAAGTAAATGGAAACACGCATTCACACACAGTAGAAAACATTTTCACTTTGGATTTAACTGCTATAAATAATATATAGCCAGTGCCGTTAATGCCCACCAGATGAAGACGTCTCAGTAGCTGAGCCCATCTTCCGGATTTATGAAGTCAGAAGCTGACAGAAAAACACACATAGCGCCGTTGATGTTGGCCACCGTAGCGTAAGGCTAACGCACTCGGCTAGATATCGAGAGATCTGGGATTCGGATCCCAAGCGATGACCGGATGAGAATTTTTCGGTTGCTATGTGTTGATAAAACGGGGAAAGAGCGATGTCTTTGTTTATTCACACACAGTTTGGGAAATCTGGATCGGAATTTTTTAATACATCGTAGATACGAAAATTAAGAGGTAAGCAAAACTAAGTAGCTCTCTGTAAGAACAATACGTGTGGGTACTTACCGCTCAATTATCACTAAATCTGTCAGCAATTTTCAGCTTTTTCATAATCGATAAATCGATACAGCAATTTTCAGCTTTTTCATAATCGATATTTCTTATTGATAGAAAACGTTTTTCTTTTGAAATTCGTAGCCTATTTTTTCAGTATGTATTTTTAAATTCTTCAGTGGTTCTAATCCTTCTGCATCCCTTTTGTTTACAAAAAACATTTTTCACTTTTCACAACACTTCACAGTCTTTAAAAAATCCCGTGCCTCTTGTACAACTGCATCCGATGCTTCCTCAATCAAATAATTATCTTCCAATGTAGAAAACCCGTGCCTCTTCTACAACTGCATCAGATGCTTCCTCAATCAAATAGTTATCTTCCGATGTTTCGGAAGCAACAAAATGACACACATTGTTCGTTGCCAATTCGACACAGATATCTTTATCTAAGGTATTGAAATATTTTGCATTTCCATCAGTGTTTAGACACGTAATTATTTCGAAAATGGCTACTAAATCCTCTTCTTCTGGATTGATAACGACTATCGCTTTTGTTTGAAATAAGCTGTTTTCTCCAATCTAAGAAAATATTGGCCATATTAAAACCACAGAGCAGTACTTTTCGCAATGGCGATCTGGAAGACAAAATGTTTCCTATTTTTATCCATAGAAGCTAAACAATGAATGAAATCCGGAATTACACCATAGTACAATAAAAATTTGGGAGATGTGAATCCGTTTATTGGTGTAAATATGACAAGGATGTTGAATCAGATAATATCCGGAAACTTAAAAATTTCGTCGTCCTGGAGCGGAAAACGAATCGGCGTCTCTCGAATAGCGCCTGAGTATGCTAAGCACTACACAAGGACGACGAAATTGCAAGTTTTTGGATACTGTCTGACTTAACATCATTGTCATATTTGCGCCAATATACAGATTCACATCTTCCAAATTTGTATTGTACAATGGTGTAATTCCGTATTTCATTCATTGATATTCTGCGCCTCCGGGCAATCACGGGAATGAATTAAAACCTCCAGATTCGCTACATATGAATGCCGGTTGCTTCGACTAGTAAAACCTGTGATGGTTGTATACAAATTAATCGGAAACTTGAAACTTGATCGTTCTGAGTGGTGTAGTGGTTAGCATACTCGAGCGCTATCCGGAAGACGCGGGTTCGATTCCCGCTCCAGGACGACGAAATTTTCAAGTTTTCGTATATTATCTGACTTAACATCCATGTTATATTTACACCAATAAACGCATCTCCCAAATTGTATTGAAGCTAAACACAATTTTTCTGACCTAAAATTCCCCCCACCCTCCCCCCTTAAACGTTCATGTCTTTAACTGTCTTATACCAAGATCACTGCCCGTTATTTGGAGGTAAATATACAGGACCGTACATACTTCGGGGCTTCGGATGGCAAAACCGTCTGCTAAGTGGAGGTGTATTCCATTCGGGTGTGTATGTTAAAGAGGTTTAACTACACTGCTGGCCACCCAAAATGCAACACCAAGAAGGACACCAGATAGCAAAGTTAGATTTACTGGACGCAAAACAACAGATACAAAGATGAATCGATTGAGCTTACAGGCCCGTGCGACTGGCGGAACACGCAGACATCAATAGTTTGTGTGGCCCCCATGGACGGCAATAACGGCCGCTACACGCCGAGGCTTCGAACCAAAGAGGCTTTGGATGTGGGCTTGGGGTATGTCGGTCCAGGCTGCTTCCAAACGTTGTCACAGTTCATCAGGCGTAGCCGCGGGTGGTGCTTGCCGGGCCACTCGGTTGCCGATCAGCGACCAGACGTGTTCGATGGGCGACATATCTGGAGAACAGGCGGGCCACGGCAGCAATGACACCTGGTGGGCCGTGAAGAATTGTTGCACGATGCGTGCCTCGTACGGGCGCGCATTGTCCTGTTGAAACGTGGCTGCTGGCAGGTCCGGCAGGTAAGGGAGGACTACAGGCTTCCGAATTTCTCTAGCCAGCACCCGTCGGTCTCTAACTCCCAGTTTTGTGGGACTGCCGGGTCGGGTCACATTCCAACAGTCACCTCTCATCTTCCACTTGCCAATCACGTAGGCCACTGTCGATTTTGGGTACTTCAACTCGCTGTATATGTTACGTATGGATCGGCCATTTCTGTGATACCCGACGATTACACCTTTCTCGAAATCAGAGAGCTCTGGACTGCGTGGCATCTTGCATGCGACTGGTTGCGTTGTTGTTTCCCACACGATATTTAACGGCGGCGGCCGTGACATGTATCAGGACCGCAGATATCGTCGATTGCAGGGGTGTCCAATTACTTGTTGGCAGATAGTGTAGTTTCAGCGCTGCCTATTTTCACGTACTCGGATGTAAGCGCATAACGTCCATGCCTGCGGTTTCAGTCCACACTTGTTTTTCTTTTTTATTTCTTCCTCTTTTTTTTGGGGGGGGGGATATATCGTTTTTCATGAAAGAACAAACACCTTCCATGGCACATCACTATTTTTATCGGCGTTAACGTTTCACCCACTTAAACATTCCATCAACATTTTCCACTGTTGAAAATCTCTGAAGCGATCAATGAGTTGCAAAAACGAGACGCCAGAATTCCAGTTGAGCGGCATTCCTTTGATATTTCGCGAACATTGGTAAGAATTGAGGCCTCTAATTAACAGGGCAGAAGTCAAAAATGGTAGAAAGTTACAGAGGGGGAGGGGAATGTCCAGGAGGGCATTACGTAATGTGCCTCGCCTGTTAAGCTCATGTTTCTAGAAGGGAAGTAAATGTAATTGTGGAATGTGCGACAGCATCTGTGTAAATAGCAAATATTCTTTTTATTCTTTTTCCGGAGCCATCACAAATACAGAACTCATTTTTCTTCCACAGCAACTATAAACATCGGTTTTGCGAAAGACACCACGAAAGATTCCATTTACTTAGTTTCTCTCTGCACCGTCTTCCCTCTTTGCGGTGTAAAAGTATTTTTGCGTAAGCAGCATATCTTCCCTTCTAACATTCATATTGGGCATATTTTTGGATACCAGGAATTTAAATAAAATTTCCTTTTATTTATTGCTTTACACCGTGCACAGTTCTGTCATTTGGTCTCAAATTCGTGCTTCTGTAAGGCTGCACTGATGAATTATCTCCATTTTGAAAGATGTTACCGCTTTTAGAGAAGTCATCATCATCAACATTTTCAACCATTATCAATCCACTGCTGGACGAAGGTCTCCCCAAGTTTCCTCCACAACGGTCTGTCTTGTGCTAGTCTCCTCCATGTCACTCCCGCATACTTTCGAATTTCATCCACCCATCTCCCATGTGGTCTTCTTCTGGGTCTTTTCCTGTCCCTTGGAATCCAATCTAAAATTTCGGCTGTACATCGATGGTCTGTCTTTCTGGCAGTATGCCCAGCCCATTGCCATTTTAGGGATTTAACTCTGATCATGATGTCTTCCACTCTTGTCATTTTTCGGATCCACGTGTTCGTCTTCTTATCTCTCGTGGTTACATCAAGCATGCACCTCTCCATGCTACTTTGAGTTGTCTGTAGCCTTTGTATGTCTCTTTTAGTTAAGGTCCACGTCTCTGCCCCATACGTAACCACTGGAAGGATGCATTGATCAAACACTTTTCTTTTAAGACATAATGGCATATTATATATATATATATATATATATATATATATATATATATATATATATATATATATATATGAATGGGATGTAAGGTCAGGTGATGCGTAACATCACAGCCTCTCCTTGACAAATGTCAACCCCGCCTTCTCGTGGTGCATCCTGTTCCCACTAAAGGGGCTCTGACGACCGCCAATAGCGGTATAACTATACCATCGGGATCAGAGGAAATTCTATCCCACACTCACCAACCCGCTTGGCCAGCGTGGTGAGTTATGGCCAAACCCCTCCAAAATGACTCCACAACTTAAATCTTGGCCCTCAGTCTCCGGCAGCTGGAATGTACCTGGCCAAGGCAGCGGCCAGTGCGACATGAAGGCAGAGGGTGCTAAGAATCCCCGGAGGACCGGACTAGGCTGCCATCTGATGCTGACCTTGGCAACGTACAATGGACGCTCCCTATCTTCTGATTTAAGGCTTCTTGAATTGGAAGAGGAACTACAAAGGATCAAGTGGGACATCGTGGGGCTAAGTGAGGTAAGGAGAAAAGGAGAAGATCTCATCGAACTGAAAAGTGGACATCTCCTCTACTATCGTGGGACAGATACTGGCAGAACTAGTGGTGTTGGATTTATAATAAACAAGAAACTGAAGGATAAAGTGGTAGAAGTTGAAAGTTCCTCTGACAGAGCTGCACGACTCGTTATCCAACTATCGAGAAGATACCAGGCTCAGATTATTCAAACTTATGCACCCACCACAAGTCATCCTGAAGAAGAAATTGAAGAATTTTATGAGGAAATTTGTCATCTAAATAATAAAGGTAAGCAGCATTTGAAAATAATTATGGGAGATTTCAATGCAAAAATAGGGCAACGGCAACAGAATGAAACTTCAGTAGGTAAATTCGGTCACGGCAACAGAAACCAGCGTGGAAATACTCTCGTTGAGTTTGCAGAGGCAGAAGGATTTTTCATCTTGAACTCCTTCTTCAAGAAAAAGCCACACAGGAAATGGACATGGAGACATCCAAATGGGACGACAAGTGAAATTGATTTCATTATGTGTAACAAAAAATTCGTCATAGAAGACTGCAGTGTGCTAAACAAGTTCAACACAGGTAGTGACCATAGATTGGTGAGATGTAAGATGCACCTCAACACTAAACTTGAACGTGGCAAGCTCATAAGACAAACAAAATCTATTGGCATAACCAACCTTAAAAAATACCATAATACCTTCAAGTTAGAACTGAAAAACAGGTTCTCTGCTTTAGAAGGCCTAACATCGGAAGAAGTGGACATCTCTGAAGTTAACAGAAAAGTAACCAAAGCTCTTATGGAAACAGCAACAAAATTAGCTGGGTCTAAGAACAAGTTGCATGTAAATAAATTATCAGGAAAAACAAAAATGTTGATGCAAAAAAGAAGAGAGATGAGGACAACTAAAGATGTGACATCCAAAGTGGAATATATAGAGCTATGCAAGACAGTACGAAAAAGTATCACTGAAGACGTAAGAAAATTCAACTGTGAACTAGTGAGGAAAGCAATTGAAAACAACCAAAGCCTAAAGATAGCAAAGGGACTTCTCAGTAAGGGAAGAAAACAGATTATGGCACTGAGAAAAGAAGATGGTTCTGTAACAAGAAATAGAGGCGAAATTTTGACAAGAGTGAAAGATTTCTACTCCAAATTATATGAAAGGGATGATACATGCACTCCAGACATCATGAAAGATACCAGTACCAGAGTTCCTCCAGTCCTTCCAGCAGAAGTTGCACATGCAATCAAGAACATGAAGCGGGGAAAAGCTCCAGGAGAAGATGGAATTACTGTAGACATCATACAAGAAGCAAGTGGAGAAATCGAAACAGTACTCGCCCAAATTTTCACTCGATGCCTTAATGAAGGAAAGATTCCTGAGGATTGGAATACCGCTACAATGATCCTGCTACATAAGAAAGGTGACATTGAGGATCTCGGAAACTACAGACCTATCAGCCTCCTATCAGTAGTTTATAAAATCTTCACTAAAGTTCTTTCACACCGCTTGAAGGTAACACTGGACATGGCTCAACCGAGAGAACAAGCTGGATTCAGGAGTGGCTACAGCACAATAGATCATATCCATGTGCTGAGAGAACTAATTGAAAGAGCGAGGGAATATGAACTTCCATTGTGCATGGCTTTTATCGATTATGAAAAAGCCTTTGATTCGGTGAAACCATCAGCAGTTACAATGGCTCTGAAAACCTGCGGTATTGAAGATGCATACATTAATATTATTAATAACATCTATGAAAATGCAAGTGCAAAGATTCGGCTGTTTGAAAATACAACACACATAAAAATTGGAAAGGGAGTGAGACAAGGTGACACCATATCTCCGAAGCTCTTTAATACCACTTTGGAGGGTGTTTTTCAGTCACTGAGCTGGGAAAACAAGGGGATAAAGATTAATGGAGATTATCTAACCCACCTTCGTTTTGCTGATGACGTAGTCATTTTTGCAACTAGCCCATCAGAGCTGCAGAGTATGATCCAGGAACTTACTGACAAGAGTAAAGAAGTGGGATTAAAAATGAACTTTCAGAAGACAAAAGTGATGTTCAATGCTTTTACAAGAAATGAAGATTTATCGATTGATGGAGAAAAGCTGGAGATAACAGACACGTACGTTTATCTTGGACAGCAGATATCAAGTGAGGGTCACATTGATGAAGAAATTAATCGGCGTACAAAACTTGCCTGGAGAGCTTTTGGAAGAAACAGCATAATTTTCAAGAGCAATATGCCATTATGTCTTAAAAGAAAAGTGTTTGATCAATGCATCCTTCCAGTGCTTACGTATGGTGCAGAGACGTGGACCTTAACTAAAAGAGACATACAAAGGCTGCAGACAACTCAAAGAAGCATGGAGAGGTGCATACTTGGTGTAACCAGGAGAGATAAGAAGAGGAACTCGTGGATCCGAAAAATGACAAGAGTGGAAGACATCATGATCAGAGTTAAATCCCTGAAATGGCAATGGGCTGGACATACTGCCAGAAGGACAGACCATCGATGGACAGCCGAAATTTTAGATTGGATTCCAAGGGACAGGAAAAGACCCAGAAGAAGACCACATGGGAGATGGGTGGATGAAATTCGAAAGTATGCAGGGGTGACATGGAGGAGACTGGCACAAGACAGACCGTTGTGGAGGAAACTTGGGGAGACCTTCGTCCAGCAGTGGATTGATAATGGTTGACAATGATGATGATGATGATATATATGAATATAAGGTCAGGTGATGCGTAACATCACAGCCTCTCCTTGACAAATGTCAACCCCGCCTTCTTGTGGTGCATCCTGTTCCTACTAAAGGGGCTCTGACGACCGCCAATAGCGGTATAACTATACCATCGGGATTAGAGGAAATTCTATCCCACACTCACCAACCCGCTTGGCCAGCGTGGTGAGTTGTGGCCAAACCCCTCCAAAAAGACTCCACAACTTAAATCTTGGCCCTCAGTCTCCGGCAGCTGGAATGTACCTGGCCAAGGCAGCGGCCAGTGCGACATGAAGGCAGAGGGTGCTAAGAATCCCCGGAGGACCGGACTAGGCTGCCATCTGATGCTGACCTTGGCAACGTACAATGGACGCTCCCTATCTTCTGATTCAAGACTTCTTGAATTGGAAGAGGAACTACAAAGGATCAAGTGGGACATCGTGGGGCTAAGTGAGGTAAGGAGAAAAGGAGGAGATCTCATCGAACTGAAAAGTGGACATCTCTTCTACTATCGTGGAACAGATACTGGCAGAACTAGTGGTATTGGATTTATAATAAACAAGAAACTGAAGGATAAAGTTGTAGAAGTTCAAAGTTCCTCTGAAAGAGCTGCACGGCTTATTATCCAACTCTCGAAAAGATACCAGGCTCAGATTATTCAAACTTATGCACCCACCACAAGTCATCCCGAAGAAGAAATTAATTGAAGAATTTTATGAGGAAATTTGTCATCTAAATAATAAAGGTAAGCAGCACTTGGAGATAATTATGGGAGATTTCAATGCAAAATAGAGCAACGGCAACAGAATGAAACTTCAGTAGGTAAATTCGGTCACGGCAACAGAAACCAGCGTGGAAATACTCTCGTTGAGTTTGCAGAGGCAGAAGGGTTTTTCATCTTGAACTCCTTCTTCAAGAAAAAGCCACACAGGAAATGGACATGGAGACATCCAAATGGGACGACAAGTGAAATTGATTTCATTATGTGTAACAAAAAATTCGTCATAGAAGACTGCAGTGTGCTAAACAAGTTCAACACAGGTAGTGACCATAGATTGGTGAGATGTAAGATGCACCTCAACACTACTCTTGAACGTGGCAAGCTCATAAGACAAACAAAATCTATTGACATAACCAACCTTAAAAAACACCATAATACCTTCAAGTTGGAACTGAAGAACAGGTTCTCTGCTTTAGAAGGCCTAACATCGGAAGAAGTGGACATCTCTGAAGTTAACAGAAAACTAACCAAAGCTCTTATGGAAACAGCAACAAAATTCGCTGGGTCTAAGAACAAATTGTATGTGAACAAATTATCAGGAAAAACCAAAATGTTGATGCAAAAAAAAGAGAGATGAGGACAACTAAAGAAGATGTGACTTCCAAAGTGGAATATATAGAGCTATGCAAGACAGTACGAAAAAGTATCACTGAAGACGTAAGGAAATTCAACTGTGAACTAGTGAGAAAAGCAATTGAAAACAACCAAAGCCTAAAGATAGCAAAGGAACATCTCAGTAATTGAAGAAAACAGATTATGGCACTGAGAAAAGAAGATGGTTCTGTAACAAGAAATAGAGGCGAAATGTTGACAAGAGTGAAAGATTCCTACTCCAAATTATATGAAAGGGATGATACATGCACTCCAGACATCATGAAAGATACCAGTACCAGAGTTCCTCCAGTCCTTCCAGCAGAAGTTGCACATGCAATCAAGAACATGAAGCAGGAAAAAGCTCCAGGAGAAGATGGAATTACTGTAGACATCATACAAGAAGCAAGTGGAGAAATCGAAACAGTACTCGCCCAAATTTTCACTCGATGCCTTAATGAAGGAAAGATTCCTGAGGATTGGAACACCGCTACAATGATCCTGCTACATAAGAAAGGTGACATTGAGGATCTCGGGAACTACAGACCTATCAGCCTCATATCAGTAGTTTATAAAATCTTCACTAACGTTCTTTCACACCGCTTGAAGGTAACACTGGACATGGCTCAACCGAGAGAACAAGCTGGATTCAGGAGTGGCTACAGCACAATAGATCAAATCCACGTACTGAGAGAACTAATTGAAAGAGCGAGGGAATATGAACTTCCATTGTGCATGGCTTTTATCGATTATGAAAAAGCCTTTGATTCGGTGAAACCATCAGCAGTTACAATGGCTCTGAAAACCTGCGGTATTGAAGATGCATACATTAATATTATTAATAACATCTATGAAAATGCAAGTGCAAAGATTTGGCTGTTTGAAAATACAACACACATAAAAATTGGAAAGGGAGTGAGACAAGGTGACACCATATCTCCGAAGCTCTTTAATGCCACATTGGAGGGTGTTTTTCAGTCACTGAGCTGGGAAAACAAGGGGATAAAGATTAATGGAGATTATCTAACCCACCTTCGTTTTGCTAATGACGTAGTCATTTTTGCAACTAGCCCATCAGAGCTGCAGAGTATGATCCAGGAACTTGCTGACAAGAGTAAAGAAGTGGGATTAAAAATGAACTTTCAGAAGACAAAAGTGATGTTCAATGCTTTTACAAGAAATGAAGATTTATCGATTGATGGAGAAAAGCTGGAGATAACAGACACGTACGTTTATCTTGGACAGCAGATATCAAGTGAGGGTCACATTGATGAAGAAATTAATCGGCGTACAAAACTTGCCTGGAGAGCTTTTGGAAGAAACAGCATAATTTTCAAGAGCAATATGCCATTATGTCTTAAAAGAAAAGTGTTTGATCAATGCATCCTTCCAGTGCTTACTTATGGTGCAGAGACGTGGACCTTAACTAAAAGAGACATACAAAGGCTGCAGACAACTCAATGCAGCATGGAGAGGTGCATACTTGGTGTAACCAGGAGAGATAAGAAGAGGAACTCGTGGATCCGAAAAATGACAAGAGTGGAAGACATCATGATCAGAGTTAAATCCCTGAAATGGCAATGGGCTGGACATACTTCCAGAAGGACAGATCATCGATGGACAGCCGAAATTTTAGATTGGATTCCAAGGGACAGGAAAAGACCCAGAAGAAGACCACATGGGAGATGGGTGGATTAAATTCGAAAGTATGCAGGGGTGACATGGAGGAGACTGGCACAAGACAGACCGTTGTGGAGGAAACTTGGGGAGACCTTCGTCCAGCAGTGGATTGATAATGGTTGACAATGATGATGATGATGATGATATATATATATATATGGGATGTAAGGTCAGGTGATGCGTAACATCACAGCCTCTCCTTGACAAATGTCAACCCCGCCTTCTCGTGGTGCATCCTGTTCCCACTAAAGGGGCTCTGACGACCGCCAATAGCGATATACCTATACCATCGGGATTAGAGGAAATGCTGTCTCACACTCACCAACCCGCTTGGCCAGCGTGGTGAGTTATGGCCAAACCGCTTGTGGCGTTAGGCTCAAAGTGTAACGATCTCCATACAAATTTCAGTCATTGTACCGGGTGATCCAAAAGTCTTGCTTATTTTGAAAACGTAATAACTCGCGGTGCTTTTTGAGAGTAGGATAACGCGATTTGCGTAGAAATGATCAGAATGACATCGGGGTTTTTATGAAATCACATAAATTTATACTCATTTTTCTTACATTTTGCTTCGCCAGATGGCGCAGCAATCTCAGGTTGGAAGTGTCGAGAAAAATAGACACCTGATTGTACCATTTTAAACACCTCATTGTACCAGGTGTTCAATGTGATGGCCGTCCTCTTCCAGCACTGCCTGTAGACGGGAGAAAACACCATGGACGGCATTGAAGAGCATGTCCGGTGGTATAGCGGCCACATGGTGTCGAATGGCATCTTTCAGCATTTCCAATGAAGTGGGGCGATATCTTACACTTATGATTTAAGGTCACCCCAGAACCAGAAAACGCAGGGTGTCAGGTCTGGGGACCGAGGAGGCCAGGCCTTCAGAAAGTGTCGGCTCAACACACGATTTGCGGCAAACGTCTCTTGTAGCAGTTGCTTAACGGAACGTATGATGTTGGATGCTGCTCTATCCTGCATAAATGTGCACAGATTCACTGCATCCCGCTCTAGCAAGCTAGGGATAAGGTACGTTCATAACATGCTTGCATAACGTGCACCTGTCACTGAAACGGTTTCGAAGGAGGTGCCGTGGACCTCTTCAAAAAAAAAAGGACCGATAATGATGGAAGCCGTGAATTCACACCCCACTGTCACTTTCGGCTGATGAAGTGGCGCTTCAACGACTGCTCGGGGATGTTCCGTGGCCCAGATGCGGCAGTTGTTCGTGTTAACCGCTACGTTTAGGGAAAATTGTGCCTCGTCAGTCCATAAAACGTTCATCAGCCAGTTCTCGTCGACATCCATTTGGCGAAAAAACCATGCTGCGAACTCCTGACGCTGCACGTAATTGCCAGCTTGCAGTTCGTGATGCCGTTGCAGTTCGTGATGCCGTTGCAGTTCGGTGATGCCGTTGCAGTTCGTGATGCCGTTGCAGTTCGTGATGCCGTTGCAGTTTGTACGGGTATCTGCGCAGAATCCGTCGTAGTGTTCACCATACAGTCCCATATGGAATGCCTGTTTGCCGAGAAACATGGCAAGCACTGGAGTCGCCATGTGCGGATGACATTGCAATAACATCCATTTCCTGCGTAATCGTCTCTGCTGCAGCAGCACGTGTTCGTGGTATACCGCTTCGTCGGCGTGCTGCCAAAGATCCCGTTTCTTTGAATTTTTTCACCATTCGCCGCAACGCAGGACTTTCCATCGGTCCTTCCCCACTGCGATCACCTTTCAGTGACCGGTAGGCTTTCAAAGCAGCACTCGTACATTCAGCGTTGCAATAGAACAATTTCACCAAGAGCGCGTTGTCCGGTAATGACAGCATACTGACACGGACCGCCGTTACTTGTGGTTGCATATAAATATATAAGTAATACATAAGGTTTAGGTCCAATTCACATTCAGTTGTATGGAGCTAAGAAGAAGTAAATAGATTAGGGGTAGAGTCCCCTGATTGGATAGGTTTAAAGAGGAATAGGAAAATAGAATTGTAGATTTTTACTGCTAAAAGTGAGCGCGAGAAATTTGCACTTTTAACAGTTGAGAGAAAAGTAACAACTCCTGGCACTAACAGGGAGGCGGGGTTAGTCTGGCTGGTCAGAAAGGGGCGGTGCCAAGGGATAATCCAATGACTTCCCGTCGCAGCGGTAGAAGTACGATGGGTGCCGGTTCTGGTGGAGAATGGTAATTCCGATTTATGGTAATTCCGTTCAATGGTAATTCCTGATGATTTGGTAACTCCAGGGGAGCTGGCGTGAAGAATTGGTGGTGTACAGGGAGTTTGAAATGAAGAAAAGCAAAAGGGAAATAGTGAGATTTTTTTCTCTTAGCAGTAGTTTTCGAGACTTTACTTACCCTGTGTGGGGTTCCCTTTTTTAAAAACGAAAATTGCGATAATGGGGTGAACTGCTTGAGTAGTAGTGGAAATTAGGAGTTAAGGAGTTAATCCTTTTAAGGGCCAAACTAGGGACACTTAGTTGGAAGTGGTGGTAAAAATTTTGTATAAAGTGAAGATAATGTCCCGGAAATTTGAAGAAATAATGAAATTATGAAATAAAATAAAATTGGAACCATTCATGTCTTTTGCTTTACCTTTCAATACTTCCCGTTCTATTTGCGGGAAAGAGTGAAAAGTAGAAAGTTTAGTGATTCAGTTCTTGGGAGATTTCCGCGGCTGATGCACCTTTAGTTTTGGTGAAATTACGTGAAGCAAAAGGACAAGTTCAGTGCGGACCGCAGGGGTAGCTGATCAGAGCGGGGGAGTGGGTGGCGGTGAAATTTCTCTCCGCTCATGGTGGTTTTAAATCATTTTTGGTGGGAGATTTTATTTTTTTATTCCTGTGAATTTTTTCTGCACTGTTTCCTGGTCTTGGGTGGAAGTCTTCGGAGCATATTGAGCATGAATCTGGGTATTTTGTAGCGTTGAACAAATTCAGTTGAATATTCATTTACAACTTGTAGGGTGGGGTTCGGGTGAGATTTTATTTTTTCGTAGTATTTCTCTGCATGAATGCCAATGATTTCCTTGATGGGAGGTATTTGCAGTTTATTTCTGATGTTCACCGTTCTTTCCCTGGGGTGAGCATTTGATAATTGACGGAGCATTTTATTTTGAAATTGTTGTAATTTTTTCAGGTGAGATTCGCTGCAAATACCCCAGATGCTGGATCCGTAGAAGAGCAGTGGGATGAAACACATTTTCCATAACATGATTTTGTTCTTGAGGGAGAGCTTTGAGCTTCTGTAGATAAGGCATCTCAGGGAAATTTTTTAGAATGACGGCCTTTTTTATGGCATATTGGACGTGGGGTCCCCAGAAGAGTCGCTTATCAAAAATAATTCCGAGGTATTTGACTTTAGAATTCTACGGAACTATTTCGCCATAGAGCTTAATTTGCTGGGGATGACGGAAATTGCTTCTTGAGAAAATAATTCCTTGAGTTTTTGTTGCATTTACGGAGATTTTCCATCTGGCATAGTAGATTTCAAGCATATCAATAAATTTCTGGAGATTTTTGGCTATGAGATGAATATTCGTTGAGGAGCACAAGATTGCTGTGTCGTCAGCAAAAAGTGCTTATTCGATGCCAATTTGCGCTGGAATGTCTGCAGTGAAAATGAGATAGAGTGTTGGTCCAAGTACCGAACCCTGCGGTACTCCTACGCAAATGTTTCTTCTGCTTGACTTGGCTCTATTTAGTTTAACAGAGAATTTTCTGTTTGTGAGAAGTGAAGAGATGAGATGGATGACCCAGGGAGGGAAATTGAACTTAATTAATTTGTAGATTAAGCCTGCGATCCAGACTCGGTCGAAGGCTTTGCTAATATCCAGAAATATTACACCTGTAGATTTTTTGAGATTGAAATTTTTGTAGCTTATTTCGGCCACTCTGGAAACTTGGTGATTAGGTGAACGTTCCAGTCTGAAACCGAACTGAAAATTTGGGATGATTTGGAGATCTTTACAGATTTTTTGCAGGTGTTTTAATACGATCATTTCCATTATTTTGCTGAGAGATGGGAGCAGTAAAATTGGTCTGTGATTTGCAGGTATGGTTGGATTGTTACCTGGTTTAAGTAGTAGGATAATATCTGCTATTTTCCAGGTATCAGGAAAATAGCGGAGATCTATTGCCGCTTGAATAATTTTAGCGATGATTTCAATATATGCGGTTGGGAGCATTTTTTCAATTTTATTGGTAATACCATCTCTTCCAGGAGCTTTTTTTGGCTTAAGTTTCTTGACAATAGCGCGAATCTCAGCAGCAGTGACCACAGAGGCTTCCGTAGATTTTTTGGTTTTGTCATTCGTGACTGAAGCGAACGGCCACGATACTTGCGGACTGCAGGGAGAGAGAGCTCTCCTGCTCTCGGAAATAATTTTGGATTGTTTTTCGATCATTTCATCGTGATTTTTAGTACCTGGGAAATTTTTAACAGAGAATTGATTTGCAAGGGAGCCTGCGAAGATTTCACCTTTTTCTTCGTCGTCGTAAGCAATTGAGTTGTTCAGCTTACGAATTGGGGGAATATATTTGTTGGAACCTTTGACTCTTCTTGTAAAATCCCATACATTGGTGGTGTCATTGACGTTGGGATTTTTAGGCAGGGAACTGAGAGCTTTATTCCAGACCGAGTTGTTGTGGTTTCGAATATAGTGGGTGATTTTTCTGTTTAGGAAATAATAATGGTTTCTGTCTGGAATTAATTTGGTGCGCCGCCACTTCCTGCAGGCATGGTTTCCTTCGGTGATTTTACTTTTAACCCATTGTGGCAGCGCATAATGATTTTTGAAAGGTTTTTTTGGGAAATTGTGAGTGCTTGATGATTTCATTAATGTGCTCTTGGAATTTATTAATTTCTGCATCTAGTTGAACTGTATCGTTGCATTCATTTATTGAAGGGGTTGGAAATTCAAGGAAATTGTTGGCGAGCAGCTCCCAATTAATAACCCACTGAGGGGGGTGGAGTCTGTTGCCTTCGTAGATTTTTAGTAGCACTGGGAGATGGTCAGAGTTTAATTTATGTTTGATGTTAATTTCGTACGGAGCATTGATGTATTTAAATTGAGCGAAGTCTAGTACATTAGCGGTACCAGTTGTTGAGAATCTGGTGGGGTTCAGTAGGGGAAATTATTTCTATGTCTTGTCTCAATGCAAAGTATGCTAGGAGTTTACCAGTTTTATTAGTGCGTCTGCAATTCCAGGTGGGATGGGTGTCGTTGAAATCGCCTCCAATAATGGTGGGAAATTTATCTGATAGTATTGCGTTCAAGTCGTTGGAAATATTATTTTTGGTATGTGGGTTGTAGGTGCAAACTATTTTCTTTTTGTGCCATCCTGGAGTTCTAGTACCACAGCGATTGCTTCAAGGAAATTTAATTTATTTTTTATGGAAAATTCGTAGTGTTTTATTTTATCATTGACTAAAATAAGAACACCGCCTTTTCTTTTAATGACTCTGTCATTTCTGTAGGCTTTGTAGTTAGGAATGGAGAAATTAATATTTGGTTTGAGAGCTGTTTCTGTGATGAGTGCGACGTCAATTTTTTCTTCGTTTGAAAGTTCGATAAATTTGAGCTTTTTATTACGGATACTGTTTGCGTTCCAAATAATAATAATATTCAGAGAGTTTCTGGTGAAATTCTTTGTAAAAATAGCAGAAGCTATTTTCTGGGAAATTGGTGTTGGGGTAGCTAACCCTGGACTTGGATGGAGAATTTGTTGGAGAAGAGGAGATGGTGCACGTTTAGTTTGATGAGGGAAATTTATAGGTGCTAAGTTTGCAAATGTATTTGCTGACAATTTCACTGTTGTATCCTGAGTGGGAACTGCAGCGAGTTGTGTGTCTGGAGTTATAATAACGCCGCGGAGAGGAGAATTTGTCATTTTCATGTAGGACTTCCGTCCACAGGTAGTAGAGTTTAGGTCCCAGCCACCTACAGCGAGATCGCCTTTTGGGCAGGACAAAAAAACGGAAGGAATGAGAGCAAGTCTAGCGACTTTTGACAGAACAGTTTGTAGTGAGATTAGAGTACAGTAGATGGCGCCACCGTACAAGTACGATATTGCACATAGATGGGTGAGAGAATTTTAGGGAGGACATAGGAAAGGATACCCATTTAACCAGTGGGTCCAGCCTGGGGGCCGTCACTTTACGTGCTCGTCCGATGCACGGCGGATATTCAGCGATTGTTAGTAAATCACACCATCTCTGAAAGATCAGCCCAGGCTTGAACCTGGAGACCCAGCATCGATAGTCTGAAACACTAACCACTAAGCCATCGCGGCTCGTGTGTGTGTGGAGCTTTCCAGCTGCTGCTTTTATACCCACTATCCCATACTTGCTTGCCTATGGCGCCATCTGGCGATGAAAAATGTAAGTAAAATGTGTAAAAATTTATGTGATTTCATAAAAAACCCGATGTCATTCTGATCATTTCTACGCAAACCGCGTTGCCCTACTTTCAAAAACTCCACGAGTTATTACGTTTTCAAAATGTGCTAGACTTTTGGATCACCCGGTATATCAATTCCAGACCTTATTTCTATAGACAAACGAGTTTTGTTCTTCGGTACCTAACGACCACCGTGAGCAACTGTAATATAAGTTATAAACTGTCAAACAGTCTAACGCCCCTATTTTACGGAAGTTGGATCAAGAGAATGACCTTATGACAAGCACAACATACACTTCTGATCACGTGACCACCGAGACTGTAAGGTTGTACCTCTAAGTCAAGTCAATTTTGTGCCAGCATCTGCGGTTATACAAAAATACCTATTAATTTTTATAGTATATCGATGAAAAGCTTTCTTTATGTTTACATATAGAGAGAAAAGTTTTATCCAACATATTGAGGAGGTCACTGACCTTTTGGCCGAAGAGAATTTTCCTTATCTGAAATTTCTCAGAACTGCTTGGAATGTATGTAAGTTCATCAGCGTTTCTCTTATTCTTTGTGAACCACGAATTCAACGTGCGTTTCATGTCTATGTCTAGACATTGAACATTTTGTCCAAGTTCTTATGAGATATAAAAAAGCCTTTAAATTTATAACGATGGCTTGTGTCTCGTTTATAGTTTGAAATTCTAGGGGGGCAGCGACGTATAAATATAATGTGCTGCTTACTAAACAGGGAGTTCTAGTTTACGGAAAACAAACATTTCTGCGGTCGTGAAAACCATGTCAGCTGAAAAGAAAAAAACATCAGCATGGAAATGATAGCAGAAACAATGCAGCAATTTTGTGGACGAAAGAAATATTTTCACAATTCTTGATTCTGTCTTGTTTTTGTTTTGTTTTTTCGTTATATTCTGGGCACAACATTATAGAACAGAAATGGCAAGATGCTGTGCAAAAACTAGTCTATGACTTTAGCTGATTCTGTAAAGCTTACGAAAAAAACAGAGGGGAAACAATCTGGAAATGAAATAACGCAAGGCCGAATGTTCCATCTTCGTGCTCGTAAACTGCGAACATCGATCTAATCTTCGGCAGCGTAAGGCATCAGAGCAGTAGCAAGCATCAACTTCTCCTCGTATCAAGGCATCTTCTGCTATTTCGTTCGGCGTACCCTAAAATTTCTTCATGGGTGTAACTTCCATAATATTCTTCCAATATACGATGCATTTTCTCCCTGGCAACAATCCAAACTGCTGACACGAGAACTCTCATACCTGGAAGCTTCGTCGTCTCGGTCATATCGGCCCCCCCACAGCACTTGGTCATGAGAGAAAAAAAAATAAGCATACAAAAAGTAGAAGTTTTCTACTGACAAAATTTATTGTCTTTTTCTTCTTCTATTTTTACTGCATTTCCTTACTTTGTCTTTCTCCAGCTTAAAAATAGATTCTGTTGTTGAGGAAAGAAAATATTTTGGAGCGTAAATAAATAAAGTGAATCTATTTTCGTAGTACATTTGTATGCACTGTTTCACCGGTCGTGTAAGTGGTTACACTTTTATTCAGTTCAGTCTGTCCGTTTCATTGAGCTAAAATGACAAAAAGTGTTAGTCACAGCATTCAAACCTCAAGAAATAGAATTTTTGTACGCAACGGTTATCTTTCTCCTTTAATACCAGATACGGTGTAATTCTAGCTAAGGTGTAATACTAGCTATGTTGTTTTACTTAACACATGCAACACTTTTGTCAAAATATACCCACTTCCTAAACCACGAATTTTTGGAAGGAAATACAGTATAACTGGAGTTTCATGAAAGCAACAGCGCCGAAGTAAAAACGGATAAGCAGATAAGGCTGCGAAAAAAGAATTTCTCATCTCCTTTCACGCACATGGAATTTTCTATAACTGTGAATTCTGTTGTAATGCACTGCTGTTAATAGAAATTGCAACACCAAAAAAGAAACAAGCAATCTCAATGAAATTTATGGGAGTGTTTAGTTATGGTACAAGCTGCAAATGATCACAATTACATACCGATTCGTGATGAGGAAGGCCAATAAATTAGTAATAAGTAAATCCACCATGGGCGGTGATAACCGACCCCACACGCCGTGGGATTGAATGAAACAGAATTTGGATGGCCGTCTGCGGTATTGCATTCCATTCTGCTTCTACACGCATCTACAATTCGTTGGTTGTGACAGGGGGCGAGGTCATGCGAGCCAGTCGTTGGGCGATGACACCCCAGAAGTTCTATATAGGCGACAAATCTGGCCAGGGAAGACAAGCGACTTGATGTGCATAGAGTACGTGTTGGACAGTACGAGCAACATGGCGTCGGGCTTTGTCTTGTTGGAAGACGGCTCCCGGGATCGTCTGAAGGAAGTGTAGAAGTTCAGCTTCGAACATTTCCGTGATGTAGCATTGGCTGTTCAATGTGCCTGTGATGCATAATAGGCGAGGGCGTGAGTGAAACGCGATAGTGTCCCCAGACCATCACGCTCGGCGTGGGACTGGTACGGCGCTGCACAATGCAGCCTACCAGATGACGTTCACCACGGTATTTGCGAACAAGGATTTGCCCGTCGTGATGCATTAGACTGAATCTGAACGCGTCCTACAGCACGATATTCTCCCATTCAGCACTCCAGTTTCGACTTTCGCGGCACCACTGCAATCGCTGGCGCCTATGGTTCAGAGTCAAGAGAAGTCGCAGCAATGGACGGCGAGCAACGAGGCCTCTCTACAGCAATCGGTGACGAACAGTGCTTGTAGACATCGGACGATGTGTGACCATCTTCCATTGTTGCGGAAATGTCGTGGATGGTGTGCGCGACGTCACTGCAATATGGTGCAAGTGCCTGTCTTCCCACTCGGTCGTGTGATTTAGAGCTCCAGAGCCTGCACGACGATGCGTAGAACCTTCTGCTATCCATTGACGCCATGTACGCATATTGCGTTACGGCCTAACGCGTGCAGCAATATCACGGTATGATAAACCACCTTCTCTGAGACCAACGATTCTAACTCTTTCAAACTCCGTAAAGTGTTTGTATGGTTGTCTCGTTCTCCTACGCGGCATATTTACATGTTCACAACTGCGTACGGTGGAGTTTAGCGATAGCAAGTTTAAAAACCTGCTCTCTGTACGCCTTCTTTATACCCCTTGTGTGACGTTTCCGATGGCTTTGGCTGCGCCTCGCTTTTGCATGTGCGCTGCAATTGTAATCATCTGAATCTTCCATGGTGCATTAGCCGCTGAAAATTTCGTGCGAATCCGAGTATTCCTCCATGGTGTTGCAGTTTCTGTTAACAACAGTGTACCTAATTTCACAGTTTATAATCCAACTGAAATTATTAATATGAATCTGGTTGAAACATCCTAGGAACATCGAGAGAATTCATTCAAGTGCTAAACTTTTAGGAGCATTAAAAATCAATTGCGTTTAAGAAAAATGCTTAGGTGTTTAATTCTTTTTCAAGAACCAAAGTTTCCAGGTAGCTAATATTAAATTTGAAAGATAATCTAATTCCACAGATTTCCACGGAAATACATTTTGTTTCTTTCAAACGTTATCAACCTTAAATATCCTAACACTGTTGAACAGCGGTGAATTGTCTCATCAGAACAGTTGTTTAAGGCAAATAGATGGAACTGTTGTGAATAGGCAAGTTAAACAAATTAACACGTGCAGAAAAAAGCGTTACTTTCCAGCTGTGAGTAAAGTGCATACTAGCTGAAAAGCTGTTTTCAACTACTGCCTTTTTTCTGTTTTGATTAATATGAAGACAATTTTCGCACAAGGCTTCCCGTAAAAGGGCTTTGATTGTACTGTTCCTCTTTACCAATAGTCAAAAACTAATGTTGTCATGTTGTCAAACTAATGGACAAATTTACCAATAGTCAAAAACTAATGTTGTCAAGTGATTTGAACAACTATTACGCATAATGATTTAACGCTGTAAATATTCATTAGGGAATCTGTATTATCACTGTTTGACTTTTACACGAGCAATCGTTACATCCGTATCTTAGCGACACGTTTCTTGGAATTAGTTATAAACATTTTTGGCCGTAAATGTGTTTACATTCCTTTAGATTATAGTATTTCGCTTCCTTGTCGAAACTTTTAAACCTAATCAACCAACATGGGGACGTTATATCTTTTCCAGTTTGATCTTTCAGACAATATCGAAAAAATCGTCAGGTAATAACTGCTTCATTATATGACTATGCGGGATTTTCCATCCCTTTTAGATATTCCGAGGAAGAGTTTTAACATGGTCGTCTGAGACCACGCCTATGAAACATGTGACGTACTACAGAACTAAAGCATGTGTCAAGATGTCAAATCTGCAGCAGTGTAGTCCATCTGTGTAGCTTAGTCGGTTAGAGAAACTCATTGCGGAGTGAGGAGACGCGGACAAAAAAAAATGTTTTCAGAAACATACCCTACATATACCGGATGTCTCAAAAAAAAAAAAAAAAAGAAGATTGAAACAAGCTTTTATTTCCGTCAATGGTTGATCACAGATACATACTTTCAATTTGAAAAATACTCCAAATGACGTAAATGCTTACGAAATGGCATTTGCAACCCTATGGGTGGCGTTTGCATAAAAATAAAAAAAATATTTTTTTATACAGACTTCGCAGAAAAAAAAAGTGTTCAGTAAAAAAAAATTGCGCAATGTTCTAATTAGTCGAAAAAAACCCCCTCAAGTTGTTCTATTAGGGGTATGCAAAAGGTATGGCGGAAACCTTTGCATACCCTTAATACTTGCAAAAATCCGGAGATATTCGCGATGAAATTTGTAAAAAATGTATCGTCTGGAACCCATTTATGAGAGAACAGTATTTCGTTTCTCTGCATAGCTTTGGAGCACTCAAAACGAGTAAGGGAAGAGCTCTCGCGCGTTCAGATAATTATCGCTCCAGACGATGCATTTTTTATAATCTTCTTCGCGAATATATCAGCAAGTTTTGCAATAATAATCACGGGAATTGTTTTTCTCGACTAATTAGGACACCGCGCAAAACCTTTTGTGATTGAACTTTTTTTTTCTGCGAAGGCTGCATAGTTTTATTTTTGTTTTTATGCAAATGCCACCCACAGGGTTGCAATTGCAACATTGTAAGTCTTTAGCGTCGTTTTGAGTATTTTTCTAATTAAAAGTATGCATGATCAACCGTTGAAAAGATAAAAGTTTGTTTCAATTTTGTTTGGGACACCGGTATAATATGCATAATATAAATAATGAAAATGCCAGCTACTAATTTAATCACACCATTTCATGAAGATAAAATTATATATTTACAGCAAAATAAAGCTAAGGTAAACCTGGTACTTTGTTGAAAGGAGGTGAGAAAACTATAATTTAAATTATTCATGATTTAGCCCAAATTGCAATTGAAATAAAAGTCAGTTATAATATTATTTTTAGGCATTATTGTTGTTTTTAACTCTTATAACTACATACAGTAGTAATTTCACATGCTACCTCCTTATAAACATGAACTTCATTGCCGAAGAGGGAGTAAAATTTCCCTTGTGCTTTTATCGGATCCTGATGATTCGGAAGAAAGGTTTGTCGAATTCTCTTTCAACTAGAACTCAGATTTCCAAGGTATACTTCTTACGAAAAGAAAAAGTACTTCACTCGGTGTTCCGAAACCGCAGCGTGAACGAACCGCCGACATACAACGAACCTCCAAAAACGAATTGGTTCACCAACAGCTCTTCAACAAACAGATTCGTATTGGGAAATTGTTTTGTTTTATATAATTTTGAGTTCATATACTTTTCTTTAAACTAGGAAGGTTTAAAATTAAGGGAAGTCCCTATCATTGTGATCAGATGGTGTCAATTTCCGATTTACGCGACTCGCTTTTATCGTTAGACTCTGGCTCGTTCCAGCCGATATCTTATGAAAAGTAACTTTCAAGAGCAGATTTGCCACGAAATTCTCGGATTGTTGTTTGATGCCGTCTATAGAATTTAAAGGTCATTTGTCACGAGACAAGCAAGGAGGCTTTCCTGATCGTGGTTTACATGTGTGAACATCTAACTTCTTGCTGCTACGAACAGAGCTAAAATTCTGCTGGTATCATTTGGGAAACTATGCTTCATTCGAAGAAATTTCGAGAGATATTGTTAGGGTTTTGTGAGAAATAAGTTGTCTCTCTACATGGCCCACCCTTTGCTCTGAAATTCAAAAGTGGGAGTAGTGTCAAAACATTCGAGATGCATTACTTTTGCTATCTTCACGATTTAGGAGTCCGTGTTTTGATTGCGAAATTTATAATAATTTAGGAAAATTAATTTGGAAATTGTAAGAGATGGCAGCTGAAAGAATAACCCTACAGAAAAATGAAAAGGAAAGATAAGAATAATATAGAGCCAAAAGTTTCCTTCCTTAATTACGAGTAAATATACACCAATTATGTAGAAAATAGTAAAAATATGTTAGCAATTCGATTTATTGGAGTAGGAAAATATAAACAATGGTTTTCAAACTTTCGCACATCAACCAGATAGCTTTTTCAAGGAAGGTAGACAAAATTGTTTTTTTCTATCTTCCTGGAAAATGGCATCAGGTTGATGTGTGAAAGCTTGTAGACGATCGTTTATACACTGCCGGAATGTGAAAACAGAACACCAAGAAGGAATTGGCGGACGATCATGAAATTTACATATGTTAATGGGGTCGACTTTACGTAGGTGTGATGTTAATTTCAGGACCAACCGGTGGGCGCTTACGCCACATCACGGCATAATATGCAAATTTTATCGTCGGTGGTATTTAAGGAGTATGGCGAAAGTGAATGTAATCAGTCGTCGGCGTACGGACACGTGCAAAGACCCTGAAGAAGCTGCAATGCCTGGACATGGAAGACGTGTACGATTTCAGCAGTTATCGGACTTTGAGCGAGGTCGTCTAGTCGGACTCCGCGAGGCCGGGTGGTCGTATCGTCCTATTGCGGAGCGAATTGGACGGGAAGTATCGGTGGTGGTACGATGGTGGCGTAGATGGTCCGAGGAACATTCCCACACGAGGAAACGTGGAACCGGGAGTCACAGACGGACTGATGAGCGGACCGATCGACGCATAAGAAGAGCGGCGTTGTCAAGCAGAACATCCACTGCGACGCAAATCCGAGCTGCCGTTGCATATGAGGTGACTGTGCAAACAATCCGCAACCGTCTACTGGATGCAGGACTACGTACGTGCACGTGTGCCTCTGGCATGTGTACCTCTGACTCCAGCCCACCGTCAGGAACGGCTGCAGTTGTGTCGCCAACGTCTGCACTGGAGAACGCAATGGCGATCTGTCGTGTTCAGCGATGAAAGCAGATTCTGCTTGGGAACCTCCGATGGCCGTATGAGTGTTCGCAGACGCACAGGGGAGCGTCTCCACCCTTCTTGCATCCGCCAGCGACACACATGGCCTACACCTGGTCTCCTGGTGTGGGGAGCGAACAGCTATATCTCCCGTACACAACTAGTGTTTGTACCGGGTACGTTAAACAGCACCTCCTACATCAACAACATCATTCAGCCCGCTGTTGTGCCATTTGTAAGGTCGGTCCATCGTGGTGTTTTCCAGCAAGATAACGCACGCCCACACACGGCTCGTGCAACGCTACATGCACTTCAGGGTGTGAGACAACTTCCATGGCCTGCACGTTCACCGGATTTGTTCCCCCATTGTGCACGTGTGGGATTTTATGGGACAACGGCTTATCCGGTCTCCACGGCCAGCCACGACCATCCCCGATTTACGCATCCAGGTTGAGGATGCTTGGAACTCAATACCCCAAACTTACATCCAATATCTGCACGACAGACTCCATGCCAGAATTGCACAGTGTGACGCAGTTCAAGGCGGTTCAACCTCGTACTAACCATGTTACATGGAAATGTTATTTTTCAGTTTACCAGTAAATACAGCTGTATTTTGCCATAATGTTTTGATCACGTTATCCTCTGTATTCCGTTATTATGCTGTATAAATTTCGTTGGTATCAGACGTCTCCTTCTTGGTGTTCTTTTTTCACTTTCCGCCAGTGTATATTCCTACGTCAATAAATCGGATAACTTACTAGCATAGTTTTATTGTTTACCTCCTTGTCTATCCTTAACTACAACAAATAATTGGAAATACTTGAAATTAAGTTTTTTTTCGAAAACAAAATGTTTCGAAACGTAAAATATCTTAATTAAATATTACATCGAACTCATGAGATGTCGTGGCAACACCTGAATGCTTCAACTCGTTAGTCAAAGCTGAACAAATACGCCAGATATTAAATACCTCTTTATTTGAATACTGCCCTAGAAATCATTTTGTAAGCATTCCTTGACTGAAACACATTTTTATTTTCATTTTTTAGGGATTAGAGTGGTTAATGGCTCGATGATCATTAAATTCAAGGCAGACACACCGGTCCTTAGATTCGAGCACGTTGTTGATACAGAAGATCAGTATCATAAGAAAGAATGCAACACCCATGCCCTACCTGGACTTTGAAACAAATTGATTACACTCATATATATTGAAATTATTCAACAAGTCTCATGCCACGAAGAAATTTCAAATATGTGTTTTGCGTGTGCATCATTTCGCTGATAACTAAAGGGGAACCAGAGACGGGTTATTTTCAAAAATTTTGAGTCAAACACGAATTCAGTGTGTTCTATCTAGAAATTAAAGAGAGACAGAGTGAGATTCACAATTACATCGCAGGCGGTCACTACATTATTGATTTAGCGAAGAATTCGTTCTGCGTATATATCCAAATATTTCCAGCACTATTATCTAGAATATAGTCGCTTTTTACTTTCGGAAAGCAAGTACATTTTTTCCCCGTTAAAACTTATACATTGTACAAAATACTAGTTAGAAAAATGTTATTCCTCAGAGGCTTCATTTCTCAATGTTCTGATAAACATGTTAAGGCTTCGATTCGAAACTTAATTATGCTGATGTGTATGGTTGAGAAAAAAGATATACGGATCTTTGCGGTCTCTAACTGCTCTTGTTCTCAATAGCCATTGCAAACATATTGAAAGTCATCACTTCATAATGACTTTCAATATGTTTCACGTTGACATTTCAAGGAAGAAACCGTATGAAAATAAGATATTACAAACGAAAAATTTCTGTTTGATTCAATTATACGTTTTAAGAAACTTAATTTGTTTCGTGGTAACTTGCATTTCAAAAAATCTTCTACTTTGCAAAAGTCCTAAATATTTGATTATGTTTGATGTTATGGTCATTTCAACTGATCACAGATGAGATCTGAATCTGAAGAACGTTCTGCTTAGCTTACTCTGAGTTCTTGATCATTACGGAATGCACTCGTGGGAGACTGTAAATTGTTTTCCATTCTTTTTCGCCTCCGAGTTTAACGAACACCGTGCAGCATCTAAGACTATGAGGAGACGCCTGTTCCTAATTTAGGGCCACTTTTAAAAGAAAAAATACAGTACCAGGACCGTAAGCCAAACATACTACCCATGCCTCATTCAAGATTCGAGCCTGGGTACAAATGTACAAAAACCCAAGTCTGTGACTATTAGGACACTACAGACGGACTATTCATCCCTACACATGCTTGTTAAACTGTGACGTACATGTCGAAAAGGCAAGTGTTAGCGTTAAGTCTTCGCCGGTGTAGTTCAAACAGTAGAATATCCGACTCTGGAGAAGGAAAAATTGTGATCGAATCTCATCACGGGCAAATTTGAGCGATTTCGCTATATTGGTACCCGAACGTAAAATGAATTTCCTGACCGTGAGGTTCCAGAAAGATACGTTCCACACGTCGCGTCGTCTGGAATTAATGAGAATTACTTCTACAAAGAGTGCCTTCAAATATGGATAGTCGGCTGACCCGAAATAGCCTGCGATTTCGTGCACTCATCTTTCTCAGTGGGTACATGTGACGTACCTACCACAGAGGTGACGCACATTTCGAAACGGCAAGTTACAGTGGTAAGCCTTCGCCGGGTCGCCCTGGTAGCGCAACGGTCGAAGCCAGTGGTTCTCAAACTTGTTATCCTATGGTACCCTTTTTTCTACAATGTCTAGCAACGGAACCCCTCTATAAATACCATTAAAAATTAATATACCAATATGCCAATTATGTATAACTGATTTGAAATAAAAATGAAACGAAAATAATAAGCAATTAGTCAATGAAAAAGATATTACTTACAAAAAGGTAATGTACAGCTAATAATATTTATTATGCCAATGATGCTAGTAATCATTAATGAAAAATATCAATGGACGAATGGCTTTGCTTTTTATTGCCACATAGGTTTTTAAAATTTGGTTCTATCGAAGGAAAGTTGTAATCTCATATCGGGCTTTGCATCCAGCTTATTGCGGTGCTTATTTTTTGTTGAGGCATACACAAAAAATTCCGTTTCACAAAGACAGGTTGTGGCAAATGGTAAGAAAACTGACACAGGTTTTTGCGATAATAATAGATATTCCCCTTTCAAACCGTAACAAAACTCTGTCACTGGCACTGTTGTATAAAGGGATGTCACTGAGAAATCCGACATCAGATCAATAAATTTTTGATATTCATCAGATGAAACGCATGTAGTTTTTTCATTAATAACAAATGGATTTTTAATCCATAATTGACTTTTAATTTTTCGTGCTGCTCGTCAGGAAAATAGTGCCCCATTGAATCATGGAGAGCTTCCTAATACTGGGTGATTTCATCACATCTTTTGTTTTATATTTATGAGCCATTGTTTGTTTTATATTTATCACCGGGATGCGAACCCGTACCCCTCTTGGATAAATGATCAGAAGACACTGCGCCTCTGGGGCTGTGTTATTTTCTTCACTCGGTGAGACACTGTATCGCTTCATAACGGAATTTTCGCTATTTGTTTGGCCGATTTTTCACCAAGCATGCACTTAACCATGTCAATAGCACAAGGCTTGATAAGATTCTCGGCTATTGTATAAGGTTCACCTGCTTGTGCTATTTGATAGCTTACTAAAAGAAAAACCTCAGTAGCTTTTTCATCCAATGTATGTGCTGCATGCAAAAAAACTTTGTCACTTTTAAAAGTTCATCATGCTCGCGTACTAAAAAATTAACATTATTATCTTTGAGCTCTAGATGTATACTCCTTAAATGGCGCCGCACTTTAGCAGGGGCCATTGAGCTATTATGAAAAACTTTGCTGCACATGACAGAATGCGGATTATCACCAGGTTTCATAAATCCGAAATTTATATAGCTCTGATCGTACTTTTCTTCTTTTCGCAAATTTAACAGTTTTATCTTGATCACACGTTCCAGAACGTGTAATATTTTCTTGAGCTGTTTTTTATTGGTTGTGGGAAATTGGTTAGTTAAGGCTGTCATCGGGAAAAATATGGAATTTACAGATTTTCTTGAAAATTTCGGAGCTGTTTTACAAATTGCTTGTGGAACACCGGGGTTCCACGGAACACACTTTGAGAAACACTGGTCTAAGCGATGGCTCCTAATCATTCGTTCGAGATGAGTTTGGGTTCGAATCCCGGTGAGGCATGGATGTCCCTTCCTTCCCTGGAATCAGCGGCCTTAAATAATGCTCGGGCGACAGCTTATAGCCCACTGAGTTGCTCACGGTGGTCGTTAAAACCCCAATAAAAAAAAAAGCCTTCGTCGGTGTAGTTCAAGCGGTAGAATGCCCTATTCCGGAGAAGCAAGATGTGAGTTCGAATTTCATCACCGGAAAAGTGGGCTTTTGCACTATAAAACGTGTCATTTTCTGCACGCTGTTCTATCCCTTAATGTGGGTTTAGGCTGCGGTGTTTCACTTCTAGGTTTATTAGAATTTCCTGTAGTTTTATTTTAAAATTTTCCTCTGCCTGTATTATTAATTTTCACGTCATAGTTTCGTTAATGCTGCTGTTCTTTGTGTTTTGTTGGAAAGAATATTCAGCCATATACATTTCTTTTTCTTTCTTTTGGTCGGTTATCGTTATGAAATTCTTGTTCCAGTTAAATTGTCATAACAATATCAGAGGAAGAACATTCTCACCTTTCATCTCCCCCCCCTCACACACCAGTTCTTGTTATGTTGCATTAATCGATGAGTGGAATTTCCACAATCCAACATATTGTTAGATATTAACACTATAGTTTGAATTAGTGTATTTCCTCTGGAACCGATTCAGACACTCAATTTCTTTCCATAAAGGGATGAAAAATAATATCAAAAGCGAAACAACTCGTCAGCTTTCACAAATCTTAAAAGATGACACGAAAGAGTCAAAGTAGTTGTAGTGATAGTTTTCCAGCAACTAAGAAAATATTTTTTTTATTGGAGGTTTAACGACCACCGTGAGCAACTCAAGGGGCTATAAGAAGTCGCCCGTCCCTAATTTAGGGTCACTGGTTCCAGGGACGGGAGAGAGCCAATGCCATAAGACAAACACAACATTCATGCCTCACCGGAATTCGAACTCGGACCCTTCTCGGACGAATAATCATAAGCCAGCGCTTAAGCTCTGCCCCACCGGGGGGAGAAAAAATTCAAAGAAGGATTTATCCTCCTTATAAGACAATGCGAGAAGAGGAAAAAAATCGTGTTACCATTTTAAAGTGCTAAGTTGTATACCATGAATTTAAAATCGATGGAAATAACTTCACCATCTATGCTGGCTGCCCAATTTTCAATGATGACACAACCAGCATCATGCTCTCTCCGCATCTTCCAAACGGTCATTTTCACAGCGTCATTCCGAAAGCAACTTTATCTCTCTCTCTCTCTGTCTCTCTCTCACCTTCTCACCAAACTTCGAGGTCAATAACGCAGTCGTTTTTCGCGATAAGTGCACATTTTGGCCCACGACGCCATTACCGTTGCACTGACAACAGGCATCGAAGATGGCTCTGTACTCTCCGTCGCTAACCAGGGCGGGAGGGGAAAAAAGAAAACGAACAAAGTAAGAAAAAAAAAACATTAACCTGTTTTACGGACTTCCGTATCGCCTACAGGTATTTCCTCGACGGAGCCAGTCCTTTCCTGAGAACTTCTCGCTTTCTCTCCATCCTTCTCTATCTATCTGGTTTTCTCTCCCACAGGTATTTATATTTTCCTTTTTGTTGTACCTTAGCAGCATGTTCTTGTTATGATCGTCTGCGTATGGTTTGTACCTCTGTTCTGCCTCACCAATCATAAAGCTTACAACTAAAGAACTCACAGAAAAGAAGTACAGCTAAAAAGAAAAATAGGACGAATTCCTGCTATTGGTTTGACGTTACAAAAAATAAAAAAAATAGAATGGCGGAGCAAGAAATGAAGCTGAAAAGAACGCTAGGTTCTATTTCAAAACAACTAACAAAAGAAAAGCGTGGGCAGATGGGAGAGAGAAAGACATGATGTAAACGTGAGAGCATATATGATACTTTTTTTACGTAAGAGTCCTAACTTCAAAAGAGATTCAGGTTTTCCTTTCCCAGAGATTTCTTCGCTCATTGCATCTACAGAATTACGCGAACCAGGCATTTATTTGAAGTGAAAAGTTTCTTTGAGAAATCTGAAGATGTTTCTGCTTTTATTATTATTACTTATTATTTTCTTCAGGAAAAGTTCTTTCACTGTGAATTACAAGCCGTGATTGTACGAAGACGTTTTAAAGAAGTACGAGTCGTGTATTCAAGGTGAATAATATTCCTGAGGTTTTGGATAGAAGAAAAAGACCCAGGTGTTTTCCTGGAGCTTATAATAGACGCTGACCAGTGACCACAACCAGGATTTCATTCCAGGGAGTGGGGGTTCGGGATATCCTATGACATGTATTACATCTATAACCCATGACATGTATTACATCTATAACCCATGACATGTATTACATCTATAACCCATGACATGTATTACATCTATAACCCATGATACCTACTTTGACATGAACATCTGAATGCACTGAATAGAGTTAGGCTATTCAATCATTTCTGTCAAGCTGGATTTCTAACCCAGAATTCTTAATAGCCTCCAAATACTTGGTGGAATTTCTGCTCACACGAAAGAAGCGCTGCCATAACTTTAGGTAATAATATTTCTTCTTGTGTCTGTTTGCTCAGAGAGAGAGAGAGAAGACAACATACATAAGAAGTGTGATGATCAGATGATCAGAAAAAGAAATACAGGTAGGCTCAAGTTCTGATTGAGCCACCAGTTTGGAACGCACGACGACGACTTGCAGATCAGAGAAATGAAATGAGCTAGTCGAGTATGGTTTTAAAGCGTTTTTTTAATTTGTTATAGTCAACACAGGTCCATGATATGAAAAGTAGCTTACATAATTTTTAAAAATAATGCTGGATACATTGCGAAAACGAAGCAGATTGATACACGAATTATTCAACGTGGCGCTCAGTCTTCTTGGACTTCTTACATTTCTCATTACTTGCTCTTGCCTCTCGTTTTGATTTACTCCACTTTTGCTTACGTTCATTTTGCGAATTCCACCGCATTGTCGAAAATGTTAACCCGTTCACACGAAAACATTTTTTTTTTATTTTAGTTTAAACCAATGCGATATTTTCTTTATATATTTGAATAAATCTCGTCGAGAACTTTGAAACGATGCCACGCACAGGCGTTTTGCACTCACGGTTGTCCAGATAAACCGCGATATTGTCAAAAGTGTTCACCAGTTCACAATTTTTTTAAATGTTCAGTTTAAACCACTGCGAAATGCTCCTTGTATAGTTGACTAGATCTTGTCGAGAGCTTTAAAACGATACCACACACAGGCGTGTTGCGCAGACGGTTGCCGAGATGGACTGGGTCAAATGCGGCGTCACACCCTGAAATATTGCTTCAATTCCCTCGTGCACAGGGAGCGAGGGGACCGTCGCGCGCACTATGTATTGCGCAGTACGTGAATCGGACTCCATGCTGTTTACGAATATGCTAACACGATAAGTGTGCGGCACGTGTTTTTAACACTATTTTGATTTCAATTGGGACCTATTTTTGTCACAGGCGGTTGACCGTAAGTCGCCCCATACTATCCGCTGAGTTAGACGTAATCCTACGTCAAAATATGTTGAACATGTGACATACTGTACATTGAAATTCAGTTGTAATAACTACAGCTAAAATTACTGCCAGTTGGGAAACAAAATTGAGGAGGAAACAACGCACAGCACAAACTGTATATAATCATATTTTAAGAAGTACATGTTTTGAAATGACTATGTAAAAATACTCTGCAGACAAAAGATTTCGTGGGTATCTGGACCCCAAGCACCGTCCCCTTGGCAACGTCCCTTACGCTGCCGTGAGTGTCAACCTACTGGTTTCTTCTCGTTGCTGTCATTTCCGGCTCCACGGATTTTTTAGAGACGGAAGTGTTTTATTAGAGAAATCCAAAAGTGTTTGATTGGAATTAAGCTAAGTACAATATTGTGCACGGAAGCAATATTACAACATATATGATTCTAAAAAAATTGAAAGAGATATAACGAAAAAAAATATGTATAATTGTCAACAAGCAAGAAAAAAGTTTCCTAAGTTGCTTAAGAAACCAAATGCATCAGGTAAAATAACAGTTATCTCATTAAATTTTATGACGTTCCGCTTATATTACAAATTTCACATTAAATTGCGATAGTTTGCCCAGCAGTGCATTTCAGTTTAAGTACGAAACACTTTATCACTAGCTGTGGAAAGGCACCGAGGAAAAGTTACCTGTCTGGTTGTAGAAATAATTCAAATTTTGATAAACTTCAGTACCCAAACTGAAACTTATCCAAAATTTGGAACCACAATTTACATTTTACTAAGTTTTTTTCAAAGAAAATGAAAAAAATGGAAACAGTCACGTCCCCCCCTCCTTAATTACATGGCACAGCGCGCTGTCCTGTTGGTAGACACTATCACCACCGGGGTAAACGTCCAACACATGTGGTCAGCGAGGATGGACAGGTAGCCATTGGCGTTCTGGGACACATCCAGTGGTAACAGAGGTCCGAGGTCATAACAGGGGTCCCAGGACATACCAGGAGAACATCCCCCAGCTATGCACACTGCCACCGCCAGCCTGCACTTGACCGACAAGTGTGCCCGGATGTTGGTTCTCGTGTGTCTGACGCCGTATCCGCCACTTTTGTGGAGTAAAAACCTCGGTTTGTCGGAAAAGGCAACCTTTTCCCACTCTTACGCTGTCCAATGACGGTAGCTCCATGCGAACTGCAGGCGTCGTTGCCGATGGACCTGGTTAACATGGACGCCTTGACGCAGCGTCGACTGCAAAGACCCATGCGTAACAGGGTTCGCTCTACTGTTATCGAGGACACGTACTTGAGTGCCCCCAGCGCTCATTCGTGTGGTCCATTGCTGCACTGTTGCGCGTCGATTGCCCTATACCAGTCAACGGAGGAGACATTCTCCTCTGGGGTTGGATGTCTTTTGGGGCTCTACAGTCATGACGTCGGATGGTAATCCGTGTGCTACAGTCATGACGTCGGAAAGTAATCCGTGTGCTACAGTCATGACGTCGGAAGGTAATCTGTGAACAATTTGGTGACGTAAGTTCGATAATGTGGATTTATAAATATAAAGAACAGGACAAACAAGCAAGATTTAGCTTTTATATATACGGATGAGCGAAATATATGCGTATATGCAAGGGTAGGGAGAATTAGAAATATGTGTCAGAAATACAGTTTTACTTTTGTTTTAGCAGAAAGTAAAGGGGTAGTAGGGATGTACGCATTATCGTGTTTTCGAGATATCCTTTTTAGACAGAACGTTGCTGATTATAATTTTTGGTTTTATTCAAGACTTCAGTTAGATTGACTGATGCGATGTGAGATTATGGTTCAGGTTTCGGTTCATTTTGAGGAATATGTACACAGTCAGTTTTCCCTATTCACTGGTCTGGCGTCATAATTCTAAATTAATAATAATTGACTTCTATCAGTCTTGTTTCTTACAAGAAAACGAGACATAACTGTAGTTAGGTCGAAACATGTTGTGCTTATTATTTTTTAAGTTTTTAAGCATACGGATGACCTTTTGTGTGTAGAAATAAAAAATCGTCGTTTCCCACCAGCATTATTATGAGCTTGAGTTTTGAGATATGCATGATTTCGGAATCGTAGATTGCCTCACTTTCTGCTTTCGGTATATTTCATAGATGGTTTTACTTTACAGTTCGCTTAATAATTTTTTACAATCTGATTTCAGGTATTCTATCACGCTTGGGAAAACACGGCAAGATAAATTAAATTGTACACGCGCATACATGCAGCGGAAAGTACAGAAATTCAGGTAAAGACAGTGTTGCTAAAGATATTTACCTTCATATATGCGTAGCAATAGAGGAAATGCTCGTAGCACCAGCGAAAGTTAAAGCCGTTCAATTCTTTGCACCAAATAAGAGAATTATCTTCCACAAATAAAAAAAAATACTCTAAAGGAAAAGTAGAAAGCAAAAGGAAATAGATGAAGAAAAAAATTGAGAAGTACCGTGACAGGGAAATTAGAAATTACAAGTTAGGCGAACATAATATTCCTTCTTCCTATTTCTCCCACAAACTTTTGCAATTAATAGATTTCACTGGGACACGGACATCAAGAACGGAAACAAATTGGCGATAAGTCCAGCCAAGCGCAATCTGCCTGTCGTTATTATTTGTTTTTATGTTTTAAAGTACTTCGGACGGGAAATTTCATTAGTTTATTTTGGAGTCGATGATTCGCTGCGTCTTTTTTTTAAATTAAAGGACCGTCGCACGCAGCACATCCAAAGCAAATGTTATTCGAAAAGTTGACGATCGTTTGATGGGCTTTACCGTAAGCATTACGTTTACCATTTGTTTAAAAGCTGCTTTCCTTCTGTGAACACAAAGTAATGGAATATCAGAAACACTCCTCATGGTTATTTACTAGATACACCGTTCTAATTCAATGTATTTCCCATTATCCGACTTTGGAAATTCAGAAGAAGTTATTCAAGCGACGAGATCCGAGATATTTCATTACACACTGCGTTAGCAAAGGTCTTTTCCGTAATTTCGGTGTCTACACCAGTGATATATAATAAATCATCCACGTCAAAAGTGAAATTAATAAATGTCCCAGCTGCTGGAAATGGAGCTTGCTTGCTTTGCTACTTCTTGCTAAATCATGGCTTTCACTGCATTGTTAGTTAGTTGGTTGTGGACTCTTGCCGTTAGAATGAGAACGATCTGCTTGGAAACTGCCCTAACTGGCCGTTGGCGATTGATTGAGTTTTAATGCAATATTAGTGCG
Source organism: Macrothele yani (assembly GCA_039090855.1). NCBI lineage: Eukaryota > Metazoa > Arthropoda > Arachnida > Araneae > Macrothelidae > Macrothele > Macrothele yani. The sequence goes on along the minus strand of CM077030.1, from coordinate 5,582,902 downwards.
CTACTCCCAAGGCTATTCAAATCAGAGTCTCACTGACAGCACTCTGCTTCGTTATGTGCTATCATAACGTTTCATGAATTTGATAATTTATGGCCCTCTTTGGTGCGATGAAACACGTAACACGAAACACCACAGAACACAGGAGGGATATACAGTGCGTGTGTTATGGACGCAGAATTCTCTAATTCCATTATCCGTTGTTAACATCGAGATAGGAGCTTTAGGTTCGGATTTAATGTCGAACATCTTCAAACTTGAGAGGCTTATTTATCTGTCGATGCATTTATGTTGAAGTCACGGTGGCTGGAAATCGTCTATATGTTTGAAAGTACACACTGAGATTTCCTTTCGTCCTTCAAATTCCAATCGAATGTGATAAAATATTCGTACAAAGCAGAGTATTTTTAATTCTACATTCCATTTGTTTTTAAATTTATTTACTCTTTTTCTTGAAGTAAATAATGAAACTGCAAGCCAACTTGAAAAAGGAAATTATGATAATGACGATTTTTCGAAGTTCATTTCATGTTGCAGCTTAGAATAAGGAGCAAATAAATACGCTTTTTAAGAAAAAAAGATAAAAACATGCTGTTTTAACATTTAAAACCCATTAAACGTGTTAAAAAAAGAAGAAAGAAGTAGTTTGTTTAAAAAATGTGAATTTTGAGGAAAAAAACTCCCAGCCCAGTCGTGAACTCCGAATTGTTAAGTCTGCCGCGAGATGGCGGCAAAGTGCATAAATGGCGGCTTATTATGGTTACAACAACTGTTGCCTGAAATCAGTAGACCACAGCTAAGAAAATTATTTGATTTTAATCTCTTTTCTATGCTTGACAAATGCACCCCTGATAAATTTAAAGCAGCATTCGATGTAATCTCAATGTGAATAACATTTAAATCTACTAACATTTCAAATAATACTAGTACTCCACACGCTTCTGTCAAATACCATAATACAAATTCGACCTAATATGACTCCGGTTCACTTTTTTTACAAGATATTACTTGATCAGATTTATAAACACCATTAAAACTAATGTTGGTGTAAATAATGATGACACTGACTTTAACATTGTCACAATTGCATTTCCCTCATCTGTTTTTTCTTTCCAAAAATAAATAAATAAATCCCAGATATTCTCAAAAAAGGAGAAACAACTGCTATACTTTGAAAGTATAATTAACAAATGTCTAACTGTACACGTGTATGCAATATTTTTTATTTTAGCAAAATACTGGGGAAAAATTCTGTATTACAGACCTAACTAGATAAAAAAAAATAACGATTGTACATGATAAGCAGTACAGATGTAGAAAATTCCTTTAGATAGCAGTTATTGTCATTTTTAAATTAGGATTTGGGGCAACTCTCAGAATATAGAAGTAATTAATATCCTACATGTTCACTAGCAGATAATGTTTGAAGTACTCTGAGGAAAGTTTTTGCGAAAGAAGCTTCTTTTGCATTTTTCCCTTTAGCTAACAGACTTACCAGCCCTTTTGTTCGGTGGAATAATTTTAAAATTGATTATACAGTTTAAGTTTTACGTATTTTTTAAAAGAAATCATTGTCCAATATAAAGATAATTTGTGTAAAGAGAGATGTGAAACCGCATAAAATTCCGGATTATAAATATTGATTTTCAAATAAAGTGTAACAAACTTGCTTTAATAGTGGCAAAATCCGCTGTGAGTTCATCAACCCCCAATTGTTCAATGTGTTTTAACGTTATAATTTATTACACATGTTCTATTAAAAACGCAGGACCCACTTCGCTCGAACTGGTGGAACTGCTTCCGCGACGGCCGTGACACGTATCATGAATCAGTTAAAATTTCTTAAAAGCCAACACAAAGAAACATTTCTTTAAATAAATTAAACTGAATCTGCGATTTCCTGTTATTTTAATCCCTTTCCTTTCGTACATCTAATCAAGATTTCTGAGATTGATTCAATATTACTGTATTTGTGAATATAGTAGGTAATCTCGAAACACTAGCGGCGTCTAATAAGATCTAAGTATAGCGGGTTCATTGTATTTTAACAGTACTGCAGTTACTTGAATACATTTAGCACATCTGTCTTAGTCTTGGGTCATAAAAGTCCTCTTTACGTCCTGCAGAACAGACTTCGGTGGCCCTCTGGAGCTCTTTGTAATATCTGAGACCTATTTATAGTTTCACTGACGACAATGGGCACCAGGAAGGCAATGGATTGTATAGGATTTCCAAAGGTTTTGTTTATATGCTACTGCTAAGTATTATCAACAATAATCACTTCTTTCGCACCGGTTGTGCAGATTGTCTAAGCGCTGGCTTATGATCATTGGTCAGAGATAGGTCCGGGTTCGAATCCCGGTGACGCATGGATGTTGTGTTTGTCTTAGGGCACTGGATCTCTTTTTTCCCTGGAACCAGCGGGCCTAAATTAGGGACAGGGGACTGCTTATATGCCCATTGTGTTGCTCACAGGTGATCGTGAAATCCCCAAACCGCAACAAAAAGTGTCGCAAATGTTCGATGGGATCCAAGTCTGAGGAATTTTGCTGCCAGGACAGCACACGAAGTGATTGGGCATATTTCTCCAAACATGCCTGCACAATGCAGGCCTTGTGACACATTCTTCGTGAAAGAGTCCAACTTTGTCTAGATATACGGTCATCATTTAGTTTAGCACTTGGTTGGGAATAATGCCCAGTTGGGATATTGTTGTGAAGATATATTCAACGGGGATCAAGGACTCGTAGTGTCTATGAGAACAATCCTCATACCTTAATGCCGCCGGCTCAGGCCTGTTTTCATCCACCTCTGCTTTCTGATCGCAGCTGTTAAGCAACGCGGCGGCGAATATAGAGCAGGAACCTGGACTCACAGGGCAAGTGGACTCTTTTCCAGTTGGCCAATGTCTAGCCACGACACTACCGCTACTGCCGGCACTTCGATACTCCCTGCAGGCGGAGGTGTCGATGACGTTAAATTATCTTACAATATGGATACATGAACAGGCCACAACATTTTTAGGCCCATCCGTAGAAAAGTTTTCTCGACTGTCCTCTCGGAAACGTTTCTCTGTGTGCCCTGAATGTAAGTCACAGTCACATCTTGGGGAACACATCCACTCGTGAAGAAGGGTTAGTCTTAATAATCTAGATCATGGGTGGGGATCCAACGGTCTTAAGGCCGCATGGGTGAATCCAAGTTTTGCAGAACAAATCCTTTTATTTTCATTAATATGTTTTTGTTCGGTTTTTATTATTTTTATTTTAATCTTAAAATGAGCCTATTTAAAATACCAAAGAGTAAAAGAAGATTCAACGAAATAATGATCACGGACTGGCGACCCTAATTAAAACATTAGTAAGTCATAAGGGCTATTTTGACCCTTGCTACGCTCATGATTTCGTTCTATGGCTCCTAAAGAACTACAGATGGAATTGAATGAGCTCTCAGAAGATGACATTTTAAAGTCCTTATTTGACGCTAAGAAAAATCCAGTTGAAAAATGGAAAAATGCAATAGAATACCCACGCCTTCGGCAACATACACGAAAAATTGTTTTCTTGCTTTTCAACCTCTTATTGCTGGGAATCTACATTCTCCTACCTAACCCAAATCAAGACACCCTTAAGGTCACAAATGACGGATACCCATTTAGGGGATCAGCTGAAACTAAGGACCTCCATGTTGCAACCAAATATTCAAATACTTTCCAACAAAAAGCAGTCCCAACAAAGTCATTAAAAGGTTAGTTAACTTCAGAATTATCTCTTTTTTTTTCATTTTTGAATTTAGTACATAGTAAGGTTTTTACAAAATAATGTAAATTTGGAAGTATATCTAATTGAAGTTTCTTGAATGAATACAACTAACTTGATGCGGCCTTCCAACATGAAAGGGTTCCCCGCCTCTGATCTAAATGATGAGTGCAAATATATTTGTTGATTTCAGACAACTAACCCAAAACGATTTCGTAGACGTTCTTTTTTTGTGCCAAAGGGTGATGGAAAGCTGAGAAGCAACATATTTTATATGGCACGATACGCAGCCTTAGAATTTGTTTATTGCTGTGCAAATAAGTGGTGGACAAAATAATACTAACTTAGTCACAGGAAGGAGGATACACATTTTTGAACTTGGTGGGCTCATAGATATGCCCAATAGAAAGCTATTTCACGTGTCAAAACCTAAAGAAAAGGATCTCATTCTGTATTAATGTTTTCCCTTCTATGTAGATTATGAAAAATAACGCAATATAAGAAGGAGAAACACTCACCTAAGTGGCTGCTGCATACAAACAGAAGCATAATCCGACACTATCAGTGCTGCATAACATAAGAATATCCTTTTATTTTTATTTTTTGTACGCAAGAAATCGGTAGACCTGAGTAACGACAGGTATAAAAATCTGTTTCTTTTTGAGAATATTTAAGTCAATAATTAATATCAGTACCTACATAATAAGTTAAACTGCGCAGTTTGAGAGGCAATATTTTCATTTTTTCTTTCAATGCTTTCGCTCGCTGTCATGCTTCACAAATGCAGCATAGTTCAAGGGAATTGAAACGTTGATAACCTGCGATATATCGTATTGTTTGCTTGTCTCCAGTGAGTTACTGGATTTACTTGTTTCATTTATATCGCCCTGCATGCATGAAGATGGAGTTAAAAGAGAAAGATAAACTTCTTCTCATACGCGTTGCGACGGCCGTACACAACCTGTTAAATTAAGAATGGCAGGTTCTGTTGCGCTTTTGAACCTCGGTTTAATTAACTGGTAGACGCAAGAGTGACAGAAGCCACAGCTTGAATACACAGTTTCAGGTTTTCGACAAATAAAGCAAACTTCTGACTGAATAATCTTAAAGCGAAATGTCATGATTCCTTTTGAGGAACATAATCGCGTTAAATCTTCAATGAGATTTGGCAAGCTGTCACAAATATAATTTAAGGAATGTCTGCAATTCTAGATAAACCTTATACATTTTTGTACTGGCAAGTCTTCCATTTAATAGGGAATTTATAAATGATTGAAGAAGCATCAAAAGGTGGGACTTTGTGAGTTACTTAACTTATACAATGAAGCACCATGTGTTATGTACACCTATGAGCCATTACATTATGAGCACCTACCTAATAAGCTGCAGGGCACCCTTTAGCCATCAAAACAGCAGCCACTTGGCGAGTCATCGATTCGATGAGGTGGCGATAGGTATCCTAAGGTATCTGGTACCATAATGTCAACAGCACATCCTCCAGTTCCCGTACATTTCGGGATGATGGTGACTTAGCGCGAACCCGCTTTTCCAAGTCGAACCACAAATGTTCGATTGGGTTCATGTCAGGTGAATTTGGAGGTCAGAGCATTAACAGAAAGTCTCCAGCACGTTCTTCGAAACACTTCTTGACGATTCTGGCAGTGTAGCATGGCACATTATCCTGCTGGTAATGGCCATCACTAGCAAAAACACAGTTGTCATGATGGGCGAATTTGGTCCGCAAAGATGTCCAGATACCTGACAGCTATCAAGGATTGTGCTGTTGGGGAAATGGGACCTAAAGTGTCTCAAGAAAACACCGCCCACAGCATTACACCTCCTACAGCATTACACCTCCTACAGCATTACACCTCCTACAGCATTACACCACCCACAGCATTACGCCGAGCACACAGAATTACACCGACGCCGGCCTGTTTCCGCTCAACAGTACATTCAGGTGCCATAGCCTCCGTTGGTATTCGACGAATTCGCGCTCGGCCGTCTATGTGATGCACCAGAAATCTTGATTCGTCAGGCCAGGCAGCTTTCTTCCAACCATTCACGGCCCAATCTTGATGATCTTGGGCCCATTTCATGCGTTGTTAGCGTTGACGTGCAGCGAGCATGGGAACCCAGCTGGGTCTTCTGCTACGCAAGCCCATGCGCAGAAGGCTGCAATAAACTGTGTGCTGTGGCTCATTGCCCCGATCACCATTGTTGTAACTGCGGGTGATTTATCACACTGTAGCCATGCGATCACTGTGAACAATGCGCAACAGTCTCCGCTCCCCTCTGGTATCAATGAGCTGTGGACGACACATGGCTGGACGATGGTTCGTCGTTTGGTCATCTGTGAACCACATTTGATACGTACTCATTACAGCGGCACGTGAAAACCCCACAAGCAGTGCCGTTTCCGAGATCGTAGTTCCTAGGCGCCGAGCCATCACATTTTTTTCTTTATCAAACTCCGATAAATTGGCAGCTTTTCCCATTCTAACTCGAACACTCTTCTAATCGATAGACTGCCTTTGGGTTGTATATATGCTGCTCTGTAAACTTCACTTGCCACACCGTTCGGTATCCAGGCGCGCTCTGTTCTCTAAGCTAGGTGTGATCATAATGTAATTGTTCATCGGTGTATTTCTCTAAATAATGTTGCTTATGAATTTCTGTGTTCTTATGTATATTTGGTTTCTTTTCGTTAAACGTTTTCTCACTGAATGATATGTTAGTTCTTCCACGAAGGGCTGTTTCAGTATGGCATCACTGTCATTGGATGAAAGGTCGATAAAGCGTCAACATTGTGGATCTAGCGAGTGGATTTTTGATAGAAACTTGTTAGATCGAAGTGCAATTTTGATAGAGGCTTCTTAGAAAGATATGCATGGTAGGTGAGAGGCTTCTAGAGAAGCATTCTACGAATAACCAGAGTGCTTACGCAGCTTTGTTGAACGTAGGTTACACTAAGTTACAAGAATCATATATGTGTAGAGCATTGTGATAATTTTCTGAGTTGATGCTAGCGAGTTCATATTCGATCTTCCTGTTCTCAAGTGCAAGTGACTAGCTAATAAAGAGTGGACAAACGCTAGTGGTTTCGCTGATTCATTACATTGGCCGTTTTGATTTACATGTTATTAATTAACATGTGTATTCTCACGAAGTTCAATACGGACTATTCCAGAGAGGAAGTTCATATTTCAGCATACGTAAACCTTAACATTACAGCTACAACTTATAAATCTAACAAAAATTGTATGTATGCTATTAATTCGTACTGTCTTTCACTATCCATTTCTTGTGAAGATTATCTTCGATTCCGGTCAATACCAGTGCCTTGAGAAAAAGTTGGCTATCAGCGGAAGTACTGTAAAATATAAATTTGGGCAATTAAAATTAAAAATTATCACCTATTCCATCGATGTAATGCTGCGGTATCTTACCAGAAAGACACACAAAACACATACACTCTCACACACAGAAGCCCGTCACACTTTTGCAATCACTATATTCCATGCTTTGTGGCATGTAATTCCTTTCAAGCGTCATGCAAGTCGCGAGAAAGTAGTAGTATGGAAGTTTCCTGAATGTTGTGGTATCAAAGCCAAGTGACCGTTATTTAATTACTAAGCTCGCTGTTTGGGGTTCATCAATTACATGAGCACAGCTAGAATAAGCTACAACCTTATTTTAGTGAGAGAAACACAACTTTCCTGAACTGTGACTATACCAGCAATATAACACTACGAGAGCGGGAGGCCTACTGTTACCCTGCGACCATTAATTTCAGTGGAAGTTAACATTAATAACTTTTTCTTTTTAAGCATATCTTATAAACTAAAATCATTACGCTCTCTCTCTCATTTGCTGTTGGGAAAATATCGAGACTGTTCCCTTTCACTACCCTCCAGTCGTATTAGTGAGGGAAGGTAGGACACTACCTCAAAGCCTCCGGATTTCGTCCAGAGAACACTATTGCGGTTTGATAAGAGTGATTCTCGGAGTTTCAGTTAGATTACATAATTGCTCTGTGAGTGAATAGTAATTGGTCTTATCGCTTTATAGTTTCAGAATTCACGTAGCCACATGACTTTTCTTACGTCTTCAAGTTTTAATGAGGAATTTCTCACGATGGGTCAAAGTGGCGATCCTCCTTTCTATAAAAAATTCTAACTGAGGCTTCTCAAGGAAGCGCATTACATTCATAAATTGTTTTACCTGTCCCGTTTAAAGTATGATTTCTGAACATTGAAAATAAGTAGCAACAAAGTATCATATATAAATCCACTCGGACTGACACCTTTTTAAATTGTAAAGCTTTTGAATAACTATGTCCTAATATTCTAGTTATTAGTTTAAAATGTAAAAATTCAAAATATTTGGTTCAATATCATACATGTATGCTTAAAATGATTTCACCGTTAGAAAGAACATGACCTATTTAACTTCCTGTTTACCGTTTTCATGTCTTATGTATTTTTTTATCACTCCTTCATATTTTTTGAACTTAACATCATATCTGAACTCTTGATAGTTTCTACTCATGTAACAACACTGGCGGCAGCTCCAAAGCTTAAACAGCAGAGGTGAAAGCGACGAAAACAGTTTGTGAAGATATTCTCTGCGTGTTTCTTCAAATACGTTCTGCTTGTTGTCTGTTATGCTAATAGTGGCTATCCGTTTCTTGTTAAGGGGTTTAACGTCCACGAGGAACAACTCTCTGTTCTATATACACGAGTCCTTAATTTGGCGCTATTGGTTCCAGGGAAGCGACAGGGCCCTTAGACAGGCAGAGCACCAACGCGCACATCCGGGTCTCGAACCCGAGCACATCTGGAACGAATGAACCAAAGCCAACGCCTTAGTCCATTTGGACACCGTGGCTTCATTAGTAATGGTTAAAGTTTTCAGTGTGTCGGAAATCTTTGGTTGAACTAAAAATAGAAAAAGTGTTCAACGTTTTAATTTTTAAGTGCTAACTACTGTGCGTGGGAGCCACCTACCCTGTCGTGGTGGGCGAATTAAAATAAATTAATGAATAATTATCTACGATGAAATTGTAAGTGTCCTTCTATTTTATTTATTTATTTATTTATTTTTTGTGTTTTTAGTCCTGAACTGTTAGACTTAGTACTGAAATGATAAGTTAGGTTTAAGTGAATCAAATGACCAATAGTTAACTAAAACACTACACATACTGTGAGAAGAGAGATATCGTAGCATCAAAATCAAACTGCATTTCTGTACAAATGGAAACAGATTGTTGTGTGGTTGCGTATTATTTTTGGTAAATTGTAATTCAATAGAAATGACGAGAAAAATTATTTTGAAAACAATCAGGTCCTCCAAACACATTTTAGATGTAGATAAATAATTTCATCAAAGTGCAGGATATATTTCATCCGGTTGAAAACTTGTCCTTAGGAAACACATGATCGGATTGATCTCATCTTAAAGTTTACATCGAGAAAAATTCCATAATTGTTCTTTTCCTGTTTTAACATCAGCTTGTTACTTGGACTTAGGTAACACGCTTTCTGTATTATATCTTAGATTTTTCCATACACGCCAGCGAAGAAGCGAAAAACGTTTAAAGAGTGGTAGACAGCTTGGAAAATTAAATGAAAAGATATCTTTTAAAAATCGATAATACCGTAGATTCGTTCATTTAAAAGTAACAAAAATATATTACGCCGCATGTTTTATTTTAATAAGACAGCATCAGGAGAAGCACTTTAATTTTAAGTATTTATTTTTGGATAATATATTACATTTTCCGCACTGATCAATATCAGTCAGTATTTGCTTTTTTATATAATAGACTTTGACAGCGCATGCCTTCTATTTTTGTTTCCACATTTCGTCTTTATTTTTTTCGCATTTTCCACATTTTATTCTCCCTGTCTGCTATTCGATCGAATTCTTTCTTTTCCACTTTGTCTTACTATCGCCTTGTTTTTTTTCCTGTGCCTTTTTGTTCCCCCCTCTCGCTTTCTTACGGTCTTGTTGCTTCTTGACTCCCTGTTTTTCTGCCTTCTACTGTCTTTGTCACAATCCGTATCTTTCTCTTTGGCTTTTTATCGTCCTCTTCCTGAAATTCACTTTAGCACTTTTTTTCTCTTGAACTGTAGTTCTTTCGTGCACGTATATCTCCCTTTGTCATTTTGAAGCTCATTCTCAATTACGTGAACACTAAGTTTAGTTTTCTAGCAAGGTCATGCACACACACTAGTTCTTTTTTCCGACAATTGAAGGTATTTGCACGTCCCAGTACAGATCATCAGTCACTCTAAAATTCAGTTACTGCATATGGTCGCAACATCTAAGAGATGAAATTTCAAGCTATAAAACGTCATTTATTTTCTGTTTTCGCTGTTGGGTTCCTCACCTGTGTCCCATTTATTTTCTTTCTTTAATTTCATCTTTTGCTCGATATTTACATTTTCCCTTTGTCGATTATTCTTCTGCACACAAGCGCCGACGTTTCAGGAAAGCAAGGTGTTCAAGATCTCTACTTGAAGTCTGAGCAAGGGGGTCGTTATGCAAGATAATTGGGAGATAGGACAAAGGCGAAACTTTTACATATACGTATATGTGTGAAGTTAACAATATACACATACGTACATGTACATAAACTTACATTACCTAGGAGAAATCTGTACACCACACAAAATCGAAAGTCCATGAAGTATCATTATCATGGCTCTGGCTTTCGACGCAGAATTTTTTGAACCCGACTTAAAAGTGCACTCTTAGGGTATGTTTCTAAACTGGAATTTCAAATGTGCTTCCTTTATGACTGCTGTCATATGGTTAACAACTGATTTTCAAGCCCGCCTCTTCCATCGTCACTCTCAATGTATGGTTCAAAATTTAATTTCAAATTCATCAGTACCTTCATCCTTGTCAGTGCATAATCATGAACAGGCCTTCCAAATCCATTAGTTGATCAGTTCCTTCATCCTTATTAGTGCACAATCACGAACATGCTTTCTAAATCCATCAGTTCATCAATTCCCTCATCCTTGTCAGTGAACAATTCTGAGCAGGCTTTCCAAACCCATCAGTTCGCCAGTTCCTTCATCCTTGTCAGTGCACAATCCTGAATAGGCTTTCCAAATTCATCAGTGCACAATTCTGAACAGGCTCTCTGAATCCATCAGTTCATCGGTTCCTTCATTCTTGTCGGTGCACAATCGTGAACAGTCTTTCCAAATCCATCAGTTCCTTCGTCGCTCCGAGTGTATCATTCTAAATTGGATTTCATAAGAGTTTTTAAGTATTATCTAATTCATGGTGGTTTGTTTTCTTCTAACTGTATGGACCATCTAACCTTGTGCCTCCCATAAATTTCGCAAGCTGAAGGTACTCATTTTTGAGCTTTTTCATAACATACCGAGTATCTTGGTTAATGATTTTTTAAAGAAATCCTGAAATGCAGAGTGCAGGAGTGTTTCTTCTCTATAAATTAAAAAATAGCCAATTCATAAGCTGTCTCTTTTTTTTTCCAGGGTAGACTTTTCAATGGCTCAATGGTTGGCTGAGGCCCGGAGCACTCATGTAGTTGGCGTGCATGCTTCTGCATGTTCGTGGGTGTGCGCCTGTGTGACACTTTTAGATGACATGTATACTTCTACATTTCACTTGGCCCCTCTACTTTTTACTCTCTATCTCTCATTTTATCTTTTCCTTTCAAAATCAGGTACCAAAGTTTCCCCTTCTGTTGTTTTTCACTGCCTTTTTTTCTCCCATTTTCATTTCAGCCTTCTTCATTTCTCTCCGACTGTTTTTGTTTTCGTATCTTTCTTTCTTTTCGGATCCCCTTACCTATTCCTTGCATTTAAATATTTTTTTAATTTTTAATAACTTTGTTTATATCTATCGCTTCCAGTTTCCCTTTTAAACCTGTAATTTTTTTCTTAATCTTTGTGGGGTATTTTTTCAGTTTCGTTATTATTACTCCTCTCTTTTGCTCTTACTACCTTTTTCCCCATCTTTTCTGCCTTTCATCTCCACGTTTTTCATTTTTGATTCATCATTTTTTCATACCTTTCTCATTTAATCTCTTTTCGTTTTTCTTTATTCCTCTTTGAGACCTCACTTCTTGCCCCCCTCACTCTTTCACCTCCCCTCACTTTTGATTTTTTTTTTACTTTACCGTTTTCCTATTCTGATTTTTTTCCCCTCATCTTTCTAACTTTTGGGTTATAGCTCTTGTTCTTATTTTTCCATCTTCTGCTTTAGTTTTTTGCATTTTCTTTTTACTTTTCTTTCATTCGTTCGTTGCGTTACCTGTTGTTTCTCATAACATCTTTTTTCCTTTTTTTTCAGATCTTTTTACTTTTTTTATTTTTTTGTGTCTAAATCCATTAGCTTGATCCTCCCTTCCTTGTGCCATCCAAGATTTGAAATCGGCAGTATGGACGGATTCCACTGATAAAGTTGAAATTTAGCTCAGAAAAATTAAAGCTAAAGTTGCCACTTAGTAGTAGCGTTCTACCCAAGTCCAACGTATTACGCTTCAAAGCTGAGAGAAATGTATGTTTCCTAGGGACGATCAGTCACAGTCGTTTCATTAATGGAGCTCAGCTGGAAGTGCGTGGCTGGGTTTGGTTAGAGAACTAGTGAGCAACATCTTTTTCTTTCTTTGCCAGCGGAGTAAGCAGGAGAGTTCGTTTCTTCATGTGTTTGTTCGGAATCTGGAGTCAAGAGCCTCCGATGAAGATATTTCCGGCGCTGCGGGCTCTGTGCGTAAATAGCAAATGCAGTTGGCCAAAGAGCCGGTCGGCCGGCCTCAGGCATGCAACGGCCTTTACAACAGACCAAGAACACTTGGACTATGGCCAGGCATTCCACGTACACGTATCCACTGGAGTTGGCATTCGACACAAAAATTTCGGGGAGAAAATTTTTCACGCACTATATCGTCGTTTCCCGTTCCCTTGTACTTACTAGGTAAGAAAACAAGAAGAGCAATTGATGACCAGTTTTCCTTTTTTACTACCGAGCCAAGCCGACTTCAGGCGAGCTCAACGCACAAGAGGGGTAGTACGCCCAGGTGCTAAGACGGGATTTAAAAAACAATGCTCTTTTGGAAGTTCGCTGCGAGTTTACGGGGTTGGAAAGCGTCGTGTTGCTCCTAAATTAACGCATTACATAATGCATGAGATTACCTACGCAGACATAACATTGTGTCTGCGTGAGCCAGACCTACGGTTACTCCAACGCCATTGAATACGTCGGACGATCTTTCTGTCATGTCGTTATCTCCACAGTTTCAAGTCAGAACGACGCAATTTCTGCTCTCTTCCAATTTTTGAAGTGTCCTGAACGCGTTATTTCGACTCTCTCCTCTGCAAAATGTCACACAGCATTCTCTGTAGTTGTTAGGGGCTGATATAATTCTGGTCAAGGGTTGCTACTTCTATGTCAGTGAGCAGAGTTTGCAACGTTTTTGAGAGAGTGAGCCTAATTTGGCGGTAACTTGAAAAAAATTTCTCACGTGCCCAGAAGAATTTTGAGCAGCAGAAAACCGTTTATTATTATATTTGTATTTTACATTTTAGAAAGGGGAACAAGTCCATTCATGCAATTAATAACTCCCCTGAATTGTGTTAAACCGGACAACTTTAGGAATAAAAAATTATTGAAAACTAGGAATTCACAAAAAAAGTAAAATTAATGAATAATTAAAAATAAGATGATTAAATTAAAAAAAAAGAAGAATGAGTTTGTAATTTTTTAACTTATATTTATTGTTTTATCATTAATAAAAGTATCACAGAGAGTCAAATGGATGTTACGGGCAGATAGATGGATGCCAAATGAATCATACAAGTAGACATACCTCAGAAAACTTGAAAATTACCCGGTCCTAGAACGGGAATCGAACCCGTTCTCCCGATTTACGTTCGAGTATGTTACCATTACATCACACAGAACAAGGAACCCCCAAGCTACTGAGGATGTGCCTTGGGACTCAAATGAAAACCTCCTCCAAGCGCACATCAAAGCATTTCATCTTAGCAGCACGCAAGCAGAAAGCAAATCCCCTGAAAAAAAACTCTTGTGAAATAAATCATGATCGTCAAATGGATATTACGGGCAGATGGATTCCATATTAATCATGCAAATAGACATGCCTCAGAAAATCTTAAAATTACGTTGTCCTAGTACGTGAAACGGAGAGTGATTGAAATAAACTACTTCAGTTTAGAAAGCCTCTTAAAAGCGATTATTAGTAATGATTTTAAAAAAGACATTTAAAAAATAATATTTATAAATATGTAGTATTCTACCTTATAAGCAACAAAAGAAATATGAACATGAAGTGATTATAAAACATATAACCATAAAGGGAAGGAACATAAAAAAATTTACTCTCAGTGAGAATTCTGCTGCTTTACCACCGATGACAGATATCTTACATCCGACCTATATTTAGTTGTTTTGAGAGCTATGCATGCAGCACTTGTTTCATCATTAAAATTATATTCCTATAATTTCACTTAGCAAAGTTCATCACTGATAATCACCTCTCACATGAGTGTGGTGAAGGAAATACTACGGAATCCCAAAGATTCAGAGCCTTGTTTTCTGCAAATGTCCGCGTTAATTTAACCACTAGCCGGTCTCGTTCGATATTTTATAGTTCAGCTCTTATGTCGACAAATGTTTGCCTCCAAATTGAGCTGCTTTGTAAATCAGTCAACCTCCAAGTTATCCAAATCAATCCACCGCAACATTTTAAAATCCAGTTTGTCTAATGTTACACTATCCGCATACTTAATGAATTTTGCAGGTTCTTCAAATAAATTGAAAAATGACCTTACTGATGTCCTCTGAGCTATTCTCGAGATTCAAATCTGGAAAATATTTCTTAGTAACATCTGCTTCTTTGGGAGTAATGATAACCATTTTATATTTATTTATTTATTATGGTGAGGTTCAAAGAATCAAGGAGCAGAAGTGCATGCCTCGTTACAACAAATATTATTCGTGTGCCACCTTTAGCAAGGGGGCCATAGGTTCACCACTCCTGTCACGGTGTGTCACGTGGTACAGTCTGATGGGCTGCTGAATGTACAAAATGGCCTTTTTTACAGAACCGCTATGACGTGTTACATGGTATATAGAGATAGTAATTTCCGTAAAAAAAGATTCTAGTTTTTGGCTTTAGGGAAACTTTCTTCCTTTAGCAAGATAGGACGTTCCTGGAAATATTATAATAGGTAAGGTGCTTCTCGCATCCAGAAAACAAGGTGTTTGCATGCCTTACAAAGTGAGTAAATGAGTAGAAATGGGATAAAGAACAAAGCAATTTACTCTAAGCTGTAGAAAAGTTTGAGGCATTGCCGTAGGCATAGTAACTAATGCTGTAGGCGGCATTGACTCAATAGCAGCCTCAGTACTACGCCAACGTAGCACTGGTGTTGTGACAAACCATGGTGCAGAAAACGAAAGGTAAATCATGAGGATTATGACATGGAATGAGCTGTGGTCTGCGCTACAGTGCTTAATCAGTCCATGTAGCTTTTTCGAATGCTCTCACCTTCTTGAATCCTACAATGCAAATTGCGCACTTACGTCTTTTTGCACTTAGAGATAGAGTTTCACCAAGAAAATAGTTCCGAAATTAAAAATTCCCTTTTGGAAGGCAATTTTTTAAAGTCCTTATTATTTTCATTCATGTTTTGTGTAGCATTAAGAAAAACTTTGTCTGATTCCATTTACTCCTTACGTTTTAATGTCATAATTATTCGGTTCGTATAAAGTTCCGTTGCTGTACTTGATATTCCTTTGTTTTGCTGAATAGATCACTTTGCTTAATAACAACACAAGTTCATCTGTCATTTCTTTAATAATTTCTTTGGTAATTGAACTCACCATTCACCTCATCCACCAGTTTTTGGATTCTGATGCATAAGTGTGGTGATTAACATCATTTGTTTTCCAGAAAAACTTCTGTCTGTCCAAATTACACTTATGTAGGTTGAGGGACTTGAACAGATCGGTATAGTTTAAAACACGAAAATCTATTCAAAATTATTTTCCCTGTAGCGATTCTGTTTCGTATGAACTCTCTAGGCAATATATAATTTTTGCTAGCATAATTTTATTCACACCTATCTTCGAAACAGAAGAATTGTCAAAGAAGAAACTTCTATTTGTACTAGTAATGTTGTGTGTTCCACCGGAATCTTTCAAATGAAATGTTATTTCAGAAGCTTCGAAAATATTTTTCTTATCTTTTCTGAATAATTTACTTCGTGCACATCTCAAGCATTGTAAGTATGCACAGTATTGAAACTGAATATTCTCGAGCTCAAATTAACATTTTCCGAATTCCGGGGTAAACAATTTTTCTTGAACAATGGAGAACGCGATTGAAGTACGTGAAAGCAAATGGCAAAATAACTTCTCAAAAAGAAGATATTTCTGCGCAGCTTGTATAGACAAGTGAATATATATTTTCGTTTTCCGGTAAAATTAGTTTATTAAAATTTTCATTTAATGCAAATAAGGAAATATTAGCACTCATCAGAAATGAAGAGCTTTTGCAATAGAACGTCGTGTTGGAATACTTTCATGCATAACGGATAATCCTGCATCAACAAAATACTGACAAGTTTCCATTTCGTTTTGGGGTTTATCGAACACCATTATCAACTGTAAGGGCTATAAGCAGTCGGTCGTCCTTAATTTGGAGCCACTGATTCCAGGATGAGAATAGAGCCATGCGACAGGCTAAACACACAACCCATGCCTCATCCTGGACTAGAACACGGGCCCATCTCGGACGAGTGATTAGAAGACAGCGATTAGATCTCTGCGCTACTTGATCGGCTTTTATTTTTGAAGGAGACTGAAAATACAAGGGATTTCTAAAGCGAAAAGGTTGCTTGTTTGGAAATTTAACGCGATCACCATAAGCAACTCAGTGGACTATAAGCAGTCGCCCGTCCCTAATTTAGGAACACGGGTTCCAGAAAAGGGAGAGAGCCGGTGCCGTAAGACAAACATAACATCCATGCCTTACCGGGTTTCGAACCTGGACCCATCTAGTGCGAATGGTTAGAAGCGAGCGTTTAGACCACTGCGCCACTAAGTCGCTTTTATTTTTGCAGAAGATTGAAAGTACAACGGTGATTCCTAAAACAGAAAGTGATTCACCAAAAAGACCGAAAAAGGATATTAATTAATAAGTAATTAATAGCAATTCGGAATATCTTTTGCCTGGAAACATTTTTTTCGATGAATTGCTACCATAGAAGCTGTTCTGTGACGTATATTCTATTTTGACCTTCATTTTTAGTTCCTTTTCCTATGTAAATTTGAGTTTGTTCTCTTCCGCACTTTTCAAACTTAACGTGATATCTTCTTTCTCACATGAATTTAGGTTGGAAACACCATGAGGTCCGTACGTAAGTGACGTTTGTATGTGCTAGGAACAAGACAAGATATTTAATAGCTACCTAGTAGCTGTGAGAACGGGGATTTTGAATGTTAATGTTAATAAGTAGGAACTGAACACCAAATTATACTCAAAGTAGTATAACTATACTAAACAACCGAAATTTCTTGGCGTAGAATACAAATAAAACTTTCCAAGCTTTCACACATCATAGTAAGTCAGCTACAAACGAACGCTACAGTTCTTCTGATGCATAAATCAAATATTAATACCGAAAATACTAGCTAACATGCGACCAGATAACAAGGCAGTATGTACAACAAAATCCACGTCTTTACTGTCTCAAGTACCACGCCAGTCTTGTAGATTTTCACTCACATCAATATAAGGCTGGTTCAAAATGGCATCCAAATGGAATAATCCGATCTTGCTATTTAGCAATCAGTATTACACAACTCTTCGATCGATTTTAAGTAATACAAAATTTCATCAAGACATGTCTAAATTTTGTCTCCAGATAACGAACATAAAATATTGAACATAGAATATTTAAACTCGTAACACAACCTTCAAAACATCGTGCGTGATAATATCGTGACGCAAAAACTTGCATGCACAAAAACATAATGCGTAGCAAACACGTTGTGCACAGTAAAATATTGAAAAAGCAGCTCTTAAATTTCGTGTCTCAACTACGTCATTTGCTAGGACTAGCGTCTCGCGACAGCGATATCCACATGTATCGAGTTATCTCATTGGCAGCAATTAAACCGGCACTGAAACGGCAATTGTTGTTTACAGCGGGACGCTAGAACTGCTCCGCGAGCAATCTACTGTTTTTGATCTGGCAACGCTCAGTAAATATTAAGATGTCCGTCCATATTACCCTTCGA
The DNA here is from genome assembly GCA_039090855.1 of Macrothele yani. Lineage (NCBI taxonomy): Eukaryota > Metazoa > Arthropoda > Arachnida > Araneae > Macrothelidae > Macrothele > Macrothele yani. Next base: position 5,564,834 of record CM077030.1, on the reverse strand, counting down.
TAGTATTAAAATTCCATGAAGTTGTCGTTGAATTGGTCTGTTGTATTTTATAATGCCTCAATGGAATTTGTATAGTCTCGTTAACGATGACGTACGAGATAGAAAAACATGCATATCACGATGAGAAAGATATGGTTAGCTACCCACCCTTGAAATAATAAGGAATTACGAATGGCAATAAATATCGCTGCTTTTCTTCTTTAATTGTCTTTTGCTATATATTTCTCAGTACGAATTAAAATACTTACTGTAAATACGAAAGTATAATTTTTTATCAGTCTCCCAACGTATATAGCGGTAAGATCGTTCATTTTTTTTAGTTTTTTTCCATCTCAGTTATAGTTTTCATTTAGTACACGAAATATTTTTTTATGAAACCAACGTTAGTCATCATGATGAATAAAAAAATAAGAACAGAATGCAAAGATAACCACCCATAATGTTTGCATTCGAATGTAAACAACAACAGATGCATTGCCAGATCGAAAACAGTAGATTGCTCGCGGAGCTGTTCTAGCGTTCCGCTGTCTTAGCTGTGAGAAATGAGGAATGCGCCCGTTTGTGGAAGAATAGCCATTTTTATATTTGGATGTATACTGCAAACAGGTTAAATTGTTCGATTTGTACCGACAGCCGCCAATGAAGAAACTAATGTTAACTAAGATGTAAACAACCTGTGTCACGACTTCGACGACGTATACGAACACTAGCGTCTGTAAACAACAAGTGCCGTTTCAGTGCCGGTCGCCAATTGGAGGGTGCCGGTTTTATTGCTGCCAATGAGATAACTCGATACATGTGGATATCGCTGTCGCGAGACGCAAGTATTTGCTAGGGGCCGCGGGTGTCCTACTAGGCAACGTTCGTGACTGCCACGGAAAAGACCTCAGGTTCGATCCCAGGCAGGTACGAACGCTCGATTCACTAAATATCCGCCGTACGTCATATGGGCACGTTAAGCCGTCGGACTCCGGGTACTGCCCCCCTCGGTAATAAATAAGGGCGTCTTCCTCCCCCTTTCTACTTCGCTTTCGTGTCACTTTCCGATCGGGCACTCTAGCCCAAATATCCTAGCTTCCTATTTCTAAGGGTTGTTTAAGACCTGGAGTCAGACACTCCTTCCTAAAATCCTCTACATATGATCTGATCTGATCGTCATTTGCTAGGGCACAGGATGGCCATAGCAAATGACGTAATTGAGACACGAAAGATAAGATAAGGTCAGCGTTTGTGACTGCCACGGACAAATCTCAGGTTCGATTCCAGCGGGTCGAACGACTAAATATCCGCCGTGCGTCGGATGGGCACTTTAAGCCGTCGGACCCCGCTTTATACATCGTTTCCGTGTCACTTTCCTGTCGAGCACCCTATCCCAAATCTTCAACCTTCCTATTTCTAAGGTTTGTTTAAGACCTAGGGGTTAGACACTACCTTCCTAAAATCATTTACATATGATCTGATCATCATTTGCTAGCTTGCTTATATTCCTGTACATGGTATTTCCTAGCTGTTATACTTGCAGCTGATTCCTGAATGCAACAGTTATCCTACATCACAGGAGTGTGTTTAAGTAAATGAGATTAACATTAAAATCTTCCCTAGCAGATAAAGGCGTAGAATAAAAGGCATTTCAGCGTAGAAAGTATATTTCATCCAGTCTTGTTTCTTTCATAGGCTATGATGCTTTTTGGCTTTACTTACTCTCTCCGAACACATCTATCACTTTGAAATTGTTAACTGCAACATTTTTGTACACCGTGTTCTTATGTATAAATAATTATAAAATGAAGTCTGGCGTTTTTAAAGCATGGCATATAATCCCTTAATTACCTCTACTAGTTCTTTTATTTCCTATTTCTGAGAAAAGGACTCGAACTTCGTTAATTAGCTGTATTTTGTTTCATCAAGGTAAACTCATTACGTTAAATTGTTTTCGGAGATCAGAGTTTTAATTAGCGAAATACTTCGTTTCAATTCACCGAGTTTCTTTTTTAGTCTTCCTTTTTTTGTCCAAGTGTTTTCCTTCGTTTGAGACCCCTTGAATATTTCAGGGAATAAAGTATATTCATTATCTTCTCTTTTTTTTTGTGTTAAAATGGCTCATTTTTAAAAAAGTTATGAATTACGATCTTCTGAAATAAAGCCAAAATTACCATAATCCAGTTGTAAAAGCAGAAGAAGATGACTTCGCTTGTTTGAAAAAAGTGCGTACATGGAAATGACTTTATCGCAGATTTAAAAAGGGATGAGAGAGCAGAAATGCTGTAATGTCCTTCGGATTCGTTCATTATTTTTTTCTCCTTTCTCTGATATGAATAACAAATAAGCACGTATTGAGGAGAAAAAAAGCTTCTGACAAGAAAGCCTCAATACCGCTGCGGATCTGAAATGTTCATAGCAGCAAAAAAATTGCAGCAAATAAATGGAAAGCAAAATTTATTATTTTACATTTCTGCTTTCTGGCTAAAATAAAAAAATCAGATAATCCATCACGACATCATCATCACCATCATTGTTTCAGTACATAATTTCTGAGATTCGTCGATTTTTATCTTTGAAAAAGAAATGCAAAATTATATGTTGCGCAATGTTTTAAAAGTTTCGCTGAACATTTGAGCTCATGTAGCGGCAACCAGTAATCTAAAAACCCTTTCAAATACCAAAATAAATACTGAAAAGTGTTCAGTTTTAATTCTGCTACTGCCGTAAGCCTCCCTTGAAATGTTTAGACTCACACAGTGACTCTAATTTTCGGTTGTTACTCACTCTGAGATAATCGAATTGCATCTTTCATGAAGGGAATATTAAATAGAGTAAGAAAATATGTAATTGGCTTTTTGATAAAAGATGGTCAGAAGAACAAAAAGGGTAAACACTATACGAATACGAAAAGAAAGCAATAAAACTTAATGAATTTTAAACATCAGTTAGATTTGTCTGAAAGCGTCTGATCGAAATGTTCTACTAATCGTACCAAAACTCTGCAGCATTCCATGTGGTAGTTAGGTTGAGAGAGCCTTTCTGCACAGCTGAATGATAACGTGGACATCCGACGGACCTATGGGTCGAGATGATTTTGATCAAGTTAGGGAAAGCGCCTGAGAGGGTAGCGTTCTTCTGCTTACGTAACATCTGGGGACAGACATACCATCAACTGTTGTAGTGACGGGGTAGCTCTGCGGTTAATGTCTATATGAGTACAGCGCAGTGCAGCCTTTATTCTGGCGATCTAAAATCCTGGGTATCCACCTGTTGATCAGTCAGCGTCATTTTGAATATCTTTTTCTTTAGCTAGCTCAATTATAACGTCTGGTAATAAAATCGGATTTCTGTAATTAAGTTGATTTCTTCTTCTTCTTCTTCTTAGCCTGTTGACACCCACTGCAGGGTATATTCCTCCCCCAGTCTTTTCCGACTTTCTCGATCCTTAGCCTTAATCCACCATTTAGCATCTCTAAATTTCTGAAGGTTATCTCTCCATCTTATTCTCTTGCGCCCCCTTCTCCTCTTTCCATCTCTCGGTTGCCATTCTGTTATTAAACGTATCCGTCTTTCATCTTTCAATCTTCCAACATGTCCAGCTCATCTCCACTTTGATTCTTTTATTATTTTAATAATATCTATTATTCCTTTTTTTCTTATAAATACATTTCTACCTCTGCCTTTTCATTTCACTTGAGGGGTAATCGATCTAATATCCCACGCTGACCAGATGGGTTCGGTAATAAATTTTATAGCTTGTGCCAGCTAGGATAGAAGGCAGACTCCCACTGCTTAAGAAGAAAAGAAAAGTAAAATAGGAAAGATTCACCCCTGCCCTTGAATACTCTACAGCATTGAGGGAAGGAGCAAGAAGAAAAGAAGAAAGCAGAGTAGGGACCAGTCTACAGATAATATAACAGACGTATATTACATGAAGTATTTTAAAGAGTTAGTGAGTATGAACTCCCACTGTGTATGACTTTTATTGATTACGAAAGGGATTTTGTTTCCGTGAAACCAATTGCGGTTACATCGGGAGAGGTTGAAAATTCCTATATTTATATTATTCATAACATCTATGAAAATGAAAATACAAAGGTTCGATTGTACAGTTGGAAAGTGAATGAGAAAAGGTGACTCCATATCTCCCAAAGTCTTCAATGCCACCTACATTGAATAATGGCTTTTACTCACTGAGTTAGGGAGTCAAGGGGATAAAGATTAATAATTATATAACCCATCGTTTTGCTGACAGCATAGTCATTTTTATAAGTACCTCCTCTGAATTATCCATGAACTTGCTGACAAGACTGAAGAAATGGGATTAATTATTATTTTACAGAAAACAAAAAGGATTCACAATGCTTTCACAAGAGCTAAAGACTTAGAAGTTGGTGGGGAAAATCTATAATTAACCGAGGCACATTTACCTTGGAAACAGATATCAAGCGAGAGTCACATTGCTGAAGAGATTAATAGGAGTACAAAACTTAACTGGAGAACTTTGAGAAGAAACAGTACAATTTTCAAGAGCAATATACAATTATGTCTTAAAAGAAAAATACTTAATCAATGCGTTTTTCCAGTTCTTAGGTATGGAGACATGGAGCGTGGGGTTCGGATTCCGGGGTGGCATGGATGTTGTTTCTGGCTTACGTCACTGTCTCTCTCCCTTTCCTGGAACCGGTAACCTGAAATTAAGGACGGGCAACTGCGAGTTACTCACGGTGATCGGTAAGTCCTCAGGTAAAGAAAAAGAGACATGGAGCTTAACTACAAAAACATGCAGAGGCTACGAACTGCCCAAGAATGCATGGAGAGATGCATGCTTTATGTAACCAAAAAAGGTGGAACTCATAGATTAGGCTAACAACATGAGTTGATGATATCATGATCAAAGTAAACACCCTCAAATGGCAAAGTGCTGGACATATTGCAACAACTGACCACCAATGAACAAATGAAATGTTAAGCTAGAGATCAAGGGACAAAACAAGATCCAGAAGTTGATCGCATGCGAGATGGGCTGAAGAAATTCGAAAGCATGTAGGAATCACATGAAAGAAAATGGCTAACACAGATCTGCGGAAGATACTTGGGAAGACCTTCATCCAGCAGTGAATTGATAAGGGTTGATGCAAATGATGATGTATTTTAAACGTTACCTAATGTACAAGACTGTTTTAATTCCCGCATTTACTAAATATTTAATATTTCTTCCTAACCGAATGTATCTTGATATATATATATTAATGGCAAGAAAAATATTTTTCCTGAAGCTATTTGCACTATTATATTATTTGACTTTACAGGAATATGTCAAAGACACATATCAATACTGCAGCATTCATCGTTCTCGGCTGCACCTTCCTCGGGTTATATTTACGTATTCATAAAATGAAAAAAACTTCTCGAAAAGATTTTACTGCGAGCGAATTACTAGATAATTATATCCACTGCAATGTTGATTTTCAGAAAATAAATTTCTACCTTCCGTTCGGGTGTTGCAGAGATGGAATACAGGCGTTTATGAAACGAAGAGGAAATTAGTTCCAAATGATTTCATGTACTAAAGATCAGGATTTTATATTTTTACCTTTTGCTTTACAAACAAAATATGTGTGGTAACGTCTCTGCGTCATGATCCTTTAACAAAGATTTGAAAATCCTAGTAATGGAGCGAAAATATAGCAATTTCTACGTGATGTACATTCATGCTCTGTGTTCGAAGAGTTTGGTGAAAAAAACATGGAATGTATATATGTACATATATATTCTAAATGGGCACAGATTCTATATAGTGAGATCTCTTTCAGTAAGGCGAAATGTTTTAAAAGTTGCGGCGCTTATTCTGATATAACAACAGAGATTTAACGTTGTTACGGTGGTGAGTATTTCTTTTCTTCTCATTGGATATAACGTGCCATAGTTCCCGGGAAAGGCTCTTGCGGTCGTCCGCCTTTCTCCTTTGTGAATAGAAATTTTTTGAGAAGAATTCGATAAAAATGGCGGTGAGATACATAGCTTTTTAAACTCCCAACATAACAATAACGGATAACCACATCACTACAATTTCAATTCGAAAACTCATAGAAGTAATAATGAGCGTACAATGTACAGGGGTTTATCAAAATAATGGAAGTACCGATTGCGACTAGAATACACAAAATGCGCCGTATGCAAATCGCAGGGAGGACGTCATCAGCAATGTGAATTGTACAACGGGGTGAAGTACGTAGTCGGCTATCACGATGTAGTGCCACAGTTGCAGGTGAAACAGTTGTTGAGGAATAAATATTGACAATGTCAGGTCTCGGTGACCTCAAAAAAGGCATGATCATTCGTGCGCGTCTTACAGAAGCTTTGGTTGGTAACTAGAACGGCAGAAATAATTAATGTAACACGAGGAATTGTATCGAAGATTATGACTACCTATCAAAAAAGACACGACGTTGCTTCCAAACGCACAAAATTGTGGATGCCATATGAAAACGTCAGGTAAAGTTAAGCGGAAGTTGGCACAGATTGTACAAGAGAAGTACATGACTACAGCGCCGTAAATAGCTGCACAGTTGAACCGCAGTTGGAATGATTCCCGTATTATACGTGACTTTTCTAATCACGTATAAAACCAGTTCGTATGTTTTCTATATTGCTTTCAAAAAGCAATAATTTTGCGTTTCTACAGTATAACCGCATATCTTTTGCGACGTATATTACCAATTTAACTTTAAGTTAATATATATCAAATACATGGAGTTAATGTAAATGGACGATGTCATCGCTCTTTCCACGTTATTTTTTAAACAACGCATAGCTACTGAAAAATTGTATTCCGGCACCGCTGGGATCAAACCCCAGAACTCTCGATAACTAGTCGAGTGCGTTAGAATTTACGCTACGGCGCCAACAATTCTCAGCGCCATGCGTGGTTTGGCGCTGTAGCGTAAATTCGAACGCACTCGACTAGTTATCGAGAGTTCTGCGGTTCGATCCCAGCGGTGCCGGAATACAATTTTTCAGTCGCTATGCGTTGTTTAAAAATAACGTGGAAAGAGCGATGACATCGTCCATTAACTTTGGGTTTTTAATTATTGAGTTTTATGTAATTTTGTTATTATCTCGCGTCATACTTATTGAACTTAACGTCACGTCACGTCTGTGCTCCTAAGAGTTTGTTTTTATAGGTATTTACTGACAGTCACTCAAGTCAGGAAACGAAGTAAATATACAAACCTTGCTACTATGAGGGGATATATCCGACTGATCGTCATTGTAGGACGCAATGTTATTATGCTAAATCTCTTTGTCAAAGGGTTATCGTTTGTGTTCAAATTAAAGTTTGAGTTATATTTGTTACGAGCTTTTGACGTTAGTTACTAACGGTTTGTTAAATTTATATAATCATTCCTCATATTTACATCTGCGGTGTCTTTTGTGCGTGAAGTTTCATCCGTCCTGTTGGAACAAACATATGATAAGAGAACATTATTAAGTCTTACATTTACCATTATTTTGATCTAGTAATAGCTTGAGCCCTGAGTAACATTACATATTATTTATGAGTACTTATAAAAATCATCCCTATATGGAGATTTTTTCTTTACATGCGTTTTGTCTATTTTCTCAGTCTAAGTAGGCAAATTTTGAAACAAGCTATGGCAAAAATAGATTAGCATAATTGTGCACGCATATAAAATCCACCACAGAAAAGTATTACAGTATAAATTTTATTTCGGCGCAATTACATCACATACCTCGGACACTCTGCATGTGTTTAATACCTGAAATTCCAACAGGTAGTTTTTAAAGTGCATTTTGTTTGCCTCATAATAATCAAGCTACATAAAAAACATATTATTAGAATGGTAATATCTACTAATACTAATAACAAAGGCTTTCTTAGGCGAGTAAGGATATTTAAGATTCATTTTGTACATATACTAACTACTCTTGGTGCCTCCTTGGTGTATTTCATGGCCTAAAACGACGTGGTTCATAGATGGACCAAATCGTAAATTATTCCTGGTCACATGACTATCAGGTTACGATGTTGATAAAGGAAATGTCTTGCCAGATATGAAATATCACTACCATGAGAGACGCAATTTTTCTTATCTTTTGAATCATTGTTGTGGCGTATTTTAAAATGTTGTACGGAACGTACCACTATTTTTCATGTTAAAAATATTAGTTTGCTTGTGTGTTCGTCGAAGGTAGCCTTGTCATTTATTGATTAGTGTATAAATAAAATTAGAAAAAAAAGGAACTTGGCAACATTATCTGCTTCAAACAAAAAGAAAAAGTTTACAAAGCTCATATTGTCAATTCTGAATTACAGAAATCTAGTAACTGAAATACAAATGTATAAACATTTAAATATGATTTTCAAAGAAACAGCCTATTAATATGTTCTTTTTAAGGAAAATTATAAATGGGTAATTTTTCAGTCTATGCCTAAAATAATAAAATTGTTTGTGGGTGAAATGAACAGCCTTACGTTTTGGTTACGATGGTAGAGACTTCTTGCAAACAATATGCCGTTTATTAAAAAAAAGAATAAAGAAAAAACAGTAAATCTTATGTCCGACGAAGAGCGTCCCTCTATTTTTCTGAGTAGTTACATCACGTGTATGTCGATCCATCTATCTATCTATCTACCTTACCATGGAGCGAATCATTTATTGAAATTACGAATCCGCAGTCTTATCACAGAGAATCTGCGGCGAAGTGAATTCCCACTTGGTGACACAGATAGTCTGTTCTCTTCCATTGTAGTAAGATGTTAGGCAGTGAAATTCGTAACTCTAAATATTGCCTCGTGGATGACACTTCCCATTCACGTGATCTAACTTCCTAACCTACCGGTATGTTGGAATTCAATTCACAGAAAATGCAACACAAAGATCGATGCATTTAATGCTGCCCAAGTAGAGAGGTCACAGGTGATGTTTTCTGCTAATCAGCTGAGCTGGGTCCGGGGTCGAGTCCCGGTCGAGACATATGTGGCTGTTGTGTTTGCCAGTGCTGTCCCATCTCAGGAGCAACTTATGTCCCTAAATTATGGAGGAATAACTTGTAGTAGTGTTGCACTGTTAAACGTTTTCTGGTTGGTTGCACCAAGAAGTGGTACTACAGTAGCTGCACCACCTTCTGAGAAAAGATTAACCATTGTGTGGTGCAAATAGAACTTAACAACATGGTGCAATCTTGCACTACGTTTAACAGATCCCATTTGTACAGAATTATGGGCCAGGATTGCATCATGTTGGTTTTGTTTGCACCACAAAATGGTGTATCTTTTCTCAGAAAGTAGTGCAGCTGGTGTAGTACTACTTTTTTGTCTAACCTAACAAACATTTTTTAAAAGTGTAAGTGCTAAACAGAAAGAAAATAAAATATAAAGTATATAGAACTTTGAAATACGGAACCTATATGCACTATATTGACAAAAGTCATCGGACACCTGGAAAAGAAACACAACACCGCATTTATTGACATACATTAGTACGGTGTTGGTCCACCTTTGGCTTTAATGTACACATGTGTATGTACTGACCCTTCGAGACATGCTTTGGACAAGGTTTTGGAACACAGCGATAGTATGCGCTTTCCCATTCAGTACATAATGCCGCCGCTAACTGTTGCTTAGTAGTAGGCCTTGGTTCCAAACTTCTTATGCGGCGCTCTAATTCCTCCCACGGATGCTCTATGGGATTAAGATCAGGGTCCTGTGCACCAGTGCACACACGATACGCAATTATCATCAAACCACGCCATAACAGTCCTTGCTTTATGGCTCGGTGCATTATCCTGCTGGTACTAACAAGGCTAGGTTCCATTGTATTGCCACAGTGTTGGTAAGACATAATTGTCTAGAATATCGAGGTAGACGTGCTGGTTAACAGGATGGTCCACGATAACCCATGAGGCCGCGACCATACCACGAAAGACAACCCCACACGACTACACTGCCAGCTCCAAACGTAACCGTAGAAACAGTAAACTGTGGTTAATAGCGTTCTTCCGGTTGCCGACATACCCACACACGGCTATCAGACTGATGGATCGTGTATCTGGATTCATAAGTCCATAGGGCCCGTTTCCATTGATCTACGGTGCACGGTAAATGTTCTTTACACCATGCTAAACGACGAGAAGTATTCCGAGTGAGATGAAAGGCTTATGAGCAGCCGCACGACAACGGTAACCCATGGAAAGAAGTTATCTGCGTATGGCACGTGTATATACCAAGGTTCCAGCACTTTTTACTCACCTGTACACTGAGGTCCTGTGCAGTACTTCGTCGATTAGATGTAACGTCTCTCCTGAGGCTTCGACGTCTTCTATCACTGATTTTCTTCCGTCTGCCTGTACGTTTTGCTACTTCAGGCAAGCCACGTGTCTTCCACTTATTCAGTACATCCGGAACAGTTGACTTGGGCATGTTTAAAGGCCTCTCGGTTTCTTTTATGGACAACCATTAATATAACACCCAAAAATATTTTCTTTCTCAAAGTCAGTTCTCTCCCGCCCCGACGTTTTCACTCAACTTCACAGTGCGATATGATTGCGGTCAGCTGCAGGCTTGTTTTTACACCGTTTGCAAGAAGATACCGCGCATCTTTACAACGCAGCGGATCCGTCCATTTGCTTTTGAAGGGGTGTTTGGTGACTTTTGTCAATATTGTTTGCAATCCTATTTGCACAACACTATTAAATCGACATACCCCAAATTAAATCTGAAATGAATATGAAAATATACTATTACGTTAAAAAGATAAATTGTGTAATGATGGTTGAATTAACAAATTTGTAATATCCGAGAATGTTTATTGGATTCTACTGCAGTTTCGCCACAATTTCTGCTTGGACAAACCCAACAATAACATTTGGTAGCTACTGTCACATCTGGAAGTTTGCAGTAGATGGCTGCCTAGAATTTCGTTGATAAAGACACTCTGGGTATCGTACAATGGCGTATCGTACCTCAAAATTTCTTCTGCTCATGAACACAAGCACTTCATTCAAACTTAACCATTTGACTAGGAAATCCTTCAGCTGCTAGATTTGTACAAAGCTTTAGAAAATCACAGTGTTTCCTCCTTTGTAAAGCCCACTAAAACAAAGAGAATTATATCAAAGTCTAGAGTGTAATGAGCACGACTTCTACCTAAAAATTACAAGTCGAATATACTAATGACATTTTAGTCTTTTTCTTCATTTTAGATGGTACATTACATTGTACATTCATTGTCATACAAATCCGACACAAAGAAAGGGGCGTCGGATTAAAATGAGGTTTTAGTAGTGAGATGGTACATACTGAGGACAGAAGTGATTACAATATCACAGCAGCAGGACGATCTCCCGCGGACGTACGGTAAATATTCTGGCTGGCGTTAATACCGCTACAAACCACTTGGTGCCAGGATACATGCAGTGAACAGTCCAGCAGGGAATCAAAGAGACGCCGTATATTATCCTGGGACAGATTGGCCCACACTTCTTGCAACTGACGCTCTAAATCACAAAGACTGGAACGTGGAGAAAGCTGGCGTCCCATCTGGTCTCATACGTGCTCAATGGGTGGGAGATCAGGCGATCTGGAAGGCCACGAAAGCGTCGAAGCATGCCGTAGGTAGTACTGGGAAACCCGAGCCTTGTGCGGACGGGCGTTATCTTGGTAAAAAATGGCTCCGGGCAGTCCAGCCATGAAAGGCAGCACATGGAGCCGCAGGATCTCCTGTACTTAGCACTGGGTTGTCAACGTACCTTGGATCATTGCGAGGGAAGTCCGGCTGTCAAACGCGATGGCTCCTCATACCATCACGCTTGCAGTTCGGGACTTGTGCCGCTGTACAGTGAGGTTGGGATTGTAGCGCTCATTTGTGATCTTCCACACTCTGACACAGTTGTCGTCCGTTCCCATACAGAATAGGGATTCATCGCTGAACGCTATACGTCGCCAGTTCGTAGAATTCCACTTTGCTCGCTGCTGACTCCACTGCAATCGACGCCGATGATGGTCAGGTGTTAATGGCAGAAAGCGTAAGGGTAGTTGAGAGTGCAGATTCGCCTCTTACAGGCGTCTGGAAATGGTTCTGGCGGACACATGAGTCCCTTGTATAGCTGCCACATGTCTCTGGATATTGTACAAAGACATCGTTGCATCTGTGCGTGCCGCTCTCACGATCACACTGTCCTCTCTTCTGGTGGTGTGTCTGGGTCGTCCTCAGCCAGGCCGTCGTGTCTGGGTGCCTTCCCGTGTCCATTGCTCCCAACACGATCGCACCGCACTGTCCGACGGCCCAAATGGCGGCCGATTCGGCGCGCCGGTCACCATGCCTCTCTCTCATCCCGAAGATACGGCCTTGTTCAAACTCCGTGAGTTGCCCGTACGCACATCTACGGTGGCTCCTCTGCATGTTTATCGCTCAGGGATCTCACCTGACTCTTACCGTGCACTTAGGCACGAATGTAGAGTCCCCTGCGCTGCGCCTTATAAGCCCCAAGGATTGCGATTGCAGCGCCGGTCTTGGACGCGCGGGCATGCGGGATCTCACGAAATTGTAATCATTTGCATGTCTGCCTTCCCCGTAGCTATTCGTCGAATTTCGCGTTAATCGCACGGTTTTCTTCTTGGTGCGCGGATTTTTATGACAATGAGTGTATATTTTATCAGAAATTTCTAATTTTACTTCTTAGCGGAAAAAAATTTGCGTAATAAATGCTAAAAAAATGTTTGTTCAGTTCTAGTGGTTTTAAAAACAATCGAGTGGAAATAAAAGATCAATAAAAATACTTCGAGAAGTGAAGAGGGAAAATAGTGAATCTGATAAAACCCGCAAAAATTTGGTTAAACACATAAAAAAATTTGGTAACATGTTAATACAATAAATAATTTTTTTAAACATAAAAAAATCGCAGAAATCGCCACAGCAATTGGAGACCAAAAGAATTTTTCAACTCCGACTTTTTGATGCTCAGATATGATTCCAAGTGTAAACATATAGCAATGCCTTTAGCGGAGAAAATTTTCCATTTGATATCAGTTTCGTAATCTATACTCGTCGAAATCATGGCCGTCTTAAGAGGTGGGCCAACGGGGCCGGTGCCCAGGACCCTCACCTGAACTGGGCCCCCCAACGTCCTAAGAGTCTTATGGGTTTAAAAAAAGTCAAACTTTCTGACCACTCAACAGTAGGTTTCTTTTTTATTTAAAGAAAAAAAGAAACACCAATCCAAAAAGCTACGAGCTTCGATTTTCTGAGGAGGCAGGAGGAAAGTTAGGTGTTAGGGTAGATCTTCTGTGACAAAATAAGAAACAAAGAAACCTAACCTCCCTCCCAATCCCGAGTGTGGGTGAGGCTTGAGCCCCGATGTCAACGAGGGCCACTCACAAATCGCATTTTTTCCGAATCATTTTTCCTTTTAAACAGTCATTTGTGTCGTCCACACGAAGAAGTGTACGTATGTGTATCACTGGGATTTGCTCACCTGGGCTACTTATACATAATCTCTTTCAATCGTTGCTGTTTAAATAAATAACAATGACGGAGGGCCCCATATCAGCATTTTTGTCCTGTGCGCCATATTGTCTGGAAACGGCGCTGGTTGGGTTCTTTCTTTCTCTTGTTTCAATTTAATTTCCGTTGAATAATTTGTAGAAATGGGGAAAAAACATTATAAATTTCGGGGAAGAAACATTATATCTTTCAACAGCCATTTTCTTGTAATTTGCTAAGGAACAAGACGTGAATGCTTTAGGTACACTTCATGGAGTTTTACAATTTTTACCATGTACCATTTTTCATTCAAGTGATATTTAAAAAGTTACTGGATATTGAAGATATTGAATATTTCTTCTCATAGGATACATGGTGATGAATATAATAATTCTCATACGTTGTATATATATCCATATGTTGTATATAATGTAATAATGACATATGTGAATAAAAAATATAAACACATATTGTAATAATACCATATGTTTTATATGTTCTGTATATATAACAGAACATATACAACAAAAAGTGTTAAGACGGCACTGGCCGAAATCAGTAAATTGCCGCGATTGTGTTAAAGGAAAGCTCACAAATGATGACAAGAAGTAAACTTCTTTCAATTTCCTCTTTCTTTTTATAACGAGGTTTAGCTAGTCGTACCGAATGAGGTACAAAATTATGGAAAATCATGTACTTTCTTAGGCCTGAAACCAATGAAAGCTAAGACGTAAGGATTGCGGCGCTCATGTAGTCTCTCAAGGTCAATTTTGGTGAATTGATTGTTGAGCTGAGCACTCATGAAAAGTCCGATCAATAGCAATTAGTATCACTCGCCATACACGCGCATACATGTACAAACATCACTTTGAAAGCTGTTCTTGAGGGATTGCATTATCACAATTTATGTATAAATAGCTGTCATGCCCGTTGTCCGAACGGTGTGGGCCGCGGGTGGCCTGGGCAACGTTTGTGACTGCCACGAAAAGGGCCTCAGGTTCGATCGCAGGCAGGTACGAGCGCTCGATCTACTAAATATCCGCCGTGCGTCGGATGGGCACGTTAAGCCATCGGAACCCAGGTACTGGCCCCCGGTAATAAATAAGGGCGTCTTCCTTCCCCTTTCTACTTTGCTTCTGTGTCACTTTCCTATCGGGCACTCTAGCCCAAATCTCCAGCTTCCTATTTCAAAGGGTTGTTTAAGACCTGGGATCAGACACTCCCTACCTAAAATCCTCTATATATGATCTGATCTGATCTGTCCGAACGGCGAATCTATAAATTTTTTGAACATAAAATTAAAGAAAGAGAAAAGTAATTAAGGGAAACAGAAGTAGTTTAAGATACGTAACTGTTTTACGATTTAAGACAGGGTCCTTAGGTCAATGCGTAAGGTTTGACTTAAAGCTGACCAGTCTTTGGCGTCCCTTAACTTTAAATTAAAATTTCGTGAAATTTTCTCAAAATTTCAATGTTTGTGGCATAATTATCTCAGTGGCGTAACTAGCACAACGTGTGTCGCCCGCAAGATTTACTTCAGCACCTTAAGCACAGTAATATTCCCAGGATTTCCAACACGAGGGAGGATGCATTTTTCGCGTAGTGTGTGTGGTTGGTGGTTTGGGGGGTGGGGGGTTATGAAATCAGGGAGAGTCTCTGCAAAAATAATGGTGGTACCGAGAGCCTTGTAGTTTTAACTTTTTAAGTAATAGATTTGACAATACGTGTAATTGCTTTGCCCAAAACTAAAATAAATCACTTGAAGAAATCACCCTCTTACACATGGCATGTCTGCGGCTGCTGTGAATAAATGTTGACGACTGTCGTGCAGGTAATCCTAGGTAACTGATTGTTTTCCCACATCCTCCACTGGGAATCCCACTATGACCTCGCGTTTTTCCTCAGCAGCGCAGAGAGTAGGCGATTGGATAGCGATCGCATTATTTACAACCCATTGCAGAGCAATCGTATTTCAACCAGATGTCAGAGAGCCGAACACTTTCAATCTGTAGGATATTCAGTGTTTTAAAAGTGAAACTAGGCATTTATTTAGGCAAAGCTAAATATATCTTAAAGAAAATATGAATCTTTGAGTTGTTTATTGTGCGTTTTCAAATTTCTTCATAAAACTATAACTGGCGGCTGCAGTATGCTCCTTCGTTACCTGCCCCCTCCCCCTTCCTAAAATGCTGGAGATGCGGGGGGTGGTAGTTACGCCACTGAATTATATTTAAACCTATCAGCATTTTCAACAGCAAAGCAAAGCCATCCTTTTGAATTTTTTTGTTTTTCTGACTTTTCTAGTTGTACAAGTGGTAGAAAAAATTCAAGCAGACAATGTTCCACAGCCGCCATTTCGACTTTTTTCGAGATTTTGTAAGGTATTTAGACCTTAAGACCTATGAGCATACTAATTTTCAGATCTTGAGATTATTTAGAAGGTTTATGGCGCGCTCATAGTTTTTCGCGGTGGCAACACTTTGGATCACGTGGCAAGAAGAAATCTTCATGATCTGGAAAGGACGTCACAGATGGGCGTGGTCCTTTCTTTCTGCATGACGTCCCCTATCGCGTTGTTCTCGTCAAAGCAACTTCTAATTCTGAGATTATATTTTTTTGTCCGCCATTTTTTATTTTGAAATAATCAAATACATTTATTTTCGAAAAAGCCATGTGTACATGGGGAACTGGGTGGATATGAACCCGGACCGTTTATGTGGTAGTCAAATGCTCTACCGATTCGGCTACCGAGACATTACATTGTTTGGGGTAGTCAAGAGGATTAAGAGACGTGGTTCGCTTTATTTTCTTCATGTCTTCAAAGTTATTTTTTTCTCTTTATGGATTTATTATACTTTATTTTTTAAAGGAAGTCTTAATATAATTGTTTTTTGTTATTTATTCTGCGCAACGTGTTGTTTTTAAGAATCCATATTTTTTTTGTAACAGATTTATGATCGTTCATGTCTTTTTCTCCTACGAAATTTTGGGGGAATTATTTTTTCTTTCACGTTGAAACACTTTTTCCATAGTTTATTATATTTTACTTTTTCTATAGAGGGACAAAATTTATTTTTCCGTTCGTAATTTTTCAAAACGTTACGCTATGCTTTGAGAACTTAGGATTTAAGAAATATTTTCAGCCAATGGTAGAACTAATCTAAAACGTTCGGTGACTTTTGTTTGTGAAGTAGTATCGTAACAGCTGCAAAAAATATCTTTGAAAATTCATGATCTCGCGGAATGATAGATGTGACGCTTGCGATACGAAGAAATTGTCTCTAAGTGTTATTGCTTTTGTGTAGCTCCTTATGTGCTATCACATATGAATGATTCAGGTAATGTACGGTCAGAAGCAGACACACCTGCTAATTGTATTCAACATTCCACATTATATCATACATTGTATTTCGGAAAGCATTATCGGATTTAAATTAAATCTTTGCATTTATGTGAGACAGGCTAAGCAGATTAGAAATTGCCTTCAGTAAACACACCCACTAATCTTGTGTTTCTGAAGCGCATCTTTCAAAACTCCTGAGCCGGGAGAAAATAATCGTTGGTTAGAGTAATATGGTCAGAGTGGCATTTTGCAAGCGGTTTCTTAAACAGACAGATCGCCGACTGAATTACAAATATCTTAGCATTTGCAGCACGCTGAACAGAAGCAGTTATCAATGTTTAGTTTAAACAGAATTTTGAAGCTTCCTTATGGCGGCTGTTTCGGTTTGAGAAGTTCTAGGACCATAAAATTCATGAGAAACATTCAGTTTTTATGTTTGTTTTGTAGTAAGACTCTTAAACTGCTGCTACAAGAATTAATAACGAGAGACTAATGCTACTACGTCTGCTTAAAACTGTGGAACCCACGATTGTGCGAAGGTATTATTTCTTTCAGTGTAACTTCTTCTTTAAATGTTGTCTCCTCCATGAACATTGGACATCATCATCATCTTCGTCTTCATGAACTTTGCCCAGCCATGATGATGGCATTCTTGGGGATTTCAATGTGGTAGTTTCTTTTTACCTGCATTGCACTTATTCACACTGATTCAACTATGTCTACCATAGTTTAATGGGAAACTGTCATAAATGCCTAAAATGACCAAAGCAGAACTTAGTGGCACATAGACATATTCACTTGCATTCGCTGAAAACCTGGAAGACCACAAACTGGGAGATCAGAGACTGGATTTGAACCCCCAACACGTCACCTGCTGCTCAGTCCTGAAACTCAGTCCTGAAACTCACGTTTTAGCCATCTCTGCCACTTCTATGGTGTGACAGCATAACACATGCCATAATACTTACCTTATCACATCAAAAGTATAGAGTATATCCAACTACAAGTGTTGAGGTGGAGCAGTTGAAACATACTTTAAAAGAATACCGAGCCCTACAACTTTGACTTGAGTTATAGCAGCAATATATATAGAAAAGTTTCAGGAAAGATCCAATTGGTATTTATTTCTATTCTCTATTCAAAGCAGAAGTCATAGAAGCAATAGAAATTGGCCAGTAGATCTCCCTTTCACCCAGTAGATGTACATTAGGATATGTATGATGGGTTTGGGTCAGGTCTTCCGCGAATGTAGACCCATGCAGAAGTACAATTTTCCTTAAAAACAACTAGTTAGCAAATTCTGCAATATCATATCCAAATATATTGACGACAGTTCTAACGAATTACTACAGCTTAAATGAGAAGTAGTTATTTAAATGTCAACATTGCATTCGCAGGCCCTACAACATGGCTACAATGTGCATTACATTGTGTCCAAAAAATGAACGGAAATTCTGTTCATTTTTTTCTTTTTCTGCCAGGCCATTTTCTGGTTCTATGCACTTATTTAAAGCGTATATCGGGAATTTTGCATACGCAGTTGGTGAGTGATTCGGAACACGTCTCGAGTGTTGGGAAATAATAATTTGTAAAATAAAAATGATGGGCAATATACACTGTCGAGTCAAATGATTGTGACCACCTCTTACTTTTGACGTCAACAGGAAGTAGCCAATGAAAGAAGGCACGTGTTGTTAGCTGGTTTGGAGGGTATATAAGGTGTGCCGCATGCAGTCTGAAAACATATTATACGTTGCTGTCATGGATAAAATGAGAAGATTATCAGATTTGCAAAAAGGGATGATTATCGGCTTTCGGGCCAAAGGTCGCAGTATTTCTGAAACAGCGCAGTTCGCGAACTGTTCGCGTGCTGCTGTGGATAAAGTGTATCGTGATTGGAAAAATGGCACCATTGCGAATAAGTGACGTGCAAACTAAGGTTCACAACGAGCCATTGATGTGAAAGGTGAACGTCTGCATTGAAGGTGCGTGCAGGCCGATCGACACGCTAGAGTGGAGCAACTCATTGGCTGAATGAACCAGGGGCTACAGGAACTGTGTCTAAAACGACAGTTCAGCAAACCCTGCTGCGTATGGGACTCCGATGCAGACTGATGGTCACTGCATCTATGCTAACGAAGGTGCATCGGCAGAAAAGGCTTACATTTGCACGGTAGTATCGGAATTAGAACTCCACTGATTGGTAAAAGATTGCCTTCTCCGATGAGTCACGTTTCAAGCTTCATCGAACGGATGGACGTTGGCGTATAAGGCGAGAAACATCGGAGAACAAACACTCTTCAACCACTTCTGGAAGAACACAAGCTAGTGAGGCAGCGTTATAGTCTGGGGAATGTTTTCAGGGCATTTTCTGGGTCCATTCATACCTGTGGAAGGCACTATAGACTGAATTCGTTATGAATCCATCCTTGCAGAGACCATACATCCGCACATGCTAATTGCCTTCCCTGTGGTGGATGGGATCTTCCAGCACGACAATGCGAAGTGTCACAGAGCTAGTAGAAATGTCCGAGAGTGGTTGAAAGAGCACGATGAAGATTTCAAAGTAATTTCCTGGCTCCCTAATTCCTCAGACTTAAAAGCAATTGAGAATCTGTGGGACCACCTCGATTGTGTTGTTCGCTCTATCGATCCTACACAACGCATCCTCCAGAAGATGTCAGATGTACTGCAGTCAGCATGGCTGCACATACCTGTGAACACCTTCCAGCACATTAATGAGTCACTCCCAGCTCGCCCAACTGCTGTCCGCGCTGCACACCGCGGTTACTCTGGGTATTAGCTGGTGGCCACAATAATGTGACTCGACCGTGTAACTTGTAAAATAAGAATGATGGGCCATATAACTTGTAAAAAAGGAATGATGGGCAATATAACTTGTAAAATAAAAATGATGGGCAATATAACCTGTAAATGGCGTTGGCATTCAGAAGCAGTGTACAGATTCTGAGTGCAGCTGCTTCGCTGCGAAAGCTGTATTATTGCATACGGAAAGTGGAGATTCCGAATGATATGAGGATTTCTGGTACTCTGCGTTGGTAGTTTATAAGGACTCTATTATCGTGTTACTTGTAAGATTTCCTTCGAATAGCGACATTTCCTATGAATAAAATTGTTTGCCACCAGCTCTTTTATAATAATAGTAACTCTCTAATCTTCCCATCTTTCCTATATTTTCAATAGATGACTGCATTTCCTTTAGTTTGGCTCAAATGACATTTTATTTTATCAGATTATATAACCCTTGGCTTTGTAAGATCTCTTGCAAAATTGTTATCAGTCTTACCATTCGATGTATCGATGGAAAACATATTGACACAAGTGTCTACGCGTACTAGAGTTTGATTACACGCAAAACGAAAGTCGTTCAGAGGTAGTGACTACACTTAATAGCATCTGGCTTAATGGTAGAGTTGAGGAGAACATACAGCATAGATGTAACTGTCATCGTGCGTGCAGGTAAAAAAAATGAAAATTAAATTTTTTTCTACATCTTTGCCCTCTGCGAGTCCAATATTAAAATCTTATATGTCTTTTGCTTCTGAAAAGAGCAAAAGACATACAAGATTTTAATATTGCCTATGCGTAGCAGGGGCCCTAAATAAGAAATACACTTATAACGTGGAGATTGCAGCACCCTCAAGTGGTGAGAATATTCAACTGAGTATGGTAGCCAATTAAAATGTTATTAAGTTTTCCAACCTAGTGAACGATTTAATAACCTGGGAAATAATTGAAAGCTACAAATATCTCTTTTTGCTATGCATTCACCATGCGCTGTAGTATTAAATCGTTGTAGTATTAATTCCACTAGTGCGCCCGTGATCATCTTTAGTTAATGGTGGGTTTTCAGATTTCGTTCAACCATATCCCATACGTGTTATACAGAGGAGATGTCAAGGGATACAGGGGAGATGCCAAGGGTTATACAGGGGAGATGCCAAGGGTTATACAGAGGAGATGTCAAGGGTTATACAGGGGAGATGTCAAGGGATCTTGGTACCCATTACAGGAAGTAGAGATCACATAGATGCCCCCTTGAGATGTTTCCAGAAGGCAGACACGCATTAGCTTGCTTGAATATGCTTCCTTTAAGAAAGAGATAGCGTCAATATCCAGAATATTCTTCACGTACAGCCAAGCTGCCAAACGGCCTGTATGAGATATATTTGGTTGGCATAATTAATAGCTCCATAGACCATGACCACTGTCGTTCGCGCTGTATGCCGCCAGACATTCAGTCTTGAACTGATCCGTTCTTCTTATTGCTTCCATCTGTGAATCTGATTATAACCGGCTATAACGTAATTGTCTTTTTCTTGCAGTGATATTGGTTCTACGTTATGTCTAAACCATTAGATAAGAATACGATGCAATAGTTCCTAATTAATTTTTTACGGTCAGACGAAACATAAGACAGAAGTCAACTTACGGTAATTGTGTTCTTTATTCCACCTTTATTTCAATAGAGCAACATTGCACTTCGAAATATAACATAATTCCCATCCGCCACATATCCACACCAGCAACTGCTATCTCGTCCTTTTATCTATCGTTCTTATCTCATACATTCATACGTCACGTTCACTTTGACTTCAATTGTTGCTAACCTCATTCTCGTTTGAGGAAAAAGATATAACATTAAGTTTGGAAGTATAAGCAGAACGAACTGAAATTTACATAGGAAGAGAAACTAAAAATGAAAGTTAATTTAGAATATACGTCACACGGCTCACAAGCAGAGCTGAGATTCGTTGCAGGAGATCTCCGATCTTATTCTGTCTGCCAGTTCACTCTTGTGTACGGCACCACTCCAATGAGCATTGGGAATGGTAGTTTGATTGGGGTAAGCGACACAGTTGACTATGAGTGGGACGTTCCGCCTCTTCTCGTTTTCCAGATAGGTTTGGTTCTGTGACAGGACATTTTAAATCAACATTTTTTTTTTTTTTGCAATTGTAACAAGAGTGTATGTAGCAGCGGCGGCGTAGCCAGTTACCGGAACAAATGGTCTCCCTATGGTGTGGCACTTCTGTGTGATCCAGTTGCTGGTCGACGAGATCTGTTTCTTGTCTTACTTAGAAACTATTGTCAACATAAATGCACTGCTGCAATGCCATGACCCACATGCTGTGTAATACGGCCAGTAGACCATCCACGGATTATTTTCAGAGATAAATAATCCGTTCTCTCTCAGATACACCCAACTGGCGACATGGTCTGAGAATTTGGTGCCTTGGCATTTTGTACGAATGTTGCTTCCTCCAAAAAATCGCAGTTAGGAGCAGGAATACTTTTCTGATGAAGAAAACAACCTTAGTTGTGATGTTAATACAATATGTTCTCGCTTATATTAGCAATCACTGTAATCATGGGCTCCATATTTTAGTCATGCACATAATTCGGTTCAATTAAGTCGCCTACTGTTTCAATACGTTTCTGATATTTCTTCTTCAATGTGTTAAAATCTCAATGTTACACAGACTGTATTTCGTAATATAATAAGGATTCAGTAAATGTGACACTGTGGGTGGATAACATTTTGAAGTTATACGCCAAACCACTAGGATAATCCTATGAAGGAGAATCTAATCTCAGAAATTTGCTCTACACATTCATGAAACTTAATGAGGGACTGGTATCGAGTTTCAGTGTTCTTCATAGGCTATATCAAGTACTTTCAACTCACTAGACTGTTATCGAACATTTTCCTTAACTGTGATATCTCTCCATAGGCATAATGTAAAGGTCATCCTAATGAAGCGTCCGCTCCGACGGTACAGAAAAAGTTGTTCAGAAAGAAATAATTTATTATGCGCAAAAGCGAAAAATGGGATGAAAAGAAGAATTTTAGCAATACGAAACATGTGCAATCCAAAGTGAAAGCTGCTCCGAATAAAGCCTTGAGTTTGAAATTCATGACGCATTAACGTATTTCTCCCGAAATGCTAACTGTTCTCTGAGCCTATTCTTTATTTTTAAAGAACTTCTAATGGGGAAACAATAGAATAATAACATGGTCTGAGGGAAACAGATTGTTTCATTATATATGTGTGTGTATGTGCCTGTTAGTTCGGGTGGAGGAACATACAGGAGGGGATGTAGTTAATTCAGAGAAACGTAGGCATCGCGGGTCATTAAAAGATGCCGGTGCATTGTTTGCCACTGCCAGCTGCAAATGGCTTAACAGAAGAGGAGCTGTTAAATAAACAGGTTATACATCATGTCGTGTTTAACTCGGTACAAAGTGAAAAGTTTGCCGGAGAGAGAGAGAGATCTGGCAATTCTCATTCCTCGTAACATACGTAGGGTACTGCCACCTTTACGTTTCAAAACGTGTGTGCGTGTGTGTTTGTATGTGTAAGAGAGAGTGAATGCTAAGAGTGGTAGGGCGAATTGTGTAGAAAGATTATCAGTCACGGAGTACAGAGGTTTATTTTAGTCCCAGTAGAACGTATTCGGGATATGAAGTCGACCTCAACCGAAGTTTAAGATGGTAATTCAATATCGCGAATTTTTCTTTCTTGGCGAAGACCGCGAATGGCAAGGTTACGGTGGGAGCGATGCCAAGTTAAGAGGAAGCAGAGAGAGAGAGAGAGAGAGATAGGCAGGAGGCCGAAATGATACAGTTGTTTAAGCTCGAGCCCTTTATGCAATGATAAACCTCGCGGAGCAATAAGGTTTCTACGAAAAATTTTGGCTGATGTATTAAGAACTATCTCAGCTAGTTCATGACCCTTTTGCTCATTAGGACTTTTCTTTTGAGTTTCTTCAAATTTTATTGCTACGTCACTAAAGATTAGCCTAAGCAAAACCGAGATTTGCCTGTTACCTGAGCTAAGCCATTATTTAAATGCGAAATGGAAAGGAAGATAAACTGCATTTCGGAATCTCTTACACTAAAATAACTTAAATTTGTAAGAAAGCTCAGAACTTCATTTTCCCCATATATCCCGATAGAAGCGCGTTAGAGTTATTGTGCTCTGAGCAGGCTACCTATTTCTAGAAGTCCTGTAACTGTCAAAAATCCTAATTTCGTACATTGTGCCGATGTGCAATTTCCTGATAATCAAGGTATGAGAGCCTTTTCCAATATTTTTCCTGATAAATCCAGATATACGAGTTTCCCAACATTTTCCTGATAATCAAGGCATGAGAGTATTTCCCAATATTTTTCCTGATATTCAAGATATGAGAGTATTTCCCAATATTTTTCCTGTTAGTCAAGGTATGAGTGTTTCCCAATATTTTCCTGATAAGGAATGTATGAGAATCTTTTCCAAGATTTTTTTAATCATTAACCAAAGATGAAACTTTGTAACGTCGATATCAGGAGGCTTCTTTCGCTTGGGGGGGGGGGGGGACCCTAAAATTGACGAAAAATTACATTTTGTTTTATAAGCTTTTCTGAAATTATGGAACTTACACTAGAAGTATTTTAACAAATTTTCAAAAAATTATGTTTTCAAGAGCTTTCGATATGGTTAGTGTCCCGAAGACATAGAGAAAGTTGGTGTAAGTACTGTGTCGCTGAAGCTATGGAATGTCCTATGACCACAGCACTCACTTTTGTATTTCACCTGTAATAATGGCTAAAATAACTTTTTGGCAAATCTAGTTCTCCTTAAAAAATGTACACATGGGAAAACCCAAAATCCTAACGAGTCAGTAAACAATCTTATCTGGTCTCGACTATCGCTCAAACCACTGACATTTGGTGTAAATGAAGCTGCTGCCAGCTTCCTTTTTCTTTATTGGAGGTTTAACGACCACCGTGAGTAACTCAATGGGCTATAAGCAATTGCCCGACCCTAATTTAGGGCCACTGGTTCCAGGGAAGGAAGACAGCCAGTGCCATAAGACAAACTCAACATCCATGCCTCACCGAGATTCGAACCCGGAACCCTTTCGGAGAATAAGAAACCAGCGCTTAGACTACGGCTTGCCAACTTCAATAAAACAATTATTGTGAAATGTTGTTTTGAAGACAGGAGGAATCGAACCAGGAGCAAATTGGATACACGTTATAAAAAATCTTGGCATTTTATGGGTCTCGGTAGCACAACGAAAAAGGGATGAAACTGAAAAAAAAGCATTGCAAAAAAGAAATAAAAGAAAAACAGTGTTTGAAAATGATTTTCTGGAAGAAGGTCCAGATGAACCTTTCTACTCTGCTGGAAATTATTAATTAAAGGCTTACAGGTATGAAAGCTGTCATTTTTTACTTTAAACACGTTTAGCTTAAAACTTGCTTTTTCAACGTTTAGGTACATTTTCTTAGAATCCATCAAAGGGTTCAATCTGATATTTTTACCACATATACATACGATATATTTGTACAAGCAGACGATGTGGATTAAAAGCATCTAATTTTTTAAAATTATTAAAAATAAAACTGCGTCGTTTTTAGGGTAAAATTATGAAATGCACATTAAAAAATATTTTCAAAAAATTTAAGTATTGATAAAAGCTATCGTTAAAATGTGTTCAAGTTTCCAATAAATAACTGGTAAAATGTTTGATAAAAAATATTGGATAGCTTTTGAGAAACATTTACCTAAAAAAAGACATGGGCTTCAATGGAGCGAACCGGTCTCCCTTAAATTGATTCAAAGGCTTCACGCTTTTTTATAAAAAAATGAAAGCTGGACATCACATACAAAGGCAAATCGTGTGTATGGGCAGCGAGACCAATTTTAGTATTTCACTGGTGCAATCAAATGAACACTGAGCGTTACATACAAAGGTCAACCTTGTTTGGGCGAAACGACGACACTTTTAGTAGTTGAGCGGTATACGATGTGTAATAACAAAGAAACCAGACTGGTTGCACAAGTTCAGAATCGCCCGAAACATTAGGAAGCGGTTTGGTACAGGTCGACCTTGGAACCTACTACGCATGGATCGAAAGTCACGTCTCCCCTTGCTCTTCCGCTTGTGTTTGTTCTTACGTGTGAAAAGTTCAATTCAATTCAATTCGTTTATTTTGCTGAGCTAAGAACCAGTATTACAAAAATATCAATTGAAACAATGCAAAGCAAGGAAGCAGGGAGAAAAGGTCAGCCAGGCCTGACAGGGTCCCATGCTCCCTAGGCTAGTTTTACACTGAGGTCAGTAGTTGTAGTTACAAACAAAGCAATGTTTTATAGCAACAACAACAAAAAAGGTAATGATATACACTGACGGAAAAAAAAATCCCAACACCACGAAAAAATAGTTGTAGAGGAATGAAATGGCGGCAATACATTTTTATAGGTAACATATTTAATCGATTAAGTTTTCAAGATCACAGCTTAATGTAAGCGCGAGAAGAGCCATTTTAAATGTGAAATGCTGGTACATTAATAACCGGTGTAACCGCCAGAATGTTGAATGCAAGCACGCAAACGTTCATGCATTGTGTCGTACAGGAGCTGGATGTCAGTTTGTGGGATGGAGTTCCATGCCTGTTGCACTTGGTCGGTCAATACAGGGACGGTTAATTCTAGTTGGGGTTGAAGCTGGAGTTGTCGTCCAATGATGTACCATACGTGCTCGATTGGTGAAAGATCTGGTGATCTAGAAGGCCACGGCAACATGTCGACACTCTGTAGAGCATGCTGAATTACAACAACGGTATGCGGGCGAGCGTTATCCTGTTGGAAAACACCCCTGGAATGATGTTCATGAATGGCAGCACAACAGGTTGAATCACCAGATCGACGTACAACTGTGCCGTCAGGGTGCGTGGGATAACCACGAGAGTGCTCCTGCTGTCATAGGAAATTGCTCCCCAGACCATAACTCCAGGTGTTGGTCCAGTGTGTCTCGGCCGCAGACAGGTTGGTTGCAGGCGCTCACCTGGCCTCCTTCTAACCAACACACGGCCATCACTGGCACCCAGGCAGAACCGGCTTTCATCAGAAAACACAACAGATCTCCACTCCGTCCTCCAATGAGCTCTAGCTTGACACCACTGATGTCGCAAACGGCAGTGGTTTGGAGTAAGTGGAATGCATGCTACAGGGCGTCTGGCTCGGAGCTGTCCTTCAAGTAACCGATTTGTAACAGTTTGTTGTGTCACTGTGGTGGCAACTGCAGCTCGAATTGCTGCCGCAGACGCGGTACGATGCGCCACGGCCATACGCCGTACACGGTGGTCTTCCCTCTCAATAGTGCCACGTGGCCGGCCGGAACCCGGCCTTCTTGAGGCAGTACCTTCCCTTCACCACCGCTGCCAACAATCATGCACAGTGGCTACATTTCTGCCAAGTCGTTCTGCAATATTGCGGAAAGAAAATCCACCTTCTGGTAGCCCTATTACACGACCTCGTTCAAACTCCGTGAGCTGTTGATAATGGCTTCTTCGTCTTCTTAAAGGCATTCTTGACTAACATCAACACCCTACGTCGAATCCCAACGATAACTAACGCTCACGAACGTTACAGCGCGTATTTACAGCAAACCTGCTTTGCATGTTCCGAGGGGCGCTACTAGCGCCACACGTATGCGCCGAGCGCGAAATTTGCATTGACGTCATCTTACAGATGTACTGTCACCGCCTACCAACTGTCGTTTATCTAACACAACCCCTTCTTGGTGTTGGGATTTTTTTGTCCGTCAGTGTATGAGAAGATAATAAACGTTACAGATAATACTATTGAAAAATCAATTTGCATCGCGATATACAAGTCATAGTATTAGTCATAGTTCTCCATCCACTGTAATCATTAATTTGAGGAGCTGCAATTCATTATGAAGTTTTTTAATTTTTGTTTAAACAGTTAAAATAATTTAAAGAAATTCGTTCCGTCGGTAATGAGTTCCAGTATAGTGTGGGCCAATGTAATTTATACTTTGCTTCATCGTCTCAGTCTTCGGATGAATAGGCCGAATATGTGATTTAGTGCATGTGTCATGTGTGTGTGTCTGATATATAATTTGTATGATGTCAGTGTGTAATTTATTCTTAATGTGTCTGAACATAATTTTCCCGATATTGAAGTAATATCGTTGGTTAATTGTAAGAATGCTGTATTTGTTTGGGAAAACTCTTGTGTTATTATATAGTGTTATTTGTGTATTTATATCAAATTTTAGGTCATTTAATCTTATATATTTGTTTTGAAGAATTTGAAGTTTTCTGAAATTATATTTAGTCGTCTGTCCCCAAGATAAGATAGCATAATTAATATGAGTCCGAAACATGGTATAGTATAAATGAATTTGTGTTTTATAGGCAAGGTTTGTGAATACCGAGCTGATAACTCCAATGTTTTTAGAGAGTTTGAGAAGAAGACAGTCCACATGTTGGTTCCATCTAAGGTTCCTATATAATGTAATCCCCAAATAAAGTAAGGAGTTAACCTCTTCTATATTTGTACCATTAATAGATAATGTGATAGAAGGGGTTGTGAAATACTTTGTTTTGAGAAAATTAAAGATTTTGTTTTGGTAGTAATTATTATTAATTCATTGGAATTAAGCCAATCTGATATGTTATTAAGTTCAGTATTAATATTCAAAAACAGTGTCAGTCGTTAAATTAAATGAGGTGAGGATGGTTATGTCGTCTGTATAGAGAAGAAGATCAATATCATTTAATGTAGTAAAGATATCGTTAATGTATATACTGAAAAGTACAGGTCCCAAAATTGAACCCTGTGGAACACCAAATTTTATGATATGAAGAGAGGATTGATGTTGGTTAACTTGTGTATATTGTTGCCTACCTGATAAATAACTTTTAAAAAGAGAATGTTAATTGTTCGTTATTCCTGTAGTGTGTAATTTGTGTAGTAAGATATTATGATTTATGGTATCAAAAGCTTTGTATAGGTCTAAAAATAAAGAGATGGTATATAAGTTGAGTTCAAAATTATGAGCATCAATCATGTCACTGCTGTCTATACATGATATTAAAAAAAAACAGAAATAGCTGCAAACTAAAAAATTAATTTTATTTACAGTTAAAACCAAGTTAAAAAACATGCGATATCTTCCGGACCCACTATGGGTCCATCA
Source organism: Macrothele yani (assembly GCA_039090855.1). Taxonomy (NCBI): domain Eukaryota; kingdom Metazoa; phylum Arthropoda; class Arachnida; order Araneae; family Macrothelidae; genus Macrothele; species Macrothele yani. Next base: position 5,535,977 of record CM077030.1, on the reverse strand, counting down.
TCGGGCCCCGCATGGATAGGATTCCGAACTTTTAAACTCGGAGATCCATACCAGAATGCATCAGCATGAAGGCGCTGCTCCTAAATTGACGCATGCGCACTCGACATAATATACATGACATGCAAATAATGTGAAACACAAAATAAAGACGGTTATGGATTACAAATACAAAGGTCTAAAATATAATGTTTCCAAGATGAAAGCAGTGTACGTGGTGTGTCATCATTACAACATTGATTAGAAAGCATAGTAATGTATATGCTTTTTTGTGAATAACAAACTTGATTTTGTTGTGGTTGTTGCTAAGCAAGTAATGTTATTCCGATGATGGACCCGTAGTGGGTCCGAAAGATCTCGCATGTTTTTTAACTTGGTTTTAGCTGTAAATAAAATTAATCTTTTAGTTTGCAACTATTTCCGTTTTTTTTAATATCGTGTATAGACAGCATTGACAAGATTGATGCTCATCAATTGGCATGAATACCACTGAAGTTTCGTTCAAAATTATGTTGGATTGTTTTTTGTAGACATAATAAGGCTGATTCTGTTGACTTTCCAGATGGAAAACCATGTTGGTTTGGATGGATAATATTTTGATTATGAATGTACGAGATTAATCTATTGTAAATCAATCTCTCCAAAATTTTAGCAAAACTTGATAAATTGGCTATAGAGTGGTAGTTGTTTGCTTTGTTTATTGATCCAGATTTGTATTTTGGGACTATTTTTGTGATTTTAAGTAGATCAGGAAATTCACCAGATTGGAATATATCATTAAAAATAAACAATGGAGGATCAAGAATGAGATTAGCGACATTTTTTTATAATAAATAGTTGAAGATCATCATATCCAGGGCCAGACCTGGAATTTATGTGGTTAAGTTCTTCTAATAGTTCCGTTTCGGTAATTTCAGTAAGATAACAATTATTAGATCTGTGTGTGCTCCCTAGGTAATTAGTGAATGGGATTTTTGGGGTAATTAAATTAATTTTTAGTTCTTGTGGAAATAAGGTAAAATGTCCATTTAATGCATTTGTAATATCTTGTTTGTCTGTAAGCTTAAAGTTATTAGAATCTGTTAAGTACTGAGGAACCGTTAGATCTGTATTTTCACCTATTAGCAAGCTTAAATGTTCCCATGTTAGTTTTGGAGAGTTATGTGAAAATATGCCGAGATAGTAGCTACGCTTAGTGTACCGAATATCACTATTAAGTTTATTACGAACATTTTTAATATTTTGGAAGTCCTGTGGTAGTTTTACTTTTTATAAATTTCGAAAATAGTTATTTTTATTCTTTTTAATAGAACATTGGTACCCATCCATGCCTTATGAAAAAAAATTCAGTTTATTTTGTTTTAGAATTTTTGGAAAATTCTGATTATAAGTTTGTGTAATAGTTGTGATGAACGACTCGTAATTTTTGTCTGCAGAGCCATGAATCAAAATAGTGCTCCAGTTAATGTTAGCTAATTGAATTTTAAAACTTTCCATATCTGTATTATTAATTTGTCTAAAAATGTAGTAGTATTCAGGTGTGTTAGTTTGTTGTTTAAGAGGGTAAATTGTAAATATAGGGAGGTGATCACTAAAATCATACTCTAAGGCCCCTCAATTAACACATTTGTGATAGAGAGGTCAATCAATGTCTGTGAGGTAGAGGTCATACGAGTTGGGACTGAAATCATGTTTTTGTGTCCAGACGCATTCAGTGATCGTAAATGTTGAAAAGGGTGATTGGTATTTTGTAATAAGTCGACATTCATATCCCCCATAAGAAACGTTTTTTTCTTTGGAAGGTTAGAATAATTAAATAATTCAGTAAGTAATGATAAAAAAGCTGTAATGTCCGAGTTGGGTGGCTTATAGCAAGCGATAATTATATAAAACTGTTTATGAATAATTAGGATTTCGGCATTTTGATTCGATACTGTGAAATTTGGAATAATTAAATAATCATAAATATCTTTTACAAAAATTGCAACCCCTCCACCGATTGAGTAAGTTCTGTTTAAGTAGAAATCTTTATAGTTAGTAATTTACAATGAGCAACAATGTGAAGGAAACCAAGTCTCAGAGATACAATTTACTATTAATATATATTAGATATACAATTTACAAGATTTAAATTTGTCAGTTGAATTAGTTAGGGATTCCAATAAGGTAATTTTGTTAATTAGTGATCTAGCATTGATATGAATTAATTTTAGGCTATTGAGTGAATAAGTCGTTAATAGGTGATTGAAAGTTTGCAATGAATAATATTCACACTGCATTTAATTATTGGTAAAGATAAAAGAAAATAAACATTAAAAGTAGCAAAAAAAAATTCAGCAAAAACAAATATGAAGGATAAGTAGGAATCACAAATCGATATAAACACCGAGGATATCACATCAATAAAACAGAAAAATTGGAATGAACTAGGTTAATCATTCGGAAGTTAACAGTGAAATGCACCAGCAATATCAACAAAGGGTAATATAATGCAAATGAAGGCCCAGCAGAAGAAAAAAAATCCAAAAGGTAATTCAATCACATAGCAATCCCAGAAATATGTGCTGTGATTATAAAAGTATTGTTAAAGAAGTAATCATCAGATGATGACATACCATTACGCCATGTCACAACCAGTTTGCTTTGTGCCACCAGCCGTAGACAAATATCCATGAAAACCGCAGTTTTAATCCTGATCAGTTGAGTGCCCAAGATTTTAGCCCGAGGTATTGAGAGTGTGGAAGCCGAATAGGAAACCAAGTGCATAAATATGTGTTCTGAAATACAGTACTGTAAAGATAGTCACAACCAAGCAGAAAGGCGTAGTGCCGTAAGACATGCTGAATGGTGAAGCAACCAAATGACAAACATAATTAGTGAAGGAATGAGTAACACTCAGAAGGAAAGTGTAAAGATACAAAGAATAGTAATCCACCCCCAGGCTGTTTCAAAAAAAATGACCGGCAACTAGACAGCCACTTCCCAACTCAACCTCAAGCCCCCATAAACCGTGTAAAATAACCCAAAATAATTTACTACCACTAGAGGCTGCGCATCTAGGCTCGCTACGCTCGTTTCCAGAGTAGCACTCGAGCCCTGTATCCGATCTCCAAGTATATCTCATGAAATAAAAACTGGAAAAATCATATAAATTTTAATTTTTATTGCATGTCTAAGCCAATAATTTACCACTAAGGAAAACAAAAGCAGTCCAAAAGCATTTACGTAAACCGTTATGCTAAACCGTTAAGGTGGACGTCAAGTAATTTTGCTTCCTATAGTTCCAATGGAAAAACTTTGGTACACAGTTCCTTCACAATTATTATGTTCCCAAGGATGAAAATTTGAACATCTATTAAAATAACTTCATATTATAACTTAAAATACTTAATATTTTCTGAAACATAACCATAATTATATAAAAAAATCCATAACTTTTCCTTTGGTGGTATTGGAACCAGAAAAAAGATGGCGCGACCTGTACTTTGATAACGTCAGTAGACAAACAAATGTTGGATTGCATAATTATGGTTATGTTTTAGAAGATATTAAATATTCTAAGTTATAAAATGAAGCTACTTTAATCGATGTTCAAATTTTTATCCTTGGGAGCGCATTAATTATCCAGAAAAAAGATGACGCGACCTGTACTTTGATGACGTCAGTAGACAAACAAATGTTGGATTGCATAATTATGGGTATGTTTTAGAAAATATTAATTATTCCAAGTTATAAAACGAAGCTATTTTAATCGATGTTTAAATTTTCAATCTTGGGAACGCATTAATTGTGAAGAAAATGTGTACAGAAGCTTTTCCATTGGAAGTATAGGAAGCAAAATTACTTGACGTCCACCTTGAACAACTGAGATAGCTCTACCAACAAAACATATGCATAACAAATTCTCTGCGTCACCATGGCAGCAGGTCACGGGACCAAAACGTTCCTCTGTGATTATCGTGAAGACAGACAAGCCGTTCGTTTCTTTCCCTTGCGTCTTTAAAAATTGCTTAAAAATCAGAAAATGAGTTTTTCTTAAACTTTTTTTGTAAAAAGGAACAATAGTTGTAAGTTTATGCTGTAAAAATTGCAATGCGTTATAATTTATAGTTTGCCATATATCCGTTTTTCTAAATGGATCCCATCGCGAAATAGATAATTTTGTGAAATTTAGAAATTTAATTTCTCGTAAACTAAATCTAAATTCAAAAAAGGGAGACGAGGTGCAAAAATTCGGTGATGGCAATATATGCCTACAAAGTTTCGTGGTTCTGTTGCTGTTAGTGTGTTCGGAACGCGAAATGATATCACTTTTTTGCTTACCTTAACTTTGAAATACAATAGCTCTTGAAGTATCGCTAGAATAAAGAAACGGTTTATTTTACCGTGTTTTCCAAACAATACTCTCCAAACGATGTAAATTTCATATTTTTGCGTTCAATACGCTTTGCGCTGCGAGCTAGGAAAGCAAGAGTGTCGCGAAATTTCTAAAACAGCGGCAGCAGCAACGGCGGCAGTTACTTTTTTTAGAATAGAGAGATACACTTGGCAAGCTGTTCGATGTAAAATAAACACAAAATAAATAAAGAACCATATCGATCACGGCCAGCCAGATATTGGTATATTTTTACGAAAACCCAAAAAATCAGGGGGTGCTGCTGAAGAAGCAGTGCCGGAATAGAAATGCTGAATGCTGATATAAAGAGGTTGACAACAGTCCATAAGCTCGCAAAGTCGTAAAATCGCGACCCGATTCTGAAGTAGCCAAGTAGGCATACAGCGATTTTCATATTCGTAATGTCCCGAAATGTGGCCCAGAATTGATAAGTAACGGAGTGCAAAAAACAAAAACAAAACAAACTTGGTTGCGCAAATTCAGAATCGCCCGACACAGTAGGAAGTGGTTTGGCACAGGTCGACCTTGGAACCTGCTAGGCATGTGTCGAGAATCACGTCTCCGCTTGCTCTTCCTCTCGTGTTTGTTCTTACGAGTGTAAAGTTGTTCGTAGCATTTGTCATGTCGGATAAATGGATCAACGAATTTGCATCAGATTTTGTCAAACATTTGGCGAAACTTGCAAAGACACATACTAAAAGCCACAGAAAGTCTATTCGGATGTTATATGAGTCGTGCACAAGTTTATTAGTGGTCAAAACGTTTTAAAGATGGTCGTGAAAGTTTTATAATGGGAGTTATATGATTTGCAATAAATGTTCTAAATTGCTCCTTGTGCCTTGACTTTGGAGACAGCGAAAATAGTTCCAGAAATGAATACCTTTAACACCTAAAGAAAATCTTAGCTGCTAATATTTTGAAGAAAATACACTGCTTCCCTACGTCACTAACGCATTCGTAATATTATCCGTGTTGAACAAAAAAAAATTCTGGTAAGAGCTGCATCTAAAGGAAGCTGAGCCACACAAAATCCACGTTTCACTTAAAAGCAACCGCTGTTGTGTGATGCATAGTAAATGACCATTTTTTTTAATATGGCTGTTTGCATTCAATAAATAGCTTACCACTTTTTTTTGGAGCACACTACATTTTGAAAATGATTGCATTTGTGATTATTTGTGACAAAACGTAATCATTATGTAAATGATTACGTTTTCTCTATGGCACTACAAATGGATTAATTTTAAAATATTTAACTGGCACGTTTTGAATGCTTCCGGATTCTTAGAAATGCCTGAAATAAAAACCTGGTAATATAGACATAAATCAAGCTAATAAACAAAGACACCGCTATTTCCAAGTTTTTAACACTCAGCAACCGAAAAAACTGTTATTGGTCACCGCCGGGGAATCGTATTTGGAGGATTTTAACTTTGGATTTAACTGCTATAATTGATATATAGCCAGTGCTGTTAATGCCCACCAGATGGAAACGTCTCAGTAGCAGAGCCCATCTTACGGATTTATGATGTCAGAAGCTGATTGAAAAAAAAAAAACACATTGCGCCGTGGATTATTGGCCACCATGGTGTAAGGCTAACGCCCTCGCCTAGGTATCGAGAGATAAGTGATTCAATTCCCCGGCGGTGACGGAATAACAATTTTTCGGTTGCTGCGTGTTAAAAAGAAGGAAAGAGCGATGTCTTTGTTTATTCACTGACGCCCCGTATTTGGAGGACTTTCACAATAAATCAAGCTGTTCTCTCCATGTAACATAACCACAGAACAAAATTTATTGTCTTGGAACGGGAATCGATCCAGCATCTCCCGATTGCGCTCGAGTATGCTAACCATTACACCACCCAGGACAATGAAATCCAACCGACTGAGGCATTAATCTGAAACTCCAGACTTTGATTTCACTGCACCAGTCGAAACAAACTTGTCTCAGCGTAGTGCTAAGTTAGATCACCAGCGAATGAGTAACTATCAAGTTGGAAACACATGAAATAATTAATATAGACATAAATCAAACTGTTATTTCCATGTAGCATAACCACAGAAATTTGAAAATTTAATCGGCCTGGAACGTGAATCGAATTCGCATACTCGAGCGCAAATCGGGAGATGCGGTTCGATTTCCGTTCCAGGACGATTGAATTTTTAAAATTGTGTGGTTATGTTAAATGGAAAGAACAGCTTAATTTATGTCTATATTAATTATTCCATGTGTTTCCAACTTGATAAAAACCTGGTGTTAAAATACTAATTGTTGCAACAAGGCTTTTTAGCTCAAGATTCAGTCAACTGTTTGTTGGAACGGTATTATTTGCCTGGGCTTTCTGCCCTTATAAAGAAATAACTAATTCCCATCAGTTATGTGCATCAGTAATTGATTTTTTATTGTTTCTTCTGTTCTGTGCATTTGTAATCCAATTATCGATGAATGCCATCTCAAAATATTGCTTCCAAAATAATTAGTTTGTTATAACGGAAGAAAACTTCATTTGTTTAATGCACTAAGTATTCTCCATCTCGACTGTAATGTGACGTACTACAGACGTGAAAACATGTGTCAGACGACAAATCTGCAGCGAGACATTCTGTCCTCGTAGCTCAGTTGGGAGAGCGACTTACTCCGGAGTGAGGGGACAAACTTCTGTCTTCACAGTAAATTTTATCAAACATTGTAAAATAGTTTTGGAACTCATGATACTTTAAAAAAAGAGAATTTTATGTTATGTTTTAATTATTATGCATGGGATATAATTTTATTGTCGTCAGTTTCTGCCAAATCCTTTCCAACAAGTGCTTTTGAGGCAGGCTTATAAGTCTTACGCGTAATTTTAAACGCATTGTTTAAACTGATGCAGAAGAATTCCATATTTTGCTGTAGAAGCACTCTTTTCACAATCATTTAGAAAATAGTGAACAACAACAAAATAAATGAACTCCCGTTTAAACAAAACGTTGTTAATATCAAGGGCAACAGACGTTTTCGTTATTTGTTTACACTCTGACGACTCGTCGTGGCTGTATGAGCTAATTTTAAAATATATAGATCACACGTATCACCATTTAGAGAAAACTTTTCCGTTTTCCATTTAAGGATTTTCGCTTTTCCTTCTTTAATCACGTTTTCTCTTTTCACAATAATGTTGTCAGTAAAGCATTATCTGCGGTGCATTTCGACTAGAATCCTATTACTAGTAATTAACAACTGAAGTATGTACCGAAAGATGACTGCACCTAATTTTCGTCAAACTCTTTTGCAGAGCAGATTATTTTTTTCCAGTTCTTGTAACTTTATATATTATTCCCCGGTTCATTTTCCATTAGAAACAGTTGCCACTAAGTTTGTGTTTTGGTGATACGTCTTGCCCCAATTCCACAAGGATTATTATGCAAGCAAAGTCTGCTGTTTTCTTATTTAGCATTTAAAATGAAGTTTAGGTAAATCCTGCATAGAAATGCTTGAATAAACCCGTTTGTTGCCTGTGCACAGAAAACACCAAACAAGTTCATATATGTTTCTGACGTATCGTTCATCAATGCAAAACTTCTGTGAATTATTAAATGATACTCCAAACTGAAAAATTCTGAAATTGCAGTTTCAAGTACATTGAGTCAACATCATACAGAACAGTTAAGAAAGAGACTTACCTCTGTGTACCTACGGATCTTTGGAACACGGTTTAAAAGCATGTCTCTGTGTGCTGAGGCTTGCTGTTCATAAATTGCCGTTTTACAAGCACTCGTCATTTGAGTGCTGTGTCAATAATATCTGAAAGTAAACAAAAGCTAGTAAGTTGTGTTCTTCTTATGATTTGCTATAAATGTCAAAGTAAATCTTTCCCGACATTTGCTTTTTCTTGAAATCTTACAGATTCCTTGATATCACCCGATTATTCATAAAAACGTGTGGGTACTGAAAATGAAAAACACAGAACTTTTCACTCTATCTCTATAAAGAAAAAACTGCTTAGACCCATAGATTTTAAGCATGTATATACACACACTAAAATGTCATTTTATTAAGTACTAGCAGTCATACCCGTTCACCGAACGGCGAATCTATAAAATCATTGTTTGAACATAAAATTAAGGAAAGCGAAATGTAATTTAAGATCTGTAATCGTTTTTCGATTTAGAAGAGGGTCGTGACGTCAATGCATACGGTTTGACGACAAATGGCAGCAGGCTTTGGCACCCCTTCATTTTTTATCAAAATTTTACGGAATTTTTACAGAATTTCAACGTTTCTGCCATATTTATCATTAAACTTTTCACCACGTTTATACGTGAGTCACGGAAAAATTCTAGAATTTTTCCGTGACTCACTTGTAAACGTAGAAAGAGCGATGACCTCTGTTTGATGTTCACGTCAAATGTCTCTATTACTCTTATTATCATTTTGAAAAATAAAGCTAAGGCACACTTTTGAATTTTCTGGTTTTCAGACATTTTTAGGTGTAGAAGTGGAAGAAAAATTCAAGTAGACAATATTCTAAAGCCGCCATTTGATTTTTGTTTTGTTTTTGTTTTCAGACCTTTCAAGGTAACCGTACCTTAAGATCTATCAGAATGACAATTTTCAGATATTTAAGTCACTTAGAAGTGGTCGTACAATTCGCGGACGGAAATACTGGCATTTGTTTTCTGTTTCCTCACTTTGCTGGCCTAGTTACATAAACAGCTCACTCCAACACCTAAGAAGGTACACTATATTGAAAAAGTCACCGGAAACCTAGAAGAGAAACACAACAGAGCATTTATGAACATACATTAGAACGGTGTCGTCCACCTTTGACTTTAATGCATGCACTGACCGTTACAGACATGCTTTCGACAAGGTTTTGGAAGGCAGCGATAGGTATGCGCATCCATTCAGTACATAATGCTGCCGCTAACTGTTGCTCATTAGTAGGCATTGGTTCCACACTTCTTATGCGGTGCTGTACTTCATCCAATAGGTGTTCTATGGGATTAAGATCAGGGTTCTGTGCTGGCCAGTCCACACACGATACGCAATTATCATCAAACCACGCCGTAACAGTCCTTGCTTTATGGCTCGGTGCATTATCCTGCTGGTACCAGCAAGGCTCGATTCCACAGTATTGTCAAAGAGGGCATAATTGTAGAGAATATCGAAGTAAACGTGCTGATTAACAGGTTTGTCCACGATAACCAATGGGCCGGGAACATACCATGAAAAACAACCCCACATGAGGACACTGCTAGCTCCAAACTTGACCGTTAGAACAGTACACTGTGGTAAATCGTGTTCCCTCGGCTGGCGCCATACCCACACACGACCATCAGACTGATGGATCGTGTATCTCGATTCATCAGTCCATCTACAGTCCATGTTCAATGTTCTTTACACCATGCTAAACTACGAGTAGCATTCCGAGTGGAGATGAAAGGCTTATGAGCAGCCGCACGACCACGGTAGCCCATGGAATGAAGTTCTCTTCAAATGGTACGTGTACATACCGAGATTCCAGCATTTTTGCTTACCTCTACACTGAGGTTTTGTGCAGTACTCCGTCGATTAGCTGTAACGACTCTCCTGAGGCTCCGACGTCCTCTATCACTGATTTTCTTTGGTCTGCCGGTACGTTTTGTTGCTTCAAGCACGCCATGTGTCTTCCACTTATTCAGTACATCCAAAACAGTTGACTTGGGTATGTTTAAACGCTTCTCGGTTTCTCTTATGGACAACCCACTAATATAACACCCAACAATCTTTCCCTTTTCAAAGTCAGTGCTCCCCCGCCACGACATTTTTACTCAACCTCACAGTGCAATATGATCGCGGTCAGTTGCAGGCTTCTTTTTATACCGTTTGCAGCTGTATCGCGCATGTTAACAACGCAGCGGATCCGTTCATTTGCTTTTGAAGGGGTGTCCGGTGACTTTTGCTACTATACTGTATATTTATGCACACTAAGATGCAATTTTATTAAGTACTAACCGTCATGCCCGTTATCGAACCGTGAATCTATGAAATCATTGTTTTATTATAAAATTAAAGTGAAAAGTAATTTAAGATCCGTAACCGTTTTACGATTCAGGAGAGGGTCGTAACGCCATTGCATACGGTTTGAGGCAAAATGGTAGGAGGCTTTGGCACACTTTAATTTTTCATCAAAATTTCATGGAAGGTTTACAGAATTTCAACGTTTCTGGAATAGTTATCATCAAACTTATCAGGATTTCGAACAGTAAAGCTAAGGCACACTTTTGAATTTTCTGGTTTTCAGACTTTTTTAGGTGTAGAAGTGGTAGAAAAATTCAAGCAGACAATATTACAAAGCTGCCATTTTGATTTTTTTTGTGTGTGTTTCAGACCTTTAAAGCTATCGGAACCTTAAGGTCTATCGGCATGCCAATTTTCAGATATGTAGATCACTTAGAAGCGGTCGAACGATTCGCGGACGAAAATACTCGCATTTTACCCCGTTTTCTCACTTTACTGGCCTAGTTACATAGATGGCTCACTCCAATACCTAAGAAGCTATACCGAAGAGGGAAAACGTTATGGCCGCCGCTGTGGTGCAGTGGTCTAAGCGATGGCCTCTGATAATTCGTCCGAGATGGGTCCGGGTTCGAATCCTGTGAGGCATGGATGTTGTGCTTGTCTTACGGCGCTGGTTCTCTCCGTTAACTGGAGCCAGTAGCCCTAAATTAGGGACGGGCGACTCCTTATAGCCCACTGAGTTACTCACGCTGGTCCTTAAACCAGCAATAAAAAAAAAAAGAAATGATATGACCATTGCGGTTTTACAACGTATTGAAGCAACTGCACATAAATAACGGTGAGTATGAAGGTAATGAAATGGCATAAAAAGCATCTGATACTGAGCTCTGTGAATCAGGGCCGCGGATGGCCTAGTCGTCAGCGTTCGTGAGTGCCACGGAGAAGCCTCAAGTTCGAGCCCAGGCAGGTACGAATGCTCAAACCACTAAATATCTTCAGAGCGCCGGGTGGGCACGTTAAGTCGTCGGACCCCTGGTACTGGACCCCCGGTATTAAATAATGGCGTCTTACTCCCCCACTGTCTACCTCACTTCCGTGTCACTTTCCTGTCGGGCAATCTATCTCAAATCCCCTAGCTTCCTAAGGGTTGTTTAAGACCTGGGGTGAGACACTATCTTCCTAAAATCCTCTGCATATGATCTGATTTGATCTGCTCTGTTAATCAGTGTTATTCTTGTTTTTCGGGTGAAAAGACAACGGAGCTAAGGGAGTTTGACCAATGACGAAATGCAATGGCCAGACGACTGAGTTAGAGAAGTGTCTGAGTTGAGAAGATTTGCGGGGTGCTCACGGCAACCCGTGTTTGGTACCTTCAAAAGGTGGTCCGAGAAAGGCCAACCGCCAACCGCCGGAAATTTGTGAACCGCCCACGGATCACCGATGATAGAGGTGAGAGAAGGCGATCCCACCTGATGCGATCCAACAGAAGGGATGCTCTGGTGTATATCGCTAGTAATTTGAACACTGGTGACGGAAATAGTCACAACACACAGTACATCGAACCCTGCTGAAAATAGGGCTGCGCAGAAGCTGGCTGCTTCAAGTGCTCATGCTAACCTCGGTTCACGCCAAAAGTACCTACAATAGGCACACAGGCATCAAAACCAGACCTTGAATGACTGGAAGAATATCACCTGGTCTGATGAATCTCGCTTCCTGCTGCACCATGTGGACGGCAGGGTATGTGTTTGTCATTTACCTAGGGAAGTGCTGACACCAGGATGCACCCTGGGACGAAAACAAGCCAATGTGGGTATTGTTCTACTGAGAAACTATGTGTCCAGTCATTCATGTGCAGGAAAATATGACGTCTACCACCTACTTAAATATCATTGCAGACTATGAACATGCTTTCATGGAAACGATATTTCCCCTAGAAGTGCGTTGTTTCAGCATTATAATGCTCCATGCCACACTGTCCAGGTTGATCGAGAATTGTTTGCGGAACATGAGGGAGACTTCCTGGTATATTAAGATAACACAACGTTTGTCACAAATACCTAATTTTTTAAGTGGACCAAGGTTTTGCTGGGTTCTGACCTAGCGTCATTAGGACAAATGGCACGTAAAATCGTACATGATATTATGAATGGTGTTTATAATCAAGGGTTTTGGTTAGTTGTTTCCACGTACTTGATAGAAGTGTTGTGGATGCCATGCCATTAACAGGTTACGAAGAATTCTAATATACGTATATGGGAAGCTTCCAAATACCAAGTTTGGTGGTTGAATCTGGCTTGCCAATTAGTTTTGCTTTTTCAAGGACCATAAACTTATCTTTGAAGAAGCAAAACTATTAGGTGTGCAATTTATTCTCGGCCACAGACACGACACATTGACAGCAAATTATAGCAAATCGAATACGTACCTAATGAGGATAATAATCCCCGTCGTGTTGGAAACATTTGAGCCATCGGTCAGGCAGCTGCCGAATGCCACGGCGGAAAAAGAGGGCTGTTTCGAGTTCATAAAGTCATCAATACTTGTGTGGACATCCTGGACAGAGGTAAAGTGCTTATCACTCAGGTGGTATTGCAGGGAGCGAAAGAGGTGATTATCCGACGGGGCGAAGTCTGAAGAATACGCTAGGTGGGACAAAATCTCCCATCCCAGGTCGGTATTCGTGTTTAAAGTCGTTTTGGCAGTGTGCGGATGCGCGTTATCCTGCAGCAACAGGACCGACCTTCTGCCCTTGCCGGTCCATGGCCTTCTCGCCTCCAGTCCGTCACTCACACGAATGAGTTGCTGACAATAACGCTCAGCATTGACCGTTTCACCAGGTTTGAGCACCTTATATAGTGTACGATACCGCGCTGATCCCACCATAGGCACAGCAATAACTTCCTGGCATGGATATTCTATTTGGCGGTACTTGTGTTAGGCTGACCTGGATAAACCCATGATTTGCGGCTTAGGATTATCGTAGAGGATCCACTTCTCATCAAAGGTCAAATTTCGGTGGAGAAAATCCTTCTTCTTGAATCTGGAGAGCAAGGACACAGCAACATCGTAGCGCCTAGACTTGATAGCAGCTGTGAATTGGTGGGACACCCATCGGCCCTCCTTGTGAATCCGCCCAAGCTTGTGCAGGCGCTTTGCAATGGCTTGCCGTGTTACTCAGATTTCGTGGGCGAGCTCTGACTGTGTGCGACAGGGATCCGCGTCCAACAGTTGTTCCAGTTACTCATCGTCAACTTTCTGTGGCTGGCCCGGACGATCTGCATCACGGAGATCGATATTTTCCTGCTTAAACCGCTGGAACCACTTCTTACACGTACATTTGGTCATTTTCTGGGCTTCCGCTGCAATTTTGTTCAGCTGAAACGCGAACAGGAGGCAGTGCCTCAAATGTTGTTTCTCAAACGACATTGCTTTCACCGTCAACTTTCGTCCCTTCTGTGACTACAGCTGTGAGTTCTTACGGTTGTCTGAAAAGCTGTTGGATGGCGCTTCAATCAGCCATTATCGCACACATCTATTTCCATTTGCCGACGTTCTATGATCGCTTGCGTTTAGGGGCCGAGAATTAAGTTGCACGCCTAATAATTGACAAGCCAGATTCAACCACCAAACGTGATATTTTGGAAGATTTCCATATACACAATATTGACAAAATTCACGTGATACCCCTTCAAAAGCAATAAATGGATTCCGCTGCATTGTTAAGATACGCGCTACAGCCGCAAACGGTATAAAAACATGCCTGCAGCGGACCGCGATCATATCGCACTGTGAGGTTGAGTGAAGAGGTCGCGGTGGGAGGACACTGACTTTGATAAAGGAAAGATTGTTGGAGGCTATATTAGTGGGTTGTTCATAAGAGAAGCCGAGAGGCGTTTATTTGGATGTACTGAATAAGTGGAAGACACATGGCGTGCCTGAAGCAGCAAAACGTACCGGCAGGCCAAAGAAAATCAATGATAGAAGACGTCGGAGCCTCAGGAGAGTCGTTACAGCTAATCGACGGAGTACTGCACAAAACCTCAGAGTAGAGGTGAGTAAAAATGCTGCAACCTCTGTATGTACATGTACCGTTCGCAGAGAACTTCATTGCATGGGTTACCATTATCGTGCGGCTGCTCCTAAGCCTTTCATCTCCTCTCGGAATGCTACTCGTAGTTTAGCATGGAACATTTATTGTGGACCATAGATCATTGGAAACGAGTCCTATGGACTGGAGAATCCATCAGTCTGATGGCTGTGCGTGCGTATGGCGGCAGCCGGAAGAACTCTATTTACCACAGTGCACTGTTCCTACGGTCAAATTTGGAGCTGGCAGTGTACTCGTGTGTGGGTGTTTCTCGTGGTATGTTCCCGGCCCATTGGGTATCGTAGACAAACCTGTTAACCAGCACGTCTGTCTTGATATTATGTACAATTATTCCCTACCAACTCTGTTGCAATACTATGGAACCGAGCTTTGCTGGCACCAGCAGGATGATGCAATACTATGGAATGCACCGATCCATAAAGCAAGGACTCTTACGGCGTATTTTGACGATAATTTCGTATCGTGTGTGGTCTGGCCTTAATCCCATAGAGCACCTATGGGATGAATTAGAGTGCCGCATAAGAAGTTTGGAACCAAGGCCTACTACTAAGCATCAGTTAGCGGCAACATTATGTACTGAATGGAAGTGCATACCTATCGCTGTGTTCCAAAACTTTGTCGAAAGCATGTCTCGAAGGGTCAGTGCATGTACTAAGGTCAAAGGTAGATCAACACCATACTAATGTATGTCAATAAATGCTATGTTGTGTTTCTCTTCTAGGAGTCCGGTGACTTTTGTAAATATAGTGTATATCAGAATTATTCGCAAACTTAATGACATTACATCCACATCATTTCTATCAAACGCGTGGAAGCAACTAACTAAAACCCGTGACTGTAAACATCATTTATGATATCATGTACAATTTGAATATTTACGATCCATTCGTCCTGATGAAGCTAGGCCAGAACCTAGCGAATCCTTGGTCGATTTGATAAAATATAATATTTGTGAGAAATGTATTACCTTAACGTATATAATCGCCACAGTACTGTGGTCTCTGATTCCAAAACTTCCATTTATCCAATCAGGCATCTCTGGTTTGTATTGGAACAGTAAATCCGGTCTGCGGCGGCCTATCCATGTAACTTATATGAGTTAAATGATCTTATGGTAACGTGTTGGTTAAGAAACCACAAAGCACGTTTTAGGAATCTTCCCTGCCTCGCCGGGTAAAAGCTGTTTTGTCAGCACGAGGAAGAACGACTCATATTATACAGGTGGTCATAATAATTTGGCTCTTCGGTGTATATTAGCGCAGTGTGGGATACAAATCAAGCAGATTAGCTTATTAAGGGTTAGTGAACGCCTGATTTAGGGTTGGAATGGGCAAAACTGTGGACCTAAGCAACTTTGAATGTGGCACGATAGTTGGAACTAGGCGTGATGTTTGGAGCATCTCCCAAATGCCGTCGTTCTTAAGTGCTTTTCACGCATAGTCGTAACAAATGTTTACCGGGAATGATACGACACGCAAAAACTCCCTTCAATCGGCGATCCTATGGACGAAACCAGCTGGTGGATCAGAGTGGTGAAAATACCCTGACGGGAATCGTGCAAGCGAATAGATGGATTCAGTAAATCGTGGATAATTCTACACTAGAGTGTCAAGCTTCGAACCCACCAGGTATAGGACCATATCGCGAATGGACTCCAACAGTCGACGCCGGTGTTGAGTACAGATGTTCTGAGCTCGCGTCAAAACACGAAAGCGCACCAGTAGTCGGCGCGGAAGCATCAGCACTGGACTGCTGAGGAATGGAGAAAGGTCTCCTGACCGGACGATTCAAGGTTCCTTCTGCATCATGCTGATGGCATGATCGGAATTCGGACGAGGATATGGAGTCATCTTCTTATACGTATCGACAATACAGGCCGGTGGCGGTGGTGTGCTGGTCGTGGAATATTTTACTCCATTCATGTGATTTGACCCCTTCATATCGATCGAAGGGCGTGTGAACACCACTGTGTTTCCGTTGTTACCTGCTCTATACTCATTCCTTCGTGGTTGCGGTTTATCATAAAACAGATGAACATGTCAAGCAGGGTAACACATCTTATGTCAAGGCTTATATCGTTATCCAATGGTTGCAGCTGAGGAGTTTATCTTACTTCAGTGGACGGTTCCCGGATTTTAACTCCATCGGACTTCTTGAGATGAGGTGGAACGAGCTGCTCGCCGAGAGGCTGTTCCACCGTCTTCTCTGCCACAACTAACTCGTTTCAGCATGGTACTACTACATTCCTACACGACACTTCAAGCATCTGGTATGTTCCACGGCACTGCGAATTTGGGCTATTCTGAAAGTCAAGGGTAACGCAACACGCTACTAGTTTGGTGTAATTGGTAAACTGTCGTTTGTCTATATTATACAGGGTGTAAGTAAACTGTTTTTTTTTTTGATTGGAGGTTTAACGACCACCGTGAGCAACTCAATGGGCTATAAGCAGTCGCCCGTCCCTAATTTAGGGTCACTGGTTCCAGGGAAGGGAGAGAGCCAGTGCCGTAAGACAAACACAACATCCATGCCTGACCGGGATTCGAACCCGGACCCCTTACGGACGAATGATCAGAGGCCAGCGTTTTAGACCACTGCGCCACCGGGGCGGCATAATAAACTGTTTGGACAAAAGAAGAGCAGTAATAGTACTCATTAAGACGAACAATATTTACAATGGAACCTAGGGTCGCATTCCACTCTGAGTGTCAGAAAAGTGTAAAGTTAGATGTCCAAGTTTAATTTTCAACAGTGCAAAGAAAGAGAATTAAAGACATCATAAGTTGCACAATCCCATTTATCGACTCAAAGTAGATACTCAAAGTGGTGGCCACGCGTGCATTTGCACAGTTCACACCGGCGAATGAAAGACTGGCGCACCCTCTCAAAGTCTCCTGGTGTGGTGTTTATCCAGTCCGCTGCAACAACGATTCTCGCGACGAGATCTTCCAAGGAGTCCACAGGCGTCTCGTACACCAATGATTTCAGGTGCCTCCAGAAGAAGAAGTCCAGTGGGTTTAAGTCCGGTGAGCGTGGACGCCATGCCACACGTCCGCCACGTCCAATACATCGTGCGGGATATGTAGCATTCAGGAAGTGTCTACTGCACCTTGATAAGCCAATCAGCTGCAACTGTCGATGATGCGTCTTTTCTTTGGCAATTTGCATACGGTAAATGATTGACTGTGATGTTCTGGCGATGTGCTACTTCTCTGGCACGAAAGAAATGACGTCTGAGGTGACGACTTGTGCTTGTTGAGCGTATTTCGAAGTTACTCTTTTCTGACACTCAGAGTGGAATGCGACCCTAGGTTCCATTGTAAATTTTGTTCGTCTTGATGGGTACTATCACCCTTTTCTTTTGTCAAAACAGTTTACGAACACCCTGTGTTTAGATTGTAGTTTCTTTAGTACTCACTTAGACTTCAGATATTTAGTGGTGCTAATCTCTAGGACTTAAGTTATACATGAAGTGCAAGAGATGAGAAATTATTAAGAAACAGAGGCAATCCATTTTGTACAGGAAAACCTTAATTAAATGAAACATTTAGCGGATATTTTCTGCACTGATGTCTCATAGAAATTCGTATAAATATTTTAATATTTTATGGAAATCGAATACAAGTGACTAAACACAAACAAATGCAAATCGTGAGTGAAGAATGTGTTTCATCCTACTGAAATGCGTAAACTGCTTTTACATGCGGTTCGACAATAGTGGGCCTATCTATCAAAGCACGCTTAGATATGAATCTATGATGCGTCAATTTAATATACTATTTACGAGAAGCGCTCAATTTAGGGGCTTCTGTTTTATTTGTTTTTGTTTCCTCTAAAATTATTCGTGGAATAAATAGGAAACTCTTTTTCAACATAGTCTCCTAGGAGTTCCTAGTCTATTTTGGGGATCTTTTGAGCTGAACTACGAATCGAAGGGTATAGCGAAGCTCCTATTTGAGGTGTCAACATGCCGCTGGCAAATAACGGAAGCGATTTCCGATCGTCCGGAATGTCTCGTGCCAGAAAGTTTATATTTCACCACTGGGGACAACCAAAAGCTATTTGGTACACTGTGGTTAGAATATGGTGAGGATACGGTACGATGAATTTTGTTTTCGAAAACGTTCTGTTCTAATGTATGTAACATGATACAGCCTGTGGAAATGCTATGACATACATAGGGAGTTTATACTAAGGCTATCCCCGAGAAAGACTGAAATCAATTGGGAAATATTTTTAAAAACTAACAGAAACTGAAGTGCAGTTCTATTTTTATCAAAAGAGATGGCGTTAGATTGTGCTCACAGTCAAGAAGCGGGAGTGTTCTTCAGTTTACTACACCTTCTAGAGATCCATGACAAAGTACATGTACGCAATATGACTGTTACGTTTTTGACTGTAATTTCTCTGTCCGATTCCTTTTCATTTTTTTTAAATTTCGTGCGTACTAGCTGATACACCGTAAACTGAATTTAAAGTACAAAGAGCTGAACTCCATGCTAATGTTTCGAAAGCCATTAAAATGATGATATATTACAAAGGTTGATCGAAAAGTAGGGAATATTAGACTCTATAGCCGCCAAATTTAATGCAGCATTGTCATTTTTCTGGTAACTGTAACCTTGGTGATATCCTCCTTACCAAGGTCAATGCACAGTTGTCATCTTTCAGGTAACATCATGATGGTGGTACATTATGTGGACAAAAGTGATTGGACACTGTAAATAAATAGAAAACCAGTACTGTATTTACATCAGTAGCAGGTAGGTCTTCGATATGCATAGGTTACAGCACCCACCCATCGAAGTAAACTATCCACACGTCCATGGAGTACGAAGAGCGGGACGTACCTACATCCCGCCTTGAGTACATCGACAAACTCTGATATTGAAGAAGGTAGTGTTGGTCTAGTCCTCACTCGTCGTTCAAGTTCCTGCCATAGGTGTTCAGTGGGATTGAGTTCTAGGCTGTGAGCAGGCCAGTCAACCCGCGAGACCTGATTTTCTCATACCACTCCATAGTAACCCTGGAAACATGACAAGTCGTCCTGGAAGAAACAAT
Organism: Macrothele yani; assembly: GCA_039090855.1. Classification (NCBI taxonomy): domain Eukaryota; kingdom Metazoa; phylum Arthropoda; class Arachnida; order Araneae; family Macrothelidae; genus Macrothele; species Macrothele yani. Next base: position 5,516,429 of record CM077030.1, on the reverse strand, counting down.
CGCCATGCCCGTAGAAGTGACACAACGTTTGGAGTTATTCACGATATCTCTATACAGCACTGAGTTCATGTTGCAATGAATAACAACCAGTGGACCCACACCGTACCAGCTGAAACAGCCTCATACCCTAACTCCACCATTTCCGTACTTCACAGTCCGCACTATATCCGGAAACAGACGTTCTCCGGGTAACCACCAAACCCAAACACGTGCATCCGATCGCAATAATGTAAAGCTGGGTTTTTCGCTCCATAACACCTGCCTCTATTGCTCCAATGTCCAATTTTTGTGCTGCTGAAACCATCGTGGCTTTATTGGTCTTTGTAATGAGAGGTTTATGGGCGACTGCTTAGCCATGATGCACATGCGCGTGGTCCTCTCTTTGAGGCGTCTTGGTGGAGACCATAACATCTGTGGCCATCTGGAACTCATGTGCCATGGCGTGCATTGGTCGGAACCTGGTTTTCCGGATCTCCCTCAGCAGCACCTTCCAAGTCTGTGGGTTGCAGTTTCGTGGGCCTTCCAGCACGAGGTGAATTCCTGCGATGGCCCGTCTTCTTCTACTTGTAATGACAGAGACCAGAGTCAACTTAGCGACCTGTCTCACATCAGCAATACTTCCTATGCTCATACCTCCAACTGAGAAGCCTATTATCACCCCTTTCCAAATTCAAAGAGCTCTCGCCAGGAAGCCATTTTATCAGCGATCGATCTGAGTGTACTTCCGTTGCAGTTTTTTTACCTTATCGACCACGTGTCCGCTGCAGGAGCACACTATTACGCCTTCGTGGGGTGTCCAGTCACTTTTGTCCACATAGTGTACCACACGAGTTTTTAAAGAGAGCACGCGCTGACTCGCGAGCACTTCTCTGTCAAGTGGTCATCGTTTTGGAAGAACCGAGAACGTCCCTCATATTTCCATGCATCGATTGTCGTTTCTTTTGAAGAGTGTGGTAATGAAACTACGACTAATCCCCTGCGAGCAACGTGGAGAAAAATCTTCAAGATCCTGATTGTGAATTGCCTGAAGTTTACATGTTTGAACCCTTATATAATTTTGTTGAGGCGTCAGTTTTTGTGGCAACCATTGTGTACAAACTTTCCTTATTTTCAGTTTGTCATGGATGGTTGCATGAAGCGTTGCACGACATAGACCTGTTACATGCTACAGTTCCTCTATTGTCATGCGCCTGTTTTCCACGACGATCTCGGAAACACTTTGTGTATTTGCGGACTGTTGCTGGTCGACCTGGGGTGACTCCTTTTGTTTAAGTTTCTCTTTCATTGTTAAAGGCTTTCACTCACCGCAAAACACGGCTCCTGCCAGATGATTAATATCAGTAAGTGGCGTTTTCTTCCAGAAGAACCATGTGGTCCAAAGTTGTCCCCGATAATTTTTTTCCATGTCGCTGTCGGCCCTAGAGTGATGCTGATCTCAGAAATCAGTGAGCTGCTCGCGACGGAATCGGATCTCAGCTGCCATCTTGTGAGTTAATGTTGTACCAACCCAAGAGCATCCAGCGTGAGAGTAGCAGCTGCTAGACACTAACTATCCTGCAGTATTGACACTAATCCCATTCTTTCATGAATGACCCTCGTAGATAAAAATTTAGGGAATCTCCGTATTCTTCTCTACATTGAACAGGAAGCCACTAACGCATATTTAAATAAAAACCTTTCAAAACGTCCAAAATAATTTTTCTAAATCTTTTTTTGTGTGTGTTTCTTTCACGTGTATTTCAACAAGGTTTTATATTTTACAGGGTGACCAAAAAAGATTTTATACACTACAAAACATTTCATGAGGAATAATATAAAATTTGAAGAATGCAGTTTCTACCATATGACCATATGAATAACAACTCAAAAAATTATAGCACTTCAATCTGAACACTGTTCGGCGATCTTACAAGGTCGATCCGGCATTCCAATGCCGATTAGGCATTGGCACACATTTGGGGTGGAATGTCTTTGGTGCACAGAAGATGCTGCCTTTCAAGTATTGTAAAGATGTGACTACTGCTCAGTGCACCAAGTGGGTTGTGTTTCTCGAGAAGCAGTCATACATGAGTGTTTGGTTTGGCGACATTGGTGGCCATGGTTAGGTATACCTGGGAGACGTTCTGCCCAGAAATTGCCGGATGGTTACACCCCAGTGTAGTGGTGCCTCATCTTGCTGGAATCTGGCCATTGGATTCAGTGCTTGAATTTTTAGAACTCTTTCTTTCGTATCTATTGACAGCATGTGGTATTTCCGAACACCGCACATGGCAGTTGTGCCTGTTAACATTCCCACTAACACAAAATGTTGCCTCTTCTAAGGAGATTTGGTTCGCCAGGGTAGACATCGTCATCATCCACTTCTTGTAGAACACAACAAGAAAATTCGTATTGAGCTGTGCAGTAATCTCTTTGAAGGTGCTGGAAAACCTGGAGTTTGTAACCATGGCCTTTCAGGCTTTTCTTTAAAACATCATGCACAGTGTATCTGAGGATGTCGAATTGCCAGCTAATACGTCGCACAGATATTCTCGGGCTTCGAAGGAAAGCTAAACAGTACGGTTTAATCATGACATGCTAGCGTGGATGGCCGTCACGACTGTTTTGTTTCTTCGCCCTACCGGTTGTCCTGAATTGAGCAACACATCGCAGAATGCTGTTAACGTTACGAGAAGAAGTTTTACGCGACACGTCCTTCTGAATTTTTTATGAGCAGCGGAAAGGAATTTGGTTCTGTCATCTACCATGCAAGCACAGTATTTCTGCTGATCTGTCGCCATTCTCGACGCATGTTGTGTCGTTATGCGTTTTTATTTTGCTTGCTGTACCCTGTGATGAAAACTGTGTTGTATTAACTGTGCTTTTTCCTCATGAAACATGTCCGAAATGTAGTCTTTTTTTTTTCGCAGTTTGATGTGAAATAGACCTTTTGAGTTACTTGGCCATATGGGGAAAACTGTGTGTTCGCCTAATTTCTTTTATTCCTTTATTGAACATTTTTGAAATGGAACTGTTCTTCTTCGGACATCCTGTATTTCTAATGCTTCGTTCTCTACAACCATTTCCCTTGCCGATACTGACACCCTTCATTTGGTTCAAAACAGAATCACTTAAAAGCCTTTTCAGTTTAAATGTCCATTTACCTAGAATAAGGCAATTGCGATAGATGTTTCAGCTGCAGAGATTGCTTTTTGCGCAACTATTACCACCACAAAGGATTAAATGAAGAGACGCCTGTCTGCACTTTCTTTTTATATCATTTTAATGTAGACTCTCAACGTTTCAACGGTCTTTTGGATTTTATAATCTTTTTCAAGTTTAAAATACTGAATTTGCTGCAATTCCAAAGGAGACAGAAATTATTCATATTCTTTTTCTCCATTCTCTTCTGTTTATTTTCACAGTCCTCGTCTATGAAATGTCACTGTTCCAAAGCTTACCTTCCCCCCCCCCTGCCCTCATTTCAAACCGTTTTTGTCCTTTTCGTTTCCTATTGTTCCCACAAGGCCGATTCTAAACTCTTTTCAGGCAAATCTCCCCATCCTACTGTTAAAAATGAAAAACATCACAATAGTTTCACGCTGATGATTTCAATAAAATGCTTATCAACAGCAATTTAAACTCTAAAATTTCCATTTCTTGTTTTTCATGCCCGATTTTTCTCCGATAGTTGTTAAAAGCTCACTTCTGAACTAAACTATTGTGTTAGTATTTCTAGATATTCTTAACTTTTATTTTCTATTTTCCTCTTCAAACGGGGATCTACCGGCAATGCCAAAAAATCGGAGGCTATTGTTTTCGTAATCGAATCACTTCCTTGAAAATAGGAGGCATATAGTCGTTCTCATTTAATACATTACATACATATCACTAAGCTATTCTCTGAGATTCAGAGGTTAGCTCCACAAAAAAAAAAAAGAAAGAAACTATCAGATAAATGTTTAACTGATTATTTACTTACTGTTGCAGTATCAAACTTTTCCGTTTACAGTGATCTTGACACACAACTAGGGCTTCAGAGACATCCATCACACGACGGACACAAGACCTTCTATACTTCTTACTCATAATCTTTTTCTCATGCATACACTCCCATGACTTCCTTGACCTTCCTCTGCCTTTCCTTCCTGCCACTTGGGCAAAAAAAATTCTTAGTAAGCATCTCATCACTCATTCTTTCAACATGAATAAACCACCGAATAATATTAGTCTCCACCTTAGTAACAACATTTTGTTCCATACATCTTCTTTCCTCACACGATCAAAATGTGTCTTGCCATAAAAACCCGGTAACAAACGTATTTCTCAAGCACAAAAACGACTCCTATGTCTTTTTCTGTGGTATCATGTTGCTATACATCAGAGTCCGAACAATTACACTTTGATACACAGCCATGCGGTACTCTCTTGAGAACCCATCATTTCTGTGAAAACCTCTCAAAGCAGCTATGACTTTCAATGAAGAATTCACTTGCCTACTAATTTCACCATCCAATTTGTTCTCTCTGTCAAACATGCTTCCTAAATACACAAACTAATTCACCTGGTCAATCAATGTGCCATTTAGACTTATACACTGCTGGACAATTGCTAAGGACGGATCATAAACGGCTATATAGCGCATAAAAAAGTAAGTGTGGTTGGATGCCAAGTGAAATAAAATAATGTCAGAATGCCAGGACATTACAAGAAAGACAATTTATTGTGCTCTGAAATCCAGAAATCTTTGGAACGTGTTCAAGGGACAAACAGGCCATTTTGTGCAGAATACGTAAACGTGAAAAAAATGCAATTACCGTCCGCAGGCGTTCCGGCGTAAGATGTCAATACGGGATATGGCCACCATGGAGAGCGATGCAAGATTCCACACGTCGTGTCATGCTTTGCACAACATTATCAAGCAGCTGTTGGGGTAATTTATCCCATTCCTCTGTCAGTGCACGGATGAGGGTGTCCTTCTTTATTGGAGGGCATTGGCGACCAACAAGACTCCTCCCCAAAGCATCCCACCATTTTCAATGGGATTAAGATCTGGAGAACGTGCTGGCCATACGAGGCGTTGAATATCCTCGCTCTCAAGACACTCCTGGACAGCGACTGTTCGATAACATGTTGCGTTATCGTCCATGAAAATGAATCTATCACCGACAGCACCACGGAACATGCGAACATGAGGTAGCAGAACATCATTAATGTATCGTTGGCCAGTCATAGTCCCAGTTGGAAGCACATAGAGGGACGTACGGCCATTGATCATGATGCCAGCCCATACCATGACACTACATGTCGGATATCGGTCCCTTTCCTGTATGTTTGCTGGACAATATGCAGTACCACTATCACGCCAGATCAGTTGTCGTCGGCAATCAGACGATAGACTGTATCTACTCTCATCTGAGAAGAGGACAGCAGACCAGTCGTTATCAGTCTAATTGCGATGTTGATGGCACCATTGCAAACGGGCGGTACGGTGACGTCTGGACATTGGGATGCACACAACAGGACGGCGGGCGTATAGTCCTCTTTCATACAAATGTCTGGCGACAGTTTTTCGGGAGATCCGCTTGCCAGTAGCAGCCATAAACTGATTTGCTACCTCACTAGCTGTGCTGCGCCGGTGTCTTTTTGTTGATAGGTTGGTTGGTTGGTTGGTTGATTAATTTTAATGGCGCAAGGGCCAGGTTTGGCCAAAGAGCGCCAGACAAAGAACTATCAGCTACAGATGTTTAAAAGCGGGGAAAAGGATTAAGAGAAAACAGGCTTGGTAAAAGTTGGAAAAGAGGATGATGAAAGCTGTGAAGACACGTTAGTGAATTAAGTTTATATAAAAATTTATGTATGTAACTAATATAATGATCATCAGTAAACACAACTACACAAAGGATGATTCACCAGGAGGGGGACGAACCGTCACTCTCCTCCCCCCACACTCCTCTGCAATGCTGGCAGAGGGCGGGGACGAACTGTCACTCTCCTCCCCCCCATGTTCCTCGGCAATGTTGGTTGAAGCTGGGGACGAACTGTCACTCTCCTCCCCCCTATGTTCCTCTAGAATGTTGGTTGAGGGTGGGGACCTCGCTGAGGCCGAGACAGTTGCAATGTTGGTCAGGTGGTTGGTTGGTTGGTTATTAGATTTTATTGGCGCAAGGGCCATGGTTGGCCAAAGAGCGCCAGACACAAGACAAACAGACAAAATTAAAAAAACGGAGCATAAATCGCAAAACCGGCGGGTTGCTTGGTTGGATGGTTGGATGATTGTAGTCGCGAAAGGGCCAGGTTTGGCCAAAGAGCGCCAGACAAAGAACTATCAGCCACAGAAATGTAAAAGCGCGGAAAATGAGTAAGAGCAGACAGGCTTGTTAAAAGTTGAAAAAGAGAATGATGAAAGCTGGGAAGACAAGGTAGTTAATCAGATTTATAAAAAAATTCACTAATTGAGGGACACGAAATGTCACTCTCCTCCCCCCACACTCCTCTGCAACGCTGGCAGAGGGCGGGGACGAACTGTCACTCTCCTCCCCCCATGTTCCTCTGCAATGCTGGTTGAGGCTGGGGACGAACTGTCACTCTCCTCCCCCCATGTTCCTCTATAATGTTGGTTGAGGGTGGGGACCTCGCAGAGGCCGAGACAGTTGCAATGTTGGTCACGCGGACCGCGACAGTTGGATGGACACTGCACACCTTTGCGGATTGAGGGCCGGGTCTTCCGCACGTGCAGGCTGTCTGCTGTTAACCGGAAGAGGCGGGCGTCTTCAAAAGAGAAGGCGCAGACTCAGCTGGTCGAAGAAGCTGGAGCTCGGTGAAATCCACCTGTGTCGCCTGCTCAACGGTAGATCTCTTGGCAAGTGCGGCGAGAGCTACAGGGCGCGGAACAAAGGGCTGCACGGGTGGTGGCAGAGACTGAACTACTGCGGCAAAAGTACGCTGTCGGGTGGTGGGTATACCCAACTTGGCCTTGGCAGCAGGGTACGAGAGGCCCTCCAGGGTCTTGAGGCGCTGGATTGCCATCTCGTCCTTCCATTTCATACAGTTGCGGGAGTAAGCTGCATGGGCCTCACCGCAGTTAACACAGCAGGCCGCAGAAGTGCAACCATCCCCGTCATGTTCACTGGAGCCACAATTTGCGCAACGAGCGGAACTCTTACAGAAACGTTGGGAATGCCCGTACCTCTGGCACCTGAAACAGCGCAGAGGACTGGGAATGTACGGGCGAACTCCACAGACCAAGTAGCCAGCCTTGATTTCGGGCGGAACTTTCGGGGAGTTAAAAGTCAAGATTACATTTTTAGACTTAATCAAGGAACCATCGCGCCGGAACATCATACGACGAGCAGCAATAACACCTTGATCTGCAAGTTCAGTCACCAATTCGTCTTCACTGCATGGCAAGAGATCAAACTCCGAAATAACACCCCGAGAGGTGTTAAGAAACGGGTGAGGTGTCACTTTGACAGGAATGCCTTGAAGACTAGTGAGGTGCAGAAAAGTGTTACTCTGAGAAACACTGCAAGTTTGGACAAGCAGGTCCCCAGAGCGAAGCTTCCTCACAGACTTCAAGGGGCCAACTGCAGCGTCCAAAGCTTTAGAAATGAAGAATGGAGATCTGGTGGACAGTCTCTCATTCGGAACGATGGATTCTACAACTAAGTGTGTAGCATGCGTATTCACAACAATCGAGGGGAGACGACGCTTCGGAGCGACTGGTACAGCTGCCGAAGAAGAGGTTCCACATTCTTGGTCCAGATCATGGTCTAAAGATCTTTTAAGGGTATGAGACTTGGTAGGTTGAGAAGACGAAGGAGAGTCGTTGTCAACGATCATTTGCTCAGGTGACTTGAATTTGGAGCGTTTGTTTTTGGGTTTACCCATGGAAAAAAGGAGAAGGATTCGTCTGCAGACTACTCCACCCACCACCGAGCCCTACAAGGGAGAACTGGAGGTCTGCAAGCCAAGAAAATGACGCTGGACACAGTTCTGGAGCTTATACGTTGCAGATATAGTCCGTTGGCTGTGATCACACGCACTCGGCGGACACTTCGGCCTCCGGGTACCGTCATGCCAACGCCTTTGGCATGATCCCACAGCCCCGGGCTCACCCTGCAGTGCTATACGACAAAAAAGCCGCTAAAGCCCTGCACACAACTTAGTACAAGACTTCTGACTAGAGGTGGGTTAGTCTCTAGCCTCCCGTTTACAGCGAAGCCGGGGTCGAAGAGGAGTGTTGGCACACAGGAGGCACTTAACCGGTCTCCTGCGACCTCAGCCGACAGACATCCCATTTCCGCCTCACGGGTCACCGCACGCGGCAAACATGCAGGTAGGTCTAGCACCCAAACCAGCTAAAAGGAAAAAAAGAAATCCAAAGAAGACAAATCCTGGCAGGGAACCTAAATGGAATCTCAGCAACCTACGAACTGAGCGGTTAATATAAATCAGTTAGTGGTGGAGGGTAACAAAACCACAAGACCGGGGTGTTAGTACATAACGTGGTAGAGATTAGGTAGAGAACACAACACGGGCAACTAGCCAGTGGAGAAAATAAATAAAAACGAAAAAGCGAGGCACAAGACCAGCTCGGGATCGTGGGGCCGCGACTCCCCGACAGCCGGATGAACAGCCGTCCCTGCAAACACCAACAGCACCAAAATAAGAAAAAAACAAGCTGTGGCATGACATCAGATGTTGACCAGTCACAAGGTCAGCTCGGGCCGTGGGGGCGCCGCTCCCCAAATAACTGGAAAACCAGTTATCCCCGTGCGGGGTTTGTTGATAGCACTATGTACCGATCTTCTGCAGGTGTCGTACTGCGAACACGACCTCCCCCGTGACGTCTGCTACACTCTCCATTTGTTTGAAATGATTTCCAAAGCCTTGAAACAACATTGTGGCTGACGTCGAACTCCCTGGCAACATCTGTTATTTTTCGCCCTTCTTCAATCTTGCCAATAATACGGCCACGCGTAAAATCATCTAGGTGATGTCGGGAAGACATACTGAAAATTGCAAGTTCGTCAATTGATTCTTTCCCTTTCAACTTTGCGTTTGAACAACAACGGTCAATACGCGTCAAATCCTTTATATCTCTTATCAGCGCTATGACGTCACGAACAAGTTCGGCAATCCAAAATTTGCATACGCACAACACGTCTTACTGTATCCCGCACTTATGCTAATTTCCACATTTTCCTGCCTTTCATTTTATGGTTGCTATTGTCATCCGTTCTTAGCAATTGTCCGGCAGTGTATTACATTCAGTACTAACAGTTCCTCATTCAAACACCATAACTTTGGTCGTTCCATGCAGACTTCGTACATCCGGTACATCTGTTATCATTTATTTCGGAATTTTATTTCAGAAACATGCTAATCCAATGAAAATACTCTAGTATTTTGTCTGGGTCATCGCTTTTCAGTTTCAATAACAGTTTTTCGTCATTTGTTTTCGATCAATTTCATAAAAAAAAAAAAAGTCTGTCTGTTTTTCTTTGGTATAACATTTACTTCTGCAAAAAATTAATCCAGTGATGTTAATAGTGAAGAAAGCTGATAGATGCAGTGATGTACCCTGGGCTGGAAATATTTAGGAAGCTCTAGGTTTTAGAGCTTTTTTGCAAAATGAAGTTCAGCGTTCTGGAAGCTTCCGGATTCCAGTTTCATAAAATTCTTTACTCTGTTGTTTAAACCATCTCAGAACGACACTTTTCACCTCTTCGTTTGATCTAAACTTCTGCTCTCCCCAAAATTCCTTTAATGGGCCGAACAGGTGGTAGTCACATGGTGACATATCCGAACTGTACGGAAGGTGTGGTACAACGTCCCATCCCAATTCTTCCAATGTTTCCATAGTCACTTTAGCGGTGTTGGACCTGGCGTTGTCTTAGTGAAGGCATACTCCCCTGTTGAGGAGTCCTGGTTTCTTTTTTCTCAGTGCTGCCTTAAGGGAGTTCTTGACGACATCGCTGTAATAGGGGGCATTGATTGTTTTTTGTTTTTTTTTCATTGGAGGTTTAACGACCACGGTGAGCAACTCAATGGGCTATAAGCAGTCGCCCGTCCCTAATTTAGGGTCACTGGTTCCAGGGAAGGGAAAGAGCCAGTGCCGTAAGACAAACACAACATCCATGCCTCACCGGGATTCGAACCCGGACCCCGTGCGGACGAATGATCAGAGGCCATCACTTAGACCACTGCGCCACCGAGGCGGCTCTTCCTGTTGTTCCGTATGAGCTCATTTACGCGCGCAGTCATGGCGTCGTTAACAGCAGTTGCCGGTCGTGCCTTGCGCGGTTCGTTGCTGACGCTTTGTCTGCCTTCCTTGAACGCTTTGTACTATTCGAAGACGGACGAACGGGACAGACACGAATCACCAAACTTTGTTTGAAGTCTCTGGTGAATTTCACTGCCACTCGCACCTTCATTGCAAAGAAATTTGATAATTATTCTCTGCTGCACCGAAGACGAAAACATGCAATGTGGTAGTTGCCATGGCAACGAACATTTACGAAACAAGTGGCGTTCTGGTAGCGCATGAGATACCAGTGTTGCCAAACGCACATTAATAACACGTACAATTTTTCAAACCAATGTATTAGAAACAAAAGTCCAGGTCGAATTTGAACGCCTGTAATATATTATGTAGTAATTCAGTGAGTAATGAAACCATATGCAAATGTTCTGATGCAGCACTGAATATGCAAAATAGGGGCAAATTAAAAAAAGAAAACTCTTCCGGCCCCTACCTTTCATTCGTGATATACTGGCACCGCGATCGCTATTGCTGAGTAGTTGCTCCAAATGTCTTTACGACGCCTTTTGAGTGACAATCAGAGGTAACGGCCATCGAAGGGACAGATGCGGCAGAAAGACATGCAGGGTTTGACAGATTTACGAATATTTCTGAAAGTGTCATACAAGGCAATGGCTGCAGTTCTACGATACGAGGACATCTACTAAACGGACATCCCGAAGTTAGCCACTGGTCTCTAGCAATTGAGAAAGACAAGTGTATATTCCTAACTACAATGCCCAGTAGACCCATGAGAGCTTGTCAACTCTCCCTTAGCTAGCCTGGGCAATAGAATAATTAATATCAAGGTAGACTGTAACCAGAGAGCTTTGCGAACCCCTTACCCGTATCCACAAAAGAGACAGATTAGAATGGAGTAGACTGAATCGCATTGAAAACCGAAGCAGTGGGGACACGTACTCTTAGAGATCAGTCAAGATTTTCGCTAGTAATTGATTATGGAAAATTGTATATCTGGAGAGAAGTAAGCACCGGAAATGCTCCTGAAGTATAATAGAAAATGATAGTTTCTGAGGTAAGAGAGTAATTGCCTGAACAGGAATCACGTATCTGATAACATACCCTTGATAAAGGAACTCGGACTGGCCACAGGTATGGAAAACGTGCGGTTGGCCCAGAATTTGTTTTGATGGACGATAATGACCGTTCTGATTGGGATAATGACCGTTCCTTTTGATGAATACATAAAAAGTGAAGACACAAAGAATGGAATTGTTAGGCAGGTCTCCAGTCCTTAACCCCATCGAGATCTCTTGGAAAGACTTGGAACGACAAGTTGTAAGGCGTCAATTTCCTCCAAAACAATATGTGGGCTACTAAGTGCTTTGATAGAGGAATGGGAGCGTCTCCTTATTCAGCACCTGAACCACCTTGTTGGAAATATGAGAGATCGTTGTGAGGGTTGTATAACAGTTAGTGGTGGCCATAAACTTTCAATGACCTCAGGTGAACTTTGAAACACTAAACACTACTGTAGTATTGATCTTAAGTAGACTTCAAATTCATGATAAAAATGCACATTACCATACGAAGTTTTATTAAATTCTAGAAAGTTTCAAACATTTCCACTTATGTTTTACTTCCTTAATTTATGCACACACCAGTGTATTAAAATTGCATGCTTTACATGTTATACGCACATTTTCCGCTGTATGACGTATAACAAATATTAAGTCTTCTTAAGGTAATTTGTTAGACGATATCTCTCATCATTATATCGTAAATTATATAATTACGTTATACATGTTGCAAGGCATCAAGGCGTCAAGGCGTCCATTGCCGACATTCCTTGGACCATGGGAGACGTTGTTTCCGATGACTGGGCGTCATCAGGTGCACCCTTGTTGGTCTCTGGCTGTCGAACCCCATACAAAGCAAGCTACGGCGAGTTGCCCATGTAGAAATAGCTCGAGTTGCACCGCTGTTGTACTGGTGGGTTGTCTGGGTGACTGTTTCGCGTCGTTGGTGAGAAATCAGTCGTCAAAATCCTCCAAATGCGTAGCGTCACTGAATAAACAAAGACATCGCTCTTTCTACGTTTTAGCAACTCATAGCAACCGAAAAATTGTTATTTGGTCACCGCTGGGGACCCGATTCCCAGATCTCTCGGTGTGAGACGCCTCAGTAGCTGAGCCTATCTTACGGATTTATGATGTCAGGAGCTGACAGGAAAACACACATAGCGCCGTGGATTCTTGGCCACCATGGTGTAAGGCTAACGCACTCTGCTACATATAGAGAGATCTGGGATTCGGATCCACAGCGGTGACCGAATAACAATTTTTCTGTTGCTGTGTGTTGCTAAAACGTGGAAAGAGCGATGTCTTTGTTTAGAAACCAGTCGTGACACTCGATTCTCAACTCTACGATCAGTCACGTGTGGTTGACCAATGTGAACCTTTCTGCTGGATGTCTATGCATGGTTAATTCAGTCCTTTTAATACAGTAGTACGTGAGCAGCCAACAAGTGCGGCTGTTTCTTAAATATTGACACCTGCTCTCCGGGCTCCAACTATCTGGCCACTGTCAAATTGGATTTAGTTACGTTTCCTCGTTACTGACAAACTTTTACTGATTATGTGAAGAGGGTAGGTGTGCACAAATTACAGAGGCTGCATTTTACTTTTGATAACACGTGGTACGTTATTATTGCTCCGAATATGTAAGACAAGCGGTGTTCCTAGTGCAAAGCAAACTCGGTGTAAGCTGAAAGCATTTTAAAGTAAAATCACTTCTGCAGTATTTTTGTGTTCTCAGTTTTTGGTACCTTAAGATTGTTGTTCCCTCTCACATTGAAGTGTTACCTGCGACACTAGGAAGATATGTTGACAGAAGATTATCACCACAAATGCGAACTTTCGTTATATCGTAAATTACATACTAAAAATCGGAATCGTATGAAGCTCGTATTTCAGTTAATTTTTTACCGTAACTTCTAACATTATTACATTTGATGTCCGACTTTTTCGTCAAAAGACAGCCTGCGCATTAGTAAGTTTATAACAGGCACACTGCTGAAAGAAAAATTACATGAATGATGCACCTGCTATTGAAATACTTTGAGATTTAAGATATATTCTATCATTTTACAACATTCCTCCATTTAACTTTATTTGCGCTCAATTTTCCGCCTTTTATTTTGCAGTGCTTCGCTCGGAGAAGATTTTTATTGCTCTTTGTTCCTGGGGCCAACAGTAAAACCTTTCTGCTTTTGCCCGTCTTCCTTTCTTTCTCTTTTGCAACCAGCTGGGCAGGTAGAAGAGAAAATTTTCTTATCTTTCATGGAATATCTTTCGTAAACGCGGTAAAAGGTTTTATAGCTTTTCTTTCAAAATTTCTGCATAGCAATATTACTTCCTTTTTCGGAAGAATTTATAGCAGAGTTTAGGAAAACAGGTGTCTCCCGAGTCATAAATTCTGGTTTTGATTCAAGATATCTCGAGCTACTCGCACCCAGAGGCTCAAGAATTCCACCTACCTGGAAATGAGCTTGCTGTTGAAAATATCACACAAATCACACCACGCCGGAGGATATGATGTCGCCCTTTCTTTCAAAATGGAAACCTTTAACCCAATTTTCTGCACTGCTCTGAGGGAAATGTAGTTTGACTCAAGTAAATTACTATATCTATTCTGACTAGAATTCGCTTGAGCATTCGCTAAAATCAGCTTAGTCGACCACAAAAGAGTTTTTTCTTTTTTGACGGCGAGCTTATTTCCTTTTTTTAGCCAGTACTGCTGTGACATCTTGTTACATCTCTATCAACACGCGGAAGTAGATTCAGGAAGTTGTGCAATCGCGAAAAAAAAAAACATATGGAAAAATATTGGGCCATACCGAAAGCGTCATTTTCTCGAATGAGTTAACTTTCTTCTGATAAAGTGAAAAAGAAGACAGGAAAAAATAAGATGTGAAAAAAATATTGCTGTACAGAATGCAAAGCAAACTTAGAAGAAAAAATTTTTTAATCCCCATAGGATAAGAAAACATCTATAACGAAGTAAATTTCTCCGTCATTTCTGTCCGCGCCAGGATTCGAACCCGGATCCTCTCATTCCGGAATAAGTCACTCTACCAATTGAGCTACGCGGACGTTTTATTCTGATTCCTATCTGCCTTTATGTCGTGTGCGTCCTTCTGGCAGGTACGTCACATCTCCTGGTACGTTACACATCATTTAAATATTTCTTTTTGTATTTGTGCCCTGCTTTACGCCACATAATTACGGAAACTCAGAGTTCAGCTGTTGCGGTTTGTATTTTTAAGAGATGGAGGTTCAGTCTAGAGATCTCTGGGTAATCGATACCATGATTCTCTGAGGCTTATATGCGCAAACGTTCCCCGGTTACATAACATAAGTATTTTAACTGATGGATGTAAGTTCATACCCAGTAGCACAACTTTATAAGTTAACGTAGGCCCAACCCTGAGCCACCGTTTTTTATTCCTAAAAGACGATGGCTCAATGTTGGGCCTACGTTAAATTACAAGGATGTGCTACCTGGGTAGATGTCTGTGATTTCGCTACTGGGAATTCTGGTGTCATACGTCCTACAAGAAAAAACATAGCTCTCTAACAGAAGTTCTTCGCTCATAACACTTATCCAGAGATCGTAAGACTTAACGTGAGTCTTGAAAAATCAACGTCGTATAGTAGCAACTGTACAACGTAGAACTACATCGACTGTCACCATTTCATGGCACTATCTCACTAGTTCTGCGTCCTTAAAGTATTCAGCAAAGAACAGCTGACGTAGTCCTACGTTGCGGCACTGCTGCTGCTCTACCCCTTTGATATTTTTTTCTCTCTCATGGTGGTAGAGCTGCAAGAATTTTCAAGGTTGGTTTGGGAGAACTTCTAATGAAGAAACCTCTTGCAGGTTTAGATGAACGTGTGGTTATGAAGTAACAGAAATTATGCAGAGAAAAAGTACCGTCTTACTTCAAAAAGAAAACTAAAACGTCTTTGAACCATGTTTTGCAACTTAAAGTGTGTGATCGTGTCAAGACAATTTGAAGAAAATAGTCAGATCTGTAACAGACAGAGTTGTGTTTTTCAAATACAGTAGGATATCGCGACTTCACGTTATACGTTTTGGCTCCTCTCTCGATCTCATTCTCATGTGTGTCATTTGGTCTTCCACTACATTTCTGTTATCTCTCTTTCTTTGCCTCCATAAGTTGCAATTGTCTGCTCGGCATTTATAGCATAAGCAATCTGAGTTATGTGTGTGATTTTACAGTGATTAATTTTATTTGTTTTTATATTATGAGATGAGCAGAAATCTATATTCTTTCTCTTTCCCTCTTTAATATAGCTGTTTTTCCACTTTTTAGCGTCTTCTCCATGAATACCAGGATAATGTTTGCTTGCGTTTTTACTCCTGTCTCACTTCTGAGATGAACATACCAATGAACAAAAGAAGTGATCCTTTCTAGCCAAACAACATGATCCCGCAATTGAGAATCTGAAGTAATGTTTAAATCAAACGACAAACAAAAATAACATACAAAAGTAAATGCGATGTGCGTTTAAAGAATACATGAGCATGCTTTTGAAGACTAGACTAAATGTTAAAAAGATTGTGCATATATAATTTTTTCTCTTGCCTGGGAAATGAACACGTTTCTATGCCTAAAGAACGACATTTGTGATAAATAGAAACTTGTAATATATTTTGTAGGAGACTGAACAATCTAAAACAATATTTTTCTGAAAAGTCAGATCTTTGTTTCTTGCTTGTAGACAAAGCTCTGGTCTTTTTTTTTTTAATTCTTGTTTCGCTGTCAATTTGCATTATTAACAACTCATTTTGAGAGGCAGACTGTTCTGCTCTCTGCTTCAGAAACATGGAAATTGAAAAGAAGGAAAATTAATCAGCAGGGACACGAAAATAGCATTAATTTTTCCTTAACTAATGAAGTTACGCATAGTGTGATTGGATTTAAAAGTAATTATCTAAAACAGTTCATAAGAAATTACGACTTTGGAAAAAGTAAAAATAGAAACATATTTATTTGTCCGCACTTTAAAGAATGAGTAACACGTTTTCACTATGGCTCTCATTTTCTGCAATGCAAAAGCTAACTACACATTTTGGAAATAAATTTATTTAATAGCCACTTAAAAATTTATTTGATACTGTTATTAATGGGAGATTTTCTTGAATGCCGATGACTTCGTTCAGTCTAATTGCTTCCAAATATTTGCACCTGTGGATATAAGCAAGTACTAATATTATACAACCTTGGAGTGCTGTTCGCGTATTTTTGATTGTGCATAAAAATGATCTTGTAAAGTTTTGATTAGTTTTAAATGGTTTTATATAATACGTATAAGCTGTAAATTTCACGTTTGCTGAAGTTTACGTTAGCTTAATCTTCTTACATTACTTAGTCGCTTAACTATGAACTTCGTATCTGAACTTTTAAACAAAAATACACTGCACTACGGAGTACAGAAGCCACTACTAACGGCCAGTGTATGGAATAAGCTAAAGCAACATACATAGGTCCACTTTTATTCTCCTTCACTAGGACTTCAAAACAGGTAGATCGTGCAAAGTATAAACTTACTTTCTTCAATTTGTACAACATTCACAACAATCCGTAATCATAACATGCATTTCTAACAAGATGCCATATTAAAATGCACTTTTAATTAAACGTTTTACCGAAATGCATTTCTAATAAGACGCAATACCAAATGCAGTTGTAACAAGACGCTGTATCAAAATGCACTTCTGAAATAACGCTATATCGAAATGCCTTCAAACAAGATGCTATATAGTAATGCACCTCTATTGAGACGCTATATCGAAATGCACTTCTAACAAAACGCTATACCGAAATGCACTTTTAACAAGACGCTATACCGAAATGCAATTCTAATAAGACGCTGTATAAAATGCGCTTCTAATAGAAAGCTATATCAAACACACTTCTAACAAACGCTGTATCAAAATGCACTTCTAAAATGACGCTATATCGAAATACTTCTCTAACAAGATGCTTTACTGTAAGGCACTTCTAATGAGAGGCTATATCGAAATGCACTTGTAACAAGACGCTGTATCGAAATGCACTTGTAACAAGACGCTGTATCGAAATGCACTTCTAATAAGAAGCTATATCAAATGCACATCTAATAAGACGCTATATCGAAATGCTCTTCTAAAATGACGCTATATCGAAATGCCCTTCTAACAAGATGCTATACTGTAAATGCACTTCTAACGAGATGATATATCGAAATGCACTTCTAACAAGACGCTATATCGAAATGCACTTCCAAAAAGACGGTATGTTAAAATAGTTTTGATATTAAAATGCATTACTAACAAGTTACTATATCACACGCCTTTATCAAAATGCTCCTTTAAAAATCGTTCTCAGAAGTGCACTTCTATCAAGTCCCTTGCACAAATGCTCTTCTGCAAGTCGTTCTCAAAAACGCACTTCAATATTAAGAGTCGCTCCCACATGCTCGTTTATCAAGTCACTCTCACAAGGAGGTCACTCTCACAATTGCTCATTCAGCAAGTCGTTCTCGCAATTGCTCGTTTAGCAATTGTGAGAGGAACTTTATACGACTTCATAAACAGTATGCGGAGTCGTTGTTTGAGATGCACAGCTGCATTGGCGATCATATTCCATGTTAAAATACCACGTCTTAAGCAAAATACTTTAAACATCGTTCGATTCACTGCTCTTTCATGTAAATTACAAAAAATATTTATAAAATAAAAACATATAGATTATATTCTGCTGGAGTTTGTGAAAACCAAAATTTGCCGGTGTCGAAATTCGAACATACAGTTTTCTGCTCCGGAGCCGAAAAATTCCCCATTAAACTACACTGAAGAAATCTGTTGCATCAACTTTGCCGTATTGACATGTGCGTCAACTCTGAAGTAGGTGCGTCCCATACATATTCCACACCTTGAAAAAGGGCCGGAGCGGAATCGTAGATTTCCGGGTCATCCGGCAAACAAAGCTTGAAAGAGAGTTCACTGTAGAAGAAGGAATTCCGACTACTTCCAGACGGTGTGTGGAATGAACACCACACATATTTCGAAATACCCAACGGCCAGGGGATTCATTTTACGTTCGGGCGACAATATAGTTTAAATTTCCGCCATTTTCCGGTGGTGCAAATTTGAATCCGCGTCCTTTAGCCCGGAACTGAATGCTTTCTCAATTAAGGTACACCGACGAAGTATGTCGCTACATCCTTGCTATCTAGATATGTGTGTCACAAGTTACATAAGTAATGTCTTAATAGACCTCTTCACTAAATTACACTGAATTTCCTTGTAAATACTTTGAGTTATATACGAATTTATAAACTGCCTTTTAATTTTGAGCAGCAGTGTACATAATCCCGTAGGTCACCTGAAGGGAAAGACATTGCTACAATGTTGTAAGATGGCTCACTGATTTCAAGTAACTCTACACAATGAGAATGGACACCCTGCACGAAGTGCCCTTTGACTTAACTTGAAAAAATAATTTCAACGACGAAAACAAAAGTCTGTAGTGCATTTTAGTTTAAAAATCCGAAAACCCTTGAAACTTACGATTGATAATGGAGCCTTCTTCTTGGTGCTAAAATCCGAATCAATACTTTTATTTTACAAAATGAACTCCGAACTACTGTACATGGAGTGACAGGTGGCAGGTTTAGTTATATCTTCAGTCATATCAATGAAAAGGAACAACCACAGTCAGCATAACATTTTAAATAACACCTTCAATTCCCCAAGTAAATACCAGCATGCGTAGTTTGAACTTTGTATAGCCAGTCTGAACCTCGGAAACTATTTCTTAAATTCCAAAAATATGGAAATCTAAAATTTGAGAGCTATTTCTCAAGGATAGGAATTTAGAGCTCGAAAGCAAAACGAAACGTATAAACAAACTTTTTCCACCTTTGCTTTCCCAAGAACTGAATTCATAATAACAATGACACACCCTGTTTTCCTTTTGTTCCTCAAATCATGTTCTTGTATTTTTGAAATCCAACAGAGCAGAAATAGTTCTGTAATTTTTAAAATAAGTTTTTGAAATGGAATAGATTAGGAATTTGATTCTTTATGTGCATTTTACTTTCTTAACTGCAGCTGTTACTTCAATATTTACATTCCTGTGAACGTGCCAATTCATAAAAGTAATATGAGATGTAATTATCCTGTAAGATTCGCTAACAGCAGGGGCCAAAATATATTTGTAAATATGTATGCCTATGTACGAGTACATTCTCACGTGATTAGCCGAATTACAACAGGCTTAGTATATTGTACCTGCCTTGTGTGGAGGGGATTATCTCCAGGGCACGTTAAGGAGTGAAAGACAAGGGTGTGGCAGGTAGCCGCACGGGAGATTAACTCGTGAAATCCGATAGTAGGGATAGTTTCTCTGAAGTTTTAAGAGAGAACGGACTCTTGACTTTTGGTCGTGGAAGCGAGACAGACGGGACTGGAGTTTCGAAGAGAGAGGTCGGGTCTGTGGATTGTACGTCGGAGACAATATGGGAGAGTGATCGGTACTCGTCGCGAGCTGCAGCGGTGGTTCATGGAAAACACGACTTTCGGGTCTAGTGTTCTAAGTACTGATGGAATGAAGTCAAGAAAACACCCCATTAACCAGCCCTGGAGAAATTCCAAGTCACGCAGTTTTGGCGAAATAAACTGATAGCTTTGGGTTATTATTAAAAAAGGGCCTGAATTATATTTTTCTTCGATGTGTGTGATTCTGCCTTTGGAAACGAACCAAAACAAAATTATGTGACGGCTCTCGCTAGTTCGGGACGATGATGAATAAGAGCTAGAAAGGAGCGAGGGTTATTTCTCAACGATAGGAATTTTGGATAAAGTTCGAAAGCAAAACGAAACGTATAAAATAAGCTTTTTCCACCTTTGCTTCCGGAAGAACTAAATTCACAATGACAATATGTGATACACCATTTCTTCCCGTTATTTCCTCAAATCATGTTCTTGTATTTTTGAAATCCGATAGATTAGAAATAGTTCTGTATTTTTTAAATTAAGTTTCTGTATGTTTGTAAGGAAGTTTCTGTATGTTTGTAAGGAAGTTCCTGTATTTTTGAAATGGAATAGATTAGGAATTTAATTCTTTTTGTAGATTATATTTTCTTAACTGCAGCTGTTACTTCAATATTTACACACCTGTGAACTTTGCAATTCATAAAAAGTAATATGAGATGAAATTATCCTTTACTGTTTAAGAACTGAAGAGTAATATTAATACATTTCATTTTTCTGGCCCTGAAGGACCTCGTTTTAATTGTCATTCGAAATTGCTTGCTTTGGCTGGTTTGATAACGAATAGTTTCTGTTGGCTTAGGTATCTGCATTCTGTCTCGTGTTACCATTATCAGGGGCTTGAGACTGTTTAACTTTCAATTCCTTCGCACAACGTTACTCACTGATAATGACTGTATCGTCAAAATAATGCCGTGAGCCAACGACTAGTCTCTCTTGACCTCCAGTTATTGCGACTTAACGGTCATTTATCACGTTCTTTTCGTTTAGTACAGCGTTGAGTAAATGCAGTTCCTACTTATTCCTCCTACATGTATTTCGAGAGCCATTTACAATTAGCATGTCATTAATTATGGTCAAATCCACGTGCTCCGCTTCCGCGATGTTTAATTAAGAAAATACGCAATTCCAAGATATTTTATTTAACCACAAGGGAACTTCATAACTCCCAGTGTTAATTCATTTTTCGACTGTAATTTCAGTACTTTTATTTAGCATTCCTGTGACTAATTCTCATTTAAATTAACTAATTTTCGCCGATAAGGATTTAATTCACTGTTCCAGAGAGCATGCAATTAACTGTGATGCTACTGCGTTTGACCTTCCAACATCATTTCATTGCGTGTAAAGATTTAATGAGTCTTTTACTTGCTCTTCACGTTCAATGGAGTGAATTTCAACGTGGGATATGCTGAAACGTGTTTGCATTCTTGCAAGAGAATATATAAAATGATTTTATTCAGGAAAACGAACAAAGATGTAAAAAATACCTCGAAAATTGTCAAAAGATATGTTGGTAATCGTGTATTTATTTCCCAAGACGATGCAATAATGGAATGATATGCGAGGCAGGAGCGTTCAAAACTGCAATGAATCGCCTGTTACTTTCAGGAAGTCTAAAGGGCCCGTGTGATTAGCCAGAAGCACGCTCTTCTGACCATCCGTCCACCTCAGCGGAAAACATTAATATTTCGAACAGTACTTTCATCTAGTCACCGGGAGACTTATTCAAACAAAACTCTCATTTTCTCAAAATTCAAAGAAGGACTCGCGCGCAGTAATGACAAAAGCGACGATGACACACGAAAGTTATATCGGCTGCTTCGGTGGTTAATGGGGCGGCCTCTGACCGTTTGTCTGAGGCCAGGGTTCGAGACCAGATGGCATTTTCCCTTCCCTGGAACCAGTAAACGGACGACTGCTTATGACCCTTAAAGCTTCTTGTACAGTGGTCGGTAAACCCCGAGATGAAAAGAAATAAAGGGTATGAAAAAATCGCATAAGTGAATTATGAATTCTACATCCCGCATATTGCTTCAGAGTAACCAAACTGCAAAAAGTGGGAAATAAAGCGTCAGTGTCCAATGCGAAGACATGTTGAAACACAAATTTGTTCGTGACGGAAACGAAGGAGCGTTCCCTCACTCCGGAATAAGTTGCTCTCTCAGCTAAGCTACACGTACGAAGTGTATCGCTGAAGATTTGGCATCGGCTCTACCTCTGTGGTACGTCACATCACATCATCTTCCTCTTTCATATATATATATATTATTTTTTTCGGAAGTGAAGACGAATTTTCATTATTTCTAGACGATGTGTGGAGCAAACATCCCATATTTTTCGAAGAACCCAACGGTCACTACATCCATTTTTACCTTCGGGCGCCAACGAGTAAACACAAATTTGTCAGTGACCCCTCACTCCGGAGTAGCTTGCTCTCCCAACTAAGCTGCATGGATGTAATGTATCGCTGCAGATTTGTTGTCTTCACACGTGCTACCTCTGTAGTACGCCACATCCCAGAAGTAGAAGTACAATAATTAGCTTCCTCAGCTCTGGCGAAATAGGAAAGGGCACACTTCAAACAGTAGCTCAATACGATGTAGTCCGTGGTGCTCACAGAAAGCCCAAAACTAAGCGTGACACTAATTTCCCGGGAAAATTAGTTCCAAAAGTTCGCGTTCCAAGTCGTTACACATAAATTCTGATTATTTCACAATAATGCACAATCCATGAATGAAATACGGGATTACACCATTGTACAATACACTTTTGGAAGATGTAAATCCGTTTATTGGTGTAAATATGACATGGATGTTAAGTTAGTTAATATCAGAAAACTTGAAAATTTCGTCCTCCTGGAGCGGAAATCTGTGATGGTTATATTCAAATTAATTGGAAACTTGGTCGTTCCGGGTGGTGTAGTGGTTAGCATACTCGGGCGCGAGTCGCGGATTCGATTCCCCCTCCAGGACGACGAAATTTTCAAGTTTTCGGATATTTTCTGACTTAACATCCGTGTCATATTTACACCAATAAACGGATTCACGTCTTCTAAAATTGCACAATTATATAAAATTTTGACAATGGACGTGACTTATTCAGAGACTGGACACACAGCGATATTGTCGACAGGACATAAAATTTCGTAACAAAAGGAAACGAAAACGAATGTTTGATCATTGTTGTCCTATGTAAAAATATTTTCCTCATTCAGTTGCAACAAACGGGAGTAATGTTTAAAGAAATGTATAGAAGAATAGGTAAGAATTCGAAACGATAAAATATATATTTTTTTCTCTAATGATAGCTATGTGAACAAACGTGTGTAACAATGTTAACAGGTGTCCTCAATGTGTCCAATGGCTTTGAACCTTCATTGCACTCTCGGTACTCAAATTGTGCATGCTCTTGCCCTTTTTCAAACGTACAATGTGTGCCTTATAAATGCAAATACTGTGTACTGTAACACGAAGGTACACTGTATATTGAGGCGAGACTCATTCTGTATGATCAGCTTAAGAATTCAGACGTAGATTTTAACACGTCTTTTGTAAAAAAGATCGTGCTTATGTTACCAGTTTGTCCGTCCGTACCCACGATATCTCTGCAACTATTAGTCCGATTTGAAAAATTCTTTTTGCATTGGGAAGCCTGAAATATGCGAATGATGATCCTTTATTTCGTTTTTTTTTAACGATGTACAATTTCGCCGCTAGAGGGCGTAAATGCAGATGATGTCAAATTCAAAAATACTTTTTATCCCACATATTTGCTTCTAAACATCCGATTGAAAAAATTATTTTATCTTTCGATTCCATTTATGTCGAAGGATAGTTTACATATAGTTACCTTTTCAAATTACGCATAGATTTTCCGCTAGGGGGCGTAAAAGTAAATTACATTTTTCCCGATAACTCTCCCTCTAAAACTCCGATTTGAAAAAAACATTTCTTCAGCGATTACACCTCCTGATGGAAAATCTTTTGCATATAATTTCAAATTTTTGGTAAAGAATACCTTTGCCACCAGGGGGTGTAAGTGGTAATTTTTGCTTCTGTTGTATTGGCCATAAAATCTGAGCTTCTAAAATATCGATTGAAAAAATTATTTCGTGGACTGATGCCACTCACATCGATAAACCTTTTCGAAATATTTTCTTCTTAAAATATTCCACAGTTTCTCCGCCAGGGGAGTAGATGTTTATCTTATTTTTGTCAGTATCTCTACTTTTAGGTGTCCAATTTGAAAAAATCCTTCTTTGTTGGATAGTGTTTTTAGTGTGACATGTGTTTCATATAATTTCAAAATTTTCAAGTAATTCATAGGCTTTCCGCTAGAGGGCGTAGAGGTACATTGCGTTTCCTCCTATCTCTCTGGTTCTAAATCTCCGATTTGAAAAATTCTTTCTGAACCAGATACAGCTCCTGATGAGACATCGTTTGCACACAGTTTATAATTTTTGTAAAAAAAATGGTTTGGCCTCCAGGGAGCGTAAATCTTAATTTCCGCATCTGATGTATTTGCAGCAAAATATGAGCTTCTAAATTCTCGATTGAAAAAGACGTCGTTTGTACACCGATACTACTCATGTCGACAAACCTTTTAGAAAAATTTTCTTCTTAAAATAATGCATGGCTTCTACGCCAGGGGGAGTAGATGTATATCTTATTTTTGTCAATATCTGTACTTCTAGGCTTCTGATTTGAAAAACTCCTTTTTTGTTGGATAGTGTTTCCAGTGTGACATGTTTTCCATATAATTTTAACATTTTCAAGTAATTTGTAGACTTTTCGCTAGGGTGCGTAAAGGTAAATTGTTTTCCCCTCTATATCTCTCTCTGCTTCTAAATCTCCGATTTGAAAAGAATTTTCTGCACGGGATACAGTTCCTGATGGGAAATCCTTTGCACGTAATGTCTGATTTTTGTACAAAATGGTTTGCCCACCAGGTGGCGTAAGTCTTAATTTCCGCTTCTGATGTATTTGCAGCAAAATATGAGCTAAAATCTAGATTGCAAAAAAAAATTGTGTTGACCGATACTACTCATGTCGACAAACCTTTTAGGAACATTTTCTTCTTGAAATAATGCATGGTTTTTAAGTTATACATCTACGCCAGGGGGCGTAGATGTATAACTTATTTTTAACAATATCTCTACTTCTAGGAGTCCGATTTGAAAAAATCCTTCTTTGTTGGATAGTGTTTATTTCCGATGCTAAATGTTTTTCCTATAAATTCAAAATTTTCAAGTGAATCATAGACTTTCCGCTAGGGGGCACAAAGGTAAATTTCGTTTTCTACGTTATTTCTGCTTCTAAAACTCGGATTTGAAAAATTCTTCCTGTATCGTATATATCGGATACAAGACCTGATCGAAAATATTTTTTCCATAATTTCTAATGTATGGTAAAGAATGGTTTGGCCACCAGGGGGCATAAGTGTTAATTTCTGCTTCTGATGAATTTGTAGCAAAATCTGGACTCCTGAAAACTCGACAAAATTTCTTTTTTCTTGGACCGATACCGCTGATATGGAAAACCTTTTGAGAATACTTTTGAGAACACTTTCTTCCTAAAATAATGCATGGTTTTCCCACCAGGGGACGTAAAGTCACATCTTATTTTTGTCGACATCTCTGTTTCTAAAAACCCGATATGAAAAATTCTTTCGGTGTTGGAGAGCGTTTCTGGTACGAAATGTTTCTCATATAAATTCATGTTTTTCTTAACGCACAAGTTTGCAACCAGAGGGCGTAAGATCACGATTCCGTTTACAGCAATATCTAAGGGATGAAACACCCGTATGAAAAATTTCTTTCTTCCGTCAGATACAATTATTTTCCATACCGGTTCCATTGACTTTGAATAGCTTAGATAAATTTAATTTGCGTCAGAACGGATTCAAAAGACATGCTTATTACACCCGAAAATTCGGTGTCATCTTTCTTGTTATCTTCATGTGATTGCGCAGCAATCAGTAAAAGTAAAAAAAAACTTTAAAAATGCGTAGGATAAATGAAAACAACTTCTTTAAAAATCAGCAACATGAAGGTACACGGTATATTGTGGCGAGGCAAATTCTGTATATTCAGCTTAAGAATTTAAACATAGATTTTTATTTTTATGTGATTGGGCAGCAATCAGTAAAAGTGAAAAAGCTTGAAAAAATGCGAAAAATAAATGAGCAAAGTAACTGCATTTAGATACCTTTGCCAAATTTGTATTTTCGATGATTTAAATTCTAAAAAGAACTGACATATCTCTCATCACCAATTTAAGAGCTATTGTTCCGATGGCCAACATCATCTGAGGATTATTAAAAGAAAAATCATCAGAAAATTGCATCATCTAACTATTCAGAGCAGAATGATTACGAAAGGAGTGATTTATGACACAGTCGTGTGGTTTCTTTTTCTCTGTTTCATGCTTCTGGGTTGAAAGCTATCATCAAATTAAAATGCATTTTTACAGAGGCATAATGAGTTTACATCGAATCATAACTAGTGGAGTCTCCTTCCGAATTTAGGAAATTATTTCTAGGAAATCGTCACTGCCGTAAAATAGCAAACCCAAGGCCGGTTCTTTCTTGTGATGCGAACCCTAGCCTAGCATTATAAAAAGCTAGAAGCTGTTGTCGTAGTCTACTTGACTACAGCTGCAGCGAAGATACGCGATGTTCTGATTTCGAACAAAATGACATCATGTTGCAAACTGAGGCCGTGTGTAGTCCGGTTTAATTATACATATACGACTCGGCAAATGAGCCATATTTGTTCAGGCTTTTCTAAAATGAACAATGGGCAGTTGTTTTTTCTTGACAATTTACTGCAATATCTTCCAATACACAAATAAATAAACTGTTGTCTATTTGCCGGACACTAGGGATTTCTTATGTACAGCTTCATCAGTAAAGGTATTCTTCTTTTCCTTTAAACAACCAGAACCCCAAAAAACATTTTCCGCTCAGTATACCATAACGCCCGAAACTGTCTTTTGCTACTTTTCCAATTTTCATCCCCCTTTTACAAATTAATAAAAGAAGGATTAGTGCTGGATAATGGCACAAACATTTCAATCCCTATGCTTGATATGCATTGACCGTCAGAGGTTTTTCCGGAATTAAACACAGCAGTTTTCCATGGTGTAAAGATGCGATTTCATAAGAGTGAAGGATATCACCCCTGGAGAAACCAAAACCTGGTTAACTTCTTTGTTTAGTGAAAACAATAGTAACGTAGTGCGACTTCCGCTAACCACACAGAGGTCGGGTAAATTGAAAGAACATGTGGTGGTAGGAAATGCTGTTCACTCAAGACAGGAGATTAGGACGGCCGTGGTCGTCTTCACACACGGGCGTTTTGGACGGTGTAATCATTAAATGGTTAACCCAATTTTCAGCTTTTTTCCTGACCGCTGCATAAAAAGAAATTATAAAAAAATATGTGTCAACACAACATGACACATCACAGCTACGCTCCTTCCTCCTCCCCAGGACTCTATATCGACCTTAAATTACAACTTAAAAAAATATTGGACTTTCTTCCTTACCATTTGGGCCTGCCTTCCAAGGGAACGAATTAATCTATCGGCAGCAGCCTGCTTTTGATGCTTTACGTCTTCACTGCTCCTAAGGAAATCAGCTGAAAATAATTAAAATTTTAGAAATTTGGATTTTGAAAAAATTGGTTAGTAAGTACACTGACTGAAGTGGTTCTGAGGTTTTATTCTAAACTTCAAACGCCTGTGCTTTGAAGTTTTCTCCGTAGGCGATCGAAAAACACAAGACACAGATATCTTATTTTATTATTATAGATACCATGTGAGAAATACTGTATATTAGGCTAATTTCAAATATTCCTTATGATATTAATCGTGAAACAATGTATTTATATGCATTCCATTAGATTATACTACGCATGTGTGAGATAAGGTAGGCCATGAGGTAAACTTGTTGCAGAAGCAATTTGTCAAAAAAACCGCTGTTCCGATAAAATAATTCCATCCCTGTTTCGTTTCCGTTCTTGTTTGAGGAAATGCAAAATACGAATGATATATTTAGAAAATCTGATCGTGAATACTTAAACAGTTCATAAAATATTTATGATCGAATCTGGGAAATCGGATTTTGACAAAGAAGATTGAAGACAAATAAAATTTCGATCCTCGGGTGACAAAAGATATCCCAGTGGCATAAAACGAATGCGACAAGACAGAAGAGGAAGAACCGAAAATGATGGAAGAGAGAGAAAAACAGGATGAGAAAATGGAGGTTTAGACACGGAAATGAGGAACGACCCTATCTGAATTTCATGCGCACGAGAACTTCCCGAAACGGAAAATTTACAACCTATTCGATTTGAAATGGGAAATATGCGTGTGTGTGTGTCAGGGTTAAAAATTGATATATGCTCTCCTTCCTGGAGAGGTTAAATTTCATACCTCTGCCGCGAATAAACGGAAACCGTATCTAACCTGACATAACGCACTAGCTCATTTATCAGAAAATAAGATGGGCCTCGAATTATGGGGTCTTTTATACTGGTGGAAGGAGGCGGAGGGGATGAATCTATGGCGGAGAAATCACGGTGTCTTGAAAAATGAGAGGAAATCCGTCTTCGGCGAATAAGTACCTTAGATCTTTGATAAAATATTATAACGTTTGGCATTTATAGATAGATCTTACCCCATTTGTTTCCCCATGATGCAACGGAGAGGGAGGATTTCACTGCCATTAACACCCAGTTTATGAGTTTATTTAATTACAGGTGATTTTCTATGCAAATTTTACACTTAACGTTAAGTCTTATTCTTACCCACATGCAATATTCTGAAAAGATTTCGGCGAAAACATGCCTTTGGCCTGAGCGAACTGGAAAATTTATATCTAGAAGCAGTAAGAGAAGAAGCAGAATAAACTAATCAAAGCTCACTTATTGTATAGCTAATGAAGAAAGAAAGGAGCCAAACCTGAATACGTGCAACTCGGAATTATTAAACACAATCACATAGTTTCGAAGTTGTTTTCCTGAAAACACGGAAAATGCTGCAACATTTGTTTACTTGACCGCTTTTAGAGAACAAATACGGGTGAAAGAAAAAAATGTATTTACATACTTAAATTATATCCAAATGTGATCGAACACATTAATTATAAACAATGTGCATCACAGCTACAGGCAAATTTGAAACATGTCACTAAAAATAAGGTTATTCAAATATCAGCAATTTTTCTTACCCTGAGTTACATTTGTGCTACCTTTTGCCTCTGAAAGAGAATGCTAAACA
This sequence comes from Macrothele yani, assembly GCA_039090855.1. Taxonomy (NCBI): domain Eukaryota; kingdom Metazoa; phylum Arthropoda; class Arachnida; order Araneae; family Macrothelidae; genus Macrothele; species Macrothele yani. The sequence goes on along the minus strand of CM077030.1, from coordinate 5,487,272 downwards.
GAACAAATATATTTTTAAACGAAGCTCGCTTTTGGTATTAAATATTAACATCTTTACATTTAATTAGATGGAGATAGCGCTCGACCAGTTATACACTACAATGTATTTTGAATAATTCTGAAATTTTCTCTTAAGTAATTATCCTATTGGAATGCGGCTTGATAAGACAAAAGTAACAAAAAGCTGTTCCAGTTTTGAATTACAGATTATTCAAATGAGAAATTAATGTGGAAAATATTCACAGAAAAGCAAAAAATGTTCATGGCGTGAAATTGTTTTTTAAAACAAAACGAAGTGGTATCGAGTCACTACTGAGATTTCTTCTTTAATAGTGAAACCATTATAGTAAATTGAAACGCGAGAAACTTCTTTTGAAGAATTTGCTATTTTTTTCTGCGGAAAAGTTCTCTATATGTCAGATTTTTGTATTGCATTTTGAACAAAAAGTAATCCCACTCTTGTCTTCATAATTTTAATGGAATAAATGTGTTGAAGAAATGTAATGCTGTATGATATGCGTGGATGTGGTACGCACTGTTCAGCCTAACGGAGTTGTACAATATAGAATTCTTTATGTACTCGTCTTAAATTATACAGCACGTATCTGAAAATTAGAGATAGCGATTCTTTGAAGTCTTTAGTGTATGTAGTGCACGTTAAACAGTTCGAAGAAATTCTTAAAGATATTTGGCAGAAATACATTAATGAAGTTTACACCAAATATCGATCAGTAAAATGCTCTACTTAGTGTTTTTTCCTGCCTCCTTTGGGGACACTGTCGTTTCGTTTTCTGATTACACGTCACAGAATGGCTGACCATAGCAGATTAAGATGGGTATTCTGACAAGGACTAAGTATCATCATACATAAATAGGAAATGAATTTCCCCGAAGAAATAATTCTTCTCAAATACATGGAAGGCGATACAGATGTAATCGTTGACATTGATGTGCCGTATTTTCACTCTTGTCCATGTAGCCACTCTTTCAGAAAACTTGAAAATTACATAACCCTGGCGCGAGAATCGAACCCGCCCCTCCCGATTACCGGTGGAGCATGCTATCCGTTACACCACCCAGGACAAGGAAGTTCCAAACGACTGAAGCTAAGCAGATGCATTTGTAAATCTGTGAGCATTTCAGATTACCTACATCCGACCCCGGATGTGAGAAAAGGTCGTTGGGACGCTACGATGAAGCTTATACACTGCCGGACAATTGCTAAGGACGGATGACAATAGCAACGATAGCAACCATAAAATGGAAGGCAGGAAAATGTGGAAATTAGCATAAGTGCGGGATACAGTAATTTTGGATTGCCGAACTTGTCCGTGACGTCATAGCGCTGATAAGAGATATAAAGGATTTGACGCGTATTGACCGTTGTTGTTCAAACGCAAAGTTGAATAGGAAAGAATCAATTGACGAACTTGCAATTTTCAGCATGTCTTCCCGACATCACCTAGATGATTTTCGCGTGGCCGTATTTTTGGCAAGATTGAAGAAGGGCGAAAAATAAGAGATGTTGCCAGGGAGTTCGACGTCAGCCACAGTGTTGTTTCAAGGCTTTGGAAATCATTTCAAACAAGTGGATAGTGTAGCAAACGTCACGGGGGAGGTCGTGTTCGCAGTACGACACCTGCAGAAGATCGGTACATAGTGCTATCAACAAAAAAACACCGGCGCAGCACGGCTAGTGAGGTAGCAAATCAGTTTATGGCTGCTACTGGAAAGCGGATCTCCCGAAAAACTGTCGCCAGACGTTTGCATGAAGGAGGACTATACGCCCGCCGTCCTGTTGTGTGCATCCCATTGTCCAGACGTCACCGTACCGCCCGTTTGCAATGGTGCCATCAACATCGCAATTGGACTGATAACGACTGGTCTGCTGTCCTCTTCTCAGATGAGAGTAGATACAGAATATCGTCTGATTGCCGACGACAACTGATCTGGCGTGATAGTGGTACTGCATATTGTCCAGCAAACATGCAGGAAAGGGACCGATATCCGACATGTAGTGTCATGGTATGGTCTGGCATCATGATCAATGGTCGTACGTCCCTCTATGTGCTTCCAACTGGGACTATGACTGGCCAACGATACATTAATGATGTTCTGCTACCTCATGTTTGCATGTTCCGTGGTGCTATCGGTGATAGATTCATTTTAATTAACGACAACGCAACATGTCATCGAACAGTCGCTGTCCAGGAGTGTCTTGAGAGCGAGGATATTCAACACCTCTTATGGCCAGCACGTTCTCCAGATCTGAATCCCATTGAAAATGTGTGGGATGCTTTGGGGAGGAGTCTTGCTGGTCGCCAATGCCCTCCAATAAACAAGGACACCCTCATCCGTGCACTGACAGAGGAATGGAATAAATTACCCCAACAGCTGCTTGATAATGTTGTGCAAAGCATGACACGACGTGTGGAATCTTGCATCAATCTCCATGGTGGCCATATCCCGTATTGACATCTTACGCCGGAACGCCTGCGGACGGTAATTGCATTTTTCACGTTTACGTATTCTGCACAAAATGGCCTGTTTGTCCCTTGAACACGTTCCAAAGCCTTCTGGATTTCAGAGCACAATAAATTGTCTTTCTTGTAATGTCCTGGCATTCTGACATTATTTTATTTCACTTGGCATCCAACCACACTTGCTTTTTTATGCGCTATATAGCCGTTTATGATCCGTCCTTATCAATTGTCCAGCAGTGTAGTTGCTTTGACTAGGGCAATCTCAAATGTTCTCAGATTTCTAAGTTACATCTGTTCAGCTTCAGTTGCTTGGAACTTTGTTGTACTGGGTGGTGTAACGGGTAGTATACTCGACCGGTAATCGGGAGGTGCGGGTTCGATTCCCGCTCCAGGGCAATGTAAGTTTCAAGTGTTCTGAAAGAGTGGCTACATGGACAACAGTGAAACTACGGTACATTTGTGCCAATGATTACAAGGACTAGGTATTCAGTCATTTGATCGTGTTTCTGAAGTTCACAGCAGCTGAATGTTGCGTATCTTTCAGATGTACACATGCATTTATGACGACTTCAGCTCCTGCATTGGGTGAAGAATTTTTACTCTAATGTCTCTACCAAATTAAAACGCGAAAAAAATTAGAAAGTGGCACCAATTAGTACAGTTTCAAAAGTTTACACTGCAGTCGGAAACTACAAGTTTCCGTGGTACGGAAGTGTGTCTCCTGTTCAACGAGTTCTCGCTTAAGGAATAGCATCATTTCTATGTGGTCAGTCTGATATTTCCTGAAAAAGCCTGATGATACTGGACTAGTGTGTTCCGAAGTAATTCCCAAGAATCTGCTTAACCTGATTTAACGATTACACTATATCTGTATTAATACGTGCAGTTTGTAAAGTGCTTTTGAACTAGCTGTACATAAATAGTCCCATGTGCTGCGGTTGCAAAGACAACCTAACCTGTAAGGGGCTGGTAGTTTCACAAAATTTATGCGTTGAATCAGTAAAGCACCAGATGGTGCGTACACTCAGAGGCGTACCTGAAAAACTCGGGGGCCAGCCGGAAAAAATATCTTCGAGGCCCTTTTACAAAAACTATTTTCTTTTAATTACTGAATTTTTTTATTCAATATTATTAACTAGGTTTTATGGGCGTTTTAATAATTCAAATTCTTTGGAACCAATAGGTATTTTTCGTAAAACCAAAATTGTTACACATTATTGCCTGTAATACAAATGTAAACGTTGTGCTTAAAATTATTGCTCTAGTTTTATACTAGTATAAAGTATTACAAAACAACTACACTGAAGTTAATCACATCATGCAAATTTTATTCTTTTAGAGAACTAAGGCCAGACTTTTTGAAATACCTCACGATCACTCACAAAAACAAATAACTGCCGTGTGACAGTGTATAATGGCCTTCCCAGATTTATGAGAAAATACAGAATATAAGTAAGCAAATAAAAAAGCAATAGTTAAGAATTATGGGACTAAAAGAGTAAAATTATGTACTCTATTATATTAAAAAAATCACACTTTATATTTTATAGATAGTAAAAATATTTCCTTTTGTCTCTATTTTTTTTAAAAGGCACAAGCCTCTGTTTTTTCGTACCCGCGAAGAACAACTTTTAGTTCATTATATTCTGAAGCATGCGTGCAGTTATGTGTAAATATACCTATTTGCATAACATCTTGTACTCATTGATATAAAAAGGTTGTATTTATTCAAGTGATATTTCAATCACATACTCTTGTATATATACACCCATAGGAACTTTTGCTGTGGCTGTGAAAGGGTCCTTAAATCCTCTGGAATAGCAGCCCCTCCCTCTCCCAGTTTTTATAATCTAAGGCGAAAATTATTTCTTTTTGCTGATTTACTGGGGAAAAAATACCAAAAATTGCTTTTCTTTTTCATACTTCATTCAACGCTGCCGTCAAAAATTCCTGGATATATCTTTAATCAGTTTCATATGAAGTTTCGCAATTTTTTTTTTTTTTTTTTGTGAAATCCATCGATTGAAGTTAGAGGTCTTTTAGCCGTGAGGTCCCCTCACATTTCAGGGGTTGCCGAGGCTATCAGTACGACATTGCACATACTCATTTCGGGTGAATATCCAAATGGAGTATCAAACTCAAACATGTAGGAGACTTTTGCCTATGAGAAAAAGCAGAAAAAGTTTCATTTTGGATGTTTCTGCAACTGATAAGTTGCAGAAAATAAGAACTTTCTTGGAAAGATGAGTTGAGTTTCTGCTTGGTACCAGCAAAACTAAATCTACCTGAGATAAAAACATTTTATCAGGTTCGTTACAGATATCCTACGTTATGTAAGAGTCCCGTCTTTTTCTTGTTTCCCAGTTCTTCTGCAAATTTCTCCATTGGCCAGCCTGATCCTTATCTAGCGCGGCTGTTCTTAGTTGCCTACCTCTTTGATCTTATCTACATCTTCTTTCAGCGAAGAAACAAATGCGAGTGTTTCCAAGGAAACTCCGATTTTCCTTAATCATTGCTCGGAGACACTCTGGAGACCGTTTTGAAAAAGCTGTTAAGCGAAGCTCCAAAACATCTACAGGGACTGCTGTGAAGTTGTCGTTGTTTACAGGTTTCATCATTCGGATTTCAGTTCTAATGCTCACACGATGTCGTTCTTCTGTTCCGAAAAACTCATTTTGGGTGGTCCACTAAAGGAACTTTTTCACAATATCTTGGACTTTGACTTAAAAATTGCTTCGTATGTAAAAGCAATTTAAATTTCTCCCACCTTTTTCTTCAGTGCTTCTGTGAGAAAATTTACCACCTAATATACAGTATTTTGATTTTAGAAGAATCGTAGCTTTAGATTCTTTATTTATGTGGGTAAAATACCGTATACAGAGGAGTAGGTGAGAATGTTGCAAAAAATTGTAGTTTTTAATAAATAAAGGAAATTCTTCACATTTCGACAAATTGTTGGTTGTAAGACTTCAAGCGGTGTGAAAGAACTTTAGTGAAGATTTCATGAACCACTGATAGGAGGATGATAGGTCTGTAGTTCCTCAGATCCTCAATGTCACCTTTTCTATGTAGCAGGATCATTGTAGCACTGTTCCAATCCTCAGGAATATTCCCTTCATTAAGGCATCGAGTGAAAACTTGGGTGAGTACTGTTTAAATTTCTCCACTTGCTTCTTGTATGATGTCTACGGTAATTCCATCTTCTCCTGGAGCTTTTCGCCGTTTCATGTTCTTGATTACTGCTGGGAGGACTGGACAACATTTGCTGGGAGGACTGGAAGAACTCTTGTACTGGTACCTTTCATGATGTCTGGAGTACATGTATCATCATTTTCATGCAGTTGTGAGTAGAAATATTTCACTCTTGTCAAAATTTCGCCTCTATTTCTTGTTACAGAACCATCTTCTTTTCTCAGTGCCATAATCTGTCTTTTTCCTTTACTGAGATGTCCCTTTGCTATCTTTAGGCTTTGTTTGTTTTCAATTGCTTTCCTTACTAGTTCACAGTTGAATTTTCTTACGTCTTCAGTGATACTTTTTCGTACTGTCTTGCATAGCTCTATATATTCCACTTTGGAAGTCACATCTTCTTTAGTTGTCCTCATCACTCTTCTTTTTTGCATCAACATTTTGGTTTTTCCTGATAATTTGTTCACATGCAATTTGTTCTTAGACCCAGCTAATTTTGTTGCTGTTTCCATAAGAGCTTTGGTTACTTTTCTGTTAACTTCAGAAATATCCACTTCTTCCGATGTTAGGCCTTCTAAAGCAGAGAACCTGTTCTTCAGTTCCAATTTGAAGGTATTATGGTGTTTTTTACGGTTGGTTATGTCAATACATTTTGTTTGTCTTATGAGCTTGCTACGTTCGAGTTTAGTGTTGAGGTGCATCTTACATCTCACCAATCTATGGTTACTGCCTGTGTTGAACTTGTTTAGCACACTGCAGTCTTCTATGACGAATTTTTTGTTACACATAATAAAATCAATTTCACTTGTCGTCCCATTTGGATGTCTCCATGTCTATTTCCTGTGTGGCTTTTTCTTGAAAAAGGAGTTCAAGATGAAAAACCCTTCTGCCTCTGCAAACTCTACGAGAGTATTTCCACGCTGGTTTCTGTTGCCGTGACCGAATTTACCTACTGAAGTTTCATTCTGTTGCCGTTGCCCTATTTTTGCATTGAAATCTCCCATAATTATCTTCAAGTGCTGCTTACCTTTATTATTTAGATCACGAATTTCCTCATAAAATTCTTCAATTTCTTCTTCAGCATGACTTGTGGTGGATGCATAAGTTTGAATAATCTGAGCCTGGTATCTTCTCGAGAGTTAGATAACGAGTCGTGCAGCTCTGTCAGAGGAACTTTCAACTTCTACAACTTTATCCTTCAGTTTCTTGTTTATTATAAATCCAACACCACTAGTTCTGCCAGTATCTGTCCCACGATAGTAGAAGAGATGTCCACTTTTCAGTTCAATGAGATCTTCTCCTTTTCTCCTTAATTCACTTAGCCCGACGATGTCCCACTTGATCCTTTGTAGTTCCTCTTCCAATTCAAGAAGCCTTGAATCAGAAGATAGGGAGCGTCCGTTATATGTAGTCAAGGTCAGCATCAGATGGCAGCCTAGTCCAGTCCTCCGGGGATTCTTAGCACCCTCTGCCTTCATGTCGCACTGGCCGCTGCCTTGGCCAGGTGCATTCCAGCTGCCGGAGACTGAGGGCCAAGATTTAAGTTGTGGAGTCATTTTGGAGGGGTTTGGCCATAACTCACCACGCTGGCCAAGGGGGTTGGTGAGTGTGGGATAGCATTTCCTCTAATCCCGATGGTATAGTTATACCGCTATTGGCGGTCGTCAGAGCCCTCTTAGTGGAAGCAAGATGCACAACGAGAAGGCGGGGTTGACATTTGTCAAGGAGAGGCTGTAGTATGTTGCGCATCAACTGACCTTACATCCTATATATATATATATATATACTCTGAAGTGCCAAAAGTCATGGGATACGTACACAATTTCGTGTAGGACCTCCTCTCGCCCGGCGAAGTGTGATAACCGGACGTGGCATCAATTCTACAAGTGACCGGAAGACTTCTGCAGAGATGTTGAGCCATACCCTCTCAACCGCCGCCCACAGTTCCTTGGCATTTGTAAGTTCACGATCTTGGGTGCGAAGGGATCTTTCCACGACGCCCCACAAGTGCTCTGGGACATGGTGGCCATATAGTTCGACAAAATTGCCCAGAATGCTCCGCGAACCAAGTTTGGACAACTTAGTCCCGATGACATGGTGCATTGTCCGCCTGGATAATCCCATCGTTGTTGGGTTACATAAATCCACGAAGAGCTACAAATGGTCACCCAACAGAGCAACAAAGCAATTATTGGTTAATGACGTGTTTACGAGGACCACAAGACCCAAACGTGCAACGTAAAGACATATCCCCGCACATGTGTGGAACCACAGCCAGCTTGTACAGTGCCTTATTGACAGCTTCAGTCCATGGCCTCATGAGATCTGCGCAACACCCGAACCCTACCATCAGTTCGTAACAACTGGTAGCGTGACTCATCGGACCCCGCCACATGTTACTACTCTTCCAGGGTTCAATTACTGTGTTGACTATTCCAGGTGAGGCGCTGTGTCCGATGTCGTGGTGTTAAAAAATACTCTGGTGCGTCTTCTGCTCCCGTACCCCATGGACGCTAATTTACGCTGTACTGACCTAATGGATATGTGTCTGGTACCTCCTGTATTGAATGTGGATGTTATCTGAGCCAGTGTTTTTTGTTAGTTAGCATTGACAATTCTTGTCAGACGCCGCGGGTCACGGTCATTCAGCATCTGTGGTCAGCCACTGCGCTGTCCACGGTGGCTGGTAATGACTTCCATGAGGCATTCTCGGTACAGACGTGACACCGTGGATCAAGGAATGTTGAAAGTTCGCACAACTTCGGAAATTGCATGTCCCATCCTTCTGGCTCTCTCTACTATGCCTCGTTCAGACTCCTACAATTCACGTTTGCTTGCCATAGTCCTACTGGCGGTTGTTCAACCTGACTCATGGGATAACACCTCGCAACTGACAAAAATCGTGGCGTGCGTTGAAGCGTTTATACGACGGCAGCGCCAATTAAAAATGGGCATACTGCTATCTAATGACTTTTGGCATTTCAATGCATATACACTACCCACTGGTAGACAGAGAAGGCTGATGAATGATACAAACGGCGCATGCGTTACAAGAGTTTTTTGACTCTGAAACGGAGGAATTCTACAGAAGGGGAATTCAAATACGACCAGAAAGGTGGTAAGAAGTCGTAGATAATAACGCCAATTTTGTAAATAAATAAAGATGTTATCTATTAAAAAAATGTTTTTTCTTTTCTACTAAAAAAGCGGGTAGAACTATTGCACACACTTAATAAAATGCTAAAAAGTGACTCCGGAGAAATAATAATAAAAGCAGCTGCTGAAAAACAGAGGAGCGCTTCTGAAGTAATTCTCACGGATTTAAGGTATTGTGATGCAGAAATAAGCTTAAACTTCAAGACAAAAGGAAGTAAAAGCCCTTGTCTTTTAACTATAATAATACAGGAACAAAGATGCAAGGCATTGGAAAGACGGCAACATTGAAAATGATTGCTTTTCACTTGCAAGTCTTTAAAAGAAAAGAATTTCCTAAAAGAGATTAGGCATCCGACATTATTCTGTAAATATGTAGCTATGAATATTATCCTTTCATAGTAGCAGTTCACGAGAAAGACAGAAATATACATATATGAACCTAAGAGAAACAAAAGTAGAGGGTTGCATAAAAGTCGTACACAAACAATTGCAATTGAAGGGTAGCAACATCTAATCGGGTGCATTACTCGAACTCTGATGATTGGAATAATACATTTTTAGTTTTATCCATTTCAACTAAAGTATTCACAATTATATATTTTCACAGAATAAGCAAAAAAAAAAAAAAAAAACACCTTAAAAACTAGTCCAGCTCTGCAATAGGGCTCCATTATTTTTCAAATGCCATTTTGGTGAACGAAGTAGATAAGAATACGTGAAGCAGCTCATAATAAATTAAACAATTTTACCATAATCTTTAATGTTTCAGTATTATAAATGGTGAAACTCATTGCCCTTCACAATATCATATTCTGATAAAATCACAGTTCCTGTGTTGCCTTCTAAAGATATCTTAAAGTAATGTATCTAGGAAATTAGCCCTTTAAGCGGCCGATGAATCTGAACTAAATGTTGACCAAAGCTTTACACGTTTTCCAAACAGAAATATTCACATCCCGGTAGCACATTTCATAGATTCGAAGCCGAATTTTTGATCGATTTTTGGTTGATATGAAACGTCGAATGTAGATATCCAGGTCCACTTTTGTCACGTCTTTTCGACGTCGAATTTTAAACCTATTAAGTCGATATCAAGTCAACAGTAGACGAAGATTCAACCTTTCAAGAGAAACATATACATCATTGCTACGTAGTGTAGACGTCGGTTCTACGTTACGCAGTTTAGTCATCGATTCTAGTACTGCTGTAATGTCGAATCTACGTTTACTCAACAATTTAGATGCTGAAACATAAAATTCTAAACTTTTAATCGTAGCATAAAACGTAGAATGTATTCGTATTTGTAGTACGATTCTACAAAGCTGTGTACGATTAAAAGATCATATTTGATTTTATTGTTTCACCATCCGAGTCTTTTGGGACGCATTCGAAAAGACACATAATTCTCAAAAATTTCATAGAATTTTTGGGGATCTGTCAGCATCGCGCTAGTCTTATCCCTAGTTGGGATATACGTAAGTACAAATTATATACCTTTAAAAGTTATTCCACTTAAAATGAACGAGACTCAACTTCTTATAAATATACTTAAGCAAAGAAAACAACTTTTAACTTACCGGCGAAAAAGGAGACAGGTAAGAATCTCGTTTTACAACAGAAATGATACAAACGACCAAGACCCCATTATCCAAAACGATTTTTTGGCGTAATGGTTGCAAAGGCGCATGCGCGCGATGCTTACAGATCGCATAAAAAACATCGGTTATTCGACCTAATGGAACTAAGCGTAAAACCGTCTACGTGTATACTAAAATTCAATGCAATGATTTTTCTTGACGTTCTGCCTCAACGATTTTACGTCGAAAAATATGCTTCGACGTTATAGCGACCTGGTAACCAAAGATCGATGTCGATTCGACATTACTGTGCTACTGGGGATAGAGTTCGGGGATTTACGAAAGCTGCGTCACAACAATTTATTTCCCCCTCTCACGTGATCCACACTGACCATGAACCTGTCACTGTTGGTAGGCATCCCACGAGTCTATAGTGATATTCATCCCACTACTACTTGGCAATTGTCCTTGGTGATTGGTATCCCACTACTCGTTTCTTGGTGTCAGGCGTTTAAATTTCTTTATTTTCTGCCCCCTAACTAAGACATGACCGGGGCATCATACCATTGGGTAATAAAGAGGGACTCAAACGTCTTCTCTCTCCTTTCGTAGGTTCTTCGTCTTTGTTACACTCCTTTTAAAGACTAATCAGTCAGAAAGATTTAGTGTCAATCATCTCCCTAAATGACCACTTTGAATAACATAGCTAAAGGGGGAAGCAAATCTTTCTCATGAGCACGTTGACTCATTCCAACCGCTTTTGGTTTACTTCTTAGACAGTGAATATATTCGTGCGAGCTGATTTAAGCTCATTTTCCTAACCCCGAGTTAATTCGTTGCAGCCGGTTAAAGGGCTAATCATTGAACATGTGTGGTAATTTAAAATATCGTATGCTAAGTTATGACTTCAATTTCCAGCATCTTTGAAGGCTGAAAAATTTTTGTGAGCTGCTCTTGAATAATTTTTGCTTCAGGGATTGCACTTGAATTTTACTTATTTTCGTTTGCGTTTAACGACCACCATGAGTAGCTCTGATAGTTGTTTCCGGAAAGAAGACCGAGCTGACGCCATTAGATAGGCGAGCGAGACGAATCTCTAACCATTGGTCAGAAGCCAGCGCCTGTTACCACTCTGCAATAGGGGTGCCTGTCAAGGACATCGCCAAGGAAGTGCGAGCCCCCCCCCATGAAATTCTCCTTGCCCACCCAGTTGAAAAGGTGTGCTTTTCAGTTTTCCTAAACTTTAAAATATAATCTGGGCTTGTCAAGTAATAATGAGTCTAGTGTGTTTCGTCGAGAAGCCTTACGTATTTCCTACTAGGAAACGAGTTGTTTACTTACTCGTAGAAAGGTTGTCAAAATATCATCGGCAGGGCCAGGAAAATGCAATTTTTCTCCACTCTCCCAAATCTTTAGTTTAGTCCTTATTTTCATGTCCAAATTCCTTTGTGGCCGGTAATAAAAATCATTAAAAATTCTATCTTTTTTTAGTGTTTAGTGAATAAAGCTGCTATCTAACCTGCTCCAGCAAAAAAAAATGCTATCACACCCATCGCCCACCCTTATTTTAAAGTCTGGCGACGTCCGTGGTGGATGTATGAGTTTTCCACAGAACTTGATTGAAGGTATGGAGGCCGCCCCGGTGGCACACTGGTCTATGCGATGGCCTTTGATCATTCGTCAGAAATGGGTCCGGGTTTGATTCCCGGTGAGGCATGTATGTTGTGTTTGTCTTACGGCACTGGATCTCTCCCTTCCCTGGAACCAGTGATCCTAAATTAGGGACGGGCGACTGCTTATATCTCATTGAGTTGCTCACAGTGGTCGTTAAACCTCCAATAAAAAAAACAAAAGATATGGTATGGAGTCTTTAGAAAGAAAGGAGACACGGTACAACTAAAGATAAAAAAATATTTTATGTGGCATTCTTCATTAAAAGGGATTTTTGTTTTTCCTTAACGAGTGTCCTTTGCCGTTCAAGATTAGAAGCAGCATCTCATTCGTCACTTATGGCTAATATTTCAGGAAAAGAGAAGCCTGGACCAAAGGACAGATCGAACCAAAAATGAAAATATGTCGAAACGTTGTGACCTAATCCGCCTCGGGAACGAAATTCTTTTTACCCATTATCATGAATTGAATAGCGATTATGCATAACATTACGTAGCAATAGGTGTGTTTACTATCATCGTCAATACTGACAGCTCACGAACGCACATTTGGCACAGAGCCTCATTGCGATATCAGATGAGCAGAAGATTGAGGTCAATTAACATGCTGTTCGGGTACTGCTACTCCATTGTTAAAAAAAAAAGGTTCGCGCGTCAGCATCAGCAGCAAGGGAAATCTATTCAGTTGAATGCGAGGAGACAGTGGTCATCAGCCGTACACAAAAATGGTTCCAGCATTTCAATACACGTGACAGCAGTCTGGAAGACAAGCCGAGGTCACGACGCCCAATCACTCTGAACAGGGACACCCTTGTCGAAGATGTTACTGCGAACCCTGGAGCCAGTACAAGTCAGTTAGTAGCTGAGGTGTGGGCTCTCCATTCCTCCATGGTTCGATATCTGCATCTGCTTGGTACAACCTCCAGACGCCAACCAATGGTTCCCCTTTGATAGACTTCCCAGCAATCTCAACGACGTGTCGCTTTTGTCGCAGATTGTTGTCAAATCCACAGCCCATAGAGTTTGACGTCATAATGTAAAAAGTGATGAAAAGTAGAAATTCCTACATTATCCTACAACTGGGATTTAGTGGCTAAGGAAATGCCAGGAAGGGCGGTTCGAGAGAAAAGTAATGTTGCGCATTTTGTGGAATTTTAAGGATCCTATGCACTGGGAACTCTTTCTAGATGGTCAGGCTGCCGACGTAGACCTCTATGCCGAACAACTGCAGCGGTTCCATGATGATCTAAGCCAGTGTTACCCAGAGCACACCAAACTTCGTACGCGGCGCTCTAATTCATCCTATAGGTGTTCTATGGGATTAAGATCAGGGCTCTGTGCTGGCCAGTCCACACACGATACGAAGTTATCGTGAAACCACGCAGTAACAGTCCTTGCTTTATGGTTCGGTGCATTATCCTGCTGGTACCAACAAGGTTCGGTTCCATAGTATTGCCACAGAGCTGGTAGGGCATAATTGTCCAGAATATTGAGGTAGACGTGTTGGTTAACAGGTTTGTCCACGATAACCAACGGGCCAAGTCCATAACACAAAAAACACTTCCATACGATTACACTGCCAGCTCTAAACTGGAGAGTAGGAACGGTACAATGTGGTAAACAGCGTTCGCCCGGTTGCCGCCATACCCACACACAGCCGTCAGACAGATGGATTGTGTTTCTGGATACATCAGTCTGTAAGACCAGTTTCCATTGATCTACGATCCACGATAAATGTTCTTTACACTATGCTAATCGACGAGCAGCATTCCGAGTGGAGGTGAAAGGCTTATGAGCAGCCTCACGATCACGGTAACCCAGGGAATGAAGTTCTCTGCAAACGGTACTTGTACATACCGTGGTTCCAGCATTTTTACTCACCTGTACACTGAGGTCTAGTGCAGTACTCCGTCGATTAGCTGTAACGACTCTCCTGAGTCTTCGACGTCCTCTATCGCTGATTTCTTTGGTCTGCTGGTACATTTAGCTGCTTCAAGCACGCCATGTGTCTTCCACTAATTCAGTACATCTAAAAATGTTGACTTGGGTAGGTTTAAACACATCTCCGTTACTCTTATGGACAACCCACTAAAATAACACCCAACAATCTTTCCTGTCTCAAAGTCAGTTCTCTCCCGCCGCGACATTTTTACTCAACCTCACAGTGCGATATGATCGCCGTCAGCGGCAGACTTGGTTTTATACCGTTCGTAGCTGTACCGCGCATCTTAACAACGGAGCGGATCCGTTTCCTTTGCTTTTGAAGGGGTGTCCGGTGACTTTTGTCAATATAGTGTACACCAGGTCACACGTCGATAGTATTCCGCTGAGAACTGCAGGAATTGGAAGTGTTTGAGATCGCACCTTACCCACTATACAGCCCGAACCTTGACCCCAAGAGTGTTTGAGAGCGTAACCTATGCACTATACTTCTCGGACCTTGCCCCCCATCCTACGACCACCTGTTTTACTCCATGGCCCATTTCTCACAAGGACGTCACGTCACTTTAGTGCTTGATGTGGAATCTGGTATGAAAGACATTCTGACCTCGAGACCTGCAGAGTGGTACTGCCGTGAAATGTGATCGTGACCATAGTGGAACTTCGGCAAAGGACTATAGAAAACAACAGCCAGTTCTTTGCAGAATAAAGTGAGCTCGTATGGCTTTCTTGTATCATCAAACTGCTTAGCTGGAAATGGGACGAACTTTAGCTCACTCCGGTGTATTATTTTCTTTGGCCATCTTTGGTCGCAAAACAATTATTTGCAGTTAGAAATAATTCTTGGTGTTTTTCGTAGTACAAATGCTTTAAACTGGTACTTTATAGTTGGCGGAAATTATACTGCAATGTTTTAGTCTCAAAAATGTACACTATGTCGTGCGCCTACAGGAAACTGTTGAATTCAGAATCGCACACTTCTGATATTCGGATACTTTCCTTAAGTTTTTTATCTCCGTGGATCAATAATGGGAAATGGAAGGCTAGACATTTCCTTCTTATTTCGTAGTTTATCGTGAACTGTATAGAAGAACGCACTTTGATGCTTGGTTCTGTAGGCCGCTTGGTATAGAGCTTATTGAGAGAGTTCACTAGCATGACTTTGAATTCCTTAAATTTTTAACCGACAGAAAAACTTATTCTTATCATGAATGGAATTACTCCTATAACTTATTCCTATCACCAAAACCGGATTGTCATCTTCAAAACTTATTCATATTTCCAACTCAAAAGCCTTTTTAAAGACAATAAACACTATATTAAATGTTTCACGAAACTTCTAAGTACTAATATATTATCCTGGCATCCATATTTTCTTCTAAACCCACACTGTCCTACTATCTGCTATTTTCCAAATGCCTTTTACAGTTTTGAACTCATTGTGCTTCAGCATATGTCACAAGAGACAGGAATTACACAGGAACCATGAGAGTAACTATAATCCTGTCTTGAAAATTGGCACAATCACTGATTTTAATGATTCCTCAAGAAGCTATTTATTTTTTCATGCAATGTAAATTATTCTTAGTGGCAAATAGATGGATTCATTCCAAAATACCTAATTTTGCGGGAATTTTATCGTCACCTGGAGCCTTACTTCATAAATCAATCAGAATTGCAGCCCAACTTGGAAACTATGTCAGATACATACGTCCAAGTTGGTCTCCAATGTAACCACTCGACCACTGTGACTGCCCTGGGTTTTAATGTGACAAATAAAACAAATAATATTTTTTTTAGCTTTGTTTCATTGTTATGAATATTATCACACATGGATAAAAGGCTAACTGGTACGACAGTAAATTCTGATAATCGCAGTCCTAAATCCCTTTTTTAATGTCACAAAATTATCACCTGATTTACAATTGCCAAGCTTCCACTTCCACCGGCATTCATTCTCAAGAATGAAAATACTAAAACATACTTAAGACTGCAATAGATAAAGTTTATCTTCTAATTGTTTTATAGTGTACACTTTTCGTTGCTGGTCAATCAGTAATTTGTTTGTTTGTTTTTAATTATTTCCGGACAAGCATCAATACTGAACTTGCTATAGACACCGGTCATTGAATTAGAAAGCTTTTGTAAGAGTACGTAAACGTCACTAAGCGTATATGGAAAATTAGAAAGGTTTTGTAAGTGTACGTAACGTCACTAAGCGTATATGGAAAATTAGAAAGCTTTTGTAAGTGTACGTAACGTCACTAAGCGTATATGGAAAATTAGAAAGCTTTTGTAAGTGTACGTAAACGTCACTAAGCGTATATATGGAAAATAAGAAAGCTTTTGTGAGTGTACGTAAACGTCACTAAGCGTTTATGGAAAATAAGAGAGCTTTTGTAAATGTACGTAAACGTCACTAAGCGTATATGGAAAATATGTGGTCAAGTGCTTCACCACATAATTTAGGCAATTATTCAAGACTGCTTAATTTTCAGTAATGGTCAGTAGGGTTGACCACAATTTAAAAAACAAAGGATCATTGGGAGTTCGATAAAGGGTTTATTTTGGATGCCCGTCTGGCTGAATGGAAGATTTTGGAAACTACAGTTCTGACTTGTTTCTAGAAAGGTAAGATATCCAGGGGCTTTAATCAGTATAACAATAACACACGTTGTTTGTTTAAGATCTGTAATTTTTTTTTTGATTGGAGGTTTAACGACCACCGTGAGCGACTCAATGGGCTATAAGCAGTCGCCCGTCCCTAATTTTGGGTCACTGGTTCCAGGGAAGGGAGAGAGCCAGTGCCGTAAGACAAACACAACATCCATGCCTCACCGGGATTCGAACCCGGACCCCTTTCGGACGAACGAGCAGAGGCCATCGCTTAGACCACTGCGCCACCGGGGCGGCAAGATCTGTAATTGAGGAGGGAGGTCAATCTGTCAGGAACAAGATCGCCGTCTTCTCAGAAGGCTTGTACTGAGACAGAGGACTTCCTTTATGCACCAATTGACCGAAGTATTCATTGAAAGCTGTTCCTCAGCGAACTATGATCAGTGAAGTGAAGAGAATCTATATTGGCAGTCGCACGTCTACAGAAAACCACTGATTTCTGAGAAGAACCGGACAGTCCGTGTACAATGGTGTCAGGAACACAGTGACTGGACATTGGAGGATTGAAAAAAAAAGTCTTGCAGTCCGAAGAGTAGCGGAATACGTTGTCCTGTACCACTGATAAGGAGAGAGTTTGGCCGAAGCCTGATGAAACAATTAACTCAGCTTGGCTTGTTAACTGTTTCATCAATTGTTTCACACACCTCAAGGTTACAGGGGTGATGCCATGGTGAGGGACACGATCATTTGGTACAGAACGGGTTCTCTGATATTGCTGGGAAGCCTAGTATCATCCTAGAATTATCTGAACATTGTTTTCGATCAAGTACATTATGCAATGTTGACTTTTTATGTAGTATCTGACTGCTATTTCATGGACGACAATGCTACCGTCCATCGAGCAAGATGTGTTCAGCATGGTTCAGCGAGCATGATAGCGACTTCCAACATCTTGCTTGGCCAACACAAAGCTACACAGAATGTATGAAACATGTTAGAAAAACAAATTTGGGAGAAGAGTCCTCTTCCAGACTGTCTGGTGAACGCCTTGTATGCTGTAGACGTAGATATACACGGTCGTATCAGAATAATATGACCACCCCCAGAATCACAGTGTACCCGTCCAGGCGAGTCACACAGTGCACGTGACAAGGTCGACCACACGGAGATATAGGTGGCCGGCCAGGGCAGATCAGCCATTGTGTGTAACATGACCACAATACGATGGGCAGAGGTAGTGATCTGGCCGACGTTCAGAAAGGAATGATCATCGGCTACAGCGCCAAGGGTAGAAGCATCTCAGAAAGAGCAGATTTCGTGAGCTATTCGCGAGGGGTGTACCAAGAATGGAGCTCTGGCACACCAAGAACCTCCCGACGTTATAACTGTGGAGCTCCAAAGGCCATCGACCCCAGAGGAGCACGTCGCCTCCATCGACTGGTAAAAGGAAATCGACGCGCAACAGTGCAGCAATTGACCACGCAAATGAATGCTGGGGTACCCAGGTACATGTCTTCGATAACAGAAGAGCGAGCAAACCATGTTACGTATGGATTTCCGGAGTCCACGCTGCGTCAAGCCGCCCATGTTAACTCAGGTCCATCGGCAACGACGCCTGCAGTTCGCATTAGACTACCGTCATTGGAGAGTGGAAGAGTGAAAAAAGGTTGCCTTCTCTGACGAATCGAGGTTTCTACTGAACGGAACTGACGGACGTTGGCGGATATGACGTCAGGCACACGAGAACCGACACCTGGACACGTTTGTCGGTCAAGTGTCGGTCAAGTACAGTGCATGTCTGGGGGATGTTTTTCTGGTATGACCTAGGACCGCTGATACCACTGGATTGGTCCCTGAACGCCAATGGCTTTGAAGGTACATTATTGATTACATTTTGTGAAGCTGAAATTTATCTTAAAGTGATTCCTATAAAGCAAAACTAGTGTAAAATACTTATTTTAGGATGACACAGACGAAAATGACACAATATCGATCGTTCAAAAGAAAGAAAAACATTGGAATGTAGCTGCATCAGAAAATGCATTTGTGTATCATGTAAAAAATTAAAGCCGCGTGTCGTGCTACCAGAAGTGATTTTTCTACATTTTCTCGAAACAGTGTAACAAGTGTTTTACATTGTTTTCTGAAAGCGGAAATCGAAAGAAAAAAATGTCTTATTTGTCGTAGAGAATTGTTGTCGTCAAATAATTTTAAAATAGGTAAAGGACAGAATGCAAGAAGTCGTGTACTTTTACTTACTTTGATTTTATCAAAAAAGAAAATATGATAAACAAATTACCTTTGCAAAAAAATAAAAAGAAAAAACACCCAATCGCTCATGTTCTCAGTCTTTGCTTAAGCAAATATCACCAGGAATAGTAAACAAAGCCAAAGGCTGATGGTATATACCTCGGGCAGGGTATAGCAAATTAGAAATTACATGCATAACTTAAACTACAAAAATAAGTCGTCTCATAGCGAAATATGTTTAGAAATAATGTGTACAAAACTTAGAATTACACAATACGAAAGATTTTCAGCTCTTAAAAGGTATGTATGAGAAAACGAAAAACAAACAAACTCGGAAATCGCTTGTGTTGTCCTCCCGCTCACGCGCGCCACTTACTCCAAGGGTAGGTAAGCAAACTTGGTGTTGCATTTGACGACTAGCCTGTCCAAATGCCCGTGACATTCACTAGTTACATCTTCATCGCCGCTTATTCACTCCTCGAACTCTTCACCGTTTCCGTCATCTGATTTCACCTCTCGGAGGCGTCCATGATGCATACTCCTTCTGTCTGATGTTACAGCCCTTGTACTCACTGATGTTCTCTCTTCTTCAAAAAGTTTGTGCTCACCTTCACACCATGTCACATTATCTTGTGTTACGTCACAACTATCCGTCGGCACCTACGCATAATCAAGTGTGCTCCTTCTTGATTCTTCAAGCAAAGTATACAATCTACCTGTACTATCATCGCAGCGTTGACCAACCTTTTCTCCGCCTTTATCTCACAGCTCGTTTCCTCTGCCACAGATATCGTCACTCTGTTACAGCCATTTTTCAACTCGAATATGACACTGCAGAGGTAAAAACGCTATTACAAACTTCATGTCTATTTGATCACCTCAACAGCCTTGGTTCCAAGTTGTCAATAATGTTGTAGAGCTGCTGCCCTAACCTACTGCTCTCCACTTCAGTGTTTTCAACTTCATCATAACTGCTCTTCATTAACTTTATGTGTCTACGTATCCGCCTTTGTGTGAGACTTACTTTAACTGCTTACTTCACGCTTTGTTATTGATTGTTTACCTTTAACTCTTGCTTTTTTACCTTCTATTATTGCTGTTATAAAGAGACTCACAGACTCAAATCATTACAATTGTTCAGCCTGTGACCAGCCTCTTTTTCACACCTCTCACCTTGTATTTATTTGTGTTTTAAACGCCTGCGAGAGAGACCCTTGTTCATTTCCATTTATTGTTTTTGTATTTATTTTATACTTGTAAATATTTTAACAGGAGGTTTTATACCCACCATTTTCAGCAATAAAGATCTTATGAAGAGCCTAACATTTAAAATATTCCTATTACTCAACGTTTCACAGAATTTTATCTTAATTAAGAACGGATAGCATTGGTATGAACTGAGATGTTGCCGGTTATCAAATCAAAGGTTTTTGTAAAACGTTAAAATTGATTTAAAGAAAACAAACTCTCATGAGAGTGGCGCCCTTCCGTGAATTCTCCAATGAATGAGATTTAATGTATTTTTCGTTGTTTTACAAAGCGCAATAACGACTCATATAAAATATATGGAAACCCGAACATATCTTGGTACGTTGAAAAGGCACATTCATAGGAGTGAAGCAAATATATGTGCATTTCTCTGCTGCTCAGAAAATACCTGAAAAAACAGAGCTATAGAAAGAGTATCGTGACTTGAAGTTCTTTTCTTAGCATATTTATGAGCGATATGTTCTTACGCAAGGGCAAAGATAATATTATTGTACCACGTTATCGACGAGCAGTGCGAGAAATGTCATGCTACATAAAATCAATACAGTTAAATATTCCTCGTGTAAAGTAACACCCTGCTTTGATTTTTTGGTTGCTTTCTTTCCGGGTAAAAAGAGAAGGCAGGAGGAATACTAAAACTATGACATTTGGAGAGAAAAAATGAACCTGACCATAATCAAGGAACTTCTTCGAATACCGGTGCTCGTCATCCGATAGCGCAAGATTTATTTCGGTGCGAAGCACTAGGTTGAGGTGCTGAAGCATACGCTTCAAATTACATTTAGCCCAACCTAAGAGTTCCAATGCAGTTGGAGAAGAGTGAAGGGGCTCCCTTTTCGTGGATTATTGGATTACAGAGATACACTCAAACCTTGCAAAAACCCTTGTGTACTCCAGCCGTGCTATTTTCCTTTTTTTTTTATCTCCCAATTTCCCCCTTTTAACTGAAAAGATTTGGGCAACTTCTGAGATTTCGAAAGTCGTTCTTCGAACTTTTAGTACAGCGAGCTTTTCAAGAGATGGAATCTTCACTTCCTCCTAATTGTTTTTTTTTTCCTTCCTTTTTTTCCTTGCCTTTGAGGGCGAGAAGATCGGCTTTTAGCGAACGTCAGAGACATTAATTTTGGACTAAAAGGGGAAAGCTGATTCCGCGATTCTGAATATCGTATTCCACACCTCATGGGAGACGTTTCTTGAATTAAAAAAAATGGAAGTCTGTGTTTTCTAAACTATGCTGGTTTCTCGCGGAAAACGCGCTGAATTCTTCGAGAATAAAAATAAACAGTGGTGGTTATTTTAAAACTATATGACCTTTGCCTGGCCTGCTGGAAAAGTCCCTGGCGGATTAGGAAACGTTTGCAATAGCAAGAAATGCAATATCGAGTTCCACGAAAATGAGTTTTATCTCCGGGGTATCACCATCCAGCGATGCATGAAGTCACTAAGTCTGATAAAACGCAACTGTGAAGTGGTCGGAGGTTTGCCTATTCTGTTTCATGTACATCGTAGATCTCTTTCTTTTTCTAATTAGGAAGTCCAAATAGAAAATTGTCATTGGATGGGGTTATTAGATTAAAACTTCTAAAAATAATCTGAGATTTTTTTTAACCATGTTGCTGATATCAGCTCGGAATGGTCTACGACGCTCATGAAAAGGCTAGGCTGGCTGCCTTGTATTATTAAATCCTTTCTTGAGGAAACATTTGGCGAATAGAGCTCTACAGTGACTTAAAAAAATGTTTTTTCGTGACGCATGCTTCGCCATATGCTTTGTGGGGCTGTTAGGCAAAGTGCTTTAGATATAGTGATAGTAGATATCTCCAACATGAACGTAGTGCAAGAACTACCACAGCTGTACGTAGAGACAGTGCATGAAAAAAATCATAGGATCAAAAATA
Organism: Macrothele yani; assembly: GCA_039090855.1. Lineage (NCBI taxonomy): Eukaryota > Metazoa > Arthropoda > Arachnida > Araneae > Macrothelidae > Macrothele > Macrothele yani. Next base: position 5,465,224 of record CM077030.1, on the reverse strand, counting down.
ATATAACATATTCTTTGTGAATTCTGCAGTTCAAAATTGTGTGGGCTGTAGGAAAATCATCTGTTCTAGTATTTTCAAATGCTGTTATTATAATGTTAAAGGCACATTCCTCAGCCGTATTCTAATTAGTGATAAAATGTGAGTTCTTTTTTTTTTTTTTTTTTTTGATTGGAGGTTTAACGACCACCGTGAGCAACTCAATGGGCTATAAGCAGTCGCCCGTCCCTAATTTGGGGTCACTGGTTCCAGGGAAGGGAGAGAGCCAGTGCCGTAAGACAAACACAACACCCATGCCTGACCGGGATTCGAACCCGGACCCCTTACGGACGAATGATCAGATGCCAGCGCCTTAGACCACTGCGCCACCGGGGCGGCAAAAAAATGTGAGTTCATGGAATGAATCAGAAATAATAGTCAGAGACTTTATATATTTTATATTTTCGTTTATTTATTTCTATTATGATAAGGTAAAAGGAGAATTAATATGCGTGCTTAATCGTACGCTGAAACATTGGCAAGTACAGTAGAATGAGATCACGAGACACAAGTCCAAAAAGACTCCGATGATAAATTTGCGAAAGACGGGAAATATTTCTGAATTCCTCTGCGGAAAATCTGAAATTAGCCCTGTCGAGAATGTTTTCGAAAAGCAAGAAGTAGAACTTTTGAGCAACCTATATGCACAGTTTTTAGGTTTTTTTAGAAATAACATGTTGCTGAAACAGTGATTCTTAAACACATTTAAAACTACACATCTTTAAAGCACTGATTATTTTACGTACTTTTTCACCCCTTTCATTTTTGATTGTTTTCTCTAATACGGGATCATTATTTTCTGTACAGGAAAACACATCTGTTAAGATATAGACAAGGGAAAGTTAAGGACCGAGCTATATCTCAGACGAAAATTAGTATGAGATTAAGAGAAAAACATAGCCAGGTTGGGCATTAGTATACCTTCTACAAACATCAGCACACTCTTTGGCATACCTTATCTACATGTTTTTGCTCATGCTTAGCTAATCATCCCCAATTTATGTTACTTCAGTGAAGAATAGTCTTACACAGAGGTGAATATTGTTTACACTGTCTTCCAATCTCTCTCTCTCTCTCTCTCCGTAGTTCGAAGAAACCTTTTGGTAATATCATAAAGCATCGCGGACGACATAGTCTAAAAGCATAAAACAAAACGGTGTACCGTTAGCTCAAATGACAAGGACATTATATGCGAACCTATCTTTCAGGGCAGGATTAAAACCTTAGTGGGATCATAGGCTAAGCCATTTGAGTGGGCTACCAAGGGTAAGGCATCTGAATGGGCACCCAAAGAAATTGTGCTGGACAGTAATTATTGAAGTACGTTAAAACACGAAACTGCAGTAATATGCTTGTGGTAATTAATACATAGTGCATTTTTCAAGCTAATAAATTACTTGCAGAGTTTTCATAAAAAGCCATTGTATTTTCCCCTTCTCTCACGAGAACAGGAGTTAAAAGCTTAAGATTCTTAGATTTTGTCTAAAGGTTTTTAATAATTTAGTATTGCATACTTTTCTCGGTGCATATTTTTGTTATGCAATGTGAAGTCACAGTGGATTTCGCCCATTAACGATTCCAAATGCAAACGGAAAGGTGTAAATGGATGGTAGTAAAAAAGCTGAAACTGTCTCGCCGACCCTGATTTCCACAGCGACATGGAACTTTTACCCTTACTGAGTCACTACCTGGAAATCTGTTAATATAATCTAGCCACTGTTTGTGATCGAGTGGAAATCACACGAGACAAAACTAAAACTATTTTACTTCCTCTATGTATAATATAAATACACTGTATTGACAAAAGTCGCCGGACACATAGAAAAGAAACACAACATAGCATTAATTGACAAACATTAGTGCAGTGTCGGTCGACCTTTGTCCTTAATGCATGCACTGACCCTTCGAGACATGCTTTCGACAAGGTTTTGGAACACAACGATAAGTATGCGCTTCTATTCAGTACATAATGCTGCCACTAACTGTTGCTTAGTAGCAGGCCTTGGTTTCAAACTTCACATGCGCCACTCTAATACATCCCATATGTGAGTTATGGGATTAAGATCAGGGCTCTGTGCTGGCTAGTCTATACACGATACGGAATTATCGTCAAACCCCGCAGTAACATTCCTTGTTTGTGTCTCGGTGCATTATATCCTCCTGGTACCAAACAGTCTCGGTTTCATAGCATTGCCACAGAGTTGGTAGGGCATAATTGCCCAGAATATCGAGGTAAACGTACTGGGTAACAGGTTTGTCCACGATAACCAATGGGCCGGGACCATACCACGAAAAATAACCCCACACAAGTACAATGCTAGCTCCAAACTTGACCGTAGGAACAGTACACTGTGGTAAATAGCGTTCCCCCTGCTGCCGCCATACCTACACACGGCCATCAGACTGATGGATCGTGTATATGGATTCATCAGTCCATAGGACCGGTTTCCATTGATCTACAGTTCACGATAAATGTTCTTTACACCATGCTAAACGACGAGTAGCATTCCTTGCGGGGATGCAAGGCTTATGAGCAGCAGCACGATCACGGTGACCCATGGAATGAAGTTCTCTGCGAATGGTACGTGTGCATACCGAGGTTCCAGCATTTTTACTCACCTGTACACTGAGGTCTTGGGCAGTATTCCCTCGATTAGCTGTAACGAATCTCCTGCGGCTTCGACGTCCTCTATCACTGATTTTCTTTGGTCTGCCGGTACGTTTTGTTGCTTCAGGCACGCCATGTGCTTTCTACTTATTCAGTACATCAAAAACAGTTGACTTCGGTATGTTTAAACGCCTCTCGGTTTCTATTATGGACAACCCACTAATATAACACCCAATAATCGTTCCCTTTTCAAAGTCAGTTCTCTCTCGCCGCGACATTTTCACTCAACATCACAGTGTGATATGATTCGCGGTCAGCTGTAGACTTGTTTTTATACCGTTTGCAACTGTACCGCGCATCTTAACAACGCAGCGGATCTGTTCATTTTCTTTTGAAGGGGTGTCCGGTGACTTTTGTCAATATAGTGTATATAAGCTGTGTATTATTTGCGGTTTAGAGGCATGTCTCCTGAGCCCTTGGAAATAGTGGGCCCCTCGGCGACAGTCCCTCTAAACCCTGCCACTTAATCCGGACCTGCTATCTTTACACTAATGAATCATTTGAAACCTATAATTTCAAGCAGGCTCATTTTGGAAACCTGTGTTGTTGAACCCCGACACGTGTTAGCAAAATTACCTTTCGCAAATGAAAAGATTTGATCGAAGGTAATAACCATGTGAAGTTTATCAAATTCACCGTTAATGTGACCTTTCGTACTTAGCTCACAGTACCAGATATTTACGATTTCTTTTTTAAGAAATAATTTATTCATGAAGGACCGACAATCAAACGTTTTTCATTAATATCACTGATTAGAAAAAAAGATAATTAGTTTTAATGAAAATTAAGAAATATCTGAAATATTAAATTCCAAAATCCTGGTAGTTTTTCGCATATTCAAAATTTAATTACATTTAGTGCTTCAGGAACTATCTATTCAGAATTTGTAACGGAGTGAAAAGTAATGCATGCAAAATTTATCACCAAAGAGTCAAACAAAAATTGATACTCTCTTCTTGCGGATGAATGTGCACAGCAAATGTTCAGAAAATGGTTAATAAAATCAGCTATGTGCATGAACATATATATGTACATAGCGCAGGCTCACCCTGTTCAAGCATTAAAAGTTTCAATGGGTATCTCTGCGTGTAATACGAAACAATTTGTGAAGTTATGGTTGGCACGAAGGCAATATTTATTTAAAAAAATAAATAATCCACACAATATTCTTCGGATAACACAAAATGACAGTTGAGACTAGACATCCCAGCTCATATTTTGGGTCTCAAGGGTAAATTTTCTCATAACTCAGAGCCCCCACTGAGATTTTCCATTAACTCAGAAGTGTGAAAAATCCGTACATCTCGTCTGGTCCTTGTTGGAAATACTGATTTTTGACGGCTGACAGCGCGGGTCCCTTCGCTTTCACGAGGACGACCATACGATCATTGCTCATGTGATTCACAGTGTTAGAGAAATAGCAGATAAATTTCCTGAAAGGATTGGATTGTTTACTCTAGCTCTACTTCCTTTTGCGTGCGCACGTGGTTCTTTCTTTCTTGTGATTCTTTCTTTCTCGTTTTTTTATTTTTTTTATTTTTAGGAACAAAGTAAAGCTAGCTTATTCGTTATGCATTCTCTGAAATTCTCCAGAAGACAGTTGTTAACTTTTTCCACATAAATAATGCAAATTATGAATGCCTTTAAGGCTGTCCAGAAAACAATAATATTTCTTGAATTGACGAGCACATAGATGGTTCTGTAACCGTGACCTCATATGCAATGAAAAAAATGTTCTTTTATCATGATTATTAAGCACCGATTTAAAAAAAATGAACAGAATGGTACCGCAGCCCACTTATTGTCAACACTGGTATTTTATGACACGGATATTACTAATAATGAAAATGTACTTCCTACAAGCCGATGCTAATAGGTTTAGACATTTACACAGTTGTGTGAATCGCAAACTCATCTCTGAACCATTACAAAAACATGAACTAATATCCGTATCATAAAATGTTACTGTTTAGCTGAATGTAGCTATAGACAAGCGTCTGAGAAAAGAAAATCAAGGTTTAAAAGCTCAACATGATCATCATCTGTTTCAACTCTTTAATCGGCAAGAACGAATTAACTCTGGGTTAGCAAAATGGCCTGAAATCAACTCGAACGAATATATTCGCTGTCAAAAAAGTACACCGAATGCTACTGGAACGAGTCAGCCTATACATCAGAAAACGTTGCTTTCCCCTTATTAGCTTTGTTATTCAAAGTGGACAATCAGGTGGATGATTGACACTAATCCTTTCTGACTGATTACCTAAAATAGCTAAAACAACGAAAATGATGTTTGAGTCACTTGTTTCTACTCACTAGCAAGATCTTTGTGTAAGGAGTGCCAGTTCTCCTCCATCGTGCCTCGAATCATAGAGCAGAGAACATAGGACTAGAATGGAGCTCTTACCACTTGTAACAGGTTTGTGGTCGGCATCGCTGCGATAGAGGGGATAAGGAATTGTTTTGCCGTAACTTTAGTAAAGCCCGGCTGCTTTGTGAATATTTCTGTGTGAGAGCCCAGAAAATTTGGGACACCTTTTGGTTCGGGTACATCAGCCGCTTAAAGAGTTAAATCAGCAAGAAGTCGGAAAACTCAACTGTTCACCAGTGTTGAGAAGGGTCGAGCCGCGTTCCCGAAAGCGCAAAGCCTAGCAAGGACCCTAACCGGACACCGGCTAGGGAAACACACTTTGTCTTTTTAAACATGATTTTGAATGATTTAGTGTACGATATTCTTCGGACACTTTCTAGTTGGTACAAATAATTTTTCGGCAACTGGGTATGGGTGGGGAGTGGTTACTTTGGAGGGAAACTTATTCCGGGCTTGATTAGTAAATGCCATAGGATACGCTTAGTGGATTTCTGCAGAAGGGGAAAAGCTTCTTTAAGAATTATAGACACTAGATGTTAGATACCACGCCGAAGAAATTTTTCCCTTTACCTCTAGACGGCGGCTCCCTGTGTTAAATTTCTTGAATAAAGTACGTGCAATACAACGCCTCCTAATCTTTCCGGATGTCCTGTTGCCCAAAGCATTTCAGGAGGAAACGAATGGTCAAAGAAAATCGTGCCGCTATACTATAGAAACACACAGATGTCCCTTCGAAGTCCTCAATTAAGAAAGCGATCTGGTAACTGAAGGAGGAGAAGCGAGGATAAGTCTGGAAAAGGATAACTTTTTATATCAATGGCTAAATGAGTTAGTCATAGTTTTCGGGCTCGTTCGGGCCCGGTCTCTTTCTTGCAATGTAAAATTTGGGTTCGAGGTGTCTCGGGATGACATACTTTGGGCTCGGACAGGCTCCGGCGGTCTCGGGAGGACATACTACTGGGTCGCACAGGCTCGGGCTTTTAAAATTGAATTCAAACTCAGCAATGGTATTCAGCAAAATTCGATGAATATGTTTTATACTGAGACTTCTGAGCTAGAGTTCCTTAATTCCGCATGGATCGAGGAGTTACAGCTGAAGAATGGAATAAATTTTAAGGACGTTTGTGGCGAGGGAGGAAAAGTATTCTTCGATATGCTCTGTTTCTGAAAATTCAAGTTTAGTTTCCTTGAAGATCAAGATTAAAATCGTTTAGTGCAGACGTCAGATCTGGAGTAAATGCCACACCAGAAGATCCCGAAGGTTTTGTATGCTCTTTACTATTCTACTTCTTCATGGTAAAAGAACGGTAAACGTTAGTAACACTTAACCTTCGCTGAACCATCCAAATTCTGAACGTGAAATAAGAACCTTGCATTGCCCTTCCGGAAATATGTCCAGTGGTGGCTGGGAGAAATAGAATTCACGAAATTCTATATTGCGGTCGTAACATAATCAAAACAGGTGCTAAACCACAAACCTGTGACTGTATTCGCAATATTGCACAAATACTTTTCGAAGTAATTCACGATACCAACAATCTACTTAACACATTTATGTTCTAGCAGTGTTAGTCTACAGTAATGAAACACTTCGTTATTCCCTGAAAATCACGACAATTAAAAGCTAATGGGTATTAAGGGATGGTTAGGCTCTCCTTAGACTTTTACCATATGCCCTTGAGTACTAACCAAGGTAAATCCTTTTTTCATTAAATATTCAACCACTACCTCATGTTGCTTACATTTACGAATTTGTCCGCCATCACTGACTGAATAAATCAGTCTGTTGAACTCCAGAAACTGAAATCCCATTGTACCTCATCGTTTTCTTTTCTTTTTTTTTCGTCAAATGTGAGATCTTATGCAGTAAGGATAAGATTTTCAAAATTTACGAGTTATCGTGTCCTGTTGGAGATTAAAAATCATGGAACGTCCAGTACAAAACATCTAGGAGTTCAATGAATTTAGAAACTCAGCATCTTTTCCTCATATGACATAATCAAACCAACACCGCCATCAGTCATAGTTGGAACACTATCCGCTCTGTTATTACGACTTTTTTTTTGAAGTGTAAGACATCAGTTTCTATTAAAATTTGTATGGCCAGAAGGATGTTTCCACCATGCAAATTTTCTTTCAATGGAATAACTGCGTTTCTGCTTTACGAAATAATTCTGATAATTAATTTAATTGCAATAAGTTAAAGTGCTTATTTATGTGTCTGTTAAGAGCAAACTTCATGAGCACATATTTTACTTCAATGAAGAACTCTTCTCTTTATTTACCAAACTTTCCGCTTTTATTGTTCCACTCTCGGGAAGATTCAATCGGCATCAATACAGACATCTCACGATGAATATATTAGTTTATTAATCACATCGATCTCAATAGTTTTTATAACAACATTTAACCATCTACTCTCCAACAACAACTCTCGTGCATAAATCACTTCTCTACATGAAGCATAAATCCACCTCAACTACCTCAATTATCTACTATACATTCAATTTAATCACTATATGTTGTTCCGACTCAATCGCGGTGTTACCAAATTGTAAAAGCTCTTCGGAGAATAATGTTCAGTGAGAAAACGTTTAACGAGAAGTAAATAAATTTACTTTAGAGAGGTTAAACACAGGTATAAGTACGTCACACAATCATTAAATTGCCTTCGTTATAAAGACATTCAATGCGTGTGAGTTCTAATCTCATGTAAAACATTCTGTTTTTTACATAGATCATAGTATTTTGACTTCTCCATTTTTGGAACCAGTGGTCGGAACTTTGCGATGAACGCCTCCTGCTGCATTTCGATGCTGAAGAGGGTTATACGTACCACTAACGACGTGACGCAAAGTGATAGAAGGTTTAACGACCACTGTGAGCAACTCAATGGGCTATAAGCAGTCGCTCGTCCCTAATTTAGAGTCACAGGCTCCAGGGAAGGGAGACCGGCAGTGCCGTAAAACGAACACCGCATCTATGTCTCACCGGTATTCGAACCCGGTCCCTTCTCGGACGAATGGTCATAAAAAGTTATATATTGAACTTGATTGACAGACATACAATGGCACATATACTGAACATATATTAGATTTGGTTGACAGATAAATACAGTACAGACATTTTTTGTTTCAACGCCAGCAATGTACATAGGGGAACAAGGAACTCAGCGAATAAACTCCCGAAGGACAAACACAAACAACCATGTCTTACCTGGGATTCGAACCAAGATCCCTCCGTTGGGCAAATGATTTTTTTTTTTTTTGATTGGAGGTTTAACGACCACCGTGAGCAACTCAATGGGCTATAAGCAGTCGCCCGTCCCTAATTTAGGGTCACTGGTTCCAGGGAAGGGAGAGAGCCAGTGCCGTAAGACAAACACAACATCCATGCCTGACCGGGATTCGAACCCGGACCCCTTACGGACGAATGATCAGAGGCCAGCGCCTTAGACCACTGCTCCACCGGGGCGGCCGGGCAAATGATCAGAAGACATCGCTTACATCACTGAGCCACCGGGGCGGCCGTAAGACAAACACAACATCCATGCCTTACCCGGGATTCAAACCCAGACCCCTGCGTTGGGCGAATGGTCATAAGCGGGCGCTTAGACCACTGCACCACCGGGGCGGCGTCAAGAAGGTAAGTTAAAGCCATAAGCTGATGTCGGTCCAGCACAGTAGGTAGAATAACTGGCTTCGCAGGGAAGAGACGTCGGTTCGAACTCCACCACCGGCAAAAAGGGCTTTATTTTCACATTGGTGCCCAAACGTAAACATTGATCTCCTAGCCGTGAAGTTAGAGAAAAAAGTGTGATGCTTCTTCCACATATCGTCTGGAATTAATAAAAAGTTTCTTCTTTTACACTGAACTCTCCTTCGAGCAAGGTCTGCGGCGGACGCGAAACCTGCGATTTCGTGACCCCGCCCTTCTCGAAGGAGGGCTGAAATAGCTGACTTACCACTGAGGTGACAGCAAGAGTCAAAACGGCAAGTTTCAGCGAAAACCCAAGGTCGGTGTAGCTCAGTTGTGAAAATAATCTAGACTCCGGAACGAGGAGACGTGGGTTTGATTCCCACACCGAAAAATGACTTATTTCTACAGTCACTGATTAAAATAAAAATGCATTCAGTTAAATTCTGTCACTTTTATTTTTGAAAGGAGTGTCATATGGTGACAGCTAAACGTATTATTTGGTTGACAAAATTTCACCCTTAACTTTACATCGTCAAACAATGATACGAATTAAGCAGTCACTGCTCCGTTGACCACATCGCCCTTTTTAAAAGAGGCGTATTCTTCAGTTGCAGTATACGCATCAAAAAATGGCGCGACAAATCTCGGTACAGAGAAGCCAGTTTCTAATTTCTTAATTTTAGTTTTTCTAGCATTATGTTTACTTAGCATCACTTATATTTTCTATGAAGAGTTGCAAAATGCCGTTGCAATTACATTTCCTTTTACTGCAGTAACAGGGCCACAAATAAGTAAACGGGTTTTAAAACAAACGCAAGGAAAAACACGCTTTCATATTCTTCGAAAACAAAATTGCGTTTTTTTTTCTTGCAGCAATATTTGAAAGCCGATAATCATAAATCAAAATTAGTTCCGCCTTTGTTACATCTAAAAGGAGTTAACAAGCATAAAAGTGATCACTACCTCACCCGTAACAACGATAAATGACCTCAGATGCAAATAATGGATTTTGTTCACGGTTTACTTGATGCCACATTCTGTTTCGATTGGCGAAAAATTGATCATATCAAGCGATGGTTAATCGATATAACCTTCTGACCCTACCCGAGGTATTCAGCTTGGGATTTAAAATTTCCAGCAGACCATGTCCTTCAGACTTTCGTAGAATGAATAGAAGGCAATTGAAAAAAATGAAGCCATGTTAAACATTCCACTCTTCAAAAATTCCTTTCTAATTAGTTGGAAATTATTTTTTCAAGAGTGGTGTGCTTTGCCTATGAATTGGGTTTTTATTGCTAAACTTTTACTGTTTTTCACTTTGATCACCTCTCTGAATATTTGTGGTCATTTTAGCTTTATAGAACTTGATGTTTCTATAGAACGCCGTTATATGTTTTTCCTCAGTGCTTGCCAACAACGTCCATATCGGAAGTCAGCACTTTCTTATCTACATGTTCCGTTTACATTATCTTGATATGCATGGAGCGTTAAGAGACGGCATAAAAACGTAATTTTTGAATGTTTTATTTGCACGTACTTTCATCTTCACTTCTTTTTCTTTTCTGTTGTTCGTGCTGCGATTATCCACTCAAGCAGTGTGTTTAACATGCTATTTCGTTTCAAAATACGACGTACATCTATTAACTTTTTGTGCTTGTCAAAATGCCGAAATGACTCTATATCTTACATTGAGCGTCTAAAGTAGTATTTCATTTCAAGATATACTTGATAGCTTTTTGTTCACATTAAAATCGAGAAGACATAGATTAAATACAGCGTTTAAAACTGTGTTTCATTTCGAAATACTTTTGAACTTGGTGTTCACAGTTCCTTCCAGATGCACTGTATGTTTCCTAATTTTCCTTTCAGAAATAAAGAAATCCAGTGATAAGTTTCATGAGTCACTTCTGAGGGTCTTCTTGGCTAAGGCCAAATGTTGACATCTCTTAGACATTTCCTTCTTACATTTGCAGTATGAAGACGGATATTGTTGTGTTGAAACAAAACTTCTGTGTTTTGTTTGAACTTGCCACAAACAACACAACGGTTTCTTTATTGGAGGTTCAACGTCCACCGTGAGCAACTCAGTGGGCTATAAGCAGTCTCCCGTCCTTAATTTAGGGCCACTGGTTCCAGGGAATGGAGAGAGCCAGCGCAGTAAAACAAACACAACATCCATGCCTCACCGGGATGCGAACCACCTCGGACGAATGATCATAAACCATCGCTTAGACCACTACACCACCGGGGCGGCCACAACGTGTTTTTGAGGATTTCTTCGACATACCATCGATGCGTCAGAATTCCTCTAATGAGCACTTAACTCCAGCGGGAATTACATGACATGCTCTCCAAATTATGGCTGAATAACATCTACATATACCGTATGAAAGTTTGTATATATGTATGTTTGTTTGTCCGCTATACAAATCTACAGTTGTCAACTTAGAACCACCAAATTTAGTATACAATCTCATGGTACTATAACTTAGACCGTAGAAGGGTTTTTGAAGGGATCGGAGGGCGGGGGCTCGAGGGGCATCCATACAAAATTATCGTTATTTTATACTGCTGGCCACCCAAAATGCAACACCAAGAAGCAAGAATCCGATTGGCCTGAAATTCGCAGCATGCGTCGCCCGCGAGAGGACATGCAAACAATTAGCATTGCAGCTTAAATGCAAATCACGTGCGCCCGGCACACAACCGAGAAGCACTATAAAAAGGGTGCACAGAAGGCGGGGTATAAGTAGTGGAAGTGTGTTGTGTTGCCGGACCTGTGCGTGTCAAGCTTCCTGCCTCGTCGCAGAATACGGCAGTCATTCCAGTACGTTTCGGAGTTCGACAGAGGATGAATAGTGCTTATCACGACAGCGGTTTATCGTACTGAGACATCGGCGCCCGTGTGGGACGACATCCAACCACAGTGAGGCGAGTATGGATTCGGTGGGTGCAGGAGGGACGGGCGGACGGACCGACGCGAGCGATTGCCGCAGCCGCAGCACACCACCAAACGAGAGGACCGGCATGTTGTGCGGCGGGCATTGACGGCTCGCACCTCCACATCACGAACTTTGGCGCAGGAATTGGGGTGTATTGCGCAGCAACCTGTGTCAGCACGTACCATTCGACGTCGTCTGCAGGAGCGGGGACTTGTCGCACGGCGCCCATTTCTCCGATTACCATTGACGTTACAACATCTGCGAGTGCGGCGGCAGTGGGCCGTAGAACGCCGCACCTGGACTACGGATTGGCACGACATTTTCTTCTCCGACGAATCCCACTTCTGCCTGCAACACCACGATGGTCGTGGTGTTGCATCTCCGACATTTTGGAGCCTGTAGTCCTCCCTTACCTGCCGGACCTGCCAGCGGCCACGTTTCAACAGGACAATGCGCTCCCGCAAGTGGCACACATCGTGCAACAGTTCTCTACGGCCGACCAGGTGTCACTGCTGCCGTGGCCTACCTGTTCTCCCGATATGTCGCCCATCGAACACGTCTGGTCGCTGATCGGCAACTGAGTGGCCCGGCAAGCACCACCCGCGGCTACGCTTTATGAACTGTAGCAACGTGTGGAAGCAGCCTGGACCGACATACTCCAAGCCCACATCCAAAGCCACTTTCGTTCGATGCCGCGGCGTGTAGCGGCCGTTATTGCCAGCCATGGGGACCACACGAACTATTGATGTCTGCGTGTTCCGCAAGTCGCACGGGCTTGTAAGCTCAATCGTTTCATCTTTGTATCTGTTGTTATGTGTCCAGTAAATCTGGCTTTGCTATCTCGTGTCCTTCCTGGTGTTGTATTTTGGGTGGCCAGCAGTGCAGTTTAAATTTCTAAAGTTTTCAATTTAGAGGCACCACATTTGGTATACTATCTCATAGTACTTTGACTTAGACCATAGACGGTTTTGGGTAGGAGTCGGAGCCCGGGGGTCAAAGGGCCAGGGGATTCAAAGGATCCCCATGCAACATTTTCGTAAAAAGTTCTACAGTTTTCAACTTACAACTCCCGAATTCGGCATATTATCTCATGATACTCTGACTTAGACCGTCAAGGGGCCTCCCATACAAAATTTTTGTAAAAAGTTTTACAGTTTTCAATTTAGAACAACCGAGTTTGGTATATTATCTCATGGTACTCTACCGTAGACCGTACACGGTTTTTGGAAAGGGTAAGAGCCCGGGAAGGTCAAGGGTCCCCCATACACAATTTTCGAGAAAATGTCTACAGTTTTTAATTTGAACCACCAAATTAGGTATACTATTTCATGGTACTCTAACTTAGACCGTAGACGGTGTTTAGAAGCAGTCGGAACCCGGGGTTTAAGGAGTCCCCACACAAAATCTATAGAGAACTAACAGAAAACTGATAGAGATTCCACGAATATTTACCCGGAAAATACCGGGTACCCCTGATAGTTCCCTATATTATTATGTTAACCGCATCGGCATCACGTGTATATCCGACAAATATTTAGTTAAAGACAGACCGAGATTTACCGCTGTTTTTTTTTTTTATTTTTACGTATTCAGGTTACTCAGGATCGGCACCACTTCAAGTGCTGACGACACTCGATAGGTATCAGTGGTAGACAATCCGATGGATGCCGTGCACGCAGACGTACTATTTAAAACGTTTTCCCACTAGACTGAAATAGATAATACATCTATTATAGATATAAAAGCATCAAGTTTCTGCAGTTCTCTCAAAGAATTTGCCCACGCAACTGAGATCATGAAACGAGAGAGATGGGAATACAGTGGACGTTGTGCAAGAATGCAGTGGTGAAACAGAAATTTCTTTCGACCAAGGTTTTCCTAGGTACCTCAACGAAGAAAAGATTCCTAATGACCGGAACAATCCTAGAGCTATCCTGCTACATAAAACTTTGAGGATCTCAGGAACAACAGATCCATCATTCTTCGATCAGCCTTCTGAAAAACTTTCATAAAGGTACGGCTCCATCGCTTGAAGAAAACACTGAACATGGCTCAACCAAGAAAACAAACTGGATTCACAGAAGCGAACAAGCTCAATTGAAAAAAACACTGTACATGACTCACAGGGCAGCCACAGCACTATAGAATATATCAATGTACTGAGAGAACTCAATGAGTATGAATTTCCACCTTGTATGACTTTTATCAATTAGAAAAGGCTTTTGATTCCGTAAAAAAACCCGCACAAGTATAATATCATTAAAACTCTGCAGTATTAAAGATACATACAATTCATGGATATTATTAATAACATCAAAGCAAATGCTAGTGCAAACATTCGAGTATTGGGGAAAACAGCACATGTGACGATTAGAAAGGGAAAGAGACAGTATTCCAAGTTCTCAAATGGAACATTGCATAATGCCTTTCAATCATTGAAGTTACAAGACAAAGGTGTAATTACTAATGAAATTATTCAACAGACCTGCATTGACGACATCGTTATTTTTGCAAGTACTCTACCAGAGATGCACGGTATGATCGAAGAGCTTGCTGACAAGATTAAGTGGAATTAAAAAATGAACTTATGGAAAACAAAATTTATGAATAACTCTTTTTCAACAGCTGAAGATGATGGAGCAAATGCAGAAATAACCAACGCTTGCATTTTTCTTGGATAAATGCAGGTATTGGTTGCTTTTCGATTTCAGGGCCATATCGAAGTAGAAATTTGCAGAAGTATAAAATTTTGATGTAGAGTATTTGGTACAAAATATTACAATTTTCAAGAGCAATTTAACATTATGACTTGAAAGAAAAGATTTTAATCAGTGTATCCTTCAAGCTCTTACTCATGAATCAGAGACATGGACTAATAAGGATTTTCAGACGCTGTGGACAACTGAAAGAAGCATGAGGAGCTTCATGCTTGGTGTAACCAGGAAAGTTAAGTAGAGGAACCCATGGAGCAAGAAAATGACAAGAATTGATGACATTACGATCAAAGTAAAAACCCTGAAATCGTAATGAACTGGAAATACTGCTACAAGAAGGGAACCCTGTTGGACAACTGGCATGCTAGACTGGAAACCAAGGGTGACAAAAGACCACGTCGGTTATTGAAAGGTGGACTTGTGGAGGAGGAGGAGGTTTAACGACCACGTGAGAGGTGGAATTGTGATACAGGTTGTATCAAGATACCATTCTCACGTAGCACAGCCTTGCAATTTAACGCTGGACCAACACTTGGCCAACGTATTTTAGGAAGGGAAGACGGTGGCTCAGTGTTGGGTCTACGTTAAATTGCAAGGCTGAGTTACCTGGTAAGGAAGGGTCTACAGATACAAAGTCGTATAATAACATAAGAGGAATACTAAGAAATAACGAAGCTCCCAGAACATCCAATTAAGATGAAAATGCATATGTACATAAATAGGAAAGGAAATGTTTTCGATTCCAGAGCAATAAAGCCATTTATTCAAATAAAACTGCTACACGAGTGGGACAGGTGAGTACGTTGTAGCGCCACCTCTGGCTCGGATACAAGCGGTTACCCGGCGTGGGATAGATGCATACAGTTCACGGATACGGTTCAGAGGAATAGCATGCCGGATGATGTGCAAATTGCAGGCCGTTTCGCCGACATTCCTGATGGGCGTAGCTGTCGTCCCATCATGATCCAAATATGTTCGACTGGTTAGACATCGGGTGATCGGGCACGCCATGGAAGGGTATTGACATTACAGAGGCAGGCCTGGAAAAGCGGTGTATTTTGTGGCCCGGTATTAGCCTGTTGAAAAATTGCTAGGTAATGCTGCGACAAGAATGGCAACACAACGGGTCACACGATGTCGTCAACATATCGTTGAGCCGTGAGATCGGTGCAGAGGTATACCGAGGGTACCCGGCTATCGTAGGAAATGGGTCCCCCTAGACAATCACTCCCGGTCTGTGAGTCATGTGCGATTCCACGGCAAAAGCAGAATCGGCGCGTTGGCCGGCTCGTCTCCAGACACGTATGCGCTGGTCATCGGCGCCAAGTGCAAACCGTGACTCATCGCTGAAGATAACAAGACGCCACTGGACACTGTTTCACGTGGATTAGGCCCGACATCACTGCCACTGGCATTGACCGCTGCTCAAGAGTAAGTGCCCTCCTTGAACGGTCCGGATAAGCATTTACATACTTGCAGGCGACGCAACATATCCCTGGATGGTTGTAAGTGACAAAAAACAAATGCCTCAACCCTTTTTGCCGAGAGTTTGTACATTTTTGCCTTTGGTGATAAACGTTGTAATGATGATTCGCCTTATTTAGTGCCACAACCCTGAAAATCCCTCATTGAAAGAACATTAGAAGACACCATAAGTGAGGACGAGGATATCCCAACACTGCCATAGGAAGTAGAGCTGCGCACATCAATCCTTTAAGACTCTAACTCTTTGAGTATGCGCCTTGATGGCTGTTTTACGTCACCAACCAACAGCCAACTGTATATAAGTCCCTGCTGTCTGTATACCCCCTTGCATTTTACCTGAAGATGGGCACGTTTGATGGCCCGATAGATCTCGTAGATTTTAACTTGTAAATAATATATTTTAAAGTAATAAACATTTAATGTGATCTTGTTTTATTAGATTTAAATCGTGCAGTAACAATTGTCGATTATTTTTGGATTATTTGAGTGGTGCATGACAACTGATTCTGAAGAATTCGGTTCTGTTCGTGCGGCTCTCACAATCGCTCGATCATCGCATTCAATTGCCCTCGGCTGCCCACTGCCCGCGTGCCGATGGGTTATGCCCTCGGTATCCGATTGGCACCAACTTCATCTGATTGCCCCTTCTCTTTGACCCAAGTACCTGGCGATACGGCGAACTGATCGATTAGTAACGGTGGATTAAACAGTGTTATCGTTTTTCAAAGATCTCACACTCGCTCAACTGCTAGTATTGAGCTCGGATCCGACGTGGAGGTAAATGTAACCATAATCCGCTGCCATAGTTGTCCCTGGTTCCGTGCGTGCTTTGGTCTTTATATACCCTCCTCGATACACGGTTCCCATGCGCTATAGGCGGGCCACTATGTAGTCAGTGGTCGTTATTTTTTAATCATGTGCATATATCGACCCTGAAGTCCCTTTTTTTTATTCTCGGTTTAACGACCGGCGAGAACAACTGAGTGGGCTGTAAGCAGTCGCCAGCTTCCTAATTTAGGGTGACAAGTTCCAAGGAAGGGAGAGAGCCAGTGCCGTAAGACAAAAGCAACATCCATGCCTCACTAGATTCGAACCCCGGCCCGTCTCCGACGATTGGTCACAAAACAGCACTTAGACAACTGCGCCACCAGGGTGACCTTGAAATACTTGCATGCGGAGTTTCATCAGGATCGAAAGACTTTCTCGGGTGCTTCGTTTTTTTTTTCTTTTTTACACACACACACACACACACACACACACACACACACACACACACACACACACACACACATTAATCGATTTAGCTGAAATTACCAATATCGCAAAGCATTCTTTTCAGAGCAGAGAAGCAAAAATATACTGTCTTGAAAAACATTGAATCCTCTGCCCATTTTCCTACGTATTTCTGTATTATATTATGTATTTGCTGTGATACTTTCATCTTTTTGTTCTGTGATAAACTGAACGGACAAATTATTACATACACCCCGAAAACTATATGCGAAGCAAGAGTATCGCCTCCGGTTATGTGGGACGCTGAAAATCTCAATGCCTAAAAACGGTTTGCGCGTTGTAAACTAGTCACGGAAATGTTATCATGGGTAAAGGCAGAGACGTAAGTTAGCTTGACTACAGCCAGATAATAGCTGACAGACGGCGTTTGTTAAGCAGCGCACCTGCCCAACTGTTGGGATTTCCACGTTGTGACGTACTACAGAGGTGAAACACGTGTCAAGACGACAAATCTGCAGCGATGCATTCTTTCCGTGCGGCTTAATCGGTTAGAGAAACTTACTCCGGAGCGAGGAGACGTGGGTTCAATTTTCGTCACCGAGAAATTTCTGAATTTCACAACCTTAGTCCATCGCACGTGCATATGAAGACTACGTGAAATGCAGGGAAAACTTTCACTCAAAGGAGAAAACGTGGTCACATGGGTACTAGGAATCTCATGGATACAGTGCAGCAGATAATGTCGGTATTTAATGAGGGCATGTGTACAAAGACTATAAGTCGAACGCCACCCCTGAAATGTTAAACTGAAAGCCTAATTTTAAATTGCCTAACATTTTCCATTTTCCTTTGGCTTACACTTGACCTGTTGATTTCTTTCCTCCCAGCGAAAATGCAAGGGGACAGCTACTCAGACATATACAACGTTTACTCTATCTCAGATTTATATTCAAACAAAAATCTGATGTAATAGGGTAGTTAAAAAGAGATCATTTTTCTATGGCTTATACTCAACCCGCTGTTAATTTTGAAATGACGTAAGTGACTCGGTATTTTCTCTCACACAGACATACAGATGACCCATTTTCTTGATATAAAGTCACAATTAACACTGCTGGTGGTTATAATTAATTGCTGGAATTACTCGTACAACCAACCACCAGTGGGTTGATGCCACGTTACTTAGCAGTGCATAAGCTTAAGGCGAAAACTCTCCTACTAACCCTGGAGTAACCACTGTTAGCATTTTTCGACAATCAATCATTTTTCAAAGAATCAGTCACCTACAGCCGCTGTATCATATTGTTTGCTTTACTATTGTAGAAAGGCTATTTCTATCGATTTCTTTTATACAGCAGACAAGTAATTTTGCTTTCATTTTGAAAGGCACAGACAAAAAGGAAAAAAATCACGGTTTTTTTTCATTTAATTGATATCGTTTTTTTTTTTATTTTGGTTGGAGGTTTAACGACCACCGTGAGCAACTCAATGAGCTATAAGCAGTCGGCCGTCCCTAATTTAGGGTCACTGGTTGCAGGGAAGGGAGAGAGCCAGTGCCCTAAGACAAACACAACATCCATGCCTCACCGGGATTCGAATCCGGACCCCGTTCGGACGAATGATCAGAGGCCATCGCTTAGACCACTGCGCCACCGGGGCGGCATTTAATTGATATCACAGGCACGCATTTTTCTAATATACGCCATAAAACCATCCAGAATGAACGAAATTTAACACTTTCGCATAAGATGCTAAACAATACTGCTGTCTATTGAAACCGCATCACCAAGAAGAGCCACACGGATTAGACGAACACTTGTATAAGACGTCGCGATACGGGATGAAATTTATTACAGCCGCAGCCAGTATACGAATTTCGTGTGTGAGTCACCCCATCTCAACTGATCTAGTGTAGGTACAAAAGCAGGTCCTAGAGAACGTGCTTTGATAAATGAATCGGACTAATTCTAGCCATGTAGTATTGCTAACGAGTTATCATGCCGTACCTCAATAGAAGAATTTCCTATATATAGCTGTCAAACTTTGAGTGAGACAGAACATAGAACATGCGATGGTATTTTCTGGATACCTCCGCTCGTGCGGAAAGTAATGCAAGCACAGTGAGGCGAATATGGCCCCACTGTGCTGTTTAACTTGATTCGTCATGATGGGCGGACTTTGTAACAGCGGTTGTAGGAGGCATGCATTACGGCCCCTATAGAGAGCGTTATTGTGGTGGATAGCATTGGCTTTCGTTCACGTTCTCGCCTCTGTAGCGGTTTTTACTATTTGATCGTGTATACAGGGCGATTGTAAACTCTTTCAACAAAACAAGAGGGGTGATAGTACACATCAAGACGAACAATATTTGCAATGAAACCTAAGGCCGCATTCCACTTCTAGTGCCAGAAAAGAATAAAGTTACATATCCACGTCGAGTCTTCAACAGTGAAAACAAAGAGACATACCTAATTAATGAGTTGCATAATTCCAATCGCATCAGAGGAAGACTCAAAGGAGCTACTCAAACTTGCGTCCATAGCATCGTCGCACAGCCCACACCGGCGAATGAAAGACTGCCGCAACTTCTCGTTGACTCCCGGTGTATTGTTCATCTTGTCCGCAGCAACAGCGATTCGCTCGACGAGATCTTCCAGTGAGTCCACAGGTGTTTCGTACACTAATGCTTTCATGTGCCCCCAGAAGAAGAAGTCCAGTGGATTAAGGTCCGGGAGATGTGGAGGACAAGCCACGGGTCCACCGCGTTCAATTCACCGCCCGGGATATGTGGCATTTAGGAAGTATCTGACCTCGGTGGCAAAATGTGCTAGCGCTCCTTCATGCATAAACCACATGTCCATCCGTGTGGTGAGCGGAACATCCTGCAATAATCCGGGAATCACTTGCTCCAAGAACACTCGGTAAGCTACACCGGTCAGACGTATAAGTCAAATCTCGTGTGATGTTCGTACGGTAATATCGCTGAACGGATTCGGCTGCGTTTTTAAATGTTTGCTCCTCATCGTCTACGCACGTGTTCAGCGCACCTGATTTGCATGTTGTGCTTCTCATGCACTGGTTGAAACTCCGGGTGCCTGCTGGACCTTTTCGAACGTGCTTTTTTCTGGCACTAGGAGTGGAATGCGGCCCTAGGTTCCATTGCAAATATTGTCCGTCTTGATGTGTAATATCACCCCTCTTGTTTCGTTGAAGGAGTTTACAATCGCCCTGTATATAGCTTGCTTAACACTACATACAATCAGTTCTTTTTTTCCACTCATTTTAAGTGAAACAAGAGTCACTCAAATAAAGTCCAAGAAATAATCACTTACAGTTCTTCCCCTTTATTCTGTCTACACCACATAAATATTGTTCATGCAGAACGTTAATACTCCAACATACTTGAACTAATCACAATGGTAGTATACTTCAAAACTAATTAACAAACGTTAGTAGGTAGAAAATTTTAACTCTAAACGCTAAATATAGAACAACACACAGCTTAACACGCCGCCTTCAAGTAAATCAAACTTCAGAGTAATGCAGCTCCCACAATCATAGCTTCACACCACCATATCATACTTTTCAGCTGCTGCTTTAACATTGTATCTCTCGAATTCCTATCGGTCACATGCAAGCGTCATGCTCTCTAACCTCAAAGCTGTGGCCAACATCATTCCACGAGAGAGAAGAGATAAAGTTCATTTGGAAAACACTGAATGAGAATGAATTCAAATTTACATAGAAAAAGCAACTAAAAATGAAAGTTAGCTTAGAGTTTACGTCACGCCTGAAAGATATTTCAGGAGCTCTAAACAGTCAGCGGTATATCGAAGACATTTTGTGAGATGAAAACCTACCATACCTACAAGATCGTCTGTTTTTAACGTGGAAAGAACGATGCTTTCTGTTTGGTGTCTCTATTTTCATCTGTGAATATGACACCGCCTGGGGAGGAATGTGTTAGATCTTCTGCATGACCTAGGCATGCCGTTTCTTTATTGGTGTGCACGCTCGCCAGATGTATTGTTCATTGAACATTCTAGTATGTGATCGCTCAGCCACTGAGCAGTCAAGCCACGCCTCTGTCAGGATCCGAAAAGTTTCAGCATTGCAGGATATTTCGCATGTAAACATTCAGGACCAGTTCGGTTCAGTACCACACCACGACCCGCCAATATCGCCTCTCATGTTACACAACTGCATATTATGTCTTTCCTGCACTTATAGCACTATACTTCTGACCATTCATATTTTGCATCGTGAATAATCTCCCATATAAAGTTCACTTCATTATAATGTCTACTTTGGCGCTGCAATTTGTCTAAACAGCAATGTAGGTTTATGTTGCCAGACCCATTACGAAAGCGTTATTGTAGACTGGAACAGTTTCTTCTTCATCAAGTCATCTTCAGATCTTCGAGCTTTTTCTTCTCTCAAAATAACTAAGTGTTTATTATAAGAACGTGATGAATTCCTGTTATTGCATTTTTACATAAAAGGAAAATTTGTTTCGGAAGTTACTCATTATTCTCGGGGCTTCCTCTCAGCTCTTCCTACCTTATCTTTTTCTCAACACGCGTTTTTCATTTCCCCAGGCGCATGTCTACATCTTTAATATAAGAATAATGTTCAGTTTCTTTTTAAAAGCACCTTGCCGAAATTATTTAGATTTAGTTTTCATCTTACTTTTGTTGCGATATCAAAAACGCCGCTTCTATCTTTCGCCGGATCATGGCAGCTCTCTTTGATACAACTTTCTTTTCTTGTCAATATTTTCCCATCGCTTCAAAAGAAAGAAAGGAAGAAAATGGAAAGGCGAAAAAAAAATAGAAAGGAAAAGAAGATTGGTTGAAATATTCTACATACATATTAAAGAAGTGAAAAACAAAGCTCAGGTCAACAAATTCAAACGCACCGAGCAAGACAATAATTCAGAAAGAAGGGGAATCCTATCTCTCGGCAACACAGGACACAATTTTAATGAATGTAACGCAAAACACACGTCAAATACGTACAGATCATGTCGCTATAGATACTAAAACAAAAATTCTGAATTGTGCTTTCAAACATTAATCTATTTTACGTACATTTCGCGAAGAGTTTCGAAGTAAATAATTTTGCTGCAGTTTGTTTCATTCCTTTTTTCCAATATTTGTCTCTTACTGACGCAATGGACGTATAAAAAGATTTCTAACTCTTGATATATATTAAGTGGTATTTATTTGGCGTTGCAA
Organism: Macrothele yani; assembly: GCA_039090855.1. Lineage (NCBI taxonomy): Eukaryota > Metazoa > Arthropoda > Arachnida > Araneae > Macrothelidae > Macrothele > Macrothele yani. The sequence goes on along the minus strand of CM077030.1, from coordinate 5,442,839 downwards.
AACTGGATGTTAGGACATTCAGCTTTGTAACGCCAAATTCTTTCGTATCTCAAATAAATATGCAGAGCTGTTATACATCAAAGGAATTTAACGATAAATTGTGCGCTCTCTCTTTCTCGCTTTTTGCTGCGATTATGGAATGGCCATGGGGATATCTTGGACGCAATGAAAAGTCCCTAGTACACGACAACGAAAGGATATCGAGAAAAATTCGATGTGAAACTTTTCTGCAGGGAATACTAATTGACAGAGTGTGATGTTACTGACACTCTTGTTTAGAAACATTCTCTACCTCACCTCAGAACTAACTGAAGGCACGTAACTAAAATAGAAAGAACCGTTTCAAGAACAGTTCTGTGGTTTCAATTTGGTAAAAATTTACAATAGTTGTGAATCTCTAAAGAATACTAGCAATACAGGGTGTCCACAAAGTCTCCTTTACAACTTTGCACATTTATTACGGATACACTGTATAAGATAGACAAATGTGGTTGAGCACATAAGTAAGAGCAGAGACTAAAGTTTTTTCTGCATCGTTACAAAACCTCAACATGCGCACCAATTTTTGCGCGTAGAACATCTAGCCGAAACTCCAGTTCCAACCATGTGCGCTGCAGCATGTCCTGAGTAATGTTCTAAATGGCTTTGTTGATCCTCGATTTTAGATCATCGATGTCCTGTACCTTTGTCCGATACACGATATCCTTCACATATCCCCATACAAAAAAGTCCAGAGGTGTGACGTCGGGGGAACGGGGTGGCCATGCAATTGGGCCATCCCGTATATTCCAACTCACAGGGAATGTTGTGTTTAAAAAGTCCCGAACGTGCCGTCCCCAATGTGGTGGCGCACCGTCCTGTTGGAATATCACGCTTGGTGGAAGGTCCTCCAACTGTGGCACAACATACTCACGCAAAACATTCAGGTAAACATCTGCCGTCACTGTTTTCTCACTGAAGAAAAATACTCTAAGGACTTGGTTATGCATAACACCGCACCACATGTTCAGTTTAGGACTATCTCTCGCAAGTTCTATAAACGCACGAGTATTTTCAGACCCCCAAATCCTTAATTATGTGTCTGTTTAACTGCCCAGAGACATGAAAAGTTGCCTCATCCGTAAAACAAACATGTGTGAGAAATTCGGGATCTTCACTCAGTCTATCCAGCATCGTTACTGCTAATTCTTTTCGTCGTGGACCATCGTTCGCCTGAAGTGCTTGTAACAGTTGCACTTTGTATGCATATAAGCGTAGATGTCTATGTAGCACAATGTGTACCGTGGACCGCATTTGTGGTTCTCTGGCAGCGAAACGAATGGACTTCTTCGGTTTCATGAAAATGAATCACGAACACGTTCGATGTCGTCATTCGATGTTCGTGGGCGGCCACTACGATCTTGACCCAACACTGACCCAGTCTCTACGAATTTCTGGTGTCATTGGCAGATACTAGGACGAGATGGCGGGGTTTTTCCATATTTATTCTGGAAACGTTGCGTTTGTGTATCAGATTTTGTTTCGATGTACAAAGTAACGCCTTGCGCTCTCTCTTGTGCGGACCACATTTTCATAGAATAACACCTGCTACGTCAGTGAAGGACCTATAACAAAAAAAGATAATGTCAATTAAACTTTGATATTTACAGTATATTATACAACAAATACCATGAACTTACATAGTACAGGGTGTCCGTAATTAATGTGCAAAGCTGTAAAGAGACTTTGTGGACACCGGGCACGTTTAGAACTTATTTCAAATCTTCAGTTGAAATATATTACGATTAAAAGTATTTTACGTTTCAAGAACGTGAGAATGTTTCGTAGTTACTACTAGTTTTCTAAATAGTATTAATACGATCAACAATGAAATTCAACTATAGAATCTTACGATGATGAATTACATCGCTTCCCTGGGATTTCTCTTTCAGATTTGGTATTATTCTACATCTCAACAGCTTTGAGTCCAACGTATTGCTTATGTATACTTTTAATTTAATCTTTCTTTTGAGTTTCTGTGTTCTTATGTATATTTGATTTCTTCTCGCTGGACGTTTACTGACTTAATGACACAGTAAGTCAGAAGTGAATAAAACATCAGCACAGAATGTTATAAGTGTGCATTTGCTGGGACGACTTGTTAGTTAGAATTGCATTTTGCGAGGATGACTTTTTAGTGCGGTGTATATTTTAATACAAGCATATTGTGCGAGCGACTCTTTAGCAGGAAGTATATTTTGTTAAAAGCATTTGATATATTGTCTTGGTACAAGTGCATGCGATAGAGCGTCTTCTTAGAAGCGCATGTATTGCGAATGCTATACGAATTGAAGCTATCAAGCTTATATTCTTGCTAGCGTGGATTTACCCAAGGTTCTTAGATATCTTTTTCGGTTGAGCCATTTCGAATACGAATAGCTATTGGCTGCCGAAATAACGTCACACCGGAAGCAAAGCAGCGAGGGGCGAGAGCCATCGCTCGTACGAGTTATAAGTTAGGAAGGAATGTAAACAACAAATGCGATGAAAAATGTTTTCAAATATTTGTAATTTTAAACCACAAATATTAGCATATTTATTAGCAATCTTTTATTTCTTGTTTCATGAATTAATTAATTTTGAAGACAAAAGAAATTAACAGCTTTAGAATAAATTTAAGGACCTTGCTGTAACTGCGTAGTTCGCAGGAAGTTGTGTGTATTTACAAAAACTTAATGTCAGTGCGAATGTAAATTCTTAAAAATCCAAACTATTAGGGGTATGCAAACTTTTGCTGCCGTTTTAAGTAGAAAGGAGACAGGAACAATCAGGAAACCAGTACACATTTATTCAACGAAATATTGGTCGTTAGCATCAATGAGCTTTTGCCATTTTTCAGGCAACAAATGAATGCCCCTGTGATAGAAGAACTCTGGTTTTGAGCTGAAGAACGCAGTGACAAAATTTTCCACTTCTGGAACTGTGGTGAACCGCTGTTGGACCAGGGAAGGTTGCATAGAGCGAAACAGATGAAATTCCGAGGGTGCAATGTCCGGGAAGTGAGCTGGGTGCAGTAAAACCTCCCAGTGTAACTGTTCAAGGATTGATATTGTGGTCGCACCGACATGTGGTCTGGCATTATCGTTTAACAGGATGACTGGGTGGCGTCCTTTACCTGTCCATGGGCGTTTTTGCTCGATTGCGGCGTTCAGTTTCATCAACCAATCGCCATATCGTTGTGCAGTGATTGTTTTGCCAGGTTTCAACAGTACTGTTTGAAGTACAGCACATCGTGCACATACCACCACATACACAACAGCACCTTTTCCACCGTGGGTATTCTGTTTTGCGGTGGATGTTGATGGCCGACTCAGGATCACTTGCGTACGGGGTTTTAGTCGACCGACCAAAAATCGCTTGCTTACGGGGTTGTCACAATAGACCCAATTTTCATCCCAGGTGACGACCTTCCACAATAAAAGTCTTCCCTTGAAACCTCTTCAGCAACGACATGCAGATGCCCCATGGTTGACCAAAATTACGCACCGTTAAAATATGCGGAAGCCACTTACCGATCTTCTGGATTTTCCCCAAGGCGTGTAGACCCCGTACCACCGTCGATTGAGCCACTTTCAAACGTTTTGCTAGTTGCGTAGTCGATTGTGTGGCATCATCTTGCAACAGCGATTCTTGCTCCTCGTCTGCGAGTTCCTGCAGTCTACCTGCACGTGGCTTATCTTCCAAGCTTAGATTACCTTTCTTAAACCTGGCGAACCATTCTCGACACGTCCGCTCACCCATAACCCTTTCGCCACAGGCCTGACATATTTAACCGTAGCTTCACTCGCACTTTTCCTTAAATTAAACATGAATAACAAACAGTGCCGCAAACAAACTTTATCGTCCGCCATGCTTGGCTTCATGTAAGAACTGACAGCGTGGGTCGCCGACCGGTTAGACCCCTACAGCGCCAGCTAGCTGGGGCAGCGAAAACTTTTGCATACTCCTAATATTTCGAAGCTAACATTTCGATTATCAGCGCATCAAGTACAGTAGTTCCGTAAACTATCTGAAAAAACAAGGTCGTCCAGAAAGTAAAGAACGTTTTGTTATAACAGCTATATGCTTTTAAACTTTTCAAATATTTTATTCACAATTTTTAACTCATACCTTAGCCTATATTTCTACATAGTCACACTGGACATTCAGGCACTTTTCATTTCTTAGGATAAATGTAAGTATCTATTTCTCATACACTGGTGTACAAAAATCAAGACGAAAAGGTGAAATTAGCATAACAGCTGAACGAGCGGGCAGAACGGACGGAAAAACCACTCAGGAGATAGACTAGGGTCCGGTACGGTAGGGCATGTGCATATATACAGCATGACGTAGGGAGGGGGGAGTGTCGAAAGGGTATAAAGCACACGGGCGGTGTACGCTCAGCAATTCGGTGAAAGCTATTGCACGGTGTACATCGGTTTGAACGACATCGAGTTACTGCCACCGTGTGATATGGCCAACAAGTAATCCAGTAGACGACATCTGGATGACTTTACCCGAGGTCGCGTCATTGGGAAGTTGGAAGAAGGTCGAAGTGTGACTAGTGAGGCCGTGGAGTTCGCGATCGCTCACAGTATCGTTTCACGAGCTTGGAGAGCATTTCAAACCACAGGAACAACTGTCCGATAGTTTAGCAGTGGTCGTCCATGAGCAGTTACGGCGGGGGACGACCGGTACATTTTCCTACAGGCGGGAAGAGACAGACGGCAGACAGCGGGAGAAATCGCAAGGCATATGCAACAGACAACGGGACGTCCGTTAGCGCGTTTTACCGTGGCCAAGAGGCTGCACAAAGGTAGTCTATTTGCACGAGGACCAGTACGGTGTGTGCGATTAACGCCTGCTCAAAGGAGACGGCGGTTTCTGTGGTGCCAGGAACACAAGAACTGGACACATCAGTAATGGGGTCGAGTTCTCTTTACGGATGAGAGCCGATTTAGTCTGACGAGCCTTCTCGGGAGGCACTTGGCAGCCCGTCACCAGCCGCCAGCAACGATTCCGCAGCTGCGATTGGCGGTACAAGAGGAATGGGCAGCGATGCCTCAACAGCTCTTTAACAACCTCGTCCTCAGCATGGACAGACGTTGTAAATCCTGCAACGCAGTCAGGGGTGATCATATCCTCTACTAAAGACTGGATTTTTCTTGGCAGCCGCCTGTAACATGGGCGTTTTTGTCCAGTTGTGCTCGAAGCTACCTTTTCAATAAAGTGCATTTGTATCCTTTGGATTCCTTGTTTTGACGGTTTTGCTCACTTGTCCCATATTCTTACATCTTGGGGATCTTATGGTATGATTTGAGTCGATGTGGAGCACTTCTGCACGACGTTACATTCGAAAAACCGTGTAGTCCTTAATTTTTTCACGCCAGTGTAGAACTCTGGCGCCTGTTCTTTTATCCAGTCCATAACAACTTCCTTTAGCGCATCATTATCAAAACGTCGTCCACCAAGGAACTGCTTCAAATTGGGTAACAAGTAGCTGTCCAACGATGCTAAGTCCGGGCTGTGAGGAGGGCGCTCATAAAAAATTTCCAGTGAAACTCATCAAACAGCTCCTTTGTCTCCCTGGCAGTGTGCAGGCGGGCGTTCATGGTGCTCGTTCGTGATGAGAGAGGGGCACCCGCAGACCGCTCTTCATCGTGAACATCTGTTTTTCCGTTTTTAAACACTCTGCACCACTTTCTGACACTGAACTTATACACAACACCTTCTCCATACACTTGAACAAGTCTCCGATGAATGACAATAGGCTTGGTGTTTTCAGGGGTCAGAAAACGGAGAACTGATCGAACTTCAAATTCGGCGGGATTCTGAATTCTCGTGTTTATTTCGAAAGTTCTTAACTAACCACAAACTAATAACACACGCCCGACAGTAGTACTAGGAGATAGCCAACAACGCATTGGATCCGGATGTCTTTGATTTAGCGCCGGCCAGAAACCTGCGCAGACGCTATGCGCAAACGTTCTTTACTTTCTGGATGACTACGTATGTTATTTATTATTCAACTTTTCACTTCTACAAAACAAATCCAAGTAATTCTAATTTAAGTCACGAATATAACTATCAAAAGTAAAATTTTTAGAGAAAGTTCTCGCATTTCTTTACTTTAAAATTATTATTTCGTTTACATTTCAGTACCCAGATTTTTTCCAAATTATGATCTGCAGGAATATAATGGTAAATAATATCCGAACCTTTAGCATTCTGGTTGTAGGATAAACAAACTGCTATTGCATATCCAGGGATATTGAGCTACACTGATATAAGATTAATAAATTATGATGAAAAGTAATGAGCTATGAAAAAACAGTAATTGCGAAATAGATATCCATACAGGACTATTGACGAAGCGAAATTATTTCCTAAAAACGTAAACAAGCTTGCAGCTTCGTTGCTCCCGCCATGATTCTGTTTCAGCGTCCTGCATTGTGTGTGACGTCAGGCGCAGATCCGAGAAAACGGAGATAACTGCGCATCGAACTGGCGGCTGCCTGGGTTTACCTGTGCTGAAGGGCCATTGATGAGAATAAACGTGGATTCGTGTAAGCGGTTTCAGATGATTCGTTACCTAGGCGTTAATGATTTCTACATTTCCTAGTTTACATACTGTATGTTGTCGTCGTCATGGCTTAGGCAACGTAAGCATTTAAGCGCGTAAACTTTAGAACTACAACTTAATGAGCCGCGGATGGCTTAGTGGTTAGCGAGTCAGACTATCGATGCAAGGTCCTCAGGTTCGAACCTAGACTGTTTTACTAACAATCGCTGAATATCGGACGAGCGCATTAAGTGACGGCCTCCAGGCTGGACCCACTGGTTAAATGGGCAACCTTTCCTATGCCCCCACCCCTGAAATTCTCTCACCCCTCTGTGTGCAACATCGTACTTGTACGGTGGCGCCATCTACTGTACTCTAATCTCACTATAAACTGTTCTGTCAAAGTCGCTAGACTTTCTCTCATTCCTTCCGTTTCTGTGTCCTGCCCCAAAGGCGATCTCGCTGTAGGTGGCTGGGACCTAAACTCTACTCCCTGTGGATGGAAGTCCTACAAGAAAATGACAAATACTAGTAGGACTAACTACAACTTAAATATTAAACTTACACCTTTCACTTACCGTTACAACAGTTAGTTCAAAATACATTTCATATATTATTATCCCATTAAGGTGGTGTTACCAGGATGTTTTGTTTTTAATAGTGAAGTACAGTATATCCTTTAAAAGACGACCCTACACTCACTAATTCTCTTCAGATCTCTAAATGTACGCAGCAGGGCTGGATATACTGTAGATATCTTCTTAGAAATATCATCGTCACCATTGTTGTGCAGCATCAGTACTCTCAACAGTTGTGTCGACTTTCTGCTGTCGCAATGAAAACACACGATCGTTAAAAACCACCATTTTTTATTAGTTTCAAATTTAATGACTACCATGAGAAACTGTTAAGGCTATAAGCAGTCTATGTTCCCTAATTCAAGTCTACCAGTTCAAAGGAAGGGACAGGCATTCCAAGTATGCCTCACCTAGAACAGGAATCCAGCAGACCCATCTCAGTCGATCTCTCCAGTATCTTAGACCACTCGGCCACGGGGACAGTAAACCTGGCATTATTTGAGCTGCGTATGTTTGGCATCAAAACTTTGGAATTTACTTCCAGACATTTTTTTACTTTTGATAAGCACAATATTAAGAACTTCGAATTGAAATCTACTTCAAATTGCAGGGAGAAAATAAAAACAATATAGCCACGTTATTGTGCATCACTGGCTTTCCTTTTATAACTATTTCTCAAGAGGAAATGACACAAAAAAAGTAAAATAAAAATGAGCTAGCAGACACTTCTGGATCGATGTGGAATCAACAGTTAATATTTACTTAATATTTCAAGGGCTACTGAACAGTGAGTACGCTGTGATTTCTGGTGGCCTGTTTTTCCCCCCTCCCCTCCCCTTTTTTTTAAAGGAATTCATTGGCGTTGAAATGGCTGGTGTTGTTGATCATCCTGCTTTTCCATACCTCTCGGGAACTCAGAGATTTATAAATTGGATCATGTTCTCAAAGATAGTACTTGCCTCCTTCTCCCACGGACTTATTGCTTACAAGATTGCCGTCGTGACTTGTGACCATTCGTTCCGTCTTTTCAACCAGATCCTTTAAAATAAATGGCTTCCTAAATTGTTCATATCTGCAACCGCACCTTATATTTCACGTTCACACAGAAGTTCGTGGCGGCCTATGAACAATGCTTTGTACCTTCCATAAGGATAAGGGTGAAGCAGGGTAGCATGCCACAAGAAACAAAAATAATAGTACACGATTTTCTGCATTCTCCTATCGAATGAATGAGTCGCAAATATATTCTGATGGCAGAATATCCCGTTTTTTCACCATCTTTTAAGATGTAACAAGTATCTGAAACGGTCTCTGATGACAAATAGTCGTGGCTCTTCACTTTGCTTGTAGAAGAGGCTGTTTTGCAAAATGGATCCTTGTTGGTCACTACTGATTACCGTTTTTTTTTTTTTTTGCTCATCTAAGGAAGTGATTAATTTTTTAAATGACTTTTGATGGTAATTTCTCCAAGCCTTTATTTATGATATATATATATATATATACAGTCATTAGCGTTGAATATACACAGCCGTATCAGAAGACCCTTCAGATGATAAGTCGCTGTAGCTTTAAAAGTTGTATTGTGTGCTCCTAATGCTATCACGATACTGCAGTCAAATAATTTCAACATGTTGCTGATATGAGATGCTAATCACTGGAAAAGATAGGATTAGAAACAATTGGTTAACACTAACCGTTAAAGTGACAGAGGCTTCGAAGGACGCTCCAAAATAGAGACTTGGGTTGGTATCGTCATGTTTTGAGAAGGGATAAGGAATACATGGGAAGTTATGAGCACGGAAATATGTAGATAGAGAACTAGAGAAAGGCATAAAGTAATGGATTGCTTCAGCAATGACAAAGAGAATATATTGAATTGCGTGTTTGCGCGAGAGAGAAATTATCGTTGAAGATGGATCCGCAACAGTTACCTCATATAGATGTGCTGCTTGCTTAACGTGCTATAAAAGAAGACTATAATTAAATATATTTATCGTGATTTGAAGTTCATAAATTCTTTGCTGTTTCATAAAAAAGTATGCCCTAACAAAGTTTGATACTCGGCGAAATATGCTGAAAATTTGTAAATAATGGGATTTGCAACCCATTACTTTTGAACCTCTAAGAACGTATTTTGTGGGTTCTACAATATCTTAGTTTAAGCTCCACATGCAAGTAAACTACAAAATGTGCCTTAAATTTTAAAGTAACTCTCATGTATCCCCTTCCGTAGAAACTGATAATCACTAAAACAACAAAACTAGCACTTTGATAATTACATAATGGTCACAAGGCACAAAGCCAAGAAAAGTATTTACTAAGTAATTGTTGACAGCACTTTTATTTGTACATCGCTTCACGCGACACTTGGAATGTATCTTGTCCTTGTGCACCTTAAGCCTTGTCACGCTGAAGAACACTGAATTCTTACATCTAACCCACTGAACGTCACCCTTCTGAACCCACTGAAGGCTTATATCTTATTTGTTTATTAAGCAACACTAGTAACAAGTAACATAGAAAATAACACGGACGGTTCACCTCAAAGCAAATCTCGTATTACTCCCACACACTTTCTGCACAGGTTGTGGCTTTTTATTTACACTGTAATCCTCTGTTATCCGCTTCCAAAACCTTTGCAGAAAGTTGGAAATTCGGATGCATCTTTCAGAATAGAAATAGAAATAAAATTACATAATTTGCATAAGAAAGAAACTCAAAGACGAAGGTATATTTAGATAAATAAAACACAGTGTTTAATATTCAAATATGTGATTAGTTCAACTGTTGGGAATTGATGAAAACGAAAACGCCTGATTATTCGCCTGAAGAGAAACATTAAAAAGTGCACTTTAGACTATTACAGATTTAAAATTTTGGTGATTTTTTTGTGTGTGTGCAGTATATCCTCAACGAACATATAAACTGTCGAAAATTCATCTGTGAATCTCTTTGACTGACTCTCAGGAAGGTAAAGGAAGAAGAAATAATACATTCATGATTTATTCTTGATTAAGACATGAACGTATTAGTTTTTCCAAGAATCTTTCGTTAGGATTCAGCAGTCAAATAGTCCCTCCTGTCACATTTCTCCTCTTGTAGAACATCAGTGTATTAATTTTCTTTTCATTAGTGTCTTTCAACAATAACATTTTAAAAAATACTCCTCATTATATATATATATATCTTACATACAAGAAATATGAAAGATGTGAGTATACTGAAAACGTATAAAACTTACGAAAAGAAAATCGGATGAAAAGCTTGTTTATTGTTTTCATTTAAATTTTTCGATATACGTTTTTGGAATTCAAACACTTTCACTGGCGTAATCATGTGCGGCAAAAGTGGTATTGAAATGATGATTATGATGCATTTTAAAAGTTGTTCTGTTGTAATACGAATATCCAAGTTTAAAATGTTAGTAGTAGGAGTTGAGAAGATAGCTTCAAAGTAAATATTAAAAAAAAAAAGTTCTTAAAGAAGTGTATATCAGCATCAGGTTAGTAAATAAAAATTTCTTTCACCTTTTTAAGATTTTAAGGTGTTCCTTCTGACTGCCTTCAATGCACTGATATTTAATTGCAGTTTTCTCACGGTAAGATATTGTTTCTTACTGTTACATTTAATTGTGTGAAAGAAGCATGTCATCTGACAGACTTTTTTTCTCGATTTACAGCTCTGTTATCTGGAACACTAAGGACTTTCCAAGTTCACGCGTGTGACGGTGATGAATTAAAGATCGAATGTCTGCCCAACACAGTCATCAGCATCTACTTCGCGCAGTATGGCAGGCAGGTTCCTTATCAGCTTTGTCCACCAGAGGGCGTTTCCGGCGTCTTACAACCTACGGTGAATGAGACTACAAACTGCGTTGCTTCTGAAGCCCTGAGGGTAAGTAGATGATCCTGAGAAGAGATCTGAAGATATCCAGCCCTTTTCCCTTTCCATACTACCCTTTTCAATTATTCAACACGGCACGGCACCTTTTGAATGTCGTCCTACTTGGACCCGGCGTTATTCAATTTCAGCTTCACAGCAACCGGTCTGCGTTCAAGTGGTCAACGGTCTTGGCTCTAAGTTGAACCTTGTATCTACGTAGAATGTTCACAAAGCGATGCGAAAGCTACTCCGCTGCTCCTTTCTCCTAACGCATTATTAGTTTTTAAAAACTTCCTGTAAGATATTTTACCTGAATAAGTTAAGCAAAGTCACCATGCAGTATTCAAAGAATCAGGTGAAATAGAACGAAGTATCAGAGGATGAAATACGGGATTACACCATTGCACATTACAAATTTGGAAGATGTGAATCCGTTTGCTAGTGTAAATATGACATACATGTTAAGTCAAATAATATCCGAAAACTTTAAATTTTCGTCGTCCTGGGACGGAATCGAACCCGCGTCTCCCGGATAACGCCCGAGTGTGCTAACCATTATACCACCCAGAACGATCAAATTAATTCAAATTAATCGGAAACTTGAAACTTGGTCGTTCTGGTACTGTAGTGGTTAGCATACTCGGGCGCTATCCGGGAGACGCGGGTTGATTTTCGCTCCTGGACGACGAAAATTTCAAGTTTTCGGATGTTATTTGACTTAACATGCATGTCATATTTACACCAATAAACGAATTCGCATCTTCCAAATTTGTATAGAACGAAGTAATTGTAATGATATTTGGCTGTCAGTTTAACCTTGTCTCCTTAGAATGTTTCACAAAGAGAGATGAAAGTAACCCTGCTCTCTCTTTTTCTTTCGGGTTATTAGTTCTTAAGTTTTATGGTAGATATTTCACCTGGATGAACTAAAAAAATCCCCTGAGGAGGTCGAAACACTTTCTAAAATAGTACAAAGTACAGCTAAACCCACTTATAACGAGTAACTCGTGATCGACGGAAACTCTTGTTAAATCCGATTTCGGATGAAAATTCCCAACATGTAAAAATATGCCCATGTCGTAATATGCATACAGGGACGTCATTAGACTTCGGGATCAGGGTGGACGACGAGTATTATTTTTGCTGGGGCAAGTTTGATGGAAACTATTTACCAAACACTGAAAGAAAGAATTTTTAATCTTTTTTACTACCAGCTACAAAGGAATTCGTGCAATCCCCCTTGGACACACACACACGTGAAGCTGACTACTTACGCGATTGGTAAACCAACAAGAGTAGATGACAATGACTGATGGGTTAATGGTCTAAGATAAAAGTGTTGGTAGCATGTCGCTTTCAAGTTTTGTCTTGCAGCGAATGCATTATCATAATTGCTTTTCAAAATTTTGCATTCTTCTTATGAAAGCAGTACTGCACTTAAACAATTTCTTCAAAGAAAAGTATCCTTTTTTATCTAAATCAAATTCTATCATTGTGGCACGTAGACAAAATGCCTTCTCCCTCCTTAATTAACTCCCTTTCGTCAAGCCATCGACTTTGCCTTTCACTTCTCTCCTACAAAGCAGTCGTCAGCCACATCCTGCTCCCTCATTATCCCGGGTCAGTCTCAAGAGCGTAAGTGTAGCTTTAGACTCCGCTTTCTGTGTTGGAATCGCCTACTTAGTAGAATAAACATCATCATCATCAATCATGGGTACAATTCCCGTAGGTGCCTGTTGCCATTTTTGTAGGTGTCTGTTGCCATTGAGGTATGTTCGTTGCAGAGTGGCTCAGTTCTTGAAGAGGTCCACAACACCAGTCTTTACTATCGTCAGCTCACACACGATGAGGGCGTTCTCTTGCATTTCTTCCATTCATTAAGCCAAACACCAATGTTTATATCCTTGTAATTTTTTATTCTGCAGATGTGTCCAAAAGTTTTTAGTTTTTTCTATATGATTTCTTGGAACAGGGTCTTTTTAGTTGTATTCTTCTGTACACTTCTTCAGTTCTTATCCTCTGGGTACATCCGATTCGTAAGATTTTACGATAGCACTCACTTTCTTTCAAAATCAAGTATAATCACGTGAAAGATTAATAATGACAATTCTCAGTAAATTCCTATCTACCCTTATCATTCGCCCCTGACCACACTAACATGAAAAAAAGTAAACTAAGAATTTGGAAGAGTGGAGAACAATTGAATTTTCATGGCCCTGAGGATGCTATATTGATAGCTTTTTTTAAGAAGTAAACAAAGTACTTCTAAAGGGAAAAAAGTAGAGGTACACGACAAAAAACACGAATCCTATTATTACGTACCAAAAGTCCAGATTTTAAAGTAAAAACAATAAAAATAAAACTAGCACATTTTGAACTGAGTGGGCGGCAGACAGGGCAAGAAAAATTTCTGGGTGGGCTCCAACCTACCCTCGCATCTTCTTGCCGACACGTTTCTGTATGCATATAAGCACACCGGACAAAAATAAAAAAAAACTGTCAGGACTTACTTAATAACGGGTGACAGCGCCTCCTGCCTTGATAATAGCATGAATTCGGTGTGGTAGAGACTCCACGAGGTTGTGGATGTATTGACGTTGATTTGCCGCCATTTGTGCGTCAATTGGTCCCGCAGTTCCCGCAAAGTACGTGGGTATCTATTCCGGCGTTTCACTCTCTGTTCCAAATGATCCCACAGATTTTCAATAAGATTTAAATCTGGGAATATGGCGGGCTGGTCGAAGTGAGATAGTGTTGCTGATTATTTGTCGTGCCACTCAAACACAATTTTAGCCCTGTGCACACGGTAATTGTCGTCTTGGAAGACAGGAGTGGCAATGTGATGCTGCTCCTGGAGATGTAGGGCATAGGGCAACACTTCGTCATTCAGAATGTCGAGGTACGCATACTGGTTCAAATTCACCATTACTGCAACGAGAGGGCCCATTTCGTTGTGCGAAAAACATCCTGAAAACATCACAGAACCTCCTCCAGCTTGAACAACACTTTCGACACAATCAGGATTAAAGGCTTCATTAGGCGTGCGACGCACTCGTCGTCTCCCATCTTTGGAGTGCAAACAAAGCCGAGACTCATCAGACCAAATAACTCGTTTCCAATCCTCCATAGTAAAGTTTTGGTGCCTCTGACCCATTGATAACGTGCGACACTGTGACTTGCTGTTAAAAGAGCTCTCTTCCGTGGTACTCTGCTCCAGGTGTCCATCGCATGCAGTTTCCGTCAAAATGTACTTTCGGAAATTAGTTGGAGTGGACTTTCATTGACTGTTTGGATCAATTGTTGCCTGGTTTGAAACCGATTTGGAGTTACCAGGAGTGAAACATGGTGGCGGTCTCGGTTACTGAGAATATTTTTCCGGCCACAGTTAGGTCGCCCATTTTCAGTTGACTGCGAACTACACCACTGTTTGTAAACCCACTGGACAATACACTTCGACACACCAACAAATTCGACGACTTCATTAGCTTTGTGTCAGTGGGCACGTCCAAACACGATGGTTCCTTTTTATCACTCAGTCATGTCTGTCTTACGAACATGTGAAAACACAATTTCGTCCGTGTCCTCTTACTCCGGAGTAAGTCGCTCTCCTAACTGAGCTACGCGGACAGAATGTCTCGCTGCCTATTTGTTGTCTCCACGCATGTTTTTACCTCTGTAGTACGTCACAAACCTTATTGCAGACCAAATTCAACACACACGTTGCTTTTCACCACTACACGAGACAGAAATGATCCTGTAGACCACCTAAGTGCCATTTACCTCGCAACGATGCTATCATGGCACCCCTGTGCAACGGTAACTTCCTAGTGTCATTTCTGTTAGGAGTGACTAATGTTTTTGCCCGGTGTGCTTGTGTTTATATTACATAACCATGACAATCAGATACACTTGAAGAATGTAATCATTTAGCTATAAAAGTACTATAATTCGGTAATAAATATTTCAAGTATATTCACCTTGACAGCCACTTGGTATTCATCGCTTTTAAACTACTTGTACACAACACACACGAAGCAAAAGCAGCACCGATCCTTCCAAAGTCGCGCTTACTCGGAGGGTGAAAGTGACCTAGCACAATTCAAGGAATTGTTATCTCGTGTTTCCTCTTCGGAGACATCCTCATTCCACCGCTGCCTTTCCCGCACTGCATTTCAAAATTGCCTTTATTCTTCAGTAAAATAACATTTCTATGTACATGACAATGGAATTCTGCCAATAAATACAGCGGTATATACATCAGCTGGAAAGTTCCAGTGAAACGTAAAACAAAATATTGTTAAAATCATAAAAAATATTTCGCCACGTAGGGCGAAGGAGAGGCAGACAATAAAGCACGAGCGATACAAACGAAAATGTTTACCTACAGTATTGTAGACAGGGCAAGACATGATTCTATACTATGCACAAATTCCAATTAAGCATTACTACCATACTAAAGATTAAACATTAGGTACTAATTCACAGAAATGCAACAGTGATGCTACATTCAAAATTTACAACATATGTACAGAAGTATTCAGTGACAAGGGGAAATAACGCTAAATGTACTCAGAAGGGCATCTTGTTGCATTAAATTATACACACAGTGACTAATATTTTAAAAAAATATTCAACATAATGAAGGGGACATTGCGTGGGCAGTAAACTGTGCAGAAGGAAGAATTATATACAACAACATAAAACCCAACATTATCGAAGAGAACATGGGAAACATATTGAGCTATCTTCAATGGCACATTAAAACAGAAAAATCACAAATAGCGAAGCACCAAAATTAATACGTAAAAACATGATTTGTTACAGTGAACGTGGGCGACAACAAAAATCCCACTTATAGGTTGAGATGTAACTGCAAATTGTGGATATGCACTGCAATTGTCACCCAGAAACCTCTTACATGTACATTATCCTCACTCATCCTATTTTTACCTAGGAACAGGTGGCCTGTTTTCAAATCTGTTGAGGTGATACACTCAATACATAATTCCTTAGAGTGTGTAGCGGAGATTTTTTTTTCTTTTGCATAACTCGCTCTTTAAGCATTTGTTGTATCTTGCTTTTCCATCAACATTCTGCCAATAGCGCACAAGGATTCCCATGCGCTGTTGCAAGTTATCCTGTATGCCACCATTTCTACAGAGGAAATTCACACTTTTTCTAAAATGTTTTTAATAAGAAATTACAGAAAATAAAAGAAGTTCAAAGAACTGATACCGGCAACAGCGTGAAAGATGAACAAGAAATAAACATCTGCTGCAGTTAAATATCGTATGCTAAGAATATGGCGCAAGTAAACAAGCTCAGGATAGAAAGGTTACGTTTTTGCTCTTTACGAAAAGAAATATTCGTATTCTCTAATTAAAAAACGCTGTGAAAATCATGAACTTAGCCTTTCTAAATGTTAAAATAAGCAATTTTATTAATAACAGAGGGAAAAACCGTCAAGCATTGCTTTTTAACAGGAAAATGAACACCAAACGAATATCCAAAGAAGGTACATACTTTTGCGACTATTTCGAAAGTAAGCTTTCTCGTCTTAAAGTGAAAATCCCCCACCCAAAGTCACTAAAAATCTCTGTATTGACTGTAAACAAAGAAATAAACAATGATGTGAATCTGAAAAACAGAAACAGAAGAAACATAACGTTCACCACGGTTAGCCTAGGCACCTGGCTGAGCGCAGAACACGGTATGGACTTCTTTATGAATGTCACTTAGCCGGAGACGAATGGAAATTTATTGTGACTGTCTACATATAAGTAGCTCATATTTATTGTGCTCTTTAATATATATATATATATCATCATCATCATCATCATTGTCAACCATTATCAATCCACTGCTGGACGAAGGTCTCCCCAAGTTTCCTCCACAACGGTCTGT
This sequence comes from Macrothele yani, assembly GCA_039090855.1. NCBI lineage: Eukaryota > Metazoa > Arthropoda > Arachnida > Araneae > Macrothelidae > Macrothele > Macrothele yani. Next base: position 5,425,892 of record CM077030.1, on the reverse strand, counting down.
CTTGTGCCAGTCTCCTCCATGTCACTCCCGCATATTTACGAATTTCATCCACCCATCTCCCATGTGGTCTTTTTCTGGGTCTTTTCCTGTCCCTTGGAATCCAATCTAAAATTTCGGCTGTCCATCTATGGTCTGTCCTTCTGGCAGTATGTCCAGCCCATTGCCATTTCAGGGATTTAACTCTGATCATGATGTCTTCCACTCTCGTCATTTTTCGGATCCACGAGTTCCTCTTCTTATCTCTCCTGGTTATACCAAGCATGCACCTCTCCATGCATCTTTCAGTTGTCTGCAGCCTTTGTATGTCTCTTTTAGTTAAGGTCCACGTCTCTGCACCATACGTAAGCACTGGAAGGATGCATTGATCAAACACTTTTCTTTTAAGACATAATGGCATATTGCTCTTGAAAATTATGCTGTTTCTTCCAAAAGCTCTCCAGGCAAGTTTTGTACGCCGATTAATTTCTTCATCAATGTGACCCTCACTTGATATCTGCTGTCCAAGATAAACATACGTATCTGTTATCTCCAGTTTTTCTCCATCAATCGATAAATCTTCATTTCTTGTAAAAGCATTGAACATCACTTTTGTCTTCTGAAAGTTCATTTTTAATCCCACTTCTTTACTCTTGTCAGCAAGTTCCTGGATCATACTCTGCAGCTCTGATGGGGTAGTTGCAAAAATGACTACGTCATCAGCAAAACGAAGGTGGGTTAGATAATCTCCATTAATCTTTATCCCTTTGTTTTCCCAGTTCAGTGATTGAAAGACATTTTCCAATGTGGCATTAAAGAGCTTCGGAGATATGGTGTCACCTTGTCTCACTCCCTTTCCAATTTTTATGTGTGTTGTATTTTCAAACAGCCGAATCTTTGCACTTGCATTTTCATAGATGTTATTAATAATATTAGTGTATGCATCTTCAATACCGCAGGATTTCAGAGCCATTGTAACTGCTGATGGTTTCACCGAATCAAAGGCTTTTTCATAATCGATAAAAGCCATGCACAATGGAAGTTCATATTCCCTCGCTCTTTCAATTAGTTCTCTCAGTACGTGGATATGATCTATTGTGCTGTAGCCACTCCTGAATCCAGCTTGTTCTCTCGGTTGAGCCATGTCCAGTGTTACCTTCAAGCGGTGTGAAAGAACTTTAGTGAAGATTTTATAAACCACTGATAGGAGGCTGATAGGTCTGTAGTTCCTGAGATCCTCAATGACACCTTTTTTATGTATCAGGATCATTGTAGCATTGTTCCAATCCTCAGGAATCTTCCCTTCATTAAGGCATCGAGTGAAAATTTGGGCGAGTACTGTTTCAATTTCTCCACTTGCTTCTTGTATGATGTCTATAGTAATTCCATCTTCTCCTGGAGCTTTCCCCCGCTTCATGTTCTTGATTGCATGAGCAACTTCTGCTGGGAGGACTGGAAGAACTCTAATACCTTTCATGATGTCTGGAGTACATGTATCATCCCTTTCATATAATTTGGAGTAGAAATCTTTCACTCTTGTCAAAATTTCGCTTCTATTTCTTGTTATAGAACCATCTTCTTTTCTCAGAGCCATAATCTGCTTTCTTCCCTTACTGAGATGTCCCTTTGCTATCTTAAGGCTTTGGTTGTTTTCAATTGCTTTCCTCACTAGCTCACAGTTGAATTTCCTTACGTCTTCAGTGATACTTTTTCGTGTTGTCTTGCATAGCTCTATATATTCCACTTTGGAAGTCACATCTTCTTTAGTTGTCCTCATCTCTCTTCTTTTATGCATCAACATTTTGGTTTTTCCTGATAATTTGTTCACATGCAACTTGTTCTTAGACCCAGCTAATTTTGTTGCTGTTTCCATAAGAGCTTTGGTTACTTTTCTGTTAACTTCCGAAATATCCACTTCTTCCGATGTTAGGCCTTCTAAAGCAGAGAATCTGTTCTTCAGTTCCAACTTGAAAGTATTATGGTGTTTTTTAAGGTTGGTTATGTCAATACATTTTGTTTGTCTTATGAGCTTGCCACGTTCCAGTTTAGTGTTGAGGTGCATCTTACATCTCACCAATCTATGGTCACTACCTGTGTTGAACTTGTTCAGCACACTGCAGTCTTCTATGACGAATTTTTTGTTACACATAATAAAATCAATTTCACTTGTCGTCCCAATTGGATGTCTCCATGTCCATTTCCTGTGTGGCTTTTTCTTGAAAAAGGAGTTCAAGATGAAAAATCCTTCTGCCTCTGCAAACTCAACGAGAGTATTTCCACGCTGGTTTCTGTTGCCGTGACCGAATTTACCTACTGAAGTTTCATTCTGTTGTCGTTGCTCTATTTTTGCATTGAAATCTCCCATAATTATTTTCAAGTGCTGCTTACCTTTATTATTTAGATGACGAATTTCCTCATAAAATTCTTCAATTTCTTCTTCAGGATGACTTGTGGTGGGTGCATAAGTTTGAATAATCTGAGCCTGGTATCTTCTCGATAGTTGGATAACGAGTCGTGTAGCTCTGTCAGAGGAACTTTCAACTTCTACCACTTTATCCTTCAGTTTCTTGTTTATTATAAATCCAACACCACTAGTTCTGCCAGTATCTGTCCCACGATAATAGAAGAGATGTCCACTCTTCAGTTCAATGAGATCTTCTCCTTTTCTCCTTACCTCACTTAGCCCCACGATGTCCCACTTGATCCTTTGTAGTTCCTCTTCCAATTCAAGAAGCCTTGAATCAGAAGATAGGGAGCGTCCGTTATAGGTAGCCAAGGTCAGCATCAAATGGCAGCCTAGTCCGGTCCTCCGGGGATTCTTAGCACCCTCTGCCTTCATGTCGCACTGGCCGCTGCCTTGGCCAGGTACATTCCAGCTGCCGGAGACTGAGGGCCAAGATTTAAGTTGTAGAGTCATTTTGGAGGTGTTTGGCCATAACTCACCACGCTGGCCAAGCGGGTTGGTGAGTGTGGGATAGCATTTCCTCTGATCCCGATGGTATAGTTATACCGCTGTTGGCGGTCGTCAGAGCCCCTTTAGTGGGAACAGGATGCATCACGAGAAGGCGGGGTTGACATTTGTCAAGGAGAGGCTGTGATGTTACGCATCACCTGACCTTACATCCCATATATCATCATCATCATCATCATTGTCAACCATTATCAATCCACTGCTGGACGAAGGTCTCCCCAAGTTTCCTCCACAACGGTCTGTCTTGTGCCAGTCTCCTCCATGTCACTCCCGCATATTTACGAATTTCATCCACCCATCTCCCATGTGGTCTTTTTCTGGGTCTTTTCCTGTCCCTTGGAATCCAATCTAAAATTTCGGCTGTCCATCTATGGTCTGTCCTTCTGGCAGTATGTCCAGCCCATTGCCATTTCAGGGATTTAACTCTGATCATGATGTCTTCCACTCTTGTCATTTTCGGATCCACGAGTTCCTCTTCTTATCTCTCCTGGTTATACCAAGCATGCACCTCTCCATGCTTCTTTGAGTTGTCTGCAGCCTTTGCATGTCTCTTTTAGTTAAGGTCCACGTCTCTGCACCATACGTAAGCACTGGAAGGATGCATTGATCAAACACTTTTCTTTTAAGACATAATGGCATATTGCTCTTGAAAATTATGCTGTTTCTTCCAAAAGCTCTCCAGGCAAGTTTTGTACGCCGATTAATTTCTTCATCAATGTGACCCTCACTTGATATCTGTTGTCCAAGATAAACATACGTATCTGTTATCTCCAGTTTTTCTCCATCAATCGATAAATCTTCATTTCTTGTAAAAGCATTGAACATCACTTTTGTCTTCTGAAAGTTCATTTTTAATCCCACTTCTTTACTCTTGTCAGCAAGTTCCTGGATCATACTCTGCAGCTCTGATGGGGTAGTTGCAAAAATGACTACGTCATCAGCAAAACGAAGGTGGGTTAGATAATCTCCATTAATCTTTATCCCTTTGTTTTCCCAGTTCAGTGATTGAAAGACATTTTCCAATGTGGCATTAAAGAGCTTCGGAGATATGGTGTCACCTTGTCTCACTCCCTTTCCAATTTTTATGTGTGTTGTATTTTCAAACAGCCGAATCTTTGCACTTGCATTTTCATAGATGTTATTAATAATATTAATGTATGCATCTTCAATACCACAGGATTTCAGAGCCGTGGTAACTGCTGATGGTTTCACCGAATCAAAGGCTTTTTCATAATCGATAAAAGCCATGCACAATGGAAGTTCATATTCCCTCGCTCTTTCAATTAGTTCTCTCAGTACGTGGATATGATCTATTGTGCTGTAGCCACTCCTGAATCCAGCTTGTTCTCTCGGTTGAGCCATGTCCAGTGTTACCTTCAAGCGGTGTGAAAGAACTTTAGTGAAGATTTTATAAACCACTGATAGGAGGCTGATAGGTCTGTAGTTCCTGAGATCCTCAATGTCACCTTTTTTATGTAGCAGGATCATTGTAGCATTGTTCCAATCCTCAGGAATCTTCCCTTCATTAAGGCATCGAGTGAAAATTTGGGCGAGTACTGTTTCAATTTCTCCACTTGCTTCTTGTATGATGTCTATAGTAATTCCATCTTCTCCTGGAGCTTTCCCCCGCTTCATGTTCTTGATTGCATGTGCAACTTCTGCTGGGAGGACTGGAAGAACTCTGGTACCTTTCATGATGTCTGGAGTACATGTATCATCCCTTTCATATAATTTGGAGTAGAAATCTTTCACTCTTGTCAAAATTTCGCCTCTATTTCTTGTTATAGAACCATCTTCTTTTCTCAGAGCCATAATCTGTTTTCTTCCTTTACTGAGATGTCCCTTTGCTATCTTTAGGCTTTGGTTGTTTTCAATTGCTTTCCTCACTAGCTCACAGTTGAATTTCCTTACGTCTTCAGTGATACTTTTCCGTGCTGTCTTGCATAGCTCTATATATTCCACTTTGGAAGTCACATCTTCTTTAGTTGTCCTCATCTCTCTTCTTTTTGCATCAACATTTTGGTTTTTCCTGATAATTTGTTTACATGCAACTTGTTCTTAGACCCAGCTAATTTTGTTGCTGTTTCCATAAGAGCTTTGGTTACTTTTCTGTTAACTTCAGAAATATCCACTTCTTCCGATGTTAGGCCTTCTAAAGCAGAGAATCTGTTCTTCAGTTCCAACTTGAAAGTATTATGGTGTTTTTTAAGGTTGGTTATGTCAATACATTTTGTTTGTCTTATGAGCTTGCCACGTTCCAGTTTAGTGTTGAGGTGCATCTTACATCTCACCAATCTATGGTCACTACCTGTGTTGAACTTGTTTAGCACACTGCAGTCTTCGATGACGAATTTTTTGTTACACATAATAAAATCAATTTCACTTGTCGTCCCAATTGGATGTCTCCATGTCCATTTCCTGTGTGGCTTTTTCTTGAAAAAGGAATTCAAGATGAAAAATCCTTCTGCCTCTGCAAACTCAACGAGAGTATTTCCACGCTTGTTTCTGTTGCCGTGACCGAATTTACCTACTGAAGTTTCATTCTGTTGCCGGTGCCCTATTTTTGCATTGAAATCTCCCATAATTATCTTCAAGTGCTGCTTACCTTTATTATTTAGATGACGAATTTCCTCATAAAATTCTTCAATTTCTTCTTCAGGATGACTTGTGGTGGGTGCATAATTTTGAATAATCTGAGCCTGGTATCTTCTCGATAGTTGGATAACGAGTCGTGCAGCTCTGTCAGAGGAACTTTCAACTTCTACCACTTTATCCTTCAGTTTCTTGTTTATTATAAATCCAACACCACTAGTTCTGCCAGTATCTGTCCCACGATAATAGAAGAGATGTCCACTTTTCAGTTCAATGAGATCTTCTCCTTTTCTCCTTACCTCACTCAGCCCGACGATGTCCCACTTGATCCTTTGTAGTTCCTCTTCCAATTCAAGAAGCCTTGAATCAGAAGATAGGGAGCGTCCGTTGTAGGTAGCCAAGGTCAGCATCAAATGGCAGCCTAGTCCGGTCCTCCGGGGATTCTTAGCACCCTCTGCCTTCATGTCGCACTGGCCGCTGCCTTGGCCAGGTACATTCCAGCTGCCGGAGACTGAGGGCCAAGATTTAAGTTGTAGAGTCATTTTGGAGGTATATATATATATATATATATATCCCATATATATATATATATATATATATATATATATATATACTAAAGAGCAAAACTGAAGACTAAGGAAAAAAAGGTCAAAATTATATATATGTATTTTTTTGCTTAGGTATCTTCTTTATAGAATATATATATATATATATATATATATATAAATGATGGGATGTAAGGTCAGGTGATGCGTAACATCACAGCCTCTCCTTGACAAATGTCAACCCCGCCTTCTCGTGGTGCATCCTGTTCCCACTAAAGGGGCTCTGACGACCGCCCATAGCGGTATAACTATACCATCGGGACTAGAGGAAATTCTATCCCACACTCACCAACCCGCTTGGCCAGCGTGGTGAGTTATGGCCAAACCCCTCCAAAATGACTCCACAACTTAAATCTTGGCCCTCAGTCTCCGGCAGCTGGAATGTACCTGGCCAAGGCAGCGGCCAGTGTGACATGAAGGCAGAGGGTGCTAAGAATCCCCGGAGGACCGGACTAGGCTGCCATCTGATGCTGACCTTGGCAACGTACAATGGACGCTCCCTATCTTCTGATTCAAGGCTTCTTGAATTGGAAGAGGAACTACAAAGGATCAAGTGGGACATCGTGGGGCTAAGTGAGGTAAGAAGAAAAGGAGAAGATCTCATCGAACTGAAAAGTGGACATCTCTTCTACTATCGTGGGACAGATACTGGCAGAACTAGTGGTGTTGGATTTATAATAAACAAGAAACTGAAGGATAAAGTGGTAGAAGTTGAAAGTTCCTCTGACAGAGCTGCACGACTCGTTATCCAACTATCGAGAAGATACCAGGCTCAGATTATTCAAACTTATGCACCCACCACAAGTCATCCTGAAGAAGAAATTGAAGAATTTTATGAGGAAATTCGTCATCTAAATAATAAAGGTAAGCAGCACTTGAAGATAATTATGGGAGATTTCAATGCAAAAATAGGGCAACGACAACAGAATGAAACTTCAGTAGGTAAATTCGGTCACGGCAACAGAAACCAGCGTGGAAATACTCTCGTTGAGTTTGCAGAGGCAGAAGGGTTTTTCATCTTGAACTCCTTCTTCAAGAAAAAGCCACACAGGAAATGGACATGGAGACATCCAAATGGGACGACAAGTGAAATTGATTTTATTATGTGTAACAAAAAATTCGTCATAGAAGACTGCAGTGTGCTAAACAAGTTCAACACAGGTAGTGACCATAGATTGGTGAGATGTAAGATGCACCTCAACACTAAACTTGAACGTGGCAAGCTCATAAGACAAACAAAATCTATTGACATAACCAACCTTAAAAAACACCATAATACCTTCAAGTTGGAACTGAAGAACAGGTTCTCTGCTTTAGAAGGCCTAACATCGGAAGAAGTGGACATCTCTGAAGTTAACAGAAAAGTAACCAAAGCTCTTATGGAAACAGCAACAAAATTAGCTGGGTCTAAGAACAAGTTGCATGTAAATAAATTATCAGGAAAAACGAAAATGTTGATGCAGAAAAGAAGAGAGATGAGGACAACTAAAGAAGATGTGACTTCCAAAGTGGAATATATAGAGCTATGCAAGACAGTACGAAAAAGTATTACTGAAGACGTAAGAAAATTCAACTGTGAACTAGTGAGGAAAGCAATTGAAAACAACCAAAGCCTAAAGATAGCAAAGGGACATCTCAGTAAGGGAAGAAAACAGATTATGGCACTGAGAAAAGAAGATGGTTCTGTAACAAGAAATAGAGGCGAAATTTTGACAAGAGTGAAAGATTTCTACTCCAAATTATATGAAAGGGATGATACATGCACTCCAGACATCATGAAAGATACCAGTACCAGAGTTCCTCCAGTCCTTCCAGCAGAAGTTGCACATGCAATCAAGAACATGAAGCGGGGAAAAGCTCCAGGAGAAGATGAAATTACTGTAGACATCATACAAGAAGCAAGTGGAGAAATCGAAACAGTACTCGCCCAAATTTTCACTCGATGCCTTAATGAAGGAAAGATTCCTGAGGATTGGAACACCGCTAGAATGATCCTGCTACATAAGAAAGGTGACATTGAGGATCTCGGAAACTACAGACCTATCAGCCTCCTATCAGTAGTTTATAAAATCTTCACTAAAGTTCTTTCACACCGCTTGAAGGTAACAATGGACATGGCTCAACCGAGAGAACAAGCTGGATTCAGGAGTGGCTACAGCACAATAGATCATATCCATGTGCTGAGAGAACTAATTGAAAGAGCGAGGGAATATGAACTTCCATTGTGCATGGCTTTTATCGATTATGAAAAAGCCTTTGATTCGGTGAAACCATCAGCAGTTACAATTGCTCTGAAAACCTGCGGTATTGAAGATGCATACATTAATATTATTAATAACATCTATGAAAATGCAAGTGCAAAGATTAGGCTGTTTGAAAATACAACACACATAAAAATTGGAAAGGGAGTGAGACAAGGGGACACCATATCTCCGAAGCTCTTTAATGCCACATTGGAGGGCGTTTTTCAGTCACTGAGCTGGGAAAACAAGGGGATAAAGATTAATGGAGATTATCTAACCCACCTTCGTTTTGCTGATGACGTAGTCATTTTTGCAACTAGCCCATCAGAGCTGCAGAGTATGATCCAGGAACTTGCTGACAAGAGTAAAGAAGTGGGATTAAAAATGAACTTTCAGAAGACAAAAGTGATGTTCAATGCTTTTACAAGAAATGAAGATTTATCGATTGATGGAGAAAAGCTGGAGATAACAGACACGTACGTTTATCTTGGACAGCAGATATCAAGTGAGGGTCACATTGATGAAGAAATTAATCGGCGTACAAAACTTGCCTGGAGAGCTTTTGGAAGAAACAGCATAATTTTCAAGAGCAATATGCCATTATGTCTTAAAAGAAAAGTGTTTGATCAATGCATCCTTCCAGTGCTTACGTATGGTGCAGAGACGTGGACCTTAACTAAAAGAGACATACAAAGGCTGCAGACAACTCAAAGAAGCATGGAGAGGTGCATGCTTGGTGTAACCAGGAGAGATAAGAAGAGGAACTCGTGGATCCGAAAAATGACAAGAGTGGAAGACATCATGATCAGAGTTAAATCCCTGAAATGGCAATGGGCTGGACATACTGCCAGAAGGACAGATCATCGATGGACAGCCGAAATTTTAGATTGGATTCCAAGGGACAGGAAAAGACCCAGAAGAAGACCACATGGGAAATGGGTGGATGAAATTCGAAAGTATGCAGGGGTGACATGGAGGAGAATGGCACAAGACAGACCGTTGTGGAGGAAACTTGGGGAGACCTTCGTCCAGCAGTGGATTGATAATGGTTGACAATGATGATGATGATGATATAAATGATATTTTTAATATAGACGCTAAATCTAATATTTTCCTTTATGCAGATGATACCACTTCGTTATTTAGTTAAACTGACCCAAATGGAATAATTTTACAAGGCAATATAGAATTACAGAAATATACATAGTGGCTGGAAGCAAATGAACTGTTACTAAATACAGATAAGATTAAAGCGGTATTTTTTTCTAGACAGAAAACAAATCAATATATAAATTTACCATTATTATTGGATAACAAATCATTTGAAATAGTAAATAACAAATTTATAACGAGGAACAGTAAATAACTTTACAGTAAATAACATTACTTACCTTGGAATTACACTCAATAATGATTTAAAAGGGAATAAACACATAGAAAATCTTCTGAGAAAAATATCGAAAAGTATAGGAATTGTAAGCCATGTCTTAATACATCTTACGGTTAAAACATCAAAGTTATTATCTTTTACATTATTTCATACACATCTTGATTATTGCATATTAACAAACGGTCAAACAACTCTATCGAATATTAAAAAACTTCAAATAATTCAAAATAAATTTATTGGACTGATAGATTTAAAATACAACTTTAACAGTAATAATTATATGCGGTTGGGTATTCATGCATTTACAAGCGTTTTCCCTAATAAATATAATATAATGACTGCTAAGTAACTACCCGTTTTTAACTTAGGGAAAATTATGTATAAAAGAATAAAAAATAACATAGAACATGATCTAATAAAAATAACTATTTATACACATCAATATGATACTAGACATCAGCATATACTAATACCGGTTTTACCTAAAACTATATCGATAAAACAAAGTCTACATATCTGTGGATCAAGATAAGATTTTGGAATCCATTACCTAGAGAACTACTAATAGAAATCAATTAAGAAAAAAACTTTAAGCATATATATAAAATTAACTACAAAAAAAAAAAAGGGAAAAGAAATGGGATTGTATTCGGAAAGTTGGAGGGCAAGAGTGATCTCTAATTGTAGCGCCGCGGAGATTTCATGTTATGCCAATAGTAAACTAATTTCATTGCTGTCTTGGATTCTTGACTTTACTTAGGGAGCTCGTGACCAAATCAGGACTCTGTGAGGGCTTTTTCCGGAGCTTCCTTGCTGTTGTTATAAAAACAGATAAATAATAATGTAACAATAAATCAGGAATCTGTAACAGCAGAAATAATAAATGAAATGAAATGAACCTGATGAAGCATGGATCTACGTAAACGACTGTAACATAAATAGTTCGATTCACTATCGCAAAAGAGTAGAAAAAGACTTACAAACTTGGATCCAAGAATCCAAAGAAATGTTCAGTAAAACAATCATGATCGTTGCTGGATTCTCGTACAATGGAAAATTACAGTTAAGAAAGGGTGACAAGAATGTTAAAATCAGTTCTATATATTACCAAAATAATGTTTTCACTTCTATATTTAAAGAGGAAATGCCATTTCTTTATCCACAGAGCCTTCAAAGAATAGAGCTCCATGAGGAAAAAGACCAGCAGTCATAAATCCAAACCTACCAGTCTGTTTCTGGAAAAAATGTAGAAGGAGACGGGCATCAAGTCAATATCTTCTGCTTATATTCCTTCAAAGTGCTCTCTTGTGTCAACAATGGAGCATTGTGTCTTCAGACTGCTAAAAAGAGCGCTTTGTAAACGCATATCTAAAACATTGATCGGACTATGGAAAGCAATGAAACAGGAGTTGAATAAAATACAACTATCAATTTTAAGAAAAGTCCTGTTATCTTGAATTCCAGAGAAAGGTCTTTCGGATAGAATATTTAAGCAAGAAATAATTTTATTTTCAATATTAATTACACTGCTGGCCACCCAAAATGCAACACCAAGAATGAAGCATCCGATTCGCCTGAGAGAGGACATGCAAACGATTAGCATTGCAGGACATATGCAAATCATGTGCGCCCGACACGCCACCGAGAAACACTATAAGAAGGGTGCCCAGAAGGCTGGGTGTAAGTAGTAGAAGTGTGTTGTGCTACCAGACCGGTGCGTGGGAAGCTTCCTGATACCTCGTCGCAGAATACGGCAGTCATTCCAGCACGTTTCGACTTCGACAGAGGACGAATAGTGGCTTATCGCGACAGCGGTCTATCGTACCGAGACACCAGCGCCCGTGGGGGACGACATCCAGCCACAGTGAGGCGAGTATGGATTCGGTGGGTGCAGGAGGGACGGACGGACCGACGTGAGCGATTGCCGCAGCCGCGGCACCCCACCGAACTAGAGGACCGGCATGTTGTGCGGCGGGCATTGATGGCTCGCACCGCCACATCACGAACGTTAGCGCAGGAATTAGGGTGTGTTGCGTAACAACCTGTGTCAGCACGTACAGTTCGACGTCGTCTGCAAAGCAGGGACTTGTCGCACGGCGCCCATTGCTCCGATTACCATGACGTTACACCACCGGCGAGTGCGGCAGCAGTGGGACGTTGAACGCCGTACCTGAACTACGGAATGGCACGACATTGTCTTCTCCGAGAAATACCGCTTCTGCCTGCAACACCACGAGGGTCGGAGTCGCATGTGGCAGCACCGCGGTGAGAGACTGAATGACGCCTGCATTATGCATCGCCACACCGGTACTTCGCCTGGCGCTATGGTTTGGGGCGCAATTGGATATGACACCCGCACCCCTCTGGTACGCATCGCCGGTACACTCAACAGCCACCGCTGTATCTCCGACGTTTTGAAGGCTGTAGTCCTTCCTTACCTGCCGAACCTGCCAGCGGCCACGTTTCAACAGGACATTGCGCGCCCGCACGTGGCACGCATCGTGCAACAACTCTTCACGGCCCACCAGGTGTCACTGCTGCCGTGGCCCGCCTGTTATCCCGATATGTCGCCCATAGAACACGTCTGGTCGCTGATCGGCAACCCAGTGGCCCGGCAAGCACCACCCGCGGCTATGCCTGATGAACTGTGGCAACGTGTGGAGGCAGCCTGGACCGACATACCTTAAGCCCACATCCAAAGCCTCTTTCGTTCGATGCCGCGGCGTGTAGCAGCCGTTATTGCCAGCCATGGGGGCCACACGAACTATTGACGTCTGCGTGTTCCGCAAGTCGCACGGGCCTATAAGCTCAATCGTTTCATCTTTGTATGTGTTGTTATGTGTCCAGTAAATCTGGCTTTGCTATCTCGTGTCCTTCTTGGTGTTGCATTTTGGGTGGCCAGCAGTGTATGTTGCTGGAAAAAAGTTCCAAAAATGTGAGAAGTCCTGTATTCCTCCATTCCAGGAGAGTGCGCAGCAGAATTTCTCTGCCTCGTTAAATACAGAATATCACTAAATTTCGTTACTTTGCTTGATAAAAGTGATCACCTTATATTTTCTCTGCCTTGTTAAATCCGGGGACTTTATTAAATTTTGTTCATTAAGAACGATCAAATTAGCTTTGAATTAACATTATCAAAATTTCCTGTTTAGCTCGTTAAACCCCCGATTTTGATAAATATGTGCTCGTTATAAGCAAGTGTGACGTACCTGCCAGCAGGACGCACACGACATAAAGACCGATAGCAATCAGAATGAACGTCTGCGTAGCTCAGTTGGTAGAACGACTTGTTCCGGGATAAGCGGATTCGGGTTTGATTCCCGGCGTAGACCAAAAATGACGGAGAAATTTACTTCGTTATAATGGCGCCCGAACTATCCGGATGACCCGACCGTTCAAAATCTCGCAATGGTGTGATGTTCTTTCCACACCGCGAGATAGGAAACATAAGAGAATCCCTTCTCCAGCGCTTCGAAAAATAAATGTGTCTGATGTTGCATTCCACAATTGACTGGGAGTTTTCAAGTGCACGTTGCACGTTCTATAGCGGATGGCTGCCTGCAAAGATTAATGGTCACGGCTGACACATGGGTCATGCCCCCGGCCCTCTTTCGGGGGGGAGATGTGACATACCTGCCAGCAGGACGCACACGACACAAAGGCCGATAGCAATCAGAATAAACGTCTGCGTAGCTCAGTTGGTAGAGTGACTTGTTCCGGAATAAGCGGACTCGGGTTCGATTCTTGCCGTAGACCAAAAATGACGGAGAAATTTACTTCGTTATACAAGTTCTAGCTTTTTTTTTTTTTTTTGATTGGAGGTTTAACGACCACCGTGAGCAACTCAATGGGCTATAAGCAGTCGCCCGTCCCTAATTTAGGGCCACTGGTTCCAGGGATTGGAGAGAGCCAGTGCCGTAAGACAAACACAACATCCATGCCTGACCGGGATTCGAACCCAGACCCCTTACGGACGAATGATCAGAGGCCAGCGCCTTAGACCACTGCGCCACCTGGGCGGCAGTTCTAGCTTTGCTATCTCGTGTCCTTCTTGCAATATCACGAAAACAAAAATGTTTTAGTATAACAAATAACTGGTGGAAAAATAATTAAGTTTCGAACGTGTTCTTCTGTGTTACAGATAAACAGAAATGTTAATAGCAACAGAGTTGGTTTACACGATTAGATAAGTGCATTTCACTTATATTTAATTTATCTGGCTCTTATCTCTGTTAACCCCAAAACGTAAAATCAATCTCCTTTTCTGTGAGAAGGCAGAAATAACTTCAACACAGAGTTTGAATGAGGAGCACCAACGTAAATAACACGGGGCGTAGGAAGAGATTACATGGCGCAAAACCAGATTTTCGAGATCGTAACTAACGCATGTCTCCCAGCAGTGCTTGCTGAACCAAAACAGAATAAAAACTGTCTATAATAGGGCGTTTCACGGGGAACATGATAGAGTTTGACTGTCCATCATCTCTATTTATACCCGATGATGAAATGCAAGAAAGAGCAGAATTTTTGTACTGGAAACCGTTGATTACTATCAGTAATTAAAAAAAAACAACTGATTATTTCCCCTCCAAGTCTGTTACTTTTGCCCAATAATGAAGGCATTTATGTGATCTTGAAGCATGTACAAGTGGTACAGTTCTTCTTCTCGCAGCCTGTTAATAACACTGAGCTCTTCAATGAACGTGTAAATCTCAATCATTTATCACTTAAAAAACTCTGCAAGGAGTAACTGTGGTACTTGTACATGCCGCATCCACTAAAATATTTAACCCAGAATAGGGCACGAATAGTACAGCTCTCACTGCTCAGGATTAAATACTTCGGAATTTGCTTCCACGATGAACGTACAGACATAGCTGCACAAATGAAACCGTGGAAACACGGAACCAAAGAGCATTCGCCAAAAATGGATATCACTAAGAAATGAACATAAACTTAGGTACCATAGGTGCAGTGAAATCATACATACAGTGTCTTACACCTTATGTCGGGTACTGAAACATACTGAAGATTAATAGATTTTAAACGTTTGAGACAGTTTACTTTCATACCTGTTCCACGATATTATGCTTTTCTTTTTATTCATTATCAGCATTAATGCTGAGTAACGCAAGTTTATCCCGGTCACAAATGTTCTCGAAATCCTTGACCAAAACCCAAAGCTTTGAATATGACATCCGACGATTCTGGTTTCTATCACAAAATGATTGAACATTAAACGATGGAGTTTTTAGGTCTGCAGTGCCACGCTAAGGAAATCCAATTGCATCTCATATTATTTCCTGTTTTGGTTCGTTAAAATTGGAGGGGTATAAAATGTCTAACAATGAATAAACTTAGTTTAATTTATGTAGACGGAATTATTTCAGATGAACTGACCCAGTAGAAATCCGGTTCGTACATTACTGCGATGCCTAGAAAAGCTGTTGACAAAATCTTTGAGTTCCCTCAGAAAACTGTTTTGAAATTTTAGACACCGTTACATTCTTGCAATTAGTTTTCATTTACGAAGATACATTAACAAGAAATACAATGTAGACCTCAACACTGGGGCTTTTTCTTTATCTGAAATTTGACGTATCGAAAGATGGGTGATACGAGACACATTATCATAGTTTTCTGACTTCATCTTGTCGCATACTTGTTTAGATCTTTGTGCAGAAACAGTCTAAGAGTTACATCCATGTACAGTTGTTTGATACAATCAGGCCTATCGATAGAAGCTCATTTCTTACAGTTAGTGATAAGTGCATAAACGCTCGAATAAGCTGTTGAGGATTTTCCACCATGTTGGATGTATTTTCATCCTAGAAATCTTTAATTTCACACTAATATTCCTGCTCTTGTTTTATGCACCCCAGAATACACAATCCAAATAGTGGAGAGTGTATTTCAAGAACTATGGTTTTTGAAGGTCATGAAATGAAGGGAATTTTACTTTGGCGTAGTGCGATCCGTCAGTTCAGTGGGCTTTGACAAAGTGATTACTTTTATCTTCATATACACTCGAAGAATTCTGTACATTCTACTGACCTTAGAACACAAACATATCAAGACGATGATGCTGCAGTAGTTTCATTCTGCTCAAAGGAGTGTAAGCCTTAAGGCAGTGAAGTATTCACACATACGCTTATGTTCAAAAGTTAAACATAATCAATATACCTGTGAATATTTCAAGAATAAATCGTCGGAAAGGCACGAAACTGGGTATGCTTGGGTAATAACATATTGCAAGTACAACAGTAGACAAAACAAGTTATGAAGCAAAGTCTATTGTATTACTTATGCAAATTTACAAAAAACAACGACACAGTGATTTTCGCGTTTTGAGTACATAAAATGAAGAAAAGGCTGGTGTACCCTGATTAATAAGGGATGTGGTGACTCTTTGCCGACACGCAAGCTTCGCATCGACTTCTCATGCTGCTTATCAAGTTGTCCAAGAGCACTGTAGACAACAAGTTCCACTCCCGACGAAGAGCAGTTCGGAGCACCGGAATGGTCTTTGGTGGTGGCTGACGGGATGTAATTTGTCCCCTAGTGCATCCCTTGCCTTCTTTATTGGATTCATAGCAGGAGACCTTGCGTGCCGCTCCATGTGTTGTATATATACACTTTGGAGAAAATCATCCACCAGCTGAGCTCTGTAGGGGGCGCGCATGTCCAGTCCAAGAATACCAGCACTGGACCCATGGCACCTCTGAAAAGTCTCACATGAGGTTCCAGTATCTCGTCTCTGTAAATCAGAGCAGTAATGGTACCTGTCGAAGATATGAAGCTCTTTTCGCCCATTCAACATGATGATGGCCATTCCATGACTCCGTCGTCACCAAATTGGTCCCTTTCCCTGATTTTATTGGGAATGTAACAGGTTACCCGTTCTCTCCAGAGAACGGTTCTACGAGAATCAGTCTGTAAACTAAATCTGGACTCATCAGTGAAGAGTGCATTGCTCCACTGATTTAAGTCCAGTTTCGATGATCCCGACCCCAGAGTAAACGTGCCCTCCTGTTCGTGGGGATGAGCAGGACACAAAAGACTGGACGTCTGGCATAGAGACCAAACAGTTTGTCTTGAAACTTTTTGTCCTGGGGCGGCCGCAAGCTTTGCAGAGAGTTGCATAGCAGACATCGTCGTATAGAGATGAAAATGGGTCACGGTGGCGGGTCAAGGGGTCGACAATTTCTTGCCGGTCCAACGGGTCGAGTCGAGGTACCCCTGACCCGATTTCGACCCAGTTTTATTTCAGTTTTATTTTTGAAAAGGAAAAAAAGAATTTCAAAGGAAAATGCGTCCTGTGGAATTTTGTGAAAAATGATTTGTCATACAAAGTTATTACAGTCTCTTCCTTAAAGCAACGAAGATTTCCACAGACCGACGATACGGCTGCTCAGACACTAGACTCACAGATACCATCCATATCTTAAACGACACTTCCGTTGCGTTTGTTTTCACTCAGATTGTCCGGAACAAGGTACAGGCAAACGCCTGCCGCCTGTTTCTCTGGTGATTCACTCTCTCACACCCCTCATGTCATATTGTAAGACTGAGAGTTACTTTTTACATCGCGTCTTTTGCATTTAGTATTCAGAGCGTTTTGTTTAACATGATAACATCCGGTTCCATAGCATGTCGTGTCGGAATTAATGCATTATTTGTTAATGCGGATGAATGTAATATTAAGGAGATTGAAAAATGCGTCGATACCAAAAACTACGTACTTGTTGAAAACAAAAAGGGTGAAAGTGAATGCTAGAAATTGTTTCGTCTCATTAAGAAACTAGAATATGTTTCACAGCAACTCCAATTTCCATAATCTTGGGAAGAGTTGATAGTTTTCAAAAGTGAATGTTGATTTCATGAGTGTTTCTTCCTTTTGAGGGAAGCAATGATGAAATCAACATCCACATTTTGGAAACTTTCAAGTCATTGGAAAATGGTAAAAATTGGAGTTGCTGTGAAAGATATTCCAAAGCTTGATATGTTATCAAGAAAACAGCAAAAACTGGAATTAAACGTACAACATGTTACTTAATTCAAAACTATCGTTTGTAGAACCATTAAAATGAAGTGGAACAGCCTTAACATCATTGCGGAGGGACTTTTTGACCCCAGCAGACGAGTTTGGAAACATGTGTTAAACAGTTAGGTTATGTGAAGGACGACAGTTTTAGCACTTTCTGTAAGCAAATTAGTTAATTATACGTACATGCAATACATCTGTAAGATTTCTACATAACCTACGATACCCGCTGCGAAGAGACTTTTTGAACGCCCTGTGTGCGCGTGTGTGTGCGCGGGTGCACGTACGTGCGTGCGTGCTTCTGTGTGGAAATCATATATATGTATATATATATATATATATATTCTATAAAGATACCTAAGCAAAAAAATACATATATAATTTTGACTCACACCTAGTACAACATAGAAAAGGTTATGTATCTGCCTGTGTGAGTAAAAGGAGAAAAGAAAAAAATAAAATAAAACAACTGAATGTAGAAGGTGTCGAGAATACTGAGCCTTGGCTTTATCAAGGACCAGCAAAAACTCTGCATTTTCTCACTTCCACAAAGACCTAGTTGGAAATGGGTTTCTGCAAGGCCATAGATGCAAGTAACATTCCCACCTAAAATAGTTTAAAAAATATATATATAAGTCATGTCCTCCGTAGAGTAGCATGACCTAGCACTAGTTAACAATTTCGCTTGCATCCATTAACCTTCATGGCCCGACCCATGCTCTTCATCTGTTACTATTAAACAGAGAGAAGAAGATTAAAGAGAACTCAAGCTGTGAGAGTGACATAATAAATAGAAATGATTTTCAGCTATAACGAAATTCCAAGTTCGTTTGAGAGAGAATTTAAACCTGAAAAACAAATTTTACATTGCAATTAAAAAAGGAAATGTTAAATTATAACGTACAGATTTTTGAAAGAAAACTTGAGTCTAAAACCCCCTACTCTACAACTTATGACAGCACGAAAACGAGAATAAGTTAAAGATGATAATTAACTAAAGAAAACTTTGTGAAAGTTATATACCTTAAACAGTTAGTTGCAATATGTACAAAGTATTTCAGCAGTGCTTTAAGTGCATAATTAATTAGTTATTAAGAACTTAACTACTTTGAAAAAACAGCGCATAGACAGCGCATAGCTTAACCAATTTGTTGATGTAGGAACTTGGAACTCTTATCTCAATTGCTGCATAAAAAATAACCATATCTTATATAATAATACTCTCTATAAGCAAGTGAACGGTATTCCAATGGGAACATCAACGTCCACGAATATCGCTAATCTATTCCTGTTCTTTAAGGAATATAAATTCATTAAAAATCACCCCACCTGCTCAGATAACTACCTTTACACTTTTAGATATATTGATGATCTGCTGTGTATCAATAATTCCGAAGTTATAGAGAGTGATTTTGATAATATCTATCCTAGCTCTCTTAACTTATGTAAAACCAACCACAGTAATCAGGAACTTGAGTTCCTAGACTTAAGCATTAAGCTCAACAGAGGTAACCCATCTATTAGCCTCTTTGATAAAAGAGTTAATTTTCCTTTCAAAGTAATTAAATATCTTCACTGGAATAATAACATTTCAACCAAAGTAATTGAGAATGTACTAATTTCTCAGGTCCTAAGAATTTCAGGAATTTGCAGCAACAATTTGGACTTCAATTACCACATTAATATACTATTAGAAAGTTTTCTAGAGAACGAAATTCCTTCTTCTTTCATCAAAAGAACTTTAAGAAAAATTATTCTGAATAATAGAGTAAGGTTGGCAGATCTGCTTTAATTTTCTACACAGTTAATAATATGATTCTGACCAATCAAAGCCGTAAGGAAGTTGGCTAGAGGATGCCTATTAACTACCTAAAGGAACCTTAGTGCTATGGATATGACGGTCCTATTAAAACAAAAAAATTAAATAATATAAACAAAATCACAAAAAAAGCTTAAAAATCTGTTTATAAAAAGAAAATAAAAACAAATAAAAAAGAAAACTAGTTATTCATCACTAGGATAGCTATACTAAAAATAGTAAAACCAACATTAAAATTAATAAGATTCTGATTAATCTATAGAAGCTCACTAAGGTGATTTAATACATGCAAAGATTATTAAATAAACTGCTCGTGTATTTTATAATATTTCTCATGTATTCTGGAGAGTTAATTCTGCTCATTCTGATCATACAGATCCACAGTCTTAAGTTTATATATTTTTTTCTCTGGTTAAAATCTCCGCGCGTTGGTTTCTTGCTGTATGAGGAGGCCATCAGCCCCACCCTCACTGCCCCCCAGCGTCTAGGAGTGGCGGAAGAGGTCAGCCATGTTCTCCTCTTGTGAGGAGAAAAGTTTTTGTAACACCAGAGGTAAGCTCTCTTCCTTGTTTTTGGGTTCTAGGTTTTATAAGTTCAATGTTTGTACTTCATGTACCTTTTCTCTGTCGTTTTTTAGCTTTTCAGCTTTTAAGCATTGGTTTGTCTGTTAACATTTATGCGGGTTTTAACTCTTACTTTTCTTTGTAACTTTGAGCGTCTTTTGTGGTACCTAGGAACAGAAGATGGCTAAGCTTGTTCCTTTTCTATGCGCTGTCTATGCGCTGTTTTTTCAAAGTAGTTAAGTTCTTAATAACTAATTAATTATGCACTTAAAGCACTGCTGAAATACTTTGTACATATTGCAACTAACTGTTTAAGGTATATAACTTTCACAAAGTTTTCTTTAGTTAATTATCATCTTTAACTTATTCTCGTTTTCGTGCTGTCATAAGTTGTAGAGTAGGGGGTTTTAGACTCAAGTTTTCTTTCAAAAATCTGTACGTTATAATTTAACATTTCCTTTTTTAATTGCAATGTAAAATTTGTTTTTCAGGTTTAAATTCTCTCTCAAACGAACTTGGAATTTCGTTATAGCTGAAAATCATTTCTATTTATTATGTCACTCTCACAGCTTGAGTTCTCTTTAATCTTCTTCTCTCTGTTTAATAGTAACAGATGAAGAGCATGGGTCGGGCCATGAAGGTTAATGGATGCAAGCGAAATTGTTAACTAGTGCTAGGTCATGCTACTCTACGGAGGACATGACTTATATATATATTTTTTAAACTATTTTAGGTGGGAATGTTACTTGCATCTATGGCCTTGCAGAAACCCATTTCCAACTAGGTCTTTGTGGAAGTGAGAAAATGCAGAGTTTTTGCTGGTCCTTGATAAAGCCAAGGCTCAGTATTCTCGACACCTTCTACATTCAGTTGTTTTATTTTATTTTTTTCTTTTCTCCTTTTACTCACACAGGTAGATACATAACCTTTTCTATGTTGTACTAGGTGTGAGTCAAAATTATATATGTATTTTTTTGCTTAGGTATCTTTATAGAATGTGAATTCTGAATTTTCAAAACTGCTGCGTTGCGCGTTCTGATTTTCAGGTTATTTTGCACCCTTCGTTTTAAATTCTAAAATTTTTCCTTAGTCTTCAGTTTTGCTCTTAAGTATATATATATATATATATATATATATATATATAAGTCATGTCCTCCGTAGAGTTGCATGACCTAGCACTAGTTAACAATTTCGCTTGCATCCATTAACCTTCCTGGCCCGACCCATGCTCTTCATCTGTTACTATTAAACAGAGAGAAGAAGATTAAAGAGAACTCAAGCTGTGAGAGTGACATAATAATTAGAAATGATTTTCATCCATAACGAAATTCCAAGTTCGTTTGAGAGAGAATTTAAACCTGAAAAACAATGCAAAAGAAATCCAAATTTTACATTGCAATTAAAAAAGGAAATGTTAATTTATAACGAACAGATTTTTGAAAGAAAACTTGAGTCTAAAACCCCCTACTCTACAACTTATGACAGCACGAAAACGAGAATAAGTTAAAGATAATAATTAACTAAAGAATCAAAATTATATATGTATTTTTTTGCTTAGGTATCTTCTTTATAGAATATATATATATATATATATATATATGCATATACAATGATTATTTCTCGTATATAATATATATACATATATATCATCATAATCATCATCATTGTCAACCATTATCTATCCACTGCTGGACGAAGGTCTCCCCAAGTTTCCTCCTCAACGGTCTGTCTTGTGCCAGTTTTCTCCATGTCACCCCTGCATACTTTCGATTTTCATCCACCCATCTCCCATGTGGTCTTCTTCTGGGTCTTTTCCTGTCCCTTGGAATCCAATCTAAAATTTCGGCTGTCCATCGATGCCCTTCTGGCAATATGTCCAGCCCATTGACATTTCAGGGATTTAACTCTGATCATGATGTCTTCAACTCTTGTCATTTTTCGGATCCACGAGTTCCTCTTCTTATCTCTCCTGGTTATACCAAGCATGCACCTCTCCATGCGTCTTTGAGTTGTCTGCAGCCTTTGTATGTCTCTTTTAGTTAAGGGGTCCACGTCTCTGCACTATACGTAAGCACTGGAAGGATGCATTGATCAAACACTTTTCTTTTAAGACATAATGGCATATTGCTCTTGAAAATTATGCTGTTTCTTACAAAAGCTATCCGGTCAAGTTTTGTACGCCGATTGATTTCTTCATCAATGTGACCCTCACTTGATATCTGCTGTCCAAGATAAACGTACGTGCCTGTTATCTCCAGCTTTTCTCCATCAATAGATAAATCTTCATCTCTTGTAAAAGCATTGAACATCACTTTTGTCTTCTAAAAGTTCATTTTTTATCCCACTTCTTTACTCTTGTCAGCAAGTTCCTGGATCATACTCTGCAGCTCTGATGGGGTAGTTGCAAAAATGACTATGTCATCAGCAAAACGAAGGTCGGTTAGATAATCTCCATTAATCTTTATCCCCTAGTTTTCCCAGCTCAGCGACTGAAGACACCCTCCAATGTAGCATTAAAGAGCTTCGGAGATATGGTGACACCTTGTTTCACTCCCTTTCCAATTTTTATGTGTGTTGTATTTTCAAACAGCCGAATCTTTGCACTTGCATTTTCATAGATGTTATTAATAATATTAATGTATGCATCTTCAATACCGCAGGATTTCAGAGCCATTGTAACTGCTGATGGTTTCAGCGAATCAAAGGCCTTATCATAATCGATAAAAGCCATGCACAATGGAAGTTCATATTCCCTCGCTCTTTCAAATAGTTCTCTCAGTACATGGATATGATCTATTGTGCTGTAGCCACTCCCGAATCCAGCTTGTTCTCTCGGTTGAGCCATGTCCAGTGTTACCTTCAAGCGGTGTGAAAGAACTTTAGTGAAGATTTTATAAACCACTAATAGGAGGCTGATAGGTCTGTAGTTCCCGAAATCCTCAATGTCACCTTTTTTATGTAGCAGGATCATTCTAGCGGTGTTCCAATCCTCAGGAATCTTCCCTTCATTAAGGCATCGAGTAAAAATTTGGGCGAGTACTGTTTCGATTTCTCCACTTGCTTCTTGTATGATGTCTACAGTAATTCCATCTTTTCCTGTAGCTTTCCCCCGCTTCATGTTCTTGATTGCATGTGCAACTTCTGCTGGAAGGACTGGAGGAACTCTGGTACTGGTACCTTTCATGATATCTGGAGTGCATGTATCATCCCTTTCATATAATTTGGAGTAGAAATCTTTCACACTTGTCAAAATTTCGCCTCTATTTCTTGTTACAGAACCATCTTCTTTTCTCAGTGCAATAATCTCTTTTCTTCCCTTACTGAGATGTCCTTTTGCTATCTTTAGGCTTTGGTTGTTTTCATTTTGCTTTCCTCACTAGTTCACAGTTGAATTTTCTTACGTCTTCAGTGATACTTTTTCTTACTGTCTTGCATAGCTCTATATATTCCACTTTGGAAGTCACATCTTCTTTAGTTGTCCTCATCTCTCTTCTTTTTTGCATCACCATTTTGGTTTTTCCTGATAATTTGTTCACATGCAACTTGTTCTTAGACACAGCTAATTTTGTTGCTGTTTCCATAAGAGCTTTGGTTACTTTTCTGTTAACTTCAGAGATGTCCACTTCTTCCGATGTTAGGCCTTCTAAAGCAGAGAACCTGTTCTTCAGTTCCAACTTGAAGGTATTATGGTGTTTTTTAAGTTGGTTATGTCAATACAATTTATTTGTCTTATGAGCTTACCACGTTCGAGTTTAGTGTTGAGGTGCATCTTACATCTCACCAATCTATGGTAACTACCTGTGTTGAACTTGTTGAGCACACTGCAGTCTTCTATGACGAATTTTTTTACACATAATAAAATTAATTTCACTTGTCATCCCATTTGGATGTCTCCATGTCCATTTCCTGTGTGGCTTTTTCTTGAAAAAGGAGTTCATGATGAAAAACCCTTCTGCCTCTGCAAACTCAACGAGAGTATTTTCACGCTGGTTTCTGTTGCCGTGACCGAATTTATCTACTGAAGTTTCATTCTGTTGCCGTTGCCCTATTTTTGCATTGAAATCTCCCATAATTATCTTCAAGTGCTGCTTACCTTTATTATTTAGATGACGAATTTCCTCATAAAATTCTTCAATTTCTTCTTCAGGATGACTTGTGGTGGGTGCATAAGCTTGAATAATCTGAGCCTGGTATCTTCTCGAGAGTTGGATAACGAGTCGTGCAGCTCTGTCAGAGGAACTTTCAACTTCTACAACTTTATCGTTCAGTTTCTTGTTTATTATAAATCCAACACCACTAGTTCTGCCAGTATCTGTCCCACGATAGTAGAAGAGATGTCTACTTTTCAGTTCAATGAGATCTTCTCCTTTTCTCCTTACCTCACTTAGCCCGACGATGTCGCACTTGATCCTTTGTAGTTCCTCTTCCAATTCAAGAAGCCTTGAATCAGAAGATAGGGAGCGTCCATTATACGTAGCCAAGGTCAGCATCAAATGGCAGCCTAGTCCGGTCCTCCGGGGATTCTTAGCACCCTCTGCCTTCATGTCGCACTGGCCGCTGCCTTGGCCAGGAACATTCCAGCTGCCGGATACTGAGGGCCAATATTTAAGTTGTGGTATCATTTTGGAGGGGTTTGGCCATAACTCACCACGCTGGCCAAGCGGTTTGGTGAGTGTGGGATAGCATTTACTCTAATCCCGATGGTATAGGTTAATCGCTATTGGCGGTCGTCAGAGCCCCTTTAGTGGTTACAGGATGCACCACGAGAAGGCGGGGTTGACATTTGTCAAGGAGAGGCTGTGATGTTACGCATCACCTGACCTTACATCCCACACACACACACATATATATATATATATATATATATATATATATATATATATATATATATATATATATATATATATATATATATATATATTAACACACTATCTACCAACAATTATTTGGACACCTGTGATAGCAAAGGAAAACGAAGTTTATTCACCTTCAATAGTTAGTGGAGCCTCCACGAGCGGCGATTAGAGCTGCGACCCTCCGAGGCATACTCTCAACCAGGCGTTGTACGACGGCTAGCGGTATATTCTTCCACTCAGCTTGGAGAAGACAGGTCAGTTCCTTCACCGATTTCGGACGTTGGGGGCACCCCTTAAGTCGACGCTCCAACTGGTCCCAGAGGTTCTCGATAGGGTTAAGGTCTAGGTTCTGCGCAGGCCAGTCCATTCGATTAACCCCATTATCACCATACCAAGCCATGGTGGACCTCGCAACATGACAGGTGGCATCGTTATCCTGAAAGTATCATGGGTCCACCTCGTAAAACTGCCACAACGTAGGAAGCGCATGGTCATCCAAAATGGTGCAGTAGGTCTCGGCGTTGAGTCTACCAGGAATTGCGACCAAGGGTCCCGTGCCATACCAGGAGAAAGAACCCCATAGCATAATTCCACCGCCGCCGAACTTCACAGTTGGCACAATACATTCCGGCATGAGACGTTCTCCAGGCAGACGCCAAACCGAGACCATGCCATCCGAACGGTAGAGGGTGAACCTTGATTCGTCGCTCCAGAGAACCTGTTTACACTGTTCAACGGTCCACTGCCGACGTTCTTTGCATCACGTTAGCCGAGCAGCGCTATTGGACTTGGTGATGAAAGGCTTGTGGGCGGCAGCACGTCCATGATAACCAAGCAGATGGGCTTCCTTACGGATGGTATTCCTCGAACGAACACTCCCAGATGCCTGTTGAAACTCCTCGCGGATGTGGCCCATCGATTTGGGGCGGTTCTTCCGAATTTCTCTGGCCAGCACCCGTCGGTCTCTAACTCCCAGTTTTATGGGTCTGCCGGGTCGGGGCACATTCCGACAGTCACCTCTGATCTTCCACTTGCCAATCACGTAAGCCACTATCGATTTTGGGTATTTCAACTTGCTGGATATATCACGTATGAATCGGCCATTTCTGTTATACCCGACGATTACTCCTTTCTCGAAATCAGAGAGCTCCGAACTGCGTGGCATCTTGCATGCGACTGGTTGCGTTGTTGTTTCCCACACGATATTTAACGGCGGCGGCCGTGACGTGTATCAGGACCGCAGATATCGTCGATTGCAGGGGTGTCCAATTACTTGTTGGTAGATAGTGCAGCATATATATACAAGAAAAGAAGATTTATTGATTGATGGGGAAGATCTTGAAACAACAGATATCTACTGTATATTTATCTTGGGCAGCTGATATCATACATGTGCGTGTGTGTGTACGCGTGTAAGTTACGTATAATTATAAATTGAGCTTGGAATTTATAGTTCAAAAATTCGAAGCAAATTTGTCCGGATCAAATCTTGATAGGGTCAGGTCCAATTATGTGGCGTCCGGGTCGAAACTTATTGACCCGTTTCCAACTCTGTTAACTGGGCACTGCGAGTGGTTTATGGGTTTGATTAAACTACATAACCATGTCCGCTGTTCTGTCGGTTTAAACCCTTTAATTAATATGTTTTACTAATTATGCTTAACTTGTAGACTCAGCATATTTCTATCTTCAGAGCGATATATATTCGATAAACTTCATTTATCCAATTTATGTTTGCATATAGTTTTAGGGTAAAATATTAGTAATATTAGCGACTATTGATTAGAAATCACTTGCCAGTTAGTCTCTCAGCTATCAGTTTGGTTAAATGTTATCCGGCTAGGCACCTAAAAGCTCAGGTTGAAATATAAAAAAAATGACACGAGAATGAATTGCCTTTGGCATAAAATAAAGCATGAATGCGCGTTAAAATGGTTCTCTCATTTAATACATTTCAAAAAATTCTTCGGCATGAAAGCCCCATTTCAGAAGAGAAAAGAAAGAGCGTCTGATGTTATGGCATTCTGAAAGCTCTAAATAATAAATCGTAATCCTGTCAACAATATCGATCTCCTGTCAACATCGTACTTTGTGGAACCTGAATGAAATTTTGGCGAATGGAAAGCAAGGAATGTGGAAGGCTTTCTAAATCTTTCTTTCCTTCTAAGTATTCATCATCGGGTGTTTCCAGGAAGTGTCGCTATAAGATTGATTCTTCCCTGCCTTATTGACATTTTAGATGCTGTTCAAACTACGCAGTGAAGATGAATGCTAATATATTATTTTGAAAGAGATTTCTTGCTTCACTTGTGCAAGCAAAAACATTATTAACACTTGAAAATTTTCTTTTCGCTGCGACAATTAACTTTCTTTTCCATTATTTCGCGTGATGAGTTTCATTTAGAGCAGCGAAGTTCGCCATTTATATCCCTGGCAGTCCCCAAAAAAAGCATTTGGATAGGCAGAAGAATCCTTCACGGTCAAAGTTCATCACATGCTCAACGATCTGTTCTCATCCAGAGCAATTGCTGTGGTTATACGAAGTCACCCTTCCGCAATTATTTGGACCCAACGGTTCCAGGAAAGAGGAGAGCCAATGCTGTTGGGCAAGGGCACCACTTATGCCTAATCAGAAACTAGTACTCGCTTTAAACCAGAAGCCAGCTCCTCTGACCAATCGGTCAGCGGAAAAGCATGCAAGTAGATGTGATCACATTGAGCAAGTTACAATATTGTTTGATGCTTTCAATTTGGAACCACTTATCTGACTTCAGTTGCACAGGTGTTACCTGAGATGTTTTGCCGCTCTCTTACTTATTTACCCTTAGAGTTTTTGAAAATGAAATACGAAGTGTTTTTACAGTCGTTTGCAAAAGTTTAAGACCACTTGTTGGTATTAGGAGATTTCTGCCGTTTGCGTCAGCTACTGTCTGTATAACTCAACTTCCTATCGGTGTTGCGTCATCCTACAGCGGCATCTATTTATAGAGTTGGAGGAAGCGTGCGAGCGTCAGCTTGCTTCTGGTTTTCATGCCGAGAGGTTTTGTACGTATTTTCTACATAGCGAAAGAAGGATAAAAAAGCGGCATTAAGTGTTGCTCAAAGGCACAAATAGTGACTTTACATCATGAAGGATGCTCTGAACGTGACATAAGCAGAAAGGTGAATGTGAGCAAGACTTCTATTTATGATACAATCATGAAATATCGAGATACAGGTGAATTTAGCCACCGAAAGAAAAGTGGACGTCCAAGGAAAGCAACCCCACGTGATGGCAAAACCATAAGGCGAATAGTTACGTGTTATCCGAGGAGTTCGTGCAAGAAAATCAAGGCCTTTCTACATTCGAAACGGTCTGATATTAGTATCATTATTGTTTCTCGACGTCTTAGCAAAGATTTTGGATTAAAGTCTAAAAAACCTGCACATAAAGCTAGACTAACAAAGAGATGGAAAAGGACAGACTCTAGTTTGCGAAGCGTCATCAATCGTGGACTGCTGAAATTTGGAGCCAAGTTCTTTTTTCCGATTAATCAACTGGGCGTCAATTTGAATCACGTGAAACACATGTTCGACGACCAAAGAGCAAAACGTTTGGTGAAAAATACAGTTAGCACCGTGAGACATCCATCTAGTCAGATGATATGGGGCGTTATGTCAGTATCCGGTACTGCTTAATTATCCTTTTTGCCGACAAGCACTTCTATGACTGGCCCTTTTTATGTGGAAATGTTACGTGAGAAGCTGTTAACTCATATGCAAGTGCACAGATGCACAATCTTTGTGCATGCTGGTGCTCCATGACACAGATCAAAGACAATAAAGGACTACCTGCAGATAAAAACATAACTGTGCTTGACTGGCCCGGTAATAGTCCCGACCTTTACCCCATCGAAAATGTGTGGACCATTTTAAAACGCAAGGTAGCAGGAAAACAACCATCAAATTCTCAAGCTTTGGCTGACGCAATCAAGTATGTGTGGTGCAAAAATATTTCAAGTATCTGTTGAGAGTATTCCACATCGTATTCTGTCCGTTATAAAAAACAAAAGTGGCCACAGAAAGTACTAACTTCGGTCTTTTTGTATTCTAAATAATGTAAGCATTCATCTGTGGTGTCATTTTTTCCAATATCGCTGACTAGTACTTAGTTGTATCTTTTAAAACAACTAATTACCGGGAGTTTATGTACGTCAGTGTTCAGAGATTTGTGGAACTAATCATAGTTCTAAGCCGTGAGAGTAGAAAGGTGTCTGAGGTTGAGGTGTTAATTTTCAACAAATTGAAGGTGGTCTTAAAGTTTTGCAAATGACTGTACTTTTGTTCATCTTCTGAGCATCTATGATTATAGAACAACATTTCTGGTGCAGTTTTGCACTAGATACGAAAAATATGAATCAGTATTTCTCCATAAATCATTATCATCAACAGTCATTATCACTTCACTATAAGATAAAGGTCTCTTCCCAAGTCTTTAACCTAATTCTCTGTCCTGAACCATTCTCCTCCATATGACTACTAGGTGCTATGGAACTTCATCCTCTCATTTCGCAGGTGTTCGTTTCCTGTCTCTTGGTATTCAGTCTGGCATTTCGGTGGTCAGTTCTAGCAATGTTTCCAGACCCTTATCAACTGAGGGTCTATAATTTGATCATGATATCACGAACTTTTGTCATATTCCTGATCTTTCTCTATCTTAGCCATTGACATCAAGCATGCATCTCTCCATACTGCTTTAAGTAGTCGTTATTCTCTGTTTGCCTTTGCAGTTGAGATTCACGTCAATGATTCCTAAGTAACAATGCATCTTGTTTCTATATGATGGGGAGCCAGAATTACTGTGGTTGATGGCATTGAGTCGCAAGCTTAATCTCAATTCTGATTAAAGAAATAGGATCTCGTTTGTTTATTGTTTTGAGAGAAAACCAGAAACTGATTCAACCAATAGTTAAACCAAAAACTGCCAATTAATGGCAGGCATTCTTCCTAAGCCTTGATGTTCAATGAGGGTCATTGAACTAAACTAAGAAATACAATAATGGTCAAAAGTACTGCACCAATAGACCGAAAGTCTATTTTGGTGTTTGAAGCCAACTTATACAACGTAGGCTACTAGTAAAGTCAGGAATATATATATATATATATATATATATATATATATATATATATATATATATTATACATAACTTTAAAGGAAATTTTATATTGAATTTAAATATTTTTCAGAATGGTATTACGACTAAGAGAAGTGAAGTTACAAGCAAAAATGTGCAAGTGAAGAAACACAAATCCTGCTCTGAAAAAGTGTTCGCGCCCCTCTAATCCAATTTAGCTTTCTCCGACGTCCGCTAGGGAGATATAAAAGGATGTAGAATCGTCTGCAGACTTAGAACGCGCCTGTTTGTAGTCAGTTAACGGGAAGTTTATGCAGAATTCCTGGTGATATTTGATTTTCGGCATGTCAAACACCCGAAACATTGGTCCTGCCTCTTCAAACCTGGGCAAAAATTATTACTTTGCATGAACTTGGATTCAGTAGTTGCAAAACTTGCTGTTAAATGTATCTGTGATCATTCCACTGTCGTACGCACCATTACAAGAGTTGCAGAAACTGAATGTGTGGGAAACAGAAAAAGAACACGTCGATCAAGGCTGTGTACTGAACGTGATGATCGCATGTTGATTCGTCGTTCCTTAAAATCAAGGTTCAAAACAGCCACCGATTTAAGAAATGAGTGGGAGAATGAAGTAGGCATTATTGAATCTGCACGTACAGTTCGACGTAGACTACAAGAAAATGGACTGACTGCACGAAAACCTTTCCTTATTGAACAACAATGGCTCGAAAGACTTGCTTGGGCTAAGGCACACCAGAATTGGACTGTTGATGAATGGAAATATGTTATTTTCAGTGATGAAACAACTGTTACTATTTTCACTAATAATGGAAATAATTATGTACGTCTTCGGGCTGGTGAAAAATATCAGGCAAGCTGCACCCAGCCAACAATCAAGCACTCACATCCGGTGATGTTATGGTCCTGTATTTTAGCCAGTGGTGTTTGCCGTCTGCACATTGTTGATTGCACGTTGAATGGATGTAAATATGCGGATATTTTGGTGTCCAAACTGCTACCATCTGCACAAGGCATGGATTTGCGGAATTTTATCTTTCAGGACAATAACGCGCCATGTAATCGGTCAAAGTTGATTGACCATTGGTTTAATTGAAAAGTTATAAGAAAACTTCAGTGGCCGGCACAGTCACCGATCTTAATCCCATGGAGAATCTGTATGGGAGATTGAAGCAAAAGATCCGTCGACAAGTACCCACATCTAAAACAGGAATAATGGAATCTGTAAGAGCCATATGGCACCGTGATAGCACCGATGGACAACTAGAGAAACTGATTAGTTCCATGCCAAGAAGGTGCACTTTGTTAATAAGAAACCGTGGTTATCCAATTAAATATTACAGCGTATTTTGCTTGTTGGTAAGTTATTTCAAGTGTCCTACAAGTTTCAATAGTTTACTGTACAGTAATTGTACGTTAAATGCATTGTACACTAATTTCACAAATTCCACTATTTTTTGCTTTTTATGACATGACGCTGTACTTTTGTTTTTAACTTAACTTCTATTATTGGTAATAGCATTCTGTAAACATATTTGAATTTAGCATAAAATTTCCTTTAAAATGATGTATAATATGTATTCCATTCCTAAATTTACCATTACGCTATATAAGTTGACTTTAAACATCAAAAAATGACTTTCGGTCTACTGGCGCAGGTATTTTGGCAACAACTGTAGAAGCAAAGAAGAAATATACATCTTGAATCCCTAAAAACATAACTACAGCACCGAAAACCACAACAAAAGATCTAAAACAGAGGCTAAAACATAGATCTAAAACAGAGGCTGAAACAGAGATCTAAAACAAAGGACTTGTTGAGAGATCATGACACAAAAATAAAGAAAGCAAGAAACAGAGATCCTGAGTTTTTAAAAAGCAGCTAAAACAGAGATCCTGAATTTTTAAAAATCAGCTGAAACAGAGAAATTCATACAAAAAATCCGAATAGCTTACAGCGCCGTGAAGGAACAAGCTTTTCCGTAGACTTTCTAACTTTTATTTCAGCACAATTTTTCTGTACTTAGCTTTTTGTATTCGTGCATTCATTTCTATTTATCACAATAGCATACACAATCGTATCAGAATAATACGACCACCTACCTAATAATGGAAATAATCACCCTTGGCCCGGAGGACAGCTGCGAGGGGACGTGGCATGGACGCAATGAGGCACTGGAAGGTTGCCCGAGGCACACGTGCCCATTCGAACTGCAGCAGTGCACGGAGGTCCCGCAGATGACGCCGTTCTGGGTCCGCACGTCTAACTTGTCGATCCAAAAGTCTCTCAAGTGCTCTATGGGATTGAGATTGGGTGATTTTGCAGGCAAGGGAGAACGGAGACAACGCTGTCGTGTTCCCGGAACCAGTCACGGAAACCCTTAATGACGCGGCACGGTGCGTTGTCCTGTTGGTAGACACCATCCCCACCAGGATAAACGTCAAACATGAAGTGATGCATGTGGTTAGCGATGACTATTTACGTATAACATATTGCCTTTATTCGGGCCACTCAAGAAAACACCAAGCCCCAGTCCGACTCACTCTAAGAGGAATTAAATCATAGCAACAAAAAGAAAGGTTTACTAATGCTTGACATTGAACGACGCGTAGGTAAATGGATTAATGAATGTTATTGTCGTAAAACCAATGAAAGAAGATGTAAGAGTCGTAAAATTAAATATTTACTATATTACGGCAGCAATAATAAGTATTTCGACTGTTTAGCTTTTCAAAAACAATATTTATTTTTATTACTATTATTTGTGACGTACTACGGAGGTAAAGCGCGTGTGAAGACGACAAATCTGCAGCCATACATTCTGTCCGTGTAGCTTAGTTGGGAGAGCAACTTACTCCGGAGTGAGGGGGCACGATTTCGATTTTTGTCACGGACAAACTTGTGTTTTCACATTGGCGGCCGAACGTAAAAACGGATGCACTGGTCGCTGAGTTCTTCGAAGAATGTGTGATGTTTGTTCTACACATCGTCTGGAATTAATGACAAAATTACTACTTGACTTCAGAAAGTTAAAAAAAAAATTTCGAGGGAGATGATGTTACGTGCTACAGAGGTAAGGCACGTGTGAAGACGACAAATCTGTAGCGATACGTTCAGTCCGTGTAGCTTAGTTGGGAGAGCAATTTATTCCGGAGTGATCCCCGTCACAGATAAATTTGTGTTTTCACATATTATATACGTACATATTATTCAGATTTAGATGAACGCATGACACCGATGAAATATGGTGTAGCTACGAAAGTCCATCTGCGCATGCACAAGCTAAAGTCTGACCCCAAGCAGAGTTGGAAACGGGTCAAAAATTTCGGCCCCAGGGCCGACCCTATCCGGACCCGTAACTGACCCGGACAAATCTGCTTTGAACTATAAATTCGAAACTCAATTTGTATATATATACATATAAACGTAATGTATATATTCATCCCAATAACTGCTTGATATTAAATAACTGAAATCGTTTTTTAATAATAAAATTTAATTACTTGCTAAATTTTAGTGCCATTTTAGTGTCACTGTTTTACGTAATCCAAAAGTAATGACCGTGACCATGGAGTGACCGTGAACATGGAGTATATTACAAATGGGAATCATTATTTACGATTACACAAATGTATTTTTTTACGTGTATTTAGATTGTTCACTCTTTCTACGCTTTGATGGAGGTG
This sequence comes from Macrothele yani, assembly GCA_039090855.1. Lineage (NCBI taxonomy): Eukaryota > Metazoa > Arthropoda > Arachnida > Araneae > Macrothelidae > Macrothele > Macrothele yani. Next base: position 5,392,011 of record CM077030.1, on the reverse strand, counting down.
CGCGTACTTTCATATGGTCCGTTTGATTTTTGGTTCCATAATCTTTTATTACACCGTTGGCATCTTTCTTTGTAATTATACTCCTTCCACATTTTGAACAACAAGCAAGACCAAACAACACAGAATTATTCACCGGTTCCTTAATGAGACGAAACAATTTCCAGCATTCATTCTTCCACTTGTGCTTTTCAGCAAGCACGTATTTGTTGGCCTCGACGCATTTCTCAACCTCCTTAATATTAAATTCATCCATATTAGCAAATATGGAGTTAATTTTGGCATTGGCATGTCGTGGGAATGCGATGTTAGCACATCAACCGAAAACCACTGAATGCTGAATGTAAAAGATTCGATCTGAAAAGTAACTCTTAGTCATACAGTGAACTTCGCACAGAGAGAGTGAATCAGCTGAGAAGCAGGCGAATGGCGTTTTCCTGTACCTTACCCTAGGCAATCGCACTCTAAAAAAGCGCAAAGGAAGTATCTTTTTTCGATATGGTGCCGGTGTGTCTCACGTCGGTCGGTGGAAACCTTCGTTGCTTTAAGAAAGAGACGACAATATTTTTGCATGGCAAATCATTATTCACTCCGTGGGCACCAGTATCAACGGCAGAATTCCACAACGCGCATTTTTCTTTGGAATATATTTTTTCTTTTCAAAAATAAAACAGGAATAAAACCGGGTCAAAATCGGGTCAGGAACACATTGAGCCGACCCGTTTGACCCGCAAAAAATTGTCGACCCGTTGACCCGTGACCCGTTTCCATTTCTGACCCGAAGATAGAAAAAAAGCTAAATCGTGTAAGTGCGTCAGTAAGGGGAGTTCGGTAACTTTTATTCTAGGAGATCTACAGATTACAACCCCATCGTGTTATACATCATTTCAAAGTTCTCGTCAATATCAGGTAACACCCCGTTTGGGGAGAGTCGAGAGGAAGCCAAATTTTTCTACGACCCATCGTTTTCATTGTATTCGAAATGCATTTTTGTAATGGCTTTTATGTCATTTAGGACCAGGTTCTCGTAATTTACGTAGATTGCAATGTGCTATTGTTACGTTTATGTAAAACGTGATGAAATAATGTTCGGTGATAGTTTAGTAAACTATATTTTTCAGTAACAATGAAATTAATTATTGTTGTATCATTCCATGGGACAGCATTCAAAGATTATATATGTTTCAATAATGGCTTTGACTACTTCCGTTACCCATTTTCGTTACGTCGAAACTTTTACTTGGGATTTACTTTACTACTGTCGGGAAAGATGCATAGCATCAAGAAAGGAGGAAAGAGAAAAACAGAAGTGTCTTATGTCATATGAAATCAGGTGAGAACATTTATAGAACTAAATATCAAATCTATTTTAGATATAGTGTAAAATTAGCAGTATACAGGATGGTTATAAATTATAGTTGGGCAAAAAGAAAACGTTATTTTGCATAGGTATAAGGATGCATATGAAAATAAGTGCGAATATTATACAGTTAAACACACCAAGCTTACCTTTTTCGCGGACAGATGGTGCTGAGTCACGCAAGGTCACGGCGCGGAAAAAGCGAAATGTTGCCTATGGTTTCACGAGCTACACAAGTGTAACAGCATTTTCGCCGAAAATAGGGGAAAACTGCACCGAAAAGGGACACGATTGTAGCATGGTACAAATGATTTACCGAGACTGTATGTGTGACTCATAGGAACAGCAGCCAAGGCAGACCTGCAATTCTCGAGGAGACGGCGGATGCAGTGCGAGCATCATTTGTGCGAAGCCCCCGTAAATCGACGGAACGAGCAAGTCTACAGCTTGGAGTTTCAAAATCAACAGACACAAAAATCCAACGGAAACGTCTGAAATTTAGGCCTTACAAATTCGTTCAAGCTCTGAAGGATGGCGACAAGAAGCAGAGATCAGAGTTTTGCACTCGTATGGAAGCTGATGATGACTTCTTGTCGAAGTTGGTGTTCAGCGGCAAGGCAACGTTTCTCTTAGATGGCAAAGTGAATAGACACAATGTGAGGGATTGGGGATGAGGAAATCCCCATACCATCTTGGAACATGAAAGAGACAGTCGCAAGGTAAACGTTTTTTTTTTTTTTTTTTTGTGCTTCCGTTTATGGCACATTTCTCTTTACTGAAAGAACTGTTACCGAAATCATATACCTGTACGTGCTTCAGATTTACCTAATGTCAATCCTCAAGGAAACAATCGGAAGAGGTTTCATTTATCAGCAAGACGGGGCCGCCCCTCACTACAACAAAGACGTCACTTCTTACCTCGGTGCTGAAATCCCAGTTTGGATTGATCGCGGTGGCACAGCTGCATGTCCCCCCTCGCCCCCCGCCCCCGATCACCGGATCTAACGCCCCCAGAGTTAGATCCATGGGGTTTTGTTAAAGATCAAGTTTACCTTCCGCCGCTTCTCAAGTCCCTTCTGGAACTGAAATCAAGAATCACCGCTGCAGTCGCATTGGCCGATGCCGACATGCTGACAGTAATGTGGGAAATACCTGATTTACCGATGGGACGTTCGCACAGTAACCAAGGGAAGCCACATCGAGCATTTGTGAAGAAAGGTAAACTTGGTGTGCTTCACTATATATTATTAGTACCTATTATCATATACATCATTATAACTGCGCACAATAAAATTTTCTTTTTGCCCAACGAATTTACAACCACCCTGTATGTTGCAAAGCCATTCGTGAATAAGGATGACAGTTCCTCTTAATTCTATATAAACTACCAATTAAGCACCTCGAGAACCTCAATGTTTACAACAGTGGCATTTTTTGCGACACTTGGATAATGATCTGTTTGGATTTTGTGCTGTACATGTATTCTTTGTGTACTCTGAAAGAAATATATACTGTGGAAAATCAACTGCAGTTGAGTAAATGCTTGAAATCAGTTCATTTTAAATACGTTACATTTAAAGGAACATTGTAACTTATTGTGCTAAGAAAACCCGTTTTACCATAATTTCACGATCCATAATTTCGATAACCCCATCTTTCAATTATTTCAATGATTTATCCGCACAATGCTTGATGACCTTAGTAATATGAAAATGTTATAGAATGCGTTTATTTTTAATGTTTGCGAAACAGTAATTGCGGAAGAATTTTTATATTTGTGGAAGAGTAATGACGGCTCTTGAAATTCTACGACGAGATTTATCAGAAATGATTAAAGTGCTTGGGTGTGCGCGGCAATTCTAAGCAATATGAAACTTATTTCCGTTATGCAATGTAAGCACACAATGCGAAAAATATTCAGAAAACAATTACTTCCTTAAAAAGTTGAACAGTGACATTATACTTCAGATAATGCAAATTCGCGTTCTACTGTAAACTGAAATGTAGTTTAGGCGACGTTCTCAACTGTTTTGAAAGAAAACAATAATTAATTCGCAAATTACATGAGGAACCATGAAATGAAATATAAATGCAACCCATTTTCATCAGAGTCAAACATGGTATTATGCAGGTAGCATCCCCTATATCTTTGATCATTCAGCCTAGGTTCGTTCAACAAAGAAGCGTGTGTTCTTTTTCGCTGCATCCTAAATGCCGAATGATATTCAACCTTTTCATAAATTCTTTACTGAAATAACCTTGCTTTTGAATTTCATTTTGGCTATTTAACTTCATTTTCGAAGAACGGGAGGGTCATTTCAAAGCGTCAGCCTCTCATGTGACTATTTTTGACTACCCCCACATTTCTTTCTGGGAGCTATACAGAGATAAGTCTGAAGATGTTTCGGAAACGAAATTTACTCTCCGAAGTAAAATGACATTGACACTATAATTCGTGCATAAATACCAGTATTAAAAGAAATCCGTCTTGTTGCACGATTATATTTATTCAGCTAAAAAATGAAATCTATATACAGTTTAAAAACACATGAGCACTTTCGGTGTCACATTGACACCTTCATCAGATGTAATTTCACCATGTGATGTAATTTCACCAAACAAAATCACAAAAAAAGCTGTAATTTCACCAAACAAAATCAGATGTAATTTCACCAAACAAAATCACAAAAAAAGCTTAAAAATCTGTTTATAAAAGAAAATAAAAACAAATAAAAAAGAAAACTAGTTATTCATCACTAGGATAGCTATACTAAAAATAGTAAAACCAACATTAAAATTAATAAGATTCTGATTAATCTATAGAAGCTCACTAAGGTGATTTAATACATGCAAAGATTATTAAATAAACTGCTCGTGTATTTTATAATATTTCTCATGTATTCTGGAGGGTTAATTCTGCTCTTTCTGATCATACAGATCCACAGTCTTAAGTTTATATATTTTTTTCTCTGGTTAAAATCTCCGCGCGTTGGTTTCTTGCTGTATGAGGAGGCCATCAGCCCCACCCTCACTGCCCCCCAGCGTCTAGGGAGTGGCGGAAGAGGTCAGCCATGTTCTTCTCTTGTGAGGAGAAAAGTTTTTGTCACACAAGAGGTAAGCTCTCTTCCTTGTTTTTTGGGTTCTAGGTTTTATAAGTTCAATGTTTGTACTTCATGTACCTTTTCTCTGTCGTTTTTTAGCTTTTCAGCTTTTAGGCATTGGTTTGTCTGTTAACATTTTTGCGGGTTTTAACTCTTTCTTTTCTTTGTAACTTTGAGCGTCTTTTGGGGTACCTAGGAACAGAAGATGGCTAAGCTTGTTCCTTTTCTATGCGCTGTCTATGCGCTGTTTTTTCAAAGTAGTTAAGTTCTTAATAACTAATTAATTATGCACTTAAAAGCACTGGTGAAATACTTTGTACATATTGCAACTAACTGTTTAAGGTATATAACTTTCACAAAGTTTTCTTTAGTTAATTATTATCTTTAACTTATTCTCGTTTTCGTGCTGTCATAAGTTGTAGAGTAGGGGGTTTTAGACTCAAGTTTTCTTTCAAAATTCTGTTCGTTATAAATTAACATTTCCTTTTTTAATTGCAATGTAAAATTTGGATTTCTTTTGCATTGTTTTTCAGGTTTAAATTCTCTCTCAAACGAACTTGGAATTTCGTTATGGCTGAAAATCATTTCTAATTATTATGTCACTCTCACAGCTTGAGTTCTCTTTAATCTTCTTCTCTCTGTTTAATAGTAACAGATGAAGAGCATGGGTCGGGCCAGGAAGGTTAATGGATGCAAGCGAAATTGTTAACTAGTGCTAGGTCATGCAACTCTACCGAGGACATGACTTATATATATATTTTTTAAACTATTTTAGGTGGGAATGTTACTTGCATCTATGGCCTTGCAGAAACCCATTTCCAACTAGGTCTTTGTGGAAGTGAGAAAATGCAGAGTTTTTGCTGGTCCTTGATAAAGCCAAGGCTCAGTATTCTCGACACCTTCTACATTCAGTTGTTTTATTTTATTTTTTTATCTTTTCTCCTTTTACTCACACAGGTAGATACATAACGTTTTCTATGTTGTACTAGGTGTGAGTCAAAATTATATATGTATTTTTTTGCTTAGGTATCTTCTTTATAGAATGTGAATTCTGAATTTTCAAAACTGCTGCGTTGCGCGTTTTGATTTTCAGGTTATTTTGCACCCTTCGTTTTAAATTCTACAATTTTTTTCCTTAGTCTTCAGTTTTGCTCTTAAGTATATATATATATATATATATATACAACACGATCGTCAGAAACCAGCAATATCACAACGTCATCTAGGATTTACACAGTGCGTTTAAAAACTAACCACATAATCCATATTTCCGTTTTCTCACCTACCCCCACCCACCACCCACCATTCCCCTTCTTCCAGAAAATCCGACCGGTTGCAACTCTTCAATCTGTTTTTCGCGGTGGATAATTTTTCATAATCTTCCCTCCGTAAACAAACCCTCGAGCTTTCCTTTTCCAGAAAGAGTTTTCTCAGAAAACTCTTGAACGCCATCTACCGACAGACATTCTCATTTTTCCTAGTATTTTTTCATAATCTTCACATTTTTCATCTTTCATGTTTAGAGTGTAATACACTTATAAAGATGCAGCCTCTGGGAAAGTATCCACAAACAGTTCTCATAAGTAAACATTAAATTTTGTGTTTTCTCTTTTAAGTTGCCGCTGTGAACAGGACGGCTTCATCGGTTATCGGAATAAAGGAAAATAAACGAAGTCGGAATTATGCACAAAGGCACTATATATTAATTTATTAAAATTGCCGCAAAGCGAAAATAATTAGTTGAGCATAAAATAAAAGGACAAAAAGATGCCGGTTTCTGGTGGGAAACACAAAGTGACAAACTCCACATGATCAAAATTGTCTGCAGCCTTTGATGACTATCAATAACGTTGTATATCATACACAATGGTCTGTGTCGGTGAGTAGCAAAGCAACACAGAGAACCCGATGTGTGGTGGCGGCGTGTCGTTGGAAAGGAAAGAAGAAATGAAAAACGTAATATGGAGGGTTCGTTTGATTTGCCGCAGGTAACCCACGCACGTGTTACAGTTAGCCTGGAAACTCGAGTAACAATGTAACACTTGGTTTTTTTTTTTATTGTATTTAAAGTAAGTTTTCAATTTATCACATTTTTTTACATTTGTAACATAAATTACGCATTTTTACACGCATTTTACGGGTCATGTAGAAAAAAATTTTATGCGTAACTTTCCAACCCTGCTGACGGTATAGCTTGAAAAATATTCGGACACCATAAAATAATAATTAGAAAAAATACTGTAGAAACGGGCTCTGGGCCCCATTAGGGGCCCGGTCCCAGGTGCTACAGCACCGCCTCCCCTCCTCAGGCCTGTCCATCCTTGTAGCTTAGTTGGGAGAGCAACTTATTCCAGGAGTGAAGGGGCGCGATTTTGATCTCTGTCACCGATAAATTTGTGTTTTCACAATATCGAAACAACGTTTTTTCAAAATATTCAGAACAAGTTAAGGGAGCAAAGGAATGTGTGGATCACTCTTTACATCACTACCGACATTTCCCAAGAAAATGGAATGAACTTTCAGGTACAGTTATCGTTTTTTCCTGAAAAGACTGTTGCCGCTGTCTCATTGGAGAATCGTTAACTGGGCTTGCTTATTCAACGAAGCATTCATATATTTGCAAGAGCTGATGGAATTGGTAAACCTCACTTTCACCCTCTTTTGTAATAGTGTCTTATGGTTAAATAAGAAATGTATTCTTCTTCAGGGTGCTTAGTGCTTGGGTTGTGTCACTTCTGAGTAATCGTTCAAAATTTCTAGACAAACTCTCTGCAAAGCCGTACGCTATAGGCAGCGTAATGACCGTTACGCAACTTACAAATTCCCCTGAATCGTTAGCGATGCACTCGTGGTTTTCATTTATCCATTAAGCAGAGCCTTATTCTCTTCATGGGCACCTCACGTATCTATGGTATCGTGCGGTTACAAAAATAGCTTCATATTTAGCGGAGTTTGTTCTATATTTGAGCACTCTAATCTGCAATAAGATATGAATAATGAGGTACTGTGTTTGAGTTGCCCTTTCTAAAACCAGAAAAAATAAATTTGTGATAAGCAATAAGTCGTTGGTCATGAGAGATTGTAAAATAGCCAGAGACGTACCATCGGCGGCAGTAAGGAAAATAATTTTAATATGGAAGTAAATTGTCAAGCGAACTAATTTCTAGTCCCAATTTTCAACAAGGTGCTGGCATTGAGAGATTTGTAGGAGGAATAAAAGAAATCTTTTGCCTTACTGATACTGAAGACAGAAAGATGACATAACACTGTCGTCACATACACAAAACTTGACTAAGCGTATTTTATTAGGCTTTTGAGGAGAGTTGAACATAGATAATTTCATTTCTCTTCCAGGAGTCAATCTCAGCTTACCCAAAAATTAATATTTTGAAAAATATGATGAACACATTCAAGTCTGGTTATACCTCCTGCTCTACAATCGCTTATTTTCTTAGACAACATTTCCTTCCTTTGCATGTCAGTTTTGGATTTCCTTCTCCGAGTGACATCACTTGAGCTTTGGATTTTAATATATGTTTGGGTTTGAAAAAGTTTCAGAACTTCTAAAATGTTATATAAGCTTAAGATGGGGATGAAAAAAATGTGTATTCAACCAAGCATTAGAAGACTCGCATGCATTCGTTGTGTGTTCTGTTGATGCCTGGCATTCAGCATTTTTTGTAACGCAAGAAATATCTTTTTCTGTGAGGCTAGCCAAAGCGCCAGAATTTTCTTCCACAGCAGGTTTATTACCTTTGATGGACGTTCAGAAATATCCTCTTCATCTTTTCGCCGCAATTTTCTTGAAAGGTTGCAAAGACCTACAACGTCTAAGGATTAATAGAGATTATTTAGCCGCAATTCACCTACTTCCGTTAGAACACGCATGCTTGATAATTTTTTCCCACACATGAAATAAAGACTGAAAATATATAAAATTGAAGATTGAAATATATTTATTTGTATGGGGTTTAAGTTATATTTTCTTTTCCCAGGCTCGTTATTTAAATAGTCATTTTTCAACTTTTAGTAGTTATTTAAAAATATAGTTAAAAATGCAGAAGCACAGAAGCGAAGTTTAGTCCCAGTTCAATTTTAGTTTGATTACATTTTCAACATTTAATGTTTACCACGTTCAATTCTTCAACCTTCTGCGCCACTAATTGTTTTAACACACATTTTACATTTTGTACATGGAGTGACGGCTCACAATCATCAGTCAAAAGAAATTAAAATAATTTGAAACAAATAATGAATATTTTCATAATGTCTTCAGTTACCCACGGGCATGCGCGTCGCTTAGCGTGACGTCACAAACAAGTTCTTAATCAGGTGGCCGGGCCCATAAACATAGAAAGAGGAGGAGTCCCGGCGGCCCCGATTTAAATATGATGACTGTGCTATATGACGATGATATACTCTATATTGACAAAAATCACTGGACACCCCTTCAAAAGCAAATGAACGGATCCGCTGCGTTATTAAGATGCGCGGAACAGCTGCAAACGGTATAAAGACAAGCCTGCAGCTGACCACAATCATATCGCACTGTGAGGTTGAGTGAAAATGTCGCGGCGGGAGAGATCTAACTTTGAGAGAGGAAAGATTGTCGGGTGTTATATTAGTGGTTGTCCATAAGAGAAACCGAGAGGCGTTTAAACATACCCAAGTCAACTGTTTTGGATGTACTGAATAAGTGGAAGACACATGGCGTGCCTGAAGCTACAAAACGTACAGACAGAACAGAGAAAATCAGTGATAGAGGAAGTCGAAGCCTCAGGAGAGTCGTTACAGCTAATCGGCGGAGTACTGCACAAGACCTCAGTGTAGAGGTGAATAAGAAATGCCGGAACCTCGGTATGTACACGTACCATTCGCAGAGAACTTCATTCCATATGTTAGCGTGGTCGTGCGGTTGCTCATAAGCCTTTCATCTCTTCTCGAAATGCTACTCGTCGTTTAGCATGGGGTAAAAAACATTTATTGTGGACCGTAGATCAATGGAAATGGGTCTCATGGACTGATGACTCTAGATACACGATCCATCAGTCTGATGACCACGTGTGGGTATGGCGACAGCCTGGGGAACGCTATTTACCACATTGTACTGTTCCTACGGTCAGGTTTGGAGCTGGCAGTGTACTCGTGTGGTGCTGTTTTTCGTGGTATGGTCCCTGCCTATTAGTTATCGTGGACAAACATGTTAACCAGCACGTCTACCTCGATATTTTGGACAATTATGCCCTACCAACTCTGTGGCAATACTATGGAACCGAGTCTTGGTGGTACCAGCAGGATAATGCACTGAGCCATAAAGCAAGGATTGTTAAAACGTGGATTGACGATAATTCGGTATCGTGTGTGGACTGGCCAGCACAGAGCTCTGAACTTAATCCCACAGAGCACCTATGGGATGAATTAGAGCGCCGCATAAGAAGTTTGGAAACAAGGTCATACCTATCACTGTCACATGGAAGCGCATACCTATCACTGTGCTCCAAAACCCTGTCGAAAACATGTCTCGAAGGGTCAGGGCATGCATTAAGGCCAAAGGTCGACCGCCACCGTACTAATGTATGCCAATAAATGATATGTTGTGTTTCTCTTCTAGGTGTCCGGTGACCTTTGTCAATATAGTGTACGTATATGTTTTCACGTTCTTTAAGGAAACACGTAATGCAGTAACGTGCTAGTTCATGCTAGCATATTAATGATGATACACAGTCGAGTCACATTATTGTGACCACCAGCGAATATCCAGAGTGACCGCAGTGTGCAGCGCGGACAGAAGCCAGACAGGCTGGGAATGACTCAAAAAGGTGCTGGAAGGTGTTCACAGGTATGTGGCGGACCCATAGATCCATAGAGCGAACCACAAGATCGAAGTGGTTCCACAGATGCTCAACTGGGTTTAAGCCTGGGGAATTAGGGGGTCAGGGAAGTATTTTGAAGTCTTCATCGTGCTCTCCTAACCACTCTCGGACATTTCTACCAGTTTGACACGTCGCATTGTCGTGCTAGACGACCCCATCCTCCCAGGGAAGACAATCAGCATGTATGGGTATGCATGGTCTACAAGGATGGATTTATAACGAATTCGGTCCATAGTGCCTGCCACTGATATGAGTGGACCCACAGAATACCACGAAACACAATCAGCATGTATGGGTATACATGGTATACAAGGATGGATTTATAACGAATTTGGTCCATAGTGCCTGCCACTGGTATGAGTGAACCCAGAGAATACCACGAAAATATTCCCCAGATCATAATGCTGCCCTTACCATCTTCTGTTCTTCCAGCAATAGCAGGCCTCAAACCTAATGAAACACGGAACACACACTCGCAGTAATTCCAAATTTGAAAATGAGGGGTCAAAGGAAAAACAAGCATTGGACAATACAGTAGTTTATTATGTCCTCAACAGGCAGGCCAGGACAAGACATCCGCCTGGGTGGCTGAGTATTTTCAAGCGCTACCTTTGGATCAATTCCATCCCTTCTCGAGTTCGATTCTCGAATCACCACCAGTTGCTATAAAATAATAAATTAGGGGCACAAGATCGCTCATATATACACTATATTGACAAAAGTCACCGGACACCTAGAAGAGAACCACAACATAGCATTTTTTGACATACATTAATACGGTGTCGGTCCACTTTTGGCCTTAATGCATGCACTGGCTCTTCGAGACATGCTTTCGACAAGGTTTTGGAACACAGCGGTAGGTATGCTCTTCCATTCAGTACATAATGCTGCTGCTAACTGTTGCTTAGTAGTAGGCCTTGGTTCCGAACTTCTTGTGCGGCACTCTAATTCATCCCATAGGTTCTCTATGGGATTAAGATCAGTGCTCTGTTCTGGCCAGTCCACACACATTACGGAATTATCATCAAACTACGACGTAACAGTCCTTGCTTTATGGATCGGTGCATTATCCAGCTGGTACCAACAAGGCTCGGTTCCTTAGTATTGCCACAGAGTTGGTAGGGCATAATTGTCCAGAATATCGAAATAGACGTGTTAGTTGACAGGTGTGTTAACGATAACTGATGGGCCGGGACCATACCACGAAAAACACCCCCACATGAGTACACTGCCAGGCCAAACTTGACCGTAGGAACATTACACTGATATAAATAGCGTTACCCCAGCATTTCAAATTATTTATTCTGAGCAATAAAGAAGAGCTATTGTTGCCGCCATGCCACACACGGCCATCAGACTGATGGATCGTGTATCTTTATTCATCAGTCCGTATGACCCGTTTCCATTGATCTACGGTCCACGATAAATGTTCTTTACACCATGCTAAACGACGAGTAGCATTCCGAGTGTGATGAAAGGCTTATGAGCAGCCGCATGACCACGGTAACCCATGGAATGAAATTCTCTGCGAATGGTAATTGTACATACCGAGGTTCCAGCATTTTTCCTCAACTGTACGCAGAGTTCTTGTGCAGTACTTCGTCGATTAGCTGTAACGACTCTCCCGAGGCTTCGACGTCCTCCATCACTTATTTTCTTTGGTCTGCCGGTACGTTTTGCTGCTTCAGACACGCCATGTATCTTCCACTTATACAGTACATTCAAAGCAGTTGACTTGGGTATGTTCAAACGCCTTTTCTGTTATGGACGACCCACTAATATAACACCCAATAATCTTTCTTTTCTGAAAGTCAGTTCTGCCCCGCCACGACATGTTCACTGAACCTGACATTGCGATATAAACGTTGTCAGCTGCAGGCTTATTTTTATACCGTTTGCAGCTGTACCGCGCATCTTAACAACGCAGTGGTTCCGTTCATTTGCTTTTGAAGGGGTGTCTGGTGTATATATTAATTAAAATTGCTTCTGGCGGTCAATATGCCTCCAAAAAATATGCTTTCAATAGAAGCCAGCTGTCGCGTACTCGATCAACATAATGCGTGTTGATAGCTTACCATCTAAAAATGTCGGAAGAATCGTTCTTGGAAATTCGATTTTCAAGAATGTCAAAATGACTACTTCTCGTAAAATGTATTCAAGGTGAAGCTTTGCATTAAAGATAATCACCTTTAAATTAGTTCACTGCTTTGTGAATACAAATATTAAGTCAGGCCTAATGTATTCATATTAAGAACAAGAATCTTAACTACCAATTAAATTCTTGTGAAACCGCAAAAACTATAAAATATATATATATATATGAGTGGCCAAAATATTATGGGCACCGGACCATTTTATGCAAAGCAGCTATCCCAGAGACGCTCCTTACGCAAGATGGCTGAATCGGTATAAAAGGGGAACGCTGTAAGCTAATGAAGTGCATTGCGGAAGACATAACGCTTAAAAAACATGATCTGAAGGACTTTGAATGTGGGTGCTCGAAGCATTGGTGGGGGCATTAGCAAAACTGTTGACTTGTGAAATATTCCAAAGCAGCCTGGGACACCAGTCAGAAAGCAGTGTCTGAGTACAAGGCGTGTGGTTGTCAACGGGTACTGGATGCTTGAGCTTAGATGATAGTAGGCAGACTTCATTCGGTCCAACAGGCAGGCAACACGTCGTCAAATTACAGGTAATCTAAATCAGAGACCACGTCCAATGACCTCTCAACGTACAGTTCGCCGCACATAACATTTTATGGGTTACAGAAGCAGCCGGCCTTTCTGTAAGCCATTGCTATCTGCAGCGAACAAAAAGGAAAACGTCCAGTTCGCTCAGGATCACAAAATTTGGACAGTAAATGAGTGGAAAAGAGTAATGTGGTCCGAAGAATCACGTTTTGAATTACACCATGCAGATGGAAGGTGAGGATATGGAGACAGCAACACGAAAGCATGGACCCATCTTGCGTCGTCACTATTCTTCAAGCTGGCGGAGCCTCTGATCATTCATCCAAAAGGGGTGCGGGTTCGAATTCCGGTGAGACGTGTATTTTGTGTTTTTGTCTTACGGCACTGGCTCTCTCCCTTCCCTGGAACCAGTGACCCTAAATTAGGGACGAACGGCTGCTTATTGCCCATGGAGTTGCAGACGGTGGTCGTTAAACCACCAATTAAAAAAAAGCTGGCGGAGGCAACGTTATATTCTGGCGCATATTTTCGTGGGAGTGGTTGGACCCTTTGATTCGTGTGGAGCAAAGTCTGACAGCCTAAAAGTATTTAAATATTTGTCCGACCATGTCGAGCGGGTTATGTTGATGGTTTATCTCAATGGAGATGGATAGTTCCAACAGGACAATTATCCATGTCTTAAGGCTGGCATTTTACCCCGATGGTTTAAGGAGCACCACGGAGACCTGCTACATTGCCCTCCTCAATCCCCGGATATCAATCCAACGTAGCACTTGTTGGAGAAAGTCGAAATGGTCATCAGTCAGCTCGATCATCTATCATCAAATCTTCAAAAGCTGCTGGTTGCAAAACATCGTATTTGGGCCAATATACCCCACGCCACTTACCGACGTTTAATAGAGTCTATACAAAGACGAATTCAAGCAGTATTGAAAGCAAAGGTGACCCAACAATGTACTTAGCAGGTGGTCATAACAATTTGGCCACTCATTATATATGAAGTTTAAGGAATCCTGCTAGTTTCCAGCCTCAGAATTTACCTCTAGGGGAAATGATATCCCATTTCGGTGTTCCACAAGTTTCGTTTCTGGGTTTAAAGGTTTAATGTCACTGTGGAGTTTTAGGACTACGGGCAAACACCAACCCTGATAAGAGGCTATTGGTTTCGTAGATCAGGAGAGTCGATACCCTGGGACAGACGCATTGCCCAGGCTTTCTCCGAGATTCCGGCTCAGGCCCAGATCCGGCTATTGTCCCGCACCTCTGATCACTCAACAGCAGGATAGCTGTGATGATGTGGAATGATTTAGAAAACAAATGTCGGAATAAACTGCTAGTAATGAAAACAAAAATGAGTGTAATATTGAATTTCAAAGAAAGCAAAATTCGGAAAACTTTGAAAATATGTAATGGGATGCCATTTCTGAGTGAAAGAGAAAAGAGGAAAGAACAGCGGCCATATTGGTGACAAGGTTACGGCTTCAGAGTGAGGTTGCAAGTTTCTAGGAATTGGTAATGGGAAATTCACAGAGAGGCCATAGCAACAACAAGAGTGGTGATCTGGATTATGCTATGGGAGGAGTATTGGACGCTGAGAGATTAAGATGCCCAGGACTAGGGAGTCAGAATGCAAGACTTTGATTGGCTGTGCACGGTCCAGGGGAAGAGAAAGTTGAGAGGACCCCGGGAGACACGAAACTGTTGGGCAGACTCCTCGTATAGCTTTCGCTGATAGAAGAGGTCAGGTCAGTTTTCAGGATGAATTGTGAGACAAAATTTGGGCGCTCAGCTGCGGTTGAGTTGCCAGACAAGGAATTTTTTATTAACTGCGCTTAGTGGTTAACCTTGATAATTACCGACATAATAGGCCGCAACGTAGAAATCTGAAATAAGTAGATAGCTGGCGAAATAATTCTCACGCCTTGTTTTTCATACCTAGTAGCTGTATTGTCACTGTCTGAAGTGTGAAGTGATTAGAACAACTCTATGCCTCTGCTGATGTGAAATCCTGTGTATCTTCATGCAACGACAAAAGAAAATTAAATCTCAAAAATCTGACAAGTAAAGTGCCAACTGCCGTTTATGCACCGGAGATATACAACGCCGACCAGTGTATTTTCATCATCAATGTAAGTAAATTGTCATCATATCCGGAATTGAAATAAAGTTGTTGTGTTATTTAATTGGATCAGCTTCTATCCACGGCTGCAACTAAGCTTATCCATGCCTCTGAGCATGAGATTATGGAATAAGGTTGTCTAGGCCTTCCTGTAATTCTGGACTAGTGACAGCTACTAAGCAGTTCATTGACGAGGTTGAATTCCAACCAAGTGCACACTTGTTCTTGTGTGATTTAATACAACAGCACCAATGAAACAGAAAAATATAACAATAGCCTCTAGATATTCATCTTAGTAGAGAGCAGGCGAAGAAGTTCCAGATTTCTGTAACTCGGCATTCATCAGGGCGACGACACGCTTCTGGAAGCAGAAAGTAGCTTTATCAAATTTACCTCCAATCTTACTCATTTACCAAGGTATTGGCCATTAAGAAGATAATCAGAAAATCGTCGATTTGTGGGTATAACGGCACAGAAAGAATGAGAATAGTTACTTTGAAAATCAGAATAAAGTTCAAATGACGCTTTCTTTCCCTAAGAGTCAGATAGAAGTTTTATTTCTTGTCAAATCCTTTCGCACTAGTGCTGATCTTTATATCAATAATCCACGGTAATGAAAATGCTGTCTTCCTGTTTTCTTGTGACTTGGTACTAAATTTCTTGTCAGCAAGTAAATTACAAAAAAAACATGAAAATTATCAATTTTGATAAACTGTTAATGACCTTTCAACATGCAGTGTAACTTGAAAATTGAAATGGAACGAATCTAACCTTAATTTGCTTGTTTATTGCTTCCATAAACGAACGCTCACTTATTCCTTAGCATAGATTATTTATATCACATAAAAAAACGGGTGCATTCTAAAATGAAACTTCACACATTTAATGAATTCCCTAAATATTCGCAACTAAGCCCTTTCTTTTATTGCTGAACCATGAACGTTTTCATTAACGCCTTTTTGCGCCTCTTCATTTCAAATTGCTTTCTATTTTGCGGTTTAATCCTTGGCTACTTTTCTTCACAACTCATTTAGCTGAAATTATTTTTTATTGATGCCCAGTCGTTTATTTATTTCGCTGTTGGGTAGCCTATTTTGAATGTCTTACTAAAAACTGTTCAGACATTAAGAAGTGCTGCTATACAGAAATTAGAAATGTTTTAACTGAAACATAATTTTATGACAACAGCTTAAGTGTTACACATGTGAATACTTAGTATCGATATTTTTTTGAAATTAATGTTGTCCGGAGGTTCCGTTCTTCCTCTTCTTTAAAAAAGATGGAAATGTGTTTAATATTTATTTCCGCGTTCCGTTTTTACTGAATAATGACAAAAAATGGCAGAACAGTTTAAGAAAAAACGGCCGTGTAATGGTAAGAAAAATTTAATGCCATCATTAGGATTTCCATTTGCGTGGAATAAAATATCGCGTAGTTACGAATCGGAAAAAATGGTGGAAATTGTTGCTGTTATTTTGTTTATAATCATTAATCGATCGAGACTCTGCCTTCTTGTTAATATCACGTGCATTTCGATTGGAGAGCCTCTTATTTTCATAACTTTGGACAGAAAGCAATACATTACTGCAAAGTGCTGAATTCTTATGAGGAATTACGAGTTTCTCATAATTTACTGGAAATGAATACTTCGGTGTTTGTTTGTTATATATTATAAGCATCTATCGTAATATGTTTTGCTGTCATATACACCGTCGATGTAGCATTCCCCAATAAAACATCAATAAAACTCCTCTTTCATCTCAAAAGTATAGTATTAAAAACTAAATTTAACAAGTGAACTTCCCCTATCCAATTTGAAACACATTCCGTCATTCTCAGATGAGATGAACATCCCACTAGAAAATCAAAGGTACATCCTAGTGTGTAATTGTATCACGTATGAGATTGTATGTTTCCTATACGTTGTATTCCTTGCATTCCTTTGTGAACAATTCCATATGTAAACACCCAGACTGATTCTGTGACTCTCCCTTCGTAACGCTGTTTATTGATTTTTTTAATTGGAGGTTTAACGACCACCGTGAGTAACTCAATGGGCTATAAGCGGTCGCCCGTCCCTAATTTAGGGTCACTGGTTCCAGGGAAGGGAGAGAACCAGTGCTGTAAGACAAACACCACATCCATGCCTCACCGGGATTCGAAACCCGGACCCCGTTCGGACGAATGATCAGAGGCCATCGCTTAGACCACTGCGCCACCGGGGCGGCACTTTATTGTTACATGGCCGTTGCTAACAACACTGCGCGTTACGATACAATACAATAAAGCAAACATTGTTACGATACAACAAACGGCATTGATAAGAATCACTGCTACATTACTAAAATGCGGATGAAGGTTCTGAGATTACTTGAAATGCGGATGAAGGTTCTGAGATTACTTGAAATGCGGATGAAGGTTCAGAGATTGCTTGAAATGCGGATGAAGGTTCAGAGATTACTTGAAATGCGGATGAAGGTTCAGAGATTACTTGAAATGCGGATGAAGGTTCTTCCTGTTCTACTACTGCGCACTTCATTCTCATAAATGTAAGCCAATTGCCAATTCATCAGAAGCAGAAACGCTTCAACAAGGTTCGCTCATCATCGTTGGTTAAATCCCCATGTTGATTAAATACTTACTTCGCTGCATTGATCACCTTCTACACTTACTGATTGAAAGTGAACAGCTGCTTGACAAAAACTGATAGTCACTGGAAGAGACTTTAGACAAATATTACATTCATTGTCATAAAAATCTGCGCATCAAGAAGGAAGCGTCGGATTGAAATGAGATTTTAATAGTGAGATGGTACATACAAAGGGCAGAAGTGATTACAATATCACAGCAGCAGAACGATTTCCCGCGGACATACGGTACACATTCCGGTCAGCGTTTCAGACTGCCTCGTGCTCGGATATACACGACGATACGGTTCGGCATGGAGTCAAAGAGACTCCGTATGCTATATTGGGACAGACTGGCCCGCATTTCTTGCAATTGACGCTCTTAATCATGAGCACTAGGACATGCAAAAAGCTAGCGTCCCATTTGGTCAAATACGTGCTCGATGGGTGAGAGATCAAGCAATCTGGTAGGCCACGGAAGCGTCGAAGCATGACGTAGACAGTCCTGGAAAACCCAAGCCGTGTGGGGACGGGCGTTATCTTGTATAATGGCTCCGGGCTGCCCCACCAGGAAAGACAGCACATGGGGCTGCAGGATCTCTTGTTCGTAGCGCTGAGCTGTCAACGTCCCTCGGATCACTGCGAGGGAAGTCCGGTTATCACATGCGATGTCACCTCAGAGCAGTTCGGAACGTGCGCCGTTGTACAGTGTGGTTGGGATTGTACCGCTACCCTGCGGTCCTCCACATTCTGACACGGTGGTCGGCCGTTCCCATACAGAAGCGGGATTCGTCGCTGAACACTATACGTCACCAGTCCGTAGCATTCCACGTTGCTGGCTGATGACACCACTGCAACCGACGCCGACGATGCTCAGGTGTTAATGGCAGAAAATGTAAGGGCCGTCGAGAGTGCAGATTCGCCTCTACCAGGAGTCTGAAAATGGTTCTGGTGGACACAGGAGTCCCTTGTATAGCAGCCACATGTCTCTGGATATTGGACATGGACGTCGTTGCATGTGTGAGTGTCGCTCTTACGATCGCATGGTCATCTCTGCTGGTGTTGCATCCGGGACGTCTAGAGTCAGTTCGCCGTGCCTGGGTGCCTTCCCGTGTCCATTGATCCCAACACGATCGCACCGTACTGTCCGACCAGCCCAAATGGCTGCCGATTCGGCGCACCGGCCATCCTGCCTCTCTCATCACGACGATACAGCCTCGTTCAAACACCGTCAGTTAACCGTACGCACATCTGCGGCGGCTGCTCGGCATGTTTATCGCTCAGGGATCTCACCTGACTTTTATCGTGCGCTTCGGCACGAATGTGGAGTCCTGTGCGCGGCGCCTTATAAACCCCAAGGATTACGATTGCCGCGCCGGTCTTGGACGTGCGGGGATGCGTAAACCCACGAAACTTTAATCATTTGTATGTCTTCCCTCCCCATAGCTATTCGCCGATTCTCGCGTTAATCGCACGGTTTTTTCTTGGTACGTGGTGTTTTGTTACAATGAATGTATCTATAATAATCGCTCCTGGAATATGTGCTCCTATCGTCGAGTACTGAATTAAACCGTGCGCATTGCTGCAGCATGTTTCCAAATTAATATTTAAAGCTAACATACGAAGGATGCAGCATAATGTGCATAACGAATGTTTGCTCACCACTGGATACGACAATACGTAGGAAATTGCGGGTGTGTTTTGGTTCCCGATTGAAGTCGCTCTACAAATGATTTCAGACAAAAATCGCATAAGAAAACTTTATGGAAAACATTTGAATAAAATGCTTCTCGAAAGAGTGGCAAAACATGACATTCTTGCACCTAAAAACAAAGAAACAATATGAATTGACAAATTGTAGGTGAACTTCCAAGAGAAATGGAAATTCGGAAGGTCGTCAAAGATCCATTGTGAAGACTGAGACGACAGGAGGCGTTAAAAAACCTTTTCTCCATCCCCGATGGTGTTATATATTTTGACGCTTTATCTCCGTTATCGCTTTAAAGCGAAATTTTCACTTTAGGAGACCGTTTTGAAGACAGACATGCTGATATTTTCCCATTCTTCCTTGCACTCTTCCCAAAAGACATTGTAGTACGTCGTCGTCTTCGCCGAAGATCATGTTTCAAAAACACAAAGGGCAAAAATCCGTCAAAGATGCGTCAGAAGATTTTACAGGAATGTTTATGCATTTTCTGGTCCTTCTGGCCTAAGTCGTCGATAGGTGGTTTGACACTTTATCTTCGTGAAGGAGTCCCAAATTTTGTCACAACTATACAGCTCCAAAATTTCGGTAGATCACGGCGTTAAACGGTTCCGACGAATTCTCTCGTTTGCGCTGCAACAGTGTTGCGTTGGGTTGCTGGATTTGGTCCCGAAAGCAGCGTCCTCACTTTTTAGGTGAACAACTTGTGAACGACTTCTGCTGGCCCTTGGATTTAGCTGTTTTGTACCAAACAGGTTTCCACTGCACGAAATTCCTTGACTATGTAATACACCATGGATGTCTTTCTTTGAAATGTTGAATCCACAAGCCTTGACCTCTTATATTGTTTGTTAATAACTATATTTCGCGTCGGGCGGTGCTATGATATACCTCACCCAGAAGTCGGGTATTTTTGGAGGCTTCGTTGGTGTCAGTCTATAATGGTTTACATTATTCCTCACTTGAAGAGTGGCCAAGGTGCTAGTGAGGGCTTTCACTTTGATTTGCATGGTGATCGCGACACCCTTACTCAGGCAAATATAGTTACAGTAGATTATGAACGACTTTCAGTATACTACAGCTCCGCCTCAATTGCTTCCGAATATCCCAATGATGCAGCTAATTATTTTTCAGAGTTTTGTGCGAGAGCTAACTCGACACGGTATGCCGCCACATGCGATAGTGTATAAAGTTGAAATCGCCATAATGCAGCAAAATAACCTGGATTCGAAAAAAGACTTAGTAAATGAGCACGCTTTACATCACAGCACTACACAGAAGGGGAATTGAACTGTAGTCACTTCTGAATATAAACTTAGCAGCGCAGACTCCATACCGAGGGACGGTTCTTACGTGGCCGCCAATAGAATGACATTTGTTGATCCTCCATCGCCACAGATTCTATGGAACATAAAATTACAAACGCTCTCTTTCCAGTTGAATAAAATATTAAACTGTAAAAACTGAGAAAAAATTAATTTGATCTCTTTTTATATGCTCAAGAATTTACTGAATTTTGCAATTATGAAGTAAGTGTTTGTTTAAGTTCTCATTTTGATTGAAGTAAATGATACGTCAAAACGTCTGGTTTTATCTTCAGGAAGGAAACCTGAGAATGCAATACTATAGGACGGCCATATAACGCATGCGTAGCAGAGGGTGTCTCGAATTATCATTCATTCCGTCTTATATAGCGCGTGCTATGGAACATGCTGCGGGTAACTTTGTTGAATAGAGACATCAAAGTCTTTGATCGATGTCAATCCTCGGTGACGAATTTTAAGGAAGCAACAGCATTTATTGATATTCATTAAAATGATTGAACGTAAAAGCTTTGTTCTTGTTTGATAAACACCGTGAGGTAATTTCATTCCTTAATGAAGTACCATTATCAAATTAAACAAAATGCCAAACGAACATATTTGTTCTGCGATGTGTGTTTCTTGTTTACGCATTCATTGACACAAAGGTGCAGATTTTGTCCTCGTTAAAGACAATTTATTGCCGATACTATGAGTACAATGAATTGAGAGTTCAGTTTAAAACCTCTTACTGAATCTGGGTGTTACGCTAAAATGACCCTGCAGCCACTTTACATTCCGCTGTTCTCATCAGCAGGGTATATTAGACCGAGAGTCGTCGACGGCTTTGTGGTGATTTCAGGCGGCAGTCCATATATCTCTCATGGTTACGGCAGTAATATCCTTCATTTGCAGCTGATTACTGCTATTGTGAATCTACGTAATCAGCCCTCTCCAAATGTGCTATATACTATAGGGGAGCTTCAGTTGCTGGATACATTGTCTTCCTTTCTCAGTGAAACCTAATCCCCAGGGACTATCGTGTATCTTAGCATTTATAAATTATAGCCGGGTACCTTTCACAACGAGTTCTCTGAATTCCCTGCAGACTTCTGCCTAAATAATGGTTAAAAGTTTCAAATCCGAATTCTATTAGCCTTACATTTCTAGTGAACGTCTACGAAGCGTATAATTTGGTACATGGAATAAAAATATTTTCGGCTCAAACGAGAAAAAGACTATTGTCTTACAGATTGGTTTTTCTGTTGTTTCTCGATATGCAATTTTAGAAATTAGACTTCTTCACATTTAAGCTCGAATTCTCAGTCCGTTATCAGCAAACTACTTATAGGTGGAAATTCAATACTACACTGTCAGTTGCATTCGGCTTCTAGCATGGCTGTCTAAAAGATGCTAGTTGCTTCAGAATCAGCATTGATAGTAACACCTCCGACCAGCTGTTAGCAGCGGCCAGTACTTAACATGTGCTGTATCTCATCCTGAAGACTTCCGACTGCACACGTAAAAGTTCTCTTCCATTACCGAAAATTATTATTTTTAGGTAAATTTAAAATGCCGCCTTAAATGTCAAAGACATACACAGAGCAGTCGCGGAATTATGACCACCTCTATCAAAAGCGGATGCGGACAGTTGATCACGCGATTCCCAACAGAGGGCGGGATTAGTCGACTGACGTAGCATATAAATGGTGCGAGTGAGCCATAATTAATAAAATTCGGAGCGTGATGCCGCAACGGAAGAATCTATCGGACTTTGAGAAAATACAGATTTGGGGAGCTTGAAGAACGGGTGCCTTTATTTTCCAAACTGCTGAACTAGTGGGTTGATTACTAGCCGGCGTATTTAAAGTGTAACAGGACAGGCATGCAAATGGTAAAACAACGACCCGGAGGCAACACTGCACAAGACAACGAAGGCTGATGTGATAGGTGATCACTAGGTCCGAAGTCTCGTTCATGCCAACAGACGCAACACTGTTCAACAGTTGACTACCTGCTACAACAGAGGTGAACCCCGAACAGTACCTCTCATGACCATGCATCCCCACGTGTGGGCTATAACAGCAGAAGACCCCGATGACATCCACTCCTAACCACGGTTCATTGGTGCAAAAGTCTCGCCTGGTGCAAAGGTCATGCAAGTTGGACGTCGGATGACTGAAAAAAGTGCGCTGATCTGACGAGTCGCGTTCTGTACTGCACTCCGTGGATGATCGTGTACGTATTTGACGAAAACAACATGAGAAACTCGATCCATCCTGCCTGGTCTCCACATTACAAGCCGGTGGATGCGGTTGTATGGTGTGGGGAATGTTTAACTGGCAGCAACTTGTATCCCTGGTAAATGTGGAACAAGGTATGACTGGTGCCCACTATCGTGAATTGCTTGCTGACTCTGTACACCCAACAAGGCGGCACTTTTTTCCGAATGGCGACGGTGTGTCTTATGATGATAATGCGCTGAACCACAAGTCCAATGTTGTGCAGGAATGGTTTGTGGAACACGGTTCAGACTTACAGCATATCAATTGGCCTCCGAACTCCCCTGATATCAATCCCATAGAGCATTTGTGGGACACTGTAGAGCGGTATATCAGACGTATATATACCAATCACCACCATACCTGCATTGAAGGCCACATTACATATAGTTTGGTTGACCATACCTCCCAACTGCTTCCTGGCATCTTATTGAATCGATTAGCTGCTGTACTGCAGGCGAAATTAGAACCTGCGAAGAATTTGGTAAATGATCATAATTCAGTGATCACTCAGTATATATACGCATATAAAGGATTAGAATTCCATTGCAAATATGCCTTTTTTGTGCTGTGATGAAGGCGTACTGATCCCTCTCTTTCAGAAAGTGTAGAAAACACCATTCTGTGTATGTTGATGTTCACATGAGCTTGCTGCCTGGAATGCAGAAACGGGTTTTTTCATAAATCAATCATGTTATGAATTTCCTAACCAAAGTAGATTGATTCCTCCTGGTAATACTATTGTTGTACACTCATTGTCAAAAAACTAGTTGCATCCAGAAGGACGTGTCGGTTTACAATGCTATTAGGGAGGAAGGTAAAGGTGACCAGAAACAATAAATGATTAAACATTGACACTGATATGGGCAATATTTATTGAGCTACACGCCAGTAAGTAGTGTCTCTCAGTATGGCGTCGGGCCGCCATGTTTGCTCACACAGCATGCCAGACGTCTCGGCATGGAGTAGTACAGGTTCCTAATAGTGTCCTGCGATAAACCATGCCATGCAGCTTGAATATTATCACGCAGTTCCGGCAGATCAAGCGGCAGGGGTGGAGTGTGGATAGCGCCTTCAAAAGCATCCTACACATTGTCAATAGGCGATAGGTCTGGTGATGCAGCTGACCATGGCAGAATGTCAGTGCCTTGAAGGCAAGCGCTTGAGAGAGCAGCAGCATGCGGACGAGCGTTGTCCTGTTGGAAAATCGCACCGCAGTGAGCGTTCAGAACAGATAGGGCCACTGGTTGCAGGACCTCATTAACGTACCTTTGGGCTGCCAAAGTGCCTGTAATGAACATCAAAGGTGATCTGCCATCGTAGGTAATCGCACCCCATACCATGACACCAAGCCTGCTGGACGTGTGACGCTCGACAACAAACTGTTCATCTTAGCGCTGCCCACGGTGCGTCCAAACACAGATTCTTTGGGCGTCTCCTCCAAGACAAAAGCGGGACTAGTCACTGAAGATCACCCGCTGCCATTCTGAGTGGCTCCGTGACAGTCTGGCATAACACCACTGCAGTCTTTGGCGACGATGCAGTGGTGTTCAGGATAGTCGTCGTAGTGGTCTGCGTGCGTGTAGTCTTACGTCGTGCAGCTGTCTGCCTGTGTTGCAGGCACTAATCAGACGATACATGCAGTGCACCACTGCTCGCTGAATATCCTCAATCGTGACTGTTGGGTAACTTCGTGCATGTCAGGCAACCCGTCAGTCCTCTCTCTTCGTGTTTCGGCTAAGTCTCCCAGACCCTTCCTGTCGCTTCTGCGTACTTTGTTCTATCCCCTTCCGTCAACAGCGTGCTATAATGATACCCGCACGACCGGTATGGCGCGCAATACGGCGATAAGACCATCCTTCTTCCCGGAGCCAGACGATGCGGTCCCTCTTGAACTCCTCCAACTGCTCGAATTGCTTTTGAACTTTTCTCCGAGTCATACTTCATTTACAAAGGATGCGACGAACACAACAGCAGGAGTCAAAATGGCAAGCACGTGCAACGAGATGATCTTATACAGCCGGTCATGCACAGTGCTACGACAACTCCTTGCTGGCGTTACATGGGCGGCCGAGTGTGATACTTGAATAATTTGCATGTCTCACGATGTCAAACCTACCTACCAAGTCTCATTCCTGTCGGTTGCTTCCTTCTGGGTGCAACAATTTTTTTGGTGATGAGTGTATATTCTACAAAACCTGTTAAGGTTCACCATGTTTTTTAAGTCATATTGCAAACATTTTTGTCATACAGTTTACTTTTGCTGTTATAGACAGACATATGATCGAGTATAATGTTAATAATTAGCGAGACTCTTAGCCGACGAATTGAATGTTATGTCTGATATATTAAAGAAGTTATATACTAACGGGTTTCTTGGCGTAGACCGTAAACAGGACGGCGATGATAATGATGATGACTGGTGAACGTGATTGTCCTCCAAGTCTTTCGCGCATCAAGGAGGATTCCGATTTCCATCAACACATGTCTCGTCTTTCGATTCCAACCACAAAGAAAAGTGCTTAGGAAATAATCGATAATGTCACTTTTCCTGGAACAGCAAAAAAATCATGTGATGTGTAGCGCTTACGTAACTGTCTCCTTATTGTTATCGGAACAACAAATATATTAATTACCATAACGGCGGGAAAATGCACAGAACAGGAACTAAAGTTAATTTTATCTAATAAAAATCATCGCTACTGGCACCTTAACCTCTAACAAATGTCAGATTTCTGTGAAAAGAAACAAAAATAAAGACTTATAATTCTCGGGCGCATCTCTTGTCAAAACTTAAATTTAGCACTTCAAAGAGAATTTTTTTGGTTGAGAATTGAGAATTTTTTGGTTTTGAGTTTTGAAAAGTGCACACAGTATTTATTTCACAAAATTTCAAATTCTGCTTCATCTGGCAGAAAAGCTTCGCATTAGAATTTTTTTCTTAAGTTCACAGAGAACGGAGGCTTTGGTTTCATCACTCACATGGGAAAAGAACGATTTGAATAGAATTTTTGCAAGCCGAAGTATAGCTCTAAATGCAAATAAACCATAACGTTTGACAGCGGCGGTAAAACAAAGGATCAGAAAAAATCAACTAGTACGAGCTTACGTTAAAAGAATTTTTCTAATCTGATTAGCAGAAACTGAAATATAGTTCAGTTAAAGGGAATTTATTTTCTCTCTCTTTGTATCAAAATCACTCGCATGAAAATTTTTGTCGTAATAACATGATCAAATGCAAAAAAACACAAAAACTTTTGGATCGGAATTATAGATAAAATATACTTTGGCTGCAGATGGGAAGACATAATTATCTTAAATGGAGAACTCTTCTTTACAAAAGCCGTACTGAAAATTGTATATTAATAGTGAGGTTTTTTGCCTTGCTCACTACATTCACTAAGACCTTGCGTATTTAGAGCTGAATGCATTGCCAGCGATATTGAGAAGAATAACGCTGACATATAGTTAAGAAAAATATCATTACATCCTTTACGTCGTACGTGACTGCTTTTATTCAGTAGCACCTTAAGTGACTTTAAGAAGCCAGCTATCGATCATTCCGGCATAGAGAGACCGTGTCTGAAATGTAACAGCAAGTAAAGTCTAAACACTTTCTCGAACAAGAAATGTTCAAAACGCATTATTAATGTTTCATTTGGGCAATCAAAAACGCTCATAACAATCTAAGAACGATTTTTTCATCATAAATACATTTCCTCGGTTTACGCTGTTGAATCTAACATTAAGAACTTTCTTTTTCAATCATAAGTACATTTCCTCGGTTTACGGCGTTGAATCGAAAATTAAGAACTTTCTTTTTCAATCATGAATACGTTTCCTCGCTTTACGCCGTTCAAAATAATATTACGAACTTTCTTCTTCAATCAGAAGCACATTTCTTCGGTTTACCCCGTTGAACCTAATATTAAAGAACCTTCTTTTTCAATCATAAATGTATTTCTTCGATTTACGCCGTAGAATCTAATATTATTTCTTTTTTCCAATCATAAATAAATTTCTTCGCTTTACGCAGTTGAATCTAATATTAAGAACTTTTTTTTTCAATCATAAATACATTTCCTCGGCGTGCGCCGTTGAATCTAATATGAAGAACCTTCTTTTTCAATCATAAGCACATTTATTCGGTTTACCCCATTGAACCTCATATTAAGAACTATCTTTTTCGATCATAAATACAATTCCTTTGTTTAGGCCGTTGAACCTAATATTAAAAACTTTCTTTTTTCAATCATAAGTGCATTTCCTCGGTTTACGCCGTTGAATCTAATATTAAGAACTCTTCTTTTTGAATCAAAAATGCATTTCCTCGCTTTACGCCATTGAACCTGATATTAAGAACTTTCTTTTTCAATCATAAGTACATTTCCTCGGTTTACGCCGATTAATCTAACTTTAAGAAATTTCTTTTTCAATTATGAATACATTTCCTCTCTTTACGCCGGTGAATCTAATATTAAAAACTTTTTTTTCAATCATAAGCACATTTCTTCGGTTTACCCCGTTGAACCAAATATTAAGAACCTTCTTTTTCAATCACAAATGCATTTCTTCGGTTTACGCTGTAGAATCTAATTTTTTTTCAATCATAAGTACGTTTCCTCGCTTTACGGCGTTGAATCTAATATTAAGAACTTTATTTTTCAATCATAAGCACATTTCTTCGGTTTACGCCGTTGAACCTAATATTAAGAACTTTTTTCTTCAATCATGAATACATTTCCTCGCTTTACACCGTTGAATCTAATATTAAGAACTTTCTTTTTTACGCTTTCCAACCGTAGGTTGAAGAAGCGTATATGCTCCAGCTTTTTCCGTCCGTCCGTCTGTCGGCACGATAATTCACGTAAAAATAGGTCGATTTCGATGAAATTTTAATATGTGGTAGGGAACCACCTGGAAAGAAACCCTATTGAAAATGGGACAAACGGGGTCAAAGGTCAGGACATAGGATCGGGATCCATTCCATCGCCCTTATCCCATACTATTAAGGTGGACGTCAAGTTATATTGCTTCCACTGAAGCGATGAAAGATTTCCGTCTTTAGCACGATTTAATGATTAAAAGATGAGAAATATATACAATTAAAAACAATTAAAACCATAAGCACTTTCGAGGCAGCGGCTGCCTCTTCTTCAGATGTAATAAATAGATACACATTTAATCTATATATAATATTGATCATTGCTTCCTATATTTCCAATGGAAAAACGTTTCTACACATTTCCTACACAATTAGTGTGTTCCCAAGGATGGAAATTTGAATATCGATTAAAATAACTTCATCTTATGACTTGGAATACTTTTAACAATTTCTAAAACATAACCATAATTATATTAGAAACAATAACGTTTCCTTTGGTGGTTTTGAAACAAGAAAAACGATGGCGCGACCTGTACTTTGATGACGTCAGTAGAAAAATAAATGTTGGATTGCATAATTATGGTAATGTTTTAGAAAATATTAAGTATTCCAAGTTATAAAATGAAGCTATTTTAATCGATGTTCAAATTTTCATCCTTCGGAACGCATTAATTGTGAAGAAAATGTGTACAGAAGTTTTTCCATTGGAAGTATAGGAATCAAAATTACTTCACGCCCACCTTAAAGGAGCAATTCTTGTATCTATAAAAATTTTATTTTTAAAACAGCTCTAAGGATTTTGATGAAAGTCGTTAACCTACCGTTTTCTGGTACTAGAAATCAATTTAGCTTGATCTCGAATTTAGGAAAATTCGTTTAGTGGGTTAAATAACCACCCTGAAATACCATGTTTTCAGTGGTATGGCGTCGTTCCATTAATGTTACCCATGCTTAGAAATCTTATGACGTCACAAGCTCGCGATTGGGATGTTGGCGCGCGGTCACGCCATCTGTCTCATTTTTTTTTTTTTTTATTTGGAGGTTTAACGACTACCGTGAGCAACTCAATGGGCTAGAAGCAGTCGCCCGTCCCTAATTTAGAGTCACTGGTTCCAGGGAAGGGAGAGAGCCAGTGCCGTAAGACAAACACAACATCCCGGCCTCACCGGGATTCGAACCCGGACCCCGTTCGGACGAATGATCAGAGGCCATCGCTTAGACCACTGCGCCACCGGGGCGGCATCTGTCTCATTAACGTCACGCGTTGTGTGTGGATTCTATTAAAGTTTTATGACGTCACACTCTTTCGAGCAGATGGTCGTGATTCCCATCTGCCGCATTACGTCACCCGTTGTGTGCGTATGCCCGTCCGCACGATAACTCGCGTAACAGTCGTTCAATTTCGATTAAATTTTAGTATGTGGTAGGGGACCTCCTGGGAAGGAATCCTATTAAAAGTGAACGAAATGGGATGAAAGGGCAGGACATAGGAGCGGGATCCATTCCACTGCTCTTATGCGTCATAACTAACGTAAAAACGGTTCGATTTCGATTAAAATTTAGTATGTGGTAAGGGACCACATGGGGACAAACCCCACTGAAAATGAGCGAAACGGGGTCAAAGGTCAGGACATAGCAGCGGAATCACTTCCATCGCCATTATGCGTCATAACTCACGTAAAAATGCTTCGATTTGGATGAAATGTTAGTATGTTGTAGGGGCCTTCCTGTGGACGAATGCTTTTGGAAATGGGCGAAGACGGTCAAAGATTATGACACAGGAGCGGAATCTATTCCATAGCCCTTATGCATCATAACTTATGTAAAAATGCTTCTATTGCGACAAAACTTTATCATGTTATTTCGGAGGTATACTGAACCGGTTCTGTTGAATATCATTGAAATGGGATCAAAGGTCAGGGCACAGGGGCGAGATTTATTCCACAACCATTATCCTCATAACTTCAGTAATGATTTCTGGTATGTTGGAAAGCGTATTATAATCAATACATTGCATGATTTTACTAACTTGTTCAATCATAAACACATTTCCTGGGTGTGCGCCCTTGAATCTAATATGAAGAAATTTCTTTTTCAATCATAAGCACATTTCTTCGGTTTACCCCATTGAACCTAATATTAAGAACTTTCTTTCTTAATCATAAAAACATTTCGGTTTACGCCGCAAAATCTAATATTAAAAACTTTTTTTACAATCATAAATACATTTCCTCGGTTTACACCGTTGAATCCAACATTAAGAACTTTATTTTTCAATCTAACATTAAGAACTTTATTTTCAATCGTTTCTTTATTTTTCAATCATTTCCCGTTGAAGCTAATATTAAGAACCTTATTTTTAAATCATAAATGTTTTCCTTCGGTTTATGCCGTAGAATCTAATATTAATTTTTTTCCAATCACAAATACATCTTTGAATCTAATTTTAGGAACTTTCTTTTTCAATCATAATCACATTTCTTCTGTTTACGCCGTTGAACTTAATATTAAAAACTTTTTTCAATCATACATACATTTCCTCAGTTTACGCCGTTGAATCTAATATTAAGAATTTTCTTTTTCAATCATAAATAAACTTCCTCGGTTTACACCGTTGAATCTAAAATTAAGAACTTCCTTTTTCAAATTAAATACATTTCCTTGGTTTACGCCGTTGAATCTAAAGCGATATAAATAAGCGATATAAATATTCCTCGCTTTACGCCGTTGAAACTAGCATTAAGAATATTTCCTGACGGCTGCAGGCATCGTAAGCTGAAATCATTTCATGCGTTAATTCTTGTAAAAAGAAGTAAAAAGAACTTCTGATTCATTTTCCGGGAAACACACGAGTTTTTTTTAATCATTACTTAATATTAGATGGAAGCGCGGTAAACTAAATTTGTCTAATTTTATAAAAGTGCAGTAGAATTGCTAAATCACGATGTAGAAATTTATCTATCTAAGCAATAATTTCTATCAAAATATTCTTCAATCAAACATTCTTTGAATGAAAAATTTACCAAAGGGATCAAAAAACAGTGGAATAAGATTACTGCCAAAATACATCTTACGTAGGAAAGAATTATTTTGTAAAACAGGAAAATGTTGCAATACCGTTACAATCTATTAGTTATCATTAAAGAAAATAAGTATCGGAAAACTCAAAATTCGTTATCATACAAAATGGGAATGATAATAGATTCCGATACTTTTTCATTTCCTTGTAATGTGGCTGATGTGTTGCGGTGTTAAAAGGGTAGTTTCTTGTTCTTGTTCTTCTAACTTACACAACTGACATTATAGCGTCGACACAGTAAGGAGAAATGAGTTACTTCAACGAGGATATTGAAATGGAGGTACAGTAATCAAGGTATTCTCTCAAATACAGTCATTTGAGCAGAATCTCGCTGTTGATAACGTATTGTTAGATAGAAAATTGTGAAACTATACTCCTATGTGGGATAACTGTATAAAAGAATTAGCTACCTAAATGTTCAGCCACGCGGGGAAACCTTGGAGATGATTACCAACAGTGATATTTGCAATGATAGTGTCTCACTCGGGTTGCTACGAATTTGGTGCCAGTTCTTCAAGTCACGCTTTCTCCCTACCAGGATACCGCGTGCACAACCAACATAATACCTCGTATCTTTTAATGTGGCAAGCTCATAAGACAAACAAAATGTATTGACATAACCAACCTTAAAAAACACAATAATGCCTTCCAGTTGGAACTGAAGAACAGATTCTCTGCTTTAAAAGTCCTAACATCGGAAGATGTGGATATTTCATAAGTTAACAGAAAAGTAACCAAAGCTCTTATGGAAATATAAACTAAATTAGCTGTGTCTAAGAACAAGTTGCATGTGAACAAATTATCAGGAAAAACCAAGATGTTGATGCAAAAAAGAAGAGAGATGAAGACAACTAAAGAAGATGTGACTTCCAAAGTGGAATATATAGAGCTATACAAGACAGTACGAAAAAGTATAACTGAAGACGTAAGGAAATTCAACTGTGAACCAGTGAGGAAAGCGAATGAAAACAACCAAAGTCTAAAGATAGCAAAGGGACATCTCAGTAAGGGAAGAAAACAGATTATGGCAATGAGGAAAAAAGATGGTTCTGTAACAAGAAATAGAGGCGAAAGTTTGACAAGAGTGAAAGATTTCTACTCCAAGTTATATGAAAGGGATGATACATGTACTCCATACATCATGAAAGGTACCAGTACCAGAGTTCTTCCAGTCCTCCCAGCAGAAGTTGCACATGCCATCAAGAACATGAAGCGGGGAAAAGCTCCAGGAGAAGATGGAATTACTGTAGACATCATACAAGAAGCAAGTGGAGAAATCGAAACAGTACTCGCCCAAATTTTCAGTCGATGCCTTAATGAAGGGAAGATTCCTGAGGATTGGAACAATGCTACAATGATCCTGCTACATAAAAAAGGTGACATTGAGGATCTCAGGAACTGCAGACCTATCAGCCTCCTATCAGTGGTTTATAAAATCTTCACTAAAGTTCTTTCACACCGCATGAAGGTAACACTGGACATGGCTCAACCGAGAGAACAAGCTGGATTCAGGAGTGGCTACAGCACAATAGATCATATCCACGTACTGAGAGAACTAATTGAAAGAGCGAGGGAATATGAACTTCCATTGTGCATGGCTTTTATCGATTATGATAAGGCCTTTGATTCGCTGAAACCATCAGCAGTTACAATGGCTTTAACATCCAGCGGTATTGAAGATGCATACATTAATATTATGAATAACATCTATGAAAATGCAAATGCAAAGATTCGGCTGTTTGAAAATACAACACACATAAAAATTGGAAAGGGAGTGAGACAAGGTGTCACCATATCTCCCAAGCATTTTAATGCCACATTGGGAAATGTCTTTCAATCACTGAACTGGGAAAACAAAGGGATAAAGATTAATGGAGATTATCTAACCCACCTTCGTTTTGCTGATGACGCAGTCATTTTTGCAACTACCCAATCAGAGCTGCAGAGTATGATCCAGGAACTTGCTGACAAGAGTAAAGAAGTGGAATTAAAAATGAACTTTCAGAAGACAAAAGTAATGTACAATGCTTTTACAAGAAATGAAGATTTATCGATTGATGGGGAAAAGCTGGAGATAACAGATACGTAGGTTTATCTTGGACAACAGATATCAAGTGAGGGTCACATTGATGAAGAAATTAATCGGCGTATAAAACTTGCCTGGAGAGCTTTTGGAAGAAACAGCGTAATTTTCAAGAGCAATATGCCATTATGTCTTAAAATAAAAGTGTTTGATCAATGCATCCTTCCAGTGCTTACGTGTGGTGCAGAGACATGGACCTTAACAAAAAGAGACATACAAAGGCTACAGACAACTCAAAGCAGCATGGAGAGGTGCATGCTTGGTGTAACCAGGAGAGGTAAGAAGAGGAACTCGTGGCTCCAAAAAATGACAAAAGTGGAAGACATTATGATCAGAGTTAAATCCCTGAAATGGCAATGGGCTGGACATACTGCCAGAAAGGACAGACCATCGATGGACAGCCGAAATTTTAGATTGGATTCCGAGGGACAGGAAAAGACCCAGAAGAAGACCACGTGAGAGGTGGATGGATAAAATTCGAAAGTATACAGGAGTAACATGAGGGAGAAAGGCCCAAGACAGACCGTTGTGGAAGAAACTTTGGGAGACATTCGTCCAGCAGTGGATTGATAATGGTTGATGATGATGATGATGATCTGTTAATGCATATAACGTTGTAACTATTTATTGTCAAGTCATGGCGTTCAAATTTTTAAAGTATTTCATTATTCAGATTGCAGTTTCTGTCTAACTTCCTTAGAGTAGCCATATGGTTGATGTGCGAAATTTTGGAAATGCTTATTTATACATTCCTACGCTGATAAATCGGATTACTAGTATAGTTTTACTATTTTCTACATAATTGGTGTACAGTTCCTCTTTGTTCACTCGTTATTCATGTATTGTTAGATGTCGAAGTTTAACTGAAAACTTGTGAGTTTAAATAGACAGGAAAAGGGCATTCAAGTTTTCCTTTACATTGCCTGTTGAGGATCTGGCATCATCGCAAAATATTTCAGGTCAGAATTCTGCTTTGTCGTGAATTTAGTCCGCTAAATATTTGATAAGCAGCAAGGATGGAACAATTCCAGGTTTACCTTGGCAAAACACTAATAAATAAATTAAACTGTTTTCAAATCCCACGAATTTACGTACCTTATAAGCTGGGTTAGCGGTCGATTTCTGCTACCTTTAATCGGAATTGAAACCATGCTCTCAACTCTTTGTAAATCGCTTTCTGAAAAGCACTGTAAAATTATGAGGAGAAAACGGATGAAAGGAGAATAAATAAACGTATTTTGGAAACATGTATAATGTTTTTTGCTCTTTTTTCTTCCTTCGTGGCCATGATTAGCAAACGCAAAAATCTTAAAGCGATTTATGAAAGTAAATAATTAATTTGAACTCAAGAATAAAAATATTTGATTTCAAAACGATGATTCCTTGGCATAAGCTTACGCTTCTTTGCTGAGAAACAAGGAAGGCATTGCAGAAAAATTTAAATTTTTTATGCAGCAGGGAGGATATATTTCCGTGGCATTAAGAATACATCAAATATGTTTTTGATCAAAGTTCTTTACTACATTAAGAGTACATCAAATATGTTTTTGATCAAAGTTTTTTACTACATGCGAACTGACACGTCCTGATCTTGTCTTGTGTAGCTGATCGGTGACGTCACTTCACAGATGGACACCGTAAACACAGAAAAAAATTACATATCACTAAAAATGTCACTTGCGTCCCGTGGCGCAGTGGTCTAAGCGATGGCCTATGATCATTCGTCCAAAAGGAGTCAGGGTTCGACTCACGGTGAGGCATGGATGTTATGTTTGTCTTACGGCACTGGCTCTCTCCCTTCCCTGGAACCAGTGACCATAAATTAGTGATGGGCGACTGCTTATAGCGCTTTGAGTTACTCACGATGGTCGTTAAACCTCCAATAAATCAAGAAGGTCACTAAAAATGTCAATAAACACCTAAAAATGTCAATAAACATCTAAAAATGCGAATAAACATGTACAAATACCAATAAACATGAAAAATGATAAATGTCAATAATATATAATGTACGGAAATGTCAATAACATATAGTATATATAAATGTCAATAACATAAAATAAATTATTGACATGATAATTGTCAATAATTTGGCATTATTGACATAATTAATGGCATTATGGGCATTAACATTATATCTAAATTAACATTACTGACATTATTAACATTATTGACATGATAAATTATTGACATAATTAATGACATTATGGGCATTAATATTATACCTAAATTAACATTACTGACATTATTAACATTACTAACAAATAAAAATAATAACATTATTAATAAAAATAATGATGCCAATATATGTATGACATATGAAGAGGAATCAAGTTATAATATATATGAAAAATATAGCCGTAAACATTATTACATATATGAAGAATTATTAATAAAAATAATGATGTTAACATATGTATAACATATAAAGAAGAATTATTAACATATGTTACAAATGACATTATTAATAATGTCATTATTAACATAGTTGGCATTATTGACGTTATTAACATTATATCTAAATTAACATTATTGACATAATTAATGACATATTGACATAATTTGGCATTTATTGACATGATAAATGTCAATAACATATAATAAATTCAATAAACATGTAAAAATGTCAATAAACTAAAAATGTCAATAAACAAAAATGTCAATAAGCATGTCACTAAAAATTACATGTCACAAAAGATTAAAACAGAAAAAATTACCATGTCACCAACCGTATACCATGGTTAAAGCAGTCGACTGTCAATCTTAGCACTGCGAACAGAGATTTGCTGTGTAGCTGTTCAGAAAATTTACCAGATTTTTCTATATCCACCGATAAGTGAGTAGTTCTTGTTCAGTTTATGATTGTATGAAGAAATTACCACTTAAATTCTATAGACGGAAGTGCTTTTTTTTTTTTTTTTTTTTTTTTTTTTTGATTGAAGGTTTAACGACCACCGTGAGCAACTCAATGGGCTATAAGCAGTCGCCCGTCCCTAATTTAGAGTCACTGGTTCCAGGGAAGGGAGAGAACCAGTGCCGTAAGACAAACACAACATCCATGCCTCACCGGGATTCGAACCCGGACCCCTTACGGACGAATGATCAGAGGCCATCGCTTAGACCACTGCGCCACCGGGGCGGCAAGTGTGAGTTTTCATAAGTTTCCTCTGAAAAGCAGGGCTTGACTAAGATTTACAGCTATACTCTCAATGAACAAAACGTTAGAGATGCCTACCTAAGAGTGTCTTCGTCCTCCTCTAGCGAGAAAAAGAGCCTGCACACGCCGAGGCATAGACTCCACATGGTGCCGGAGGTTTTCCGGTGGTAAAGCCAGCCATACCGGTTTTCAACATTATCCACAACTTCGTGACGTTGGTCCAGAATCCATGGATCTGATGTTCCGCTTAACGCAATCCCAGAGAGCTTCCACAGGGTTTAAATAAGGGGACCTTGGAAACCACTGGATGGTTCCAAACTCAGATGGGCATTCCTCGAGCCATGTTTGGGTGGTTTGGGCTCTGTGGGTCGGCGTTTTGTGCGGCGGAAACATACTATCGGCCGCAGGATGAGCCAAGAACATGATAATGTGTAGGTGATCAGACAGAACATGATCACAGGGGTTAAGGACCTCTCCAGGCAAACTAAGGGACCTAATGTGTCCCATGAGATGGCTCCCCAAACCATTATAGAGCCACCACTGCCTTAAACAGATCCGACCTGGCGGGTCGAAGGGGCTTTGGCTTTATGTTGTCGATGCCACAGTCACAACCTCAAGTCAGCTCGGTACAGCTGTAAACGGGATAAATCTGACCACACGACGCGGCACCACTCTGTTGAGTTCAAGGAAAGTTCTGATGTTTCCGTTACGAGGCGCAATGTCCCATGGCGTGCAGTCCACAGTGACACATGAGTAGAACTCCGACTCCCGTAGCCAATGGTACGCAAGGTGCGCAACACAGCGGAATTGGTGGTGCTTCGTTCGCTGACGCTACTTCAGTCTCCAAAATTTAACCTGGATGTGATTTGCCTGGCCGTTACCAAGAGGTTGATCTGTACAAGCCTGGATAGCCAACGTTGACAGCGGTCATCAATGGCGTGTGTGAGCGGCCACCGCTTGCTCTCTGGGCGCTGGTACGGCCGTCGATGGTATACTCTCGGTGCACCCTTGACACGATTGCCCTCGAGAAACCTAGAGTTCTTGTCACTTGGGCGATGGAATGACCCACCTGTCTTGCGCCAACAATACTCTACGATCGAAGTCGCTCAGATTACCATGTTTATCCAAATTCGTTTATTGCGATACATTGTTGGAAAGCCCTGCTAGTCGGTTTGTGCCTGTTCCACTCTGGACGGGGTCTATCCATGTCAACTGCTCATTACCCCTATTTTTAACGTTTTGTCTACTGATTGTATATATTTGTCCCTCTACTTAACCTTTGCAACGAACAAGGGAGCTGTTTCATATTTTATTGTGCAGAAAATTTGACTGTGCGGTAGTCGAAATATGGTAGAAATTGATTAATAATACATGAATTTGTAAAAATATTTTGTTTTAAATCTTACAATATGCAGTGAATTTTAAAGTAAAATTGCCTGTGATCTTTATTTGAGGCAGCAATTAAAGAGTTTT
Source organism: Macrothele yani (assembly GCA_039090855.1). Taxonomy (NCBI): domain Eukaryota; kingdom Metazoa; phylum Arthropoda; class Arachnida; order Araneae; family Macrothelidae; genus Macrothele; species Macrothele yani. The sequence goes on along the minus strand of CM077030.1, from coordinate 5,354,279 downwards.
GTGAAAATCGAAACTGTACCTTTAATGAAAGTATTAGCGATTCTCCATTAAGAGGATGCAACGAAACTACATAAAATATTACTTTCACAATTCTTACAATAATAATAATAATAATAATAATAATAATAATAATAATAATGAAAATATTCATATATTGTAAAGGTAGGACTTCAGAAAATGAAACAGGACGACCTCCACTTTCTAATATGAATCCTTTGACATTTTCCTTCCACTTTACTGACTAATTTTTGCATATCATGCTATAACGAATCGTCGCCAGTTGAAATCTTGTAGGGTTCCCACAATATCCAGTTTGTAAAGAATAGGAAAAATCAAAGTGGTACAGTTGCTGCTGTCACTATTTCACGGCACTACCTCACTAGTAATACGTCGTTAAAGTATTCATGGAAAGGCAGTTGACGTAACCCTACTATGGCGTAGAAGTCTTGTCTTACTTCTACGTTAACTTAAAACATCAACATACTAAGAAATAGTTCCTAAATGAAAGAAACCTTAACGGCCAGACGAAACATGTAAACAACAGAAGTCACACTTACGGAAAAGATGCTTTATTCAGGATGTAGCAAACACATCGTAGCATAGCATATTGCACTAAACTCTCCACACAAAACACAACGCTCTTTTCACAACGCTCCTTTCAATAATCAGTTTACAATCCAACGCTCTTTAGTAATCGAATAGTCGTCGGTTTTATCCCTTGTTCTTATCAAAACTCAGGCATACGTCACGTTCATTCAACCTCAATTGTGTTGCCAAACGTATTCGTTTGAGAGAAAGATATCACGTTGAGAGTGAAGAATAACAGAACAAACTTAAGATTTACATAGGGAAAAAAACTAAAAAGGAAAGTTAATTTAGAACATACGTCGCACTACATTGTAGGATGCCACACAGTTGCTGTTATGCCCCTCTGATTTTTTTTCAGGTATCAAAGTTTTAAAAAATAAAACGAAAGAAATGTTTTACTTCATTTACTTAAAAGCAAATTATACCATATACAATTCGTACTAACTTATGCTGATTACAAATTAATGTTAGTAGAAGGAGAAGGCGTAATAACATCGTTGTCAGTAGTTATTGCTAAAATTGTTTCTGAAGAAATCCTTCTTCAGAAACAATTTTTCAAACTCCTGTCATAAATTTGGTGATACGTCTCGGGCCTAATGTACTCTTCTCGTTGTTTCTATTGTTCTTGTTTAGATTCAGAATGCATCGGCTGTGAAAACGTTTGAGACGGGACACATTCATTATCCAGCAAAGTTGTGAAGACTGGTGATGCACATTGGTATTCCATGCTCAGTGTAAAAATGTGAAAACTTGGATCGACGACATCAATCTCCATCTACTCTTGCTGTTCAGGCTCAATGTAAGCAGTTGAAACGGAAGATTGTGGCTCTAGAGTCGAAATCGGGTGAAACTTATTCTGGCTTGCGGACTTTTGAAGCTCCATACATTCCCGTGACCTTTCGATTGATGACTTAGCAAGCCTTTTCGGATTCCTCTCGTTCTCCTATAGCTGTTTCTTCAACTTTCGTCGGTTATTATAGGAATTTTCACTGGATGTTTGCGGCATTTCTAAATTTTCGTCACCAAATGTTTTTTATAGAAAAAAAATGTTAAATTCACTTTATTTTGGCCTATCATATACATCTGTTAGCTGTGATAGACAGCTACGGAATGCAGGGCTGTGGTCATCGCTATAATTATCTATTCACTAGTTATCAACCTTAAAACGGCAAACCAAAATCACTTGAAATTGAGCTTAACTTTCTACTGTTACTGCATCGAACGGTTAAGGGGTGGAGGGTTGAAACTTGTTTTATTGGGTTGGTGCGAACGAAATGTCCGGCAAAGGACCAGCACATGCGGACGGCAAGAACGGTAAAACAGGACAACTTACCTAGGCAAAATAATCTCTCTCGGCTTCGACATATATTCGCTATTTGTCCGATAAGGCCATGATTCCAGAACGAAAACATTTTTGTGGCTGGGACCCGAAGAAGTCATTAACTGCACGTTGAACCTCGTTGTCTGCCATGAACTGTTTCCCAGACATAAAGTGATCCAGGCGACAAAACAGATGATAGTCTGTCGGAGACAAGTTCGGAAATAGGAAAGATGAGGCAGTGCTTCATAGTCCAAGGCACTTAGTGTCAGCGTCGTTCGTTGTGCGACATGAGGTCGCGTGTTGTCCTAGAGCAGAAGACACCAAGTCTTCTGCTCCAGGAACTTGTTGCAGAAACAACCAAAGCCGGTTGTTTCTGTAACAATTTCCGGTGCATCTGGTGTAATTCAGCACAATAACGTTCTGCAGGGAGGTTTGGCCTCTTGCCAAGAAATTCCGATGAATTATCTCGCCTGTGTACCACCTGACAAAGAGCATCATCTTCTTGGTGTGTAGGGGAGGCTTAGGATGCCGTCCAGCAGATAGTGCCTTGCTTAACCATTGTGCAGAACGTTTCCGATTATCATAAAGGACCCACTTCTCGTCGCAGGTGACGATTCGATGCAGTAGAGGTTCCTGTTTATTCCTGGCAAGCAGCGACGTTTAGATTTCCAGACGCCTGGTCTTGTTGGCAGTTGTCAACTCATACGGCAGCCACATGTCCAGCTTTTTGACCTTACCCAGTGCAGCCAGACGCCGAACAACTGTCGCGTGGTGGACACCTACTTCTGCCGCTATCTCACGGCACGTTTTTCGTGGGTCCGCTTCAACCACACATAACAGAACATGGTCAGGAACAGCAACAGGTTGGTGACCACGTGCTTCGTTCTTTGGAGATCCGTACTTCCGCTTCGAAACTTCACAAACCATCGCCGAATGGTTCGTTCGTTGGCTGTATTATCCCCAAATCTTTGGTTAACGTTTAGAGTGGCAATTTCTGCATAATGGCCCAGTTTAAATTCATAAAGGAAGAAGACTCTCAAATCCGGCGTCTGCATGTTTCCTTTGCAAGCCACGTTACGTCAAAACAACTACGCCTGAACCTTGTTCTTCACACACGTGCTAGCTATTTATAGTAACTCTATCACGTAATATCCACAACACGTGCCGGTGGTTCCATTCCGCTGTGGTGGGGACCTGTCTTCAGTGCTCTTTTGCGCCGGACATTTCATTCGCACCAACACACTATTATAAATGAGACTCTATAAACTATCCAATGATGTATTATTTATTACTCAATGATTATCAATTTTGAAAACATAAGCGTTCAAAATATGACATGAATTCGTTGCATCCGTGCTTCCAATTTTACCCCCACCCAACGCGGGGAAAGACGTAGTTCAACGTCAAAACAGAACTGGATAGATTGTCTTCATTTTGTGCGTGCGTGCGTGCGTGCGCGTGTGCTCTCGAGCGCGGAAAGCTTCCCGAGGCCCAGAATCTTCACTATCTCGATTTAGGGCGATATCATTGTGCCCAAACATCAAGAACGAAGCTGTCCTGATCAACCTTCACAGTCTTGATCTGCTCAATTAAGAAACTAATTTCGTCTGTTTTGTCCTGTAGTTCTACTAATTTTTCGGCATACTCCTTGACTTTAAGGTTTTAAAAATTAATCAACAGTAATGGTAATTAAATGACAACAACATTAAATCACCTCCCACGTTGGTCCGCAAGACCTTACTCTAAGGTCACAAGAGTGAGTTCCAGACATCGCTTCCTCAAAAGTGAGTTAACCCGACGGGCCCGAGGTGATTTTTTTTTTTATTGGAGGTTTAACGACCACCGTGAGCAACTCAATGGGCTATACGCAGTCGCCCGTCCCTAATTTAGGGTCACTGGTTCCAGGGAAGGGAGAGAGCCAGTGCCGTAAGACAAACAGAACATCCATGCCTCACCGCGATTCGAACCCGGATCCCTTACGGACGAATGATCAGAGGCCATCGCTTAGACCACTGCGCCACCGGGGCGGCCCCGAGGTGATTACCCGCCGTTGTAAATAAGGTAATCTCTTTCCCGTTCTCTCCCACCTTGTCTTCTGCTATCAAACTTCCTTGTGACTTTTTTTTTTTTTTTATCAGGGTGCTCTATCCCGCATCCGTCACTACTGCTTCCATACCTGACACAAAGGTTTCTTCGACGGTATGGGTCTTCTGCACTAACCGCAATTTGTGATCCTTATCTGACAGGTCAGCTGCACTTAAGAAAGGAGAGGTGCAAAACGACTTTTTGCAAAACATTGGTGTGGTTGCATTGCATCATTCTTCAGACAGCGATTACAGAGGTTACATGGAGTTTATGTACAGCCAAAGAGGGAAAGAATGACTGAAATTACTGATACATTTAGGATGTAAAAACAGAAAAAAATACTGATATATCTATAAAGATGCAAAAACAGAGATTGGGCGGGGGGGGGAGTGGCGTTGTACAAAACGCAAACGCATGGCAAATGTTCACCTGGATACTAGCGCATCGGTTATTTTACAATCCGACCATGAACCACCAAAATTTCTCTCCCCTCAAATCATATCAAACAATGTTAAGCGAAACGCAACAGAGGATATTCGGAACGGCGATTAAAACTGATCATACTACTGCGGGAAATGACTGTTTATTAATTGAAAAAATAAATAGGAACAATGGAATGTTAGTGTCAAGAAAAGGAAACGAATTAGAAAAAGAAAAAAAAAGCTAAAGAAAAAAAGAAGAAAAAAATTAAAATGAGAGAAAAAAATTAAAATGAGAAAAAATCAAAAAGCTAAAAAAATCAGAAAATAAAATGAGAGAAAAAAATTAAAAAACAAAAACTTTTTTTTTGGGGGGGGGGGGGGGTGAAGAATCAACATCCAAGTGATATCATCCCTTGGGTAAGCTAATAGACTGTTGATTTTACCATAGACTCTGTCGAGGTTCACTTCTCCAGCAAATGTTTCCAAAGATTCCACAACTAGTAAAAATATCAATGTACTTTATTGCAACAGACTTATCAATAGTTCAAGACATGTCCGATCTTTAAAAATATAAAACATGAAGTAATAAATAATGAAAGTACCGGAATTTCGCTAAGCAGAAAAACGGCTAAGGAATCTGCGTATTTTTCTGTGAACCGTATGCTAAGTTTTGATAAACAGTGAACCTCTTATATCAAGTTTACTTTTCGGGAATTGCTCTCAAATCACAATTTCGTCCTAATTAGGAAGAAGAACGCAGACTCCCTAGAAAAGCTAATTGAAACACGTCTCAAATTCGGTGGTCTCTGAGTGCAGTAATCTTTGGGGGATGGGGTTGGGGTGGAGAGGAGTAGGATGTCTGGGTCCAGGGCATTTAGCCCATTAACCGGGAGAGTCTGGGAGAGCAGTTGACTCTTTTGGGTCTGGTTCATTTGCCCGACGTTTACTTCACCGAAGGGTCACTTGACCGAAAATCTTCACCGAAAAGATTGTTGTTTCGTCGAAAGATCACTTGATCGAAAGTACATTTCACCAAAGTGTCACTTGAACGAAAGGCACATTTCACCGAAGGATCACTTGATCGAAAAGTTCATTTCACCGAAAGGTCTCTTTACCTAAAAGTTCATTTCATCGAAAGGTCATTTCACCGAAGGGTCAGTTTATCGAAAATTTTGGATTTCATTACAGGATCTGTTGAAGCATGGTGCAATTTCGGCAGACAGACCACCAAAAACATTAGGGGATTATACTCAAATTGCACTTTTGATTTCTCCGTGTCACAGAGAACGCGAATATTTAGTTTCAAGACAAATTTTTTTGAGACAATAGGCCTTGGGCTTAGGCCTTTTTAGCAAATTTTAATCATGTTCAAAAGGTTTATATAAAAAGTAAAATTACTAATATTGCACATTTTTTCAGGCAAAAAAAATAATTTTAGGGCCCTAGGTCTCGGCTTAGGCCTTTTTAGCAAATTTTAACCGTGCGTTCATAAGGTTTACATAAACAGTTACATTACATTTTATGTAATGCTTATGGATATTAGTAAGGTTAAAATCTGTTAAAATGGCCTGTATCTAGGCCTACGGTCAAAAAATTAATGTTTTGTGGTTGAGTAAAAGTGGAACATTATTTACTTGACTTGCTATGTAACACTTATGAATATGAGCGTGGAGGATTAAAATTTGACAGAAAAGGCACAGATCTAGGTCTTATAATTAATGTTATATTTCGAAAAACCTACTCATGCGGAGGTGTTTCATAAAAAATAAAAGTGTATTTTTTATACCATGCGATAATGTTTAGGTGGCCAGATTTTCAAAAACCCGCACCCCACTCCAACAGATCTCTAACAACAAAATTCTAAGTTTTCGGTAAACTGACCTTTCGGTGAACTGACCTTTCGGTGAAATGATCTTTCAATATAATGAACTTTCAGGTAAAGTAATCATTCGGTGAAATGAACTTTTCGATCAAATGTCCTTTCAATGAAATGAACTTTTAGGTGGTGTGACCTTTCGGTGAAATGAACTTTTCGGTCAAGTGACCCTTCGGTGAAATGTACCGTTCGATCAAGTGATTTTCTGTCAAGTGGCCTTTCGATCAAGTGAACGATACCCGACTCTTTTCGTAATGGGGTCAGTGCAGTTCTCCAACACCCCTTCTCCTAATAAAGAGAGTCAAATCTAAACCTAACATGGGGAAGAGTTCCTGCGAGAAAATGAAACGTGCCTGGGCTGAAGTCACTCAAATATAGCTTTCATTTTTGAAGACTAGAGTGGCCATAATGATTTGGCCCATGAGAGTGTAATTCGGAGGATGTTTAAAAATCAAAAATAATTATTTTCCGTAAGCACGTAACACTTTTACGGATAACATCTTTTTGATCGTTTACCAGTTGTTTGCATTGTGAATTATTATACAAATTCATCATGCTTATATCTGCCCTGACGTGAAAACACACATTCATGTTTAACTTTTAATTACTTGTTTGAATTCGTTTTGTTATATCAATTCATAAACTGTTATGTTCGTCCTAATAATAAGAAATTAGATCTAGAAGACGTATGTCATGTGTTGTAAACGAAGTTGTCTCTTCAAAGAAGAAGTGTTATGCATAAAAAATAGCATTTTAAAATACCCTTATCACTACTAACAGTGACCAATCACCATTAACTCAATTACGTTGAAATCTTCTGGTTTTATTGTTCGGATGGAATGATCACCTTTTTAGTTCAATCTCTTACAGGCAGTAGAAGAAGCCTGCAGGGAGCAGAGGGTGTGCAAACTGAAAACAGCGCCTCATACCTTTGGTACTGACCCTTGTCCGGGAGTCAGGAAATACGCAGAAGTGGCTTATAAATGCAGACCTAGTAAGTACTGTCTCTCTCTCTCTCTTTGTTCATTTCTTTCGCTTCACTATTTGTGTTTAAATCAAATTATGCCTATCAGAGGAAGGAAAGTCTTTTCGAAAATTTATTTTTACACAACTGTAACTTTAGAATATCCAACAATGGCTTCAGGTTTTTAATCCACGTGAAAATCTTGATACTTGCGGAACTCCAGTGTATTTGGAAGAGAGTAATAACACCAGTCTGAGAAAAACTGACCCCGGAACTTTTATGCATATGCTTAAATGATATCAGTGTGTAGTTAGTATCACAGGTCATCATTTTTTTCCTTTGGACTAAAAATGTGGTTGCCTGTTGGAACTAAATTGCGAACGTAAACCGAATTCCAGCCGTAAGCATCCCGGAAAATTCTGGATTCCTTTATTTTTCTTTTTACCGAGAATGGATCGTGAATGGCAAGATATTATATTAGTGGTCATGATCATTCTTTTTTTAACATAAGCATTTTGTCTTTCATGTATACTGTGACGTATATTCTAAATTAACTTTCATTTTTAGTTTCTTTCCCTACGTAAATTTTGAGTTTGTTCTGCTTATACTTTCAAACTTAATGTGACACCTTTTCCCTCAAACAAGAATACGGTTGGCAACGCTTTTGAGGTCAGAGTGAACGTGACGCATGATTTTATGAGATAAGAACGATAGATAAAAACAACGAGATAACAGTTGCTCGGGTGTGGTGGCTATGTGAATTACGTTACACCTGGAAGTGCGATATCTATGCTATTTATATAATGGTGGAATAAAGAATCAATTCCCGTAAGTTGACTTCTGTTTAATGATTCGTCTGGCCGTAAATATTCATTTAGGAACTAATTCATCGTATGCTTATTTAATGATTTAGAAATAACATAAGAAGAACCACAAAGTTTCAGCATGAAAAGAAATTACGTTATAATACACAGATGCAAATTGCGGTTCTCGTGGATTATGCATTCAAATGAGAAATTCAAAAATTTGGAAACTGTTCAAATTAATTAATTTTAGAGGATTATTATTAGGACTGCATATTATCAAATGATCCCAAACCAGTGGGTGACGGAAAACTAAAAACTGTGGGACAAATGATGGCAAGTACTTTAATTGCAAATACCGTGCACTTGTGGTATTGGCAGTAAGTAAAAGATATCCGAGGTGCTGTTTCCCACCGGAGAAAGAAGAATTGAAAATATCAACGAGTCTTGGGTCTCCATTCAAGTAAGCAGCTTATTTCTACACAACTTTAAGGAGTTTAAATGGTGACATTGGTGCACTCTTCCACAAGCAAGAATTGCGTAGTATTAAAGGTGTCAGAAGGAAAAGCTTCTTCTAGCTCAAAAACAAATTCCAGGTTTTATCTAAATTTAGCCATGGAAGATATTTTACACGCTATGACAAGTCAGAATAAATATATAATGTCCAAAACAAGGTAAAACCGATACATATTTATTAAACGTATAAAGTAATTATTTTTCGTGTGCGAGATTGGTGTTACGCTATGTCTAGAACCATGACTAAGGAAATGTTGAACTGAATGAGAATACGATGCACTAGTTCCTAATTAAGGTTTTACGGCCAGACGAAACATATACAGAAGTCAAACTTACGATAACCTTTTATTGGTCCAGCAATATTTGATGAAATCTAACATATAGCACTACAAATTGTAAACTTCACATCTATCTTAACAGCGATCAAACATCTCCACATACCCACACACACATACCCTAAGCAACTGCTGTATCGTCCTTTTTATCTAACGTTCTTATCACATTCATACGTCACTCTCTCTCTCTGAGCTCATAAGTGTTGCCAACCTCATTCATGTGAGAGAGAAGATATGACGTTAAGTTTGGAAAGTGCAAAAGAGAACAAACTCAGATTTATACAGGAAAGGAACTAGAAATGAAATTTAAATTAGAATTTATGTCACATCATCTACCTCGTAATTTGTTTTAAGGATTTGTTGTGCCAAGAACCTATCAATTTAGTAGAGGTCTCCAGAGATGCAAGGAGATAGAATCGACCCATATACTTCCTGTGGAAGTTTAGATTGGAGTGAATTTGATTAGCATATCTTGGTCAATCTTGAAAATTTGCAGAAGCACCAGAAAGTGCAGAGTTGTAATAACGTGCAGGAGAGGCAGCTTAAGAATCACTAGGACTTTTCTGCCCTCCAGCACGGTGTTAAGATATGTTTGATCCACCCGGTTATAATTATCCTGGAGACGGGAAATTTGGCTGTTATTCTGATTCCCAGATGTAAAGTTAGGATGTCGCACCTCTGGTGCTCGCTGATGCGGCGGCACGTATCTAGTCTGCTGATAGGAATTATCCACTCTTGATTGATAAGCTGCCTGTATGGGCTGATTAAAAATGTTTTCTTGTTGTGTAAAGTTTTGTTTAGGCCGCTGATAATTCTGTCTTTGAAGATGACGTTCTTGGACCTACCTGGGTTGGCGGTATTCTTGGGCCTGAGGTAATGGGTTGCCCTTTCCTGTGGCGTTAAGCAAGAACTCGAATGAGTTTCAGGCACTCGTGAACTGTGACTGGCCCCCAACTTCTAAAACATCCTGCAGAAAAGGATCCAGCGGCTGTAGTAAACTCTCAATAATGTCAGAATCAACTGCAGCGGGATTCCATAATTTATAAAGCCTGAGTGTTTCCAGAGCAAACGAGACGGGACTATGTGACGCTCGCTGCCGCCTGGGAAATAGGTGTTGAGCAAGGCCGGCCTTATTTGCGCCAAGGGAAATGCTTCCAAGAATTCAGCTCTAAATTGATGATAAGAGCCCTCTGGGTTCATCCGACGCCACTGTCTGTACCACACCTTGGCAGTATCTTGCAAACATGTGCCAGCAATAGGCACTTGGCAATCCTCAGGAAACATTATTTAAATCGAAGTGATCTTCCAGTTCTCCCAGAAGCCTAAGCGACCCACCGTTTCCCCGGAATACAATTGAACCCGCATGGGGTACATAATGAGCAAGGACTTTGCTTCTTCTTACTTGGGGTGGTGGGGTGAATTGCTGATGAAGTACTGCTGTTGAAGTACGAGGAACATGATTTTCGTACCTTGCGTATTCACTGTCCGCTAAATCTGAACCTCAGGCCTCGTACAGTGCTACAGGAAAATTATGAGGTACAGTATAACGCTGAGTGCGTGGAGTATTTGCAGGAGTATTATTAGGCACGGCATAATGTCTAGGGTGGTCAAAGAGACGGAGAGGGTCAGTGATATTTGCCATTTCTGACTTCCTCTATGAGTCTGTTCGAAGGAGTTTGGGCTCCAATATAACGTAACTATTTTTCGTGTGCGAGATTGGTGTTACGCTATGTCTAAAACCATGACTAAGGAATGTTGAACTAAATAATAATACGATGCAATAGTTCCTAATTAAGCTTTTACGGCAAGACGAAACATATACCGAAGTCAAATTTGCGACAACCATTTATTGGTCCAGCAATATTTGATGAACTCCACAATATAGCACTACAAATTGTAAACTTCACATCTATCTTAACAGCGAACAAACATCTCCACACGCACACATACCCTAAGCAGCTGTTGTACCGTCCTTTTTATCTATCGTTTTTATCACATTCATACGTCACTCTCCCTGACCTCAAAAGTGTTGTCAAGCTGAATCATGTGAGAGAAGATATCACGTTAAGTTTGGAAAGTGCAAAAGAGAACAAACTCAGATTTACACAGGAAAAGGAACTAAAAATGAAAGTTAAATTAGAATATACGTCACAAACGGTTAATCGATACATAAATAGCAATGAATAACTTGTAGTTTTGTAGCTTTTTTGAGAGTTTAACTCCAAGCGGGTGCCCTCATTCCAACGACAAATTACTTTAATATCTCATTTCAAGGAAGGCTCGTAAATTACGTACCATGTGAAAAATTCCGTGGAATAAAGTGAAAGGTGAATTGCAAATTTGTTTAGCAAAGCAAGAATCTTCTGGGCATGACATCCAGGAAAAGAGCTGCTAGCCACGACATCTGGGAAGAATCTTCTGTGCAGTCATCTAGGAAGAATTTTTTGGACAAAATATCTAGGAAAAATCTTCGAGGTATGACATCTAGGTAGAATCTTCTAGACACGACATCTAGGAAGAATCTGTTAGGCACGATATCTAGGAAGAATCTGTTAGGCACGATATCTAGGGAGAATCCTTTAGGTACGACATCTACGAAGGATCTTCTAGGCACGACATCTAAGAAGAACCTGTTATGTACGACATCTGGGAAGAATCTTCTGTGCACAGCGTCTATGAACAGATCAGTGATTTTCAACCTACAGACCTATCTTCCGTCAAATGATATATTATGGTAAACACCTTTTATGCGCCACTTTCACAAAACGTTCCAATTAGAATGACCTGAATAGTGATCACCATTTAGTTGAACGTACATAAATTGATTCCCACTGATTCAACGATCGTAAGTGATGAACACGATTTACTAATTTTTCAAGTGAACAACTTCGGAAAAAGTTACTTCTTAGATTACATATTCTGTTCCGTAAATGTTTAACCTGCGTAACCTAAGATGCCACACGTGCTTGTGAAACCAAAGAATCTTCTAATGACGTTATCCAATTAGATAAATGTGCGATTTTTCTGCTTATTGACTATTTTTCCGTAAAATCAGGATATGTCAAGAGATATGGTGTTTGGGTAGGAGATATAAAAACATACTATATTTGCTGATTTTCCATTCAAAGAGTTCACAATTGCAAGTTTTCCCTGAGATATTTCTAAAATTTCAAGTTTTTTTAGTATTAGTCTGTGGATTATAAATGTCTGTGTGCTCAATACATACCACATTATATTCCATTCAATACTCTCCTTCATGAATGACATAAAATCCACTTTATAATTTTGTGCAATATGAGTTATAATCTAAACTTCATTTTTATTTTTTTCACATTTGGCATATTATATTGTTGTGAATATTTCAGATAATACATAAGAAAAGGTAACATCAAACTGTTTTCAAAATGTTCCCCCAAATGGCAACACTGTACCTACTCTTATGTCACTTCAATGATGCATGGCTTCTTTTCTGTTCACTGGGCTACACATAAAAGTTTTAAAGATCCCCAGCTATACACTGAGTGGCCACTTTATTATGATCACCCCTCAGTAGTTCGTTGGGCCACCTTTTGCCTTTAATACTGCGTCGATTCTTCGTGGCATGGACTCCACGAGATGTTGAAAGGTGGTTTGTGGAATCTGAGACCATGCGTGATGAATAGCACTTTCCAGGAGTGTGAGACTGCAGGGTTGTGGACCCAGCTGTCTGATGGCTCGTTCAACTTCATCCCACAAATTCTCAATGGGGTTGAGATCTGGAGATTGTGGGGGCCACCAAAGCAAAGTATCTCACGAAGGCATGTTCCTGAAACTAATCCTGTACAATACGAGCATTACGGCAGAACGCATTATCTTGTTGAAAGTAGCCATCGCCATTGGGATAAACCATCCACATGACTGGATGCACTTGGTCCGCAACGATGTTTAGATATGATGTGCCAGTCAGACGTTGATCAAAACGAATGAAAGGGTCCAAATCATGCCAGGAAAACATTCCCCAAACCATAACTTTGCATCCACCAGCTTGAAGGATTGTAGCAATGCATTTGGGGTCCATGCTTTTGTGCTGTTTCCGCCAAATTCTCACTCGGCCGTCGGCATGGTGCAACTGAAAACGTGATTCATCGGACCACATATTTTTGTTTCCAATTATGGACTGTCCAATCCTTGTGCTCCTGTGCGAACTGGAGACGTTTTCTCTTGTTAACTGCAGACAGCAAAGGTGTTCGAACAGGTCTTCGGCTGCCATATCCCATCCGATGCACTGTACGGCGAACAGTGCGTGCAAAGATCATTTGAGGGGATCCTTAATTAAGATGGTCTGTAATTTGCTGCATTGTTGCCCTTCTGTTGTCTGTTACCAGTCTGGACACTCCCCGTTCCACCCGAGCAGTCACTAGTCGATGACGACCACACGTTGCACGTAGAGACCCAGTTTTTTGGCTGACAGTCCAGTCTTTAAACACTTTAACAACAGCAGCTCTGGAACATTTCACGAATGCGGCGGTTTCGGTGATACTCGCTCCATGGCTCCGGGCTCCTGCAATCATACCACGTTGAAAGTCCGTCAAATCGCAATTTTTTACCCATCTCGTCACCAAAAAATCACTTCTACTACTGTCGGAAGCACTAAGCTTTCCCTTTTTATACTAGTCTCTGGCGGCAACAGCGTGCAGCCATAGCTCATTTGCTTAATACTGTCAGGTGGTCATAATAAAGTGGCCCTTCAGTGTATTATCAGTTTTCTTGCCATCCTAATGGTTCTGTGATCAGAAACATGGACTTCGGAGTTTGGGCCAGGCTAAAGTCCCGGATCAAGTATGGGTGGTGCGCATGCCTTCTGTCTAGATGACGTGCCCTTAGGGCGCCTGCTTCCTCCCTTCTCCGAAAGCAGTGGCTCGTTCTCTCAGAAGAAGACAAAAATGGGATAGCAGGAAAAGTATAGTATTGCCAAACCTGTTGAAAAGATAATAAAAAACATGAAGATTTGATTTTTCGTTTGTATAGTCATAACAGCTCGTACAACTGAAACAAAATGTGGACGAAAACATGTCGATTCACGTTTGCTTTTAGCACGCCTTTGTAAAAAAAGATCGTGCTTATGTTATCGGTTTGGCTGTCCATCCATCCGTCCGCCTGTAGACACCATATCTCTGCAATTATTAGTCCGATTTGACAAACACTTTTTTCATTCGGAAGCTTGAAATATGCGAATAATGAGCCTACATTTCGTTTTTAATTTTTTTTTTACGATGTACAATTTCGCCGCTAGAGGGCGTAAACGCAGATGAAATCAAATTGAATATACATTTTATTCCATATATTTGCTTCTAAACATCCGATTGAAATAATTATTTTATCTTCGGATTCCATTTACGTCGACGAGTATTTTAGATATAGTCACTTTTCCAAATTACGCATAGATTTTGCAGTAGGGGGCATAAAAGTAAATTGCGTTTTCCTCGATATCTCTGCTTTCAAAACTTTTATTTGAAAATTTTCTCTTCAGAAGATACAACTCCTGATCGAAAATACTTTGCATGTAATTTCTAATTTTTGGTAAAAAATGGGCTGGCCACCAGGGGCGTAAGTGTTAATTTTCGATTCTGAAGTATTTGCAGCAAGAACTGGATTCTAAAATCTCGATTGAAACAAATTTGTTTGTGGAGCGTTACTACTCACCTCGATAAACCTTTTAGAAATATTTTCTTCTTAAAATAATGCGTGGTTTCTGCACCAGGGGGCGTAGATATACACTGAAGTGATAGAAAAACTGTTACAGTCGAGCTTATGCAAAATACATAGCAACGTCACCTATGTGCGAACGCGGTTGCGTCCGCCAGTGCGTGTATAAAACGATAGACATTGTTGCCACCGGTCAGAGCTGTTTTCGGCATAAGAAAGACAAGTAATAACGATTTAAGCGATTTTCAACGCGATGTCATATTTGGCGCTCTTGAGATGGGCCATAGTATTTCGAAGGTAGAAACGAAGTTCGGATTTTCACGGACGACCATTGCAAGGGTGTACCGAGACTACAAGAATTCAGGCAAACAGTGTGGCCGTAAAAAGGCATTGGGTGAACGTGACAATCGTCGGCTGTCAAGAATCGTTTAACGCGATAGGCGTGCAACACTCTGGCAGGTATCATCGGAATTTAATACTGGAGACTCAACAAGCATGAGCGTCTGGACTGTGCAACGTACCCTGCACGATATGGGCTTTGGGAGCCGACGCCCAACTCGAGTCCTCTTGATGGGTGCACGACACAGAGCTATGAGCCTTGCTTGGGTACGGTAACACCGCCACTGGACACTAGATGACTGGAAACAAGTAGCCTGGTCTGACGAGTCGCGTTTCCAACTGTATCGGGCAGATATAAGGATTCATGTGTGGCGCAAACACCATGAAGCCACGGATCCCGCCTGTCAACAGGGAACTGTACCGGCTGGTGGGTGTCCGTAATGGTATGGGGAGTGTTTAGCTGGACTTCACTGGGACCCCTGGTTCGTCTACAAACGTCTGTGATCGGCCAACGCTATGTGCACATCCTTTCTGACGAAGTACACCCGTCCATGTCCTGCATTCATGTTGATGGGTTGGGCCTGTTCCAACAGAATAATGCACCTCCACACAAGCGTCGGGACGCCAGATTATGGCTATTGAAGCATTCATCTGAGTTTGTGGTGTTGCCACACCCACCCAAGTCCCCAGATCTGAACGCGATAGAACACATTTGGTATGCCATGCAACGCGTTATCGAACACAGGAATCCGAGACCTCGGAATACACCCGAATTATGGAAAGCTCTGCAGGAAGTATGGTGTGAATTGCCTACAGCATATTTCCAGAAGCTAGTGGAGTCCATGCCCCGACGTATTTCTGCAGTCCTGCGCTCCCGTGGGGGACCTACCAAGTATTAGACTGGTGTACCAGTTTTTCTGGCACTTCAGTGTATATCTTATTTTTGTTAATATCTCTACTTCTAAGAGTCTAATTTGAAAAAATTCCTTTTTTGTTGGATAACGTTTCGAGTGCGAAATGCTTTTCATATAAATTCAAAATTTTCAAGTAAGTCATAGACTTTCCGCTTGGGGGGCGCAGAGGTAAATTACGTTTTCCTAGATATTTCTACTTCTAAAACTCCGATTTGAAAAATTCTTCCTGTATCGCATACAGCTCCTGACGGGAAATGTTTTTCATATAATTTCTAACGTTTGGTAAAAAATGGTTTGGCCACCAGGCGGCTAACGTTTTTCTTTCTGCTTCTCATGTATTTTCAGCAAAATCTGAGCTCCGGAAAACTCGACTAAACATTTTTTTCCTGTACCGATACCGCTCACATCGAAACACCTTTTGAGAATACTTTCTTCCAAAAATATTGCATGTTTTTCCTTCCAGAGGGCGTAGATTTATATCTGATATTTGTCCATATCTTTGTTTTTAAGAATCCGATTTGAAAAATACGTTCTTTGTTAGAGAGCGTTTCCGCTGCGAAATGTTTTTCAGATGATTTTAAATTTTTCTTAAAGCACAAGTCTGCAAACAGAGGGCGTAAGTTCACGATTCCGTTTACAGCAATATCTGGAGGATAAAAAGCCCGATTGAAAAACTTCTTTCTTTGGTCAGATCATATTGTTTCCCATGCCGGTTTCATTGACTTTGAATAGCATTGATAAATTTAATTCGCGTCAGAACGGATTCAAAAGACGTGCTCATTACACCCCAAAATTCGGTGTCATCTTTCTTGTTTATTTTATTGGGGGTTTAACGACCATCATGCACAACTCAACGGGCTATGAGCAGTCGCCTGTCCCTAATTTAAGGTCACTGGTTCCAGGGAATGGAAGCAGCCAGTGCCGTAAGACAAACACAACATCCATGCCTCACGGGATTCGAACCCGGACCCTTCTCGATCGAATGGTCATAAGCCAGCGTTTAGACCACTGCGCCACCGGTGCGGAAATTCACGCCCCTAGTTTAGTCTAAATGAGTTATTCGTCTCTGAACGTGATATTTAATTCTCTTTTTCATTTCTTTATTCGTAGCATCTGACATCTGTCAAGGAAGCCATTCTGCTAATTTCCGCTTTGATCATCTCCCTCCTTCTCATATCCTGATAATTTCATTCGTTAAGGAGTATTGGACCATTTGGCTAAAAATTACCGAGCTTAGAGAGATATCTGAATAAGCCCATAATCCTTTGTAGTACCAAATGATATCACATATCTTTTTTCCACATCCTAATGAGATAATGAGAAGTAATGCGAGACGTCCCTGGTTCATTACATCATTACATTTTCAACGAAAAGCCTAATTGTTGTATTAAGGAAATATCGAGGTTTTCCGAGATTCATTTGCGAAAAGTGTATAAAGAAAAATATGGATCTCGAGAATAAGAGTTTTATTCCCCTGTGGAATAATTTTTCTGCATATTCCGTTATCAGAACAAGTTTTAAATCTCAGCACATCGCCCTTCAACGCATGTAATCACTGCAAATTGCTTGGCGATTTTCTTCGTAAAGAATCAAGGTGTAGAAGGAATTACCATTTATGCTTTAAAGGAATGAACTCGTTGAAAACCGATGTAGTTGGTTGCCTATATGTTTTCCAAAGGACACATTTTTCAATTCACCTCCTACAACACTGCTAAGCAAGTCACATTCCCAAAGGTAAGGGTGTCAAAATGGGGAAAGTTCTTATGCACTTACGATCAGTTTCTTGTAGTTGGATATGATCTGAAATTTATGACGAACTGCGTATGTACAATAACGCGAGACGTGGAACCATATTTCTATTAATAGAAATACCTCGAGTAGACCAAATTTCTGTCCCCATGGTGCTTTTTTCAAACTACAATTTTGCATTTTGGTATTTATTACCCTGCGTAAACTTTCTGTGGCGATTTCTTGATGAATCAAAGCACCAGAATTACATTATATGTAAATTTTCTTTTACTGGCAACCGATCAAGAAAGGTAAAACCTGTAGTATTCCGTGATTCAGAATTGCTTTCCTTTTCTAAAGCAGAGAATCGCCTAAAATAATTTTTTTGGCCCTTCAGTTAAATAGCAGTAAGATTATGAAATACAGTAAAGAATTCCAAAAGTTTGAGCATAATAAGAAAGAATGTGCTGGAAAACTGATTAAGACAACACTTATTGACAGCGCTTGAAAATTTTCATTCATATGGATAGCCCAGAGAACTACTGATCAATGACGAACTCTAGGAACATTGTCTCCTTGATTAATGGTCTGACCCTGGAAACAACACCTTGGTGGAATCTTCATTACGGCCTTTTGATCCAGTGCGATAAGTGTTGTTTTCTGTGATGCAAGGCTTAGCTGGTACACCTAACTCCAACTATCTAGGATAGACAGTGCACTGTGGACTTTTCCTTCAGAGACATACTCTATCTGCTAGAGGCTAATACCTCTAAGACAATATCGTCTTCATATGCTTGAATTTCCAGGTGCTCATCCAATGGACATATGCTTGAATTTCCACTTGCTCATCTTTTAAGTCAGCTGCTATTACGTTATTCTACAGAGGACCCGAGTTGGATACTTCTGGACAACCTATATGGTAGCACCAATACAGCTTTTTCTATGCTATGTCGTATTCTACCCCAATGTTCAAGACGAAATCACTGTTTATGCGGAATAGTTTCCTTTGGCAACCCATTTCCTTAAGACTCACCCGTACTAGAAGCCACTAGATACTATTGAAAGCTCTTCTCACGTCCAGAAAGAGGAAGCAGGTGTGATGTCCGTGTTCTTTGTTCCTTCCCTTTTAAGCTCTGAATTACCGGAATTGATGCTCGACAGCTTTCCCTGTCTAATGAGAAATTTGAAATGCCCTGTTCGTTAGACATTTATCAGCACCTTGTTTTAGGCAGAAAAATAGCAGATTGTATTATAGATTGCTGGATCAGTCTTTTCCTTTCCCATTTTGTTAAACAGTAATAAGAGTGCCGTTTTCCACACCTCCAAAAAGTATCCCCTTTTTAAGCATTCTTGATAAAGCTCACGAAATAATCTGGGTTAGCGTTATAGACTTCTTTCACAACCCTTAAGTCTAACTAATGCCTTTCTGACGCCTTGCCTGTGTACAGGCTTCAAATGGTATTTTCTACTTTGTCTCTGGTGAACGGAGGGTTGTGCCCCAAGTCTGAAGTCACCCTAGTCTTCCTCTTCCCTTTCTTCCGGAAAGTGATGGTCTAGGGAATCCTCGTCCGTCTCTCCATTGTGGTCGTTGTTGTGCTATCGGCTCTTCAAACCTAAACCCTTGGAATGTTGCGGTGGTTCACTGGGGTTGCGATGCGCACTGAGCTCTCCAGGAAGCGCTTTTGAACGCTATATTTCTATCTTATACCCCTAATTGTTGTAATACTTTCTTAGTACTTCTCACTCTTTAGGGTCCTGTCTGGCCATTTGTGTTCATCATCTGCAGAGCCTGGCTCTACTCCTGACGAGTCTCAATTTATCTGTCCACCGAAGAAACTTGGGTCTTTCTCAATTTTTCTGCATTCTTCCCAGATGGATACGACCCGATTCGTGAGTTCGTTAAACTCCTCACTCAAGCTTTCTATTCCCTCGAGCTTGTAGCTTCTCCTTTCCTCTAATAATTGAGACACGTGGGCTTTTAAGTCAATCCAATCCAGGGTGTAGGCCGTGAATCTCATTCTAATTTTCAGACTTGATTTATCTATCTCGAGTGTAAAGGCCAGTGCCAGTTAATCGCAGCAACTCATATCGTCCAAGGCTTTCCAGTTTTGGACCAAGAATTCATTCGTGACTCTAGTTAGAGTCAACTCTATCGAGGATGAACTTCTTGCTTTGTAGAAGGTTGAGGAGCTCTCTAGTTCTTTCAGGATTGTGATCTCAGTAGAGCTGGCGAAGTCTGCGACTAAACTCCTTCCCTCATCTTCACGCTGATCGCCCAAGAGGAGGGTTTTCGCATTGAAATCATCTGCTATGATGATCTCGTGATCCCGAAATCTGCCGATCATGACCTGGAGTTCGCCCAGTATTTCGAACACACCAAAAAAATCTGTACGCTTCAACAGGAAGAAATTTCTGCGGTTCACTCTCGATGTCCAGGAAGACCACGTTGGAGGTGTATCTCAACTCCAGGACCGTGAGGCCTGGGTCCGTAATGACCTTGGCTAAGAAGGGCTGTTTTACTCGTGAGTAGAGTAGCCTATTAGATTAGAGTCGGGAAACCTTACTACTCTACCACTCTGGGAGTATGGTTCTTGAAAGAGCAAAATTCTCATCTTCGGTGATCTGTATCTGTACCGTCGTAGCTGTTGTATAGTGTGCATTCAACTGCGGAACTTTTATGCTTGCTGATGGGGATCTAACCATAGTTAATCCTCTTCTTTAGCGAATAGCTAAACACGGACAGTTCTTGTCCAAGCTAGAGTGCCCAAACTCCAGCATAAGCTAGAACTTCTCGTTAGCAATTGCACAACTCTGAAGTGTGATGCTTGATCGCATTTGAAGTGCTTGTGGCCTGCCCCATCGCACTTGGACACACTTTTTATATATCTCTGGGTACCGGCTCTTGAAGTGCTCAAAGCCGCTGCGCTTTAAGCAGTGGACTTCACGAAGGTACTCCTTTATGAGGTGGATGGTCCACCCGAGGCTGAGTTTCCCGTTTTGCAACGCCCCATAAAGACGAGGGGATTAACTTCGGCGATCGAATGGGGGTGGCCTAGTGGGCAACATTCGTGACTGCCGCGGAAAGGACCTCAGGTTTGATTCCATCAGGTACGAACGCTCGATCCACTAAATATCCGCCGTGCGTCGGATGGGCACGTTAAGCCTTCGGACCCCGGGTAATGGCATCCTGGTAATAAATAAGGGCATCTTCCTCCCTCTTTCTACTTCGCCTCCGTGTCACTTTCCTATCGGGCACTCTAGCCCAAATCTCCTAGCTTCCTATTTCTAAGGATTGTTTAAGAACTGGAGTCAGACACTCCCTTCCTAAAATCCTCTACATATGATCATATCATCTGCAATCGAATGGATTTTCCCACCTTTTGCCTTCATGGAAAATTTCAGCTTACAGCCGTCCTTCTCCACATCAGGTTTCTGTTCAAGCAGACTGCTCTTAACGTCTGCTTCATTGAACTTTCTATCTACATTATAGACTATTACACTTGGAAGTTTTTCTGAGATAGTTCAGGGATCGAATGTGTGGAGATCTTGCGTACTCTAGCCCTCCACCATCACACACTCACACGTTTCTTACTCTTATCTGGAGCTTGCTTAGATTGATTTCTAACTGCATTTCAGACTTCATCACCTCTTCCGGTTTAATTCCTTGTGTACCTGAAAAAATGAGAAAACCGTGCTGCTTCTCGTCGCTGTTTTGCTCCAGAGGTGGTATCATCCTATTTGTCTTGTTTATCCTAGCTGCATCGGCATAGGAATTAGACGCCCAGCTTGTCCTCCCTCTCTTTTCTGCAAATCTTCTCTGTAGAAAACGCATTTCAGTGTTCTGCCGAGGGCAGGCCTCTTGGAGCCTGTTCGTCACTACACGAATCGTTTCCTTTGTGGAGTTGTTGATTTTGTTGGAAATGTTTACTATGATCGCAAACGACTTGGCAATGAACCTCACAAGCTTGCTGGAGAATGCCACTGAGATCTGCAGCTTCTCACAGGCTACTTGCCCAGAGGAGCGAGCAATTATACCTCCCTTCAACGTTCATACTACTCGCTAGCTTTGAACCAGAATCCTGGGGTTTTCGGCTGAGAAAAAACTCAGGTCGTTCGAGTGTCACTGGCTTTGGCCATTTCCGTGGAATAGGGGAATGGTCAAAGGGGGATGGCCAACCGCAGTGGAATAGGGGAATGGCCAACCGCGGCGAGGTACCACTGAATGATCGGAATGAAAAATTCGCTGTTATTACACTGAAAAGAGCAGTTTCAAAACCAAAACCGGACTTTCTGCGTTGCTTCTACAATGAAGTTTAACTGGACCAATACTCGCTGGATGCAAAAAGCAGAAATGTTTTTCATTCAAATAATATCCTGACCAAGCGGTCGTCAATAAAAAATAAACCGCAATCATATACAGACCTAGACTGATTAACTCAATTGCTTTGCTTTCCAGATTTCGAAGTAATCGCAAAACATCTTTCACAAACTTATTTTGAATACGTCATCTTGCCTAACTGATATTTGAACACTATCCAGAACCATAATTATATAGTACAGTATTATGATTTCCTAATTTCTTTTTTTTTTTTTGCTAGAGCCCTCCTCCTCCGTGCCAATTTTTAAGTCGTTTCAGTAACAACCGAGAAACAAATGTTTGTGACGTCACGCTTAGCTTTTCGTGTTTTCGTGTAGGTGACGTCATCACCTACATGCACACAGTCCACGCTTATATCACTTTGTTTTGCTATCCAGCAACAAAAAACACAGCTGTTGGTGTGACGCCATCCAATCCAAATCATTCTCATATGACGTCAGAGATGCGTTACGTCACACGGTCAACATTTTAGAGATATGAAAATTTTTCATCAGGAATTTTGGTTCACTACCTGAACTATTGTTTAGCCATCTGTATGTGGCAATGTCAAGAGTCAGACGATCTAAAGACGTCAAGGTAAAAATAGTTCACGCAAAAGAACAGGGGAAATTGATACAGGGTTTACAGTCAGTGTATACGAAAAATGTTGTGTACAAGGAAGTGTTGACGAAATAGGGACTAAAGGTTTTACAAAACACGTGACAAATAGACAGCCCGTGGTATCAAATTCCATAACCGACTGCTCGGGAAATTTTCAGAAAGCTGTGAGCCAACGTCGCCATCTATTGGCGTGAAACTCAATAAATAAATGTCAATAATGTCTGTATCATAAATTTAATTTTCCCCCGTCATTATTGACGGGCTTTCATCTAGTTCAACTATATTTCTCTTATTTAGTTTTATATTTTACGTCTTCTTTTTCAGATACGTTCTCTAACAAAATAGTTTGTGAAGGAGATCGTCTTAGATTACGATGCCACAAAAATCTCAGGATAGTTATTTATTCCGCTGCTTTTGGGGCAACACATTACGGAGTACCAGAATGTCCGCAGCCTGATCAGGACGCAAAAGTTGAAGGTAATTTCTCATTCACGTAAAATTAAAAAAGTTTGAATAATTAAGGTATTCAGCTTTGTTCGGGTTTGCTGTGCAACAAGTAAACTAAGTTGAAAGTATTAGTATTTCTGTACGATCTTATGCAACGTAAATGTTATATCAAACGTGTTTTCAATTACCGTTGGAATTTTGTGTACGTGAATGCGGTACATTAGTGCAAATCGTCATTGTTATCTAATATGAGTGTGGTATGTAAATGCAAACCCATCTCAGATGTGATGAAAATGGAGGATGTCGGCACAAGACGTCTACGTATCTCGCACAATGATTTTTTCTAAACGAATTAGTATCACTGGTACTATACAGATATTGTACAAGTCCTTCAACAAAGTTACGATTATCGAGTACATGATACTGAGTAATATTAATATTTTGCAGGGAACGCATTGTCTGCGCTGTGAGAGAATGTAAGAGTTAGCAATAAGCCACCTTCAAATAGTTTCGAAGTTCTGTGAAAAGTAATATGCATCTACTAAAATTTTGCAACTGCCGTGAAAATGCGCAAAGAAAATCAAGAATCTGTTAGAAAAAATCGCCCGGTACGTGATTCAATATCGAAAAGTGGCGTTCAGAAGAAAAGGCTGTTAAAAAATACACTCATTGTCATAAAAATCCGCGCACCGAGAAGCACAGGTCGGATTGAAATGAGATTTTGGTAGTAAGATGATACATATCAAGGACAGAAGTGATTACAATATCACAGCAGCAGCACGATTTCCCGCGGGCATACGGTACACATTCCGTTCAGCGTTAGTACCGCGTTGGGCCGTATCGTGCTCGGATACATGCGGTAATACGGTCCGGCATAGAGTCAAAGAGACACCGTATGTTATCCTGGGACAGACTGTCCCACATTTCTTGCAACTAATGCTCCAAATCCCGAACACTGGGACATAGGGAAAAGTGGAGTCCCATCTGGTCCTACACGTGCTCGATGAGCGAGAGATCAGGCGATCTGGTAAACCACAGAACGTCGAAGCATGATGTAGACAGTCCTGAGAAACCCGAGCCGTATGCGGACGGGCGTTATCTTGTTGGAAAATGGCTCCTGGTTGCCCCGCCAGGAATGGCAGCACATGGGGCCGCAGGATCTCCTGTACGTAGCTCTGGGCTGTCATCGTCCCACGGATCACTGCGAGGGAAGTGCGGCTGTCATACGCGATGGCTCCGTAGACCATCACGCCTACAATTCTAAACGTGCGCAGCTGTACAGTGAGGTTGGGATTGTAACGCTCACCTGCGGACCTCCACACTCTGACGCGGAGGTCGTCAGTTCCCATACTGGAAGGGATTCATCGCTGAGCACTATACGTCGCGAGTCAGTAGCGTTCTACGTTGCTCGCTGCTGACACCACTGCAATCGCAGCCGACAATGGTCAGGTGTTAATGGCAGAAAACGTAAGTGCTGTCGAGAGTGCAGGTTCGCCTCTGCCAGGAGTCTGGAATTAGTTCTGGCGGACAGATAAGTACATTGTACAGCCTCTACATGTCTCTGGATATTGGACAAGGGCGTCTTTGCATCTGTGCGTGCTGCTCTCACGATCCCACTGTCATCTCTGCAGCTGGTGTGCCTGGGTCGTCCAGAGCCAGTTTATAGTGTCTGGGTGCCTTCCCGTGTCCATTGCTCCCAAAACGATCGCACCGTACTGTCCGACCGGCCCAAATGTCGGCGGTTGCGGGGCGCCGGCCACCCTGCCTCTCTCATCCCGAAGATACGGCCTCGTTCAAACTCCGTTAGTTGCCTGTACGCATGGCGGCTCCTGGACATGTCTATCGCTCAGGGATTTCACCTGTCTCTTACCATGCACTTTGGCACGAATGTGGAGTCCCCAGCGCGGCGCCTTATAATCCTCAAGGATTGCGATTGCAGCGCCGGTCTTGGACGCGCGGACATCCAGAATCACACGAAAATTTTAATCATTTGCATGTCTGCCCTCCCCGTAGCTACTTGCCAAGTTTTGCGTTAATCGCACGGTTTTTTCTTGGTGCACGGACTTTTATCAAAATGAGTGTATATAACGTTTGCAGTAGTAAACCGTGTATTATCGGGAATAAGCAGCAGTTAATGTCAGAAATAATACTTTGTAATATAATGACTGATGGACGTGTTTCTAAGTGGTAGTACGCTACGGAATGTCTGTAAAAGTTCTACAGTGAATACGCAGGATATAAGATTAAGCACACTATACAGAGACCAACAGCACGTAATGCTACCGTATATGGTTAGTCATGGAAAACATTGCACGTAGAACATAAAACAGGAGTGAAATGGTAGAACAAAGGTGCAGCGAAGTATTTTACCTGTTGAAAGAAGAGAGAGCATCTCAAAGACTGAGAAAATGGTTGAAATACACGAAGCATACCTTCGTTAATCAGTACGTTGTGACTCCCTTAGGTTGTCCACAGAATCTCGGCAACTCCGTGAAGTACGGGGGACAAGAAGATTCATATGGCTTGGGCTAATGCTACCCGCTGGCGAGGTAACAGATTACAAAGTTTTTAAAGTGTCAAAGGGGCCTGCTGGTGTTTATTCAAGCTCCTCTGCCGTGGATCCCAGGCGTGCTAAGTTGCATCATTTCGAGAGACCAAGAAGGTGAAATTAACCGTGGAATACTGCAACTTTCGAGTTCTGGAATCCTAATGTGAACTCGATGAATTCGTGCATTATCATCCATCCACAAAGAAGAAATTATGTTCTATCGTATATTAGGAATAGTCTATCGTATGGTAGGTTCCTCCCGGTTACACGCTAGAGGTCATATTCCCTCGACAAACCTACAGATACGTGCGTCTATCGGAGCCAATCTCTCCCCACACGATAAAGATTAGGTGTACAAATAAGTTTTGAAGCGTTTTAAGACAACGCAACGTGTAAATTGAGAGAAAATAACAATAACTTTACGAATCAAGATACGCGCCGTCATTATCTATCACCTTCCGCCATCAGTCGGGCAGCTGACGCATTAAAGCCATGAGGAATACTTCGTGGTGTGACGCGATGAAGTCGTCAACCCATTTTTGCACTTCATCACTCGTCCGGAACATTACAGAGGATAAACCATGTTGCATCGATCGGAATAAATAATAGTCTCAAGGGGATATGTCGGGACTATACGCCGGGTTCTCCAAAACTTCCCAGCCAAGCGTCAATAACGTTTCCTTGACCGATTTCGCGACATACGGCCCAGCGTTGTCATGCAGTTATTTCACGAGACGCAATCCTTTGCCTGTAAATAGACGTTTTAGACAGATTTCCTGGTTCAATCGCAGCAATTGTTGCTTGTAGTGAGCAGCAGTAACAGTTTGATCCTGCTCCAATAGTTCATAATTGAGCACACCCTTGATATCCCGCCAGATCCACAGCAGAACTTTCTTGGAGTGAATATTGCGTTTCGGTGTCGAAGTCTTTGCTACACCAGGGTCTACCCTGTGTTGTTTGCGTTTGGGATTGTCGTATCCTACCCACTTTTCATTACCCGTAACGATTTTCCACAGGAAAGATTTTCTGTGTTGTTTGTTCAACAGATTCAAACACTTCATGACACGCTCATCCTTGTTCCTCAGGCTCAGGTCATGTGGCACTCATTTTCCTTCCTTCTGAACCTTTTCCATTGCGCGTAAACGATTGGAAATGGTTTGTTGAGGTACCCCCAGCTATTCAGCTAGTTCCTTTTACGTCTGCGACGAATTCACCCAGCAATGCTTGCAGTTCCTCGTGTGCAAAATTCTGCGGACGCCACTACGTTCTCGATAGCTAGCATCAAAATCAGCTGCTTTAAACAGTCTAAACCAAAACTCACTCGTGGTTTTCGATACAATATTCTCCCCCAGAACAGAACAGATAGATGCACATGCTTTAGCAGCACTTTTTCCTTGATGATTTTCGTAACGAATGCAGTATCGCTTGCCATCCTTCACCCACCGAGGTGCAAATGCGTTTGACTGTTGGACAAACTTCTGTGTCACATTTTATACTCTGGACCAGTTACGGTAAGATGACAACAACGTGGGGGAATGTCGGATATGTAAATTAGCGGTATAC
Source organism: Macrothele yani (assembly GCA_039090855.1). Classification (NCBI taxonomy): domain Eukaryota; kingdom Metazoa; phylum Arthropoda; class Arachnida; order Araneae; family Macrothelidae; genus Macrothele; species Macrothele yani. Next base: position 5,327,167 of record CM077030.1, on the reverse strand, counting down.
GTCATACAAAAAAAGCTTTAAAACTTATTTGTACCTCTAATACAAACGTTAAAGGGAGATAACTGTAATGCTATGATGTACTCATAGTTTTCCTCGGACGACCGCTTTTTGGTCTCTTAGTGCGCATGGTGTTGGCTTTTCGCACTTTGGGGTAGATGAACAGCTGCTTCATAAACTGTTTGCTAGAATCCGGACAGCAGCATTACAATGGCGATGTTCCGCACTTCAACAGCCCAAGGTCTCTTGAGTATTCTGCACAGTCTCAGAGCAGCAGACGTAGAGAACCCCTTGTCAGAACACCTTAGTTCACTGATTTCTTCGAAGGCGAGTTGTCCCTCCTACATTAACACATTCTTTATTTCGAAATCCAGTTGTCCCCCTCATTACTACAGTGACTACCTTGAACCTTGAATCCCATTCATTACTCTTAAATTAGCATGCTGACTGCTTCCTAGTATAATTATCCCACCTATGCATTCACGGACGCATCAGAATAATGTGAGTACCCCGGAATCACAGTGTACCCTGCCAGGCGCATCGCAGAGTGCACGTGACAAGATCGACCGCACGGAGATGTAAGCGGCCGGCCAGGACAGATGAGCCATAGTGCGTTACGTGAGCACAATAGGCAGAGGTAGTCATTTGAAAGACGTTCAAAAAGAAATGATCATCGGGTACCGCGCCAAGAAGCTACTCAGAAACAGCAGACTTCGTGGGCTGTTCGCGAGGTGCTATACTAAGGGTGTACCAAGAATTGACCACTGGTCCACCGAGTACCTCATGATGTCATAACTGTGGAGCCCAAAAGGCCATCGACCCCAGAGGAGAACATCGCCTCCGTCAACTTGGTAAAGGGCAACAGGCGCGCAACAGTGCAGCAATTGATAACGCAAATGAAAGCTCCGGTATCCAGGTACGTGCCCCCGATAACAGTAGAGCGAACCCTGTTACGCACGAGTCTCCATGGCAACTCAGGTCCATCGGTAACGACACCTGCAGCTCGCATGGGACTACCGCCATTGGACAGTGGAAGAGTGGGAAAAGGTTGCCTTCTCCCACCTATGCATACACGGCCGACGAATCGAGGCGTCTACCCCACAAAAGTGACGGGAGGTGGCGGATGAGGCGTCACACACGAGAGCCAATACCCAGACACGCTTTTCGGTCAGGTACAGGCCAGCGGTGGCAGTGTGCATATCTGGGGGATGTTTTCCTGGTATGAACTGGGACCGCTGGTACAACTGGATGAGTCGCTGAATTCCAATGGCTACCTGTCCAACCTGGCTGACTTCTTGCATCCCTTCATATTGGATGTGTATCCTGGTGGTGATTGTGTCTACCAAAAGGACAATGCGCCGTGCTACGTCACTGAGTGGTTATGTGACTGGTTCCAGGAACACGACAGCAATGTCTCCATTCTCCCTTGCCCGGCAAAATCGTCCGACCTCAATCCCCTGGAGCACTTGTGGGACTATTCGGATCGACACGTTTGACGGCCGACCCACAACCACGTTATTTCCGGGACCTCCGTGCTCTGCTGCAGTACGAATGGGCACGTGTGTCTCGGGCAACGTTCCAGGGCCTCATTACGTCCATGCCACACCGTCTCGCCGCTGTCATCCGGGCCAATGGTGGTTATTGTCATTATTAGGTAGATGGTCATATTATTCTGATACGACTGGTTATATTGACACATTGATTGCTTTGAAGCCCAATTATCCCTCGTACATTAGCACATTGAATGCTTTGATGTCTCTTCTTTGGTACATTATCTTTGCGCCTGCGCTTACGTGAAACAATGTGAACCCGGAAATTCTCATGCCTTTGCGCTTCATACTCTCTATCATTCTGAACTGACAAGATCTGCATAAAAACGCCCCTTGGTTTATAAATAGAAATAGCCCTAACATTTTATGAGTAATTTGACGCGTATATGCAGTACATGTGTGTGTGTGTGTGTGTGTGTGTGTGTGTGTGCTGGTGCTGGATTGGTAGTTCGTTATAGACTGTCTGCAAAAGCTATGTAGTGGACGTGTATGTGCGTGTATGCTTAATTGGTATATGTATAGATACTGTATACAAAATCTATTAGACTCAATAATTTTTCCAGTGACAGCACCTTCATTTCAGCATATTTTCTCGCAAAACTTGATAGCGTGTAAATTCTGGTTTGTAAAAGAATAATTAATCGCACTTTTAATCACGTTGTCATCTAACTCAGTCAAATTCAGGATGACATTACAAAATAACAAGTATCATAATCTTACACGGGATACTCCTATCATGAAGCGACCAATGCTCAAGTAAGCAACATAAGCAGGTATTGGTTGCAATCCGATATTAGGCAAACACATCGCATAATAAAATGAACGAAACGAGAAGAACGCAGATAAGGTTTGAACAAACGCCGTGATTTGTCAAACCCTTTAAATACATGTACTATGCAGTCATGGTGCATATCATCGTATGTGTAAAAAGGCCTTATATTTTAATTTGTGTTATTAAAGAAATCGAATCTTATAGATTGAAATGGCATGTTCATACGGAATGAATGAATAAAGACAGAATACGCAGAGTGAGCATGAGAAGTCGTGAAACACGAGCTTGTAGAAGACCAAGAGAAACATAAGGGAGTTTATGCTTAAAATGACCTGTCAAAACTGTTGGTACCTAACTGGAGACAGAGGGCAAAGGACAAGCAGAACTGGAAGAGAACTATTCGTGCAGCAAACTGAGTTAGAGGATCGGGAAGCTGAAGAAGAAATTCGGGCGTAGTTCAAAAAATAACGATTAATTTTCTTTACTACTAACGAAGACACATTAAGTGCAATAAACTTGCACATTTTTCAATTAGCTCCAAAGTGACTCTTTCTGCACAGCCGAAGTTAACATTTTACATATCGATAGAACTGTGTTACCATCAAAGCGCAGTTTAGTGCATCTATATTACAGTAATTATTCTTGACGTTCACTTCCTTGGAAACCCTGCGTTTTGTTCATTTCCTTTTCAATAAAAGAAAATAAACGAAAAAGATATCTTAGTTACTTAAAATCCGAGGGTTGTACCTAAAAGTAATGCAAAGTGGGCATAACTACTTTTTTATTAACTGACAGAGGTCATTCAAATTGCACCTGTTGGTAGAGCAAATCTTTCTTTATGCAAAGGTACTACTCAACATAGTCCCCATTACAAGCGATGCATTTGCGGCATCGTTGAACTCAACTCTCGAATTCTCTTTAAAAACATTCAGGTGTAGACTGTTGTACTCACTTCCTCACAGCCAATTTCACTTCGTCTGTGTCATCAAATCCTTGTCCCCGAAGACTCTTCTTCATTAGACCGAACATATGGAAGTCCGAGGGTGCCAGATATGGGTAGTACGGTGGATGGGGTACCACCAACCAGCCTAATTTTCTAATCGTCTGATTTTCTGCCAAAGATGTGTGTGGTCTCACATTGTCATGGTGAGTGTGGATCCTTCTCAGAATCTTGTTGGGTCTCTTCCTCCTTGTGGCTTCTCTAAGTTTCTCGAGTATCTCAATGTACCGCTCGCTGGTTACGGTACGGCTATGTTCCAAAAAATAAAAGAGAATGACACCCCTGTCATACCAAAAAAACAGTCACCATGACTTTCTGTGCTGATCGCTGGCTCTTGAACTTTTTAGGCCAGGTCTTGTTGAAGTGGTGTGACGACATTCCATGGATGTATTCTTTGTTTCCGGATCGTGAAGATACCCCCATGTTTCATCTCCTGACACCAGATCGAGAAGAAAACGTGTCTTTATTGGTTTCAAATGCTTCCAGCAGATCAGAGCAGACTTCCACCTTTGTCTCCTTCAAATCGGATGTCATCTGCCGAGGTACCCACTTTGCACACACTTTCCGATACCCTAAGTATTCCACAATCTTCTGTATGGTATTGTGACCACAGTCCAGTTGTGCAACAAGCTCACAGATTGTGACTCGTTTCTCCGCGCTAATCAGTTAATCCACTTGCTGACGATTCGTGTCAGTGGTCGAGATAATGGTCTCCCACTGCGTGGTTTGTCTTCAATGCTGGTTCCCCCTTCTTTAAACTTTTTCATTCATCTATGCACATTGCTCTTGTCAATGATGTCATCTCCTTAAACATTCTGTAGCCTTCTGTGGATGTCGAACAGCCGGCACCCTTCCTTCGTCAAGAACTTAATGACGGCACTTTGCTTCTGCTTGGAATCCATTATTTACTTGCAATGAAGAAGGGTTACTATAGAAGAAGAGTTACTCTACCAACATATGCAATTTGAACGAGTATGACGAAATAAAAATTTCCTCCATCACCTTTGTCCACGCCAGGCATCGAACCCGGTCCCCTCACTCCGGAGTAAGTCGCTCTCCCAACTGAGCTATGCTGACATGTACTCTCACTGCTATCTGTCTTTATCTCCTGTGCGTCCTACGGTGCAGGCACGTCACACGAGCTTTATCAGTTAATGAAAAAGTTATGCCAATTTTTGCATTACTTTCGGTACAACTCTCATATCATTAATAGGCAGATAAAAAGATATAATTTTTTTTGTTCACATTGTCTTTTCGACAGTCTTTGGATTTCACGATAGAATTTCTCTAAAAATAATTATTTAAATATGGGTGTCCCGTTTGCCAGGAATCTGAATGTCACTTCTTTTCTCACAAAAATCAGTTGACGCTGTATTGAATTTTGGACTTTAATCCTCAGCAATATTTTGAAAGCAGATGACGGTACAGTTTTTCTGTTACACCATTCCAAGCATTACATGCATTTCGTGGTGGCAGCGTGTTGTACTGTATGAGATGTATGGTCACGTGACCCTGAAGTAAGGCAAAAAGCAAAAACTAAACGCGAATTTCGAAATTCCAGTGACGAAATCTCTCGGAACATCACTTTTCGCGCTCTGACAAGTTCCAGCAAAGCTTCTGCTTGATATCCAATAAGATTTCTAAAAGCAAAATTGTATAAATGTGCATCATAAACGAGCACGTTGATTTTCCTCTTCTAAGTTTGTAAATGCAAAAGCTTTGTGATAGAGAAACACTCACTGAAATCTCATATTGCTACATCATGCGAATATTCGTACAGAAGCAGGGTTTCTGAAGAGTTGTACGACAGAGGTAGTTACAGCAGTCGCGTGATGTGGAGGAAGTTTCAGTCCCTGCGTCTGGTGTGAGTGGACGCAATTGTAATTATATCAGTTAAGTTCTGCTGCTCCTGCACGGAATTTCTACTCCTGCAGAAATGAACTGCCAGGTGATAATTTGAGTCAATCTCTGACACGACAATGCTGTTCGTGTTTCTTCATATGTAGCCTCAGCTTTGAGTTTCCCAGAACTGTTTCTCTACTAAACGGATTTTCCTTCTGGATTCTCACTGGATATGTCTTATTCTACTGAACCAACAACAATCTTATTTATATTAACTTCCGGAAACAATGATAATTTACTCTGAGCGCCAACAGATATTGCCAAGGACTTCTTACGTGAAACGCAATGGAAAAATGATACATAGCTTGTCCCAAAACAACTTTTTTATAAAAAAAAATGGGCAGTACTGCGTTCAACCTTGGCACGAGTGTCAAAACAATGGTAGTCAACTGGACGGAATCAACCGGACATACCTGTTTATTATGCTTGCGTCTTCGATAGTGCGCGGTTTAATAAGCGTTGTTTCGTGAACCTCTAACAATTGTTTTCGCTCTGTGGTTCTTCGATAAAATGGATGTAAAAGAGGAGCAGAGATGTGCCATTAGATTTTGCTGTCGACTTAAGAGGTCTTTCGGAGAGACTTTCCGTCTTATGCAAGAGGCTTATAAAGATGAATGTCTAGGACAAAAAGGCGCCATTAAATTTTGTTGTCGACTTAAGAAGTCTGTCGGAGAGACTTTCTGTCTTATGCAAGAGGCTTATAAAGATTAATGTCTAGGACAAAAATGCGCCATTAAATTTTGTTGTCGACCTAAGAAGTCTGTCGGAGAGACTTTCCGTCTTGTGCAAGAGGCTTATAAAGATGAATTTCTGGGACAAAAATGCGATATTAAATTTTGTTGTCGACTTAAGAAGTCTGTCGGAGAGACTTTCCGTCTTATGCAAGAGGCTTATAAAGATTAATGTCTAGGACAAAAATGCGCCATTAAATTTTGTTGTCGACCTAAGAAGTCTGTCGGAGAAACTTTCCGTCTTATGTAAGAGGCTTATAAAGTTGAATGTCTAGGAAAATCAACAATTTGCAGATGGCGTAAAGAATATTATGAATGGTTGTGAGTCGGCAGCTTTAGTCGATCATGGAGGACCTTCAACAAGTGTTACAGAAGTAAACATCAATACAATCGGTGTTATATGGGAAGACAACTATCAATTAGAGATATCGAAGGTATGGTTCACATTTCAAAATCATCATTTCACAGAATTTAACCCAGCATTTGGGAATGAAACAAGTTTTTTTAACTTGTGTTACCCATTTCTTTTCATGTGCTGCACAATGCAAGGCCCCCCATGGCCAGTTCTCTCGTTATTTATTAGGAGAAAATGAATATTAAGTTGATGCCCCAATCTGCATGTAGTCCAGACCTGTCACCATGTGACTCCTGGTTGTTCCCCATTTTAATAAAGACATTATGGAGACGACAATTTGAGACAGATCAATAACTTATTACAGCTGCGCAGGGTTGTTTCAAAAGCATTTCAGATGAAGAATTCCAGAAGACATTCAAAAAGTGGGAGGTATGTTCGGACACCTCTATTCCATGCAATAAACATTATTTCGAAGAAGATGACCACTTCCTTGATAATTAAGGTAAGAATATTTTTTAATAAAAATATTCTCAGTTGAATAATCATGAAACGCATGTAGCGTATTAAATCCCTTTATTTTTGTGGTTGAGTCACGACAAAGATTCGCCAAGCTTCCACACTCCACTGGGATGCTTTTTAACCATATTATATGAATTTTTATCACGCAATTATACGGTGCGTTGCGATGTGTTCCCATCTGCTAATAACGCAACCAAACCATTGGTAGTTCAGTAGTGACCATATCATTGCATGCCAGTTTGCTGAATAGGATTTCGTTCGAGTGTTTCCCTGATGGCGGTCTCTTTAAAATTCGTGTAAGTAAAGGGCAATTCTTTTAATACTATTCCATACAGAAGCGGCCGAGTAATGCATGACTTCTCTAGCGAGGGCTGTATTCTGCATGTCCTGGTTGACACTTCGAATGTGTTCTTTTCATCTAGTGCCCAAGGATTGCTCTGTCATTCCGATATACTGTATATCTTTTCCGTGTTGTCAGGATATACCAACAGCGTTCACACCCACGTTTTCTTTCGCACACTGTCTCACCTTGCAACTTAATATTATACAGTATGTGATAACGGGATCAGGGGTTTCATTGCTATTAATATGTTGTATTTACTTAATAAATTATTTAACCAATATGTAAAGCCTGGGACATATGTGATGGATCTTAGTATCTCATAGTCTCACTAGGCGACTTTGTTATTGCTGACATTATAAGATTTCTTACAGTCTATGTCATCCTTCTTATATCCAGCCCTTAGGCCTTTGTTATAAATGTTATCGATTTCTTTATTATCCAGGTAGTCGGGTTTGCATACGTTATACCCTCTATAGAACCATGCTCTAAATGCAGAAATGTTGTACTCTTTTGGGCAGTGCGAATCACGAGGGTCAAGTTTCGGCACTGCGGTCGGTTTATAATCTGGATATTCTATTTCTTCTGAGAGCGGGCACTCTAGCCCAAATCTTCTAGCATCCTATTTCTAAGGGTTGTTTAAGACCTAGGGTCAGACACTCCTTTCCTAAAATCCTCAACATGTGATCTGATCTGATCTGATCTTCTGAGAGCGACGTCAAGATAATTCAACGGCTCATCCTTTAGAAGCTCCATGGTGAACTTTATCGTATTGTGTAGGTTGTTTACCTTTTGCATGAAATCATTTAATTCGTATACTCGATGTTACCATATGAAGAATATGTCGTCAGTGTAGAGGATCTACACTCGGTGTTTCTTGATACAATTTAAAAAGATGTGATCTTCTAGCGGTCTAAGTACTGCTTCCGCAAGGACTGAAGATAGAGGTGATCGCCGATAAGTTTGCTTGTGTCGGTGTGAATTCACGAGAAGTGGCGATTATTCCTTCAAGGTTTGCAACAGCCTCTGGTATAGGTATAGACGGATATAAAGACACTGTGTCAAAACTTCCCATTCTATAATATCATTATCTGTTCAGTGATCAGTTCTGTAGAACAATTACACCATTATTGCCTCATCCGGGACTTGACCTACTTCACAGGTCAGTCGATCTGCCAGATATAAGAGCCACTTACTATTCCACAACCGGTCATCTCTAATAATTTGACTAGCTGCTTGACTTTAAGCAGAAAGCAGCTACATGTACAATGCCATTGAGACACATCGTTTTGGCTGGATTTTGGGACAAAAATGCAATTTCTATCTTGCACAGAATGCGTCATAGGAAGAGAAGTGAAAATTTAGCTTCCATATACGATATCAAAAATCAAATCATGGCAGAAAATGTAGCTATTTACTGCGATAGTGTAAGTGAACTTCAAACAGAAATAGTTACTGCGGAATTATTTTGAGTGATATTAACTTCGTTTCATATTATTTGGAATTTCTTATGTTGCTGATGTTCACGTGCAGCACCTATTAACCTTAGAAGGAATGTTTCAGTTTTTTTATTTATTCATTTATTTAATTTTGTTTACTTGATTTGCTAGTTTTTAGAAAATAGCAGTCCATTTCCTTATATTAATTTTTAAGGTACTTACTATGAAGAAATGCTGAATTCCTTTACTGAACAGCCATGCATGAGAACTTACTCAGTAAAATGAAATGTTCCACATTGCTCAGTAAAAATGAAATGTTCCAGCATATTCAAGCTAATTTTTGCAGGTTTCGGATGGTTATAAAACTCTGACAAAAACAGGACACGCATTTTCGGGTTGCAGATCGATTTGAAGTTTTAGAGAAATCATATTTATTTTTCTGAAACCGTTATTACATAGTCATAATATGATGCATGCAAAGAAAGCTTTTCTCACAATTAACATTCATGTACATTGTGCAGGCGTAAAATCACTTCCCTGTAAAAGATTAAATCTGAACTTTTTTGTAAATCAAATACTGAATAAGTTCTACACGGTGTCCGAATAATAACTGTGCACTGAATGTACGAATTTCAGTAATGTATTAATAAAGACATCTTGAATGGAATTACAATAGAAGTGACCCGATACGTGGAAATGCTCTGTGTCTGGTAACCTTCATGTCTCCCCACCCCGAGTTGCACGCAGCTGTCATTCCGAGCAAAGGTCATTCCCGAGTACTTGGTCAACGGAAGCAGACGTGTCGCTTGATGGACACAAGGAAAATGGTGTTGACGGTTGAACAGTGAGTGTTTTCGGTGGAACATATCTTTCGCCATGACGACAAGTATACGAACGTAGTGCAAAAACAGTTCGCTAAGATATTTCGTGATGCGGACGTTTCCCACCGTAATGCGGTACGTCAGCTCACGGCGAAATTTCCGAAAACTGGCAGTCTGAACTCTTGGAAACTTTCGGGAAATGGCAGACAAGACTGTACAGGATATCCAGGACAGGACAGGATACAGAGGAGTCCACACAAGTGCGTGAGGTGGCTGTCACAACAAGCAAATGTGCCAAAGAGTACAGCGCACGATATTCTGAAAGGAAGTTGCGTTTCCACCAGTGCGAAGTGTCTGTCGTTCATCAGCGGAAAAAAACGGACCACGAGACATTCTAGAGGCGGCTTTCTTTAGAGATGAATCATGGTTTCACCTGTCCGGGTACATTAACAGCCAAAACACTCGTCTGTGAGGTAGTGAAAATCCTCACATCCAAGAAATCACACCACTTACCCTGAGAAAGGTCTTCACCAATATGCAGAAGAGTGTACAAACATGTCTGAACGTCTGTTGGACCCATTTCCAGCACGTCCTGTAGGAACCAGTTCGACACGGTAAGTGTTACTTTCGGTGCATGGTTATTTTTCTGACACCTAGTATATATGCTTTAGATTTCTGTATGATGCTTTAATTTTAGAGAAGTTCCTCAAACAAATATGTATATATGGATGAATATATACAGATGAGCATACACTGAAGAGCAATTGAATTAGAAATACCTGTCTAGTAACGTGTAGCACCACCTTTCGCCCTGATGACGGCGGCGATTCGTCTCGACATGGACTCGACAAGAAACCGGAAGCGTTGGAAAGCCATAGGGATCCACGACCCCTAAACAATATCCCACAGTTCACGAAGATTTGACGGAGGGGGTCAGAGCCTCGAACATCTCTCTCTCTCTCGATGGCATCCCAGATATGCTCAATGGGATTGAGGTCAGGTGACCTAGCTGGCCAAGGAAGCGAGGTCACGTCGGTGGAGTGTTCATCCAACCATTCGGTTACAATAGCACTGTGCATTGTCTTGTTGCAGTACGAGGTTCCCAGTGGGATGTTAAAGACGCACCACAAACGGGAGCAAATGGTCGTCCAGGATATCCTGGTAACGTTGACCTGTGAGGTACGTTGTCACACGTACCAGGGGTCCCATTTCAGTCCACGTAAACAGTCCCCAGACGAGAATGCCACCCCCACCAGCTTCAAGAGTACCTTGCGGGCAAGGAGGATCCATCGCTTCACGTGGTTTGCACCGTACTCGTATCCTGCCATCCGCATGTACCAACGTGAATCTCAACTCATCAGTCCAGGCAACATTTTTCCACATGTCTAAGGTCCAGTGTCGATGTTCCCGCACCCATGCTACTCTTTGCACCCTGTGATGTGCGGTCAGCAGCGGTACCCTCGTGGGACGATGGCTTCTGTACCCCATAGCGAGGAGGTGGTTCTGGATGGTGTGGCTTCTTACACGTTTTTGTGCACCAGCGTTAAATTGCCGAGTGATTTCTTGCACTGTGGCCCGTCTATCCGCTGTTACAATGCGAGCTAGCCGACGATGACCCCGCTCATCCACACGCTGTTGTCCACGGCAGTTGGCCCTTGCAGGGATGGTTTTACCAGATTCGATGTTCTCACGGTGCACCCGTGACACAGTGGCTCGTAAAAATCCTAGTACATGCACGACTTCCGAGATGGAGTGACCCATTCGTCGGGCCCCGACAATTTGCCCAAGATCAAATGCGCTTAGATCCTTCGTCTTACCCATACTGCGTCCGACTCTTACCAATTCCCGTCGCATCACTCCTTATATTGTCGGATCGCTGCATACGTTTTGTCGTTTTCGTTTACAGGGCCGCCCACAGCGCCACATTTGCATTACGCCAGCTGTCTCTAATTCAACTGCTCTTTAGTGTATATCCTAACAGCTTTCTAAACCGAAAAAAAAATTGTGAGATGTAATGGACGACAAAGTTTAAGAATGTTATTGAAAGAAAAGAAAAGAGGCCTTTTACGAATGTTTTATTAAAGTCTGGTAAACTCTGCCCCAACAGTGAATGGACCATGGTTAAAGTTACACAATGGGATTTTCATTATATCGAGCAAAATTCTGTACGACACCTTTGTGATAACGATTTTCTAACAAAACCCTAGTCTGGAGCATACTGAATAACAGCGGAGCGATAGACCAACTTAATCAATATTTCACCTTGAGCAAGGAAAAGGGGAGTGATCTACTTGTTTCTCTATGAATGCTTATGATGTTGTTAGTCCATTATTTGTTCCTGATCATGCTCTTTTTCTGTGTGTATGTGTATGCAAGAGCATTTTTTGCTGAAGCAGTCTGAAGGGAAAAAGAAGCGTCAGCTACTAACATTCACTATGTTTTTTCTTGAGACGTCGGCTGCAATTCAATGAAGGTACATTTTCTTTCACGCCTGCAGCCTATGTCTATATACGTACCTTACAGTGGAATAGGAGGTTCTGTAGAATCAACAGAACGGCCACTGTTAGCAGAAGATATTACAACTTTCTTTCATTCGCTGGTTATTTCAGGCAATCTCCATGATCTAATTCCAATCGTAAGAAATGATGAACTATAAAAAGAAATATATCTTATATTAATGAGAAGATATTAGTTTTTGTATTTACTCTCATAATAATCGAAGAAATTTTAAAATGTTGGACTGGAGATATGAATTATTATTCAATACTGTGCATGTAAATATAGAAATGAATCAAATTAACTTATTGAAGCTTCGAAAAATCCTCCCTCCCAGATGCATACACGGAAGAAAAGAAATAGCCGAGTCAACATAAAAGTGTACTACTGTTGAGTGTAAGGTAACCGGCTCACAGATACTCCGGGTGAATGCCAGAACTACATCTCAATATCAGTCAGATTCCCGCCCTTATTTCGTCCCTATCTGCGACGTTGTAATCGAAGAACATTTCACAGCCACTTTTTTCTACTCTGTCTCCGTTACGGCTGCTTAAGTGCACGCCCCTCGTATTTCCCCGATTGTTAATTTATTTTCTCTGTGTTGCGATTATTGAAAGAAGTCTACTATAGCTGCCCCCTTCTTCCGTAAAATTAGCTCTCATTTCCCAGCTGGACTATCAGCTGCTGGAAGTGCAAGGCTGTTGATTGATTTCTCAAACCAAATCTATATCTAAAACACTCTGCCATTTTGAAAATTTGCCTTGTACAGCAATTTTGCCAGGGAAACTCCTTAGCAAGAATTCTGTTGTTTTTCGCTCTAAACCTTAGGGACTGTTTTTCGCAGCGAACATAGCTATTCCGTGCTTTCCACAAATGCACACTCTTAGGTTTACTCGTACTTTCCACAAATGCACACTCTTAGGTTTACTCGTACTTTCCACAAATGCACACTCTTAGGTTTACTCGTACTTTCCACAAATGCACACTCTTAGGTTTACTCGTACTTTCCACAAATATTTATTCCGTACTTTCCACAAGTGTAGACTCTTAGGTTTATTAATTCTATTTATTTCCGTAATTCTATTCTGTACTTTCCGCAAATATACACTCTTAGGTTTACTCGGAGTACAGTTTCCAACGGCGTGGTCTATTTGACTGATCACCAGACTCGTGTCAGTGTTGTGGATTCGATTTCCCGTTGCCACCAATTTAGTTCAGTGCTTTCCCGGAATGAAAAGCGCATGCGTGGATGAGCCACTTCCGGCAGTTATCCCTGTGATTTGCATTCCTCCAAGCGATCGACTGGCAGCCCAATCTCATGCATTCCCAGCTAAGAATCCTAATAGAGCTTCAGCTCTGTTAATCGGTAATGGATCTTGATGATCTGCAAGAAACTGTATATTATGATTTCCGGCCAAGCTGAACCATAAAATCGGTTGTCACACAAAAACGAGAAGCTCTCATTGCATTTGGAATTGTTTTTGTTTGTTTTTTTGTTTTGTGGTTTAACGACCACCACGATCAACTCAAAGGGCTATAAGCAATCTTTTGTCCCTAATTTAGAGCCATTGGTTCAGGAAAGGAACAGAGCCAGTTCTGTATAACAAACGCACCGCCCATGCCTCATCTGGGTGTCGAACTGGGGCCAACTCGGACGAAAGATTAGTTGCCAACGCTCAGGCCACTGGACCTCTGGGGCGGCCATTTGAAATTACGAAGTTCCCCACTGATTTTATACTTGAACGCATTTCCTTAATCTTTCCTTTGCGCATGCATATATTGAATATACATCCACGAGCCTTGACTTCCCGGTCTGAAAATTTATCAGCCTCATTAGAGCAAAAATATTACAATTCCCACGTTTCAACTTTAAACATTCTTTATGACACGGCTCCCTCTGTTGTCTATGAACTAATTACATTACCAAAAAACAAAGGTGAGGCATGAACTTTTAGAAAGAGTTACGAAAATCGTACAATACAGAGAATATGAAGATATTTAATGATAATAAAATGTTATTAAAATATTTCTATGTCACGTAGTTTTTAAATCATTAACGGTGACGATTTCTTTCTTCTGCGGGATTGTTTACGTTACTTTTCTCGCATATTTTTCTCTTTTTTTTTTTTGTATTTTAAAGCAGACATTTCCATATTTTTATTTCCAAAAAAATTTACGATTCTCTAAAAACGTATTAAGCAGAATCTCACAAGCAACGATACAACCTTACGACATTAATATTTGAAGGGTCCAACGTGAAGCACTACCGTTTATTCTGGTTTTCTCAAACACAGCTTGAAGATTTCAATCAATAAAAATGACCTGTTAAGTACATATGAGACAGTTCTTAAAATGAATTTGAGATAATGCACTGAAACTAAAGGTAAAAGATAATAACTTGCAACCTAAAAGATGCGGTGCAACTACATCCCGTAATGGTCATATCAAACGTATACTCTGTGGATCAGATACTACCTGAAAGCTAATGAATGCACTGCCTACGACTTCGCGCGCAAGCGCAGTCGACAGAACTATCAGTGTTTCGTAACACCTAATGGAAGTGGGTGATAAACACTCACGCCTGAATTTGCTAATGGCTGCACTATCTGCTCATCCATAAATCAGAGAGGCGAAAGCTTTATTCCCAAATAAATTATTCAAACATGAAACAGTAATACCATGAGAATTCTCATAGGGAATATGTATGATATTACGATAATTCCGAAACATATTACTTAATTATGAAATTGCAATGTGTAAATTATCATAGGGGATTTACATGGTTTACCTGTTTCATATTTGAAAAACATATTTTTATTTTATTTAAAACTGCTTCTCTAGTTCTACACTGGATCATTACCACGTTACTTCTTACAAAAATAAAACGGGCTCTACAAAATCTTTAGTAACTATAAAATAACTGATAAATCAGTCATTTTTTTAAAAACTTCGTACGTTCCCTGTTTGATGCAATTACTTTATTGAATCGTTAGGATTTTAGTATTAACATTCAAATATCTGTTGTGTTGCCATTTATAACGATAAATAGTTGAATATAAGCTGTGAACAATTCAGCTGAAGATAAGAACCTGTCCAATAGCTCAAGATATTTACAGAATTGTTTAACACTTTTTGATGGCTCTGCTTAAATAATTTCTCTGTTTGCATGTTACCGTAAAGCAGATCGCATATGCTAGGCACAGCACTTATTTATTTATTTATTTTTTTTTTGATTGGATGTTTAACGACCACCGTGAGCAACTCAATGGGCTATAAGCAGTCGCCCGTCCCTAATTTTGGGTCACTGGTTCCAGGGAAGGGAGAGAGCCAGTGCCGTAAGACAAATACAACATCCATGCCTCACCGGGATTCGAACCCGGACCCCTTACGGACGAATGATCAGAGGCCATCGCTTAGACCACTGCGCCACAGGGGCGGCACACTTATTTTTAATACAAAAGGAAAATTCGTTGGGTATCTATGGAGGAAAAGGGTTTGGTTTATACATTCGTTCGGACTATTTGCGAAAGAATGATAACATGCCACTGACTCATAATACCTACATAATAGGATACGTCTGTCCATAACGCTCCGACGTCAATGGTCTGACGTCATTCAGTACTTGGAGCGCCATCTCCTTTTATCCGGTGGCCGAAATTGGAGCTAAGCTGACGGCTATCACACGATACGTAAAATCAAGGAGAAATGCCGGAAAATAAAAAATAAAGTTAGTAAGACAAACGACTTCACATCTGGCAACACGCACGCACTCGAACAACTGTTTGCGACGTTTGTTCTGTTAATTAGGTATTACGTTATGTTTTATTTCATTTCCTTCGCATTGCAGAGTAATTTTACAAAAAGGAATAAAAATTGCAGAGTAATTTGATAAAAAGGAATCAGCGTTATTTTATTTCATGAAAAGAAGAAAGTAACTGCAACCATAGTTTTGATTCACTGTGATGAAAATATAAAAAAGTATTGGTCCAGTGGAATTTTTTTCTTTGTAGTACAGGATGGAACAAGATAAATCTGAAAGAAAACGTCGCTTAAATAGAGAACGACAACGTCGATGGCGTGCAAACCAATCTTCTAACACCAATGATAAATTTCGCACGATAACTGTACAATTACTAGATATATGCTGTCTCACGTACGATCATCACAAACCGCGGCTCCAACTGTAAATAATTAAGCACATTTATTTACAATTAAAAATACTATTTTAAAATACAAAGGCAAGTACTTTCAGGGCTTCCATGGCCCTATCATCAGGCCTAAGTGCCACGAAGCATGAGGAGTTATCTCATATACATTCAACCACAAAGTATTACCGTCATACGTCTCTTTTACTCTCCTGTGTTGCCAACATTAGAAACACAAACACTAGTGTTCAAAAAATAATTTTATAAGTCAAAGGTAGTTCTAGTTTTCACTCTCGATAGAAGAGGAAGTCACCAACCGTCTCCAAGAATTTGATATATAAGTAGGCATGTCAATATTACAAGTGTCACCATGTGAAATAATATACAGACTTTCGGACAAAAATATTATACTTCTCGTTACATTTGAACAGAAAATTTTTGCGTTATCCCAGCCAAGGAAGTGACCTCCCTGTCCAACTGCAGTAGTAAGTGCTGTGTTAATAGTCCCCGTTTGTAGTGCGTATTTATGTTCACTCAATCTTTTACCCAATGTCCTAAGTGTAGAACCTATATAGAGTTTATTATCAGTATTAGGGTCTTCATGTATAAGTGGGATACTATAAACACCTGGTTTACAAAAATTTGAAACCTTATCACGGTCATTCCTAATTAGTGATAAGATATTTCGAGTGCAGACACCAAATTTTAAAGAATATTTCCGGTATGCCTTTTTGAGGGTAAAAACAATTGGGGGAAAGTATTTCACCTTGCCAACATACCTAAAAATCCTGACTTCCGTAGACAATGTCGTGAATCTCAAATTCGTGAAGTCTCTCAACCATCTATAAAAATCCTGATCTGCGATTCCAAAAGATCAAGCCAAAGTCTTAATAGTAGAAAGTTCCTTCATTCTGGCTCTACAAATAAATGAATGAGTGAAAGCACGTCTTATCAGAAAACGGAGGGCCGAGACCTTTTGTTCAGTGGAGTGTGAAGAAGCACAAGGGATAATGCATGGTGTAAAGGGTGGTCTTCTATAAACCAAATATTTGACCTGCTGTGAAGATGGGTCCCTTGACAACATAAAATCCAAAAAAAGGTAGTTTTCCCTCTTGTTCCAATTCTCTAGTAAATTTGATAGTGGGAAATTGTGAGGACAGGTGTTCCATAAATTTGTCCAGGAGTGTAATAGAATGAGGCCAAAAAACCAACATATCGTCCACATATCTGACAACGAGGGTAGGCTGAAAAGGGAAATTCGACAGAGCACGGTCTTCCAGTGACTGGAGCAAAATCTTAGCTGAAGTGGGGGATAATGGAGACCCCATGGGTGCACCTTCTCGTTGTCGAAAAAATGTCCCATCGAATTTAAAATACGACCTCCTGGCTACCAACTTAAGAGCGGAGATGATAGCCTCTGCTTCTAGTGGAGGAATAGAACAGTCAGCTTGTAGTTTGTCGGTAATAATGGAATGTACTTGGCTGAGTGGAACGCTAGGAAACAAACCGATAACGTCAAGTGATGCCATGACAAACTCAAACCCCCGAGAGTCAAATGCCTTAATACAATTCAACGCCTGAATGTAGCTCCGAATAGAAATCTGAGAATTTAACATTAAAGGTTTCAGGTAAGTAGCTAGGGCCGTCTCCAAATTACGAGTTGGGTTAGCATAACCCGAGACTAAAAGCCTAACTGGTTGACCTTGTTTGTGAATCTTCAGTTTCCCAAATATTTCGGGAACTCTTGGTCCAATTGGGGGTTTCATCTTGGATGATACGGAATATATTAGAAAACCTTGATTACGGAGTTTACTCAGGTACGAAATTGTAACACAGTTTGGGTCGGACCTGAGGACATCTTTTGGATTCGCAGAACAGGATTTTTATAGATGGTTGAGAGACTTCACGAATTTGAGATTCACGACATTGTCGAATTTGAGATTCACGACATTGTCTATTTTTAGGTATGTTGGCAAAGTGGAATACTTTCCCCCATTGTTTTTACCCTCAAAAAGGCATGCCGGAAACATGATTTAAAATTTGGTGTCTGCACTCGAAATATCTTATCACTAATTAGGAATGACCGCGATATGGTTTCAAATTTTTGTAAACCAGGTGTTCATAGTATTCCACTTATACACGAAGACTTTAATACTGATAATAAATTCTATATAAGTTCTACACTTCGTACATTGGAAAAAAGATTGAGTGAACATAAATACGCACTACAAACGGGGACTATTAACACAGCACTTATTATTGCAGTTGGGCAGGGAGGTAACTCTCCTGACTGGGATAACGCACACATTTTCTGTTTAAATGTAACCAGAAGTATAATATTTTTGTCCGAAAGTCTGTATATTATTTCATATGGTGACACTTGTTGTAATATTGGCATGCCTACTTATATATCAAATTCTTGGAGACGGTTGGTGACTTCCTCTTCTATCGAGAGTGAAAACTAGAACTACCTTTGACTTGTATAATTATTTTTTGAACATTAGTGTTTGTGTTTCTAATGTTGACAATACAGGAGGAAAAAAGAGACGTATGACGGTAATACTTTGTGGCTGAATATATATGAGATAACTCCTCATGCTTCGTGGCACTTGGGCCTGATGATGGGGACATGGGAGCTCTGAAAGTACTTGCCTTTGTATTTTAAAATAGTGTTTTTAATTGTAAATAAATGTGTTTAATTTGCAGTTGGAGACGCGGTTTGTGTTAATCGTACTTGAGACAGCATATATCTAGTAATTGTACAATCTTATAATGCTTTGTAAAACAAGATGGAAGAAGATAAAGCTGAAAAAAAAAACGTCTCTGAAATAGAGAACGACCACGGCGATGGCGTGCAAACCAATCTTATAATACTTTGTAGTACATGATGGAAGAAGATAAAGCTGAAAGAAAACTTCGCTTAAATAGAGAACAACGGCGGTAATGGCGTGCAAACCAATCTTTTAATACTTTGTAGCACAAGATGGTAGAAGAAAAATCTGAAAGAAAACGACCCTTAAATAGAGAACGGCAACGGCGATGGCGTGCAAACCAATCTTCTAATACTTTGTAGTACAAGATGGAAGAAGAAAAATTGGAGAGAAAGCGTCGCTTAAATAGAGAACGACAACGGCGGTGGCATGCAAACCAATCTTCATAAAACCTATGAAACGTTTGTAGAAACATAAGCCATATATATATATATATATTACAGACGCAGCCTATTATATAGATTTTATGTATATGTATTTTATGATTCGTTTTAAAAGAATTTCGATCACAGCTTTTTCAGCCGTGCCACTAATATCGTATAAGGGACTCCGTTTAGTGAATGATTAACTGTGTGAATTTTCAGAAATAAAAATCCTCTAATTGTGCAGGCATAATCGTGTGAATGTATGGATAAACATATGGTCCGTTGCCTTCAGAAATTTGCAATTCCCACGAAAATTTCTATGAAATGAAAATATCACGTCATCAGAAAAAAATCTTCTGTTCTGTAGAAAAGTTCATTGCATGGCACGCTTGTGTGAATCCGGTGTGCCGACATAGGGTTCTGCAGTTAGAGACAAAGGGGGCCTTCGGTATGTGCAAGTGGGCTACGGTAAAAAAAATGAACAATGGGAGATATCATGAATGAATGATATCATTATCATCATTGTCAACCATTATCAATCCACTGCTGAACGAAGGTCTCTCCAAGTTTCCTCCACAACGGTCTGTCTTGTGCCAGTCTCCTCCATGTCACCCCTGCATACTTTCGAATTTCATCCACCCATCTCCCATGTGGTCTTCTTCTGGGTCTTTTCCTGTCCCTTGGAATCCAATCTAAAATTTCGGCTGTCCATCGATGATCTGTCCTTCTGGCAGTATGTCCAGCCCATTGCCATTTCAGGGATTTAACTCTGATCATGATGTCTTCCACTCTTGTCATTTTTCGGATCCACGAGTTCCTCTTCTTATCTCTCCTGGTTACACCAAGTATGCACCTCTCCATGCGTCTTTGAGTTGTCTGCAGCCTTTGTATGTCTCTTTTAGTTAAGGTCCACGTCTCTGCACCATACGTAAGCACTGGAAGGATGCATTGATCAAACACTTTTCTTTTAAGACATAATGGCATATTGCTCTTGAAAATTATGTTGTTTCTTCCAAAAGCTCTCCAGGCAAGTTTTGTACGCCGATTAATTTCTTCATCAATGTGACCCTCACTTGATATCTGCTGTCCAAGATAAACGTACGTGACTGTTATCTCCAGCTTTTCTCCATCAATCGATAAATCTTCATTTCTTGTAAAAGCATTAAACATCACTTTTGTCTTCTGAAAGTTCATTTTTAATCCCACTTCTTTACTCTTGTCAGCAAGTTCCTGGATCATACTCTGCAGCTCTGATGGGGTAGTTGCAAAAATGACTACGTCATCAGCAAAACGAAGGTGGGTTAGATAATCTCCATTAATCTTTATCCCCTTGTTTTCTCAGCTCAGTGACTGAAAAACACCCTCCAATGTGGCATTAAAGAGCTTCGGAGATATGGCGTCACCTTGTCTCACTCCCTTTCCAATTTTTATGTGTGTTGTATTTTCAAACAGCCGAATCTTTGCACTTGCATTTTCATAGATGTTATTAATAATATTAATGTATGCATCTTCAATACTGCAGGTTTTCAGAGCCATTGTAACTGCTGATGTTTTCACCGAATCAAAGGCTTTTTCATAATCGATAAAAGCCATGCACAATGGAAGTTCATATTCCCTCGCTCTTTCAATTAGTTCTCTCAGCACGTGGATATGATCTATTGTGCTGTAGCCACTCCTGAATCCAGCTTGTTCTCTCGGTTGAGCCATGTCCAGTGTCACCTTCAAGCGGTGTGAAAGAACTTTAGTGAAGATTTTATAAACTACTGATAGGAGGCTGATAGGTCTGTAGTTTCCGAGATCCTCAATGTCACCTTTCTTATGTAGCAGGATCATTGTAGCGGTATGCTTGCCATAGCACATGAGTTCGAAATGTCCACAGATATTATGGTCTGCACGACGACATTTTGAAGAGAATTCCATGTACTCGGGTATCATGGCCGAGCAGCCACCCATAAAGATCTCGTCACAAAGACCAATAAAGCCACACGGTTACGATGGTGTCAACAGCACAAAAACTGGTGTTATAAAGCGACGAATCTCGCTTCACATTATTCCATCTGATGGACATGTCTGGGTTTGGCAGTTACCCGGAGAACTTCTGCTTCCGGAATGTACAGTGCTAACTGGAAGCATGGAGGCGGTGGAGATTAATCCGGCTTCGTGTTATTTGCATGGAACAAATGATTGATAGCGTGTCCTCTGCATTTCTATCTCCATGTTTTCACCAAACCGATATCGTCATCGCTCGCATTCCAGGACGATTCAATTTTCAAGGGTTCAAAGGAGATGGCTGCACGGAAAACAGCGAAGCAAAGGCAATTCATTTCCGAAATCGGATTTCTGAAAATCGTATACTTAGGTATTTGCCATCTCCTTGAGAAGATTATTTCTTCATTAATTTCTGTGGTAATATCTAAAGATCTGGTGGTTTACGACTTACGACCCTCCCTGATTTATGATGGTCATTGACATTACGAGGAAGCATCGGATTCCTTCTACTAGCACAAATCGGATGTTAGCTCAGATAACTAAGCTGTAGTTACTTTGAAATTCGTTTTTCTGGGTGACGCAACGGATGCACACCTGAACAGAAATCGGAAATGCCATTTCAAAAGTTACCTGAGAAGGTGGCTGCACGGAAACGCTGAACTAAAGGCGATTCAAGACCAATATCGGATTGCCTAGATTATGTACTTCAGTTATCATATGTCTGGCGGAAGTCTCTTCATCTTGAATAATTCCAAAATTTAAAGCTCTTGAAATTCACAAGGTATTTAGATTCCTCTCTCATCTTTCTCGAGCAACAATAGTTGATTCACTTTGTATGAAATCTGCTCAGAATTTTTAACAAAGTGACTCATTTATACATGAGACTACTGAATGCTTTCATGTTCGGTCTGAAAAAAAAACTGTTAACCTAACTGGGAATTTATGTTAGCACTACTTACATAACAAGGGTAATACTTAGCAGAAATTTTACTCAAAGGATTAAGAAAGGATGTAGTTTTGACAAAGCTTTTCAAACGAAAAGTAGGTTCCACATCATACAGCATCAAAAGAAGTTCTTGTTGAGATGGAAAATCAGTTTATTATTGCATTTCATCTGACCGCAAAGTTTCTTTTCAGTGCCTGAGAAACTGATAAAATGCACTTTTTACCGTTATTTAAACCGCTGATTAATCGGTTAGTGGAAACTCCGTGTCATATACATACATACATACCACTAAGCTGTTCTCTGAGATTCAGAGGTTAGCTCCAAAAAGAAATACAAACTTCCAGATATTTTTACCTATTGCTGTCGTATCAAACTTCGCCATTTACAGTGATCTTGACATACAACTCGTGCTTCACTGATATCCATTACACGCCGTACACAAGATCTTTTATACTTCATACTCATAATCTTTTTCTCATGCAGACACTCCTGAATCTGATCCACCCATGTCTTCCTTGGCCTTCCTCTGCCTTTCCTTCCTGCCACTTGGGCTGAAAAGATTTTCTTAGTAAGCATTTCATCACTCATTCTTTCAACATGGCCAAACCACCGAAGCATATTGGTCTCCACCTCGCTAACAACATTTTGCTTTACATCACACAACTGCAATACGTCTTCATTCCTCACACAATCAGATCGTGTCTTGCCACAAACCCTACGTAAGTAACGCATTTCTCCAGCACACAGACGACTCCAATGTTTCTTCTGCAGTACCCAGGTTTCACTGCCATACATCAGAGTAGGAACAATTATTGTTTCATACACAGCCATGTGGGACTCTCTAGAAAACCCATCATTCCTGTGAAAACCTCCCAGAGCAGCTATGACTTTCAAAGGATAATTCACTCGCCTACTGATTTCACCATCCAACTTGTTCTCTCTGTCAAACATGCTTCCTAAATACACAAACTCACTCACCTGTTCAATCACAGTGCCATTTATACTTACATTACATTCAGTGCTACCCATTCCTCTCTCAAACACCATAACTTTGGTTTTTCCCTTATTTATACTCAGTTTGAATTTCATGCAAACTTCGTGCATCCGAGTCAACATACTCTGCAACTCACTTTTGCTCTCTGCTAACAGGACAGTGTCATCAGCATACAGCAATCTGCACACACGGATATCACCAAGACATAAACCACTATTATCTATTTGGCCTCACGCATACATGCGTCCATAAATATATTAAACAGCCATGGTGACATTACACAACCTTGTCTAACTCCTGCACCAATAGAAACCCATTTTGATAAAACACCATTCACTCGTACCCAAGCTCTATTACCAGCATACATGGCTTTTACACTATTAAGTAGATTCCCAGTAACACCATATTCATTCAATACCTTCCACAAAAATGTCCTATTGACTCGGTCGTAAGCTTTCTCTAAATCTATGAAGGCAGTAAAAACTTTCTTCCGAACAGCTAGATACTTTTCAATCATTGTGCGTAATGCAAAAATCTGGTTAGTGCAGCCTTTACCAGGCATAAAACCACTCTGAACATCCCCCACTTTCAATGATGTAAGACCCCGTACTTTTTCAATAAAAACCTTACCAAACACTTTCCCTGGCACACTCAGTAAGCTAATACCACGATAATTCTTGCATTCAGTCTGAACACCTTTTCCCTTATACAAGGGAACAATGATAGCATCCTTCCAATCCCGAGGGACCATTCCTAACTCCCAGCACAACTGGCAAATTTCAGTTAACCAGTCAATTATAGAGTCACCACCATACTTCAACATCTCCGCAGTTATGCCATCAACTCCTGGAGCCTTACCATTCTGAAGAGATTTTAGAGCTTTGCACACTTCTTCTCTTGAGATCCCTCCTGTGCTTTCATCCCTCATTGTGACATCATCTGCATCTGTCTTAGAATCATTTTTGCTCTCCTGATCTAATAACTCACAGAAGTATTTGCCCCATCTCTCACTTACCTCATTGGGCTCCCATATCATTTCCCCAATCTCATTCTTCACACAACTTGCAACTTTGTTTCCCCTATTTTTCCTGAGTCTCATGTACTTTCAGAAGGACTTTCTATCTTTCCAAAAAGCCAGTTCATGCCTTTCCACTTTCTCTTTCCTATCTTTTGCCTTACTGTGGCGAATCAGCTTAGCAGCTTCACGCTTCTTACAGCGATATTCATCCACAGAGACTCTACCTTGCAACATCCCCAAATAGGCTTCCTTCTTTTTCTTTACTGCCTCATCAATCTCACTCTTCCACCAAGCATCACCTCTATTGTTACCCACTATTGTGGTGCCACAGATCTCTTTAGCAGCAATAACAACACAGTTCTTAAAACATTCCCTATTCTTTTCTACATCCCTCTCACAAGATTTCAGATCCTTCAGGCATTCTCTGAGTAAGTCAGAATACCGCTGATGATCTTCAAGGAGCCTATCAACCTTTATTCTTTCTATCCTGGGTCTCTTCCTATTCCTTTTCCTCCAACCAGCATTAAGTTTCACTCGTGATGCTACCAAGTAATGATCAGAACCAACATCCACACCTCTCAACACACGGGTGTCAACAACTAAGGGCTTCAAACGCTGATCGTAAACAACAAAATCTATCGCACTCTTTTGACCAAGAGTACGATTTTCCCAAGTATGTGTGTGTATATACTTGTGGTTGAAAAATGTATTAGATACACACAGATCATTCTCAATGCAGAGTTCAATTAATCTTTCACCATTATCATTCACACAAGAATCAATAAACTTACCCAGAACATTGTCAGAAATTGCATTCTGCACACCTACTCTAGCATTGAAATCCCCTGCTATTATAACTTTTTCTTTAGCATCAAACTGGCTCAAAACAGCTTTTAGCTCATTAAAGAAATCTTCTTTCTTATCAGAAGGTTCCAAGTCACAAGGAGCATACACTACAACAATTACAATTCTCTGAAGTTTCACTTTCAAACGAATCCAGAGAATTCTCTCACTTATGCAACTATAGTGAATCAAGTTGTTCTTCATCTTTTCACTTAAAATCACACCTACACCAGCCTGTCCTCTCATATTAACCATACTCCAGACCACACACTCACCGTGCCATTCACTTCTTCTACCCCAATTTCCTTCTTTTTGGTTTCACTTACACACAGCACATCCAGTCTATACTTATTCATCTCCTCAATCACCACACTGATCTTGCCATTTATACCTCTAGTATTCCATACACCAATCTTACATTCACTCAGCCGAGATCGCTTTCTCATACGCCGTTTAGAAAGTCCAGGTCGATTCCGTGGTGGACCGTCCTTCTAAGTGTGGTAGGTCCACCATACCCCACACTTGAGTAATTCTTAATATTTCTTTTTGTCTTTTTAATCAGGTAAGTACATCATTGTGGGGGATTAGCCCACAGCTGAGGGTTCCAGTTGATCATTCAACCTAAGGATTCTGGAACAAAACCCAGTGAGTTGGGGTCTTTTCTCCAATGTCACACAGAACTAGCTTGCACTTCTCCAAGATTTACAGAGGCCCTAGTTGCTTTTGTGTGTGCCATTGTTACCACGGAGCGCCCCGAGGAGGCAAACCCATCACTCACTACGACCTCCCGCATCCGTGTCATATTATTTTCATTAAATCAAGAAACAAAAGAGATGACACTGTTTGATCAACTAGAATACGTTTGCCGGTTCTGCATCTGCAACCAAATAACATTCGACACAAAATACAAGATGAAATACGTGTATGTTCTGCAGAAGTGCTTTTCAAGAAAGAGGTAAGCAAAGTCCATTGTGAAACTATTTCGTGGTATCACAGTTCTACAACAATACTGTCCAGTGTGTGAATTGGTGGGAATTCATAGCTTGCGCTGCCAAAACAAAATGATTTTGTACCAACAGTTCACAGAAACATTTGCGTAAAGCTCTACCAAAAAATAATAATTGCTTTGCAGGGTGTGTGTGATAGTCCAGCGCTACAGAGAAAGCCATTAATAGATTTCGCGAAACAACTTTTCGAAAGGAGTAACCCGCTATCTATGAAAACAATCTGATATTACTACAATGAGCACAAAATGTTTTAACGGCCGCCGTATTGGCTGGAAACGTTTGTATTATCCTTTTCCAGCCATTATTTTTGTTTTAATAATGCAGATAATAAGAGGGTTGAGATTTCGATTGCTAGGTCTTTTCGCGAATCATCCAAAATGACATTGGTTCTGTTCCTTTCCTGGAGCCATTGGCCCCAAACTGTAAACATGCAACGTCGTACAACCCTACGCGCTTATGGAGGGTATTTGAACTCCGCTAAAAATATAAAGCAGAATAGGTCTTGAAAGAATGCGTTTTATTCCAATTCATTTTAAATTGCGATCCTGTCTGTTCTTTAAACGAACTGTCATGTAAGGAAAGACAGATACGGTTTTAGCATGGTTTTATTTTAATAACAAAAAGTAAGCACTTCCAATTTAAACGTTAAAGCCCTTTTTATGAACTTAAACGATAAAGCACCGGACTGTTTTGCTCGTAACTGTTTTAGAGAAGAGAAAGAAAGAGAACATTAAAGTAATGTTTATAAATATTTTGCATATCTCAGGAAGACTTACAAAAATAAGAACAAATTTCCCTCTTGACCACATAAGAAAACTATTTGTTTTTATAAACAACTTAAAAAAACGGGAATGCTTTATATAGTGCCATAGATTTTTTTCCGATGGTGCTGTTTTCGATTGGTTTACATTTTTAGCTCAATATTTTAAAGGCAAAACTTCTACCCATTCTGCAATGAAAAATGCAACACTGGTAAGGAATTCCATAGCAAGAAATATTTTGGCTCTGTCAGCAGACACTGTTTCCCAGTTAAACAATCATACAGAATAATGGATGAATTTTTCACCACTGACACATCGATTTCCCAAAAGTACGTACCGCTTTGAGCTACGCATAACTTTGGGTCTCTATTCCTATACCAAATGTTTCCCAGCGTCTCCTGGATACCGTGATGACGTGGAACACATGAGGCAGACATGCATTTCACACGGAGACACATTGCGTTATCAGACAAGCAGAGGATACACGTCGACAGACGCGCTATTGGGTGCTCCTAAGTCATTATTGAAAAAAAGGGGATTAAACAACTCGAAGGCGTCATCGAGATCAATTTGTGTAGTGAAAGGCAAGGAAACAGTGGATAGCAGCACTCTCTACGAAACTGGATTCAGCATTTTAATGTTGGGGTACAGGGGATCCAACGACCGCCAACCCTGACATTCAGTTCGATATCGAACACCGCTTAGGATGGGTAATTGACAGTTAAGGTAGAGTCTTTCCCATCCTCCATCGTTCGCAGCCTGCACAAGCTTTGTTTTTCTCCTTCAGGCACCATCAATTGGTACCCCATGAATTGACACTCCAGCAGGCGGAAAAATGTGTCGCTCTTTGCTGAAGATTATTGTAAAATGTGACGAACGATAGATGTTGGTGTGTTATCGCCACAAGTAAAGAAATGTGGATATTTCTACGTTATCCTACCACTAGGAACAGGAGGCTGAGGCCAGGTCAAGAAGCACAGCTAGTGGTTAAAGAGAGAGGTTCGAAAGGAAAGTCATGCTGTGGATTGGGTGGAACTGTGATGGTCCAGTGCACTAGTAACTCGAACCAGATGGCCAGGCTGCGAGTGTGAACTTCTATGCTGAAAAATTCCAGCGGTCCTTGATGCTCTATGCCAACGTTGCACAGCTTTTATCAAAAGAAGTTGGACGTTGCTGCAATTAGGTAATGGCCTAAGTAGCACCTCCCGAGTGATCCTCCGAAAACTACAGCAAGTGAAAGGGGTTGAGATCCAACCGCATTCTCCATACAGTCCTGATGTCGCCTTGTCTGACTAATACTTGTTTCGATCCATGAGCCATTTCCTACAAGGATGGCACTTCTATTTCGTGGTGAATGTGGAATCTGACATCAGAGAGTTTCTGTTCTCAAAACCTGCCGCATGCTACATCAGTGGATTCGTGGATCTCGTGGAGTTGGCAATGGACTATAGGAAACATTGGCAAGTACTTTGTAGAATGAGGTCAGACTGTATGTCTTTCCTGTATCATTCAACATTCTTGCTACAAATGGGCAAGATTTTGATTCACCGTGGTATCTACGGATTAATTACCGACGGCTGCTCTTTTTAACATAATGGTTTTAATAAAAGTTTTTGTAACTAAGGCGAAAAACAAAGAAACGTATGCATGTACATGTAATTCGCGGCACTCATCTGTCATCATGCGTATCTGTTACAAGTCAATGCCATGTTGAGGAGCTTGAATTATGAAACAAGCAAAACTTTCAAGAGGATATGCTTGTTTTCTTCAAAGCTTATTTACGAAAAGTATCACCGCTTGATGTATCAATTACTTTGTGCATATTTTGTATATATATGTTCTCATGCAATCAACTCTGTTATTGAAATAGCGCATTACCTAGAAGGGTATGGCACAGTCAGTTTTCCAAACGTTTGCTAAAATGACTAGGAACCATTAAAAGGAATCTAATAATCGTTTTCTCAGTTGGCCTGCGGATTCAGTAGGCGATATTAAACGCTTTTGTGGCATACGTTTCTGGTAAATTATCCGAGGGCGTCCAGTTCGATTCCCGGGTGAAGCATGGATGGTGAAGGGCTTTACAGTGGAAAGTGTCTGAAAGAGTGGGTGGAAAACGGGTTGGCCACTTGTTTCTACGTCATCGCGCTGGCCTGCTCGCTGAGCTCCGTTTGTCAACTTCCCTACGTCCAAATTTTCCTCTGTTATGGTTTTGCACGCCCGCGCCTTTTCTTGGTTTATATATAGCATTTGTTTCACGTTGTGTTTTACTTAAGCTGTACACTCAGTGTTGATTTTTATTTCCGTTTTTTTAAACAAAATATCATCATGTGCTGAAATACACATATAAACACGAAAGGACAGGATATTGTTTCCCACGTCCTTTCGTGTTTATAAGAAGGATCTGTATCGGGTTCCGATAGAGATCCTTCTTTAGGAACTATTTCAAAAAACTGCCCCGAAACTAATTCTGTTCAAGCTAATTTGGTAAGACTAATATCTGCTGGCTATTTGACTGTACCATCGTGTTCTTGGGATAATATTATTAAACAGTTTAAAAAGATTTTCTGCGCAGTTCACGACAGAACATTTAAAAAAGGGAAAGGTGTTATCAGGGAACTCATAAATTATCTAGAAAAAGTTTACTATCTGGCAAAAAAGATGCTATTTGTCGATTTTGCAGAATACGAACATTTATTCGCATTCGTTTTCTGAACAGAAATTCATTATTAGTACGGCGCAGGAAAGCTCTGCAGCAAATGAAGAAATAAATGAATTGACTCAAACGCAGTGAGAAAAAACATAAGCTTTGTTTTTCATTTGGTCAATGAAGAAAACCGTTTTACATTTTGTACAATGAAAAAAACATTTTCCAGTTTGTGAAAAATAACGAACATACCTTCAATTCATGAAGTAAATTTTGTTCACCACTTTTTAACTCAGTGACCTTCAGAAATCCTGATGGATGCAAAATGTAAGCAAATAATATTTATTTTATATATTAACAGAGTGTTTGAACTACTTTTGCGGAGTTTGAAGACCTCAGTAACTTTCCGTGTCTTAAAAGTTTTAAACAACTAATGTTTGTGACAGATAGAAAAAGGTTTTAAACCATTAACCTTTTTAGGGAATTACTATAAAAAAAGGAAAGATACACTGAGTTTTTGACATCAGAAATACACTATCTACCAACAAGTAATTCGACACCTGTGATAGTAAAAGAAAACGAAGTTTATTCGCCTTCAATAGTTGGTGGAGCCTCCACGAGCGGCGATTACAGCTGCGACCCTCCGGGGCATACTCTCAACCAGGCGTCGTACGACGGCTTGCGGAATTTTCTTCCACTCGGCTTGGAGAAGACAGGTCAGTTCCTTCACCGATTTCGGACGGTGGGGGCACCTCTTAAGTCGACGCTCCAACTCGTCCCAGAGGTGCTAGATAGGGTTAAGGTCCGGGCTCTGCGCAGGCCATTCCATTCGACAACCCCATTGTCACCATATACCAAGCTATGGTGGACCACGCAACATGACAGGTGGCATTATAATCCTAAAAGTAACATGGGTCCACCTCGTAAAAATGCCACAACGCAAGAAGCGCATGGTCATCCAAAATGGTGCAGTAGGTATGGGCGTTGAGTCTACCAGGAATTGCGACCAAACTTTTAAGACACGGAAAGTTGCCATACCAGGAGAAACACCCCCATAGCATAATTCCACCGCCGCCGAACTTCACAGTTGGCACAATACATTCCGACAGGAGGCGTTCTCCAGGCAGACGCCAAACCCAGACCCTGCCATCCGAACGGTAGAGGGTGAACCTTGATTCATCGCTCCAGAGAACCTGTTTCCACTTTTCAACGGTCCACTGTCGACGTTCTTTGCACCACGTTAGCCGAGCAGCGCTATTGGACTTAGTGATTAAAGGCTTGTGGGCAGCAGCACGTCCATTATAACCAAGCAGATGGGCTTCCTTACGGATGGTATTCCTCGAACGAACACTCCTGTATGCCTGTTGAAACTCCTCGCGGATGTGGCCCATCGATTTGGGGCGGTTCTTCCGAATTTCCCTGTCCAGCACCCGTCGGTCTCTAACTCTCAGTTTTGTGGGTCTGTGGGATCAGGGTACATTTCTACAGTCACCTCTCATCTTCCACTTACCAATCACGTAGGCCACTATCGATTTTGGGTACCTCAACTTGCTGGGTATGTCACTAATGGATCAACCATTTCTGTGATACCCGACGATTACACCTTTCTCGAAATCAGAGAGCTTCGAACTGCGTGGCATCTTGCATGCGACTGGTTGCATTGTTTCCCACACGATATTTAACGGCGGTGGCCGTGACGTGTATCAGGACCGCAGATATCTTTGATTGCAGGGGTGTCCAATTACTTGTTGGTAGATAGTGTATATTGTTAGTATAGTAAGCAAAATACTTTTTAAGGAAAAAGCATTTATGACAGACATTGTTCATTTAAAATTATCGCATTTATACTATTACATCAATGTTTTCTTATTTTAGGACCCAAAATCCTTAACTTGTGTTTTCGAAAAAGACAATTTCTAATATATGAGTGCGCACTATGATAGATGACACACTGTAATATGTTAAATAGGGTAAAAACATTGGCTGAAAGTGGCTTTCCTATGGTGCTCCTTTAGATCACAGCTCCCAGTGGCTCTTGGCTTCCGACGGGCCAGAGCAGCTACGTCATCAAGCTCGGCTGCGTGTCTCAGGAGGTGAAGCGCTATAAGGACTAGCCCTTTCCTCTTAAGCCCTGTGGATGGTGTGGTTGCTTTACGGCGCTGGCTCTCTCCCTTCGCTGAAGCCAGTGGCCCTACATTAGGGACGAGTGACTGCTTATAGCCCCCTGAATTGCTCACGAGGGACATTAAACCCTCAAACAAACATAAAAACGCTTTTGTAATCAACAAAAGTAAGGAAGTAAAACCAACGAATTCCAGAGAAATTGTGGGTAAATGGTTTTCCTTCTGTCACCGTTAAATAAATCCTGGGGTATATCCAGAACAGCGAGCACAATTAATTCATTTAAATTTTTTAGCGAAGAAGATTAAGTTTTGTGGGTGTTTGCCCAATTCCTTCGGACAATAATCATCCATAATGCAAATTGGAAATGTCTCACAGAATAAAAATGTGACCGCTATATGTTAAAATAGAAGATGCATGTATGAATGGAATTCATCCATATGTTCAAAATTATCTATTAAAATATCTTGTGTGTATAAATAAATATCCCAGACACAAAATGATTTAAATTGTTATTAAGATGATTTTATGTGTGCCACCAGTACGGACATCTTGCAGTCTTGACCATACACCTATACTTACCCTCTCACTTAAAAACGAGTTCAGCCCAGTAAACCTATTCGTTGTTCACCCCTTCTCTAGTACTTTCTCCTCGCCGTAGTTTAAATCTCCCTGTTTAGATGATATACTGTATATATATACAATATACAATTAAGTTAACTGTGTATTCCCTTAAATACTGCTAAGGAATGTAATGTTAGAGGGAGAAATACTGTGTGCATCTGAGTACATGTAACGCTGATCAATTAAGAAAAAAGAATGAAGAAAACTTTCTTTTTGACTGAAGTTGTTGCGTTTTCACAAGAGGGTAAACTAATTCCATAGAACTACTCATTTCCCTTTTTACAGGTTCATTTGAAATCTGACAGCAGTTTTAATTAGAAAAGCAATAATATTTTCAAGATAGAAACCAAAATTGTGGATGATGTAAGCTCAGAAAATTGAGAGAAGTGACATGAACTTCAAGTTCGCGATGACTGAAAACAACAGAAGCACCTACTAGATAAGTATACATACCATTGCGACCATAAGTAACATTTTACAAAATGATTTCCAACAAATTATCAGCTTCATACCAGTAGGCAGTATGCTGAAAACACAATTTTCTGAACAAGTGCTTCTGCACTAATCACTTAAAGAATAGTATATATCTGATACAAAATATCATATAATTTCTGCATCACAAATCCGAACAACCTGCTGTTACGTTATTAATGCTTTAAGTGATTCTGAATCATGTAGTTTCCGTGTTCTGGTCCGATTTGTGCAGCCTTTTTTGTCGCTAGTTCCTTTTTTTGTCGCTAGTTCCTTTTTTGTCGCTAGTTCCTTACGTGCTGATGTGTTTGATTCGTACCTTCCTCCTTCGTCAATGTCCAACGCTTCTCTGTTTCTTTTGTTTGCAGGTGCTGGGTTTTTTTTTTTTTTGTGGTTTCCTGATTCTTTCCACTTGTACTCATTTACCCAGATCCTTTATTATTGTTGCGTGTGTCCGTGCTTTTGGTTCTCTCTTTTGCTTCTTTTTCCTTCCCATCTGTACTTCCACTTTTCCTATAGGTTCGACTACTGACATTCTCCCCAAATGTCTCACTCATTATCGTTCTTCCTAACAAACTAACGTCAGCAAACTAAATAAATTAGTGTATGCGCTACTTTGGTTAATCAAGCTTTTTCGGAAAGGGAACTGTTATGTTCTTTTACTCTATAATTCAACTTTTCCCGACTTCTTTTCTTTAACCTCTGGAGGATCTTGTTTACTGCGTTGTAATACGACGTCGTCCGTCTGTCCAACAAAACAAATGAATTCTCAATTCCGTTCTCTAAAAACAAAAATATTCATATAGAGAAACAATGAAGAAAAATAGTTGTTCCGCAAATTTTGTAAAAAGTATTAGTCTACTTTATCACAGTTCCGTCACTTTTTGTCCATCTCCCAGACGCAGAGATATAATATCATGTTTTTCTTTGTCTGAAGTTTGATTTCTCTTCCATCTGATGCATTCCTTTCTACACCGGACGCCACAAATAAGTGGTTACAGCAATTGAGGTTCATATTATTTCTTCTAACATTTTTTGACAAGAATGCATACAAACGGTTTTCAACAAAGACATGGCCTCAGATTTCAGATACTAAAAACCAATGTTTTTTTAGTTTTGCATCGACTCCATTTTCTCAATTAAAAATAAGCAAATAACTGGAATCTGATCTTAAAACGCAGAGTGCACCATCAAATTTCTTAGTGATCAAAGTAATTTTTTCAAGTAAATATTGAATTTCATATGAAATTGTGCTAGACAAATTCAATTTGTTATGAAACAACGTGTTTCAAATACTTTATCATTATTATTGTTTTTTAAAAGGTATTGTACACAAGAACATAATTCTGTTCTGGATCTTAAATTTCAGTTGCAGTTTTCAAAATACTCCTTGCAAAATGTTGAGAACATGGTTTAAATAATATGTTAAACAAAAGGGAGAGGAAGATGACTTAAATTGTTCCTTTGTATAACTTTAGCCGCCCATATTCCCTAAGTGGAAAACGGCAATCAACGCACAGATAATTCTCTAATGTGGAATTTTTCGTACCAGTAAATTACTACCAGTATGACTTTTCTTCAAATCAGTTCGGATGTCCTGATCTACCAATAACGTGTTTGGAAAAATGGTAGAAAAAAGACTGGTGAAAGTAAAATCGTTTCTCTTGATATTTCAAAGACTTTTAGCAAATCTAAAGATGGAACCCTGATAAATGAGAGTTAATTGTATGATCCTAAACTTGATTTGTCTTATTAGCTGCTAGATTCCTTTTCCGGCCGTTACACAGAAGCCGTGGGTGAGAATTTCACATTTTGATGAATATTCCCTGACCACAGGAGCAGGACACTGCTTTATTTGTATATCAGAGATTTTCATTCCCATATACATTCAACAACATTAAAGTGTAACATCCAAAAGCAGTAGCAAAATTCAAGTGATATTCCCAGATGGAGCAGTTTGGGAGACAAGAAATGCATAATAAATTTTCAAAACTAATGGAAAAATTATTATCAAAAGATAAAACGCATCATTAAATAGTACACACCTTGGCTGGCAATGCATTCAGCTAAATGCCGTGATACTGAGCCGTAGAATAGTCCGACGGCGTCTAGCAGCACTTTATAACGTACAAGTTCGTCCGCGCTGGGCATCGAATCTGGGTCCCTTCACTCCGGAGTAAGTCGCTCTCCCAACTGAGCTACGCGGACATGAGTTCTCACTGCTATCTGCCTTTATCTCATGTGCGTACTACGGTGCAGGCCTGTAACAACTGCTTATAATGCTTCATGCACGTAGTCTTGCACAGCAGCCGTTGTCTACATTAATACTAAGTGAATGTTCAGATGCCGCTGAACAATGCGTCATGCATGTTTTATTGGCGAAGGATCCCGGGATTTTGCTAGCCATTCCAGGACGCTGACTGCGGGTAAATATTTCCTGGACATGTTTGTAGTATACGGATGGGCATCGTCTTGCTGAAACTTGCTGCCATGATCCCCCTTACGAAAGGGAAAGAAAAAGCATCGAGCATAGCCTTCACGTAATCCAGAGTTGTCAAATTGTCTGTGAGAAATGGAGATATTCGGCTTTCATAGTCGATTGCTTCACAGGCCATGACTCCGAACGTTCACGCTGCTGTATTCTTCCGAAAAATATTTTTCATTGGTCCGTTCTTATCGTCGTCTCCTTGTGTGAATTCAAAGCTCATTTAACCCCAAATAAAAGCGAGACTGTAGTACGCCTTCTAGTTCATTCAAGCACGACACCATTCCATAGGGGCAAGCGTAGACTTCACGAGCACGACACCATTAATAAGAGTAAACACTGAACTTCACGCACGGCTTCATTGTGATGCCCCCCATTGGGATAGGGAACAACATCGCAATGGAAGCCGTGCGTGAAGTTCAGCCTTTGCCTGCCTCGCAATGGCACAACATAAAATAACGTGCATTACCCTTCTGGTGTACGAAAGTGTGTTTGAAAGGGAGGATGAAGTTTGTCGACGGAACAAACGGTCTTTTTGAGGTGTTATAATACTGAGTGCTTCATTTGCAAGCTGACGAGGGGTCGTACCGTCTGTCAAAAACTAGGACCAGCGTCAGCGCACTGTTACATTATCTCGGTCCAAATGCTGCACAATACGTTGCGTCAACCACCCACCCTCTAGAAGATAAAAAAATATTCCCCTCTCAAATGCACTATACTGGCCATATGGTCTGCGAATTGAAGAATGTTTTGCTAAGTCTGCTTCCTCCTAGAGATCGCAGTTCGGTGCCGCAATATTCTTCTCATGAGGAAAATAGTCTTTGTTGTCACGTTACGGCAGAGGTCGGCAAACATTGCAATCGGATAGGTTACAATGTTACGCTGAGATACGTACATGATTCTGTAACTGAACCGTCTACAGAATCATGTACGTATCTCAGCGTAACAGAGCCGTCTACAGATTTACATATTATTCCAAGAATTCGTTCAGGATGCTACAATTTCTGAGTTACATAGCTAGTAGATGTGAGTTTAACAGTGATTTTTCTGTCACAACGACGACGATGACAGTCCCGCGCGGAAATAAAGGTGACTGTAAAGCGTGACAAAATCACCATTTACCACATCGGTGACAGAGCTCTAACGAAGTAGGAACGGTGAATCACCGTCTTACTTAGTAGATTAGCAAGATTACCTATTGCAATAGATTACCTAAATGGACCTGTTTTTTCATTTAGGATTTCTCCATGAAACCAGGTCGCAAAGTTTCCAGTGAGGGCGATCTTAAGCCAATCTTTTCCAGTTGTTTCCTATCGTTTTGGTTAAAGGGTCTTCCCATGTAGTTGGAGGTTTACCAGATTTTGTCTTTTTTGATCTTGGATACCACTTTGTGACACGGTAGGTCCACCTGTTGTCGGTGAGTCTAGCAATATGGCCTGCCAATCACGCCTTGTCATATATCGTCTTCACTACTTTTTTTATTCCAGTTAAATTTCTGATAGTTGTGTTTGTGATGGGATCTTTTTTACTTATCCTCAGGTTTCTTCCTTCCATGAAATGCTGGGTTGGTGAAGACCTCTTTTCGAGTGGTGCTCCATGTTTCAGAGCCGTATGTTAGAGATGGGAGGATACAGCTGTTAGACACGTCAGCTTTTATTTTGATATCTAGCTTTGGATCTGTGATTGTGGTTTTGATACGGTTAAAGGAGGTCTATGACGCTCTTTTTCTTTTTGATGTTTCCTAACAGATGTCATTGTACATATTTATTGTTTGCCCGAGGTATGTGTAGGAATCTACTTTTTCTATAGCGAAATTAATTAGTTGGATGATAGAATTTGGACAGAATTTATTTCTCATCCATTTGGTTTTATCAGGGTGGATTTCTAGACCTATTTTGTTACAGGCGTCATTTATTCGGGGAAGCATTTTTTCAAGTTGTAGAGGATCCTGAGCTGTACGTATTATATCATCTGCAAACATTGATATTTGGAGCAACTCTCTATCAATGTTTATGCCACATTTTAAGTCATTTTTTAAAATGTTTTCCAGAGTGCATAAAAGAGGTTTGGTGATAAAAACATCTCCTTGTTGCACACCTCGGTTTACAGAGATTATTATAGGATCATCCGATAGGGTTATTTGTGTAGAGCTTCCAGTATTAATTTATTTGACAGACTTATGTATGCTGGATCAATGCCTTTATCCAACATACATCATAATTATAATGACAAAAATCACTGTTTGTGGTACATACGATACGAAACAGAGCAAAGAATAAAAGAATCAAACGCATTTGTATGCTGCATGCATTTTTTCTCATCAAATGAGGTTATTGAAAGGGAAGGATTTTCCTTTTCTTGCTTTTTATTTGTTTCTCGTCAAGCTCTTTCAACCCCATCCTCGCTGTTTTCCCTGACAGGAAAAAGCTGCTAACGTTCTCTTCTACTCTCATGATGAAAGATCAACAGCTTTTGGGGGAAAATTCCGCTGTTGGAGTCACGAAGGTCCAGCCTAGGACATACTCATAGTAACAGTGATTCGGGACATGTTTATCCCTAAGCAGTGCTATGATCGTGATGCGACTAACAGTTACATCTTAACAATGATTTTGGTGTCGTTAGTTTTAGTCACAGGTCACGACGGTGACGGGACCTACGGCATATATCTAGCAGCTAGCACAGCTCAGGCTCTTTCTGCCAATACTCTTTATTCACCTTATGTGTTAAACTGTTCACGTACATTGAATGGCCAGAAATCATGGGATACGTACCTAGTCTCGTGTAGGACCTCCTCTAGCCAGGATGAGTGCAGTAACTCGACGTGGCATCGACTCCACAAGTGGCCTGAAGACATCTGAAGAGATGTTGAGCCATTCCGTTTGAACAGCCGCCTAAAATTTCCTGGTATTTGAAGGTGTTGAGACTTGGGTTCAAATGGAACTTTCCACCACGTCCCATAAGTGCTCTAATAGGTTCATGTCCGGCAAACGTGGTGGCCACACCATCTGTCGGAACTATCCAGAATACTCCTAGAACCAATTTTGGACAACTTGAGCCCGATGACATGGTGCACTTCCCCCGCCTAGAAAATTCCATCGTTGTTCAGGTATATGAAGTCCACGAAGTTTAGCAAATGGTCATCCAGCAGAGCAACATAGCGATTATCGGTTGATGACGTGTTTATGAGGAACAGAGGACACAAACCGTGCCATGTAAAGACACCCCACACATGTATGGAACCACCACCAGCTTGCACAGTACCTTTTTGACAGCTCGGGTCCATGGCCTCAAATCACGTTGCTCTGACATGATGGAGACGTCTCTGGTACCACCTGCATTGAATGTGGGTGTTATTTGAGCCAGTGTCACTGCTCCGTTAGCATGGACAATACTGGTCAGACGCAGCTGGTCACGGTCATTCAGCACCCGTGGTCGACCACTGCGCTGTCCACGGTGAGTGGTGATGCCTTCCATAAGGTATTCTCGGTACACACGTGTCACCGTGGATCGAGGGATTTTAAATGTTCGCACAGCTTTGGAAATTGAATGTCCGATCCGTCTGGCTCCCACTGCTATGCCTCGTTCAAACGTCGATAATTCACGTCGGCTTGCCATAAGCATACTGCCGCTTGTTCAATCTGACTCACAAGATTACAATTCGCAACTGAGAAAAATCGTGGCTTGCGTGAAAGCCTTTATACGACGGCAGCGCCAGTTAAAAATTTGCATACTGCTATCCCATGACTTTCAGCAGTTCAGTGTAATGATGATTAATATTAGTGACTGGCGCGCAGTGTTTTAATCTCCAAACTGAAAGATAATATTCAGACCTTTTGCGGGTTATTGAGGGCGATGTTGCCTCATTCAAAAACTGCAAAAGTCAGTCTCTTGCCATATCCACTAAAGACGTCAAAATTTCTTCCTTGTTTCTTGGTCACATAATACTTTAAGAAGGGACATTTCTTTGTTTATTCGAGGTCTGAATATTCCTTCCAACTAGTCCTGACACATCCCAGTTGATAAATCTTCTTGAGGAAAAGCTATTAGTACTCGTTCGAGATAGGAGATAATTTTACCCTTAGGAACTTTCGAAACCCTAAACCTTGAATCCAAAATCAGTAAGGCGAATTTATCTTCACATTTGTGATTGTAAACTGAAATAAATTCGTGGTTTCGAACAGTAAAAAGTAGTTCATCTATTCAACGAAAAGGCAGCACTGAATACCTTCCTTACAGGCATACAGTGACAGCTTCGTTCATTTTTTACCGATATTGCCATGAAGATTGGATGTTCTACGCCGCACTACAATGAGCTCCATATCACGATCCCTCATTTTGTATCGACCCCAGTACAGTACACATAAATCGGTTTCCTAATTCGTTTATACCCACAGCTTAAATGCTTTGGAATTCTATATTTGGCTACATTTTTGTTAAAAGTGTCAAATATCAATGAATGAAATACGGGATTACACCATTGTACAATACAAATTTAGAAGATGTGAATCCGTTTATTGGTGTAAATATGACATGGATGCGAAGTCAAATAATATCCCAAAACTTAAACTTTCATCGTCCTAGAGCGGGAACCGAACCCGCGTTTTCGGATATTCATGTTTTCGGATATTATCTGACTTGACATCCATGTCATATTTACACCAATGAACGGATACATACATACATACATACATATCACTAAGCTGTTCTCTGAGACTCAGAGGTTAGCTTCACAAAGACATACAACTACCAGGTAATTTTTACTTACTGTTGCCGTATCAAACTTCTCCATTTACAGCGATCTTGACATACAACTCGGGCTTCACTGACATCCATCACACGTCGTACACAAGATCTTTTATACTTTTTATTCTAAATCTTTTTCTCATGCAGACACTCCTGAATGTGATTTTCCCATTACTTCCTTGACCTTCCTCTGCCTTTCCTTCCAGCCACTTGGGCTAAAAAGGCATGGCCAAACCACCGAAGCATATTAGTCTCCACCTTGATAACAACATCTTATTTCAGATTACACACCTGCAACACATCTTCATTCCTCACACGATCAGAACATGTTTTGCCACAAACACCCCGTAAGTAACGCATTTCTCCAGCACACAAGCGACTCCCATGTTTCTTCTGCAGTACCCAGGTTTCACTGCCATACATCAGAGTAGGAACAATTACACTTTCATAGAAAGCCATGCTGCGGAACTCTCTTGAGAACCCATCATTCTTGTGAAAACCTCCCAAAGCAGCCATGACGTTCAATCAAGAATTCACTCGCTTACTAATTTCAAAATCCGATTTGTTCTCTCTCTCTCAAACATGCTTCCTAAATACACAAACTCATTCACCTGGTCAATCACTGTGCCATTTAGACTTATATTACATTCAGTACTACCAGTTCCTCTCTCAAAAACCATAACTTTGAGTTTTCCCTTATTTATACTCAGTTTGAATTTCATGCAAATTTCGTACATCCGGGACAACATACTCTGCAACTCAGTTTTGCTCTCTGCCAACAGGACAGTGTAATAAAACCACACTGCACATCCCACACTTTCCTTTAATGTAAGACCCTCTAATAACGGCCCTACCAAACATTTTCCCTGGCACATCTTCCAAGTTTGTATTCTCAAATAACAGCTATTTAAATTTAAAGAAAATAAACTTCATTCACTTGTTTTCACGTTTTAATAAAAGTAAAATTAATTATTGTACCATACGACACATGTCCTGTATTTCATGGTCACACCTTCCTCAAAAGATTCCCTTGCGTGTCTCCTCTACCAGTAAAAAACTGTAAAATTTGTAAAACAATAACCACCAGTTTTTCCTAAAATTATTCACTGGTCACAAAAAGTTAGAGATATTGCATGAAATTAAGGATGTACAGGTTGGACATAATAATGCGAACACCTAGGAAAAGAGGGTTTTACGTACCTAATAAGGTGTGGGACCACCTTTGGTATTCAAAACTGGACCTCCATTTGCATTTCTCCTTGAAATAAACGCATGCAAATTCTGAATGGTAATTAGTGAGATGTTACACGATTCTTCATGTAGAAACTGCTTCAAGTTCTTGAGAGATGCAGGAAGGCGATAATAGATCTTAATCTGTTTCCAACACAGACTACAGTGGCTTGATGCTGTTTAAGTCTGGTGACTGGGGAAGCCAAGGAAGGAGTGAAAGCTCGTCCTCATCTTACTTAAACTATGATTGGACATTCCGAGTTCTGGGAACTGGATCTTGATATATGGCATTCGCTGCAGGAAATAATACCTGAGCCATTGGATGGACTTGGTCGGCCAAAATGGTTTCGTACACCCTGCCAGTCATCCGTCCTTTCAAGGTGATCAGGGGTCAGTCCAAAGCATGACAGAAATGTCACCATGCTGCACTGTTGGAAGCGGACAGTCTCGATTGGACGCTTTTGATGGCGTTCTCCACAGGTAAACACGTCGTGT
This sequence comes from Macrothele yani, assembly GCA_039090855.1. Taxonomy (NCBI): domain Eukaryota; kingdom Metazoa; phylum Arthropoda; class Arachnida; order Araneae; family Macrothelidae; genus Macrothele; species Macrothele yani. The sequence goes on along the minus strand of CM077030.1, from coordinate 5,285,593 downwards.
GGTGGGGAATAGTGTGAATGTTGATTCATCCCGCCACATTACACGCTTTCATGCATCGGTAGTTAACATTGTATGCTTCTGGCATCACTGCCGTCGCCGTTGTGCATCCACTTGGGTCACCAGAGGTTTTGCAATAGCAGGTCTGCCATGAGTGTCTTATTTATACAGTTCCATACACACTGTTTTCGTTTATACTGGAGTTTGAAGATGAAAACCGAGCTCCGCAATAATTTTCGGCACATTGATCACAATCCTCATTGATGCTCTCCAGTCTGTCAGTCATGGTCGTTTTTCAGGCGCTCTTGTGCTTCGCAGAGAAGTTTTTGCCACGAACACAGTATGCTGTCATGACGCTAGACTCAGTATCTCTCGATACCCCCACTACCCTGGCGACTATTGTCACGGAAGCACCAACTAGCCTGCAGCCAACAATCAGCCCTCTTTCGAAGTTTTTTAGGTAGCTCATTTCGTCGTCACTCTGGAAGAAATTTTACAGCAAGGCACATTAAATTCACTAAAACAGGACCTTGAGGTTCTACACAAAGCTATTACAACCAAAAAGTGCTGGATACCTTTTCGTATTGGGACGTACGTAGTTGCATTAAAAGTCACGTCTCTGAGAGTTGTGTTTACATTATTCTGTCCAATCCCTTTATGTATCTGACTCAAGCAATATGCTTTGAAATAACATCAGAGAAGCTACGTAACGCAAACGATAAAGACTGCGTTTACAAAAACAAGCAATTGTGAAATTTCTGCACAAAGTATCAGTCTTGCAGTGTACTAGGGTACGGAACTTGGTTATCCAGAGGTCTCTGAACAGCATCCCAAATGCGCTCAATGGGATCAAGATCAAGAGATCTCGGAGACAGCTGTAATGACTCAATCCTATGATTTTTCAGCTGCTGAAGAACACTCAAGCCAACGTGGCTGGTTGCACTGTCATTGAGAAAACGGTATTCATACCCAACAGTAGCATGAAATAGTGTCACAATGGGCACGATGGCCTCGTTTCGGTACACTGAGGCATTCATATTGCCTTGACAAACATACAAGGAAGTACTGCCATTAAAGCCCACTCCTGCTCAGACCAGAACTGACTTCCCCTGGTAAGAGTGGATGGACTGCACTAATGTGGTTGCATTCGTGTGCCGGATCTTCCCCACGGTGTCCTAGTCGAGTATTAAGATAAAGAGCGAAACGGGATTCGTCTGTAAAAAAGTACACGATGCTACTCTATATTCCATGGCATGTACTGTTGGATCGAGTTACATCTTTGAGAACGGTGGGCTGATGTCAGCGCTATAGATCTCAGCGCTCTCATGCTCTGAATCCGCACTCGTGAATACGGTTTTGCACCTTTTCAGTACATACTGTGACACATAAAAGCAGCTCGAAATGATCCCCGGAGTTAGCCACTGGTGATACTAGGCCTCCTTCGAGCACTTACTCTCAGGTAGTCTTGCCTGCTTGTGGTTAATTTCGGGCGACAACTCCTGGGTTGACCTGCAACATTTCCTTGCCGGAGAAATCTTGTGGATAGTTGACTTTACTTTGCGAAACTTATAAGGCAGCGGCCACATCGATCTGCCGTACACCTGCCGGTGAGATTCCAACAGCTCTATTTCTCTTGTAAATGCTTAAACGTCATGTGGACATCATTTCAGGTTAATCTCATACTGAAGGCAATACATTAAGCAAACTTCCAGACCATGCAGTGAAACGAACTAATTTCGACTTCTCGCAGGGTACTTTTGTCGTAGCTTGCACACCACGTACTGTGATATCATGATGTTAATTTATATATGACGTAGCTACCCACGCTGACAGCCGGTCTCCAGTAGTTGCTAATTTTGTAAATCTACTAGGTTTTCCTTTGAAACCGCAATATCTCTAACTTTTTCTGACCACACTCTTACTTTCCTAAATCGCAGTGCAAAACGTATTGAACACAAAAATAGGACATTTACATCGTTTGTAGAGATTTATGTGGAAAACACGCTGAAATAAATCGTTTTTCGATTCTGGCGATACTTCAAAAGTTATTGTATTTCAAAGTTAAGGTAAGCAAATAAAGTGCTATCAGGTCGCGTTCTGGAAACACTAACAGCAATAGAACCACGAAACGTTATAGGCATATAGTGCCATGACCGAATTTTTGCCCTTCGTTGCGCTTTTTTTGAATTTAGATTTAGATTAAGAGAAATTAAATTTTTTAATTTCACAAAATTCTCTATTTCGCGATGGAATCCATTTAAAAACATGGATATATGCCAAACTAAAATGATAACGCATTGCAATTTTTGCTGCATAAACTTACAACTATCATCCATTTCCTACAAAAAAAAAATTAAGAAAAAGTCATTTTCTGATTTTTAAGCATTTTTTAAAGACGCAAAAGAAAGAAACGAACGGCTTGTCTCTCTTCACAATAAACACAGAGGAACGTTCTGATCCCGTGACCTGCTACCATGGTGACGCAGAGAATTTGTTATGCATATGTTTTGTTGGTAAAGCTATCTCAGGTGTTTAACGGTTTAGCATAACGGTTTACGGAAATCTTTTTTGGAGCGCTTTGATTTTTCTTACTGATAAATTTAGTAAGTGCTATAAGTTCAAACGACAAAAGTCCGCCTTTACAAAAAATAACGACAGTAAAAAAACTCGAAAACTTCGGAATGGCGGTGGAGCAAAGTTCTTCAATAAATATAGAAGGAAATTGAAAGCAGTTCAGTAAAAATCCAACAGAGAGTTCATCAGCGGAGAAATAAAAACTGTAAACAAGCCGCCATCTTGGAATCGATACAGCGCAAAAAGTATTGAACAATTGGGAGAACATTTTCATTTCGTTGTGATATACTTGAAGATCAGGATGCAGGGCCCGAGCGCTACTCTGGAAACAAGGAAATCGAGCGCTACGCTCAAAACTTTACTTTTGAAGTAAAATTTTGCTTTCATTCTTTCAGAATAAGAGTTTAGGCAAATTAAAGTTTTGTTTAAATTCTTTTAGGATACTAGGGGCTGCGCCTCTAGTATCGTTTCCCGAGCGCTACTCTCCGGAAACGATACTAGAGGCGTAGCCCCTAGTATCCTAAAATCATTTAAGCAAAACTTTACTTTTTTAGCTAAGAATGGTTGCAGAAACGTTGAAGCAGAAAAGAAACTTTTCCAGTTCAACTTCAGAGCAGATATATTCTACCGATAGAGTAGCGGGAAAACTAATAATAATTCATTTTCTGATATTCACATGCGTGTAATAAAAATATTTATAACTTGTGCGTTTAAAACTGGTTGTTGGATTGTACTATTACGTTACGTTTAGCTTTACCAAACTTCAATTTTAAGTTAACTTGAAGCTTAAAACCTTTCGCTGAACCTGGATTGCTTTTCGGTCGTTTGTGACAGCTGAAAATAGTTACTACACATATAAATGTCACTTCGATAACACGGCTAGGATTCAGGGATAGTCTACTTAGAGCTTTCCACTTCTTTCTTTATTCGGAAGTCGTGCATGCTCAGTTTCAGCTATATTAACAAATCGCGTAACACAGTAAGATACGTTGAATAGCAATCAATATCAAAACGGTCTTTTAAAAATGAGAATCGCTCGGAACATTAAGTATCGTTCTACTCTACATGACTACAGCTCTCTGAAAGTACATTGAATACTGCCAGTAAATAATTCGTGAATCGCTCTTTCAATGTAAATATTGGTCTTAACATTGCACCTTTCGCAGTTCTTCTAAGATTCCACATTAAATACTGCTCATTAGAATTGCTCCTGCAGTTGCTTTTCTTAGATTGCACGTTGAGCTTTTAGGTCGGAAGTCCTTAACTGCGTAACTTGCCATTTGACCTACCGCCAGGATTGCCGGCATCAAATTCATCGTAAGGAGTTCTGTGGAGTTAAGTCGCAAAGCATTTAACAAGAAAAAAACAAATTTTCATAAGAACACAGAAACTCAACAGGAAGGTTCAACTAGTGGTGTACTTCACAGTGTCCTTCTGTTAGAAAATATTTAATGAGAACCAAATTCAGGTAAGAACACAGGAACTCGAAAGGAATATTAAGTTACAGGAATACGTCACAGGTTTTAATAAATTCTAAAATTTCAGCAATCCGAACGCCCCTATGTTTGATCCAAAAATCACCGTTAATGAATTTCACATTCGAGCTATCTAAAGAGTTTATTACCTTCGAAATACTGCTACTAAAAACGATCGTGGTCATCTGAGGCCACAGGCTTTCGCCAAAGGCTGTAAAATTCTGGAGGACACTACTGAGTACTGGATGTTTTTTTGCTTCCTTAAGGGGAACTATAATTTCGACATTTTAGTCATTTACCCTGTTGGGGCAGACGGGTGAGCTGTCTTGTCATGAAGAGGTGGCGGAAGTCTTTGACGGTGGTCGCTAACATTGCTTAAGTGAGCGCAGCAACACTGACCAACGGGCAAATGCCAGACTTTTTTTCACAGTTACATTTCTTGAGGTAAGATGTGGGGGTCTTACAGGTATGTAAAGTTTCCTGCGTGTTTTATCCAATTTCGAGTCGAACGTAATAGTAACATGCTCCTTATTTGGGAACACTGTCAGTATTTAAGATGTGCATTTTACGAAGGAAAAATGCATGAACATACATATTCAAACGCAGTCTTTATACATATATAAAGCATATCTAACGGGCATAATACTATCGCGACACAAAAATTATACCCATCTGAAAAGCAAATAATCGTAAAAGAATCATTGGCTAAAGGTGGAACAATTCTTAAGTGCTGCAGTTCGTTACTTAGGGAACTTTCAGACCTACCTGCAGAGAAATACAAGCTAAAACACTGTCTGATTATTTAAACACAACAATGTCGAATCGAACTGTTCTTTGTTGCCGCTACATTTGTCGATTAAATTCAAAAATTCACCATAGTGACGACGTAGGTTTTTATGCAAATAAGACATTTTTCAAACTTTACATTGTTTCCGTTTATCCATTCAGGAAAATTTGTTTTCCATTTCATCAGCTTTGAAAAAAAGAAAGATTCATATTTGTTGCATTTCATGAAACGCTCTCATTACATAATCCAAAAAAATGCGATATATTTTGTAGTCTGTACCCGAAGGAAAACCTAATTTGAACTTGATTATTCAAATATTATTCTTGCTCGAGGAATATTTTAAATGCGGATATATTAACGTTAAATATACTCTATGCAATTTCCAGATTGTGTTAAACCTGAATTCCGTTAGGTGCATTCGTTTCTTCACGCTGTTTCAGTAAGAAGGGAATATATTTCTGGTTTTAAGGCTGAAGAGGAAAGGAAGCAAACAAACACTCAGATATATAATTATTTAGAAAAGGAGAATTGTTCTTTCCGTGGATCCGGTAAAATATTTTTGATTTATGTTTTCATTTCAGATGTTATCTTTCACTCAGACTCCATCTCATATAATGTCCGAAGTCAGTAAGAGCTGGGGAGATTACGACTTCACTGATAATGGGTTTAAGGGAATCTAACTCACTTCACAATCCCGGGAAAGAAAAATAAACCGGGCAGGCGACTCAGCAGAAATAGCTTCTCCGGTATCCCACACTAATATCACTCACTACCTGTCTCACCAGAAGAAATCAATGATCTTAGTTGAAAAAGAAACATTAGATCTTTTGTTCCCTCAGCAATTTTGATCCCGTTTTTCTCCATTTATCCTCCTTTATCCGCTTCTGTAATGATGCTCTCAATTCCACTGGCAGCCTTTTGTCTTCCATTCCAAACGACGGACGTGGAAGCTTATCTCCAACACATCTCTCTCGAGCTGAGGCCTCAAACCCAGAGATTAGCAGATGTTGATTCAAATCTCCTGACGAAGAAACCTCCGCCTGCCCAGTGATTGTGCCTAGTGCAATATCATTACAATTACGGAGATCAAACCGCTTACGCTGTTTTTAAAACTTGAGTACAGCTTTATTTAAATTAACTCTAAATTATACAATCTATATTTAAATCTTTAGGTGAAACTTCTTGTAGCTCTACGCAGAATAAAAATAGTTTCGTTGAGAGATGAAACTTTTCATTTACATTATTTGTATGATACTCTTTGAGCTTTACTTTTCCCGTAAAACTAACCCATATTGCCATTTGAGCACTTTGTGTTTCAAGCAGGTAGACCAATTACTGTAATGTAATAACGGAGGGGGTATGTTTTCTTTAACAGTATCTTGTCGATATTGAACGAACTTAACTATCGATGCAGAAGAATATCCGGAACGATATCCACTGCTACATAATAAAAATGTCTCTTGAGCTACCTAATAACAGTGCAGTCGATTAACTTCATATTCTTCTTCCCCTGAAATTTAACTTTTTAATCTGAATATCTGCCTTTTATTTTATTCACCTTTCTTCTAAGATATATACATATAATCATCAACCATTATCAATACACGGCTGGATGGAGGTCTCCCTAAGTTTCTTCCATCATTGTCTGTCTTGAGCCTGTCTCCTCCATGTCACTCCAGCATGCTTTCGAATTTCATCCATCCATCTCCCACGGGGTCTTTTTCTGTCCCTCAGAATCCAGTCTAAAATTTCGGTTGTCCATCGGTGGTCCGTTCTTCTGGCAACATGTTCAATACATTGCCATTTCACTGATTTCACTCTGGTCATGATGTCGTCCAATCCTGTCATTTTCCTTATTAACAAGTTCCTCTTCTTATCGTTCGTGATTTCACCAAGCTTGCATCTCTCCAGGCTTCTTTCAGTTGTTTGCAGTCTTTGTATGTCTTTTTCAGTTAAGACCCATGTCTCTGCTTCATACGTAAGCACTGGCAGGATGCATTGATTAAACACTTTTCTTTTGAGACATAATGGCATACTGCTCTTAAAAATTGTACTGTTTCTGCCAAAGCTCTCCATCCAAGTTTTATACGCCGATTAATTTCTTCATCAATGTGACCCTCACTTGATATCTGCTGCCCAAGATGAATGATATATATATATATATATATATATATAAGTCACCGGACACCGCTTCAAAAGCAAATGAACGGATCATCTGCGTTGTTAAGATGCGCAGTACAGCTGCAAACTGTATAAAAGTAAGCCTGCAGCTGACCACGATCATATCGCACTGTGAGGTTGGGTGAAAATGTCGCGACGGGAGAGAACGGACTTTGAAAAAGAAAAGATTGTTGGCTGTCATACATGTATTAATGGGTTGTCCATAAGAGAAACCGAGAGGCGTTTAATCATACTCAAGTCAACCGTTTTGGATGTACTGAATAAGTGGAAGGCACATGGCGTGCCTGAAACAACAAAACGTACCGGCAGACCAAAAATAATAAGTCATAGAGGACGGCAAAGCCTCAGGAGAGTCGTTACAACTAATCGACGGAGTACTGCACAAGACCTCGGTGTACAGGTGAGTAAAAATGCTGGAACCTCGGTATGTACACGTGCCATTCGCAGATAATTTCATTCCATGGGTTACCGTGGTCGTGCGGCAGCTCATAAACCTTTCATCTCCACTCGGAATGCTACTCGTCGTTCAGCATGGTATAAAGAACATTTATCGTGGACAGTAGAATAACGGAAACGGGTCCTATGGACTGATGAATCCAGGTACACGATCCATCAGTCTGATAGCCGCGTGTGTGTATGGCGGCAGTTGGGGAACGATATTTACCACAGTGAACTGTTCCTACGGTCAAGTTTGGCGCTGGCAGTGTACTCGTGTGGGGGTGTTTTTCGTGGTATGGTCCCAGCCCATTGGTTATCGTGGACAAACCTGTTAACCAGCACGTCTACCTCGATATTCTGGACAATTTGCCCTACCAACTCTATGGCAATAGTATGGAATCGAGCCTTGTTGGTACCAGCAGGATAATGCACCGAGCCATAAAGCAAGGACTATTTCGGCGTGGTTTGACGATAATTCCTTATCGTGTTTGGATTGGCCAGCACAGAGCCCTGACCTTAATCCTATAGAGCACCTATGGAATGAATTAGAGCGCTGCATAAGATATTTGGAGCCAAGGCCTACTACTAAGCAACTGTTAACGGCAGCATTATGTACTGAATGGAAGCGCATACCTATCTCTGTGTTCCAAAATCTTGTCGAAAGCATGTCTCGAAGGGTCGGTTCATGCATTAAGACCAAAGGTGGACGGACACCGTACTAATGTATGTCAATAAATGCTATGTTGTGTTTCTGTTCTAGGTGTACGATGACTTTTGCCAATATGTATTTTAATTTCTTCTTCAAGCAAGGGTCGGATTAATGAAGAAATTAATGGAAGTATAAAACTTGGTTGGAGAGCTTCTGGAAGAAAGACTACACGTTTTAAAAGCGACATGGCATGATGTCAAAAGCGAAAAGGGTTTAATCAATGCATCTTTTCATTGCCTTGCGCACGGAGATGAAATGTGGACAGTTGCAACCAGGAGAGATAAGAAGAGGAGCTCATTAATAAGGAAAATGATAAGAGTGGAAGACATTATGATCAGAATAAATTCCCTGAAATGGCAATGGACTGGACATGTTGCCAGAAGAACGGACCACGGTGGGACAACCGAAATTCTAGGCTGGATTCCAGCTGTTTTCAGGTACAACCGAAATTCTAGGCTGGATTCCAGCTGTTTTCAGGTACAACCGAAATTCTAGGCTGGATTCCAGCTGTTTTCAGGTACAACCGAAATTCTAGGCTGGATTCCAGCTGTTTTCAGGTACAACCGAAATTCTAGGCTGGATTCCAGCTGTTTTCAGGTACAACCGAAATTCTAGACTGGATTCCAGCTGTTTTCAGGTACAACCGAAATTCTAGGCTGGATTCCAGCTGTTTTCAGGTACAACCGAAATTCTAGGCTGGATTCCAGCTGTTTTTAGGTACAACCGAAATTCTAGGCTGGATTCCAGCTGTTTTCAGGTACAACCGAAATTCTAGGCTGGATTCCAGCTGTTTTCAGGTAACTGTCAAGCATGATGGGTGATGAATAGCGGTTTCAGCAAAGATCTCTTGGTGGTCTTTAAATCTTATCATCATCCAGAAGAAGAGAACTATAGTCACTGAATTCCCTCATATTCTGGGTAACCAGATTCATTCCATGGTGTAGACTTTGTTCCCTCATATATGACACCTCTTTTCAAGATGATAATGCCCCCATACATGCAGCCAGATGTGTCCAGTGTTTTTATGACCAGCACAAACTGAAGATTAACATCTTCCATGACTTGCACAATTACTAGAGTTAAACATTATTGAACACCGATGGGCAGAATCGGTGAGGAGAATGAGAAGCAGAGTTTTCTTCCACCCTCACTTAAAGAACTTAAGGAGTTTGGCACTTCGATAAAGAATGGTCTAATCTGAAGACAGTTTACAATTTATTTGAGAGTATTCTACCTTCGAATATATTCTGTTGTAAAAGCAACAGATGTCCCTTACACTGTATGACCAAATTATCTATACACCTCTTTTGCTTAGGCCCATATACTTCAGAACTATTGTCTACTCAGGGATACAAAGACTCACGTGGCCTGAAAAACATCAAATACAATCATGAAATTTAGAATGGGCGGTATGGCACATCTTAGTGACTTTCAACTCGGCACAGTCATAGTATGCCATCTTAGCAACAAATCAGTTCCATAAATTTCAGCCCCTGCTACAACTGCTTCAATCAGCTTCGAAAGATCTTATTTTAAAGTGGAAACACTTAAGAACAACATCAGTGCAATCTTGCCCCTGGTAAACCACGTAGAATTACAGAGCGGAATCGCCGAGAGCTGAAGCAAAGGTGCGACAAAATTGCCCGTCCTCGGTTGTAACACTCACCACTGAGCTCCAAAATGCTGGGAGCAACGCCAGCACCATAATGGTTTGGCAGATGAAGGAATGCGTTTCCAGGGCCGAACAGCAGCACACAATCCTAACATCACCGGGAGAGAGCGTCAAGTATAGCTTTGAACCAGTGGATTTTGGAGCAGTGGAAACGTGATTCCTGGAAAGATGAATCTCGCTTCACTATGTGGCAATCTGACGGACGAGTCTGTGTGGAAGACGCCAAGTAACGATACCTGCACGACTGTGTTGTTCCTATTGTGAAGTTATGTGGAGTAGGCACAGCTCTGGGCTGCTGTTCTTCTTGATTTGGACAAGGCCCCTTAGTTCCAGTAGCGGGAATTTTAGCGCTGTTGCCTATAATGACATTCTCGACAATTTTGTGTCCTGAATATCATGACAACAGTTCGGTGAAGACACTTTTCTTTATCAACAGAGCAATGCCCCTATCCACAAAGCAAGATACATGCAGTAATGGCTTAGTGATATGGATGCGGACGAACTTGACTGGCCTGCACAAAGCCCTGATTTCAACCCTGCGGATCATTTTTGGGATGAAATATAATGCCTACTGCGAACCAGGACAAATCTCCTGGCATCGGTGACCGACCTAACCAAAGCTTTTGTCGCAAACTGCCGAAGGCAATTCCGGTTCAACCTAACAAATTCTAGTGTAAAGCCTTCCCAGCATAGCGAAGGCTGTGATACCAGCAAAGAGTGACCAGCTCGATATTAATTCCTATCCAGTTATAGTGAATTTTTGGATATATCAAGTGTGCTGATATTTGTAATCAGATAGTGTATCTGTAGCTCTTCTCACTGGCGTTTCCCTTACTTTTTCCTTACCGTGTAAGAATGAGGGATTAAAGAAATCCTGAAATACAGTCAATGATCTGAAGAATCATCAGTCACAATTCATTGTAAGAACAAGACGAAAGAGAAGGATACTGACTGAGTATGATGTGGCCAAAAATATTGACCCCAAGTAGCGAGATTAAAATTCAGTGAAACCTCTCTAACGAGACCACTGCTGGTTCTTCTAAAAAATGGTCGTTCAGCAGGGTGTTCGATAAATAGGGAAAGATTGTAATGGCATATACAATAACAGTTTTGAGATTAAAATTTTGTAAACTACTCAATAACTTTTATAAATTACGTACTCTGAATTGCTACATTACGAAAATGATGCGTTCCAGTTTATTTACAGAACAGTATGCAGTATGTATGTATTTGTTTGCATGTAAACAAATTATCAGGAAAAACCAAAATGTTGATGCAAAAAAGAAGAGAGATGAGGACAACTAAAGAAGATGTGACTTCCAAAGTGGAATATATAGAGCTATGCAAGACAGCACGAAAAAGTATCACTGAAGACGTCAGGAAATTCAACTGTGAGCTAGTGAGGAAAGCAATTGAAAACAACCAAAGCCTAAAGATAGCAAAGGGACATCTCAGTAAAGGAAGAAAACAGATTATGGCTCTGAGAAAAGAAGATGGTTCTATAACAAGAAATAGAGGCGAAATTTTGACAAGAGTGAAAGATTTCTACTCCAAATTATATGAAAGGGATGATACATGTACTCCAGACATCATGAAAGGTACCAGAGTTCTTCCAGTCCTCCCAGCAGAAGTTGCTCATGCAATCAAGAACATGAAGCGGGGGAAAGCTCCAGGAGAAGATGGAATTACTATAGACATCATACAAGAAGCAAGTGGAGAAATTGAAACAGTACTCGCCCAAATTTTCACTCGATGCCTTAATGAAGGGAAGATCCCTGAGGATTGGAACAATGCTACAATGATCCTGCTACATAAAAAAGGTGACATTGAGGATCTCAGGAACTACAGACCTATCAGCCTCCTATCAGTGGTTTATAAAATCTTCACTAAAGTTCTTTCACACCGCTTGAAGGTAACACTGGACATGGCTCAACCGAGAGAACAAGCTGGATTCAGGAGTGGCTACAGCACAATAGATCATATGCATGTACTGAGAGAACTAATTGAAAGAGCGAGGGAATATGAACTTCCATTGTGCATGGCTTTTATCGATTATGAAAAAGCCTTTGATTCGGTGAAACCATCAGCAGTTACCACGGCTCTGAAATCCTGCGGTATTAAAGATGCATACATTAATATTATTAATAACATCTATGAAAATGCAAGTGCAAAGATTCGGCTGTTTGAAAATACAACACACATAAAAATTGGAAAGGGAGTGAGACAAGGTGACACCATATCTCCGAAGCTCTTTAATGCCACATTGGAAAATGTCTTTCAATCACTGAACTGGGAAAACAAAGGGATAAAGATTAATGGAGATTATCTAACCCACCTTCGTTTTGCTGATGACGTAGTCATTTTTGCAACTACCCCATCAGAGCTGCAGAGTATGATCCAGGAACTTGCTGACAAGAGTAAAGAAGTGGGATTAAAAATGAACTTTCAGAAGACAAAAGTGATGTTCAATGCTTTTACAAGAAATGAAGATTTATCGATTGATGGAGAAAAACTGGAGATAACAGATACGTATGTTTATCTTGGACAGCAGATATCAAGTGAGGGTCACATTGATGAAGAAATTAATCGGCGTACAAAACTTGCCTGGAGAGCTTTTGGAAGAAACCGCATAATTTTCAAGAGCAATATGCCATTATGTCTTAAAAGGAAAGTGTTTGATCAATGCATCCTTCCAGTGCTTACGTATGGTGCAGAGACGTGGACCTTAACTAAAAGAGACATACAAAGGCTGCAGACAACTCAAAGCAGCATGGAGAGGTGCATGCTTGGTATAACCAGGAGAGATAAGAAGAGGAACTCGTGGATCCGAAAAATGACGAGAGTGGAAGACATCATGATCAGAGTTAAATCCCTGAAATGGCAATGGGCTGGACATACTGCCAGAAGGACAGACCATAGATGGACAGCCGAAATTTTAGATTGGATTCCAAGGGACAGGAAAAGACCCAGAAAAAGACCACATGGGAGATGGGTGGATGAAATTCGTAAATATGCGGGAGTGACATGGAGGAGACTGGCACAAGACAGACCGTTGTGGAGGAAACTTGGGGAGACCTTCGTCCAGCAGTGGATTGATAATGGTTGACAATGATGATGATGATGATGTATGTATATATGTATGTAACTTACAATATGTATGTATATAAATAATATTAAAAAAATACTAAAGTATATATTGCACATTTGGAAGCTGCCTATAGTGGTAACATAAAAAAAATTACTTGAGAAACGAATGTAATGTCGTGTCCTAAAGTTTTTGAGACTTTCCTTTCAGCACCATTTTCCCCCATTCAGGACACTCATCTCTCTTAAGTGTCCTCTGACCGGCCCAAAACGGGAATAAAGTAAAGATGAGTTTTAATTGTCACTCTCTTCTCAGCTTTTGTGGGAATTGTGGGGAGAGGGTCTCTGTGATCGTAAGTCATTAGAATTGCCTGTCATCGCCGAGAACACCTTCACCAGCTCCAATCCCGTGCAGAAGGAAACTTCTTAGCCATTTAAATTTATCCCTCCATGCTAATGCACATTTAATTTATTGTTTTATGGTTCTAGGGTACAGAGAAAACTTTCTGCGGGAATGGTAATCCGGACAACGCAGTTTTGTGCAGTGGTCCTTAAGCAAAGATGGTCGGTAAGAGCGGGTGAGCGGTTTTTCAATATTTTAGCAATGGCGCTATGGGGTTTGAAATCGAATCCACAGAAAAACTGTCGTAATGAGGGGTAGTCGTCAAATAGGGTTGGTCGCTAAGATAGGTTTCACTGTACTGCAGGAGAAAAAGAAGTAGAAGGAAAGAATATGCAAAAAACAATTTTTATTTATGCAAGCCCATAGCAAAAGTGCGGAAAGCTGTCCCCAAATTTGCTTCTAAAACTTTTATTACAATCTCCGCTCCAAAGAAGAGACTTAAAATAATTCGATGTTTGAATTTCAAAACAAGTGCAGTTAATTTTTAAAAACAGAATTATCTGCATCGTCTTTTCCGAGAAGGCACTAAGACACCCCGGTATTAATAAAAAAAATTCAGTAGCGCTAGGAAGATAAATTTTTGCTGAATGGTAAACAGTCCTTACAAATCAGCACAAATTCAATTTTCTAGTTATTAAAACTATGCAGAATTACTTCGAAATTCTGCCGCTATCCCATTGTTTAAAATAACAGAAAAGCAAACTCAAATGTAAGCAAATTAGCGTAAAATGCGATGTGATAACAATACTTTGGAACTTCGAAAAAAAGTAAATTAAAGTCAAAAGCCATAATCGAAATACTTGTTTTAAAAGACTGGAACAAACATCAGATAGGAAATTAAAAAGAACTGCAGAAGAAAGATAGCATGCAATGCATCGTCAGCGTGATGTTAATTAATGAACAAATAAGCAGAATTTTGCATTTCCGCTATGAATGAGACAATCTTGTTTTTCTTTTCAACAAACGCATTTAAATTGTATTAAACGAATGTATCTGTTGGATAGAATGAGTTTGTACATTAGCTCAGCCTTCAGAAAATCTGAAACACTTTTCTTTGATTTTAAAAATCAGCTAAACTTCCTGGCTTGCTCAGTATCTCTCTACACTGGAAAAAGATTTGGTTTTTATTCAGAGCTGGAGATCAGTGAGAGTTTTTTTCTTCCGTTTTCAATGAAGATATAAGAAAACGAAATATAGGTTTTCTGAAGGTTGTGATTCAGAGAATGAGAAAAGGGGCACTATGGCATTCCTGGGCAGCTAGTGGTGACAATTTTATTTTTACCAACCCTGAGAGCTGCCTGAATGGAAGGTAAGGTTAGCGATGAATGATTTTGCTGCGGATTGTATGTGAGACAGCAAAATTATCAGTCACTCCCTTAAGATCACACAGAAAGAGTACGAGAAGAACGGTCCTAGCATGTCAGAACCCCCTCACTGGCAACACTGAGAAACTGTAACACTTGATGTTTAAAAGGCGTTTTTTAATAAGTTCAGCACTAAAAGTCTTTAATGAAACACATAATCATACAGTATTCATCTTGCGGCGTGTCGATGACTTCTAGATTGCTCATTTGTTCGTAGTGTAAATGTTGCTATTGAGGATACATTTCTGATTAGTTATTCAAAAATGCTGGAACTTCTCAGGCATCGGTTATAAAATAAGCTCTAGCATTTTTCTTTTCCATTAGCCTCCTTTATATTGTAATTAATTAAATTCCACAGTTTTACACTCAATGGCACCGATGTTGACATCGTGCCAACGTTCTCCTTAAACGGCAACAACGATAATATTGTTTCATCAGATAGAGGTCGTAAACTTTAAACACTCACAAAATCCAGTCCTAAGAGTTAACCACTATGAAGGGTACGAAACAGCTACCTCCGCTACGAAAATTAGTCCCTATCATTTATAGCGAAAAGCATCAGAATTATTGCTCAGAATCCATTTTTGTTTGCTCAACAGTTTATCAGACAAAATTGCTATCTAAAAAACAAATTCTAGAAGTTAGAGCGGTTTTAGAAATAAATTTGTTGTGAGAAGTTGCTGAATCAAGAGCTTTGCACTTTCGGCTATTTCTGCCCACTTGGGATGGGGGAGGGGTGGAAGACGTCTCCCAACATTAACAACACAGAGGCAATAAATTGACATTCGGGGAAACTTGAAGGGTGTGTTACTTAAAAGGGCAGTAGGGGAAGCCGTTCGGCCTCCACCAGGCCCCCGCCGCTTGTGAGATGGGGGGTCAGAAAGGAAACAGAGGAAGAGCACATTGACGCGGATGGATACCGTTCTTGCATTCCACGACGAGATGTGATAAGGCTCTCCCGCCTTTCTCAGTAGTACACTTTTAGGGTGAATTGGAGTATAGTAAAACTGGCCTAAATGTTTCTCCTGTTCATTCTCCAGTCAGATAAATCTTCGACAGAAATTGCCTTGTTTACCTATTTTGATCCTGAATATTTTCCAAAAGTTGCCTCGGTCATATTTTTTCCATTGCTGATTCTTATTCAGAAAAACTAGGATTTCGTTTTGCTTTCTATCTACATAAAATGTTCATTCTGATTCCCATTTCATATGATGAAACCATGAGCTTTTCCAAACCTTTAAATTGTTTTATAAATTATATTGTTGCATACGCGTAGAGGATTTGACAAGCTGACGTCAAATAATCTTGCGCTCTGGAACTTGGCTTCAAATTACGTAGCGTGCATTAATAAATTTCTTGGGTTGCACGTGAGATTTCTCATCTTCGTTTTTCGCTGTTTCGGTGGCCATGAATTTAAGTTGCCATACTCTTGGACTGTGGATATAGTTCGAATTCCAGCTGGAATACGAATCGTGTGTTTTCTCTACTTTCCTAGGAGCCAGTACACTAAAGTACATTTCACTTTCTCCTATGCACTCTATATTTACAGGATTAATTAAATTAAGCCCTAAGCAGGCACGATATATTAACAGGTATTGTGCCTTTCTCTGCAAAATACGTACATCTAAATCACGCACCTTTTAAATGCTTCCTATGAGTGAAAATAAATATTTCTAACTTCAGTTTGGAAAGTGAACTTTAATGTTTTTCCGTGCAAATTCCATTACAAAGCCATTATGCGTGTTCTTCAGAAATTAGAGAGGAGAGCCGGTTTGTACTAGTACTCTGATGCTATTATTGCCATGCGAATTTGATACACTTAACACTTAAGAGATAAATACAAAAATGTATATGGTCATTGTTTCTTTTTTTGTATCGTCACCTTATTCTCGACCGACGATTTTCAGAAGGTAAATTAAAGCAAATCCCTATACCAAATTGTTATTATACAAGACCTGCATATTTCAGTACTGTCTGTCAACCACTGTGCCAATCCAGTGGGCGAAATACTACTGTAATGGAATTGCAAAAGAATAGAAGGAAATGAAGATGTTTCAGAAGGAAGATCAGACAGTGAAATGGCAGCAATGCACAGAAATCAACAAACAGACAAAAGAACGCGCAAGGAACGATGAAAAAGAAAACCAAAAGTCTACTGTAGTTTATTATTAGCTGTCACATACCAGATCTTGCAATTTACCATTTGACTGGATGGATCAAATGTTCAAATGAACAAATGAAGAGAATGGGGATTATTAGTTTGGCTGAAGCATCTTTGCTATTTCATTTCCACTTTGTTGTTTCGTCAAGTACAAAAATTGAATTTAGATTTTTTTGTTTTGGAATCCTTACTGCTTTTGCAATTTCAAATTGTTCTGAGAGGCTTAATAAATGTTTTTTTCTTCATTTTATTTAACGTACAATCTGTACTTTTCGCAACTGAGGCAAAAGGAAAGGAATTCCCGGTAGGCAACTTTTGTTTGGTTAAGTTAGGTAGAGAATCTTTTACCGCACTGGTATGTTATACTACCAAGAAGGAATATAATAATTATGTTCGTCTTTTGGAATAGAGAGAACCTGTTTCTTACATAGTGTTGTGAAACCTAAAACGAAAATCGGGTATAAATGCTTGCATATAGATGCCGCAAATTTTTGCTATTACCCATGTAGATATCCTTTAGAAAACTTGAAAATTATATCACCCTGGGACGGAAATTGAACCCGCATCTCAAGCATGCGAGCGTTAAACCACCCAGGACATCATAACAAAATGGAAGGTAAATTGGAAGATGAGGATTCGATTCCAGTTCCAGGATGATGTAATTTCCAACTTTTCTCAAGGTTGGATACATGAAATACACTAAAATGTACGGCATTTATATGTGGACAATTATACACATATACACTCGTCACCAAAAACATAGTTGCACCCAGAAGGAAGCAACCAACAGGAATGAAACTTGGTAGGTCGGTTTGACATCGTGAGAGAGGAAAATGATTCAAGTACCACGCTCGGCTGCGCATATGACGCCAGCAAGTAAGGGTCGTACAGCTGTGCTTGACCGGCTATATAAGGTCGTCCCGTTGCGCGTGCTTGCCATTCTGACTCGTGCTGTAGTGTTGGTTGCATACTTTGAAAGTGAAGTATGTCTCGGAAAAAAAGTTCGGAAGCAATTCGAGCAGTTGGAGGAGTTAGAGAGGGGCCGCATCGTCGGGTTCCGGGAAGCGGGATGGTTTTATCGCCATATTGCGCGCCATACCACACGTGCTGATATCACCATAGAACGCAAGCTGTTGGCGTTTGTGGTTAAAACAAAGCACGCAGCAGCGGGAGGAAGGGTCTGGGAGACCTAGACAAACCACGGTGGGAGAGGACCGACGGGTTGTCCGACATGCGCGGAGTGACCCAACAGCTACGATTTCGGATTTTCAGCGAGCAGTTGTGTCCTTCATGCATCGTCCGATTAGTGCCAGCACCATTTGCAGACGGCTGCACGACGTAGGACTACACGCACGCAGACTGTTACGACGACTGCCTTCAACACCATTGCATCGTCGCCAAAGACTGAAATGGTGTCGTGATAGACTGTCAAGGACCCACTCAGATTGGCAGTGGGTGATCTCTCTCTGTGTCTCTCCGTCTCTTTCCTTGTCTCTCTCTCTCTCTCTGTCTCTCTCTCTCTATTTTCTGCGGAAAACATTAGATTTATTGTTGATGTTGTTCGTGTTTGTTTATGTAGGTAGATGCAAAACCTGGATTTCTAAAGAGATTTATTACAGCTGTAAAAGATTTTTGAAGAATCATATGATAAGAGATGCTGCAGTCAATCAAGACACATATTTCCTTCGTAGCATGCATACCTGACAGTAGAGTATTGCTTTTCGTTTTCATTATGGACCTATTTGTACTTCTGAAAAAAGAGACCACCTGTTTTTGATATCTCAAATCCTGCCCTGGATCATATTTGTATGGCTTCATATTGATACTAGACTACCTTAAACTATATCTCCTCCCCCTTGCTATTTGAAATACTGCCACCAATGTTCACTTTGCTGAAAAAATTCCACTTCAATTGCTTTGCCGGGTCAGCCAGTTCTCCTGCCCCAAAACTGGAGTTTCTTCCCAGTATGTTTTAGTTTTTTAAATCACGGTGTAATTAATTGTGAGCAGTACTTCTTAAGAATTCAGTGTTGTTGTTTTTTAAACTGGCGAAAAAATTGTCCTGTATCCAATGCGTTTTCATTTGAATGGATTTCCATTTCCCTTTAAACAGAATAAATCTCTTCACTGTGTGAAATTAACTTTCCTTTAAGTTTCCGTGTTCTTACGGAAATTTAATTTCCTCTCGTTAAACGTTTTTCTAATTTAACGACACATTATTTCTCCTGACTGGTCTTCAAATTTGGCAACCTCTTACAGTGAGTCAATCAAAAGATGAGTAAGTCTGTATTATGGGCACGAGTGGCTATGTTTTGGGTGAAGAGCGATAAATATTGTACAACCAGATACATGATATATGTGGATTAGGCTTTGTTATCGTAATTCATCATCATCATTGTCAACCATTATCAATCCACTGCTGGACGAAGGTCTCCCCAAGTTTCCTCCACAACGGTCTGTCTTGTGCCAGTCTCCTCCATGTCACTCCCGCATACTTTCAAATTTCATCCACCCATCTTCCATGTGGTCTTCTTCTGGGTCTTTTCATGTCCCTTGGAATCCAATCTAAAATTTCGGCTGTCCATCGATGGTCTGTTCTTCTGGCAGTATGTCCAGCCCATTGCCTTTTCAGGGATTTAACTCTGATCATGATGTCTTCCACTCTTGTCATTTTTCGGATCCACGTGTTCCTCTTCTTATCTCTCCTGGTTACACCAAGCATGCACCTCTCCATGCTGCTTTGAGTTGTCTGCAGCCTTTGTATGTCTCTTTTAGCTAAGGTCCACGTCTCTGCACCATACGTAAGCACTGGAAGGATGCATTGATCAAACACTTTTCTTTTGAGACATAATGGCATATTGCTCTTGAAAATTATGCTGTTTCTTCCAAAAGCTCTCCAGGCAAGTTTTGTACGCCGATTAATTTCTTCACCAATGTGACCCTCACTTGATATCTGCTGTCCAAGATAAACGTACGTGTCTGTTATCTCCACCTTTTCTCCACCAATCCATAAATCTTCATTTCTTGTAAAAGTATTGTACATCACTTTTGTCTTCTGAAAGTTCATTTTTAATCTCACTTCTTTACTCTTGTCAGCAAGTTCCTGGATCATACTCTGTAGCTCTGATGGGGTAGTTGCAAAAATGACTATGTCATTAGCAAAACGAAGGTGAGTTAGATAATCTATATTAATCTTTATCCCTTTGTTTTCCCAGTTCAGTGATTGATAGACATTTTCTAATGTGGCATTAAAGAGCTTCGGAGATATGGTGTCACCTTGTCTCACTCCTTTTCCAATTTTTATGTGTGTTGTATTTTCAAACAACCTAATCTTTGCACTTGCATTTTCATAGATGTTATTAATAATATTAATGTATGCATCTTCAATACCGCAGGATTTCAGAGCCATTGCAACTGCTGATGGTTTCACCGAATCAAAGGCCTTTTCATAATCGATAAAAGCCATGCACAATGGAAGTTCATATTCCCTCGCTCTTTCAATTAGTTCTCTCAGTTACGTGGATATGATCTACTGTGCTGTAGCCACTCCTGAATCCAGCTTGTTCTCTCGGTTGAGCCATGTCCAGTGTCACCTTCAAGCGGTGTGAAAGAACTTTAGTGAAGATTTTATAAACCACTGATAGGAGGCTGATAGGTCTGTTGTTCCTGAGATCCTCAATGTCACCTTTTTTATGTAGCAGGATCATTGTAGCGTTGTTCCAATCCTCAGGAATTTTCCCTTCATTAAGGCATCGAGTGAAAATTTGGGCGAGTACTGTTTCGATTTCTCCACTTGCTTCTTGTATGATGTCTACAGTAATCCCATCTTCTCCTGGAGCTTTTCCCCGCTTCATGTTCTTGATTGCATGTGCAACTTCTGCTGGAAGGACTGGAAGAACTCTGGTACTGGTACCTTTCATGATGTCTGGAGTACATGTATCATCCCTTTCATATAATTTGGAGTAGAAATCTTTCACTCTTGTCAAACTTTCGCCTCTATTTCTTGTTACAGAACCATCTTCTTTTCTCAGTGCCATAATCTGTTTTTTCCCCTTACTGAGATGTCCCTTTGCTATCTTTAGGCTTTGGTTGTTTTCAATTGCTTTCCTTACTAGTTCACAGTTGAATTTCCTTACGTCTTCAGTGATACTTTTTCGTACTGTCTTGCATAGCTCTATATATTCCACTTTGGAAGTCACATCTTCTTTAGTTGTCCTCATCACTCTTCTTTTTTGCATCAACATTTTGGTTTTTCCTGATAATTTGTTCACATGCAATTTGTTCTTAGACCCAGCTAATTTTGTTGCTGTTTCCGTAAGAGCTTTGGTTACTTTTCTGTTAACTTCAGAAATATCCACTTCTTCCGATGTTAGGCTTTCTAAAGCAGAGAATCTGTTCTTCAGTTCCAATTTGAAGGTATTATGGTGTTTTTTAAGGTTGGTTATGTCAATACATTTTATTTGTCTTATGAGCTTGCTACGTTCGAGTTTAGTGTTGAGGTGCATCTTACATCTCACCAATCTATGGTCACTGCCTGTGTTGAACTTGTTTAGCGCACTGCAGTCTTCTACGACGAATTTTTTGTTACACATAATAAAATCAATTTCACTTGTCGTCCCATTTGGATGCCTCCATGTCCATTTCCTGTGTGGCCTTTTCTTGAAAAAGGAGTTCAAGATGAAAAACCCTTCTGCCTCTGCAAACTCTACGAGAGTATTTCCACGCTGGTTTCTGTTGCCGTGACCGAATTTACCTACTGAAGTTTCATTCTGTTGCCGTTGCCCTATTTTTGCATTGAAATCTCCCATAATTATCTTCAAGTGCTGCTTACCTTTATTATTTAGATCACGAATTTCCTCATAAAATTCTTCAATTTCTTCTTCAGGATGACTTGTGGTGGGTGCATAAGTTTGAATAATCTGAGCTTGGTATCTTCTCGAGAGTTGGATAACAAGTCGTGCAGCTCTGTCAGAGGAACTTTCAACTTCTACAACTTTATCCTTCAGTTTCTTGTTTATTATAAATCCAACCCACTAGTTCTGCCAGTATCTGTCCCACGATAGTAGAAGAGATGTCCACTTTTCAGTTCAATGAGATCTTCTCCTTTTCTCCTTACCTCACTTAGCCCGACGATGTCCCACTTGATCCTTTGTAGTTCCTCTTCCAATTCAAGAAGCCTTGAATCAGAAGATAGGGAGCGTCCGTTATACGTAGCCAAGATCAGCATCAGATGGCAGCCTAGTCCGGTCCTCCGATGATTCTTAGCACCCTCTGCCTTCATGTCACACTGGCCGCTGCCTTGGCCAGGTACATTCCAGCTGCCGGAGACTGAGGGCCAAGATTTAAGTTGTGGAGTCATTTCGGAGGGGTTTGGCCATAACTCACCACGCTGGCCAAGCGGGTTGGTGAGTGTGGGATAGCATTTCCTCTAATCCCGATGGTATAGTTATACCGCTATTGGCGGTCGTCAGAGCCCCTTTAGTGGGAACAGGATGTACCACGAGAAGGCGGGGTTGACATTTGTCAAGGAGAGGCTGTGATGTTACGCATCACCTGACCTTACATCCATATCGTAATTAAGGTAAGATAATTGTCATCTTGTAACTGCGGAGTGAAAAATAGTCAGCGTTGTATGTCTTGGCGCGCCCTGTCTCCTGAAGAAATTTTGAACATTGCATTAGTAAGTAGTCTTATCTCTGATTTATGACTTTGGGCCGTTCTCTATTTAGTGTTATGCCAGTGTACATTGAGGTCCAAAACCTGAGGACGAACTACATTTTTACCTGTAAAATAAAAACAATACATAAATGTGGCGAAATTGGGAAATAGTTACATTGCCAGCATACGAACACATGAAAGACACAAAAAATCGATTATAAATGACGTACAAACTACATTTTTAATCTGTGTTTGCTCAAGAGTTACATATTTCCGAAGGCCACAATTAATACACGCATTTGACGTGGATTAGGAACATCAAACAAAAGTCATCGCTCTTTCCACGTTTATAAGTGAGTCACGGAAAAATGCTCATCGGCCGCCACCGGAAATCGAACCCAGGGTCTTCCAGTTACGAGCCGGACATGCTGCTTACCATCTTTGGTGAATCCCTAGCATTGTGCGGGGCTCCAAGAAGCAACCTGCCAAGTGGTTTGGCTGGTCGTTGTATATGAGTGTGGAGAATTGGGGGCCGCTATGGTGCAGTGGCAGCATGTCCGGCGCGTAACTTGAAGACCCGGGGTTCGATTCCCAGAGGCGGCCGATGACAATATTTACGTGACTCACTTGTAAACTTGGAAAGAGCGATGACTTATGTTTGATGTCCGGAGGACACATTTGGAGAATGGATGCACAATGCTTACCGATCTCCAGACGGAGAGACATTTCAGTATGGAATAGCTCCACCTCGAATTGCGATGCAGTTCCTTTTACGTCATGGTATGCTGAGCACCAAGTGATCCAGTAGTTTCTGAGGCAAATTGGCCCACGCCTCCCTCAGAGCACGGATCAGACCCTGCTTCTTTTACGGAGGAGAGTTTCGAGCACCAACGCGCCTCCCCATTGCGTTCTGGGCGTGTTTGATGAAGTTGAGGTCTGTGGAGTGTGATGGTCAGCCGTTACTATCAATATCCTCTGTCTCCAGAAGTGTCTGCTTTGCTCTCATACGATGGGGTTTCGCGTTTTCGTCCATGAACAGAAAGTCTTCGCGTACAGCACCACGAAATTATCGAACATGACGTAGAAGAACTTTTTGCAATATTGTTCGCCCATCATAGTAGTACCTGTAGCTCAGTCCAGTACCTGTAGCGCGGTGCGTCCACTAATCATGATGCCGACCCACACCATTATCCCGGCATCGCCTTATCTGTCCCTTTCCTGCACGTTCTCGCGCTGGTACGCAGCCAGATAAACTCCCAAGTAGCACAGCCTCGCAATTTGACGGTAGCCGTACACTGAACCACCGTGTATGGCTTACGTTAAATTGCGAGGCTGTGCTACTTGGGAATTGATGCAGACCCACCACATGATGCCGACCCACCACATTTTCGCTCTGTACTTTCACTCCAGATAAACTCCCAAGTAGCAAAGCCTCGCAACTTAATGTAAGCCATACAATGAACCACCGTCTTTTAAGAATAGAAAAAGGTGGCTCAATGTTGGGACTACGTTAACTTGCAAGGCCTGAGGACCGAGTACAGACTGAAACGACTCTGATCAGGTAGAGTACATTGGCCCATTGATGACGTGTCCAATTTCTGTGGATACGACAACACTGAAAACGTGCGCTGTATTGAGCTTACAGAGCATACAGCCCTGTATGTCTTCGGGTATATAGCCCTGTTATGTCGCAATCGTCTTGCTACAGTTTGTCCGGATATTTGCATTCCTGTGCTCAATGGAAGCGACTCGCAAGCTGATCGGCCGTGGTGTGGTGATTACGTTTTACTTCTACAACTACAAATCTGTCTTTACGCGTCGTAGTAGGGCGAGTGCGACCGCCTAGTATGCGTCTGGAACACATTCTATTGGTTTGAAGAGCTTCCCAGAGCCTGAATACCATACTATGCTTGATTCCAAATTTCCTTGCAACATCACTCACTCGGCAGCCTTCTTCCAGCTTTCTTTCCCGCGTGAAATCAGGCAGATGATGTCTTTGAGACATAACGTAAGTTATACATTCGTACCTTTATACCCCCACATCAAGATTTTGCTACAATCATTCGTTTCAGTGATACCACGTGACCCCTGTGGGCACGATTCGACATTTTGCACATGCACCGGCTTTCTACTAAACGTCCCCATTTACGCAAATTGCCATAAGCTGTTGCGTCTGATTTTGTGGCTGTAACCTTTGGAAATAGTGTTGGTCCCTACGTTTTCGACACCACTGAATAATTAAGAGGATCATATTGCAGATACAAATTTCCAAGCAACGATTCAACTTAGAACTTATGGATTTAACAAATAGTTAAGTCATTAAGTGACATTTAAAATTGAAAGTTTTACAGTAAGCAACCCTTAAAGTTCTACAACCGTTATGAGTAACTGAGTGCTCCAACATATATGGGAAATAATTATGGGACTACTGTTTTACAGTAATATGAATAATATCACTAAAGATACAAAAACATAATTATTCACGGTTGCAGGAAGCATACACAAAGGAAACATCAGCCTCAAAATAGTAAAGAAATTAAGAACGTTTTACCTTTACATCGTGAAATTGTAAGTGAAAACCGTGGGCATTCCTTCCTAAGTCTGTGAGTCGCTCCGATGGAGCATTGGTCTAAGCGATGGCTTCCGATCGTTCGTCCGAGATGGGTCCGGGTTTGAATCCCGGTGAGGCATGAATGTTGTGTTTGTCTTATAGCACTAGCTCTCTCCCTTCCCTGGAACCAGCAGTCCTAAATTAGAGATGGGCGACTGCTTATTGCCCATACAGTTGCTCACGATGGTCGTTAAACCTCCAATAAAAAAAAATCTGTGAGAGATAGGGAATCATGGAGTTCACTCAGTCGAGGGGAAGGAATTCATCGTGTATCTTGGTTCCGCAAAAATAAAAGAAATGATTATCATTTTCATTCCTTAAGAATACAAAAAAGTTATATAGTGTGAAAGCGCAGTAGTACGAGAGAGAATCGCGTAACCGACACTCAGTAAAATAAAAGATTTATGCGTTGTCACAATGAAAACAATCGAAGCAGCACAAGTGCGAAAATATTATTCACAGAAAAAAATGTTTGAAGGAAAGCAGTAACTCCGTCGAAATATCGAAAAGAAATCGTCTGACAGTGAAAATATGAGAAATCTTTTGCATTGCGATACAATATGGTATGCGAGAGATGAAGTGTTGCGAACAGCCACGCCGTAAAATACGGAAAAATCTCACGCATCATGACACCTTGCACAATAGAATGAGGAATTAAAGCTTAAAATGCAAGAAAAAAATTTATTGAATATTGTCTACGCTAAACTAGACTGTGTCTGTGTTCGTCGAGGTATAAAGTTTTTGCTTTTATAAAAACGTAGCTCACTCGTCAGCAAATTTTCTCGTTTTAAAACTAAGTACGCCTTTGATACGAATAAAATCATTATGTATGTTTGGTGATTCTAATTATTGGTCGCAAATGTATTTCAGTTAATTAATAAATAGGAACTGTACACCAATTATACTCAAAATAGTATAACTATTCTAATGAACCAAATGTCTTAGCGTAGAATAGAAATCAAAGTTACCGCCCCGGTGGCGCAGTGGTCTAAGCGATGGCCTCTGATCATTCGTCCGAACGGGGTCCGGGTTCGAATCCCGTGAGGCATGAATGTTGTGTTTGTCTTACGGCACTGGTTCTTTCCCTTCCCTGGAACCAGTGACCCTAAATTAGGGACGGGCGACTGCTTATAGCGCATTGAGTTGCTCACAGTGGTCGTTAAATCTCCAATCAAAATAAAAAAAAAATAGAAATCAAAGTTTCGCACATCAGCCAGATGGCTTTTTCAAGGAAGGTAGACAGCAAACTGGATAACAGAACACTTTAACAATTTGAACTTGGTGACTTGACTTGACATTACATGAATAGATGCAAATATGATTATTCATTCGAAGAAACGAGGAGTCATGTTGGTGGGGTACGCGGTAAGCGTGGGAGAAAACGCAGCATTATTTGACAAACTGGTACCAAACTCTTGGAAATTCTAGAGAGACGCTATCATTGCAAGCCTCACTGCTGATGATGATCTCTTAGGTTTCGCGAATGGTAGTAGGTTTAGGCGTAGAGTAGGAATTTAATTTATTTACATTAACCCACGTAGGAGCAGTGGTTTTGAATTTGACTTCTTCGGACAGGATAGTGGTTACTTTTCAATCCCTTGTGTCTCTTTTATGTTCGTTGAGTCTAATTCTGAACAAACACTCTGTCATTCCGAGCGTTGACAGAAATGACCAAGCATTCTTTAAAAAATAAACTCAACGAACATAAAAGAGACACAAGGGACGCAAAAATAACCGCTGCCCTGTCCAGAGAAGTCAAGTTCAAGTCCTCTGATCCTATGTGGGATGATATAAAGAAATTATCTTCCTACTCCAAGCCTAAATCTACTGCTCGTCAAACCTTAGAGATCATTACCAACAGTAAGGCTTGCAATGATAGCGTCTCTCTAGCATTGCCAAAAGTTTGGAACCAATTCGTCAAATAATGCTGCGTTTTCTTCCACGATACCGCGTTCCCCACCAACATGACTCTCCGTTTCTTCGAACAAATAATCACATTTGCATCTATTCATTTATTGTCTAGTCAAGTCACCACGTTCAAATTATTTAAGTGTTCAATTATTGAGTTTGCTGTCTACCTTCTTTGAAAAAGCCATCTGGTTGATGTGCGAAAGTTTGGAAATTTTGATTTCTATTCTAGACCAAGAAATTCGGCTCATTAGTGTAGTTATAGTATTTTGAAGATATTTGAACTTCTTGTAACAGGCTGCCAACAAAATTATATTCATATTACACGACGTTTTTATTTTTTTTTTCAATGTATTATGCTTTAAAATCATGCTATATAGCTTCGCAGTTGCCATGCAGACTTCGAAAGGGGCTTAGCAAAGATTATCAGCCGGCACAAAATCTTTTCCGCACTTGCAAACAAACAGCTTACGGAAAACTTTCTGGGATTCCTTTCTTAGCCTATAATGAGCAATCCCAGGTCCGAAAACTGTTTTAGCTTATCTTTTGTAAAAAAAAAAAGATTGTGCTTATGTTATCACTTTGTCCGCCTGTCAGTCCGCATGTCTTTGGACGCCATACCTCTGCAACAATTAGTCTAATTTTAAAAATTAATTCTTTTTGCATTCGAAAGCGCGAATGATGATCCTTGCATTCCAATTTTCCACGACGCACAACATGCTAGAGGGGGTGAATGTAGATATCAGATTCGAAATATATTTTATTCCATACATTTGCTTCTAAATACCCGACTGAAAAAATTATTTCTCCTTTCGATCGGAAAATTGCCGTTTCTTCAATAGGTGCATTTGACGCACTGTAAAATTGGCCGATTGTGTTTGAAGCTTGCATGAGTTCTGATTGAGATGGTACGCTTTCATTTCTACCTTCTTCATCATTTCCATCTTCTTCTGAGCCCCCTTTTTCTGATTCCATGGTTTCTGTATCAGACATGTCATTCCAGGGTACCACATCTGCGTCTGCATTGACATAATCTTGAAAGGTAAATGTCCAGCCCATCTTTTTGGCAACGATGTTCCATCCATCTGCTTCTTGTTCTGCAGGTTTCTCCGTAACAATTTTCTTATTCAAATTATCTTTGGTAATGAAGCCAGCATGTCTACAGCATGCTTCAACGTGCTCTCATGGCAGTTCGTTCCATGCCACGGCAAGAGTTTTAATGGCCTCAAGGATGTTCCATTTCACTGGCTGAGCATCTGGTGACGTTCGTCTGATTGCGTCATTTACCAGAATGGTCCGATATTTTTGCTCTATCAGTTTCATAACTCTGATCAAGGGGTTGAAGCACACTAGTGCAGTTAGGTGGCAATAATATCAGTTAATTGTTATCCAACTGAACATCTTTGAGACTTGGGTGTGCAGGACAATTATCGATAAAGAGCGCTGTTTTGCTGTTCTCAGTTCCAGCTTGAACGTGGAAAGCTTCACCCACTTGTAAAATAACGGCACAGTCATCCACACCTTCCTATTAACTTCATATGTGCTTTGTAGCAAAGCACAACGAAAGCAACTTGGTTTTTTTGATTTTCTAATCACTAATGGCTTTAATTTATGATTACCATCCATACTAGCACAACATAGAAAAGTTAAACGTTCTGTACTGCGTTTTCTTCCTTTACATGAATCACCTTTTACCCCTAAAGTCCTGTCAGGCAACAAGTTATAAAACAATGCACTTCATTTGCATCGTAAATGACTTTTTCGTTGTATTGAGTTACAATTTCTGAAAGGATAAAAGACCAGTTCTGAACTACTTGTTTGTCAACAGAAGCTGATTCTCCAAATATTGGTTTCATGGAAATCCCCTTTCTAGTTTAAAATCGGTTTAGCCAATCGTATGAACTAAAATTCTTTATCTTCATTTCAACGCTTAATTCATTGGCTTTAGTTTTTATAATCAATCCACTAACAGGAATGCTTTCGGCTCGATTATGACAAAACCACGTAAACAACACTTCCTCCAATTCCTTATGTTCACATATGCGTAACTTCATGGATTTCAATGATGAGTTACTCTGAAAAGCCGCCTCCTTGATCTTCAATTTGTTCTTTAAAATTGAAAACAGAGTTGACGATGCAAGACCAAATTTTCTTGCGATCTCACTTTCGACTTCAAACTTTTTTCACATTCATACAAAACTTCTAACTTTGTTTTCAAAGTCAAACTTTCCTTTAAATATCCATTTAGAGAAAGAAAACGCATGATATACACTCGTCAAAAATATTTGGACTTTCCACCGCCGTGGAGACAAATGGAAGAAAGCGGGGGGAAAGCATCCAAACAGACTAACCACTGGTATCTCATCTCATCAAAATATTCCTACTTCCCACCTTGGTGCAGAGCGGTGGAAGAAAGCGGAGTGGAGGGGGCGAGCATCCATAGAGCCAAGTAGACTAACTACACATGTGACTCATCTCTGTGTGCAGCTGTACGTGTTTATATCCCTACCACCCTGGAATTTCAGGGAAAGAATTCTTTGGAAATCTTTGAAAGAAGGTTGGCCATGAATGCCTCTTGTTATAGCGGAAGTCCTTAGATTTACCACTTGTAATACACGACCATTTTCCCTATCCTTAAAATTAACAAATTAACGGTGCATTTTGAATATCTCGTAACAGCGGGATTCTCACTGTAAGCAGTACTCGTAATATTGGACTTTTACTGTATTTTCTGTCGTAAGGCTGGCTCTTTATGAATTTTAGTTTGTAACCTGATAAAAAATTCAAAGAATTGTCCCGTCGCATCTTTTTAAATTACAATTACGGAAATGGTAACTTTCTGCTACTCTCTCAGACATTTTCTCAGAGAACTCCCTCCATTTCACACAGCGGTACGAAACTAATTTTAACAAAATATTCATCTTACATAACACAATTTCTGTGAATTCGAAAAATTAACACACGTTTACCCAAATTCCCCTGACTTCTAAATCGATGCACTCACCATGTGTTCGAATTGCTTAAATATTTGGGAAAGCTAAAGAGAGGCTCAAAGAAAAGTTAGGCGGGCTTCCCCACCCGTAGCATTGGGCCTGACTTATGCCAGTTTGATAAGTATGGTGATTAGCCAACATGTTACCTACCTAGAATCTGGACACTGACGTACTCTGCTATCACTTTCCCTGCGATGAAAATGTATAAAACCTACACGAACTTTCATTTTGAAACATTCTTTCAGAAGATGTGATGAAATAAAAGGATGAAATTATATTTCTTCTCTACTGAGTTATAATTTTGTTTATGAATGCACGTTATCTTTGAACATGACCGCAATTTCAAGGTTCAATTTCAATAGTGACCTGATAACTTTTGTATGTGGATGACATATCTGCAGCTGGAGAATGAATGGATACAGTGATAGACAAATTAGGTTAAATGGAACCGAAAAGAATCAGGAGAAAGAGCAATTGTTCAAACGGTCATGTCAGAAAAAATCTTAAAGCATGTCACTTGGGCTCTTCGAATGACAACTGCACAAGACATTTCGACGTTCCAGATCTGATGGGAAGTAATTGATCTCAGAACTGAAGTCGTTTACAGTGCTCTATACCTTGGAGACAGAAACGAGTTCCACAAATTTCGTTAAAAACACTGTAGATTTCTGTGACCAGGTTATTTGACCGGATGACAAAGACTAATTTAATATAAATGGAAACAAAGGTCTTGATAATTTTTTTAACTGCGGTTCACTGTAAGAGCAATAATACTAAAAATGCCGGTACTAAAGTGAGCAAAATAAATCTCATAGAGAATGGCGTATTCCTAAGAAGTAATCAATGAGGTATCCCCGTGTCATACAAAATGAACACCTAATGCGTCTTATCTTTCAGTGGCAATGTACGTTAAATAGCAGAACTAATTAATAAGTTACTTACAATGGATATATGGCGGTAAAATATGATTTTCTGAATGGAAGATTTGCGACCCACCAGAAAATATAGCCTCAAAAGGAGGTACGCACCGTGATATAGTTTCTCATCGATACTTCACAAACGTGGAAATTCGTCTTGAATTAAATTCAAGAAGTGATGTTTTTCTGGAGTTAGGAATGCGTCATTTCTGAATGGATTTCATATATAAGCATGAAATTTCTACGTGGATTCATTGATCTAATTAATGAGCAACACAGTGATAGAAGACAACACACAACAAATGATCATCTGTAGATATCTTCCTGCAAGAAGACAGATTTCCACCTGTTCAAACTTCTGAAGAAAGCACCTGGAAGGAAACCATTTATAGCGAAATTCCAAATAGTAGAGATGGACACAGTCAATAGAAACTGATTTTTTCGCGCAAGCATTTGAATAGCCGCATTGTTGCTCTTGCAGCTGCCTTGGGTAAGAAAGGTACACTGATTCATTGTTCTTGCGCAGTATTTTTTATATGTGATAACTGGTTTTTAACTCTGAAACTCATATTTTATTTTGGTCTTCGCACGTGACTGAAATGCATTATTCTTCAAGAGATGAAGCAAAATAAAATGATTTCTTTTGGGAATTAATGACGTAATCGTAAGATTCAGTCACTACTTTTGGGTTTTTTTCTCTTTAGGTGATCCTTCTTACGGATTTTCAGCATACTGAACTTCATTACGAATTATAAATATTCATACTCCAGCGAAATATTGTCGACATCTGAGTGCAAATATATAATCATCAATTGTCTGGGTAATAAATACTGTCGAAGTAGCTGCTTTAAAGAAATCTCGCGTAAAATTGAACGGCTATGAAACGCGCTTGAACAGTTGGTTTGAACTGACTTTCCTTGTTTCCAGGGTCTTAAAAATTAGATCCAAGTGCGTAAGATCTTAAGCTTCGTGAGACGGCACATTCATGTCTTCGAGGCTTTTCTTAAGCATTGCGAAATTTAATTCCCGTGGGAATATTTGGCGTAAGGGTGGAAGCATGTGCGGATGCAATTTAAAACGCTGAGATAGAGCAAAATTTACATTTCCGGAGTAATATTATTTCGGCAGTGCTTGCATTATTCAATTTGCCGCTCTTGTTCCCGAATACTGCAGGAATTTTAAAACGTCCACGTGCAAAGTTCCTGGACTTAAAGCGAGTTTTCGCCTCTGCTTTAGCTGAGATATTGAGATCATTGTTTTCTTCTTGCAACCAGCGAAGATGCGCTTTCAAAAATGTGCATCCATTTTAACCGTTATAACCGTTAACCGTGAAGCATAGTACATTTGTCCTCTGAGCTACATTATTCAGCGTTTAAAAGGCAGTCCTTCCGTAACTTTTCATTTTGTCATTTCACAACCCTTAACGGAAGGAAGCACGGCTCTCTGGCACTCCAAGTGAGACGAAAACGTTATTGTGCATTCATAGGAACCGGTATTCTTCTCAATTGTCAGAGAGAATAGAAATTTCGTGAAAATGTTACGTTCATTTCTTAGTTACCTACAATTGCATTTATGATTCTATACATTTTGAAAGTGCAATTGCAGTCAAGTAAAATTTAAATGAAAGTGAGGATACTCGGATTAAATATGCATTTAAATAAGTTCCTGCTGGTTTCTCCATTATTTTAGTAAAAGCAGTCGTTGTTATATTTGCTTTTAGACATTGCAATCTTATTTCAACTTTGCCTTCATGTGGAAATATAAGGATAGATGGTTACCACAGAAAACACAAGGTGAAAGGTTTTAAATATTTGTCTGTTATTCAATGACACATTATTGCACATCAGATCTGAAATGCCTTAGAAGGTTTTCAGTTTCTCAATAAATTATAAATCAATGAAGTACGTAATTAATTCTCTATGTAGTTCCAACCTTAATAAAGTGCCTACTTTATTGACTGGTGGAAGAACTGCATGAAATAGAGAGGGAATATTCTTCAATACAGTGAGTACCTAAAATAGCTATTATAAAGAGTGATCCATTTTATTTTTCCTCCCGGCATTTTTAATTGTGGCATTAAAGACCATTCTGTGCAACTCACTGCGGTATAAACAGCTCCCGGTCCCTAATTGAGAGCCATTGGTTCCGAGGAAGGGTAAGATCCAGTGCCGTAAGAAAAATTCAACATGTATGCCTCACGGGATTCGAACACGGACCCACCTCGGACGAGTGACTGGACGGAGAGCCAGTGCTTAGACCACTGCACGACTGGGGATACTTCCTGCATTTCGGTCTGAACCGCTGTATTACATAACTTGTTGAACTGTCTTTCTGGTTTGAAACATCTCGAAATTCAAGGATTTGAAGCTAAGTAAGAAGTACTGGAAAAGAAGGCGTTTAACATACAGATTGGAAGCTCAGAGTAAAAAATAATGGAAAACAGCAAAGGTGTTTATGTCTGTATACACGCAAGCGCACGTGCATAGACCTATTCATATAGACACACAAACAGTCGAGAAAGACTGCAATAAATGAAAGCACACACACACACATATGCATGTTTGTATGTATACACTGAGTGGACGCTTTATTATCAATACCTGACAGCTTTAAGCAAATGAGCTATGGCTGCACGCTGTTGCCGCCAGTGGGCGAGGCTAGTATAAAAAGGGAAAGCTTAGTATTGCGACAGTAGTAGAAGTGATTTTTTGGTGACGAGATGGGTAAAAAATGCTATTTGACGGACTTTCAACGTGGGATGATTGTAGGAGCTCGGAGCTATGGAGCGAGTATCACCGAAACCGCCGCATTCGTGAAATGTTCCAGAGCAGCTGTTAAAGTGTTTAAAGACTGGACTTTCAGGCAAAAAACTGGGTCTCTACGTGCAACGTGTGGTCGTCATTGACTAGTGACTGCTCGGGCGGAACGGAGAGTGTCCAGACTGGTAACAGACAACAGAAAGGCAACAGTGCAGCAAATCACAGACCATCTTAATCAAGGATCCCATCAGATGATCTCTGCACGCACTGTTCGCCGTACACTCTTCATCGGATGGGATACGGCAGCCGAAGGCCTGTTCGAACACCTTTGCTGTCTGCAGTTAACAAGAGAAAACGTCTCGAGTTCGCACAGGAGCACAAGGATTGGACAGTCGATAATTGGAAACAAATTATGTGGACCGATGAATCACGTTTTCAGTTGCACCATGCCGACGGCCGAGTGAGAATTTGGCGGAAACAGCACGAAAGCATGAACCCCAAATGCATTGCTACAACCCTTCAAGCTGGTGGAGGCAACGTTATGGCTTGGGGAATGTTTTCCTGGCATGCTTTGGGCCCTTTAATTGTGTCGATCAACGTCTGACTGGCACATCATATCTAAACATCGTTGCGGACCAAGTGCATCCAGTCACATGGATAATTTATCCCAATAGCGATGGCTACTTTCAACAAGATAATGCGTCCTCCCATAGTGCTCGTATTGTACAGGATTGGTTTCAAGAACATGCCGGTGTGAGATACTTTGCTCAGGTGGCCCCCATAATCTCCAGATCTTAACCCCATTGAGAATTTGTGGGATGAAGTTGAATGAGCCATCAGACAGCTGTATCCACAACCCTGCGATCTCACACTCCTGGAAAGTGCTATTCATCAAGCATGGTCTCAGATTCCACAAACCACCTATCAGCATCTCGTGGAGTCCATGCCACGAAGAATCGATGCAGTATTAAAGGCAAAAGGTGGCACAACGAAGTACTGAGAGGGTGGTCATAATAAAGTGGCCACTCAGTGTATATATATGTATATAACATACGAGCAAAAACACAAGTGTTGGGAAACTGCTGGCAGTGACAGGTCACTGCTGGCTGAAATCAGCCGCTCAAGGTAAGGTAACTGTCCGTTGGTTATAGTGTCATCAGTTGGCAGCCCTTGATGGCCTTGCAGCATCGCCGTGAATGATGGGCCTCCAAGCAAGCGCCACTAGTGGCTGACAACCGAAGCAGCAAACCCAAAACGAGGTGGAAGCTACACGTGCTGTGTCTCTCTTGTACCAGTTAGTTGACGACCCTATCGCCTTCGTGTTATTTTAGTGGATGTTAAAGAAAAAAGCCATGTGTAGAGAGACGAATTAATTTCCTAACGAAATACCGAGTCGAGATTACCGTCAGAGGAAAATTATATAATTATTTAATAAACTGTAGGAAATAGTACACTATTCTCAGGTATTTATTGAAACTCATTTCATAGCAACATTCCTACACTAACACACAAAGAATCGAGAATACAAACAGCCATGAAAAACACTCACTCGATTCCCATGAATAGCGATAAATAATTTCTGTATAATCTTCATACGCTAAACCGTTGTCCTCATTGTCCTGTGGATTTCATTGTCCTGGGTGGTGTAATGGTTAGCATACTCGAGCGCAAATCAGGAGATGCGGGTTCGATTCCCGTCCCAGGAAGACCAAATTTCTGTGGTTATGTTACATGGAAAGAACAGCTTGATTTAAGTCCATATAAAGAATCTTGTTTTTGATATGTAGAGCTTTGGGAGTAACAAATTCCGTGTGCTTGAATTCGTAAAGAAATAGCATCATAAATAGTGTAGGCTGTGAGAAATGAGGGTACATACTTTTAGCGATTTAGGCACAGTAGAACACATCCACGCAATTTCTCTCAAGGGAGTAGAAACACCTTACAATAATTGCTGGACCGCCAGCAATACATATGTTATAACAGATAGAACTTACAGATAGTTATATAGTACTATAGCATAGATAGTACTTACAGATAGTTATATAGTACTATAGTATAGATAGTACTTACAGATAGTTATACAGTACTATAGTATAGATAGTTCCTACAGATAGTTATACAGTACTATAGTATAGATAGTTCCTACAGATAGTTATACAGTACTATAGTATAGATAGTTCCTACAGATAGTTATACAGTACTATAGTATAGATAGTTCTTACAGATAGTTATATAGTACAGATAGTACTTACAAATAGTTTTATAGTACAGATAGTTATATAGTACAGATAGTACTTACAAATAGTTTTATAGTACAGATAGTTATATAGTACAGATAGTACTTACAAATAGTTATATAGTACAGATAGTTATATAGTACAGAAAGTTATATAGTACAGATAGTACTTACAAATAGTTATATAGTACAGATAGTTATATAGTACAGATAGTACTTACAAATAGTTATATAGTACAAATAGTTATAGTACATATAGTACTTACAAATAGTTATATAGTACTTACAGATAGTTATAGCAGGTAGAACTTACGCGAATAGTCCCGATGCATCTGTTTTTATATTACCTACGAAACTGCAGTGTGCGATGTACTGTAATAGTCTCACTACGCCTAAAGCGTTGAACGTGTATACTCTAAAGAATACTGAAGTCAACCATTTTTATCAAAACTTAAATAGCACAAGTCTACCTTGACAAATGACACCGAGAGAAACTGGAAATGAATGGAACTTATTATAGAACAAGGAAATGCAGGAAAATCAGAAGAGAGAGAATCAGAATGTAAAAATCGAAAAAAAAATCCTTATTCTGCTAAATTATTAACGTAGCAGTTAACTTCAGTTAAAATCATGAGCGATATACTGTAATGCTGAAATGCATCTTGTTCATAAGAAGGCTTTAGCGATTTAAAATGCATTATCTCTTTCTTTCTCTCTTTACAAAAAAAATTTAGCTACCACCCCGTAGAATAGAACCTGAAAACAGCAATAGCCTGAAACCGATAACGAGTGCCGTATCATTTGCCAACTTGAAATCCGTTTGTTTATAGATGAGAACTTCCGTTGGTCTGTTTTCTTTTCCTTCCGTAACAGCTCGCTCGCTTCCTACATTTAAAATAGCACGTACTTCTTGTTTCAGGGGTTTCCATCCATTTAAATTCAACATTTCATCACTAATACTTTTGGAAAGGCGCATAGAGTTGCGATCGTTCTGGGGCTGGCAACGGTAAAGTCGAAGGCATCAGAAAGATTTTAAAATTTTGTTTCTCTTCGCTATTACGTTTTGAGTTATTTACTTTTAGGATGAACCACTGCTTCCGCGTCTGTTCTATCTTTCGAAGAATTAAGAATTACTGATCTTGTAAGTTTCGCAAAGCAGTTTTGTATTGCGTTTAAGAATTCATTTACGCAGATAAGTGATTTATTTATGTGTCTTGCAGCGTTGTTTTATACTAAGACGATAAACGTTTTAAAGAGGCTGCTTCACATCGTACACAACATGCAAAAGTGGGTTCATCTGTTTCAGTACATCAATCACTTTTTGCGTTTGCCTTTTGTTCTCGCAATTCTTCACCATTCATTCACCTTCAGTAAACATTGCTTCTCGTACTGTTAACATATTCTGTTTTGTTCATCCGTAAAAGGAATTTGCTGCAAACTTGCATCTCCACAATGAAGAATTACAAAACAGAAAAAGAAAAGATTCAGCTTGGAAAAATTGTGAAACTCAAGGAGAGCTTTCTTGGAATTCTGAAGTAGCAAGAAGGCCTGCTGAATCTAGTTGATTTCGGAATACATTTTACAATTAAACAGTATTTTCGGAAAGTGAGAGAGCTTACCTTATTTTCAGATCGTCTACAGCGTAATATCGATGTTGTGAAATCATGTGACACAGCTCTAAAATATAATAAATACTGGATGATCGAAAAGTTCCCGAACTCTAATTTGAACAATTTTTATTCGCGTTATACAGATACATAAAGTTTACTTACTGTGATACATCTTCCATCGACTGTTGAACAATTGACGTTGACCTGAAGAAGGTGCTGAAAATGACCGTGTTGCTGGTGGCAAACGATCCACTCGAAGCTACACGTTTTTCGTAACGCGCTTCAGCATAGGTGGTGTGATTTCCACTATAGCCTGAATAATTTTTGTTTTCAAGAACTACATGCCATGCGGTTTGTTTGCGTAAACACGGTCTTTTAAATATCCCCTCATGGAAAAACTGAAAAATTAGATCTTGATAAATACTGAAAAGAATAATATTGTACCACCTAACTGCGGGCACAACAGGGTTTTATGGAACTCACTAGGCACGTTTGTTAAAACAAATTGCGCAAAAACATTCCCGACCGAGGAGTCACATGTTCGGACCTGTGGACGGGTGTTACGAATAGGTAACGGAAACTGCGATTAAATTCCGACTGGGAGATTGGTTCCCGCGAACACTTTTCTTTTCTTTTCTTTTCTTTTCTTTTCTTGGGCTTAAGATCTTTAATTCATTAGCGCAGATAATTCGTACAAAAATACACATTTCACTAGCAAAAATATACATATCTATGAAATAACATTTCTACGGATTTACAGAAACACACGCGCACACACACCAATCTTTGCGTTTAAACGAGACAAAGGCAGTCTCGTGATATCCCAAATCAGACTTTTGGATGACATCTCACATTCTTTTAGAGACACTTAGATGAATTCACATTCCACTCTTAAGGTTTACATTGGAGCGCGACACATTCTCCATTGCACGGCCCTGATGATACCATTGGAGATTTCGCATCCATAGTTGACTAAATTTTTCTGCTTCTCTAGTTCTCTTCTAAGGCAGGGGCAATCTTCTGATAGACTGGAATGCTTGGTATCCAAATTCAATTTAAATTTTGCGTTCGCTTTGCTGCAGCTCGGGCAATTCTCTTTATTTTCCGCATTTCCAATGTTTGCGCCCTTCTTGGCCGTAGCCTGTGCAACTTTGAAATATCTGCCGGCATTTGGACTTGTAGTGCCCGAACCCGTTGCACTGGAAGCACCTTGTTTCTCTTATAAACTCACGAATGCTGTGTAGCTTCCAATTGTGTTTCATTTTTCCTCTTTTCTGAAAAGATCTGAAGTCGTCTTGGGCAAGTTCAAACACCCAACGGACCCTGTTCTCTTTTCCCTTCATTGGGAAAAGTACCGCGCATTTATCTTGCTTCTTTAGGTTATTTTGTTTTCTTATGTCACACTCGATATGCTTTCTTTCTGTGTCTCTATCGATTCCATAGAGGATTAGTCCAGGGAGTTTCTTTCCTGTCTTATAATTTCCGTTTCTTGTTTTAGGTACTAGTTTTCTTCATATTCCCGTTCTAAGCTTTTTTGTTCCTCTGCTTTAACACATTCCATTAGAAATCCTCCATTATTTAGTTTCTTCACATTTTCAATCCTTATTCCCAGCATTCCTGGGTCTATTTACACTTGGACCGTCTTCTTTACTTCATCCGAGGATTTTTCTTTCTATAGGACAAATCAGGAGCGATTACTTTTGTGGTGGCCTGTTCTGTGTTTCCTCCTTGGGTCTCTTTGCAGAAGCTTCAACGTATGTTATCTGCGCTGGTTATTCTACCGCCAGTCTCGATTTTCGTTTTTCCAATTTACCCTTCAAGCAGCTGATTTCTAAGAGCTGTTTTGTGTGGGTCTCATGAATACGGCTGAGGACAGACCGTATCATTCACTTCGCTGTTTTCGTTACTCCGTACGTTGGAGTGTCCAGTACTTCATCCAACTGGGAGAACAATCCATTGATTGTTTCTGCTTCTGTACTCATTTCTGTATCTACGCCTTCTCCCATCATCATGAGTTTTTCTTTTATTTCTCAAAGTTCTCTTTCTGGATCTGGAGCACAGGTCTGGTATCTACTCAAAGAGAATGGGCTCCCTATAAGGTATCTGGCACTCCTAGTGATCACTGTCTTTGTTTCCTTGCTGGGTGTAGAGTTGTCCGAGCAAGATTGCTCTTGTGTAGCTCCAGTGTTGAACCTTCCTTTAGGAATGAGGCACCAGACTGCGACAAGGTCACCGGAGTCCGGGAACATGTAATGCGAGATTTCTTAACTCCAGAGCAAATTGAAGCATTTAGAAGAGCTGTTTTCTTTTATTGGAGGGTCTGTTGCCCTCAATTCTACATGCCCAGAGTCGCTGGTTATCTTTCACGCTACCTTCGGAAGTTGAAATTATCTCAGTGTTGCTCTTCGTAGCTCACACTCTAAATGCTCAAAATCTCTCCCTGTAACCCTTGAGGAATCTCGATAAATATCCGCATTTTACAGTACTGTCAAAAAATAGTGGCCCCATTATTCTGCGTCGAGATATGGCAGTTCTAACGTTTTGTACATTGAGTGTACATGTGTATAGTATTTGCGCCTGTGTGTGTGTGAGGGAGGGGGGAGGGGGTGACGCACACAGCCTACACACGCCGAGGCATCGATTTCATCAGATGTCAGAGGGTTTCCGGCATCTAGTGAAATCAATCTCTCAACGCCAACCATGCCGGTTGCAGCATTGTCCATAATTCTGCCTGAAACGTAGATCCAGGATCCATGAATCTCATGTTCAGCTCCACGGCATCCCAGAGAGCTTCCACAGGGTTTTAATCTACTGTACACTCTCGGTGTGCAAGCTGTGTGCTGTTCCACGGCAAAGGCAGGATCGGTGCGCTAGCCGGCTCATCTCCAGACACGTATTCGCTGGTCATCGGCGCTAAGTGCAAACCGTGACTCATCACCGAAGACAGCACGACGCCACTGGACACTATCTTACGTCGATCGGGCCCTACACCACTGCTACCAGTGCCGGCGATGACAGCTGCCCAGGAGTAAATGACGGAGTGGCCTCCTTGAATGAAGTTCTCGTGCTGCAAGCAACGGTCCGAATGGCCACTTCCATACCTGTAGACGATGCAACATGGCCACGGATTTTTGAGCGCGACGAATTCGATTCTGTTTGTTCCGCTCCAGTAATCACTCAATCCTCGCGTTTTATCGTTGTCGTCGGGCGTCCACTGCCCGCGTGCTTCTGGGTTGAGCCCTCTTCGACCGATTGGCGCATCGCTGCGCCATAAATGCCTGGCGATACAGCGACATGACCAGCCGGTCTCCCTAAGCCCAACTGTGTTAATACATCCTCTGTCAAACTCGCTCAACTGTTTGTATTGCGTACGGATCCGACGTCGGGGAATGCAATAGTATTCCTCTGTCACAATTGTCCCTATGTGCAAACTTTGCTCTTGATACACCTTCTTCAATGCGCGGTTTTCATGCGCTGCAGCGGTCCACTATTTAGCCATTCGTCGTTATTTTTTAATCATTTGCATATTCTTTATTGAGGTATTTCCATGCGGAGTTGTATTAGGATCGAACGTATTTCTCGGGATGTTTCGTTACTTTTTTGGCAAAGTGTGTTGTATATATACGTACAATACAATGATTCCTGTCGAAGATTTTAGATGTGAGGAAATGTCAAATGTTGCGGGATTTTGGATACTCATACTACTGTCGCTTTTCTTGGGATCAAATGTTGTGTAACACATATAAGACTTATTTCTGCTTCCTACGCCCCATGGTCGCTACCTTCTAAGGGTCAGAGATCCTGAATAAGAGACAGACATCTTCACCTAACCATAGATGCTCAGGAAGGTCACTCATTTTGAAAAAGGCTCTGAGCTATACAAATTTGGAAGATGTGAATCCGTTTATTGGTGCAAACACGACATGGATGTTAAGTCAGAAAATATCCGAAAACTTGAAAATTTCGTCGTCCTGGAGCGGGAATCGAATCCGGGTCGCCCGGATAGCGCCCGAGTATGATAACCACTACGCCACCATATGAATGCTGGTAGCTTTGACTAACGAATCCTATGATTCTTACATTCAAATTAATCGGAAACTTGAAATTTGGTCGTTCTGGGTATGGTAGTGGTTAGCATACCCGGACGCTATCTGTGGGACACGGGTTCGATTCCCGCTGCAGGACGATGAAATCTTCAAGTTTTTTATATTATCTGAATTACCATTCAGGTCATATTTACACCAATAAACAGATTCACATCTTCCAAATTTGTATTGTACACTAGTGTAATCCAGTATTTCATTCATTCTTTGAGATGAGAGCTATTTTGCATATGTGGATTTTTATCATCATCAACAATTATCAAACAATTGCTGGATGGTCCCCCAAAGTTTTTCCACAACTTTCTGTCTTGAGCTCTTCTCCTCTATGTCACTACAGAATGGTTTTGAACTTCATCCACCGAGTTCTTTCTCTGTCTCTTGGTATCTAGTCTAATATTTAAGTTTTCCGGCTATGGTCAGTTTTAGAAGTATATTCAAATCCTCGCTATTTCAGTGTTCTCACTTTGATCACGATGTTAGTATAAAGTATAGTCATCTGCAAACTAGGATTTCTTTGCATAATCACGTAGAAACTTGTGAGCACACAACCTATGACAGATTTTACGTTAGCTATTTGCAAGACTTACTCTGTGTTCTTTAGCTGTGAGTTATTGTGAACGTAACTGAAACCTTCGGTGCATTTCACGTTTCGCATTATTTTCCCGAAGTTTGGGAATGTCGCTTGAATTGCATGCTGTTCCCAAAAAAATTTGATTATTAAATTAAGATGCTTCTGCATTGTTCGCTTTTTCTTTTCAGTGCTTCTTTTTTCTCTCTGTTAGATGCGATCAGAGCGAACGTTGTTCTCCGCGTTTACTGTCTTTATTCCCTCGGGGTGCGGATGGATCGATTACAGGAGATCGCCAGTTTTTCATCTTACAAAAAGAAAATAATAATGAAGTCAAAGTCAGCACAGAAGTCATCGTAGTTTGATAACACAAAAACAAGATCTCCTGATTTAATTTATTTTCATGTAGTAAACTTTTACGGACACCAAATTCTAGAAAACTTCGGCTGCATACAAGCAGCAACAAACACCTAGCACAAAATAAGAGCATAATGATCTTACAAGGATAAGAAGATTTCGCTGAAGCAAAGCCGGAATCATGAACGCAGCATTTTTTTGTAAATAATCTTTTGTGATTAACGGAATTTAAGTTCCCAAGCTGCGTCCATTTTCAGATTGGGAGGAATTAAAATATATTTACAACGCGTGGGTAGTGTTTCTACCTGCTTTACTATGAATGACCGACAAATAGCTATTCAGTATTCGAATTAAAAATAAATTATTAATTCGAATGATTTCTTCAGAAAACCTGACTAGATTTTACTTGCAAATAAGGTTTATATGACAAAATAAAGAGCTGTGCAGAGATAATGCAAGAATATCAGTGCAGCTCATAATAATTTGCAGCACAAGTGTGTATTCTATCAACTTCATCAATTGTGATCATTTTTTACCAATATGAGTACGTTAAGGTGGTTCCACTTAAAATCTGTGCGTTATATTTCCCATGGTAAAACTGTTTTACATATCTTCTTCGCAATTAATGTATTCCCAAGGATGAAAATTTGCACATCGATAAAACTAACTTTAAGTTATAGCATGGGATGCTTAATACTTGCTAAAACATACCATAACTAAGCAATCCAACATTTATATATAATTTATGACTACAAAGCTTGCTGTGTTAAGAAAGAATAATAATAACAACGTTTCGTACAATAAAATGCTTATTATACATCGATTATATTTTCGCAGAGCGTTTGGCTCTGCTTCCTCAGGACGAATGAAACGTAAGCATTCAAAT
The DNA here is from genome assembly GCA_039090855.1 of Macrothele yani. Classification (NCBI taxonomy): domain Eukaryota; kingdom Metazoa; phylum Arthropoda; class Arachnida; order Araneae; family Macrothelidae; genus Macrothele; species Macrothele yani. The sequence goes on along the minus strand of CM077030.1, from coordinate 5,242,142 downwards.
CATTGTGACATCATTAGAATTCTGAAGGTCACGGGTTTTGGTGAGTTGTTTCCACGCGCTTGAAAGAAATGGAGTCAACGTCATGTCGTTGACAAGACGTGACGAGTTCCGGTATATGTGGAAAGCTTCCGATATATTAAGCTTGATAGTCGAGTTCGGTTTATCAATAAACGTAGCGTTTCCAAACAAAAATTTATGGTTATTTTCGTGACAATGTTGAGCTATAGACGACTTCTTCAGTTCATAGTTCTGTACATAGATCTTGTGTCACTTCACATGGAAACTTAAAGCCCTGCGGGTCTGTCCTTTATATGAAAGACCACATTCACAAGGTATCTGATAAATTCCTCAGGAGTTTAAGTCTTCGACGTAATCTTTTGATCCGTAAAAATTCATCTTGTTTATTGGTTTGAAAATAACTTTGAAATTAAAACTTTTAAGGATTTTTGAAATTCCGAAGCAAATCTGAGGAACAAATGGAATAACTGCCCAGTTCTTTCGTATTGGGAGGTTTACAGGCATGAGCGTGCAGACAGGCTTTGGTTTCCTAAATTTGTGGACAGCTTTGTCTATAACGGAAGGGCTGTATCCTCTGTGTGCTGCAATTCGTTTAAGAAAATCAAGCTCTTTCTGTAAGGAATCCTCAGTTGAGCAGATATGTATTGCACGACATACGTATGTGAAGAAGGCAGAGATATTTTGTTTCCATGGATGATTTGATTTTGCATGAGGGGGTAAGGAAACAGCAAATGGTTTTCGATAAACTGCTGTACTAAAGGATCTTTGAGAGCGTGACTCAAGGATATCAAGGAATGGTAAGCAGCCATTATTTTCAGTCTCATATGTGAACTGCATATGAGGATCAATTGAATTGATAAGTTCAACTAATTTAGGTATTTCTGAGTTCATGCCATTCCAGAGAACAAAAGTATCATCTACATATCGAATTCACAGGTCAAATGTAACAAGCTGAAATATTTGGTCTTCAAAGTGGCGCATGTAGACTTCGCATAAAATAGGTGACAGTGGACTACCAATTGCAAGGCCTTCTGTCTCTTAGAAAAATCTTCCACGAAAAAGGAAACTATTTTGTCTTATACAAATTTCCACTAATCTCAAAATTTCTTCTATTTTCGGTTGGCTGAAATGATGTTCTTTGAGACTTGCTTTCAATGCTTGGAGAGCTCCATTCACTGGGATACTTGTGAACATGGATTTCACATCGAAGGATAACATGAACTGATCGTTGAATGCATGTCGCTTTAGCCGATTGACAAAATCAATGGAATTTTTTTACAGATGCTGTGTTCGAAGAAGTCGTCAAAATCGATAGTTTGGAAGATAGAAATTTGGACAACTTATGTGTAGCTGATTCTATATTGCTGACTATGGGACGAAAGGGGAAACCAATGTTGTGTATCTTCGGAAGTGCATAGATACGAGGACAACGGGAATATGAGGGCTTCAGATAATTTTTTGAGCTTTGGTCAAGGGTTACACAACTTGTTACCACTTTCCAAACTTCCTTTAATTGTTTCTCCGATGGGTCGTTTTTCATTTCCTCGTGGGGTCCCTCGGAAATAAGTTTTTCGACCTGTGCCTCGTAATGTTTCTTGTCCATAATAACAACTTGTCCTCCTTTATCAGCTTTAGTGATGATAATATCGCAATTTGACTACAATTCTTTTAGAGCATTGTATTCTTCCTTGTTGAGATTCGGTTTAAATGGTGGGCTAACGCAATGTCTAATCTTTTCTTTTTTATCTGTATTTAGATCGTTTTTTATCACGGACTCCTCAACCGGCGCAAATGATATTGGTACCTTTTTCGAAATCGCAAAATTCTAATTGTAACGTAAAATCCGTTTTTCAATTTCGCTCGGGTTAAAACTAGAAAGGTTAGATATTACTTCATTATCCGGAAAGATATCCTCAATTTGTTAAGTAGAATTTTCTTTATGGTTGCTGTTATTTGATAATTTTTCAAATTTTTGTTCTAATGTCATTTTATGAGTACATGACATATTGGAACTCCTAGACCAAGTTTTGCAGTCCAGGTCAGAAAAATCTGGTAATGTGATAGCCAGTAAAAGGTGCAGGTTGCACAGTTGAACCTCAACGTTTGCAATATTATTTTTTGTATCTTTAATGATAGCTCTTAATAGTGCAAACGAAGCATTAGATATGGCTTTGTTGATGTTATGGGAAGATCCTAGGTTGTATTTCACACAAATAAAATTTGGTAGTATCTTGCATCTCTTGCATCGAAACAAGAAGTTTAAGTGGTTCAGCAATCTGAACTTCTTTATCCTCAGCCTGGAAAAACGGCTGATTGTCGCAGACAGTGAGTTCGTCATGATCGAGATTAGGAACTGGATTCAAGTTCCTATAGAAAGTCAATATCGGTATTAGATAAGTCCGAAAAGATGGAAGCGAAGCATAGGTCTTGTGAAGGAACACAAGACCTATGTACGGAACTATGAACTGAAGAAGTCGTCTATAGCTCAACATTGTCACTAAAACAACCATAAATTTTTGTTTGGAAACGCTACGTTTATTGATAAACCGGACTCGACTATCAAGCTTATTATATTAGAAGCTTTCCACATATACCGGAACTCGTCACGGCTTGTAAACGACATGACGTCAACTACACCGTCAGAATTCTGATGATATCACAATGATTTGAATGTTTACGCTCCATTCGTCCTGAGGAAGCAGAGCCAAACGCACTGCGAAACTATAGTCGATGTATAATAAACATTTTATTGTGCGAAACATTGTTTTAAATATTTCTAATCCAACATTTGTTTGTCTACTGACGTCATCAATGTACAGGTCGCGCCATCTGGTACCAGCTACAAACATTAATCAGAGAAAACATTATTGATTTTTCATATAATTATGGTTAGGTTTCAGCAAGTATTAAGTATCCCATGCTATAACTAAAAGTTAGTTTTATCGATGTGCAAATTTTGATCATTCGGAATGCGTTAATTGCGAAGAAAATATGTAAAGAAGTTTTACCATTGGAAACATAAGGCAGAAATTTTAGGTGGAACCAACTTAAAACACAAATACCGTATCCTTAAAAAAATAAGCATCTGAAGGATTTATAGCACTGGATGTCAAAAGATCTCTGAAACGTTTCTCGATTTGTAACACAAGTGCAGAAAAATGCTCTCTTTTATGGTGAATGAATTCGATTATTTCGAAAAAGATTTTGAATATTGAAATACTCGTACGACTTATTTACAGAACACACGCACATATGTATCATATATCAGCCGTCATTTTAAGCATGTTTATTTTTACTCAGTATTCTTTCACAACATCTAATGACGCATTGCTTTAAAAAATTCGATTTCATAACTTTAAAAAATAATGATCTCTTTTCATTGTATAATAGTATATTTGTTGGCTTGTACAGCATAAACGCTTGGTCCTTCTTCAGGGTATTTTTTCAAATTTGAGGATTTTTCCGTAAGTAAAAAATAAAAATAAGAGTTTAGGGTAAGGAAATAAAACATATTTCTAGAATGAAATCGGTTTATTGGTTTGTGTGCTTTTGATGTGTGTTTGTCTACGGCAGATCGACCAATACTCTGTTCGTAAATGTGTGCAATAACGCATACGATTCTTCCCATGAATCTAAGACTACATACAACCACGGAGCAAGTCCCTGGCATCAAAATACGGGAAGCTCTGTTTCAAAGCAATATTTTACCATCACTAACTCCTGCTGTAAAACATGGAGCACTGAAGACTACGAACTTCCATGACTTTCATCATCTTCAGCGTCCTTCCAGCAGTCGCTGAACCTTCTATACCAAGCAGAAAAACGTGGTCGAGAGGTGCATTCTTCCCGATTATACAAAATAATCGGGAAGAATGCACCTAATAAAATAATAAGTAAGCATTTATTTTGTAATTTCACCAGAAATTCCACGTTTAACCGTTGCGCAACTCTTGAACTTCGTACTGTCGCGATGAGCGACAAAATACTCGTCTACTTTCATTGAGACGTGCTACCGAACTAATGCAAATAGTGAGGTGAACTCTGTATTTTCGGTTACAAACAGTTCAAAGACAAGGACTTCCCACTCACTTTGGATCTGCACCGCGTGTTTTATTCCCCCATAAACACAGTCACGATATCTCGTGGCCGTTATTCGTGTGCAAAATTAATAAATTGAATCGCCTCAAAAACTCAAATATACACGAAAATGTACTTATAGATGATATAATGGAGTAAATATGCGAGAGTAAACTCAGATGGGCTGGTCATATGGTGAGATTAAGAGACCACAGACACGGCTGGATTAAGGCCTTAGTGGATTCTTAGGTAGATATCCGTGGGGGCTCTCAAAGAATTATGAAGGGAAATCATTATGAAGTCCGTTAAAACACGAAACTATACAAAATATGCCTGTGATAATACGTAGTGCATTCTTCAAATTAATAAATTGTCTGCAGAGTTTTGATAATAAGTCTCACTGTGTTTTCCACTGCTCTCACAAGAACACGAGTTAAAAGCTTAAGATTCCTAGATTTTGTCTTGGATTCTCTAATGATTTAGCCTTGTATACTTTTCTTAGTGCAACTTTTTTTGTTATGCACTCTGAAGCCAAATGGGTCTTCGACTAATAACGTTTCTAGGTGCAAATTGGGAGTTGTGGTTGGATAGTAATGATAAAACTGGTACTGTCTCACTGACCCCGCTGTACACATAGACATGAAACCTTCACCCTTAGTGAGTCACTACCTTGAAATCTATTCGTCTTCCAGCCTCTGTTTCAGCCCAAGTGGAAATCATACGAGACAAAAGTAAAACTGTTTTACACAACCTCCCCTTCCTCTCTCCCTTTCTCTACCTATCTATTATTTACCTAGGCATGTCTCCTGGGTCATTTGTCATGGTCGGCCCCAAGGCTGTAGCCCTTATAGATCCCCCATTAATCCAGCCGACTACAGATGGGCTTGCAAAATCATCAACTAGTACCGAAGGTAAAGAAAGAGAAAACCTGGAATGCCTCCAGTGAGGTGGGAAAGCCCTTTGTTCAAATCTGTAGAAAGAACCTGAAGGAGTAAAACGCAAAATCACGGGCAACGGATTCATGTTTGCGACCTGTATTTTTGCAGAGATCCCAAAGGAAATCACAGATCCATCAAGATAATCAAGATACAGCATTAACCCACTAATGTTAGTGATGCATTTTGCAAAGGTTTTGCCAAAGTCATGTTCCCTAAAAAAGCGGCTCATCTGATATTTTGGTTTTCATTTCTACTGAACGAGTGCACTTGAGGCAAATCATGTGCACATTTGTACTTCTCAAAGGGGCAGTTAAAGCCAATTTCTCTTATTAGCGTTCTATGAAGTTCACACAGCGCAAAATGTTTGTGGTTTTAATTTTATAAAGAAAAGATACGACATTTTTCGTTTTTAAAAGCAAGATATTTTATTTGTTTAATTCAGCAATAAATTTTTCTCATCAAACTTTTCTAGTATTTTTGTATTTGAACTTATTGAATATATAGGGTGTCCATAAATGAAGTATACAACTTCAGTATGCTACTGAAAAAAAATTCAATAAATAACAACTAAGTTTTAATGTCAAAGCACATGGTAACTACGAAAGTTTTTTTTCCTAAATGTCAGTAGGTCTCCAGTGTGCTCCATTGGTTCCTCGCAGGATGTGTAAACGGCAGTTCTGTTCAACCTACGTCGCTGCAGAATGTCAGGTATGACATGGAGAAAGGCTGCAGTAATGCTTTCTTTGCCCTCAATCATAGATGTAACATTTTTTCTGTACACAATATCCTTAATAAAGCCCAAAGACAAAAATCGCATGGGATATCTGGAGAACAAGGTGGCCATGCTGTCGGACACCCACATCCAGTCCAACGCCCTGGAAAATGGCGGTCTAAAGATCAGCGAACATCCGAAGACTAGTGCGGAGGCGCTCCATCTTGCTGGTAAATGATGTGTTGAATATCCTGGAGATGTGGAGTTGTGAATTCTTCTAACATGTCCAGGTACGTTATGCCAGTAACGGTTGGTTCAGCGAAGAAAAAGGTCCCTATCATTCTCTGTTCCATTTGGCCAGCCCAGACATTAACCTTCGGGCTGTCTCTCTCGTGTGCTACGACCACATGAGGATTTTCCGTGCCCCAGATTCGGCAGTTATGTTTATTCACTCGGCCAGAAACATGGAATGTGGACTCATCGCTGAAGCAGATCCGTGAAAGGAGTGTGAGGTCTTCGTCAATGCGATTAAGCATGTCTACCGCAAATGCTTTTCGACGTGGTTGATCATTTGGTCGAAGTTTTTGCGCTAACTGCACTTAATATGCAAATAGGCATAGATGTTTGTGCACAACCTTATGGACCGTTGCTTGTGGTATTTCAAGTTCACGACTGGCGACGCGGACGGGCTTCTTCGGGCTCCTTAAATAAGCCTTACGCACGTCTTTCACCTTTTCGTCCGAAATGGAAGGTCTCCCAGTGCTTTTGCCTTTGAAGACACTTCCTGTTGCTTTGAATTTATTTATCCATTGTTCGATGCTCCTTTGTGTCAGCGGCTCTCTTTTACTCCGTTCTGAAACTGCGCTGAACTGTTGTTAGAAATTTAGACTCCGCAAACCAAAACACACATGTTGCTTTCTCCACTAGGGAAGCCATGCCTGTTGTATTCCGTGTTTTTTTCATTACATGAGACACTTGGCGTCATCTATCATATGACTTTATAAACTTCAACTCTTACCACGTCTCTTGATGTTTAAAGTAGTTTTTTTCTACTGTATTTTTAACAGCATACTGAAGTCGTATATGTACGAATATAAAAAAAACAGGAATCAAACGAAACTTTATTGCGAATTCCTTGAATTTTTCTTCATCCCCCTCCCCCTTCCAATCATTAAAATTTATGCGATACTATCGATATTGGTTTTTCTGTACGGGCATAAATGAATTTCCATCGCTTATTTGCATATTTCCTTTACAAAAGAATTCAAAATCCTCATCACATAAAAGCATTATCTGTGACACCTTCTACGCTTTTAATCCTACATAATAAACAGATACAAAGTTCAGTCGTGAAACACAGGTTTATCACAAATAATCCTGGTATAGCCCATCATCTCCTGAATTTTTCATGAGATTCCCTCTTTTTCCATAATTTTTTGTACATCGCTGTATCAGTGATCATGAAATTCTTCTTTCTTGCCACTTTAGGCGAGCGGCTATCTTAATCCTCGTTATGGAAAACCCAGGAATTTCATTTTGGCGGGTGATTTATTAGCAAAAGGATTTTAAACTCTTTCTTACGTGAGGTGATATTTCCTCCCAAAGAAATGCGAAGCCAACATGATGCTCAGAGAGATGAGAAGGAAGGAAGGAGGGAGGGAGGGAGAGGAGAGGACCTTCGTTGACACTACTTCCAAGGATGCGGAGAGGGGAGGGGATGCTGATCTCATTACGAAGAAATCTGTTAGTCAGATCGCATGGAAACCGGAGACAGTGGAAGACACCGAGCGAATGGAATAAAAAGCGCAGGTGGATACATTTGCCGAGGGTATCTGTGCAACGAATGAAAAGACGCACTGCATCTTACCGATGGAAGTGCTCCTCTTCCTGTTCTCTTTCGTCTTCTTCAGGCTTTGAATTGGAGACTCTCGGACGCTCTTCTCTAAAAACTACGTTAGCTTTTTCGTCCGGTTTTCGCCTTTTCCCCGCTTTGATCTGAAAGCCACTGACGAGTTGTTTATGTCGTGACCAAATTTTGTGTAGTCCTTTGGGAAATAAGGACGTTGTTGCTTTCTATTTTCCTAAACCTTTTTACTTCTCCGTCTCCTACAGCTTTCAGGTCATTCATCTTTATACAACTATCCAAGTAAGAACTTTATCTATTTCTTCTAAGTGGCAGTTTTTCTCAGATACTTACCTTAGAGGAAGACTTTTGTTGATTTCAGCGTTCTACTCAATTACTGAAACCGAAGCTTTCCTGAGTAGCACGTAAAAATCGTTAAAAAATAGATCTTTCTTCCTTCATTTTAGAGAACAATATCTCACCACTTTAGGAAAACTTCAGCGAATAAAGGAGAAACAAAGTCGTGATTGTGTTCAGTTTCAAAAATTAAAATAAGGAAACGGAAACGGAATAAATGCATCTATTGCTTAAAGAAAACGCGTAAATATAATTTATGGGTAGTTTCAAACAAAAATAGGGACAATGTCCACACCGATTTAAAATAAAATACACTCTAAAATTGAAATTTCAACTACTACAAAAGTTGACAAATTTCAGCTGACGTTCAGGGATGGAGCACTATCGGAGACAAGAAAGGCATGATTAAATTTTCAAAACTAGTCGACAATTTTACTTCCTAAAAAATAAGGCACATGAGTAAGAGGTAAAACCAACTCTGCTGGCAATGTATTGACCAATGCGTCAAGGCACTGAATTGTGGAGACTCCTTATATCCTCCTGCGGTACTGTCCACTATGTCTCCTGCACCTAGTCCTGTGGGCCGCCGTAGTCTGCGCTCTTTGAGGGTGAGTATTGAGATCAGATCGAACCATGTGCCATACATTTGACATTAGGGACAGATCCTGGTATCTTGTTGGCCATTCCAGAAGTCAACGGTGTCGTAGACACTTTATAGCGACGTTTTCAGTATGTGGACGCTCATTAGTTGTTGAAAGATGATCCTGAACACTCCCGTCCCGAAAGGAATAGTAACAACATCCAGGATATTCTCCATGTACCACCAAGCTTGTCCACTAAGGAATAGTAGAGATGACCGGCTTTCATAGCATATTGCACCACATGCCACGACTCCTGCTGCCCGTTGGATAATTGTCCTGGCATTGGTCGCAGACCACAGACGTTTGTATGCGTGAACTCGGCATCACAAGACCCCCAAAAAGCTAGATTCTCCTCTGAAAATTGAACCGAAGACGCTCTGTCTTCCACTTCATCCGAGCCCTGTACCACTATAGATGGTGTTGACGATTATCATTGAATCGGGGCAAACGACGCAATGGACATCATGCGTGAAAAAGTGCCTTCGCCAGTCTTTGAAATAGGGTATGTCTTGTGACGGAACAACTGAATACAACAGTTCACTCTAGTGGCGCAGAGAGTAGCCGCAGGAGCGGGGTTAGCTGGCTGCTACGTTAGGTCAAAGGTTAGACATCCGTCGTCCCAGGTAGACGAGATGTCTTACTTGCTCTCAAAAACTGATGCCAGCATCGATGCACTGTTGCGTTACCTTGGGCAAAATGTTGCGCAGTACGGTGTGTCGAGATTCAATCCTCCCGGAGAATTATCCATTTTCTCTCAATTCCACGCAGCTGGCAATATGGTTGGTGAATTTGATGCCTTAGCATTCTGTACAAAGTTTGCTTCCTACTAGAAATCGTAGTTCGAAGCCGTAAGACTATGATGGTAAATTACTCCATCATTTATATATGCCAGGGGTGGGATTCGAACATACAATTCTCGGGTCCGGAGCTCCGAGTGCTATCCACTATATTACATTACACTGGCATGTGCTCTCATTGATATCTGCCTTTATCTCATGTGCATCCTGCGGGGTATGCACGTCACAACTCTTCTTACGAAACAACCAGTCTTATTTGTTACGCTACGACAGTGGCGTTCTTGCTTATACAGTATATCGGATATAACTGCAATCGGATGGGTTCCATATTTTAATCTTGTGTTTAGCAGCTTACTGATTGGCATGCGTTTTCCATAATTCTTTCAGAATTATGAAATTCCAATGTAGCAGAGTTTATAATAATTGTATCCAGTGTGGTACAGCTAGAAAAGACATAGTGTCCGAAAAATGGCTACTAGTATAGTTTCAAACGGAAGAAGTACTGTAATAACACGGGAAAGGAAAGTCGAGCAAAAAAACATTTTCTTTATATGTACAAAAATTATAAAAATTACAAATATCTAGTTCCAAACTGCTGCACTCTTTATTAAAAATTTTAAACGAAAAACGTAAAAAACTTTAGAGAATGAAGGACAAAAATCAATGCAGTTTTCGTGCAGTTTTAAATTAAAGTACAGGATGTACCCGGAGAACAATCTCACAAAATAAAAGTTTCGCAACTCGTATGGTCGTACAATTTTCTTTATTCGATTTACTGCTACGTACTCCTGTGTCTTTAAAATGCAGTATTTAACATATGAATAAAACTACAGTGCTGAAATCACACCTAAGTGGTCATGATGAAATATAACTGATCAATTTTTGCAAATGTTTCTACGCTTATCCTTAGTGTGAAGTAAAAACCAGTTTCATTAAGAAAATAATTCAGTGAGACCTATCTTTATTTCTGTTTTTTCATTAAGTTTGCACGAAGGCGCTACTCCTTTGAAATAAAAATAATATACCTGACCTGAAATGCTTTTTTCTTAATTAGGTTTTCCTCTCCTTTCTGCTGCATAATGGTCGAACTGAAATTATTCTCATTACATGTTTATATAGACTGCCAAGTTAGCTACGCCACGGAAACCGTGATGGCTAGCTGCCACGGGCGACGCAAGTGTTCCGTAGGAGCTGACGTTGGGACATTCGGAAGCCCCGGATGCCCACCAGGAACAAGACTTTTTCTGAAAGTCGTTCACACCTGCGGTAAGTTATTTTAATCCCATATTGCTAACGTACTGTACAATAAGTAGGTTGGTACATAATTGCAGTATAAGCATTTATGACGTACTATAGAGGTGAAGCACGTGTCAAGACAACAATTCTGTAGCGATACATTCTGTCGGTGTAGTTTAGTCGGTTAGAACAGTTGGCTCCGGAGCGAGAAGGCGCGATTTCGGTCTCTGTCACCGACAAATTTGTGAATTTCATACATTATCGTACTTTTTATATGAGAAATTGCACTGTAATGAACTTTCTCGAGCATGCAATAAATAATGAATGTTATACATACATACATATGACTAAGCTGTTCTCTGAGATTCAGAGGTAAGCTCCACAAAAAAATACAAACTACCAGATAAATTTCTAACTGATTACTTACTTACTGTTGCCGTATCAAACTTCTCCATTTACAGCGATCTTGACACACAACTCAAGCTTCACTGACATCCATCACACGACGTACACAAGACCTTCTATTTTTCATACTCATAATCTTTTCTAATGCAGACACTCCTGAATCTGATCCTCCCATGACTTCCTTGGACTTCTGCCTTTCGTTTCTGCCACTTGGGCTAAAAAGATTTTCTTAGTAAGCATCTCATCATTCATTCTTTCAACATAGCCAAACCACCGAAGAATATTAGTCTCCAACTTGCTAACAACATTTTGCTTCACATTACACAACTGCAACACATCTTCATTCCTCACACAATCAGAACGTGTCTTGCCACAAACACCCGTAAGTAACGCATTTCTCCATCGCACAAACGACGCCTATATTTTTTCTGTAGTATCCAGGTTTCACTGCCATACATCAAAGTAGAAACAATTACACTTTCATAAACAGCCATGCCGGACTCTCTTGAGAACCCATAATACTTGCACAAACCTTCTAAAGTAGATATGACTTTCAATGAAGAATTCACTCGCGTACTAATTTCACCATCTAATTTTTTCTCTCTGTCAAACATGCTTCCTAAATACACAAACTCATTCACCTGGTCAAGCACCGTGCTATTTAGACTCACTCAAAAACCATGACTTTGGTTTTTCCCTTATTTATACTCAGTTTGAATTTCATGCAAACTTCGTACATCCGGGAATGTTAATTTCAGTAATTTTTCCAGCTGTTACGACATTCTAAATTTTCCGATTCCTCGTAAGACAAAACAAATTCACCAGCGCGGACGCGCATCGGGCCTTACGATAACACCATAGAAACAACCTCTTTCAATGAAAGTTGTCCAGTTCCACGGTAGCTGTAATCAAGGTCATCAACTTTTCAATGATACAAAATTGCAAGAAGACAGTCAGAACCAGTATGTTGTGTGAAAAGTCGTTGTTGGGGTAATTCAGACCCTGTGTGCACCCTTCGTGTCTTAAGTTCGGAGGTTGATTGCGCAGCTTACAGAAGCAATAATGCATCGATACTTGAGCTATAAAGATGAAACGAAATAGATAGAAACTCTGTTGGCGGAAGTATCCATCGATGAAGAGTTCATAAAAGAAGATGATAAACAAAAATTGCTGATGATGAGCATTTTAGTGATCATCAATCGTCTTCGGAAGAAGATCTTGACTCTGACAACTGTGTGGGCATTCTATTGCAAGAATGTTTTACTGGAAAAGATAATATCACAAAATGGCACAAAGACAAAATGTGAGGACTCCCTCTTAAAATATCATAAATCAGCTACCAGGAAATATTGGTGAAGCAAAAAATGTAACCTCTCCGGTTGACTCAATAATTCAAGTTTCAAGATGTTAAAATTTTCAGTTACATTAAATGTTTCGTTTTTTTTGTTGATTTTTTTGATATACCGTAACCTGCATCAGTGTGTTATTTAGTCCTTATTTGCTAGAAATCTGTGCGTGATGGAGGAACGTAGGTTACATTTTCAGGTTCATGAACCCAGAATACTTGTGAATCACTTGTGAATCCCTTGAAACATCCAGGTCAATTTTCCAAAAGTATCTTTTTGCAGACCTGTGTAATTTTCAAACAGAAACGCAATGGAAACAGTTATACGTTTATGTCATTGCCGTATAACAGTTATACGTTTATGTCTTTGACGTATAATCTATCACAATCTACACCAGAAAAATTAAACGGTTCCCGGAAAGGTGAGATAAATTCTTCAGCAAGTTTGAATTTATATTTATATATGATATTTCAAATATACGTCCTTCATTTCTGCATTCAGAAATGTTCATAACATTACTCTCTCTGTCTCGAAGAATGCCGTGTTAACATAGACTTTCAGATTTGTCCGCTTGTGTAAGAAATTCAAACCCTGAAATCACGAGACTGAAACAAAACAAATAAAGGAGATAAGAACAGCCACAAAATTCTTTTGCGGCAGCTTAACAACAAAGATAAATTTCCAAAGTGAAAGTTAATAATAAACGTAGGTTTTTGAAATTACTCATTACCTCCTGGTATATAAGATCAGCATAGTCACTCCTAAATTGAACATATTTTTTCAGCTTCTTTTTGTGTTTTGTTTAATACCCGTCCAGCAGATTGCATTCAAGTATCGGAGGCTAAAATAGATGATATGTATACTCATGTTGGCTTATTCTTTGTTTTCTGGAGTACAATATCAGCCAGATCATCCCTAAATTAAAATCTTTTTTTTTTCCTATATTTTTCGCAATTTCTTTATGATGTGGTTCTATCAGACCTTTAGTTTTCCTTATTTTTAGTTTTTCTTCTCAGATTAATGATTGTTCATAAAAATATCTTCTCTCTATTTCATGTCATTTACTTTGGCACATATTATGCTTTTCAGTTTTCATGACATGATTTTCTTTTCTCTATTCTGTGGCTGTGTCATAATGTCCAAAATTACGAAAGGAACCCGAAAAAATTTACTTTTTCCTAAGCGTCCCTTTGTGTGACTAAGTTGAATAGTTTCAGCGAGATATGTTGTTAATCATGAAGATTGGAGATTGTACTAAAGCTCGTTGCATGAGGTGGTTCGTATATAGTACACATGCTTCGAAATTTGCATAGAACGTTTCACATTGTACAATGTTTGCATGAACGTTTCACATTGTTGGGTGGTTGGTTGGTAGATTTTAATGGCGCAAGGGCCATAGTTGGCCAAAGAGCGCCAAACAAAAAGACATCAAAACGAAACAAAATTAATAAAAAACGTACACAAGGTTAAAAACAGGCTGATGCGGTAAAAATGAAACATGAGAATGAAGAAGTTAAAATCTAGACGAGTTTATAAAAGTCAATTTCCCGTAAAAATGAAAACACTGCTCTCGTATCGCAGGCTTCACCGATAATAGTTTGCAGCGTAGCTGCTCCTTCGTCCAACAGATGAGAGTGAAAATGACGAAAACGATGATCACAAAAACGAACACAAGTACACAAAACATGAAGGACCGTGAGACGACATTGGCACGCCGCACACATCGGGGCACTGTCGCCACACAGCAAAAAGCGGTGAGTAAAACGACAGTGCCCAATGCGGAGACGTGCAAGAACAACTTCCTCACGACTGTTCTTCCGCAAACTAGACTTCCATAGTTCGATCCGTGGTTTGATGGCATAGAGTTTATTGCTGCCCTGCTGAGACCACAGGGATTGCCACTCATCCATAACAAATGTCCGGATCAATGGCCGATAATCTCGGAAAGACAGTGGCAGCCGAGCTGGCGACATGGAGGAAACAGACCTGGCAGAGAGATCTGCCAGCTAGTTACCCCGGATCCCAACATGGCCAGGAACCCAACAGAATCGGACCAGGAAGCCATCACCCTCCAAAGTTCCAAGAAGACGACGGACATCACGGATGACAGGTGAGTCCGTGTCCTCTGGAGAAGATAAAACATGGATGACGGACTGGGAATCAGAGCAAACCATAGCGCGACGATGTGACTGAGACTGTATGTGGCACAAAGCGAGGTGTACCGCACGCATCTCTGCCGAAAAGACGGTAGATTCAGGCGGAAGCCTCTCAGCATGGGAGGCATCGCCACACACGAAAGCGGCTCCAACAACCTCGCCGGATTTCGACCCGTCAGTAAATACAGGCACGAAATCCGGGAAGAGAGACTGTTTCTCGGCAAAGAGCTGCTGGTACACCAGAGCAGGAGTGGAAGACTTTGGCCACACACAAAGGGAAAGGTCAGCCGTTGCTTGAAACGGCTGCCAAGGCGGTTCATTGTAGAACCGGGTCAAACCAATCATTGACAAGTCTAGACCAGCATCGCGCACTATGGCACACATCCGAATCCCGAACGTCGGAATACAGGAAGGCCGGTGTGAGAATAGGCGGACACATTGTGGTTGGAAAATGGAACCATGCAGTGGATGATCAGGAAGAGATTTCAGTTTTGTATAAAACTGAAGAGACAGCTGCTTACGACGGATGCATAACGGCGGCTCATGAGCCTCTGCATACAGGCTATGCACGGGAGAGGTGCGGAAAGCACCAGTACATAGCCGCAGTGCCTGGTGATGGACGGGGTCCAAAGGCTTTAAAACCGATGGACGCGCTGAACCGTACGTAATGCATCCGAAGTCTAACTTAGACCGAATGAGAGAGTGGTAAATGCGAAGCATTGAGCACCTGTCAGCTCCCCAAGATGTTCGGGAGAGGACCTTCAGGATACTCAATGACTTCGTGCACTTCACCTTCAAAGACTGAATGTGAGGCCGGAAGGTGAGCGCTTGGTCAAAAGTTAGCCCAAGGAACCTGGCTTCTGACACCACAGGGATGGCAGAACACCCCAGACGGAGGCTGGGGTCTGGGTGAAGACCCCGTTTGCGGCAGAAATGCACGCAAACGGTCTTCTGCGTCGAGAAGCTAAATCCATTTTGGGAAGCCCAGTGAGAGATCTTGGTAATGGCAGACTGGAGCTGTCTCTCGATGGTGCGCATGTTTACGGAGGCGCAAGAGATCTGCAGATCATCCACGTACATGGTTCCACGAACCGTCGGAGGAAGTAGTTGGAAAATATGGTTGACACGAAGGATGAACAACGTAACGGAAAGAATGGAGCCTTAAGGTACACCCTGTTCTTGCGGGTACACCGCAGAGAGGGTCGACCCGACGCGCACACGGAAACTCCGGTCCTGGAGAAATCCGGTGATGAAAGATGGTAAGTTTCCCCGCAATCCGCACTCGTGCAGATCACGGAGAATGCCGTATCTCCAGGTACGGTCATAGGCTTTCTCCATGTCGAAGAATACGGAGACCATGTGCTGACGTCGGACAAACGCCTCCCGGACAGATGTCTCAAGGCGAAGATGATGATCGGTGGTGGATCGAGATTTGCGAAATCCACTCTGATGAGGTGAAAAAATGTGATGAAACTCCAGATAAAAAATGAGACGAAAATTAATGATACGCTCGAGCACTTTGCAAAGGCAGCTCGTCATAGCAATAGGCCGGTAGTTCAACGGGTTGGTGGGATCTTTACCAGGTTTGGGAACAGGAACGACAATGGCAGTGTGCCAAGATTCGGGAAAGACATGCTCTCGCCAAATCCTGTTAAACAGGATTAGCAGACATTCAAGAGAGGACGGAGAAAGGTGCTTCAGCATTTCGTAATGGATGTTATCTGGTCCGACAGATGTCTGGCCGGACCGATTCAGAGCGGTCTTCAGCTCCACGGCAGTCAGCGGGCTGTTGTAATCTGTGGCAGAAAACGGTCCAAAAGAAACCTTGGACCGTTCAAGCCGCGGCTGTAACTGCCGGAACGAAGCAGGGTAATTGCTGCTGCTGGACACCGAAGAAAAAGCGGCGCCCAGACAGTCAGCAATACCCAGAGTGTCAGCAACCGTCCCTCCACCACTCTCAAGAATGGAGATTTCCCCAGATGGGTACTGTCCCCGAATCTTACGGATCCTGTCCCAAACGATCTTAGGGCTGGTATTGGTGTTAATCCCGGATACATATTGTGTCCAGGACTCCCGTTGACTACGCCTACGAACCAATCGCGCGTAGGACTTGGCTTTCTTGAAAGCAAGTAGGTTCGCGTCGGTGGGGTACCGACGAAACCTACCCCAAGCCCGATGTTGGGCCCGACGAGCTGCCATACAAGTGGAATTCCACCAAAGTCTCGGGCAACGTGGAAGTTTAGTCGACGTCCTGGGGATGGTAAGTTCTGCCGCTTGCACAATACAATCCGTTACCGCCGCAAGAGCGTCATTGACTGTTCCTGGGGTCACCATTACCGGAGTAATAAAGGCCGAAGCCGTGAATGTGTCCCACTTGGCACGATCAATATTCCATCTAGCAGGGCGAGAAGGGTAACGGTACCCGCCACTCGCTAGACGGAGGAAGATGGGAAAGTGATCGCTGCCAAGGGGATCACCAGACACGCTCTAGGACCAGGCAGGATATAATGATGGTGAACTCAGAGACAAATCAATGGCTGAGTACGAGCGGGTGGGTTCATGAAAATACGTCACTGCCCCGGTGTTGTGGAGACAGAGGGACGTGTTGGAGAGAAGGGACTCAACAACACGGCCCCTGGAGTCACGAGTGGGAGAACCCCACAACGGATTGTGTGCATTGAAATCTCCTAAGATGAAGAAAGGAGGCGGCAGCTGGTCAACTAAATCTTCCAGATCCGAAAGGCTTACAGCTTCATTTGGTGGTATGTACACGGAACACACCGTGAACAGTGTGTGCACAGATAGTCTCACTGCCACTTCCTGCAAAGACGTCCGAAGGGCAACTGCAGTGACAGGAACACCATGAGGAACAACGACGGCCACTCCTCCGCAGGCGATAACGCCGTCCTGGTGATCATTGCGGAAAAGTGAAGGTCTCCGCAGCGAAGGAGTGTCCGTCGTGCGAAGCTTTGTCTCCTGGAGACAAACGCACACAGGTGTGTGCGAAGACAGTAAACCTTTCAAATCATCAATGTGTGATCGCAGACCTCGGCAATTCCACTGAATGAGCGTGGCCATAATGAAAAATGAAATGAAACAATGAAAAAGACAGACAACTAGAACGTCTCACTGTCGTCCATCACCTCCAATCCATCCGCAGTGTCTGGAGGTAACACAGGGCTGTGTTTACCCCCTGTGTTGAGAGGTGTTTTCTGCTTGCTCTGTTTCGGGGAGGATGAACATGGTTTTACCTTATCCGGCTTCTTCTTACCAGTGCCCTGGACCTGGGTCCCTGTGATGGCCGTAGATGGTTTCGGCATAGAGGGAGGTTTAGGCGACGATGTTGATGTCGCCTTGGATGCAATGCGGCGAGACTTCAGTGCTTCCAGACCAGCAGCGACGATGTCCTCAAAATCATAAGGAGACCGCGCTGGGAAGGTCACCTCAGTCTGGACCGCCACTGAAGCCTTCTGCACCACAACTGAAGCATAGGACCGCCGGCCTGGTTGAAAAGGGGCGATCCGCCGTCGAGCCTCGGGATATGAGAGATGCTCAGTTGTCTTCAGGCGTTGGATTGCCTGTTCCTCTATCCACTTTGGACACTGCTTAGAAGAAGCAGGATGAGTCCCTTCGCAGTTGACACAACGATCAGACTCTGCAGAGCAATCCGCCAAAGAGTGTTCTGGTGGAACCACAGCGGCCACACTTTGCAACATTACGGCAAGACTGCTGGGAGTGACCGTAATGCTGGCCCCTGAAACAACGCAAGGGGTTCGGGATGTACGGACGTACATCAAGCCGTAAATAACCTGCCTTGATGGAAGTAGGCAGGTTTGGGGAGTCAAACGTTAGGATGATGTTACGGGAGGGAATAGATTTCCCATCCCGCCGAAAAAGAATCCGCCGAACCCCAATGACATGCTGTTCACCAAGTTCCTCCAGCAATTCCTCATCGCTGCATTCAAGCAGGTCGCGGGAGTTGACTACACCGCGAGAGGAATTGAGATAACCGTGTGGAGAAACCTGAACAGGAACGCCAAGCAAAACGGTCGTTTCCAGCAAGGTGGCACTGTGGCGTGGAGTAGAAGTTTCCACGAGAAGATCCCCGGAAGGGAGCTTCTTCACACTCTTTGGAGAGCCAGCAACGGCTTGCAGAGCCTTGTTGATCCAGAAAGGACTCTTGGTATTGAGTGACTGTGAAGAGTCACCAGATTTAATCAACAGAAACAGAGCATTGCAATTAGATGTGACAAGTTTCTTTGTGGAGGAAGGTGCACTTTCCTCCACAGGGCGCTTTAAATTATTATTAGCATGGAAAACACTTGGGGTTTCCATGAATGAAGGAAAAGATTCGTCCGCTGACCTCCCCACCCACTACCGAGCCCAACGAGGGTGAGCCGGAGGTCCGCAAGCCCAAGAGGACGCAGGACACGGCTCTAGGGATAGGCAGCGGATATAGCAAGGTGGTAGGGCAGACACACGCTCAGCGTGCACCCAGACTTTCCCGCCCCGGAGAACACCCCTTTGGCATGCCCACCCTACCCCCATACTCACCCAGCCGAACAGAACGACAAGCCGCTAGAAGGCAGGACACCACTCGGCCACAGACTTCCTGACTGGGAGTGGGTTAGCTCCCAGCCTCCCGTTTAGGGTGAAGCAGAGGGCAAAGAGGAGTATTGGCATCTGGAGACAACTACAACCCGGCCCCCAGATACCTCAGCCTCCAGCATCCCCTTTTCCACCTGTACGGGTCACCGCACACGGCAAACATGCAGGTAGGTCTAAGCTAACCAGCTCCGGAAAAACAGAAAATGTAACATAAAAGAGAAAAGACAGGGAAGAGAACGAGGAAACAAACCCGGAACTGGCGCCTCATCACAACCTCAGCAGCCTACAACTGAGGCGGGAACATGGCACGATATGAACGAAAGACGAAAAAAGCAAAACAATAAGAGAAAATCGGCTCGGGCGGTGGGGACGCCATCCCCCATCAGCTGGATGAACAGCTGTCCCTTCGGTGATGTAATCGTCAAAGCCGCAGAGGTAATAGAAACCGTCACAAGGTGAGCTCGGGCCGTGGGGGCGCCGCTCCCCAAATAACTGGAAAACCAGTTATCCCCGTGCGGGGCGTTTCACATTGTACAAAATGGCCATAAAGTTTGAAATTGTGGTTCTGTTGCACGATTACTGGAAACAAACTATTAAAAACAGCTAAAACAGTATGAACAATAAATGAAGTTGGAGAAGGGGTTTTGGTCATTCGGACAGTAGATTTCAGGTTCAGGAGGTATGCTTCTGACGACATGAGCATGGAAAAGAAAAAGGGTTCGAGAATGGTTTTTGGAAGCTCTAATCACAGTTGTTGAAGTTAATCGAACAACCAATACTCGCATATTGTTGTCTAAACTAGGAAGTTCCAAATCCACCATCACTGATCACCACCATTAGCTGAAAACCGTCAAAAGACAATAAGGCCGAGTGCTGCATGAATTGACCAGGCCTGTAGCTCACCGACAAATCCTATTCTTCAAGGAAGTACTCAAGAATTCGTGTGACATTCGATTCACTAGGCTGAGAGTTACTGTGGATGAGACGTGAATTTACCCACATAATCCATGTTCACCTTGGGCCCAGGTGATCATACCCAAACGCCGGATTTTTGAGAAGGTCATAATGTAAGTCTGGTGGAATTACGAGGATGTGATCCCCTTTGAACTCGTTCCAGATTCCTGGGCTATGAACGCCGAACTACATTACGAGCAGCTGGATCATGTGTACCACACACTAGTTGAGAAGTATCCTGCTTTAGTCAGCAGAAAGTGGCCACTCCTTCAAGAGGTCGATACCTCCTAAGCCTCATATCGTCATTTAGACTAAAGTAAAGCATCATGAATTAGATCTCTTGCCACACTCAGGGTACAACCCCAAGCTCTCACCTACTGAATGTTCCTTGTGTTGGGCGATAACACATTCTTTTCGAGGAAGGCATTTCTCTGTGTCTGGCAACCTCAAACGCGTGTGTTAAGAATTATTCACCTCAAAACTGATGGCAGGTATTTTTTTATTTTTTTTAACTTGGGGCTTTAAAGAACACAGTGAGCTATAAACAGTAGATTGTCCCCAATTTTGGACCATTGGTTTCAGGGAAGGAAGAGAGCCAGTGCCGTAAAGCTCACCATCTATGCCTTGCGCAAAATTCGAACCCAACCAAATCTACGAAGAGTAGTTAGAAGCCAACGCCTCATACCACTCGCATCGGGGTGTCAATCAACACATTGCAAAGGGATTGTTACAAACTGTTTTAAACCACGTTTGGTACTTTGAAACGTATTCTTTAATTGCTACAAGGTTCTGAGTAAGCACATTTCTTTATAAGAAAAGCATTTTTTTCCGGACATCCCAGTAGGTTTTGCTAAAGTACGAACGTTTACACCTTAACTGAATGGTCACGTGTTAAGTTCATCTTCATCCATTAATATACTGAAAAATCTTCCTGGATTACGTACACTTTCTTGTCATTTTTATGACCACTATGTGAAATAGAAAATGTATTATCTGTCTGCAGTGTATTATTTTTGGACTGAGGGCCAGCTTCTGACCATTCGTCTGAAAAACGTCAGGGTTCGAACCTCGGATGACCTATGGATAGTGCGATGGATTATGGATGCCTTGTGGCACTGGTTGTCTCTCCTCCCAGGAACTAGTGGCTCTAAATTAGATACGGGAGACTGCCTATAGTCCACTGAGTTGTTCACGGAGTTCGTTAAACTTCCAAACATACAAAACATAAAAAACATTTTCTTTCAACATATCAGAGAGTTAGGAGCTTTGTATCAGCGAGTAACAGGAGACATACATTTTGAGTAATAGAAATGAGTGAGTGAGACATGGTAATAAAAAAAAGGAAATTCAAAAGAAAAAAAAATAGAATGAATACCATAGGAAACAAGAAGCACAAAGACCTGCACGCAGCAATATCTATAGTACTACGGAGGATCGAAATGTAACGCACAGCAATTTTGTTTCTCTTTGCAGGTTGCAGTTTGGTAGACAACGAGTTTGAAAATCCCGCTACAGACCAGTTTATCTGAATCAGATGTCGCCGTGGTGGAAGACAGTACGAACGACGGCACAAAGATGTCGCGTTTGTTAGCGTCGTCTACGAATGAACAGCAACGCGGTGTAGTCCGATTTTTGTGGGATAAACGGAAAACTCAGACAGAAGTTCACAAAGAAATTGTCGAAGTGATTGCTTAGACCATAGCAACATTTCCAGATGGTGAAGTTTCTTTGTAGAGGACCGTGTTAACCTTACCGATTCTCCACGTTGAGTTCGACCTTTAACCGCGTCATCAGCTGCCACTATGAGATGCATTGAACAGGCAATTCTGATTGACCGACGGAGTCATCTGCGCACATTGGCACAGAAGTTCAACATTTCGTACGGTATAATGTACGCATGTCAAATAGCAATTTCGCAAAGTCAGTGCGCAATGGGTGCCCAAGAATTTGACAGAAGACCAGAAGGGACAGAGAAAGTCGCGCAATGTGGCTGGGAGGTGCTCCAATACCCACCGTGCGATTCGGATTAGGCTCCTTCGGACTTTCATCTGTTTGGTCCCTTGAAAAGATTCCTGGGCGGCCAACGCTTCGATTCGGCTGACGAAGTCAAATCGGTTGTCCGCAGGTTGCTATACGCCATGGAAACGGACTTTTATGAACAAGGTATACTAAAACTGGTACCACGCTGGGATAAATGTCTCGAGCGTCTCGGGTTTTATTTTGAAAAACAGCTAAGAAATGTAGTTTCATTGTGAATCGGTTTTGTTTTGCCTATCTATTAAACTGTTGCCAAAAAATGTAATGTGCGCTACTTTTCAATCCACCCTCGTAAAAACCTGCCGAAAAAAATAAAGTTCGTAAAGAACAAAGGAGTTAACACTGCTGGCAACCAAAATCAAACTTTATTGCAAATAAATTTCAAAGCAAAAAAAAAAAAGCAAAAAAACAGAAAAATATGGCTAAGTATAAGGAGTTTATGCCATTCAACCATAATAAAATGCTAAAGAACGAGAAAAGAAAGGTTAAAAAACATGCATTTGCATCACTGAAAGTATTTTTAAAAAAGAACCTGGAAAGAACATCAGGACGCAGGGTTGAGGTAAACATGAGCAGAATAACAAACAATCTGTTGAAGGGATTCCTGCTAAGTACATAAACATGGGGAACTGGGGCATAATTGCGTAAGAAATCAAAGCTGAAGAAATAAATTTGCATCAGTTCCTGCTAAACTGCAAAGAAAAAGGGGAAAATAAAAATAGCTGAATATGAAGAAACAGGAAAACGCTGATAACTTAAGCGTAATCTGGGAAAACAATATTAAAAAAGAAATAAAAAGAGCAAGAGGAAACACGATTTTAATATGCATATCCTCTTCCGTAAAGAAATTGAGGACCCTGCCTCCAATTAGATTTGAAAATACGTGAAGGATCGCTGAATGCTAGCAGATATATGAAAATCTTTGCAGAAGGAAAAAAGGTATTACACAGCAAAAGATGAATAATAACCATAAATGATTTTTGTATGCGTAGGTTAATTTGCTGCACAACAATTTTCGGGACCGAGATACTGAGAAGAAAAAAGTTCAAGCATTAAAGCAGAACACTCTGAAATTTATTGTTATCTGTATGTTAACTCTACAACAACATACTACAAAAAGTGAAGTCATAGTGCCCTTGTCGTGTCCAATCAAATTGTAAGAACAAAACACCATATTAAGAAAAAAGGCGCTTGTGTGCTTTGAACATGTACCTTCTTTTCTGCAGCCTCTTATGGTTTTAGTACTTCGTATCTTTGTTTCTGGTTCTGTGCAAAAGAGGAGTGAAAGCATTAGCAGAACACATTTCATTTCCTGTAAAAAGTATTCCTTGAAGTGCAATGTTTAGAACTTCAATAGTAAGGTCAGCAGTACACATCCGTCCGTTAAAGATGTGATTTCCTTCTCCCTATGAAAGCCGAGCAAAGGAAACCATGTACAATTTACTGCAACACAGTGGATGCAAAAAAGCTTCAAGGGCATAAAAAAGATACCATTTTATTTTCATGGGGGCAGTAATTATAAGTCGTAGTACAGCATTCAGTAAAACCAAACTACGAAATTTGACTCTGCATCTAAACCCTGCAGAAACGAAAATAACATCAAATTTACTCAGCTGAGAGCCAGGTATCTCGCTTGAATGTTCACGGAACTTCATGTCTGAGAAAGCCAGCTTTCAACGTGTTTGCTCTGCAGAAAATTTGTCGGGTTGAAAATCAGAAATAAATCATTCATTCATCATCATCATCATTGTCAACCATTATCAATCCACTGCTGGACGAAGGTCTCCCCAAGTTTCCTCCACAACGGTCTGTCTTGTGCCAGTCTCCTCCATGTCACTCCCGCATATTTACGAATTTCATCCACCCATCTCCCATGTGGTCTTTTTCTGGGTCTTTTCCTGTCCCTTGGAATCCAATCTAAAATTTCGGCTGTCCATCGATGGTCTGTCCTTCTGGCAGTATGTCCAGCCCATTGCCATTTCAGGGATTTAACCCTGATCATGATGTCTTCCACTCTCGTCATTTTTCGGATCCACGAGTTTCTCTTCTTATCTCTCCTGGTTATACCAAGCATGCACCTCTCCATGCTGCTTTGAGTTGTCTGCAGCCTTTATATGTCTCTTTTAGTTAAGGTCCACGTCTCTGCACCATACGTAAGCACTGGAAGGATGCATTGATCAAACACTTTTTTTCTTTTAAGACATAATGGCATATTGCTCTTGAAAATTATGCTGTTTCTTCCAAAAGCTCTCCAGGCAAGTTTTGTACGCCGATTAATTTCTTCATCAATGTGACCCTCACTTGATATCTGCTGTCCAAGATGAACTTACGTATCTGTTATCTCCAGTTTTTCTCCATCAATCGATAAATCTTCATTTCTTGTAAAAGCATTGAACATTATTGTTTTATATTTAGTTTTCAAAAACAAAAATACAATTATGTAATCATCGTTCCCCTGAAAGATTGTTCATAGGCTAACATTCTGGCTAACCGTCCAAATTGGACCCTGGCTCGACCCTCGGATGGCGCATGCGTGCAACACCTGCCTATGGCTGGCTTTGTCCCTTTCCTGGCGACAAATTAGAGAACAGTATTTTCATATAGACTTAGACGCTCACGGTGGTCGTTAAGACCCCTCTTCAGAAAAAGATCGCATTTGGGGTTTGTTTTATAGGTTAGTACGCAACTTTCTTATCCAGGGCACTTTCTTGAAAACATGTAATCGAACTGACGTTGGAGTAAGGCTGTCGTATAGAAAAGTAAGTACCGATAAGCCCGATTACAGCGTCTCTAGAGGGAAAACGCAGATTAAAAAAAAATAATTCATGGAACATCGCAGCTGGCAGAAAAGGTCCAATAACGATGTTATAGAACAGAATGTATTACGTAGAAAGTCGGAGCTACAACTTCCCAAGAGGAGAAGAGAAGTGCAGTGGAAAGTGTTTTTGCGACGGTTTATTGCCCGTGTAGTCACAGTTGGGAAGGAATTCTGCGTGATCGTTAACCACGTAACAACATAAAGTACAGTAAATGAAAAGCAGTGATGATCAAAGCATTGATGGTAGGGTTGAAAATGATAAACCGTGCAACCAGGCACATGCTATTTAAACAGCCGTCCCAAACGTAGACAGCAAACATGAAGGCTAATTACACACTGCCGGAATGTTTTTTTTTTTACGACCACCGTGAGCAACTCAATGGGCTATAAGCAGTCGCCCGTCCCTAATTTAGGGTCACTGGTTCCAGGGAAGGGAGAGAGCCAGTGCCGAAAGACAAACACAACATACATGCCTTACCGGGATTCGAACCCGGACCCCTTCGGACGAATGATCAGAGGCCATCGCTTAGACCACTGCGCCACCGGGGCGGCGCCGGAATGTTGCCAAATATCCTTCTGTACGGTGAATGCAAGTGAAACACCCATGCCGCTGTAATTCTTTACACCAGGGGACTTTACCAGGATCTTCGGCCCACAGATAAGACCATCCTTAACTCCGTCACTTGACAAGTTCGAGTTACTGGAAGCAGAGGAGCGCGTCCGAAACTGGGGAGATGATATCATGACAGAGTAGATATTACTGTCTATTGTTCTGACAAATCTTCATATTGGAATAGGAGAAGTGGACATCGCATGAGGGCAAAATCATTCGAATCCTTTATTGGCATCATCTTTTGCAGTACCAGATCTTTCATCAAAAACGAATGATGCCCTAAACGACGGTGATGCCAAATAGAGACTAAATCACTGCAAGTACTTCCGGAATGCTGTGGAAGATGCCAAATTTCTACAACAATATCTTGTGGATACATGATGCGAAATTCAAACACCATAGGGTAATGAGTACCCACATGGATTCGAAACACTCTCACTACTTCTAATGATGCACAAATGAATGGTGTTGCAAACCACTATTGGGCCATGGTTCCGAACACGTGACAAGTGACCACATTATTATTATTTTTTTGATTGGAGGTTTAACGACCAGCGTGAGCAACTCAATGGGCTATAAGCAGTCGCCCGTCCCTAATTTAGGGTCCCTGGTTCCAGGGAAGGGAGAGAGCCAGTGCCGTAATACAAACACAACATCCATGCCTCACCGGGATTCGAACCCGGACCCTGTTCGGACGAATGATCGGAGGCCATCGCTTAGACCACTGCGCCACCGGGGCGGCGCGACCACATTATGAGTCTCCTGAGAAATCCGTTTGGTGACTAGTTCAAAAAGGTGCTATCTGCGAGACATGTTGGTGCAAATGAATAGACCGCCTCGGTGGCGCAGTGGTCTAAGCGATGGCCTCCGATTATTCGTCCGAAAGGAGTCCGGGTTCGAATTCTGGTGAGGCATGGATGTTGTGTTTTTTCATACGGCACAGGCTCTCTCTCTCTTCCCTGAAACCAGTGACCCTAAATTAGGGACGAGCCACTCTTTATAGCCCATTGCGTTGCTCACGGTGATCGTTAAAACCTCCAATAAAAAAAAATAAAAAAAAGTGAATAGAGTGCCACCTTATCGCACGTCTGTACGTACCTTTGTAGTCACCTTTGCCTTATCTAACATCTCTATGATTCTCTCTTTGGGGATATGTAAATCCTCAGGTTGACTTGTAAGGTTTGGGGCACCGCATATGCTACTATTGCGTCAATGAAGCCGAGCTGGATGCCGTCATCCAACCACTATCCACGTGCCCGGTACTGACGTGTAGCTTATACCTCTAAATAACTTCTGTTTTGAGTTTTTGCGTTCTGATGTAACTTTGATTTCTTCTCGCTAAAAGTTTTCTGACTGATCGATGCATTAATTCCCCGAAGAGCTTTTCATTTTGGTATCTTTGACGGTGAGTCAGCGCACAATGAAATGTAAACATTGAATATTAGCGAGATGAAATGATAGCAGAGGGGCATGTCAATAAGAAAGCATGTTAGATAGAGGCTTGTTAGAGACGCATGTTAAGAGTACGCAGATTTGTTGAAAGAACGTTACTCTGAGTTATAACAAATTAGATGTGTGAAGAATAGATCTATTACTCACGAACTATGTGTGTTTTAAGCAGTTGTGTCCTTAGAGAAACAGGATTTTGTAAATTCTGACCCGATTGTTATATCTTGCAGCGTTTGAATCAAAGTGATATGAGCTACATGTACCTTTGAGCAATATAAAGTAATAAACTGCGTTCCCAAACTTTTCCTGGTACTATGCTTTATGGATTTTCTATATTCAGTTCTGGCTAAAGGAATAAAATGTGTGTCCGTTTTCATGTGTGTGCTGGTTAATTGAAAGGAACTTTTTGACGGTCGCTAGTTACTCCCAACTTTTATTTCCACTGATTTTTAACTTATATTCTGCTAGTGAAGATGAACTATTTTTTTTTTTTTCGTGAATTGTGAATGCCGTAGAAATCCACGAATTTTAAATGAAAGAAGGATCAACGATTTACGATGTTAAGAAAATGTAAGAAAGTCATAAAAAAACAACAACAGACTATTGATCATGCAGCTGCCCCAATATAAAATAAAATCTGGATAACAGCACATTTTACAACCTACAGAAATGCAGCCATTAATGAAAGCACAGAAATTCTAACGCAACATAATACCTACAATGACAATGCCTTCACGAAGTTGCCACCACCTTAGATTTCTTTCTCAGTAAATAAGCAAAAATGTATTGTTGAATACACAGGAAACGCATATAGCGTATTAAATCCGTTTATTTTTGTGGTGTAATAAACACAAAGATTCGCCAAGCTTTCGCACTCCACTGGGAGGCTTTACCAAGGCGATAGTAGACAATAGGCATAAAATTTATGTCTACATTTAGGTCTACATTTTATATCTACCATTGCCTTGAAAGTATCCCAGTGGAATGCGAAAGCTTGGCGAATCTTTGCGCTTACTACACCATAAAAATAAACGAATTTAATACGCTGTACGAGTTTCTTGTGTATTCACAGTACGTTGTGTTTGAAATAACGTTATGTATTGTAGAAACTTGTGAAATTCAAACCCTCTCTCTGCGATGACGAGATTCGAACGCACATACTTATGCTCCGGAGCCTAGTGTTTTGACAATTATGCTACGCCGGCAAGAATTTATGCTACGCCGGCAAGAATTTATGCTACGCCGGCAAGAACTTATCACTGCTACTTGCCGTCTTGATACGCATGCGTCACCTTTGAAGTACGTCATCAGTGACGTATCCTGCATCCGAAAGCTGGCTATCTCACCCCCCCCCCACACACACACACACACACATACACCGCCACCACACCACCAGTACTGTGTTGTTTTTTAATTGTGAAGTTTATTTTTGAGTTTTTAAGTAATAGAAGTAACTGTTTTTTTTAAATTTTAGGTACATGCTATTGCTAACATAATACCAAATAATTATGAAGATTAAGATTTTAACACTTATTTCTACGTGAACTCCATTCTTTCCTTTCGTGTGAACTTCAGAGTGTTAAGTTTTCATAAAAGTTATTTCTTCCGAGTACTTTTTCATATTGCAAGAGAATGTTTTCCTCTATTGATAAAACAGCCAAGTTCCTCAAATGTTGTTTTTTTTTTAATTGGAGGTTTATCGACCACCGTGAGCAACTCAATGGGCTATAAGCAGTCGCCGGTCCCTAGTTTAGGATCACTGGTTCCAGGGAGCGGAAAGAGCCAGTACTGTAAGACAAACACAACATCCATGCCTCACTGGGATTCGAACCCGGATCCCGTTCTCGGACGAATGATCAGAGGCCATCGCTTATACCACTGTGCCACCGGGGAGGCCCTCAAATGTACATGCCTTAGTGTGTCTCTGAGATAAATCTCGATTTTTTTTAATGCAAAAAAACTTTTTTCGGCAATTGCAGTAATAATAGGTCTGCTAGGTCGTACACATCCCTGAACGCAATGACCAATTTATTCAACTTTATGTAACAAATAATATCTCTTACTGATTTCTTTTTTTTTTTTGTATTCATCAAGGAAATAAAACACCTTGAGTTCATTTTTGAGTCGAACTGTATCAAAATTTGAAGCATAGGGTTCTTTAAGTTCTGACAGTAGATGTTCAGGAAAGCTTTCACAACATTTATCAAAACTAAAAATCCTTCAAAGACGTGGTGGCGTCAGTGACTAAACAAAGACATCGCTCTTTCCACGTTTTAGCATACCCAGCAACCGAAAAGTTGTTGTTCGGTCACCGCTGGGGAAAGAGCGATGTCTTTGTTTATTTATCAAAACAGTTCGAATCTAACAAAGCCACGAAACTTGAGATATAATATCACTGACTTTAATTCATTGACACTTCACACAACTGAAACAGCTCTCGCAAAATACGTGCTGCTATGGGCGAGAGAATGTGAGTGTCTAATGGTAGTCCTAAGTCTTCTCTTTTTTCTCAGCGAATCCTTGCCCAAAGCAATGGCCCATTCACTCTTCAGCAGATCCTTCATGTTGCCATGGAAAATTCTAGCTTGCGATTGTATCGAAAGTCTTCCAATCACAAAGCGAAGACTGGTAGAGCTGGTTGCGCCACGATGACACCAACCCTCCACGAGGATTCCTCTTGGTCTTAGCTCGCCAGATTGATTATCTTGTTCGAAGGAAGTGATTCCGCTCATGCGGTTTTTTTTGTTTTTTTGTTTTTTGTAGCGAAAGCATCGACATATGTTTAACACCATTGGTAATTGACATTTATTTGTGTATATTTCATTCACTTTTATTTGTGTTTTCTCTGGGCATCGCAGCTAGACTAGCTAGCCACGAATATACGTCACTGTACGTCATATATATCTTATCACCTTCCCTCCCTTGAGGAAGGCGGTGGAACGTAATCGCATGTTTCGTGTTCGCTGCAAATCATGTTTGAAGGAGCTCACTGTAGAAGAAGGAATTCTCATTAATTCCCGATGATGTGTGGAAGGAACAACCCACATTTTTTGAAGAACCCAACGGCCAGGTGATTCGATTTTACGTTCGGGCGCGAACGTGAAATTCAAACCCTCTGTTTGCCGGTGGCAAACAGAGGGTTTGTCTGTTTTTTTTTTCTGTCTGCCGAATCCTTCTGCTCCGTAGCCTAATGGTTTCCTAATTAAGCTACGCGGGTAAAGGCTTATCGCTGTTACTTACCGTCGGCATGTGCGCCACCATGAGTCCTCTAATGTAGTACGTACACACTGATTCATGGCGCTAAGTACATGTATTATTACTAACTCACATCTCATATTATGACTAACCATACTGTCTTTTCCGCGATTTTAACTGCGATCATGCCATTTCCTAGACGTGCAGTTTAAATAAATTTAGACTCTGTATTCTGTATACTTGTATATTTGATAAAACCCTTAGGTTGCTCTGTAAAAACTTGGAATTAAACATTTTTATTTAGCGCCATATACAGACCCTAAGACCTATCCTTCTTAGTGTCTTTTCCCATTTAATGTGTTATTTCGCAGTTAAATTCGTTTTAAATAATCAGACCATCATGCATGTATGTCTCAGAGTTATATGTGTTTCACCTTCTCGTAAGGTGAAGAATTGCATCGAAAGTTTGACTGTGCACCAGAAGACAACATTTCTGCTTGCTTCGCTGATTATGCGATTTCTGATCGAGTTTCACGTTATGAGCTCGTGCTGGTTTCTAAACAGAATTAGTTTCAGACATTCTATTGCAGTACTCAAATAACAGTCGAGAAGCCATCGTATACTTAAAGAAGATTTATGGGCATACGAAAAGAACTAGATAATTTATTCACATGATAATTGTTTCCAGTTAAATGAACAGCATACTGATAACTTCAAAGGAAATATAAAGAGAGTATGAACTTGTGCGAGAGTTTAAGCACTTTGGGAAACCAAAGAATGCGAGAATCCTGTAAATGGATTTGGTGAAAAACAACGGTATGGTAAAGATGCACGCGAAGAATGTCTAAGAAAAGAAACACATTTTTCACACAGAAAGCGATTTTTCTTAGCTTACTGTTCATTAGAAGCTGTGTATTCGGCTAAAACGTGAGATCAATCGGAACGCGGTACTTCATTTACTTGCAGGATGAGAGAAAAAAGAGAAGAAAAAAGCAAAAGCGTGATGAGTAAGTTCTCCTTATATTTCAAAGAGACAGGAATAAATAGGATATTTCAAAGTCTTCCTTTTGCTTTTGCACTAAAGTTGTGTTTCCAATAATACGTCAGCTTTTAGCTTTATGCTATATGTAAGTTGTTGCTTTTCACATTTTCGAAAAATGAAGCTTTTCAAAGAATCCCACATAGAATCAATGTACTTGAACTGGACTTCTCTGGATAGGGCCGTGGTTAATTTGCCGTTGTTTATGTCCCTCTTATGCTCGTTGACTCAAATTCTAATGAACGTTTAATCCTCCCAATGTGGTATCGCTTGGAGCCATCCGGATATTGCAGAGGGATGGCGTAAACACCTGCTTCGTTGGAAAGTGGCAGCTTGTCAGTATTTCGCTTAAATATAGCATATAAAGATGTCGGTGATCTTATGCCGACACCGAGGTACATCTTCCTGAGCGCGTTCTTGAGTTTACAGGAAACATTTGGTACGTAAGGAATAGAGCCCAGGTAGCGTAGCCGCAGCATAGAAACATTGGCATGCCTCTTTTTGTTTCTTTCAAGAAACTGTATCTATTTACCATGTTTGGATCGTATCCTGCTTCCGTGGCCAATTCGATAACGCTTTTTAATTCGCTTAGTGTAGAAGGAACATTGGAGTAGATGGCGAAGGCTCTTCCGATCTGATTCGAGAACGGAAAAAAGCTGTCTTGTAATCAGCGGGACAGAATGGGCTGCAGAAAATCAAGTTGCGAACGGGTGGGTTTACAATAGCCTTGTGTACGGAAGCGATTTTCAGGCGATTCACTCAGTAAAGCATCTAGATAAGGCAGTGAATTATTGTGTCTTAGCCCCATAGTGAAATTGATCGTAGGGTGTATATCATTGATTTTATCCAGGAACAGCGGAAGAGTCTCTTTTCCATGAGGCCATATGAAAAATACGCCGTCATCATATCGCAGCCAATTGGTAGGTCGTTGGGTAATGCTGGTGAATATGTGCTGCTCGATTGGGCAAAGGATTGGTTCCTCGAGAATTGCTGAAAGTGAAGATCCCATCGGAGCGCCATTTGTCTGTTTATAGATTTTTCCTCGGAAACTATAGTAGTTAGAATTTGAGACTAAGTCCATTCATTTGAAGATGCTGAGGCAAGACTCTTGCGAATAAAGTGATGAATTATATATGGCCTCTTTTAACGTTCTGATGGCTTCCGGCACGGGGACAGAAGGATAAAGTGGAACCACGTCGAAACTACCGGTAATGTCACCTTGTTGGACAGAGATTTTCTTGATTTTCGTGATCAAATTTTGATTGGAAGTTATTATAAAGTCCGATTCAGGAAGGTGATTAGCCAGCAGAGTGCCTTCTCTAAGTGGTACGTCGGTGCGGATTTCTTTGACACGACGAGTCTCAATGGATTATTGGGCTTGTGGTGCTTACGTCTTCCGAAGAGATTCGGGATCTGGCGGTCTGGTGGTAATTTGGCGGCTTTCTTGAGATCCTCCTGGATAGCGGTTAACCTGGCAGCTCATTTTACTTGTGCAATCCTACAATTTAGAGGATTCGTTCGTAGTACTATAGATGCAGAAGCAGGGATGAAATCTTCGAGTTTCTGATTGCAGTCCGCAGTATCCATAATCGCTATCTGGCAGGATGTGTGCGTTAGCTTTAATACCATAGAACGGTAATTTCTAAGGTTCAAAATCAGTCTCGGAATTTTAAATCCATTATACGATTGTTTTGGATTGTACAAGGATCGAAGCCTAGAGCAACAGAGTTGGCGTAGTTCGTCTTTGCTGTTTTCCGGAACTCGCGATATAAAGTCCTCTAACTCCGAAATGACTATTTTTGCATTCGGTCTCGTTCGGAAGCAGAACTTTGGTCCAAGTTCCAAAACTTTCGTTTCTTCCAGTCTGAGCGTTCGGTTTGATATATTACCGAAGGGAATAGTGAAATCTTTAGATTTTGGACTTTGGAATGACTTCAGGCAATCCAGCTTCTTCTTGTGTCTGGAGGATAAGGAAGTTTGCAGTCTTTAGACTAACGTGCCCACTCGGAGAGTTAGGTCGTTGAAAGTGATCGGGTTGAAAAGCCTATGTAACTTCATACATAGGGCATATCACTTGGATTCCAATGACATGGCATCCTTACTTCTCAGGTTCACTATTCCTGATAGGGTCTGGCGAAGAAATTTGTCCTTTTTCTTCTCGAACCATGATCCTTTTACCGAGGTCTTAAAATTAAGGAACTTTGGGATTAATGTTAAAAAATCCAGGTGGGTCCGTTCCTTTTCCAATTTAAGTCGAAGCTGTCGGAATTGTTTAAAGGCGTTCCACATTGCTCGGAGAGTGCAAAACCTAAATAATAACGCAAAGAACTATACACCAAATATATGTAAGATAGTATAACTATACTAGTTATCCGAATTTATTGGCGTAGATAAAGTCAAAGTATCCAAGTTTTCGCACATCAACCACATGGCTTTTTCAAGTAAGGTTCACATTAAACTGCAAAACTGGATAATAGAACGCTTCAACAATTTGAACAGGGTGACTTTACTTGACAATAAACGAAGAGATGCGAATGTAATAAGTCAATAAAATACGAGGTATCATGTTCGCTTTGCACGCAGAATCCTTGGAGGAAAACAAAAGGCATTCACTGTTTGAAAAATTGGTTCCAAATTCGTGGTAACTCTAGACAGACCCTGTCATTGCAGACCTAATTGTTGGTAATGATCTCCAATCTTTACCGAATGGCAGTGGATTTAGGATTAGTGAAGGAAGCTAATTTCTTTATATCATCCCACATAGGATCAGCGGTTATAGTCAGACATTTTATATACGCCAATAAATTCGGATAACTAGTATAGTTTTACTATCTGATATATAGTTGGTGTATAGTTTCTTGCGTTATCATTTTTTAAAATGTGTGACTATAAAGGTTTTTGTGAAATTTATGGTTTTATCAAATGCTGGCGAGAATCTTTGCATAACAGACTGATTAGCTATCTAGATTTTTTTAAATAATAATAACTAGTATGGATTTCGAAATAAATCAATTTAGTTTGCAGGTAATATTAAAATTTCAATTACGCTCTTGCCGTTTTCTAGCTGTGTAATTTAAACCAATTTAGACTCAGTCTATAAGGAAACTAGAGGTACAAAAACCTACAGAACCCTACATTTCAGAGAATACGATTTTGCAAGTGGTTTTAAACTCTGCGAGCACGAAATGAAAAAGGCCTTTAGGTCGCGAACCGTACTATTTCTGAATGCGAGGTTAAAGTTTTGTTAGAGCGACCCCATTATATCCGAAACGGGAACTCAAACTTAGGTATGAGCAGTAGTTGAAATATCAAGAACACTCAAAATAAGAAGCTTGCTTCAAATTAAGATTTTATTTGAAGAAAGAAATATATAATGTGGCCTGTACGTATTTGTGTAT
The DNA here is from genome assembly GCA_039090855.1 of Macrothele yani. Classification (NCBI taxonomy): domain Eukaryota; kingdom Metazoa; phylum Arthropoda; class Arachnida; order Araneae; family Macrothelidae; genus Macrothele; species Macrothele yani. The sequence continues at coordinate 5,207,505 of CM077030.1, read as the reverse complement.
GTACCAAAATCAAATTTCCGTTATAAAAAGAATTAAAGCATTTCCCATTTTCAAGAAAATGTCATGACCGACAGATTCACCGTGATATCCATTTTGATGTTACACACTTAATATTACTGTATACATTATAACGAATTTTTGATTTGTCGGAAAAGTCATGACGTATTTTGGCACCCGATGGTGGTTGGGCGGTTTTGGAAGTACTAGAGGCATGCGCAGCTCTGTTTTCGCTATGGCATTGGACAGGTGCCAGTTCTAGCTGCAGTCTAAAAGGAATAATGAGCGATTTGGTTGATTTGCAGAGATTTGGCATCAAGTTGAAGATGGAAGACCAAACTGTGCATTTTCGCCATATTTTACTGTTTTACCTCCATAAAGGGACGAACGCGCGTCAAGAATGTGAAAAGTTGCGTAAAGTTTACGGTGATAATGCTCTACAAGAACGTCAGTGCCAGCGGTGGTTCGCAAAATTCCGTGCAGGTAATTTTGACCTCAACGATGCTCCTCGGTCCGGGAGGCCAGCCGAGGTTGATGGCGACCAAATCAAGGCATTGATCGAGCCAAACCCACGTTACACGACACGAGAGTGCAGACACATTACACATCCATCATTCAAGCGTTCACGACCACCTGAAGAAGCTGGGATACGTAAGGAAGCTCGATGTGTGGGTTTCTCATGAACTCAAGGAAGCTCCATTGACGGCGCGTATAAACATCTGCGATATGCTCATTAAACGTGAGGTAAACGATCCTTTTTTTAAAACGACTGATAACTGGTGACGAAAATTGGATTGTGTACAACAATGTGCTGCGCAAACGGTCTTGGTCTCGACGTGCTGCTTCACCACAAATGGCATCCAAAGCAGACATTCATCAGCGGAAGGTTCTGGTCTCAGTGTGGTGGGATTTTAAAGGTGTCGTGTTTTTCGAGCTCCTACCACGGAACCAAACAATCAATTCCAATGTGTACTGTCGGCAATTGGACAGTTTGAACGAAACCATCATCCAGAAACGTCCAGGGCTCGTTCATCGTAAAGGTGTTGTGTTCCATCACGACAACGAGAGACCACACACAAGTTTGATCACCCGCCAAAAATTATAATTTCTCCAATAAATATTGGAGCTTAGGTGGGATGTGTTGCCACACTCAGCATACTCGCCTGACCTTGCGCCGTCAGATTTCCACTTGTTTCGCTCTCTTCAACAGTCCTTGCGTGGTATAACGTTTAATTCAGATGAGGCTGTAAATCAGAACCTTGTATAGTTTTTAGCCACGAAAGACAGTTCCTTCTATGAACGAGACATTCTGTAGCTCACTGAAAGATGGCAAAAGGTTATTGAACAAAACGGGCATTATATCATTGATTTATTTTTGTTCTTTCTATCAATAAATGACCTTTGCAAAACATGGCTAAAATACGTCATGACTTTTCCGACAACCCAATAAATTTCTCCGTCATTTTTGTCCACGCCGGGCATCGAACCCGAGTCTACTTGTTCCGGAATAAGTCGCTCTACCAACTGAGCTACGCAGAGGTATGTTATCGCTGCTATCTGCCTTTATCTCATGTACGTACTGCGGTGCAGGCACGTCACAACATGTATGAAAACGTGTGTGTGTGCTCAGAACGTATACCAAGAAGCGCCATCTGAGAAATTTTCCTCAACCTGGAGTAAAGCTTTCAAAATAAAATTATAATTCTTTACAAAAAAGTATTAGATGTAATTTGACGCAATCCTGCCTTGTCTCCATTAAAGCACGGCTGTATATCAATTGCTCACACGTGTCAGTGCATGGTATAATGTTCACTACTGAGCTTTCAGTCTTTAAAAACTGTGCACTCGGTCGGAGGAGCTGAAAGCACTTCTGCTCAACCACGGGATGGCAAGATAATTGTTCTGCACTCTAGTGCCGCTCCTGACATCAATATTACATGCGAAAACAAATAAATAACATCCTATAATTTGATGTAGAAAGGCACCGTCTGTGGTCTTACACTCTACGTACTTCCTCGTTTGGCACGACCTTCCTTTCTGCCTGCTTTACTTCTTCTTTGGACTGCAGCGATCGAAGCCACACTTTAGATATCTCGCTTATGCCACAAGGTTGCAAAAATAAGAGTTTAAATCTTTTTAGGAACTATTTTTAAGAAGTGCTTGTCTGCTATGAGAGAGCACACTACTTCAGTGTTCGACAGCTTATCCAGAAGTACTTCACATTTTTTTCGCCATGAATTTGTTTTCCTCTTTAAAGAATGAGCCTTTGTGTTTTCGTGATCTTTTAATCCTTCTTTCATCAGTAATACCCTTTGATTCTCCCTGAGGTGCAACTTCCTTCATGGAAGAGCAAGTAACAAAAAAGGTGCATTGATTCCGCGTAATGTATATGAAAATTGAAATTACGGAACTTTAGATTTAAGAGCTTATAAAACTTTCCGGAAGGTAATATTGCATAATCTATAATTCAGTATTACTAATTTTCACATGCAACTTAGTGCTACTTAAAAATAAGAGTAATAACATTCTAAGCCTTTCATATTAACTACTTAGATTTATAAGAAGGTCATGCCGGAAACGAAGTAAAGTTTTTCGAATTTATGAAAACATATTTTATCATCATCATCAACCATTATCAATCCACTGCTGGACGAAGGTCTCCCCAAGTTTCTTCCACAACGGCCTGTCTTGTGGTAGTCTCCTCCATGTTAATCCCGCATACGTTAGAATTTCATCCACCCATCTCCCATGTGGTCTTCTTCTGGGTCTTTTCCTGTCTCTTGGAATCCAGTCTAAAATTTCAGCTGTCCATCTATGGTCAGTCCTTCTGGCAATATGTCCAGCCCATTGCCATTTCTTGGATTTTACTCTGATCATGATGTCTTCCACTCTTGTCACTTTTCTGATCCACGAGTTCCTCTTCTTCTCTCTCCTGGTTACACCAAGCATGCACCTGTGTTTTCAAAATCGTCGCTCCAAGCAGGCTGCCAGCCATAAGAAGCTCTTCATCGAACTCCGAACGGTCCTTTGTTTTTTCCAGTGTGATCAACTTAAATGGCGATTGCTGACGAGAAGCAGTCTTAAGTAGTTGTCTAGATGACGTGGTAACCCACGTGACCAAGTATTTCGAATATTCGCTTCGTAAGTGACGTTTACGTACATAAAGGCTTTTAATTCAGTGACTGGTGTGTGTATAAAAATAAAGTAAAAGGTGTGTTTTCAAGCCCATAACACACACACACACACACACACACACACACAGGCGGACGAACGCACCCATGTCAGTCTGTAATGTACGAGATAGTTCCCAGCGAAAGGAGCATGCATTCTAAAGCAGACGAAACCATAAGTACCGTAATTTTCTTTCTCAAGGATTTTGTGTAAGCGGAACTCAACGGGGTCGTGCAATTTCCTACTCGCTTGATAATGCATTAGGCCACAGCGATAATAGTCTCAGATAGATACATAAACAGTGGTTATTTTTAAGGGAATGGCTCAGCAAATGTAAATGTATAAATCAGAACTCACCTGATCATAGATACGTAATCCTTTAATCTTGATACACAGACGATGATAAGTTAATAGTAGCGATAAGAAAGCAAATATAATACAGCATAATAGGTAGGTTGTGAAAATTCAAGTTTATCCGTGTCCCCTCACTCCGGAGTAAGTCGCTCTCCCAACTGAGCTACGCAGACAGAATGTCTCGCTGCAGATTGTCGTCTTGACACATGTTTTCACTTTTGTAATACGTCACATCATCTCCCTCTTAATTTTTTCTTTGAAGTGAAGTAGGAATTTTCCATTATTTCCAAAGAATGTGTGGAACAAACATCACACATTTTTCGAAGAACGTAACGGTCCAGGGTTCCATTTTCCTCAATCGGGCATCAATGTGAAAACACAAGTTTGTCCGTGTCCCCTCACTCCGGAGTAAGTCGTTCTCCCAACTGAGCTACGGGGACAGAACGTCCCGCTGCAAATTTGTCGTCTTGACACATGTTTTCACCTCTGTATAACATCATAAGGTGAGTATATGTATATTGGGACAATGATTTGCGGAGTAGCAGGTGATGCTACTACACTCAATACATACATTTTATCGTAAAATAGGCAGCAGCTTCACTTAGGTGGTTGCGATATTTTTGTTTGCGTTCACATCCCGACTGCACACAAACGCTCTTTTAGGAGAAGGAGCGCAAAGCTGAGAAGAAAGTCCAAGTCATAAGTGTGTCACAGGTGTTATTCTCGATTATGATGAGCGCGCGCACGCAGTTTCTCCAGGAAACCGGGGAAAGTTTTTTTTTTTCCTTATAAGTTACTTGCGATCTGTGATGTTACACGCGCGGCGTCCGCCAAAGTTTTACACTCTGTCGGATGCGAAAAAATGCACACACACACACACACACTGTGACGTATATTCTAAATTAACTTTCTTTTTCAGTTCCTTTTCCTATGTAAATTTGAGTTTGGTCTCCTTTATACTTCTGAACTTAACGTGATATCTTCTCTCACTCTCACGAGAATGAGGTTGGCAACACATCTGAATTCAGAGAGAAAGTGACGTAGGAATGTGATAAGAACGACGGATAAAAAGTACGATACAACAGTTGCTCACGGAGATGTGTATCTGTGTAGACGTTCGATCGCTAAGATAAAAGTCAAGTTCACCTGCTGTGCTATATGTTGGATCTACTTAAGGATTCCTGGACCAATAAAAAGTTACCGTAAGTTGACCTCTGTTTATGTTTCGTCTGGCCGTAAACTATTCCATCATATTCTTATTTAGTGGTTTTAGACTTAGCGTAACGCCAATCTTGCTCACGAAACAAGCTTACGTTATAACACGCACACAGACACACGCGCGCACACACATAGCTGTATCGTGGAGCATATTTCCAGTGGAAAATGAAATTTTATTATAGATGCAGGGTTTTTTTTTTTTTTTTTGATTGGAGGTTTAACGACCACCGTGAGCAACTCAATGGGCTATAAGCAGTCGCCCGTCCCTAATTTAGGGTCACTGGTTCCAGGGAAGGGAGAGAACCAGTGCCGTAAGACAAACACAACATCCATGCCTGACCGGGATTCGAACCCGGACCCCTTATGGACGAATGATCAGAGGCCAACGCCTTAGACCACTGCGCCACCGGGGCGGCAGATGCAGGGTTCATCAACTGCGTTAGAATAGTACGCAAAATTGCAATTGCTAATTTTATTCCGAACTGTCTGATTCGCAGCGCTGCGGGAGACCATCAAACGATACAAACGAAAACCCGCTGTTTAACTGAGCAGCTTCTTTACAATACAATAAAGAAACAAATTTTTAATTTGCTTTGTAATAATCCCCATTAAATTGTTTCAGTTATCTTTTATGTCATTTTAATCGTAACAAGTGAAGAAACGACAAATAGAAATGCGGAGGATTTTATTCAGTGATGAACGTTCGTAAATTTTTCCGAATTCCATGAAATACATAAAATAAAATGTACGAATTTGGAAAACTGCAGAGCTGAGTGGAAAAAATAACTTAGATGTAATTTTCGTAAAAATTTGAAAGAAGTACATATTTCTGTGCCTCAGACAATTTTGCATAAAAGAGAAAATGTGTTTATTTTTTTCAAGCAGAAATTATGAACCACAGTAAAAGAATAAACCTTGGTCATCATCATCATCACTGTCAATAAATAAGTCATCATCATTATTATTGTCAACCATTATCAATCCACGGCAGGACGAAGGTCTCTCCAAGCCTCTTCCACAACGGTCTGTCTTGTGCCAGTCTCCATGTTATTCCCGCATACTTTAGAATTTCATCCACCCATCTTCCATGTGGTCTTCTTCTGGGTCTTTTTCTGTCCCTTGGAATCCAATCTAAAATTTTGACTGTTCATCAATGGTCTGTCCTTCTGGCAGTATGTCTCGCCCATTGCCATTTCAGGGATTTAACTCTGATCATGATGTCTTCCACTCTCGTCATTTTTCGGATCCACGAGTTCCTCTTATTATCTCTCCTGGTTACACCAAGCATGCACCTCTCCATGCTTCTTTGAGTTGTCTGCAGCCTTTGTATGTCTCTTTTAGTTAAGGTCCACGTCTCTGCACCATACGTAAGCACTGGAAGGATGCATTGATCAAACACTTTTCTTTTAAGACATAATGGCATATTGCTCTTGAAAATTATGCTGTTTCTTCCAAAAGCTCTCCAGGCAAGTTTTGTACGCCGATTAATTTCTTCACCCCTCACTTGATATCTGCTGTCCAAGATAAACATACGCATCTGTTATCTCCAGCTTGAGTACAGCCCCTTAAATTCCTGATTAATATGAGATGGATATCCTGGTGCTTTAAGTAGTCTTCGGATTGGTAACTTTGAAAGACATGTACTGGGTGCGAAATATAATAAAAACCGGCACACCTAGAAATAAAAAAATATATGGAAAGAGAGAAAAGGAGCTCATTAATTTATATTTCTTTTACCTGAGAAAAAAAAATGACTGGGTATTACAGCAATTGCAATGATCAATACAGTCTATCCTCTGAATGTGCATAATTTGATACACTTTTTGAAGCTCTAAATGTCAAGTAAGACCTCGAAATTTCGACTCCGTCATGCCAAATTATCAACATTTACGTAATAAAATAACATTTAACAACCATACGCAGCAGAGAAAACACCAGGAAAAAACAAGATTACCATTTCGAGAGAAATTATAGTTTAGTTCGACTTCCGTTGTCAGAATATTTTGCCTCCATTTTCAAGCTGAAACAGAACGATTTATAAATGAAATTGTATTGAACAATATATGGCAGGGAAAACACCGTCAAAAAAATAAAAAAAAATAAAAAAAAAAGCCATCATGGGAAAGGTTTTTGCTGCTTTTAGCTTCGGCTCTCGGAAATATTTGCCTCCATTTTAAAGCTGAAACACAAACATTTCTGCAACAAAATGATATTTAACAATAACGCTGGACAGAGGGGGCATCACAGAAATTATGATATGTGGACAAATCTTCGCTTCGTCCAACTTCCGTTTTCGGAAATGTTTTCTCTGTTTTTCCAGCTGAAACCCAAATATTTATGAAACAAAATTATATTTAGCGAAATATGAACAGAGGAAACATTGAGAAAAAAATAAAAAATACACTTACAACTTGGGTAGAAATGTTTACTCCATCTACCTTCCGTTTTCGAAAAGTTGGAATTCAGTCCCCATACTGAAAATCTTTACCAAAAGATCGGTAATATGCACAAGAGAGAGTTGAAAAGGGTTCTGGATATCTGACCAAAACAAAATCTGCGACGTATGTTGCCCGTCGCCGAGATGCTACTAATGGGGAGTACACATTTGTTCGGTAAAGAAATATTTCCCCCTTAAAATGGTAGCTCTTAAAGTGATTCTGACTTACCATGTCAACTTAAACCTCATTGAATAATTCAGCTTTGTTTCTTTTATTGCACGAAGGGGTCAAATTTCGGAACGCTGAATGCCAGATTTAAAACGCGGGAATCATTACCTAACATTTAATTATGTATAGGAACACACAGTGTGCAACACAGGCAGTATTACGTATTTACGATGGTTTCTTGAGCTTCCATAGAAGCTAAGTCATGGGTGTGCATCAGGCGGTTTATGCAACTCAATCTTAAATTTCGTTACGGTTTCTTAAACACGTGCATAAAGAATCGATAGCGAAAACAAGTTTTAAGGAATAAAGAAAACAGATGAAAACAAAGATCTTTGGGAGATTATTACTGTAATCCCGAGCCGGATTCCGTTTATGCTGCAATAAAAGTGAATGTCCCAGTAGAAAGTCTCTTTTGATGTCGTGGGGGGATCGGCTATTGTTATTATAAACATCAATCGGACTATATTTACGCTGCATTGAGAGTAAATATCCCAGGAAAAAAGTCTCATTGGATGTCGTGGGATGATTGAATATTGTTGCTATAATCTTCAGCCGGATGCCATATATGTTGGATTGAGAGCAAATATCAAAGATGAAAATTCCACTGAATGTCGGAGGAGGAAAGTACTATATTCAAAGCAGACTTCTAAAGAAAAACTCTTTGCATAGCAGACAATGAGATCCCTCATGAAATCGCATACAAGCTCTGGAGTAGTTTGCCGACATGATAAAGAATTGCCTATGGAAAACAGTAAAATAAAGAAAGAGCAAAAGAAGGAATGAAAGAAAGAGGGGAAGAAAAGTCTAGACAATAAAAATCAAAAGAAATACAGGACAGAGCAAAATAAGTAAAGAAAGGAAATACAATATAGTAAAGGAAAACAGACCAGCCAAATATCCAATTCGAAATCAAGATATATGGATATTCATGTTGCAATACGGAATTCAATTTTACGGAATGTTCTAAATTTTGCAAACCGAACTCCGGATTTTAAAACATCTAAGTTTTGCTAGCACTATATTAGAATAGAAATATCTTGGTGTTTTAGGTATCGAATGACACCAACAAAAGATGAATGAAAAAAGGAAATAAGTATATTCATTCTGAAGTTTCGGGCAAAAATAAAACGACATGTTTGTTTCTGTAGCGGCCTTCTCATTAATCAACTTTGCGACATGCAAAAATGTATGTCCACGTGCTCTTCATTGAACTTATATCTAATTCTCCAAGACACTCAGCTGCGTTTGGTCTTTAGCCTCAGAATTTTCGTTAGATTTGGGGGAAAAACAAATAGAAAATCAGATAACAAACAGTGGATTACGAGCTCCAACCTCTTAAGAGGAGAAATTAGCTGGTGTTATCCACAAAGTCATGATAACAAAGCCTTCGTATTAAAGAAAACTGTCAAAGCACGTTGCTTGAGTAGCAAATGATAAGTGTATTCAATTATTGCCACAAGGGATTCTATTTTTAATTTTTTCTTCTTTAAACAGTACTTAAAAATTGTGGCTGTTTTCGATCCAAGGATGTGACTTAGTCAGAGGAATTTGTTTCATTGTATTTCTAAGTAGCTGCCATTGATGCCAACTAAATATCAGAGTTACTTCCACGAACATCGAGAAGGTTTTCAACTGTGTATAAAGATGAGTTCTCATTTGCGTATTTTTCAGATAAGATCTGCTAAAAGTTAACATTTTGAGCTTATAATTATTGAAAGTAAATAATTGCACTTATGGATAGCTATTTTATCCACACATTTATATAAGATATAAATCTAACTTAATTGATTTTTTGATTGTCTATAGTTCCCCGAGATGTCTTGAAGAACCTGAACCTGGGTGGAACTGACGATCCTGTCAAAGACCCAGATGACAATGACTACACAGGATTCATCGAGGAGCCTCGATACATCCCACCAGCTACTGTTAGTCCACCGCCCGACTTTTACTTGCCACATTTTAAGTCATCGCCAACAATAAAACCTCAATCAGGTAAGAAGTCCTTTAAGAAACTAGAGAAAATATATGCCTAATAGGAAGGACGGACACCTCCTTTTTCTCATCAAATTGATGAGGGGGATTCCGTTACATGGGAATGATTTGAAATGCATTTATATCTCACCGACATGCAAATAACGGCAAATGAGCTGTGGAGTGGAACGAGCAAATGTGGATCAGTAGATGCACATCTACATTCTTGCCAGCACAAACGGTTCAGTGTGGCACCAATGATTAGCAGGTTTTAGGAAGTGTTCACCGTTATTCTTTCCCAGTGCATCATTCGAATCATATTGGGTTGGAAAGAAAGAAATATCTGCAAATCAAAGGCAACAGAAAAATGCTAATTACCATATAAAGAAGTATAAATCAGTCCAAAATATAGTAGCCTTAGTTTGCCACGACCTGCTCCCAGTGTTTTTTTCAGGACTTTTCGGCTTGGGGGGGGCAAATAAAATCCTAGAGGGGGCAAGTTTTCCATTTGCTATATATATAATTTTAACTACTATATTTATATATATAGAAGTAATTACTATATATCTCGTACAAAGGCGCCTTTACAGAAGGCCTTGTCCCCCCCCCCTGGAAAATGTGTCATTTTTTTGTTTTTTGGTTAAAATGCGACTTACATTAGAAAAAAGAATGCCTTAATCTAATAAAACTGTATCGACTTACATTGAAAAAAAATGCTTTAATTTTTCTTCAATTTTTCATTAACTTTGATTTTGTTCCAGATGGTGGATTTCAAAAACTTCCTATTTTCGTCCCCCCTCCTCCCCCGAAGAAAATTTTTATAAAATTATCTGATACAGTTATTACTTTTTCACACATTTCAAGAATAACAAACTATTTTCAGCTAAAGGAGGAGTGTGCGGGGTCCGCAGGCTCGAAATTTTCATCTACTAAAATGCATTCAACGCACTCTTGATCCTGAATCACGATTAACAGACAATTAGCAATGATTAGTCTACTTATTATATTTTGAAAAATAGCATGCGTCGTAATACACTTTTTAATAAAATAAAATAAAACTAGTACCATTTAAACAAATATTTAAAAAAAAATAATTGGAGAAATATTTGTAGCATAAAAAGAAACGAAACTTCCTTTTCATCATAGCCTGAATTTATTAAAAGTTAGCTCGGTATCCTAAAATGTCTCGGGGGGGGGGGGAATGGTCGTTTCCGGAAGGGCTTCGACCCCTGGATGTATGCCTGAAAGAAACACGGCCTGCTCCTATCATCTGAGCAGATGTCAGATACCCTCCCTGTGGAATTATGGCGGCTTGAACTCAAAGAAGTGAGAAATTGCGCGTTCAACATCGTCCCGGTTGGTTAACCCTATCCGTAAAGAAAATGGTGCCCAGACCGGGACTGAAAGTCGTCGTTTGGGGCAATGTCTCATGAATAGGTTGGTTGGGTTGGGGTAACAGCACTCAACCCAGGTCCCTGATCTTATGAGACGCCACCCGTACTGTGTGAGGTCTCGCTCCATCGTGCTGTAGGAGGACGCCCTTATGGTTCAAAGGTGCTTGTCGTTTCGACGTGACCGATGTGTACAGATCGTCGATCTGACGGCAGTCCATCGGCGGTGATAGAGGTGTACAGCAGCAGCTCAAAAAAAACAAAAACAAGAAAGATGACACCGAATTTCAGGGTGTAATAAGCACGTCTTTTGAATCCGTTCTGACGCAAATTAAATTTATCACAGCTATTCAAAGTCAATGGAACCGGTATGGAAAACAACAGTAACTGACGGAAGAAAGAAGTTTTTTTAATCGGGTTTTTAATCCCTCAGATATTGCTGTAAACGGAATCGTGAGTTTACGTACTATGGTTGCAGACTTTTGGGTTAAGAAAAACATGCATTTATATGAGAAACATTTCGCACCGGAAACGCTCTCCAACAACGAAAGAATTTTTCAAATTGGACTCTTTGAAACGGAGATATCGACAAAAATCAGATGTGACTTTACGTCCCCTGGTGGGAAAACCACGCATTATTTTAGGAAGAAAGTATTATCAAAATGTTTTTCTATATGAGCGGTATCGGCCCAAGAAAAAAAGAATTTGGTCGAGTTTTCAGGAGCCCAGATTTTGCTACAAATGCATCAGAAGCAGAAATTAACATTTATGACCCCTGCTGGCCAAACCGTTCTTTACCAAACATTAGAAAATATGTGAAAAATATTTTCTGTCAATTCTTGTATGCAATACAGGGAGAATTTTTTCAAATCGGAGTATTAGAAGCAGAAATAACGAAGAAAACGCAATTTACCTTTGTGCCCCGTAGCGGAAAGTCTATGATTTACTTGAAAATTTTGAATTTATTCGAAATACATTTCGTATCGGAAACACTATCCAACAAAGAAGGAATTTTTCAAATCGGACTCCTAGGAGTAGAGATATTGACAAAAATAAGATATACATCTACACCCCCTGCCGTAGATACCATGCATTATTTCAAGAAGAAAGCGTTTCTAAAAGGTTTGTCGACATGAGTAGAATCCGTCTACAAACGACGTTTTTTTTCAATCGAGAATTTAGAAGCTCATATTTTGCTGCAAATACATCAGAAGCGGAAATTAAGATTTAAGCCCCCTGGTGGCCAAACCATTTCTTTACAAAAATTAGAAAATATGTGCAAACGATTTCCCATCAGGAGCTGTATCCGGTGCACAAAGAATTTTTCAAACCGGAGATTTAGAAGCAGAGATATAGGGGGAAACGCAATTTACCTCTACGTTCCCTAGCGGAAAGTTATGAATTACTTGAAAATTTTGAAATTATATGAAAAACATGTCACACTGAAAGCACTATCCAACAAAGGAGCAATTTTTAAAATCGGACTCCTAGAAGAAGAGATATTGACAAAAATAAGATATACATCTACGTCCCCTGGCGGAGAAACCATGGAATATTTTATTTTAAAAGAAAATATTCCGAAAGGGTTTATCGATGTGAGTGGCATCAGTCCATGAAACAATTTTTTCAATCGATATTTTAGAAACTCAGATTTTATGGCAAATACATCAGAAGCAAAAAATTAACACTTACGCCTCCTGGTGGTCAAAGTATTCTTTACCAAAAATTTGAAATTATATGCAAAAGATTTTCCATCAGAAGGTGCATCCGCGGAAGAAAACATTTTTCAAATCGGAGTTTTAGAAGAACAGTTATCGGGAAAAATGTAATTTACTTTTACGCCACCTAACGGAAAATCTATGCGTAATTTGAAAAAGTTGCTATATCTAAAATACTCTTCGACATAAATGGAATCGAAAGATGAAAAAAAATTCAATCGGATGTTTAGAAGCAAATATGTGGAATAAAACATATTTTTGAATTCGACATCATCTGCATTTACGCCTTCTAGCGGCTAAATTGTACATCGTAAAAAAAACGAAATAAAGGATCATCGTTCACATATTTCAAGTTTCCCAATGCAAAATAAATTTTTCTAATCGGACTAATAGTTGCAGAGATATCGTGGGTACAGACGGATGGACTGACAAACCGGTAACATAAGCACGATCTTTTTTTACAAATGACGTGCTAAAAACACGACATCCCGCATATCCCACGCAATAGACGGCAGGACCTTACGTAAGTGTCGGCATAGGCTTCTGTTTTGGGTTCAACCAGGGTTTCCAGGCGCTGACATTGCCATATAGGACCCATTTCTCGTCACCTGTCACAATGGGGTCTAAGAACGGCTCAATTTGGTCCCATGGAAGCCGAGAAACTCATGCACACATGCGATTTGCTTTCTGCTCAACTGGGAGTTGATAGAGCGCTGAAACTTCGCTCTTATGTAACTTCCCAATTTAACGCAAATTCTTGATAATGCTCCTGTGGGTTGTTCCCATCAGTTTGGCAACTCCCGCGAGGTCACACGTGGGTCTGTCTCCACTAAGATCTTCTGCATGTCGATATCCACTGTTGGCGGTCTTGCTGCTTTGGGACGGTCTGACATATCAACACTTCCGTCTCGAAGGCGTTTTAACCAACGACAGCGCTGATGATGTGATATGGCATTGGTGTATGCACTGATAATGTTTCTTACAGTACTTACGGGGTGCTACCATGACGAAACTCATAAAGCATACAATGGCGGACGTGCTCCTTGTCCACTTCCACATTGGGTGGCGCTTACACTCTTCGCCTTCTGACGGCTAACTGCCACTGACTTAAGCCATTACCTGCTGGTCATACCAGTGTGCTACGCATTCTCAGGTGCCAATGTGCGCCCTGACCGGGAATCGGACTTCGGGTACCTCGTCATCAGATATTACTTTCTTTCCAACCCAATTCATTTTGAGAATATACTGAGCCCGAGGATTTAGCATATTATGAAAGGACACTATGCACAAACAGTGCGTAGGAAACGGAGCTGAGTCTTGCTTCCAGTTGTAAGGATGAGCCAAAGAAATCGTGGAGAGCCCAGCTGCACAGAAATTACTATCAAGAATTTCCGGATGGCAGTCAATGGACAGAACCCCGAAACCAAGAAAAGATTCAATAAGCCTCGAAAATGTCTCAGTTAAGTGTGCACATTCTCAGCTGAGACATTCTTCGCTTTCAGCTGACGTTGAAGTCCTGTGTCCTGAAGCTGCTGCCTCACCACGAAACCAAACATCATAGCACTCAAAATAGTACAACTGCACTAGTCGTCCGAATTTCTTGGCGTAGAATGGAAATCGAAGTTTCCAAGCTTTCGCACATCAACCAAATGTCTTTTTCAAGAAAGATAGACAGTAAACTGCATTTTCCTTGAAAAAGCCATCTGGTTGATGTGCGAAAGCTTGGAAACTTTTATTTCTCTTCTACGCCAAGGAATTAGGATCACTAGCACAGTTGTACTATTTTGCGTACAGTTGGTGTATAGTTCCTTGTTATTAATTAGTCATATCACTTGCTGTAAACCGTTCGAGCGTTATTGAGAAAGCAATAAATGAAAAAATATGGCGACAATGGCCAAATGTTACGCGTGCAGCTAGTACTTATCAATTTATCACCGAGCGTCGATCAAACATTCTTTCATGAGTGACACACAGAGATAATGAACAAAACTCTTTCAAGAGTTTCGCACTATTGCTGGATAGAGCCATAATAAAAGTTTCGAATCCTCAGAGAAGAAAAGATGCCAGATTAAACTCCTTTAATTCTTAGACAACCTAAATGAGGAAAACATATATGGACAGACTGACTTATTTAAAAATGAATTTAAATATAATATCGCCGCCTCAAGACTGCTTTATTGCCTACATTCATATGACTTCATCTGATGGCAGAGGAAAACGGAATCTCCATTCATGTACATTCCTGTGCAGTCATCAAATGCTTTCCTATGGTGTTATCTGCCTTTGGACTTTCAAAACGAGGAAAATGGGTTCTGCGTAACTGTCTTCTGCATATTCTGCTAATAGGTTATCGAAATCTTATAAGTTGATATTTGTCCGTTTGGATTTTACAGGGCTTTGTAGAACCTTACTGCAGTGAAACGTGTAAGAAATGTATAATGTTTCAGTTCCTCCATGATCTATGGAGGGTTAGGGTATGTGACCTCTCACGAACCTTTAAAATGGCATCATGTATAATAGTCGAACTCCTTACAACACCAGAAAAAGAAACAAAACATCTTTCGGCATACCGAGTATAATATGAGAGCATGCTAATGCTGTACTAATGTATTTGATGAAATTTCAGCCTTTACATCTGAAACTGTTTCGGCGATTAATATTAAAAGCTTAGTGTCACTCCTGTATGAGGAGATGCACGGTTATACAATTCGAAGTCAAAAAACCTACTGGAATTTCAGACTTTAGTATATAAATGTTGGTGTGCAATATGTTTGGAGCATGAGCGATGGATTTCAAGTAAAAATAAACGGAAAAGATAGGTCTGTATTGTCCATATCTCAAACTCTAGTCCAGTCTGAGGTTGATCCGAAGAAAAGTAACTACAGAGTGTCAACAAAGTTTGAAAAGGAACATATGTATGTAAAAATGCCAAACTTTAACGCCATTTAAACTTTTGTTATAAACAACGCTGAGATGATTGCTGGTTTTATGGATGTTGCAATACATTACTTTCGAAACGGCTTGTCCAAAAGTTTACACCTATTGCAAAAGGAAACAAAATGGCGATAGTTCAGATAATTATGTGAAGCGCTGCTTCCATTTTTTTATCTACAAATTTCGAAGGAAGAAGTTTTTTGCTGTCAATTGTATTTAAAGAAAATAAATACGGACATTCTCATGGCATGATCACTATAATAGGAAAATTCGTCGTCCATGAAAGCGTTGTACCTAGACTTCTGGCGTTTCTTCTTAACCAGTCTATCGCTGTTTTTTCTATAAATTCGTGTCTATATAGTATGAGTGTAGAACATTGAATAGATACATTTCAGTCTTTTTTCTTTCAGCGTACCATCGGGGTTTCTGAGGCAGCGCCAACATTCCACCAGGTTGGATGTGAAATTCTGACTAAGTGAACTTTTGGTTTTAGGTACTACGGTTACTTTCACAGTGGAAAACGAAAATATATAGAGCTCCACGTTTTCATAATTTCAAACAGTTCTTTAATCAGGTTGAACAAATTTGGCAGCAATAATGGCAGTAATCGTTATAATTTCACCAGTTTCATCTTTGCTTTCTTCGTTGTTAGGTATTGCGACCTTCTTTCTGACACAGAGTAGAACTACTTTGTTGAGGTTTAAGATTTCAATCCTAAATTCACCTGCAAACTGAAGAGATGAATTTCTTTTACATGTAAAGTAACAAAGATCTCTGCAGGAATGCTTTTCCTCACTTATTGAAATCTCAGTACCCGAGCACACCAGGAGTGAGGTGTCCATCTTGAAGCGCTATTTGTGGTGATGCCGTGGTAACTCTTTAAGAGCAAGTAGAGCATTTAGTTATTCCGTTATAAAGCATTTGGTACATTGCTACTTTTAAATAAATACTCTTCCAATGGTTTTAGTTTCACGTCTTGCCTTTTTTAGAGCAAGTGCAGAATAGCCTCCTTCCATCGAATCAGAGGTTTGAAGAAACCTGTAATATCTGTAGATAAACGCGGTTTCTAGAGGGACCTTCGTATAATATTTCCATGTTTGCAATTACCCCTACAATATGATTTAATTTTTTATTTTCTCTACTGGAGATCTTATCTTTTGAAAACTCTTCAGCAGGTCTTTCATTTTTTTTTTAATTGTCCGTCCGTAGGCCCGTCAGTGTGATAGCCTAAGGGTCCTTCCATGTGGCTCTGGACACTATATATGCGCACCTACCGTATTAGTCCGATTTAAAAATTTTCTTTTGCATTGAGAAGCAAGACGTGTGAGAACAATGATCCTACACTTAGATTATTCCCGATTCAGAACTTAGCCGTTAGGGAATCTAAATACAGATTCTAACGAATTCAAAATATGTTTTATCACATATCGTTGCCCATAACAATCCTAACTAACAATTCCTTCTTTCCTTCGATACCATTTTCAAAGAACACCATTTCGCGTATAATTTTTTTTCGAATAAAGCAGTTTTCCTGCTTTAGAGGAAACGTACATTGTCTTGTGTTTCCCTGTTTCTAAAATTCCGATTTAAAAGCTTCTTTTTGTGTGGAATGGAGAACGTCACAGAGAATGTTTTACATATCATTTCTACTTTTCCATAACAATTTGTTTACAAAGTGGAGTAATTTCTTATTCCTGTTTCTTATATATTTGGAGCTGAATATGCGCTTCTTTAAACTGGAATTAAAAATTCAATTTGCTCCGATACCATTTACGAAGTGAAGATATTTCTGTTCTTACAGTAATTGCTGATATTTCATTTTGTTGCTATCTAACAAGTAATAGACCAGCAGTTTTACACGACATTTAACGTGCCACGCTGTTTTGGAAAGTTTTAATTGAGACATTTTGAGATGTGGAGCAAAATATAAAACGCGAAAATAATATTTATGGGAGGAAATTAGTCACAGGCAAAGAAAATGTGGGAAAAGACTAAGAATCATAATTGGAACTTATTACTTTGAAGTTAAATAACCCGCAGACCACAAACCTATTCTTTTTTTAAAGTAAAATAAACCGCAGACCACAAAACTAGCATTTGTCTGAGCAAAACCGCAGCAGGATGCACTCTTCGTGTCTTAATAAACCGCATTCCTTTATAGCACAAGAACTAAAACACCAACAGAGCTAAACAGAAAACCCCAATGCATTATAAAAACCACACTGAGTTTTAAAACTATCGCAGTTCTTGGTTGCACTGCGAATGAGAAAATGTAAGTCAATTTCACTCCACTGAAAGAGGGTTTTGTAATTACTCACCAGTTGAACTACCACGGGACAATGACGTGTAAATCAGTTGCCTATGTAGTATGGCCCACAAAAAATTCATCTGAAAAGTTGCCTATGTAGTATGGCCCACAAATTATTCATCTGAAAAGTTGCCTATGTAGTATGGCCCACAAAACATTCATCTGAAAAGAAGACATGCAAAACTGTTAAAAAATGTCAAATAGCTTTCACTGAGCGGAAAACAAATTTTCAGAGGTATTTCTCAACATAAAGCATAAAAATCACAGTTAAGAGATTGAAAATTCATTTGTGGTACAGCAGAGTTGGAGGAAAGCGACTGATATATGCTACTTGTCTTCTTGAGTTGGTTTGTCTAATACCATTCAGAAGGATTTCTAAAGTAAAATTTTATGCAAATTTACGTGAATACAAAAGATTTTCGTAAAGGAGCCCCCTTGGGTGTTTTACAGTCCACCTTATGGTCTCAGTTGCTACGTTGTGATTCCAGTGATATCGTCGATGACCCAAACAACCCCATAAGAGTTCGGGTGACTCACAAAAGTGCCGAAAACGTCCTCTAAACGTATACATGCACATTTACTTCACAGTGCACTTTTCTGAATGCACGAATGCACTTGAGTAATGAACCCTCTCTGAATGTAACAAACTCACGCATACCGGCATGAGGAGAAAACACGCAATTGGACCATAAGGGACAGTGAATTTTTTTTTTTTTTTTGGTTTATATTAACAGAAGACGAAAAAGGTTTTTCTGCTATATAGAAATAGTAATATCAACAACGTTGTGTGAAAACATCGCACAAAACTAGGCTTCTATGGCACCCTAAAGCATCCAAATTAAAAATGATGACCAGCGTGAAATAATGTGCTTCATGCAGAAATATATATTGGAGTACTCATATGGTAAATTGTATGTATTATTAAAATGCATGATAACGTTCAGCATAAAATTTATGTTTTATATATGACTAACCACGATAGAAAAAGACCATGCCATTTTTGATTCTCAGATTTCCAATCTCAAAAGTTTCCGCGGAAAGTCTGCGTACGATATTGTTTCGACGGAAATTTTCTGTCTACTGTTTAAAGGATCACCATAGGAACACAGACAATGGACAGCTGCTGCTCACAAGCACGTTTTTAATAATTTTTAACAGATTTAAACGTGTGCGTGTGTGTGCGGGAAGGGTGATTTATAGTATTTACGTATAACCTTCTAACCGTTTTCACAGACATACTTTTTTGATGTTTTCAATTAGAAAGAAAAACTCAGTAACGAAAGGCCGGATATTAAGGACGCGGAAGGAAACGTTGATATCGAATCCAGAAGGAATTTGAATTTGATCACCAAAATAATACTTCGACGGAAAAATTTTCATTTTAGCACGTTAAAGAAATTGCACAGAGCAATGTTTCCCGTGCGAAAACAAGTTTACTTTGCGTAACTATTGTTTAACTTCTGGTGCAGCAGCATTCTGGGTTAGAATCGTAGAGCCAAAACCACAAAAGGTTGCGTCATTGAACACCGGATGCATTCCTCTAGCAATGAAGTCAAATAGTTGAGAAGAAAGTAAGCCACTACGTCAAGGGAAACCGCGACCATGTTAGGAAAACATCTGTTAGCACCCATGCGAAAGGATGCATTATTCTCCCTGCAATGTCAAGCAGATGAGACATGGGTCTCTTCCGGCTGTCAGGCCGAGCTTCGAAACGAATGTGAGTGGATCTTCAATACAAAGGACATTACGCCGTCTAGAAAGACTGAAAGCCCACACGAAAAAGAAAACGCGTGTTCTGGAAAAAGAAATATTGAACAGGTTCTCAAGCTGTGTGGCTTCGACAAAGCATACACAGCAATACGCTATGTACCGCTATTTGATCAGACGAGACGAAAATAAATCGTGTCGACACAGATGGACTCAATGGGGTGTGAAAGTCATTCGTCAAAACAGTTCGCGCCTCAGGATCAAAATCCTGCTGTGAAACCTCGATATGGTGATTAATTCAATATTCAAGGAAGTTCATATGTTCTTCATGCGTGTTAGTATCGTTGAAACCTACATGGAAAGGCTTCGTCTACAATGAGTGCCATACGACAGCTACCGTAGGAGGTAATAAATGTGATCGAATTTAGGGTATTATTACACGACTTTTGACAGCAAAGGCTGATATTTAGAATCTTCCATACTATAATCTCCTGAAGACGGAGATAACTTGTCCACATAGACAGGGCTAGGTTTAGGCTTCATGCCGCCCCAAGCACTTGGAGTTTTAACGCCCTCCCTCCTCATCAAATACGACCCTTTTCTTAGCTGCAAAATATAAGTATTTAAATTATGAATGTTACATGCGAGGATATTTTTAAGCCGAGTAGCGTTAAAGAATACAAAAAAGAAAAAAACTATGAAACGCATTATTTTTTCCTACATTATTAATTACCCTATGAAATTTAAATACACAGCTGCCATCAGAGACGGCCGCTTTTAGGGAAATTTGTCATTTTTTCTTGTAGAACTTCCGTCCACAGTGAGTAGAGTTTAGGTCCCAGCCACCTACAGCGAGATCGCCTTTTGGGCAGGACACAGAAACGGAAGGAATGAGAGCAAGTCTTGCGACTTTGACAGAACAGTTTGTAGTGATATTAGAGTACAGTAGATGGCGCCACCGTACAAGTACGATGTTGCACACAGAGGGGTGAGAGAATTTCAGGGGTGGGGGGCATAGGAAAGGGCACCCGTTTAACCAGTGGGTCCAGCCTGGGGGCCGTCACTTAACGTGCTCGTCCGATGCACGGCGGATATTCAGCGATTGTCAGTAAATCACACGATCTCCGAAAGATCAGCCCAGGCTCGGACCTGAGGACCTTGCAATGATAGTCTGACTCGCTAACCATTAAGCCATCCACGGCTCTCTTTTAGGAAAATGGATGATTCAGCATTTATGTTCGGAATGTTCCGGAGGTACGTTCCTGCTCTCTGCTCTTTTTTTCTTTTGGGCGCGGAACTGAAAGCGCTAGCCAATATTTAGACCCATCGGGAAGAGGAATTACATGCCCCTCCCTCCCTACTAATACTCCGACGTGCAAGCCCACACTCGCCCCCCCCTATCCTTACCCCGTCTACGTTTCAAGAAGATATGTTAGTGAGAACTTTACTCTCTCTTCAAGCCAAAAAGGTGTGTATGTGTACAAGGGGTGTTGAGCATTGTTTAGGCTCCCTCTCTTATTAGAGTGATCCCAGAGAAAGACACCGCACAAAGAGAAAAGTATAGTGACGACGGATACAGTGGAACCTGTTCACAATATTCTCAGTATTTTATTTTTGCGAAAAACAGAAAGGCACTTGCGTGCTTCTTGAAAAAAAAATATAGCGAAATTTTCAGGTCTTATTTCAGTCACAATGTTTGTAAACACTTTATTCACACGAAAAAAAAACCCAACATAATTTGAGGGAAATGTGCCGCCCCTTGTTACCTGCAGCCCCAAGCAGCTCCTTACTTTGCTTAATGATAAATACGGACCTGCATACAGAGACAGTGATCTGAGCAGCCGCGGATGGCTTAGTGGTTAGTGTTTCAGATTATCGATGCTGGGTCCCCAGGTTCAAGCCTGGGCTGATCTTTCAGAGATGGTGTGATTTACTAACAATCGCTGAATATCCGCCGTGCATCGGACGAGCACGTAAAGTGACGGCCACCAGGCAGGACCCACTGGTTAAATGGGTATCCTTTCCTATGTCTTCCCTGAAATTCTCTCACCCATTTATGTGCAATATCGTACTTGTACGGTGGCGCCATCTACTGTACTCTAATCTCACTACAAACTGTTCTGTCAAAAGTCGCTAGACTTGCTCTCATTCCTTCCGTTTCTGCGTCCTGCCCAAAAGGCGATCTCGCTGTAGGTGGCTGGGACCTAAACTCTACTCACTGTGGACGGAAGTCCTACATGAAAATGACAAATGCTCTCTATCGAGACAGTGATCTGAGCTTTTTGTGCTCTACATGAGTACCATGTAACTAAAGTCGTTTTGTGCTAAGCAAAACTGAAAAATTTCGGGGCATGCTTAGTTACGTGGGATGTGGAAGATAAGTTTCTGAACTCCCACTGTTTTAGTTTTACAAAAGACATTCTTCATACGCCAGAAAATTCGGTGATCGCGGTCCTTTGACTTGGTTAATCACTTGACTTCAATCAAAATCCTGCTCTTAAAAAGTAGCGGCTACATTTGGGTTTATAATTCAAAACATTCTATTCCTTATCTACTTTGTAATAATTCTCTCCATCTATATGCCAAAGGAATTAATTATTCGTCAGTCAGTGGAAAGTCGGTGGTTAAAAGGCAAAAATAGATGCATGTTATCTTGGTCATTTTCTTGGTTTTAAAACCTAGTTCACTACACGACTGCCAATTCTTTAGGCTTGAACTTGCAGGGAATTTTTAGTCTGCATCAACAAAGGGAACTATAATTTAAACATGATTTCAGAATTGTAATATAATTCATTTTCTGAAACAGCAAAGATGAGATTCGGTTTTCTCTAGTAAAATAACGTCTTACAAAATCTGATCTAGACATTTCTTCTGCATTGAAATGTAAACGATTCCCCATAATACCGGCCTACCTTTAATAAAAATTAAAGTCGTAGTCTTGTGAAAGTTCGATTACAAATTGCAAATGTTGATATTTAGTTCCAAGTAGTTAAAAGTTTCTCTTTCAATGTTTTGGCTGCAGTAGGATGTAACAAATATTGGACAAGTATCAAAAAACAAAAGGTAAGCTTATTAAGAACAAGTTAGTAAAATCATGCAATACATTGATTATGATACGCTTTCCACCATACCAGAAATCATTACTCACGTTATGAGGATAATGGCTGTGGAATAAATCTCGCTTCTGTGCCCTGAGCTTTGACCCCGTTTCGATGATATTCAACAGAACTGGTTCATTATAACTCCGGAACAACATGATAAAGTTTTGTCGCAATAGAAGCATTTTTAGTCAAGTTATAAGGATAACGGCTGTGGAATAAGTCTCGCTCCTGTGCCCTGACCCTTGAATCCATTTCGATGATATTCAACAGAACCGGTTCATTATAACTCCGGAACAACATGATAAAGTTTTGTCGCAATCGTAGCATTTTTACGTATGTTATGACGCACAAGGGCGATGGAATGGATCCTGCTCCTATGTCCTGACTTTTGACCTCATTTTCAATAGGCTTCGTCCCCAGGTTGTCACTTACCGCGTACTAAAATTCCATAGAAATCGAATCATTTTTACTCAAGTTATCGTGCTGACAGGCAAACAGACGGACAAAGCTGGAGCATATACGCTTCTTCAACCTACGGTTGGAAAGCGTAAAAAATGTCTCGAAATGCCTATAAAAGTTAAACTGGTGTGCAAAAATTAAAGACGAAAAGGAGAAATTAGCATAACGGCGGAACGAGCAGGCAGAACGGACCGAAAGGCCACTCAGGAGATAGACTAGAGTCCGGTACGGTAGGGCATGCGCATATATGCAGCATGACGTAGGGTGGGGGGGGGAGTGTCGGAAGGGTATATAGCACACGGGAGGTGTACGCTCAGCAATTCGGTGAAAGCTATTGTACTGTGTACATCGATTTGAACGACTTCGAGTTGCTGCCACCGTGTGATATGGCCAACAGGCAATCCAGTAGACGACATCTGGATGACTTCACCCGAGGTCGCGTCATTGGGAAGTTGGAAGAAGGTAGAAGTGTGACCAGTGTGGCCGAGGAGTTCGGGATCGCTCTCAGCATCGTTTCACGAGCTTGGAGAACATTTCAAACGACAGGAACAGCTGTCCGAGAGTTTAGCAGTGGTCGTGCACGAGCAACCACGGCGGCAGACGACCGGTATATTTTCCTACAGGCGAGAAAAGACATACGGCAGACAGCGGGAGAAATCGTAAGACACATGCAACAGACAACTGGACGTCCGTTATCGCGTTTTACCGTGGCTGCACGAAGGTGGTCCATTTACATGGCGACCAGTACGGTGTGTGCCATTAACGCCTGCTCATCGGAGACGGCGGTTTCTGTGGTTCCAGGAACACAAGAACTGGACACATCAGCAATGGGTTCAAGTTCTCTTTACGGATGAGAGCCGATTTAGTCTGACGAGCGATTCTGAACGTATACACATCTGGAGAGAACAGAAAACACGCAATCACACCTCCAACATCATCGAAAGGGACCGGATTGGAGGTAGCGGAGTTCTCGTTTGGAGCGGTGTCATGTTTGGTAGCCGTACTGACCTCCACATCTTCCAAGGAGGTTCAGTCATTGGTGTCCGCTATTGTACCGAGGTTCTCCTGCCTCATGTGCGTCTGTTTAGAGGTGCTGTGGGTCCTGAGTTCCTATTCATGGACGACAACGCTACACCTCAACGTACAGTGGCTGTCGCAGAGCTGTTGGAGAGTGAAGATATTCAACGCATGGATTGGCCCGCAAGGTCCCCGGACCTAAATCCAATCGAACACGTGTGGGACCTTCTCGGGAGACGCTTGGCAGCACGTCACCAGCCGCCAGCAACGATTCCGCAGCTGCGGTTGGCGCTACAAGAGGAATGGGCCGCGATGCCTCAACAGCTCCTTGACAACCTCGTCCTCAGCATGGACAGACGTTGTAAATCCTGCAACGCAGTCAGGGCCGATCATATCCCCTACTAAAGACTGGATTTTTCTTAGCAACCGCCTGTCACATGGACGTTTCTGTCTTCTGTCCAGTTGTGCTCGAAGCTACCTTTTCGATAAAGTGCCTTTGTATCCTTTGGATTCCTTGTTTGGACGGTTTTGCTCACTTGTCCCCATATTCTTACAACTTGGGGATCTTATGGTATGATTTGAGTCGATGTGGAGCACTTCTGCACGACGTTACGTTCGAAAAACCGTATCGTCCTTAATTTTTGCACGCCAGTGTATTTTTTAAACCGCACACCATTGTCAACAATTTTTTTTATCTGGATTTCGTCCGGTAAAGAGAGAAGAGATGCGCTGAATACTGATACATTTTTGGTTAAAATTATGGCATTTATTCAAGCTACTAAGCTAGCGATCTTAGTGATCATGGTCGTTCTTCTTCCTTTTGTCTGAGAAAAAGTATTTGACTTTTTCATAATTTCATAACTAATTTAGACGTTTTACAGGAAGTAACATTTCCTTTGCAGCAACATAATTAGATGGATGCAGAGTAATTCATACCGAACAAAATACAGATATGCAGTAGTAAATCGTAAACAGCACTACTGTTTGCTATCAGATCACAATGGCATTTCAAGCCCACTTGTTCAGTGCTGTAAGTCATTTTCCTCGTTCCCTCTAGGTGGTAGATTGCGGCAGCCTTCATGTTCTGTGTGTCGCTCCTTGTTTCATCATGTCGTACACTTTTTAGGAGAGAGTGTGTGTGTTTCTTCTGTATTTGGCGGAAGCAATATCCCGGCTAAGTCAACGATACGTAATTTGACACGAAAAGTAGAAACTACCGTTGTTTTTTTTGTGGGGAGGGGGGCGAGATGGACGAATTATTATCATTCACAAACTAACGGAAGTGCGAACCATGTTAGAGCAGTCTTTTAGAAAATCCTTATGTAAATTGTTTCAGAAATTACGATACAATTATTTTACATGTTTGAGAGCTGTAAAGAAAGCACTTCGGCCCCACAGAGGGACAGCGGTCTACGTATTTATGGAACAAGTTGAAGAGAAGCGATTTTCCTACTGCCAGTGGTTTCAGTAAGTTATTCGAAATTCGTCGGTGCTTACGTTGAAACGAGTTTGCGTTCTTCTGGTACCTGAACCCCCAGAATTTCAGAGTATGAGCTGTCAAATATCCTGATGGGATTCATAAAAATCATTTGCACTCAGAGAAAGTAGGGATTTGGTGAAGCATGTCCCGACAAAGGATCGTTAACCCCAATTTCTTTGAAGGATCGTTGGTCCCAATTTATTTGCAATTTTCTCCCAGTTTTGTGGGAAACTGTACATGTACAATGCTGAATTTAATCTAGGTTACGTGCATCAAGATGGTAAACCATTCCACTTCTCAAGAGGATCTGTGGCGACGACCCAGAATTTATTCGAAAATTTAGTGGCTTCTATAAATATATGGCCACCTCTGTTCCCCGACTTTGGCCTTTCCGATTTCTTTTATGAAGATACGTTAAGGAACGAGTGGTTTATAACCACCCGATACTAAGACACCCACGGACAACATATCGTGCTGAGTCTAGATATGCCTGGTGGAAAACGATAGCATCTCCAAGCATATGATGTGGCTTCACTTTATTCAGCTTGCAACAAGTTATGTCCTCGTTCAATATTATCACATTTTTTCACCAACTCGTGGTGTAATACCAAATATGTGGATATTTCTTTCTGACAGAATCACTGCGTAGAACGAAGACAACCTTCTCGGTAAGTGCAAGGGATATTTTATTAATTTCTTTTGTTTTTCTATTTCGGAAGTATCCGACCAACTTGAGCAACTTTAAATGGTATAAGCATTTGCCTGTCGCAGATTTGTGGTCCCACTGATTTCAGGTAAAGGTAGACGATCCGTCAGAAAATCGCGAAACTCACGCCTCATTTGGGACTCGAACTCAGACGACCACCCTGAAAATTATGCCTCTGTCCACTCGACACCAGAGGCCATCTTTCGATCAGTTTCTCGAGTTAAGGCGAAAATTTAACAAAATATTCAGATGGTTATATTTTTGATACGGGGAACATATTTGTATCAGAAAATGATATCTTTCTGTGCAATGTTGCTTAAAAAGCATTTTACTATGAAGAACAAGTGCAATGGTAATGTTTTAACACTTCAATGCGGTTCAATACTCTGTCCTAGCTGATCTTTGCTGCCTTTTCGTTTACATCTAGCGTTATAGCTTTTGCGCCATTTAAATTGTCATAAACAGTAGGAAATTCATAACACGATGCCGTACAATACTGAAAAAAATCAGAACTAAACACATTTGCACTAAATCAAAACTACACAATATCAAGGGTATTCTAACGCCACCAACTAGTTTGCGCCCCCCGGTGGCGCAATGCTCTAAGCGATGGCTTCTGATCATTCGTCCGAGATGGGTCCGGGTTCGAATCCCGGTGAGGCATGGATGTTGTGTTTGTCTTACGGCCATGGCTCTCTCCCTTCCCTGGAACTAGTGGCCCTAAATTAGGGGCGACTGCTAATAGCCTACTGAGTTGCTCACGGTGGTCGTTAAACCTCTAATAAAAAAAATATATATTTGCATAAGTGCAAATAACGGTTGCGCAGGAAGGTGCGCTGTGAGTGGGGAGGTACATATATAAATTTGAGATGTTCTGTCATTTTATAAGCAACTTTCAAGCGGATATGCCGCGTGGATGTGAACTGTCCGAGTTTCAGCATGGGCTGGTCATAGAATGTCATTTGAGTGACGTTTCCATACGGAACATTACAGCTAAACTAAACATACCAAAATCAACTGGATGTGATGACGGGAAGAGATGGAAGTAGGAGTTTGCAACTACAGCAAAAAAACGTTCATGAAGGTCGCACAAATTGACGGAACGTGACAGAAGAGCCATGGTAAGAAATATTTAGAAATCCTGTTCTTCCTCTGCAGTTTCCATCGCTGCTGGAGTAAGAAATGCTTGTAATGGCTCGGTTGGTACCGCAAAGAGATGCACAGAGCGGGTTATGGTAGAGCAGTGGCACACAAGCCACTTATCACTACCGTGAATACGAAGCGCCGTTTAGAGTGGTGTCATCCGTCGTTCCTGGACTGTGAGTGACTGAAAATCAGTTCTTTGGCGTGATGAGTCATGCTTTGTACCCTTCCAATGTGATGGGCGTGTTTGAATTTGGCCACAGTCCAGCAAAAGATTTTCGTCGGACAGTGATCTTCCAACTGTTAAGTTCAGCGGAGGCTCCATCATAGAATGGAGTTGTTTTTCGTGGATGGGACTCGGCCTATTAGATATTATATCATAAACCATGAACTCTAAAGATTATCTCGATATTCTGGATAATGCTGCGTCTCCAACAATATGACAGCAGTGCCACACTGCACGGCGTGTGCAGGACTGGTTTCTTAAAAATGATGTGGAATTGTTACTCTAGCTTGCTCAGAGTCCTGGTTTTAATCGCATACAACATCTCTAAGATGAACTTAAGCGACGGTTACGAAATCGCCCCAACAATCGTCTTCGCTATCCACTCTGGCAGCAACTTTGCAGGGCGAATGACGAGCCATTGCCGTCGAGACCTACCGTAATTGGTTGATAGTATGCCGTGTGTTGCAAAAGGTGGACCGACTAACTACGAATAGCGTTAAATAAAGCCATTTGTCCCAAAACATTGTGGTATCCGGATATATTTGATAATATAGTGCATATTGCCATAGAGCTTGAAAAAAACGAACAGTACAGCACATGAATTTCGCAACAAAAACAAACGAGGTAAAGAAATTAAAATGAAATGAAAATCCGCCCTTTGGTTATATAATCATACGCACTCAAGAAATCACGCGAATTAATTCCGAACGCAAAAGCATGTTTTATTGCATAGTATTAATTTGAATCGTTTGTGGAAAATGTGTTGCCTGACTTTGGATGATACAGCTTAAAGTCCCCGCACTTAAGGGCCTAGTCCCAAATCTCAGAGAAGAACATGTGTGCTCAGTTTCTTCCTTGAACTTTTCATTGGAACAAACGTTGTCAAATTAGGAGTGGGAGTCTTTATATAGACTTTGGAGCTCATAATGACCGTTTAACCACACAAACAAACACACACACACACACAAACACACACACCAAAAAAAAAAAAAGCTAATGAGGACACATAATCAGGGCTTAATAAAAAAAATACTGTGCAAGCCTATACTGTTTCTTCAGCGTGATCGATTGAAATAAAATTGATTAACCGGGAAACTATAAATTTAATTTTGAATCAAAATTCAACATGTCGATTTAATTCAATAGATTTTGTCCCATTACAGATAAAACGCTCATATTGTGTGCTATAAGAAAATTTTGCAAAATTCTCTTTGTTTCTCGTTTACAAACCATTCGTGATCGATTCTACATCTAAAATCATGTTAACGGTGCACACTAAAACCTGCATTTTAACTAGGAGAAAAGGATGCACGGAGCTTAAACAACCGAACATTTTTCCAAGTGCCGCAACTGACAACAGAAAAGATGACAAAATTGGCACTGAAAACTCTGCATAAAGTACCTCTGAGTGCACGAAAGAATTAAAAGGAGCAATAAATAAAAAAAAACTACAAAACCACAAGTGAGGAAATATTCTTTAGTTGTTTATCAAGGATTTAAGAGAAGTCAGAAGTACCTTCAGAAGCATATTACCATAAATATTAGAATCCTGAAAACATTTTTCAAAGGACTGAAAGCACAGAACACGTGTTTTGTTAGTTTTATGTATTACTTTGCACAAACATTTTGTTTCATTAAAACTGAGTAACACTGCAAAAATTAGAAAGACAGAAAAACTGATTATTTAAATAATTCACAAAGAAAACATGGTCCAATAAATATTTAAACCGTATCTGGAATGTAAGGTGAGCCAAAACCAAAAGTGACTGAAAGAATTGTCCAAATTTGAAGAACAGTTCCGCTTATCGTTTCAGTCGAGCGACTTTGAACATCGTCTTTAGTAAAACAATGCAATTTTAAACAAAGAGGATGACACGTGATATTGGAATACAGTGAAACTTAATTTTTAAAAAATCCTAAGGAATAAAACTCGGTTTCAGAATTTTCCACAATCGGAATGCTGTCAAAGAAGATTTTAACCTGGCAGATCGAAAATGGGTGATGCCAAAATGGACAATACTGGTTTGTGTCTGGGTAATATCAGTGTGTGTGTAGTTTGCTGTATGCTGATGATACAGTACTATTAGCAGAGAGCAAAGGTGAGTTGCAGAGTTTGTTGTCCTGAATGTACAAAGTTCCTACGAAATTCAAACTGTGTATAAATAAGGAAAAAACCAAAGTTAGGGTTTTTGTGAGAAGAATTGTATAACGAAGTAAATTTCTCCGTCAATTTTGTGCACGCCGGGGCCATTATAACGAAGTAAGTTTCTCCGTCATTTTTGTCCACGGCGGCGGGGCTCGTACCCGGGTCCCCTCATTCCGGAATAAGTCGCTCTACCAATTGAGCTACGCGGAGGTTCGAATATCGCTGCTATCTGCCTTTATGTCGTGTGCGACCTGCTGGGCAGGCATGTTACATCTCCTTTTCGGGGGGGGGGATGTGACATGCCTGCCCAGCAGGTCGCACACGACATAAAGGCTGATAGCAGCGATAACGAACCTCCGCGTAGCTCAATTGGTAGAGCGATTAGTGAGAGCGATTATTAGCGATTATTGAGAGCGTTGAAAGAGTGCGTTGTAAAGCAAGCGTTGTGTTAAGAGCTGTGAAGCTGTGTGGTGTGTTTAAATATTGATATCGTTCTGTTATGGACGTGCTACAACCTTGAATAAAGCATAAAGTGCATCTTTTCCGTAAGTTTGACTTCTGTTGTTTAAATGTTTCGTCTGGCCGTTAAGGTCTCTTTAATTTAAGAACTATTTCTTAGTATGTTGATGTTTTAAATTAACGTGGAAGTACGAAAAGACTTCTACGTTATAATTGTTAGTACCGAGTGCAAGATAAATCTAAATGATACAGTGACTGGCCAGGTGAATAAGTTTGTGTATTTAGGAAATATGTTTGACAGAGAGAACAAATTAGATGGTGAAATCAGTACGCGAGTGAATTCTTCTTTGAAAGTCATTTCTGCGTTAGGACCATTTCACAGGAATGATGGCTTCTCAAGAAAGTCCCGAATAGCTGTATGTGAAAGTGTAATTCTTCCTACTCTGATGTACGGCAGTGAAACTTTGGTACTGTAGAAGAGACGTAAGAGTCGTTTGTGTGCTGGAGAGATGCCTTAATTACAGGGAGTTTGTGGCAATATAATCTTTAACCATGTGAAGATTGAAGATGTGTTGCGGATGTGTAATGTGAAGCAAAATGTTGTCAGTGAGGTGGAGACTAATATTCTTACGTTGTTTGGCCATGTTGAAAGAATTGGTGATGAGATATTTACTAAGAAAAAGTTATTCAGCTCAAGTGGCAGGACAGAAAGGTAGAGGAAGGCCAAGGAAATCATGGGAGGACCAGATCCAGGAGTGTCTGCATGTGAAAAAGATTATGAGTATGAAGCACAGAAGATCTTGTGTACGTCGTGTGATGGATGTCTGAAATTCGAACTGCGTCCTTAGATCGCTGAAAATGGAGACATTTAATATGGCAATAGTAAGCAAATACTCATTTTAACATTTATCTGGTGGATTTTCTTTCTTTGTTGAGCTCACTTCTAAATCTCAGAGAACAGCTTAGTGTGATTGTTGTTGTTGTAGACCGAAAGTGTGTTTTACAACTACATGTACATTAGTGGCATCCAACAAAAAAATTTGGTGATAAGAAAATAAAAAGATTTGTATTCAATAATGTTCTGTCAAACGAAACTTCAGTAGGACACACTGACCAAATAATTAAGAACTTTTATGACAAGACAGTCGCAGAAAATGACCCCATCACACTGTGTAACACAATTTTTGTTCTTAGGTATAAACTGCTATTTTCTTGTTCCTTAAACCTGCAAAGTATAGACCCCACAAACTTTGCTTTTGTGACCTTTGAAATTTACCTATTTCAAATGTGAAAACGAGCAAATTTGCGTCTTTTCGTTCACATAAAGAAATATAAGCAGCATATAAATAAAAATTAACATGTATTTATATTTCAGTTATACAAAAATGACCACAAAATATTTTGAAGTGAATAGTTTTTCGAGCATTTGACTATATTGTAAATCACTTTTGCGAATCAGGCACCAAACATAGTCACCCATCATTTTATTGTTATACTATCTTTGGTAACAACGTTCAAAGTGCAGTATATTCTGGTGGAAGCGCTCGTCATCCTCCTCCGTGTACGCTGCCATGTTTTCCTTGAATTTAACAAGATGAGCATAAAGGATATGGACTTTGAGGGACATCCTGCAGACCATTTTGCTGTAGTTCTTACCTCGAGTCTCAACCAGCTCCACGTAGTTTTTTTTTTTTTTTGATTGAAGGTTTAACGACCACCGTGAGCAACTCAATGGGCTATAAGCAGTCGCCCGTCCCTAATTTAGGGTCACTGGTTCCAGGGAAGGGAGAGAGCCAGTGCCGTAAGACAAACACAACAGCCATGCCTCACCGGGATTCGAACCCGGACCCCTTACGGACGAATGATCACAGGCCAGCGCCTTAGACCACTGCGCCACCGGGGCGGCCCACGTAGTTTTCAGCCTTACGATTGCCCAGGAAGCTCGAACGAATGCGACAAAGCTGTTGCAAGCCGCTTTATCCTTTGTAGTGAGCATATTGATGTATTTCTTGCACTGCAGGATTTATTTTGTCAGTGATATGACGGAGACACCGGATTTGACTTTTGCCTCACATACTGTAGTTTAGGAAAAAAGTCTAGTATGTACTTCAAGGCTGCCGACTCCGTATCTAGAGCTGTTTCATAAGTTCCAATTTGATGTGCAGTGGTGGTATCAGCACCTACCGAGTGCCTATCAGTGGCTCCCACATGACGTTGTTCTTCCCCACAGATAACTCTGTACTCTGTGGCCAGTCTTTAGCCTGTAGTTGTGCGCCTTGGTGTCCGTGCTGTCTGAAAGGCAAAGATAGCATGGAAACTTGGTAAAGCCACATTGGAGACCCATCAGGTACGACACAACCTTGAGGTCTCCGATGACTTCTCCGCCGTACTCGTCATACTTCAAGGAGTCTAACAAGCTGTTGATGTTGTTGTAATACTCTCTGAAGTGCACTGAGTGATCCCGCAGAAGAGACGGGTACTTGCTCCCGTGATGCTTTCAGGCTCCTGAATGAGTTGTGAATGAAGTGGTACCACTTCTTTTGGTTACAGGCGATTCCAATTGCCTCGAACAGACCGGTCGCATTGTGGCAGAAACAGAACCCATCTTGATGGATGAAGAAGCTGGAAAAAGCTTGGTGACGCATCCTCTATTCTGCGACTTGCACATTTTATTGAGGTCTTTTTGGTTGGGGTAGTATGGGTTTCTCTCTCAACTGTCCAACTTACCTTCCAGAGTTTTGTTTCAGTGCTCGCAGCTGAAATGAAGTGTCCAGTGTTTATCTTGATCTCCAATAAGCATGCCGAGATATGCCTTGTAGGACTGACACATCTAGCATATGCTTCCATTGAGTACATTTTTACTCTTGTCTGGATAAATTGGCCGCAGACATAATGACGCAAAATGAGTCTGCTGCGTGTTTGCAGCGTCTTGGTGCCACCTCGGAAAAATTCAGATATACATCCACTTAGGCAGCCGAAACTAAACTGAACCGGCGGGCTTCAGGTTCCTGTATTTGTACCACTATTTAATCCCTGGAAAGTTCTCTAAGGTTGTGGAAGGTTTTGAGATATCTATAAAGTTCCAGAAGTTACTCCAAGTTTACCCAACACTGAATCCATCTGGAATGTTCTGAAAAACAGGCAAATTTCAAGACATCATTGTTCTGGTCACAAAAGCAAAGTTCGTGGGAATAATATCCATTTTCTATACTTTTGAG
Organism: Macrothele yani; assembly: GCA_039090855.1. NCBI lineage: Eukaryota > Metazoa > Arthropoda > Arachnida > Araneae > Macrothelidae > Macrothele > Macrothele yani. Next base: position 5,174,115 of record CM077030.1, on the reverse strand, counting down.
GTATACCCAATTAGGAAGTAACAGTTACTTTCCAGAAATGAATAAAAAAATAAAATATTGTTGCATAGTGTTATGTGCAAATATAAGAGTCTCATGGCCTGGTGAGATCTTTCCTTGTCCTTTATAAAGAGAACACAGATTATTTGATTTCAATGATTCATCTAAACCTGGAAAAAACTAGAACCTTCCAAAATTTGGAACAGATTTAAGCGTAGGCGCACGTACAGCTGTAGCCACGATGAACAAAACAAATGTAATTACTGGTTTCTCAAAGCAACCATTTCAAATGTGTTAAGCGACTGCAAGACAAGCAGATTTTCCATATTAAAAGGCATGAATTTGGCCTGAAAGCTGAAGCTCATGCTGAGTGAAAGACTTTACGGAAGAACATGTACTCCAGTGTTCAACAACTTGCTCCTGAAATCAATTAAGGCCAAAAGCAATCCATTCCGACAGGATCCCTGCGTTGGGAATTAAATAAATTGGGTCTTCAATGACCTTTGGAAATTCGAAAGCCACTTGTTTCAGAAAAAAGCAAAAAACGATGCTTAGTGTAATGTCTAAAAGCGCAGTGAAGGAACAATAGAGAATGGAAGAGAGTGATGTGGTCAAAAGAACCGCGCTATGCATCGTTTTGCACTAATGATAGGAAGAAATATGTAACGAGAACCTCATGACGTGCTGAAGCCCGCATGTCTCATGAACACAATCCAAGCATGTAGAGCGTCACCATAGTATGAGGATGTTCGGGTGGAATGGGCAGGTTCGCTGATACCGGTGAAAGCTAAGATTATATCAAGAACACCCCCGAGTGTTGTAACGGACCAAGTGCACCCTTCAGTGCTACCCTTTGTTTCTGCAAGGCCCTGAATCCTCACAAAGCCCAGATCTGAACCCCACAGAACAATTCTGGGATGAATTGAAGCGCTTTATCAGGACGTTGAAAAATCTTCCTGCTTCACATAAATGGAAAGGCATTACAAGTGGATTGCTTTTCAAAAGAATGTTTTTTGTTTGTTTTTGGAATGTTTGAATTCCTGCTGATGCTTTTCAGCATTTAGTGGAAATCATGTCTAGGGGATTTAACGCATGTATTCAACCCCATTCGGGACATCTCACCACTAATTTCTTCCAATAAATGATCTTTCTTTTTTATGGAGCTGTTGTCCAGTGGCTTTTGTCTATATAGTGTCATCATTTTCAGCCATTATCAGTCCACTGATGGATAAAGGTCTCCCCACGTTTCTTCCACAACGGTCTCTCTTGTGCCAGTCTACTCCATGTCACTCCAGCATGCTTTCGAATTTCATCCACCCATCTCCTAAGTGGTCTTCTTCTGGTAATATTATCAGTCCAATGCCATTTCAGGGATTTTACGCTGATCACGATTTCTTCCACTCTTGTCATTTTCCTGGTCCACGAGTTCCTTTTCTTATCCCTCCTGGTTACACTGCGCATGCACCTGTTCATGCTTCTTTGAGTTGTCTACAATCTTTGTATGTCATTCTTAGTAAAGGTCCACGTCTTTGCTTCATACGTAATCACTGGAAGTATGCATGGGTCAAACACTTTTCTTTTAAGACATAATGGCATATTGCTCTTAAAAATTGTTCTGTTTCTTCCAAAGGCTCTCCATCCAAGTTTTTTATACGCATATTAGTTTCTTCGTTAATGTGACCCCCACTTGATAACTGTTATCGAAGGTAAATGTAGGTATCAGTTATCTCCAGCTTTTTCCCATCAATCAATCAATCTTCATTGCTTGTAAAAGCATTGTACATAATTTTTGTTTTCTAAAAGATCATTTTTAATCCCACTTCTTTACTCTTGTCAGCAAGTTCCTGTATCATACTCAGCAGCACTGAAGGGGTAGTTGCAAAAATGGCCATGTCATCAGCAAAACGAATGTGAGTTAAATAATCTCCAATAACTTTTACCCCTTTGTTTTCCTAGTTCAGTGATTATATTTCAAATGAATATATAGTGTATATCTGCGTATGTGACGATATCTTCTGTTCTTGAAATTTAACGCGAAAACTCCTTTTCTGCGGGAAATAGCGACCCCATTATAATTAAATGTTATATCGAGCGGTTATCTCTAACTTAGGGCCACTGGTTGCAGGGAAGCGAGAAATCTAGGATCCGAAGGAAAAACACAAGATCCATATTTTGCTACTAGAATCCAACCCAGACCTCAAAGTATGAGAAGTCAGAAGCCATCGCCCTATGACACGAGAAAAGTTATTTGATTTTGTATAAATTCAGAGGTCAATAAAGTTGCACGTATTTTTCTCTTCATTTCGTGTACACATACCTCGAAAAAACAATCTGCCAGTACCAACATCCGAATATCCATATTATGAAAAAAAGCTTTTAGATTGTTCAGCTAAACGCCGTACACATTATACAAGAGAATTCAGTGGCGTCAAATTTTTCTTTTGAAAGCACAGAAAAATCTTCGAAATGAAAGCAATTTGATAAGATGTGGAAAAGAAATAATCTAAAATCGACAGAGAAAAGCTGTTCACTGTTCAAGAAGCTGAATCTGAGCAATACTTCACGTATTGTTTGAAACACAGGATCGCATAGCTGATTCAATTTGCGAATATTTTTAGATTCTATCCAGACGCATTTTGATCTGCTCTCGTAAGCATTTGTTGTCATGTAATAAAGCAACTCCGAGCCAACCATTCAGCTCTCAGAGTAAGAAGGATAACGGAAACTAAGATTTAATGACATCGCGTGAAGAAAGTCATTTATAATTTCGGCATAAAAAAGGAACTACAGTTTCCATAGAAACTGAAGTTTGCATGCTTCTCTGAGTACAGTGTTGTATACTGACCGGAACACGTGAATATATGAAGCATACACCTTCCATGATAATTGCAGGAAAATGAAATCGCGCACGCATACGTCGACCTGATAGAATTTGCAAGAAGTTGTACTGATGATGAGCAGACACAGAAATCTGCTGTATGGAGGTCAGTTTTGAAAATTGGAAACCCTCCAAGAATTAAGAGATTCTGTCAGCAACAGGTATTCACCTTTTAATCATTTGGCAGGCCGTTTATTTTAGTTACCATTTAAAGCACGTCTGGTTCTTTCTTTGTCTTGAATTTTCGTGTTTTTTATAGCTTGCATTAACGTAAATCCTGTGAAAACCATGCTAGATAAATGAAACAGGGTGGAAGTCTCGGAGAAATCACCTTAATTTTTTCAGCAATCTATTGATTTCATGAAGCTAGTGGAGTGAACGTACTTAAGAAGCCCTCTAGGACTTCTCTCTTTTCCCCGTTGTGTGTAATGACGATCTCTCACTGCCTGCCCTCTCCATATGTTTACTCTTGTTAAAACATTTCTAAACTGAAGTGATTACCCGTTTTATGGGCAAAGAACTCTCTTTACGACGAGAGTTCTTGCCGAGAAAACGTCTTATATATTTGGTGTATCAATCAGTTCTGCTAAATAAAAGATTTCTGTTGATACCGTAACCAAATCATGAAATAGATATGTGTTCGCGTGCGTATTCAAGAAAACTACTTGACTTAAAAGAGGGAAATGGTGTTTTTTCCACACGCAATCATTGTAAAAATTTCTTTTAGTACATTTTGCAACTGGCTTTACTCCAAATGGTCACAAAACAGAACAAGAAAGATGACACCGAATTTTTCGGTTGTAATAAGCACGTCTTTTAAATCCGTTCTGACGCGAATTAAATTTATCGAAGCTATTCCAACTCAATGAAAACGGTTAGGAAAACAATGAACCAGTTTCAACAATCGATCAAACAGCCAAAAATAAAAACATCTGCTTAGTTCCACCAGCGGCTAAAAAGCATGTTACGAAAATGAACAGATGGCGCCCAAAAGGTTTCTCATGGCACAAGGAGGTTATCAGAGACAAAAAGATTTTCAAATCGAACATCTAAAAGAAGAAATATACGAGAGAAGGAAATATTATATAAATCTGTGCCTATTAGCGAAATAATTTTGCATAATGGAAAAGTTGAAAATATGCCAAGAATATTATGCATGGAAAAAACTACGCTAAGGAAAAATAACTTTTTAAATACGTCTCCCGGAAGCACAAAGAGCGAAAAAAAGGTTTCGACCTTTACGCCCCCAAAAGAGAAATATGTGCAGTATTTAAATAGGATAATGCTCCACATCTCTATGGTAGCGAATGGCATACAGTAAAGAAGATAGTGTTTCTAGAACCAACGATACAGCTGCAAACTGAAGTACCAAAACACCACCTACCGACAGAACTGTGAACTACAAAATTCCCCATAAAAAAAGAAACGTTTTCTAAAAGGTAAATGCAATCCGGTTTAGAAATAATTGTTTAATCGCACGTGCAGAAGCAGAGATATTGAGAAAAAGAGCACCCCGTAGCGGCGAAGTTGTGCATTATTTTGAGAAAAAAATGCGCCCACAGAGTTTACATAGTTAGCAGTATCTGGCTGAAGAAACACGTTTTTCAGGCGGGTTTTTCGTCCGCAAGACAATGCTATAAACGGAAACGTGAACTTTCTCCCTCTGGTGGCAGACTTGTACGTTAAGAAAAATTTGAAATTATATGTGAAACCTTTCGTAGCGAAAACGCTCTCCAACAAAGAAAGAATTTTTCAAATCGGACTCTTAGAAACAGGGATATTGACAAAAATAAGATGTGCATCTACGCCCCCTGGCGGAAAAGTCATGCGTTATTTTAACAAGAAATTATTCTCAAAAGGGTTTTCGATGTGAGCGGTATCCGTCCACGAAAGAATTTTTTCAAGCGAGTTTTCAGTTGCTCAGATTGTGCTGCAAATACATCAGAAGCAGAAATAAACACTTACGCACCCTGGTGGCCAAACCATTTTTACCAAAAATTAGTAATTATAAGTAGAATATTTCTCATCAGGAGCTGTATGCTCTGAAGAAAAAAGTTTTGAAATCGGAGGTTTAGAAGCAGAGATATCGGAGAAAACGCAGTTTACCTTTACGCCCACTAGCGAAAAATCTACGTCTAACTTGAAAAAGTGACTATACCTAAAATAGTCTTCAACATAAATGGAATCGAAGGGTAATATAATTTTTTTAATCAAATGTTTAGAAACAAATATGGAATAAAATGTATTTTGAATTCGATATCATCTGTATTTACCCCTCTAGCGGCAAAATTGTGTATCGTGCAAAGAAAAAAAATAAATAAATAAAGGATCATCATTCACACATTTCGAGCTTCCCAATACAAAAAGAATTTTTCAAATCGGTCTATTATTTGCAGAGATATGGTTTCCACAGACGGACAGAAGGAGAGACGGACAAACCGATAACATAAGCACGATCTTTTTTACAAAAGACGTGCTAAATAAGAGCAAAATGCACAGAAAAAAATGCAGCCAATCCTAATTTTAGGAGCAATGAAAAATAAGAAAATCTGAAAGTTCCCATTCTTTTGTAGAAGTGACTGCACTGCGTAGATGTATAGCTAAAGGTCCCAGTATCATGGATTGCACATCAGTCAGAGAAAAGAAAATCACTCCATAGATTTAAGCGGGATATCAAGAAGAAATCTATCCTGCACTTGCAATGTTAATTCGTTCGATGCACATTTTCTCAAAGGCTATTTCGCTCTGGTCTTCAGAATTTCGACAGCAAATAAACAAAGTATAGTAAAACTTCCCTAACGGACAACCCGTAGTAACGGACAGTTTTGTGATTCCTACTCATATAGGGTTTGTGTGTATGTAAAATGGAACAGCATATAGTTTCCTTAAAAGTAAACGATTGAAAGCAATATCTGCTGGTTTTCTGACGCCCTTGCAGAGATTAGAAAAATTCGCAGTTTAATTTAAGGCTCACTTAATTTTATCGATACAAAAATCTTCTGGTTAAGAAAAATAAATCTCAGCCTTTTTTCTTGTTTAGATGCTTATCTAAACACCACGTTCCAAGATTTCCTAAATATCCCAACGAATTTATATTCGCCGATTCTTAAAAAATTCTGTCGTTATACCAAGATTAAATGGAACTCTTTCAGTGATGATGTCTGGCAAAAAATCGTCTGAGATTTATTTATTATTAAGGCTGCATAAAGAAAAAAATCAGGAAGTCTCCTTTACGATTAATAATATTAGCAACCGAGTTCCTGTGCGCTCTTCTGCTGCAGCAATATGAAAGGCCGGGGTAAACCCTTGGGATTCAAAGATCGATAAACTAAAACCTAAAGCAAACAGCTCCCTTCAATTAAATTTCCTTTACTACATGTTCGTGAAGTAGGCAGCGAAAAATAAGAGATATGAAAAGGAAAAGCTAGTTTTCTCTACTTTCAGCAAGTGATTTCTGTCATACATTGCTACCTGTAATTCCAAAATCAAGAGTTCACGTTGAACTCGGAAACCGATAAAGATTACAGCGAGATAAAAGAGCCCGTGAATACTTCGAAGCTAAGTCAAGACAAAATAACGATTCTTCGCACTATGCTTCACTGCTTTCCGGAGCAAAGAGATGCTTAGAAGTTAAAGGATGCATAAAATTATTGCTGATAGTTTATGGCACCAAAAGCGGAATACTGGGTGTAAGACATTTGAGCTGCAGAAAACTTGGAACCTTATGTTTAAAAAGCAAGCAAATGAATATTTGAAGGTATATATATGGCAGATCCCCCGTCAGAGATTAATGACAGAAGATGTGGAGCCAAATGCAACACCCAATCTGGAAGTAACACCGGGAGGAAGTACAAATTTACCAAAAGTGTTTGGAAAATATATAAAATGGCTTGAGAGCCACAAAACATGCCTATGGAGTCTTGGAAATCATTAAATGAAGAAAGGGGTATTGTTATTGTAATGTTTTACTCTAATCTCGAAAAGTTTTAGATTCTCGTGTGCTCAAACACAGCTAAATATAAACACAATACCAGTATCTGCCCAGGGACAGACAATAAAAAAAGGCAACAAATGTAACTCCCATCTCTTAAATGTTTTCCTGGTTACCGCTGTGCATTGAAGTAGGGAATCCTGTTTTCACTCAAGTAGGGAATCCTGTTTTCACATTTAACAAACATTAGTTGATCGAACAAACGTATATTCGTACACAAGGAGACTTCAATGTATGTACATTGAAGTCGCCATTTGTTCCGATTAATGGGGCTAAAGAACGTCCCAAATTAGCACTTTACGATAAAGCTTATCAAAATCGGTGCAGCTGCTTATTTAGGCCAATGTGTTATACTCCCGATGTGTTCCAGGTAATTGGAATCTACTGTATTCATATTCAATATAGAAAGATATAATGCATCACAATATATTTTTAGTTAAACGTCATTCGTCGTATTATTACATAAACGTTCACCACCACTTTTTGCTATAGATGTCGCATTATTTACTCTTTGACTAGCTGTCAGTTTCCAAAATGTATAGGAAATTCGGGGAAGTGATGAGCCGTTCAGGAGGAAAATTAATTGAGAAGTAACAAAATCTCTATAAGAATAAAAACTCAAAAGAGAGGTTATATTACAGATATACAGTGACTCATAATCTTGTGGGATTTAATGAAACCGATATTTAGCACTGGTGAATATTTGTGATTTGAAATCATGTGAACGGAGGTTATATATTGAAATTTATGTATAAGGAAAATCGAGATGCACCGATACGTATCAAGCCCGAACAACCCCGTATGCCATGAAGACAGGGACAACAGTGTTCAATAAGAGATCATATATATCATTATCACCATTGTCAACCATTATCAATCCATTGCTGGATGAAGGTCTCTCCAAGCCTCTTCCACAACGGTCTGTCTTGTGCCAGTCTCTTTCATGTTATTCCCGCATACTTTCGAATTTTATCCACCCATCTCCCATGTGGTCTTCTGGGTCTTTTCCTGTCCCATGGAATCCAATCTAAAATTTCGGCTGTCTATCGATGGGCTGTCCTTCTGGCAGTATGTCCAGCCCATTGTCATTCAGGGATTTTACTCTGATCATGATGTCTTCCACTCTTATCATTTTTCTGATCCACGAGTTCCTCTTCTTATTTCTCCTGTTTAACTCTAGTGTCCAAGATAAATGTACGTATCTGTTATCTCCAGCTTTTCTCCATCGATCGATAAATCTTCATTTCTTGTAAAAGCATTGTACATCACTTTTGTCTTCTGAAAGTTCATTTTTAATCCCCCTTCTTTACTCTTGTCAGCAAGTTCCTCGATCATACTCTGCAGCTCTGATGGGGTAGTTGCAAAAATGACTACGTCATCAGCAAAACGAATATGAGTTAGATAATCTCCATGAATCTTTATCCCTTTGTTTTCCCAGTTCAGTGATTGAAAGACATTTTTTCTAATGTGACATTAAAGAGTTTGGGAGATATAGTGTCACCTTGTCTCACTCCCTTTCCAATTTTTATGTGTGCTGTATTCTCAAATAGCCGAATATTTGCACTTGCATTTTCATAGATGTTATTAATAATATTAATGTATGCATCTTCAATACCGCAGGATTTCAAAGGCATTGTAACTGCTGATGGTTTCACTGAATTAAAGGCCTTTTCATAATCGACAAAAGCCATGCACAATGGAAGTTCATATTCCCTCGCTCTTTCACTTAGTTCTCTTAGTACGTGGATATGATCTATAGTGCTGTAGCCACTCCTGAATCCATCTTGTTCTCTCGGTTGAGCCATGTCCAGTGTTACCTTCAAGGGGTATGAAGGAACTTTAGTGAAGATTTTATAAACCACTGATAGGAGGCTCATAGGTTTGTAGTTCCTAAGGTCCTTAATGTAACCTTATTTATGTAGCAGGATCATTGTAGCATTGTTACAATCCTCAGGAATCTTCCCTTCATTAAGGCATCGAGTGAAAATTTGGGCGAGTACTGTTTCAATTTCTCCACTTGCTTCTTGTATGATGTCTACAGTAATTCCATCTTCTCCTGGAGCTTTTCCCTGCTTCATGTTCTTGATCGCATGTGCAACTTCTGCTGGAAGGACTGGAAGAATTCTAGTACTGATACCTTTCATGATGTCTGGAGTACATGATGTATCATCCCTTTCATATAATTTGGAGTAGAAATCTTTCACTCTTGTCAAAATTTCGCCTCTATTTCTTGTTACAGAACCATCTTCTTTTCTCAGTGCTATAATCTGTTTTCTTCCCTTACTGAGATGTCCCTTTGCTATCTTCAGGCTTTGGTTGTTTTCAGTTGCTTTCCTCACTAGTTCACAGTTGATTTTCCTTACATCTTCAGTGATACTTTTTCGTACTGTCTTGCATAGCTCAATATATTCCACTTTGGAAGTCACATCCTCTTTAGTTGTTCTCATCTCTCTTCTTTTTGGCATCAACATTTTGCTTTTTCCTGATAATTGTTTCACATGGAACTTGTCCTTAGACACAGCTAATTTTGTTGCTGTTTCCATAAGAGCTTTGGTTACTTTTCTGTTAACTTCAGAAATATCCACTTCTTCCGATGTTAGGCCTTCTAGAAGCAGAGAATCTGTTTCTTCAGTTCCAACTTGAAACTATTATGGTGTTTTCTAAGGTTGGTTTGTCAATACATTTTGTTTGACTTATGAGCTTGCAATGTTCGAGTTTAGTGTTGAAGTGCATTTTACATCTCACCAATCTATGGTCACTACCTGTGTTGAACTTGTTTAGCACACTGCAGTCTTCTATAACGAATTTCTTGTTACACATAATAATAATCAATTTCACTTGTCGTCCCATTTGGATGTCTGCATGTCCATTTCCTTGAAAAAGGAGTTCATATATATTTATATTTATTTATATATATATATATAGAGAGAGAGAGAGAAGAGAGAGAGAGAGAGAGGATGTAAGGTCAGGTGATGCGTAACATCACAGCCTCTCCTTGACAAATGTCAACCCCGCTTTCTCGTGGTACATCCTGTTCCCACTAAAGGGGCTCTGACGACCGCCAATAGCGGTATAACTATACCATCGAGATTAGAGGAAATGCAAATCCACACTCACCAACCCGCTTGGGCAGCGTGTACATGTTTCATTATAAATTGACTAACTTGATGTACTATTTTCTCAGAAACTATGAAAGGCAATAGTATAAAATTTTGCACAAATATTTTGTCATTACTAAAGCTATTGAAAAATATTGTTTTTTCGTTTTTTTATGATTTTGGTTTCAAAATAAATTCTATGAAGGATTGAAAAAGCTTTCCCCATACAAAAATTGACACCCACCCTCACGTTTGGAAGCACACTTTCCAGTAGTTATCGGATAATATGAGATATATTAGTTCCAGTTATTATTGCTGTAGCTTGTGAAGACACAGTGCAGGATGTCTGGAAACGGATAAGTCCAGATAAATGAATAAAAAGTTGATCTCATATTTTAAGCAAATGTTTTCAAAAAAAAAAAAAAAGAAGCGAGTATATATTTCTACTTGTATTTTAAAAATCTTGTTTGTTTAGAACATAGTTTCCCCAATATGGGGATTCATGTCGATCCACGTACTTTTTTCTCTCTTAAAAATAACAATATCCAAGGCTTAAAAATACCATGCCCGAGATGCCCAGAGCATGTAAATCATTCGTCTGGGTAGGTAAATAAAGCATCTAATTGCCTGTGCATGGTAACTAAATTTTAAAATAAAAAAGTTTGTAATAAAATTCCCTACTACACAAGAAAAAAAAGACAGTCATCACATGTCGTGTTTCATGTCATTGTTAATTAATGGAAGTTGTATTATTGTTACGAAGTACCAAGGAAAGAGTAATATCACATCTTTAATTATGTTATGTTCTACGCCCAGAAATCGGAAACCTCATTTTGCTCCAAATTTTGTTTATAATCAACAACAGTTTGCATGCCTCTGATGTAACTGACCTCTCATGTTTAGTGACAAAGAGAGAAAACTTTAACAAAAGGAACATGGCAGAATCACTAAATTTCCGAAACACCAGTTTCATCATCGTACCATTTCATACCAATTTTAGCATCAGCATCTTAAAAATTGATATACACACGTTTGTGCATTGAATATTTGTAATACAGACCCTTAAAATGGAAGTGCAAACATGTTAAAACAGTTCATATTTTTAACTTAAAAAAAATTAGGGTTCTGGTTTGTTATCTTAAAAGATACATTTTTGTGCGCATCCAGCTTTTACTATCTGGGCAAGTAAATAGTTTCTTGCCCAGGTAGTACTGATATATTTCACCTAATTTTTAAGAAATTGAATGAATCTGATAAATTCCCATCCTACCACAGATAGAGCATACACACTGCTCACACGAGAGTTCTTCAATGTGTTGGTTTGTAGAAAAATGCTTCAAAATCTTTAAACGGACATTTTAAAGGCAAACTTACTCCTGAACTATGTGTGAACTTCTGTTTTTGTGCATTCATATCTAATTTTTGCTGTCTATACTTGATTCAGTGTTTGTGTTCCTTTAGTAATAAATATTAAAAATGATAATTCAATGCAACTCTCCATGTCTGCAAACACAAAAGATGTATTTCACATAGCAACAAGGCCTTAGCATTTATATAAAGGACATAGACATGTTAGATGTGTACATGACATATATATATTTCGTATAGGATATAGGTATTTTACAAGCACTTGTGCCCAGAAATAGGGACCCCAAAAAAGTTAATCTGGCGCTGCCTAAACACTTAAATAACTAAGTACGAATGTATTAAAATATTACTCTTGGAATCAAAAACATGCAACCCTTATTATTCTGTGTCCATAATAAAGTTTAAAATCCCTTCCTAAATATACATATTTTACTTTGAACTTATTTGATACATTGGCAAAAACATGTGATGGGTTACTATAACAACACAAGTAATCTATTCTTTCCATTACAAATATAAATTTCATTTTTCAAAAATCTTTTCAGTGCTTTGACTTCCCGCTGTGAGATGCATTAGATTATAAAATTAGCCAAATTTAAATTTTCTAGTTCGAAATTTTTATTTTACGAGTAGTTTAAAATAAGGTTAACAAAAGGTTTCCACTTAACGTAGAGTTCTTGGTCACTTGAAAATTTTCACTCTTTATTGCTGTAATCCATTTTCTGAGAACCTCCCCATTAGTAGGGAATTTGAATACTTTTAATATTCCTCCATGAAAATAAATTTAGTTGACTATTTGACAACAACAACCACGCACATCGACAGTCACGCTTACACAGAGTGAGCAAGCTCACGCATGCTCGACCACCCACCACGGACATCAGCCTACTCTCCCCTACGTCACGCAGCTTCCGATGTTCGGAGCGAGGGCCTGTTAAGCTATTAGGGGGTGATGCTACAGCACCCCATTTTTCAGCAAGATAACTTCCGTGTACACACCGCTCGGGTCTCACAATGTTTCCAACATGTTCAAACACTGCCATGGCCAGCAAGATTTCCCGATTTATCTCCAATCGGAAACCTGTAGGACCTCGTTGGACGTCGTTTTCAATCGAATCGGCCTACTCACGATCTCGATGAATTATGGGGAAAAAGTAAACTGTGCTTGGTGTTCCATTCCTCAGAACGATATTCCTCGATTGTATGACTCATTGCCACGCCGTATTGCTGTCTGTATTGCCGTTCGCGGCGGTGCAACCACTTAATGAGGCGTACTCATTGCGCTGCATTATTTCATCTGATAAACACTATACCTGGCTGAAAAAACATCACGGTAATGCTATTTGTATGCCCAATTTCACCCCTCTATCTTCACTCCTTCTGGGTGGGGCGATTTCAATGTCGAGCAGTGTATATATCATTATCACACATATCCATCATTAGAAAACAATGCGTGCAACATTGGGTGCAGGTGGTCCCTAAAAATTAATTCGCGTTGCGAAAATATGGCACGACCCTGCGAAACAACCACTGGCCCTAAGGAATGCCATGATATGGCACCCCACAGCATCATGGATGCTTCATAGTCGGGGACGTACCCTTCTGCAGGTTTTCGCTAGACGTACAGTCTACCAGTGGTGAGAATCAATGTGAAGTACGATTTAGCAGATCAGATAACACGTTGCCAGTCTTTAGCATCCCAGTTTTACGTGCTTTTGCACCATCTTACACGTTTCTTTGCATTGATATTGGTAATCAGAAGTTTGTGGATTGCAGCACGGCAATAAATACCGACACGATGGACTTCCCGACTAACTGTTGTGAAGGAAATGGAATCATTTCGACTGGTGTTGAACTCTAATGCTAACTGCACGTCTGATCGTATAGTTCCGTTGTACAATCAGTCTCAACATTCGCCTGTCCATCTCTGACATCTTCTTATGGAATCGACAATTTGTAATTGAATCGTATATTACTCTGTAGTGACAGGCCGTAGACTAAACAGAATTACCGAAGTAGTTTCGAGTTGCACCAGCTAAAGATAGATTTATAACAAAGAACGCAGCTTAAGCTAAAGAAGCTTGTAATTTGTAATAATTAAGTGGAAGCTAATGCATTTTCAAGTACTCCTTGTGTTCTAGTGACGTGTGTACGGAGGGGATTCCGCATAAGCAAAGGAAGGAAAGAGATGAAGAGAAGTTAGTTTCTTGTCTAGAATGCGAAGGAGAAAATCTGAAAGTATCGTTGGACCATGGATGTAACGATACGCAGGAAAATTCTTCGTGTGTGGCAATTCTGTAAGCATCAGGGGGCGAAGAAAACTACAGATAGCTTGTCTGCCTATCCTTAATTGAGATAAAAAGCTGAGCTCCAGCGTACGCGGCAGTCAAGAGCCGATTGACCCTACTCAGGGAAAGATGATGAGCCGGGTAATGATCATCCCCCACGCATCTGCAATGTTTCCAACAACAGCCGTGTAAAAGTGAATCTTTTGCGAGAGGCTTCCGTACCTATTGCAACGAAGGAGAGCAGTGAAAGTATTTGTGCGTGTGAGTACGGCACGTGGCTCTCGTTCTCCAAGACAATTTGCCTAATGTCAACGAATGTATTGAACTACGGAGGTTCGTCGGAAACAGCTAAAAGTAGTGCACGTATGGGCATGGCATAAGGTAACACACCGACTGGATTACATTGTAACATTGAAAAACTGCAAGTTGCCCATTTAGTTTCTTATGTTTTCCGCTTGAACACAAGAAATAAATATTTCCCCATCAGTGCAGTATACCTGTGACAGGACGCTGATTGACTGTCTCGCAATAAATTATTGGACAATGCGATATGTTAAATAGATATTGTATTACAAATTTTGAAGATGGCAATGCGTTTTTTGGTGTAAATATGACAAGGATGGTTAGTCAGATAATATCCGAAAACTTGAAAAATTCGTCGTTTTAAAGTGGGAATCAAAGCCGCGCCTCCCAAATAGCGCCCGGGTCCTAATGGTTATATTCAAATTAATCGGAAACTTGAGACTTGGTCGTTCTGGGTTGTGCAGGGGTTAGCATACCCGGGTGCTATCTGGAAGACGCGCATTCGATTCCCGCTCCAGGACAATGAAATTTTCAAGTTTTCGGATGTTATCTGACTAACCATCTTTGTCATCATCATCATCATCATTGTCAACCATTATCAATCCACTGCTGGACGAAGGTCTCCCCAAGTTTCCTCCACAACGGTCTGTCTTGTGCCAGTCTCCTCCATGTCACTCCCGCATATTTACGAATTTCATCCACCCATCTCCCATGTGGTCTTTTTCTGGGTCTTTTCCTGTCCCTTGGAATCCAATCTAAAATTTCTGCTGTCCATCTATGGTCTGTCCTTCTGGCAGTATGTCCAGCCCATTGCCATTTTCAGGGATTTAACTCTGATCATGATGTCTTCCACTCTCATCATTTTTCGGATCCACGAGTTCCTCTTCTTATCTCTCCTGGTTATACCAAGCATGCACCTCTCCGTGCTTCTTTGAGTTGTCTGCAGCCTTTGTATGTCTCTTTTAGTCAAGGTCCACGTCTCTGAACCATACGTAAGCACTGGAAGGATGCATTGATCAAACACTTTTCTTTAAAGACATAATGGCATATTGCTCTTGAAAATTATGCTGTTTCTTCCAAAAGCTCTCCAGGCAAGTTTTGTACGCCGATTAATTTCTTCATCAATGTGACCCTCACTTGATATCTGCTGTCCAAGATAAACATACGTATCTGTTATCTCCAGTTTTTCTCCATCAATCGATAAATCTTCATTTCTTGTAAAAGCATTGAACATCACTTTTGTCTTCTGAAAGTTCATTTTTAATCCCACTTCTTTACTCTTGTCAGCAAGTTCCTGGATCATACTCTGCAGCTCTGATGGGGTAGTTGCAAAAATGACTACGTCATCAGCAAAACGAAGGTGGGTTAGATAATCTCCATTAATCTTTATCCCTTTGTTTTCCCAGTTCAGTGATTGAAAGACATTTTCCAATGTGGCATTAAAGAGCTTCGGAGATATGGTGTCACCTTGTCTCACTCCCTTTCCAATTTTTATGTGTGTTGTATTTTCAAACAACCGAATCTTTGCACTTGCATTTTCATAGATGTTATTAATAATATTAATGTATGCATCTTCAATACCGCAGGATTTCAGAGCCGTGGTAACTGCTGATGGTTTCACCGAATCAAAGGCTTTTTCATAATCGATAAAAGCCATGCACAATGGAAGTTCATATTCCCTCGCTCTTTCAATTAGTTCTCTCAGTACGTGGATATGATCTATTGTGCTGTAGCCACTCCCTGAATCCAGCTTGTTCTCTCGGTTGAGCCATGTCCAGTGTTACCTTCAAGCGGTGTGAAAGAACTTTAGTGAAGATTTTATAAACCACTGATAGGAGGCTGATAGGTCTGTAGTTCCTGAGATCCTCAATGTCACCTTTTTTATGTAGCAGGATCATTGCAGCATTGTTCCAATCCTCAGGAATCTTCCCTTCATTAAGGCATCAGTGAAAATTTGGGCGAGTACTGTTTCAATTTCTCCACTTGCTTCTTGTATGATGTCTATAGTAATTCCATCTTCTCCTGGAGCTTTCCCCGCTTCATGTTCTTGATCGCATGAGCAACTTCTGCTGGGAGGACTGGAAGAACTCTGGTACCTTTCATGATGTCTGGAGAACATGTATCATCCCTTTCATATAATTTGGAGTAGAAATCTTTCACTCTTGTCAAAATTTCGCCTCTATTTCTTGTTATAGAACCATCTTCTTTTCTCAGAGCCATAATCTGTTTTCTTCCCTTACTGAGATGTCCCTTTGCTATCTTAAGGCTTTGGTTGTTTTCAATTGCTTTCCTCACTAGCTCACAGTTGAATTTCCTAACGTCTTCAGTGATACTTTTTCGTGTTGTCTTGCATAGCTCTATATATTCCACTTTGGAAGTCACATTTTCTTTAGTTGACCTCATCTCTCTTCTTTTTTGCATCAACATTTTGGTTTTTCCTGATAATTTGTTCACATGCAACTTGTTCTTAGACCCAGCTAATTTTGTTGCTGTTTCCATTAGAGCTTTGGTTCCTTTTCTGTTAACTTCCGAAATATCCACTTCTTCCGATGTTAGGCCTTCTAAAGCAGAGAATCTGTTCTTCAGTTCCAACTTGAAAGTATTATGGTGTTTTTTAAGGTTGGTTATGTCAATACATTTTGTTTGCCTTATGAGCTTGCCACGTTCCAGTTTAGTGTTGAGGTGCATCTTACATCTCACCAATCTATGGTCACTACCTGTGTTGAACTTGTTCAGCACACTGCAGTCTTCGATGACGAATTTTTTGTTACACATAATAAAATCAATTTCACTTGTCGTCCCAATTGGATGTCTCCATGTCCATTTCCTGTGTGGCTTTTTCTTGAAAAAGGAGTTCAAGATGAAAATCCTTCTGCCTCTGCAAACTCAACGAGAGTATTTCCACGCTTGTTTCTGTTGCCGTGACCGAATTTACCTACTGAAGTTTCATTCTGTTGCCGTTGCCCTATTTTTGCATTGAAATCTCCCATAATTATCTTCAAGTGCTGCTTACCTTTATTATTTAGATGACGAATTTCCTCATAAAATTCTTCAATTTCTTTTTTGTGCCAGAAATCTTTGTTGCTAATTTAGACTAATTAATGGAAAATTTGGTTTAAGAGAATGCATACACTTAATTACAACAGCCTTCGCGGTTGCGAACCCAACAAACTTTGATCTGATCAAATTCTTAATGTTGTTTGTGGCGAAGGCTAGGTGGGTTGTGCTACCGTTTAATTGGTATGAAAACGTCCCTGGTGCATCGATATTGGGATTATCCCCCTGAAGGTGGGGTAAACACGTTCGAACGAAGTGAATCACATAAATATTAATGTATGCATTTTCAATACCACAGGATTTCAATGACATTACAACTGTGGATGGTTTCACAGAAGCCTTTTCATAACCAATGCAAGCCAAATACAGTGAAAGTTCACATTCACTCACGCTTTCAATTTGTTCTCTTAGCACATGGATATAATTTATAGTGCTATAGCCATTCCTAAATCCCCTTGATCTTTTGGTTGAGCCAAGTCCCTTCTCTATGTTTCATATATAGTTAAAAAACTGCTTAGTGACGTAGTCTATGAATGAAGAATATTTCATAAAACATTTTTGAATGAATAGGAACTTATGCAATAGTGAAAATAAATAGCCATGTAACAGAAAATAATGTTACAGTGAATTCCTAAAACTGGCATTTCTAGCAGAGCACAGAATGTTGATGCACATTATTTCACATCGAGGAACACTCCAAAGAAAAACAAAAAAAATATGGCATGTTCGTGTATATACACTTGCAATACATAATAATCTCAGTCATGGGGAGAGGCGTGGGGGAGGATTTGAGGTAAAGCGAAACGACCACAACAGCGTTTTTTCTTAAGACCAGAACAATCGGCTCTGTGAAATCGTAGCTTCGGCATGACTTTCCTCGGCTGACGAGGTTAAAAAAAGAACCTCTTCGGTATTAAAAACAAAACTAAACAATCCCACGAGAACTTTTTGTTTTTGATTGGAGGTTTAAAGACTTCCGTGAGCAACTCAATGGGCTAAAAGCAGTCGCCCGTCCCTAATTTAGGGTCACTGGTTTCAGGGAAAGAAGAAAGCCAGTGTCGTAAGACAAACACAACATCCATGCATCACCGGGATTTGAACCCAGACCCTTTTCGAACGAATAGTCATAAGCCAGCACTTAACCCTTTAACGACCATAACGCCCAAAACGCCCGAGCATACATACTGCCATAGCCGCCTGAAACGCCTTCCTGTAGCGAGTCAGATTTCCTACCCCTGCCTGTTCTTCAAATTTTCTAGGCCTGTGAGGTATCAGCAGGAGTCACTCTCAGTCACCATTGTTGTTATTAAACAAAGAAGTGAACCAACAGACAGTTTCGGGCGTTATGGTGTTTGGAGTGATAAAAGATTTTTGGGTCATGGTCGTTAAAGGGTTAAACCACTGCTCCATCACGAAATTCATAGTGGACACAGATAGTAAAAAATGTAACCCTTTTTTTCGGGGTATAACTATCACCGTGACCAACTCTAAGGGATATAAACTCTCGCCCGTCCCTAAAATAGGGCCACTTGTTCCAGGGAAAGGTGTCAACCATTCACGTAAAAAAGACACATCACCCACGTCTTATCCGGGACTCGAACCCGGTCCACTAGAACGAAAGAGCAGAAGCACCCGCGTTGACGCAGACTACTGCGCAACCAGGATGACAAAAATGCCGACATCACAACGCAAATCCCGAATTTAAATGTTGCAACTTCAAAACACAAAACGAGCCTTTTGCTTTCAGAAAACTACCCTTTATTGAAGATATATTCAAGCCCATCAGCTGCTGAATGTCAGTGAATCCACACCACATAATGTTTTGGGGCAGACAAAAGAAATGTATCAAAAAAACAATGGTGTTCCAATTGTTATTTCTGGTTATATTTTTCCTATTGTGCAGATGCTTTTCGTTGTGGTTGCCATGTAGACTGATTCCTTATCACACAAAAATTCGACCAACTGACTGTGCTTCTTCATTTCCCATAAATTCTGTTATAACGAAGTAAATTTCTCCGTCATTTTTATCCGCGCCAGGATTCGAACCCGGGTCCCCTCATTCCGGAATAAGTTGCTCTACCAATTGAGCTACGCGGACGTTTGTTCTGACAACTATCTGCCTTTATGTCGTGTGCGTCCTGCTGGCAGGTACGTCACATCTCCCCCCCCACCAACAGAGGGCCGGGGGCATGGCCCACGGGTCAGCCGTGACCATGAAGCGTTGCAGGTAGCCATCCTTTGTAGAACGTGCACTTGAGAACTCCCAGTCAATTTGCAGAAGGGATTCTCTGATTTTTCCTATCTCGCGGTGTAGAAATAACATCACATCATTGCGAGATTTTGAACGATCGGGTCATCCGGATAGTTCGGGCGCCATTATAACGAAGTAAATTTCTCCGTCATTTCTGTCCACGCCAGGATTCGAACCCGGATCCCCTCATTCCGGAATAAGTCATTCTACCAATTGAGCTACGCGGATGTTTTATTCTGATTCCTATCTGCCTTTATGTCGTGTGCGTCCTTCTGGCAGGTACGTCTCATCTCCTATTACGTTGCATCATCTCCCCCTTATTTTTTTTTTATTTATTTTTTTTTTCGAAGTGCTGGAGAAGGGATTCTCTTATTTTACCTATCTCGCGGTGTGGAAATAACATCACACCAATGCGAGATTTTGAACGGTCGGGTCATCCGGATAGTTCGGGCGCCAATTATAATGAAGTAAATTTCTCCGTCATTTCTGTCCACGCCAGGATTCGAACCCGGATCCCCTCATTTCGGAATACCAATTGAGCTACGCGGACGTTTTATTCTGATTCCCATCTGCCTTTAAGTCGTGTGCGTCCTTCGAGCAGGTACGTCACATCTCCTGGTACGTTACATCATCTCCCCCTTATTTTTTTTATTTTTTCGAAGTGCTGGAGAAGGGATTATCTTATTTTTCCTATCTCGCGGTGTGGAAATAACATCACACCAATGCGAGATTTTGAACGGTCGGGTCATCCGAATAGTTCGGGCGCCATTATAACGAAGTAAATTTCTCCGTCATTTTTATCCACGCCAGGATTCGAACCCGGATCCCCTCATTCCGGAATAAGTCACTCTACCAATTGAGCTACGCGGACGTTTTATTCTGATTCCTATCTGCCTTTATGTCGTGTGCGTCCTTCTGGCAGGTACGTCTCATCTCCTGGTACGTTGCATCATCTCCCCCTTATTTTTTTTTTATTTATTTTTTTTTTTCGAAGTGCTGGAGAAGGGATTCTCTTATTTTACCTATCTCGCGGTGTGGAAATAACATCACACCAATGCGAGATTTTGAACGGTCGGGTCATCCGGATAGTTCGGGCGCCATTATAACGAAGTGAATTTCTCCGTCATTTCTGTCCACGCCAGGATTCAAACCCGGATCCCCTCATTCCGGAATACGTTACTCTACCAATTGAGCTACGCGGGCGTTTTATTCTGATTCCTATCTGCCTTTATGTCGTGTGCGTCCTTCTGGCAGGTACGTCACATCTCCTGGTTACGTTACACTGTTACTTTCGTTCTGGTGCTCATCTAGTTAAATTCTAATGGCAAAATCTTGCTCAAAGATTTTTTAACCCAGGATTTTCTCTATATAGCATTTTAAGTGGAAATTGGTCCTACCGCCACCTTATTTACAGGACTGTGAGATTGCTGACACTGTTCCGCCACTCGACCAATTCGTACAAGTTGTTAGAGGCAACGTTCTTATTGGTTCAGAAGTTCAAGAAAAAAAAACTAGGCCAAGCACACCAAATGAGAATTATTATTCGGAGTTGGTCGAACGAAACATTATTGCCTGTCGACAAGGAAAAGCAGCTTAAAACAGAAAATAAAATTCAGAAAAAGCGCATTCAAGGATGTTGCAAAAATCTAGCGCTTAAAATAATTTTCAGTGTAGAACTAATTTTGAAAAATTCAATATAAAGTAGTAGGTACATTAGAAAAACGGCTACTACCTTGCAGACTACTGATATGATGAATGTTAGGTATTAAATTTCATACCGATGCCTATCACCTATCTATCGATCGATCCACCATTCGCCTCTGTAAGAATGTTCGTGGAGGAAAATGCGAATGCAAAAGTTGGTTTCTTCTCAAATATATCTCTAGGCCTGCTTAATCATGTTAGGAAAATAAATTGGCAATCGCGTTCACGCACCTTTATTCATAGTTGGGAGAAAATCTTGTCAGGAATAGAATATTCCTGAAACACATAAAATAAATTATGATACTCCACCTGTTATCTACATGAAGTATCATTTGAAAAAGAAATAGTACCTATCCTCGTTCTAACTAATTATTCCAATTTGTAGTGGTGAGATTATTTTTCTTTCGTTCAGTTGGGGCATCCACAATTATTGGAATTCGCGATTCTTTCTCAAAACTTTTGACCGTGCATAAATTCGAAGTCCACTCATGGCCGAAAAAGGGGCATGTGCTCTCAAACATACCATTAAACACCTTGATGCAGAGAAAAAAAGAGCAGTATTTTGCTTATATTCCACCCGTTTCACACAAACAGGCAGGGAGTAGGTCTTTGCATCTATCACGTGTACCATCGCTGGCTTTGCTAAAAGCGTTGCCACCATATGTCAGATCGAACATACCACTTTTCTGTCGAACTACATAAAATGCATTTATACGAATATCGCGTACAACTCTTGCCATCTCATCTTTTAACAAAATTATGAGTTTCCTGAACCTCTCAATCTTCTGTTATTGATATCAAAAGCTAAGTTAATGGCATTTGAACCTTTTCGTGTTTAAAAGTTTTTTTGCCTGAGCTGTACACAACGGGCTTTCTTTTCCCAATAAATTCTAAAAAAAAATAAACTTTTCTGACTGATTTTTTTATGCTGTCAGGTAGTTTTCATACTTTGTTTACTATGACAAAGTAAGAAATAAACGACGAAACATTTTCATTCTCATGGTAAATTTTATTTTCCTGGTTTCAGCTGAGAGCCCAAGAACTAAGAATTTCAGTTTTCTTAGCTCCCATAAACGGATTACTTGGAAGTAGCAGAAATAAGAAAAGTAAAATAAAACTTTCCTTCGGTACAGACAGAAATACAGGAAAAAGAAGAAAGAAAAAAAGAGAAAGATTTGGCTATATAAGTGGTCCGCAGTGGTAAACTTTTGCTATATTAAGATGAATTGCTGTTCTGCAAATTAGAAACATCCTGTTCAGAGTGCTAATACTCTTCGCTTTGCAACTGATCCTTTGCTCCTCAGTGGTTAAACTTAGCTTTTGCCAGATTGAACAGTTAAGAGAAGATGGAGACTGATGCATTTGTTGCAGATGCTGTCACTTGAATCTATGACTTCTGGGCCTCAGGAGATACCAATTTTTTAGCCTTTTCTCTCTTTTTCTTTCTTTTCTTTTGTTTGTGGGGACGAGAGGAAAGGCAGAAGATCTAATGCAGCCTTTGGCCGATACTCCGCTACAAGAAGAGGGGTGTAGGGAAGAATTCTGGTTTATTTTGTCGATTAGTCGAAATGTTACTACTGCGGAGCGTAAGTCCTCTGGGCATACAATCCATTCTGAAAAATGGAGTTGCACAAAAAGTAAAATACCGACACATTCAAAGAAAAAGGTTCCCTTTTTGAAGAGTTATATTCCTTATTCTCTTCATTTTTTGTCTCTATAAATAACTGATGCGCTAAACAAATGAAATCTTCAAAAATAAAGGTTAGAAGGGTTTTGGGTTAGAATCCTAGGTAAAATGATATTTTATTTCTTTCTGAACCTTCCATTCCCTGAAACATTTAACTTCACATTATTGGTGAGCGATATAATTCCCTTAGGGGATGAATTATTTAAAATAAAATAATTCTCTCGAAATGGTTAGTTTTTATTTTAAATTTGATTTTTTATTGTTTTTCAACAACTGAAAGCTGTTCTGACAAAATAACACCTGATGTTTTTGCGCACGAATATGGTCATCGTAATATGTATGTTAGCTAACAAAATGAATTGCATTTAACTTTTCTTTCATTTCCTGCGGGAAAACAGTCGTGCATTTTAATAATTAGTTAGCGTCATAAATTGATCGAATTAGAAATACAGCGTTCATCCATGACGGGACTGTAACCATTCCGAAATTTATTCATCATGAAGTCGAAAGCGAGAAGAGAAACTTCTGTAATAATAAAGGTGTTTGAAAACAATGTTAGTTTTATGCTAGATGAATTCATTACAAACCAAGGCATGGAAAATTAAATACATTTCCGCTCTGCATCGAACGTAAGACCCATTTTTCATGTAATTTACAGTTCTAGTTTCTAAACTTCATTCGTGTCATATGTCGTCACCGAGAAATTTTAAAGTTCACTTAAGTATGCTTGTAGTGTAACAACTATTCCTAAGTTTATGTCTAGCTAAACACTACATGTGCTAAATGTCAAGTTCACCAATAATGAAATAGGTGTTCACTTTAAATAACGTTAAAATTCCGTACGTACAAATCTTTTATTTGTATCCAACTTCAATATAGCATGATGGTATGTTCCAATTTCCTTAATCCACAACTGGTAATCAATCACTAGTATAACACTCACAAACTTCAGAACGTAGTTATGGAGACGGCAATAAAAATATAACTCCACATTAGCTCTTTTTTTTTTTTTTTTTTTTTATTGAAGGTTTAACGACCACCGTGAGCAACTCAATGGGCTATAAGCAGTCGCCCGTCCCTAATTTAGGGTCACTGGTTCCAGGGAAGGGAGAGAGCCAGTGCCGTAAGACAAACACAACATCCATGCCTCACCGGGATTCGAACCCGGACCCCTTTCAGACGAATGATCAGAGGCCATCGCTTAGACCACTGCGCCACCGGGGCGGCAATGTCAAGTTCACCAATAATGAAATAGGCGTTCACTTTAAATAACGTTGAAATTCCGTACGTACAAATCTTTTATTTGTATCCAACTTCAATATAGCATGATGGTATATTCCAATTTCCTTAATCCACAACTGGTAATCAATCACTAGTATAACACTCACAAACTTCAGAACGTAGTTATGGAGACGGCAATAAAAATATAACTCCACATTAGCTCTCAAACAATCAATAAGCTCGGTCAAGATTTAACATCTCCACACCAAACAACTGCCTCGCAAAATATTTATATATCCTTTTTCGTTCGTATCAACATGCATACGTCATTTACGTACTGACCTCACGGGTGTTGCCAAACTTCTAATCATGTGAGAGAGAAGATATCACGTTATCTTGGAAAGTGCAAAAGAGAACAAACTCAAATTTACAAAGGAAAAGGAACTAAAAATGAAAGTTAAAATAGAATATACGTCATAAGCTATCATAAAGAAGAGAATAGTACTACGAAGTTCAGGAAACTTTGTCGTCCATGTGGCCAAATGGTAGGAGTCGCTTTCTTCTATTCATTGTCCGAGGTGGATTTGGGTTGAAATCCTGGGCAAGGCATGGAAACGGTTTTGTCACACCAGGACACACTGGCCTTCACCCCGCTCTGGAACCGGCTGCCCGAAATGACGGTAGCCGGTTCCAGAGAGGGAAGAGATATGGTTCAAAAAGATCACGGTGGTCGTTAAACCCTCGAATACAAAAGAGATTTGAAAACATTTCGCTTTAACACACGGATTTACGTAGAAGAAAAAGCTGTCACCTAGACAGAGAAATTCTAGCGTTTTGAAAGACACTTTCGTTCCCATGTATTAATAGCTTATTTGACATTTCATTTAAATTTGCATAGAATTTTAATTAAGCAACTGTTTGCGATGAATCTCTTTTGTATAAGGAAATGCAATGCTTGAAGATAATTTGCAGGAATGAACGAAGTATTGTATACATACCGATAACAATATGCAAAGCAGAAGTATCGCTTCCATACATGCTGGGCACTGAAGTGGTAATGACTATAAATAGAACAGGTCCTCACACATTGGAAACCAGTCGCAGAAAAGTAACCATGGGTAAATGCAGCAACGTGAGCGAGTTTGTCCGTGAACAGATAGTGGCTGCGAGGGAGGCCAGTTGTTCAATCTCCCTAACTACTGAACTGATGGTATTTCCAAGTCAGACTGTCGCACGTGTATACCAACACTATGTGAAATACAGGGTGTCCACAAAGTCTCTTTACAACTTTGCACATTCATTAAGAATACACTGTATGAGATAGACAAATGTGGTTGCTCACATAAGTAAGAGCAAATATTAAAGTGTTTTCTACCTCATTACAAAAGCTCAATATGCACACTTTTTGCTGCGCGTAGAACATTTAACCGAAACTCCAGTTCCAACCATGTGCGCTTTAGCATGTCCTCAGTAATGGTCGAAATGACATTGTTGATCCTCGATTTCAGGTCATCGATATCCTGTACTTTTGTCCGATACACGATATCCTTAATATATCCCCATACACAAAAGTCCAGAGGTGTGATGTCGGGGGAACAGGGTTCCCATGCAATTGGACCATTCCGTCCAATCAACCTCCCAGGGAATGTTGTGTTTAAAAAGTCCCGGACGTGCCATCCCCAATGTGGCGGCGCAGCGTCCTGTTGGAATACTACGCTTGGTTGAAGGTCCTCCAAATATGGCACAACATACTCACGCAAAACATCAAGGTAAACATCTGCCGTCACTGTTTTCTCACTGAAGCAAAATGCTCCAAGGACTTGGTTATTCATAACACCACACCACACCTTCACTTTAGGACTTTGTCTCGCAAGTTTCATAAACGGATGAGGATTTTCAGAACCCCCAAATCCTGACACTGTGCCTGTTTAACTGCCCATAGACATGAAAATTTGCCTCATTCGTAAAGCAAACATGTGTGAGAAACTTGATTCGCAGTAGCATCGGTATCGTCGTGCTCTATCGCTCTCCTCAAGTGCTTGTAACAGTTGCACTTTGTATGCATATAAGCGTAGATGTCTATGTAGCACCCTGTGTACTGTGGACCGGGGCATTTGTAGTTCTCTGGCAGCCGAACAAATGGACTTCTTCGGTTTCATGAAAATGAATCACGAACACGTTCGATGTCTCCATTCGATGTTCGTGGGCGGCCACTACGATCTTGATCTAACACGGACCCAGTCTCCATGAATTTTTGGTGCCATTGGTGGATACTAGGACGAGATGGCGGGGTTTTCCCATATTTATTCTGGAAATGTTGCGTTTGTGTATCAGATTTTGTTTCCATGAACCAAGTGACGCACTGCGCTCTCTTTTGTTGGGGCCACATTTTCATAGAACAGCACTTGCTACGTCAGTGAGGGACCTATAAAAAAAGCCGATAATATCAATTAAAACTTTGATATTTACAGTATATTATACCTCAAATACCATGAACTTACATAATACAGGGTGTCCGTAACAAATGTGGAAATTTTCAAAGAGACTTTGGGGACACCCATTAAGGTAAAACTTCCAGCCAAGGTAGAAATGTAGATGTAAACGTGTAGTTGACTGAATGTTGATGTAAACGTGTAATATACTGATTTCATTGACCCGTTCCGCCAATCTGTCTTGGCTCCACGGGGACTTGGTTGAGCACCTTGGATGTTATTTTGAAATGTTGCGACAATTATCCTGCCTTGAGACGCGGTTCGGACCCTGGCCACCCCAATGGCCCAGAGACCAGCCCGTGGTGACGTGCTGGCAGGCGACCTAGAATACCTTGTCTGGGTTCCCGCTCTGTCTGGCGGGATAGGTCGTTTCTTACTTTTCGCTGACTGGAAGATTCCTTGCCCTCGAACTTTTTTGGGGAATAATTTCCCTTTATTTTCATTTTCAAACACCTACACACATGTATACACTGTCCTCATGCTTAGGACTTACAACATCAAGAGATAGCAAAATTTATGTACAGAATATTTACATTGGTGGTCTCTTTGTCTGCTTTCCCACAGACTTCTACCCTCATTCATCTTCCGATTCGCTTTCGGTGTGCACGTTCACCTCCTGCGTTTCGGTCCCCGTTTGATTGGGGAAGATGGTATGTTGCTGGAGGGTTAGCCTTTCTACGAAGGCTATTATCCCCCTCCTGTTAACGGAAGATTGGATGAGCAGATCTAATCTTCGCGTTCTTTGCACACCTGGGATCAGTGTGTTTCTCCATTCGGCGAAGCCACTGCATTCAAGTACGCAGTGTTCTATGCTTGCCGTTCTCTTTCCACAGGGACAAGTGCAGTTCCTGATGGCAAATCTGCCTAGGTATTCAGGGCTGATGCCATGGCCACTGAGTACTTGATTCAGGAACTTATTTGTCTGTGCTCGTTTGGTCGAGACTTTCGGAAACACTCTGTGTGTCTTCCGCCCTGTCTCTCCCGTGTCCCATCTGACCTGCCATTCGGTCATGGTCCGACGTGCTAATGCGGCGCGAGTACACCTTCGCGGCGTTCTGCATTGCACGTCGACCGTCTCTTTCAGCGTGGCTGCCTTCGCCAGCTGATCTGCCCTTTCGTTTCCTAGGGTTCCGACATGGCTTCGTACCCAGTGGAAACTAACTGCCCCATCTCCCTCTGCCCTCAAGAGGGTTTTGATCCTCTGGACGATGGAGTTTCTTCCCCTGAATCTACTCAGAGCCTGCAGTGCTGCCTCACTGTCCGAGTAGAGTTTTATTCTTTCTTCACTACGCCTGGGGAGTGCCCAGGTGAGTGCCATCTCTATCGCCAGAAGTTCTGCCTGGAAGACAGAAGCGTTCTGCGATAATTTCACGCTTCCTGCAGTGGCTTCGTTCCCGTCCGAGAACGCACAGAAGCCTGCCCCCACTTGTCCCTTCAACTTTGAGCCGTCCGTGAACAGCTCATGCCCAACTCCGTGGATTTCTCCTTGTCCCACGGTGGGCAAATTTCCTCGGCAGGGTGGATCTGCCAGTCCACACTTTCCATCTCCATGTCGGAGGCTCGATGCGGCGCCCCGAGAAGGTAGGCGTCCTCGCCTGACCTTAGGCAGTGCATTGCTGCCTCCCCTTTCCACTACTAGGTCTGCCGGCTCGCACCCCGCCAGCACTTGGGGTGCTAGGGTTGACGTTGTGCGAAAACAACCGGTTATCCCCAGTAGGGCCAACCTTTGGATTTGGTTTATCCCCTTCTTCATTCTGACTGTGGGATTCCACCATGCCCCACTTGCATACGTCAGAAATTCTTTCAATTCCTCTCTGATAGATGGCCTTCTTGGTTTTGCCCGTTAACCTCATGCCATTCAATCTATTGAGAATCATCGTGCACCTTGTTCTAAGGTGCCTCAGGTGTGGCAGCCCTGATAGACTCTGATCCAGGACCACACCCAAGTATTTCATTTCACGCACCGCCTTGATAGTGCACCCTTGGAATCTGCACTGGGGTGGTGTTTTCATTACTCCTCTCTTAGCTATTGCTAGCAGAGTGGTCTCAGGAGCGAAGCACAGTTTGCTTTCTCTGCTCCAATTTTCTAGCACATCCAAGGCCCTATGTGCTTCTCTTTCGATCACGTGTCTCCCTGAGGCGGAGACCACGAGAACGAAATCGTCCGCATAGGCTTGAATCTCCACTGCGGGCCCCAGGTCTAGGTTCAGTGCTGAATCAGCAACTATATTCCACCAGAGCGGCCCGGAGTTGGATCCTTGCGGACACCCTCTATGGTACGAACGCGAGGATTGCCCATTCCCCGCTTCGAACTCGACTCTTCTATCAGACAGGTAGCTGCTGATCAGTTTGAACAGGTTCCTTGGACAGCCAAGTTCTTTAAGTCTGGTTAAAACCATTGGCCACCAGACACTGTTGAATGCCCCCCTCACGTCTAGTGAGATGAAGCAGGTATGGAGCCCCTCCGCTTTGTTCCTCTCTGCCCTCTCTCGGAGGCTGCGAATTGCCTGCGTTGCGCAACGCCCCGGAAGGAAACCAAATTGGTTCCTGTTTAGCTTTCCCTGCTCCATGAGGAAGCCAAGCGCTCTGTTCGTTATGAGCTTGTCCAGCACCTTGCTCCACGCCGAGAGGAGGCAGATGGGCCTATAGGCTGCGGGGTCATTTTTGTTCTTTCCGGTCTTGTTGAAAAGAACTAGCACCGCTGTTTTCCACAAGTCTGGGAAGATTCCCCTCCCGAGGCATTCGTTTAGGAGCGCCACAAAATACCCGGGATTTGCATAGTAGATTTCTCTGACTATGCTGAGGTCGAACCCATCCTTGCCTGGTGCTTTGCCCGTATTTAGACTGGAGAGGGCATTCTCCACTTCGTCTCTCGTGAAGGGGGGTCCTCACCAGTGTCCGGCGGGATCCGACTTTCTTCCCTTATTTCTTTTTGTTGAGGGGAGTCCCCTTCTCCCTCGTCTCCTTGGAAGTGGTAATCCAAGAGACTTTCTACGGTACTATCTAGAGTCTTTGATAGGCTACCGTCTGCCCTTTCTACCGCTGCTAGTTTTAGCGGTTCGGTTATGGATCCCCTCGAGATCTTATAGGGGATCCCGAAAGGGTCAGCCGGAGTTTGAAACTCACACAGTTTTCTCCAGTAGGAGATTTTCGAGATTCAGTTCTCTCCTGTATGCTGAACGAGCCTTTTTATGCACTTCTGTGCACTCCTGTCTTGCGGAGTAGCTTTTGCTCTTTGCAGAGCTTTCCTACTCCGCCTGGCTCTCGCCCTTAGAGCTTTTAGTTTCTCCGACCACCAGGGGTGGGGTCCTTGGCTCCCCTTTTATTTCCCCTACTACTCTCGCATAGCGTTGTTATTTGACTGGTAAGTTCTTCAAAGAGGGAGTTGAGGTCCGACACTTCTGCGGCCTCTTCTTCCCTCCTACCTCCCAACAAGGTAGTTAACTTGGCTTTAAAAGCCCACCAGTCTAGATTCTTCATTAAGAATCTTTTGCGCTTAGGGTCGGATGGGCTTTTCCGATCCCAAAACGAAAGATAGCGCTAGGTGGTCACTGCAGCTCTCGTCGTACATGTTGATGTAAACGTTTAGTTGAATGTTGATGTAAACGTTTAGTTGATTTTTGAGGTGAGCGCAGTCTGTCCCGTATCGTTATAAGGAATCGCAGTACTACCTCGGATCAGATAATGCCAGAATTTAACGTGGGTGCATACTGTTCGTAGCATCATCATGTTGCTTGTTCATTTTAAAACTGGGTTTCTCGGTGACCGCTGTACCATCTTACTTCTGTGTTCCTCCTGTTAGTTATTCTTCCGTATCGACAGTCCTTCAAATACTGTATTTGGTTCTGAACAGTGTTTGCGAAAGGTTTTAGTGTTTGTTACTTGTACATGCCTTGGTTTTAATGAACTACGTATACAGTTATATAGACACCGCCATTTCCGCCACAATCTTAGGCACAAAGACTGTCAGTTGTACCATGGAAAATATACGTAATTGTTGTCGATATCCACATCAGGTCCCTTTATTGACTGCAAGGCATCTGAAAAATAGGCTGTAGTTTGCGAAGACTACTCGCAACTGGAGGGCTGAAGACAAGAAGCACGCCATCTGTGGTTTCTCAAATCCCATTTCAACTAATCACGCCTATAGGAAGGCACGTGGGCGCCATAGACCAAACGAAGCGATGGACCCAGCTTGCAAAGTTTGGATCATATAGGCACATGGTTGCAGGGTAACAGTTTAGAATGCGTCTTTTCATTGACTTTCTTGGTGCATGTCGAACCTGACGAGACTAACGTCAACGACACAAAGTATGTGAACATTCTAGTCTATCATCTACACCCGTTCGTAACGATTCATTTCCAGCAACGTGATACCACCATGTTTCAACTCAACACCACACTACGTACTTCCCGAGTGATCACCAATTGGCTGCAGAACCGTTGAAGAAAGCATACCACCTTCGAATGTCCCTTCCTTAGCTGGACGTCAACCCTATTGAGAAACACGGTGTATGCTTATACGTAAGAGCGTTCTATGTGCTGTTGCCCGACATGCAGCCTTATACGTAAGTATATTCTACGTGCTGCTGCCCGACAATCAGTCTTATACGTAAGAATGATCTACACTATCTACCAACAAGTATTTGGACACCCCTGCAATCGACGATATTTGCGGCCCTGATACACGTCACGGCCGCCACCGTTAAATATCGTGTGGGAAACAACAACGCAACCAGTCGCATGCAAGATGCCATGCAGTTCGGAGCTCTCTGATTTCGAGAAAGGTGTAATCGTCGGGTATCACAGAAATGGCCGATCCATACGTGACATATCCAGCGAGTTGAAGTACCCAAAATCGACAGTGGCCTACGTGATTGGCAAGTGGAAGATGAGAGGTGACTGTCGGAATGTGCCCCGACCCGGCAGACCCACAAAACTGGGAGTTAGAGACCGACGGGTGCTGGCCCCAGAAATTCGGAAGAACCGCACGAAATCGATGGGCCACATCCGCGAGGAGTTTCAACAGGCATCCGGGAGTGTTCTTTCGATGAATACCACCCGTAAGGAAGCCCATCTGCTAGGTTATCATGGACGTGCTGCCGCCCACAAGCCTTTGATCACCAAGTCCAATATCGCTGTTCGGCTAACGTGGTGCAAAGAACGTCGACAGTGGACCATTGAACAGTGGAAACACGTTCTCTGGAGCGACAAATCAAGGTTCACCCTCTACAGTTTGGATGGCAGGGTCTGGGTTTGGCGTCTGCCTGGAGAACGTCTCTTGCCGGAATGTATTGTGCCAACTGCGAAGTTCGGCAGCAGTGGAATTATGCTATGGGGGTGTTTCTCATGGTATGGCACGGGGCCCTTGGTCGCAATTCCTGGTAGACTCAACGCCGAGACCTACTGCACCATTTTGGATGACCATGTGCTTCCTACGTTGTGGCAGTTTTACGGGGTGGACCCATGTTACTTTCAGGATGACAATGTCACCTCTCATGTGGCGAGGTACACCATAGCTTGGTATGGTGACAATGAGGTTAATCGAATGGACTGGCCTGCGCAGAGCCCGGACCTTAACCCTATCGAGCACCTCTGGGACGAGTTGGAGCGTCGACTTAAGGGGGTGCCCCCACCGTCCGAAATCGCTGAAGGAACTGGCCTGTCTTCTCCAAGCCGAGTGGAAGAAAATACCGCTAGCCGTCGTACAACGCCTGGTTGAGAGTATGCCCCGGAGGGTCGCAGCTATAATCGCCGCTCATGGACGCTCCACCAACTATTGAAGGTGAATAAACTTCGTTTTCCTTTGCTATCACAGGTGTCCAATTACTTGTTAGTAGATAGTGTATATGCTGCTGCCCGACTGTCAGTTGGAAACACAGCCATTTCCATTTCTGACCTATTTCGAACTCCCGGAGAAATAGGGACTATTGTGCGATACGTCGGTTTTCAAAAATTGTTGCAGTGTTATGACACAGTTTCCCGATGTAAAAACACAAATGTACCTATAGTAATTAACACAGCAATCAGAAATCTCTGAATTGACTGTATTTACTGTTCCACACGTAATATCAATCACATCAGAAAATTAAAAAAAAAATTATCACCCTGGAGCGGGAATCGAACCCAATCTCCCGATTACCGTTCGAGTATGCTATCCGTTACACCACCCAGAACGAGAAAGTCACAAGATGACAGCACAGTTGCTTGATTAAGAATGCGGTCAGACTACTTTCCGATGCTCTTAACACTGAGATACTTGTGACTTTCTCGTCCTGGTTTGTGTAATGGATAACATAATCAAAAGGTAATCGGGAGATGCGGTTTCGATTCCCGCTCCAGGGCGATAGAAATTTTCTAGTTTCCTGATGTGATTGATATTACGTGTGGAACAGTAAATACATTCATATCAGAGATTGCTGTTAATTGCTATGACGTATTTTGATCGTACGAGAGGAATATTTCTTCCACATTATATACTGTATATGAAAAGTACTCGGTCACAATGAAATGTAATACACCGTAAAAAAATCTCTCATCTTCTTACTGTAATATTAGTCATCAAATTTATTGATATCACCCATTATGAAACCAACAGGGCCGCCCCGATGGCGCAGTGGTCTAAGGTGCTGGCCTCTGATCATTCGTCCGTAAGGGGTCCGGTTTCGAATCCCGGTCAGGCATGGATGTTGTGTTTGTCTTACGGCACTGGCTCTCTCCCATCCCTGGAACCAGTGACCCTAAATTAGGGACGGGCGACTGCCTATAGCCCATTGAGTTGCTCACGGTGGTCGTTAGACCTCCAATCAAAAAAAAAAAAAAAAACCAACAGGATTTGTTTAGTACAGTATTTCAGGCTTTTTAGCGCCTTTTGTAAAAAAAGATCGTGCTTATGCTACCGGTTTTTCCGTCCGTCTGTACATACGATATCTCTGCAACTATTAGTCCCATTTGAAAAGTTCTTTTTGCGTTGGTAAGCTTGAAATATGCGAATGATGATCCTTTATTTCGTTTTTTTTTTTTACGATGTAAAATTTCGCCGCTAAAGGGCGTAAATGCAGAAGATGTCGAATTAAAAAATACGTTTTATTCCACATATTTGCTTCTAAACATCCGATTGAAAAAATTATTTTATCTTTCGATTCCATTTATGTCGAAGAGTATTTTAGATATAGTTACTTTTTCAAATTACGCATAGATTTTCCGCTAGGGGGAGTAAAAGTAAATTACATTTTCCCCGAAAACTCTTCTTTTGAAACTTCGATTTGAAAAAAAAATTTCTTCAGCGGATACATCTCCTGATGGAAACTCGTTTGAATATAATTTCAAATTTTTAATAAAGAATACTCTGGCCACCAGGAGGTGTAAGTGTTAATTTTTGCTTCTGATGTATTTGCCATAAAATATGAGCTTCAAAAATTTCGATTTAAAACATTCTTTGGTAGACTGATGCCTCTCACATCGAGAAACCTTTTCGGAATATTTTCTTTTAAAATATTCCACAGTTCCTCCGCCAGGGGCGTAGATGTATATCTTATTTTTGTCAATATCTCTACTTCTAGGAGTCCGATTTGAAAAATTCCCTCTTTGTTGGATAGTGTTTTCAGTGTGCCATGTTTTTTATATAATTTCAAAATTTACAAATAATTCATAGACTTTCCGCTGGGGAGCGTTGAGCTAAATTGCGTTTACTCCTATATCTCTGCTTCTAAATCTCCGATTTGAAAATTTCTTTCTGCACCAGTCACAGCTCCTGAAGGGAAATCGTTTGCAAATAATTTCCAATTTAAAAAAAATAGTTTGGCCACCAGGGGGCGTAAATCTTAATTTCCGCTTCTGATGTATTTGCAGCAAAATATGAACTTCTAAAATCTCAATTCCAAAAAAAGTCTTTGGTTGACCGATACTACTCATGTCGACAAACTTTTTAGGAAAATTTTCTTCTTGAAATAATGCATGGTTTCTACGCCAGGGGCGGGCGTAGATGTACATGTTATTTTTGTTAATAGCTCTATTTCTAGCAGTCCGATTTGAAAAATTCCTTCTTTGTTGGATAGTGTTTCCGATGCGAAATGTTTTTCCTATAAATTCAAAATTTGCAAGTAAATCATAGACTTTCCGCTAGGGGGCACAAAGGTAAATTGCGTTTTCTGCGTTATTTCTCCTTCTAAAACTCCGATTTGAAAAATTCTTCCTGTATCGCATACAATACCTGGCGGAAAATATTTTTCTCATAATTTCTAATGTTTGGTAAAGAATGGTGTAGCCATTAGGGAGCATAAGTGTTAATTTCTGCTTCTGATGTATTTGTAGCAGAATCTGGGCTCCTGAAAACTCGACTAATTTTTTTTTTCTTGGACCGATACCGCTCGTGTGGAAAATCATTTTGAGAATACGTTCTTCCTAAAAATAATGCATGGTTTTCCCACCAGGGGACGTAAAGTCACATCTTATTTTTGTCGATATCTCTGTTTCTAAGAGTCCGATTTGAAAAATTATTTCTGTGTTGGAGAGCGTTCCGGGGCGAAATGTTTCTCATATAAATTCATGTTTTTCTTCACGCACAAGTCTGCAACCAGATGGCGTAAGCTCACGATTCCGTTTACAGCAATATCTGAGGGATTAAAAACCCGACTGAAAAACTTCTTTCTTCCGTCAGATACTATTATTGTTTTCCATACCGGTTCCATTGACTTTGAATAGCTTTGATAAATTTAATTTGCGTCAGGACGGATTCCAAAGACGTGCTTATTACACCCGAAAATTCGGTGTCATCTTTCTTGTGTTATTTTATTTCGGGGCATGTTAAATGAGATAAGCTAAAGTAAGTAAATGAAGGGGGCTATAATAGCAGTCGGCCGTATATAAGCAGTCAGCTTCTGCATTTCGCCCCTTGGCGAAATCCAAAAGCTGTTGAATCTAAAATACATTTTGTTGAATGTGATGGCTTCTAGAAAATCCGATTAAATCAGTCTGTGTCTCCTTTGATTATTTTTTCCGCGCAGACAATTTTCCGTACAGTTTGTTCTTCAAACAATGCACAGTTTTAACGTTGCATCATGTAAACGCATATCATATCTTTCTTGTTACCTGTGCTTCTACAATTGCGATTTGAAAAATGTTTTGTTCGTCAGATGGCCCCTCTGGTTAAGAATACTCTCCGGATATTTTCTAATTTTTCGTATTGAAAAATTTTGTCTCTAAGTAATTTAGTGCATAATTCTATTTGCAAAATATTTGCAGTAGTATTTCTAAATACCCAACTGAAAAGAAGAATTTGATTGAATGCCACTCACCACGAAAATATTTTGTCCGTATTTCCTGCTCAAAAAACGCAGCTTTTCAACATAGTAACGGAAATCGATATCGCATTTTACCCGATATACCTCCTTCTAAAATTCCAGCCTGAAAATTCCTTTTGATTCGGATAGTGTTCGGACTTTAGAATATTTTCAATATAATTTCTGATTTTTTCTAATACACATCCGTATCTACTAGAAAACCCAAGCCGTATATAATGCAGAGTTTTCGCCATAGAAGTTAACCTTTATTTTATTTTTCTCGATTCTCTGCTTCTATAAAGTATAAAATTTGAAAAATTATTTTTATGTCGCCTACCAATCACATCCGGAATATTTCTCATATACATTTAAAATTGTTTGTATTGCGCAGTCCTGTCGTTAGGCGGTGTAATAGATTTCTGTTATAAACTGTATATCCGACCTATGAATCCGATTGAAAAAATCCTTTTTTGTGCCACATGACATTGCCTGTGGTAAAAAGTGCGAACATTTAAGTGATGAACAGTTTTTTCTCTATGAGGTGTATATGTATGAACTGCTTTCTTGATAAGTTTCCAAAAGTCGAAATCGGAAATTATTTTTTTATCTCACACCTTCGGCTGAAAAGAAGCTTTTAGTATACTTTCTACACTTTTTCCTAATGCACAGTTCAGCAAGATCTGCGGTCAGCTTATTCTTGTATCCATATGGAAAAAAATAATCTTTTAGTAGGACAACCCTCACTATATAGAACACTTTTCTCCGTTTTAGTATGTCTTTTGTAAAAAAAAGATCGTGCTTATGTTACCGGTTTGTCCGTCTGTCCATCCGTTTGTGGACACCATATCTCTGCAACTACCAGCCCGATTTGAAAGATTCTTTTTGCATTGGGAAGCTTGAAATGGGCTCATTTTTTTACGATACACGATTTCGCCGCTAGATGGCGTAAATGTAGATGGCTTCGAATTCAAAATACATTTTTTCCCATATCTTTGCTTCTAAACATCTGATTGATTTTTTTAACTTTCGATTCCATTTATGTCAAAGACAATTATAGGTGTATTCACTTTTTCAAATTACGCACAGATTATCCGCAAGGGGGCGCAAAAACAAATTGCATTTTCCCCCAATATCTCAGCTTCTAAAACTCAGATTTAAAAAATTCTCTCCGCACCCGATATAGCTTCTGAAGCGAAATTGTTTGCATATAATTTCTAATTTTTGGTAAAAATTAGTTGGCCACCAGAAGGAGTAAGTGCTAATTTCTGCTTTTGATGTATTTGCAGCAAAATATGAGCTTCTAAAATCTGTTGAAAAAATTCTTTCATGGACCGATGCCAGTCACGTAGATAAACCTTTTCGAAATATTTTCTTCTTAAATATTGCATGGTTTCTCCGCCAGGGACGTAGAGATACATCTTATTTTTCTCAAAATCTTCCCTTCTAATAGACCAATTTGAAAAATTCCTTCTTTGTTGGATAGTTTTCGGTGCGACACGATTTTCTTGTAATTTCAAAATTTTCAAGTAATTCATAGACTTTCCGCTAGGGGGCGTAAACGTAAATTGTGCTTCCCCCAATATCTGTGCTTCTAATACTCCGATTTAAAAAATTATTTCTGCACCAGATACAGCTCCTGATGAGAAATCTTTTGCATATAATTTATAAACTTTAGTAAAAAATGGGTTGCCCACCAGGGGAAGTAAGCCTTGATTTCGCCGCCCCGGTGGCGCAGTGGTCTAAGCGATGGCCTCTGATCATTCGTCCGTAAGGGGTCCGGGTTCGAATCCCGGTGAGGCATGGATGTTGTGTTTGTCTTACGGCACTGGTTCTCTCCCTTCCCTGGACCCAGTGACCCTAAATTAGGGACGGGCGACTGCTTATAGCCCATTGAGTTGCTCACGGTGGTCGTTAAACCTCCAATCAAAAAAAAAAAAAAAAAAAAGCCTTGATTTCCGCTTTTGTGGTATTTGCAGCAAAATCTGGGATTCGAAAATCTGGATTGAAAAAAAAACGTTTGTGGACCGATACTACTCAGTTTATAAACATTTTCGGAATATTTTCTCCTTAAAATATGCATGGTTTCTCCGCCAGGGGGCGTAGATGTGTATCTTATTTTTGTCAATATCTCTACTTCTATGAGTCTGCTTTGAAAACTTCCTTTTTTGTTGGATAGAGATTCTGGTGCTAAATGTTTGTCATATAATTTAAAAATTTTCTTAACGAACAAGTCTGCCACCAGATGGCTTAAGTTTGCATTTCCGTTTACAGTAATATTTGCGGTATTAAAAACCCGATTGAAAAACTTCTTTCTTCAGTCAGGTACTACTGTTTTTGATGCCGGTTCCATTGACTTTGAATAACTTTGATAAATTTAATTCGCGTCAGAACGGATTCAAAAGACGTATTCATTACAACCGAAAGTTCGGTGTCAATTTTCTTGTATTTCTTCAAATAAAATCTTTCACTCTAGAAGGAGTAAAGTTGTGTCATATTTTCTCTGTGTACCTGCTCCTAATTTTTCGATTTCAAAACTTTCTTTTGCTTCAGATATGTTCCTCTATCAAGGATATTTTGCGTACAATATGTGACTTCTCCTAACGCACGTTTCTTCCTCTTATATGGGGTGAGTAGCTATTTCGGTTTGCAAATGTTCTACCAATTCCAGAAATCGGGTTGGAAATATTAGTCGCAACTGCTTCCATTCACTATGAAGAACACCGAGCGAAATGCGCATTTTAAATAACTCCTAATTTCTCCCATAGCGACGTGAAAGCACATTTGACGCTGACGAGGATACAATCCTCATACCACCGCTCCGGAGCCGATTGCTTTACCAACTAAGCTACACCGACGGAATTTATCGCGGCAACTTTGCCGTCTTGATATGTATTTCCCCTCTGTAATACTTCATACCATTTCGTCGTAATATTTTTTCTGCGAGGCGAAAAAGGAATTTTTTACTAATCCCAGGCGATGTGTGGAACGAAGATCATACATTTTTCGAAGAACACAACTCCCGTAGATCCATTTTCACAATCAGGCACTAATGTGAAAACACAAATTTATCGTTGACGGGGATACAAGCCGCATCTCTCTACACCGGAGCCGAATGCTTTACCAATGAAACTACACCAGAGGAATTAATCGCCACAGCTTTGCAGAATAGAACGATGTAGACGTACTTGCGCACGCTGTACGCGAATAGTTTCCAAATTATTAGCAGATTTTGCAGATAGTGTTTTTCTTGTAAATTAAAAAAAATAAAAATGTTATTTACAGTAATGAAAACATTTACTCAAGGCTTTACTCAGATTAATATACTTAAATGTAATTTTACTTGAGGAACGTTCAATAATATTTCACATCTTCTGAATTCCTTTGTTTTACAGGTTTATGGCCTCTAGATTTTATGAAGGACAGCTCAATGTATAGAAACTGTATCAAAAGTTTCGTTTACACAGAACGAATTTAAATTTTATTGACAGGTTCCTCTTGCAGTTGCCAGTTATTAAATAAAAATGCTTCCCTTATGTATTTTGTAAGTACTGTCTTTGAATTAAGTTGTTGAAATTGCTATTTATAATTTTCAAAGGTTCATTAATGGAAATGTTTTTCTGGATATAAAAATATTCTTTAATTAGTCTCTTGTTTTTATGAGGTTCATTGTCCAATATTTTAATATTTTACCATAAAAGTTCATTTCGCACACATTGTTGCGCATTCAGTTGTAATGTACTTATTTAGTCCTCATTGGAATTTCTAATGTTCTAATAGTTATTTATGGTTTTATTAATAAATTATCTTTTTCTATTGTTATCTCGGTTCG
This sequence comes from Macrothele yani, assembly GCA_039090855.1. NCBI lineage: Eukaryota > Metazoa > Arthropoda > Arachnida > Araneae > Macrothelidae > Macrothele > Macrothele yani. Next base: position 5,134,670 of record CM077030.1, on the reverse strand, counting down.
CGGTTTTACAGCAAGTCTTCTGTTTCATAGATTGTGTACGCAGATACATTTCATTTTTATACAACTCTGCAAGTTTGTCGTCTTGACAGGTTTTTAACCAATCTAGTACGTCATAGGGGCGCAAATACGTTTTCTTTTCCTCTGCGTTTGTCCATCTGTAAACATGCGCACTGAAATTTTCTTTTTTTGTGCCGTAAGGAATTCAGAAGACGTGCTCATTATATTCAAGAATTCGTTTTCTTATTCGTTTTCTACCTTCTTCTTTATATAAAATTCTAATAACATATAATACTTTTATTCTGTTTGTTAGGAAACTCCGAAATTTTCTGTGAAATTTACGTGCAGCTGAAAATCTGGGATCAAATCGTTTCTGTAGCTTAAGAGGTAAATAGCGAACACTCACGGGAATTTTGTTGTAAAACTCGCTTGGAAATTACTTTCAAGTAATATGGCAAAGATCACTGACAAACAGAAGGTGATGATTACTCATTTAATTTGTGCGTCATAGAAAGACGCAGCATTAATGCATGAGAAATGTTAATTCGTTGCAGTGCTTAGTGTTTAGTGTCTCATTTCATTCACGTTACGAGTAGACAAATTAATTGCTTCGACTCCCAACGACGTAGCTCATGAGTAGGAAAAATGCTAAAACGGAATTTTTTCACCGCGAAGAAATATTTCTTATGATAGAGAGGAAAGACGCTAACCCAATTAAACTATCAGATATCCTTATTTAAAACTAATATTACTGTAATTAAGGAATGAGATCTCGTGTTCAAGAATTATTTTATTTTTGTGAATTATCTGTAGGTTTCTACACGGTATTTAAGCTTCTTTTTTATTGCTTGGAAGTTGAACGACCACCGTAAGCAACTCAATGAGTTATAAGCAGTCGCTCGTCCCTAATTTAGGGCCAGTGGTTGCAAGGAAGGGAGAGAAAGCCGCAGCCGTAAGACAAACACAACATCCATGCCTCACCGGGGCTCGAACCCTTACCTATCTTAGACGAATGATCAGAAACCATCGCTTAAGACTACTGCGCCACTGGCCTATTTTTAGACTACTGGCCAATTTTTAGACTACTGGCCAATTTCAGCTTTAATTGCAAAAATATTTTTTAAATCCACTTAATGGCGAATATCAGATACATTCACACAAAAGAGAAATATCAATAGCAGGTTTCTAAAGATACATTACGAATCTTCAGTACAAAACCACTATATTATTAATACTACATAACATTAAATATGACTCATTTTTATTTCTTTTTCTTTTGGGCCGCGGGTGGCCTAGTGGGCAACGTTCGTGACTGGCGCGGAAAGGACCTCAGGTTCGATCCCAGCCGGGTACGAACGCTCGATCCACTAAATATCTGCCGTGCGTCGGTTGGGCACGTTAAGCCGTCGGACCCCGGGTACTGCCCCCCCCCCCCCGGTAATAAATAAGGGCGTCTTCCTCCTCCTTTCTACTTCGCTTCCGTGTCACTTTCCTATCGGGCATTATAGCCCAAATCTCCTAGCTTCCTATTTCTAAGGGTTGTTTAAGACCTGGGGTCAGACACTTCCTTTCTAAAATCCTCTACATAAGATCATTTTTTGCTCAATTCTTTTTTTTTTTTTTTTTTTTTTTGTTATGTAATACTAAAGGGAATAATTGGAGTTATTAGAAACAAAGACAATGAGACCAAACGTATAGAGGTGACCAAAATCAAAGTCCAGACGACGCAAGGAACATTTATAGCGTAGTAAATTCGTTTATTTTCATTTTATGTCTACATTGCTTTGAGAAAACCTCCCATTGGAGTGTGAAAGCTTGGCGAATCTTTATAAAAATTTACACCACGAAAATAAACGGATTTACTGCGTTATCAGCGTTCCTTGCGTATTCACGATCACACGACATGAGTCGATACGGCATTTGCAAAGATGAAAAAGGAAACATCGTAAGAGCAAATACAGGCGTTTGGCATGGGAAGAGACACAATCATGAGGGTAATAATCATTTTACAACAACTGACAAATATGTAACACTTTGCGTATAGCAAGTCAAACATGCAAATACCACCAAGGTGAGATATAAGAATGTAACCTAAAAAAAATGTCTCAATAAGAAATGCGATCCCTTTGTGCTGACAGACAACTCTCTCAAGGACGATACATACTCATCTCCAGGTTGTTGATGAACTCTGTAGCTAAAGAATTCCACTCCTGCACAAGAGCAGTGCGTAGATCGGGAAGGGTTCTTGGAGGGAACTCGCGAGCTGCTATGTGTTGTTGTAGAGCATCCCAGGCATGCTCTATAGGGATCGGACACCGAGACCTGGCTGGCCAGTCCATACGCCGAATATCCTAGCTCTGCAGGATATTATCAGCAAGCTGAGCTCTGAGCGGAGAGTGGTATCGTCCATTAAAAAGAACTGAAGACCAACAGCTCTATAAAAAAAGTCTGACAAAGGGTCATAAGAATACGTTCCTACAGCTCTCACAATTTCCATTGCCTCCTGCGAACACGTGGATTGGTGTGTTGCCGTTGAACATAATGCCACCCGAACGAGCAGTCCACTACCTCCGAAGGAGTCTCATTCGCGGACGTCTCCAGAAACATTACGGGTTCCCTGTTCGCTCCGGATGAAATGTCGACGCTTTGTAGACTGAATCTGGACTCTTCTGTGAGAAGAACACCGGCGCACACGTCTGGACTCTAGGAACAATGTTGCATGCACGAATTCAAAAGTGTTCTCCTGTGAGATGCGTTTAGCTGGACACAAACTATGGACCATCCTGAAATAGAAGCCTATTTCATATAGCGTTCAATATATCGTTTGGAAACGATAAGCTGGCTCCATAGGAAGACTAACCAGGAGGTCCTGGAGAGAGTGGGAGAACCCAGAAATCTGATCAACATGTTAAAAAGAAGAAGAATGTTATGAATGGGACACACATTGCGCCATGAAAGCCCGATTCTGAACGTTTTGGAAGGGAAATTTCAAGACAAGTGCGGAAGAGGACGGCCAAGGAATAGTTTTGTGGCACAGTTTCTCTCAGGCACTAAACCTAGGACGTACTATGACTTGAAGAGAACGACGGAGAATGGAAAGGAATGGAGTGACAGGGTGCATGCACTGAACAACCAGTCCTTGGACTTAGTAAGCGAGAAGAGATATCGTTTGGCTTGATAACTTAGTTCTAGTGGCCAGAAAGAGCTCCGAAGACAACTCTAGGGCTGTATAGGGCCCATGACGCTGTGCGGTTAAAGCGGCATAACGATCCCCACGAGGGGTCATACGCCTTGAACGACCTATCCCAGGCCTTCGCGACATTTCACCGTTGTTGTTGAATTGCTGCCATTACGATGGCATAACGACCTATGCCATGCCTTCGCGACATTGTACTGGTGGTGTTGAAATGCTGCCATGACGACCTATACCAGGCCTTTGAGAATTTCACTGCTGTTGTTCAATTTCTACCATAACGACCTATATCAGGCTTTCGCGACATTCCACTTGTGCTATTTAATTGCTGCCATAACGATCTATGCCAGGCCTTCGCGACATTCCACTGGTGGTGTTAAATTGCTGTCAGGTCTTAGTGACATTACACTGGTGTTGTTGAATTGATGCCATAACAACCTATGCCAGGCCTTCGCTGCATTCCACTGGAGATGTTGAATTGCTGCTATAACCGTGAAACAACTCTGCGGTGGATATTCAAGTTACTTAAGACCTGAGCTTGAGATTCGTCTGTTTCTAGTCGACCTATAGCTCGCCACCGCACAGCATCAGATGCAAGTGTATGAGATATTATAAAGAAAGCATTCGCAGTCACCGAAACACTTCTTATACGCGTGGTTAACGAGGAATGCCACTGCCGTTCCCAGTTGGTTAATTAAGTATCAAACTTAATTACATAAAAAAACTAATTGAGTATGTAACTCAGTTTACATTTTTGATAGCATTTCTCTCACTATTATGCAAATTTCCCTGCGGTTATTTGTTTCTTGTGCCCATTTGCAGATGTCATCTGTACACCGCAACGTTTCATTGAGCGCTTTGAATTACTGTATATGCCCCTCTATCTTCTTACGGACTTTAGTTTTGGACACCAGTCAATTTGACTGCTTCAAACTACATGAACTATGAACCGCTTCCAAAGAAACATTTTCATTACATTTACAGCGACATTTCGTTTATTTCGGTTTACAATTTAACTGAAGAAACACGTTGCATGTTGTCTACCTACGAATACTAGATGCAATACAGTACTTCTACGTACGTTAGTTTTACTTGATATTTGAGTTTCTAATTAATTCAGTTTCTGTATTACATCTCGTATTCACATTAAAGAGAATACCTCGAATCACTTTTTGGATCATGTAATATGCCTGGGCTTCTACATTATCATTAGGTGGAAAATATTTCTTTGCAAACATAGTGTTCTAAGAATTGGAAGAAAACTAAAGTCCTCACAAATATTTGTACTGCGAAGATTTTACATTTTTTTTCGTTCCGCTCCTGGAAGCCTGACTAATTTTAGAGGAATTCCATTCATGTGTTCTGTGTGATCTTTTGTCTCATATGAAGAGAAACAAGTATGTAAATATACACCTTTTATAATCATACTACATGCTGGAAAATAATCAAGCGAAAGCTGTGAAGATCCTTGTTTGCTTTGCAACTGAACACTTTTTTTTTTGACAATATCTCCTGATTTTTCCCTTTAGTTTAATTTAAAAAAAAAGCGAATCCTCCAACCAATCAATCGAATTGTGATTTTTGGTGACAAAGAACTTCCATCAGCGTCTAGACGAGAAATGTGGGTTATTCCTGATGAATTATATGTATGGCAAACGCTTCATATTTTGATAACCTTTTCCATTTAGTTGGTATTACTGAATCTAAACACGACAGAATGTTCGAATACTGCAGTGAGAGGTACAATTCGGATGATTATGTCCAATGTTCTTTCCCCGGAATTGCATTACACAAGTTGAATCAAATCACACGTAATTGAAATAGTACATTTACATTTCTCACGAAAGTACGAGCTCCCAAAGTTTGAATAGTGAATGGATTTCTTTTTGTATTATGTGACGTACTAAGGTGGTGAGGCACATGTCAAGACGGCAATTAGCAGTGGTGAGCACTTGTTGGTTTTACTTAATTGAAAAAGCATTCGGCTCTGGAGCAGAAAAATGTGAGTTCGAGTCTAGCCACCGGAAAATTTGTGTTTTTGCATTAACGCTAGAACAAAAAAAAATTATCTAATGGTCGTTACGTTCTTCGAAAAATGCGTGATGTTCCTTCCACACATCGTCTGGAATTAATGAGAATTCCTTATTCTACAGAGAATTACTTCAAGCATGGTTTTCGGGGGTCCTGAAATTTGCTATTTCGTACTACCGTCTTTCTTTATGGCAAAATAAATGTGGTGTACTACAAAGGTGTCCTACATGTCAAGACGGCAAGTAGCAATGAGAAGCACTTCTTGGTGTTGCTTAATTGGAAAAGCATTCGGTTCCGGAGTAATAGCATGCGCAATTTAGTACCGCCACCAGAAAATTTGCGTTTTCACAATTATTAAATCGTCTGCAATATTATTTGTTTCACGTAATGTCACTGTGATGATCTTTCTTCAGTATTCCGTTCTGTGCGGTGTGACCTCACTGTTTCAAAACTTTCTTTTTCAGTCATTGTTTAAATAGTCCCTTCAGCTCATCAAAAGTATTTTGGCGCAGTTTTTCTGATGAAGATTCTGTGTTCATAATTCCATGTCTCATTTTACTTCGTTACTCCAGCATGCATGCTCGTACCGATACTGCCTTGCTTCTTGGGCAAGACTGCACAGATATACGCTTGCTTCCGTATCCGCTGCTCAACATGGAAATTGCCACGCCCAGAAGAAATTAAGGTATAACCGCAAGATCACGCGACATAAAGAGCTGAATAAGATATGCAAACGATAACAAAAAGGAATGTGAAAAGGCAGTATACCTGCCTTTATTCAAGACTCTTCAATGCGGAGTTGATCCACCTGGAGTAGTTATAGAAGCCTGCAGAGCCGTTCCGATGGCATATTAGTCTAAGCGCTGGCTTCTGACCATACGCCCGATATGGGTCTGGGTTCGAGTCCCTGGTGAGGCATGGATGGTGTGTTTGCCTTACGACACTGGTTGTCTCCTTTTCCTGGAATCATTAGCCCTAAATTAGGAACTGGCGACACTTATAAGTCCATAGGGTTGCTCAACAAGGTCGGTAAACTCCGAATAAGAAACAGCTTTCTGACAACGAAGTATCTCTTCAATGAGATCATCAATGGCACGCTGGAGTAAGCATTCCAAGTAGTAAAAAACTGAAGACGCAGTTGCTGTGGGTCCCTTACTGGAGGAAGCATGGGAAAGATAGCTACCCCAAGAGTTCCACACATGCTCGACGAGCTACGTGTCCGGTGGGTTTGGAGTTACGAAAATTATCCACGCTCTGAAGACTGTTTCTTGTAGGACGAGTAGTGTGAGGACTGGTTCCAAGGAAGAGGGAGGTCTCCAACTAAAGGATAATTCCTCCGTGGAGGCAAATAAAGGCCGAGTGAAGCAGTTACGGTGACACCATCCTGGCAGTTTGCTTTCACATACTAGGAAATGGTTACGAGATGTTTTTCTGCCGTATTGGTTTCCACCCCACATTAGTGAATCACATTGATAACGATGGTGCCATAAGGATGCGCGGCCATCTTGAATATCGAATCACATTGATAACGATGGTGCCATAAAGATGTGCGGCCATCTTGCATATTTAAAACACTACCTGGAGTCTGCCGTAGCACACTCTATGTTGTTGTTGTTGTTTATAATTTTGTTTCGGAGTTTAATCCTTTAACGGCCAGAGTTCTAAAAATCTCGGGTCGCTCAAAATAGTATAATGTCCGAAACTGTCTGTTGATAATTTTGAATTTCTGCTCTCCCTTTTACAGGTTAACAAAAGAAAAATTCGTGTTCAGTCAACTCACGAAACTTCAGATATGTAGGCTTTATATACATTGACCTACAGACGTTTTCCTGGGGAAATCACTGCATTCTCAAACGGAGAACAGAAGTGATGTATCATGAAAGTTAATGGAATCAGATCCCGGAGAAACCAAGTCCTGGTTCAGTTCTTTGTTTGGTGACAACAATGGAGACTGAGGGCGGCTTCTGGAAATACCACAGAGGGAGCGAAACTTCAAAAAACTGGCGTGGGTAAGAAAACCCTCTTCACTTCAGGCAGGCGTTTTGGGCGGCCGTAGTCGTTTGTATGTACAGGAGTTTTGTGCGTGATGGTCGTTAAAAAGTTGAAGACTATCATGAACAAATAAGAAGTCTGTAAGCAGTCGCCCGTACCTAGTTTATGGTTATTGGTTCTAAGGATTGTAGAGAGCCAGTGGACTACGGGGTCAGTCAATCCACAGTCCCGCGTGTCACTTTTCCCTCCACCATTTCTGACAACGAGCCATATGCGGCAACGGAAGGTTCTAGAGCTGAGAGTATCACCCGCAGTAACACATCATGAATACTTACTTTTATCGATTAGGTGGACACTACTTTGCAACTCGCAAATCGCTATCTCTGTGGAGAACAGTTCACGAGCAGCATTTCTGGGAAGCAGATGATTTTTATGTGCTGCGATCTGGCATTTGGTCGACTTCCTTGTCCTCGTGTCACTCAGCGCGTTGTTACATAGCGTTAACCGCAGTTTTGCACAACTGTCATTTTACGCTGCACATGAGCTGAGACCTAGCTGTATCGACGGACCCCGTCAGACTCATTCACATTTTGCCGCAGGTTCAGTTTTAAACTATTTCGTAATCTCTCTCTGCAAGTTTATCACATTTTGTTAGTTCCCTTTATTTCAAACCATGTGACAATGAAATGTGGCAACGATTTCAAATTCCATACGGAACTTTATAAATATATTACTTCCTCAGTTCCTTTAAAACACATTATAAAATTTCTTAGAAACGCCTCTACTTCAAAATGCTACAAGGAACTGCTGTGCAATATATCTCATCTTTAAAATATAAAAAAGTGTTGTTCAATACGTCTTTTTTTTTAAGAAATAAAACATTCGTGACGCAGATATGCATGTTGGTCTAACCCAGTTTGCGTCCACAGTAAATAAATTCTCCGTGCGATGGAACGTGAAACTTCCGAGGCAAATGGCTGCCCCCAGAACTCCGCATTAAATCCAGAGTAAAGCCAATCTCCGTTAGAAGTTTGCCTTAAGTAAATGCAGAATTTTACAAAATTTTTATTTGCGGAACAGTTTCTGTTTGTGCATATAAAAAAACTTGTTTTGTGACAATAAACTGTCTCTACGAAAAAGGGTTCTTTTTCTCTTCCATCTTATATGAATTTTTTAAGTATTTTTCGTGTGTATATTTTCATTCATGTCTTTGAGAATGTAAATACACTGGACACAAATTACGGAATGTAAATGTTATTCCTCAAGGTGGTTCATCCTAAAATCACCCTCCTCCCGATTACCGGTCAAGCATCGAGGACAAGGAAGTTCCAAGCGCCTGAAGCTAAGGAGATGTAACTTAAAAATCTGAGAATTTTCAAATTTGCACTAATCGAAGCAACTATAAACTCCATCGTTGCATCCCAACAAATGTGTCTCACATCTGGGGTCGGATGTCGGCCTTTTAAATTCCAGTACTTCATAGAACATCATACATAAATGGAAAACGAATTTCCCAGAAGAAATAATTATTTTCAAGACGATACAAATGTAGTCAATGATGTAACGGATAGCATGCTCTACCGGTAATCGGGAGGTGCTGTTTTGAACCCCGCTCCAGGGCAATGAAATTTTCAAGTTTTCTGAAAGGGTGGCTACATGGACAACAGTGAAAATACAGCACATCAGTGCCAATTATTATATTTGCATCGCCTTCCACGTATTTGAGAAGAAATTCGTTTTCGATTATGTATTCGTTTTGGTTATGTATTTCTTCGGCGAAATTCGTTTTCCATTTATGTATGCTGAAGAACAAGAGTAACACAGATTAACAGAGCTCAATATTAGGTGTTATTTATACCATTTCATGTTGTTTATACGCGCCATCATTAACCTGTTCGATCTGCATACAAACGCGCGGGTCATAATATTTTGGTCTTGGGTGAGCGTCTCAAGAAGTTACTGCCAGACGCGTCATTTGAAATATTTATGGATTAAAAATTTACAGTCGCACCACAAAACACTACTCTCTTTGATCTTTGTATTTCCTGAATTGGCTTCAGTTCCCTAAATAAATATTGTATCTATATATTCACCCTTCCAATTTGTTTTGTTCTAGTTAGTTTTTGTTGAAACTGAAACTAGCAAAATCAATAAAAATTCAAAACGTTAAATTCGTCAACGCCGGACGTGTTTATAAGCAATGCTTCTTTCTAAGAAGCGAAAGCTATTTACAAAACTTACCAGAAAAACACATATTCTTTGTTACTTGTATGAAATTCCTCGCATACATTGATCTTAATATATAAAAGGCTAAGCCGTTTCTTACCGGCCTCAGTTACTGACTTCTACCGGACCGATTTTGATGAAATTTTTTTTTAATGAAAACTGCGACTATGTAGATGTGCAAAAAAATCTAAAAAGTCGCGATTTTCAATTCCGTCTATTTTTTATTTACCCTCAAAAGTTTTGACGTTTTTTCCCTTCCACACTTTTTTTTAAGGTTTAAATATGCATTTATTAAACACTCGGAATACAGAATGAGTATGTGAGCCATGAATGATTATGTACAAATGAGCGCCAGAACAAGTAGGCAAAGAAATACTACTATCTACACTTTCTGGGGGTATGATAGAAGGGGAAATTAAACAGGTTAATTAACGATGCAATTGTCGACAAAAGATAGAGTATTCATAATAGTTCAAACTGTAAAGGAAACTCTCAGGCCATCAATGTGGAACCAGCTGAGGTATGGTCTCCAGAGTTTGTAGAAGTTGTGAAGAATATCTGTATTGACAGCGTGTTCAAGCGCTAACTGTAGACGGAACTTCAGTCGAGCCGTGAAGTGATAGACAAGCTTCTCGCTTGCCTCTGTGAGAGTAGGTACAGTGGAGTTTTCCTGATGCGTCAGTTGATGAGAGTAGATTACTATTTGAAAATATAAACACACACTGATGGGAGAGGAGAAGCAGGAGGAATATCTTGAAGTACGGTAAAATATGTAAAATATAAGGCACCACTCAGATTTCCTGGGCAAAGATGGTGTGCAATACGGAACAGTTTAGCATAGGAAGCAAGACTGAACCAAACCAATAGACATGTTCAATGTCAGCCGTGACATCACAGTAGGCGCATTGTGGAGACACAACAAGAGTCATTCGGTGTAGTGATTGAGGAACGGGGAGGCGGCGATGCAGAAACAGCCAATGAACGTTCTTCTCATGAGGTGCAGCAAGGAGAGGATGTGCCGCAGACCAAACAGCTGTCAAGGAGGCAGACGGAACAGTATAGGGATAGGCATTGGTTGCTGAGGCGCACAAGTGCAAAGAATTTCACTCAACATCTTCTGTGAACATGCCTCAAGGGTAAAATATTTCATACGCAGTTGCACAAAAACGGGAAGAGTCGCGGTGCTGCTGCAACCTGTATAATTCCTTCAGGAGAAGCCAAAGATGTGTATGAACGGATGATCGACGATTTTATCGACGTGTGGAGTGTCCGGGAGGAGACGGAATCACGAAGATGAGTAGATAGGCAAGAGAAGTCTTTCCATGTAAGGTTGAGGTTCACAAGGTCTCGTGCAGTAATAATGCCTGCACGCATCCATTCTGGAGAGGCAAAGAATGGTCGGTCAGTGGGATGAAGAGCTGATGAGTAGAAGTGTGGCTCATTTAGAATCTCCGTAGTGCAGAAGATGGTTGCTCTCTGTAATGGGAGAGACCTCAGGATTTCTATGGCCTCCCAGTAAACGGCCGGGAGTCTCTGTCGCAAAGCTGGGAAACCATCCATTCGAAGAAAGACGGCGAACGTTAATGAAGGATTTTTTTCAATGAGGCAAGAACATTTCGTACTGGTCATGTATCTGGGTTGGAGCTATTCAGCACATGAAAGAACCAGTGAAGCCGTGCGGCATGGTGAACGAGATCTACTGCAGGAAGACCAATTCCTCCCTGTGAAGGTGAGAGGCAGAGAGTAGAGGAGCTGACCCAATGATGCTTTGACCATACAACTAAAGTAAGATGTACGTGCGAGCAATGTGAGCTCTTTGAAGGAAGGAGGTGCAAAATTGCGCTCTTCTCCAGAAGCCAGCTGCTTTGAGAAGGGAGGGATATAGAGAGGACCAATTCGTTCGTACGGCCTCCGATGGGGTTCCGAGATGAATTCCTAGGAATTTTTGAGTGGTACTTGACCATTTGGCTCTCCAGAGAGAGTTGTGGCGGTGTTTCCAAGTGCCGCACCAGAGGCCTGTGCTTTTCTCAAGATAGAGTGAGGCTGATGCTGCGGTAGCATACTCTTGGTAGCAGAGAAGAAGGGTGCAGAATTGGGTGTCATGACGTATGCAGAAAGTTGCATCATCTACATAGGCTGAATAGGTAATTTTATAATGTGTCGTGCTGGCTGTTGCAGGAGGGAGCCGATGAATAAACTCTCTGCGCGTCAGGCGCAAGAAAGGCTCAAACACTACGGCAAATAACTGTCCAGATAGAGGGCATCCCTGACGAATTCCTCTGGAAAACTCTATTAGAGCTGTCAGGAAGGCAGCGGTCTGAACTTGTAGAGTAGCTCCTTGATAGAGAGAAAGGAGTGAGGTGATGAAGGAGATAGGGAAACCAAATGCTTGAAGTGTTGCAGAAAGATAGACGTGAGATATATTTTCAAACGCTGCTTTTTGATCAATATTAAGGAGAGCCAGTGGCTCGGACTGGGTGTCAGAATGAAAGATTAAGTCACGTAGGAGTGTAAGATTGTCAGTGATCGAACGTCCAGGCACAGTATAAGATTGTTGAGGGGAAACGATATGAGGTAGAATGGTACTGAGGCAGTCTGAAAGCAGCTTTGTGTAGAGCTTGTAGTCGAGGTTTAATACTGAAATTGGGCGCCAGTGTGCAAGATCCAGGAGGTCTTCTTTTTCGGGAATAAATCAACGTAGGTATGAAGAGAAGACATCAAAGAATGCATTAGGAAGGCCATCAGGTCCCGGTACAGCATTCCGATTGAGTAGTTTGAGGGAGGTTTGGAGATCCGGCAAGGTGAAAGGATTCGTGAGATTGGGGGCGTTCGTGTACCGTATACGTCGTCGAATTCGTGACGTCACAACATGGCGACTGGGCATAAACACACGTTGTTAACATTAGCTAACATTAGTTTTGCGTAGTTTTAGTTCCATGCGGTGACGTCACATTTCGACGACGTGTTGCATATTATTCAAAAGATGAACCAGCGCTATGTTGTGACATCACACTTCAATCTATCACAAGCCACAACGAGGCATGAACACGAATCACTCACACTCAGACAACAGTGGGACAACAGTCTTAGTTTCGAATTCGAAAACACTAGGTGTGCGTTTTCACGTGTGAAAAATGTGAGTAAACAATAGTAATTTTAGAAGAATTTCAATTTCTCCTAATGGTAATTGTTTATTTCGTTCAATTTCTTTTTGTCTTATGAACACTTAAGCACCTGTGGCAACTGCACATGCTCTATTATGTGTCCACAGGCTTCTGAAAGATATTATGCAAAATTGCAGAGCGTTCGGTGTCAAAATTGTGGTTTTAGGAGGTGGCTTTCGAGAAGTTCTACCCATTGTTCCACATGGATCATGCCAATCAACTGTCCAGCTATGTATTAGAAATTGTTCGCTTTGGCAACATTTCAAAACTTTAAAATTATTTAAAAATATGCGTTCAATTCAAAATGAAACGGAGTTTGCCCAGTTTCTTTTACAAATTGGAGACCGTCGATATCCTCGCACACCAGGTCACCAAAATGAAACTGATATTCCCTCACGATTAATAAGAGAAGAATATATTATTACTACAATTTCTGGCAATGATATATCGTATATTGATCGTGACATAACTTTTCCCAAATTCGCTGTTTCAGCGCCTAAGAACGAGTACTGTGATGAAATTAATAACAAAATTGTATCTCTTCTTCCAGCGGATGCTGTTGAGTATTTAAGCGTCAATATGTTCATATCTGAAAACGACAATGACGTTATTCAATTCCCAACAGAGTTTCCAAACTGTTTACAATATAGTGGAATTCCCCCTCACGGTCTCAAATTAAATATTGGTGCAGCTGTAATCCTGATGCGAAATTTAAACATTTCTTCTGGTTCAATAAATGGCACAAGGTTAATAGTACGAAAACTACGCCACAATTGTTTAGATTTAAAAGTAATTAGTGGCCAAGTTATTGGTAAGCGGTTTTATTACCACGCATAGATTTAACACCTTCTGACGCTACGCTTCCGTTTTTATTTTTTTGAAAGCCGTTTGCCGTTCGTTTGGCTTTTACTATGACAATTAATAAGTCCCAAGGACAATCTCTACATAGAGTTGTAATATATTTACCACAACCCGTTTTTAGTCACGGACAATAATATGTTGCAGTGTCACGTGTTCGCAGCTTTCGAAATTTGAAAATACAGATTTTCCCATGTGGTACAACAATAATATCAAACATGATTTATAGAGAAATGTTATAACTTACAATCAGTTCAGCTAAAGTTTATTGCATATTTCTGCCTATATCTTTCTATTTTCAGAAATTAATGAAATATGTTAATAAATATTTAAATAAATACAAAGCCTTACTTATTTGATATTTGATTCTTACTCTTTATCATTTCGCTTGGGCTATTAATAAAGACAATTTCATAAACTCAAACCAAAGAGTATTAATCATTGTCTAGACAGAAAATGTATAATTTAATATAATACCATTACCCCATAATATTCTTTGTTGCTAATATTTGCAAAGGGTGCAGCTAGTTCCTTTGATATTTCTTTAAAGTGGGCTAGTTCCATGGAAAAATACTTACACCCCACTTCTTGCTTCTACAATATACATTTGTCTCGAAGTGAAAATGAACCTTTGTATCAAGCTCCGTTTGACACTATCTCTTCCATACCCCACACGAATACTGAATAGTTTTGTAATATATTCACTGAAGGATTAGTGTACAAAGCTTTTGGCGACATTTATGTGCTTTGAAACGTTGCAAGAACGATCTTTACGTAATCGCCGCAGTATTAATAATGCCCACAATAATAGGTCGGAGGCCATTTCTTTTCCCTTCGTGGAGAGTTTACTCTTAATTATGTTTATCCCAATGCTGTCATGTAGGCTTAAAGACAAACATATAAAATCATCATTAATAACTGTTTTCTTTACTTCTTTCGAAAACAATTACTATTGAGTGAGTTGTGAACAATGACGAAGATATTAGAATCAGAGCTCGATTATTGATTTTTCTGTCATTAAGAGAATTTTTCTTTGCGTAGTTTCTTGAAGAATCACATAAATAAAATGAGGACATCGTATTAGACAAAAAAACACGACCTGAAAGCACTAACAAAAAAGGAAGTAGCCATTAATTAAATGTTTGGACGAAGAAAATTGCGTTCCATGCAAGGAAAAGTATGAAGATCTATTTCCAGTAAGATCGTACCTCTCAGGGTGTTCCCAAGTATCAAAGACTGTATGAAAAATTGTTTTGAGCCTTTCATAATGTTTCTTCGTGCTTTTCGTATAAACACACACATACGAGGAAGCCTACATTGATAGAATACCTAATTAATATCCTGTCGGTGTTTCTTATGAGCTTCCAGTCATGTCGTATCTCATTTGACTATGTCATTATCTAATTTCATTTGTCTGCCATTCGAGAAAATTATGAGAAGAAAAACAGCTTAATGGTGGAGCAAAACAATGCCCTTACTGCGATGCGCATGTTTGCCAAGGATCCTGAAATATATTGAGATATTTTGCATTTTTCGGAAAGAAAATGAAAAAAATCTTCAACGGTGTTTCATTAATCAACGATGTTTCACGTCACTCGCCTATTCATTTGCGTGGCATCATCGGGGGGAAGCGCAGCTTTTCAAAATAAACTTGTCAAGTAGGGAAGCTGAATTATCTTTAAATTATTTATCCATATATTGCCAGAACTGGAATAATTTATTACAAATTCTAATTTCCTGGTGTTCTTAGTGGTGCAAGCCACTAATTCTGAGAATACCAATACCGAAATACGACAAACAGTGATGTTTTTCTTCATTGTATTACTTTGCAAGCGATAACAACAATAATAAATATTTATAACCTATTACAAGAAATCAGCGATAATACAGGGTGTTCGAAAAATAACTGTGCACTGAAAGTAACATTTAGCATGTCGAACTGGCTCTTACAGGAGGTTTTGGAAATTGGCCCCACCGACGTCCAGACATGTTTGCACACGCTTCTTCATGTTGGTGAAGACCTTTCTCAGGGTATGTGGATCGTTATTGTAGCCTGTAGCTTTTGAAGTGTGTGCGGAATACCTGCGTACAACTTCCCTTCCCCTAAAGAAAAAAAGGCAGGCGGTGTCAGATCCGGTAACTCTGTAGGCCACAGTCCTCGAGAGATGATGCGATTTCCGAAGAATCCCCCAGAAGCTGTATTGATGCGCCACAGGCATGAGCAGTTGCACTGTATTGCTGAAATCACCCTTCGTTGATTTCCCATTCCGTGAGCTCGGATATGAATGGTTGGATAATCTGGGCACGGAACCGTTGTGAGTTTATGGTTTCACTGATGAAAATGGGCCCAATAATGAGCGTAAGTGTCATGGTGCACCAAACACCGACCTTCTGGTTGTGGAGAGGCACTTCCTTAATTTCGTGGGGATTTTCAATACCCTACAGACGAGTGTTTGGGTTTTGATATACACGGACAGGTGGAAACATGCGTCACCTGTACAGAAAGTCACGTCCAGAATGTCCTCACCTTCTTCATACAAAAACATTTGGAACCACCTGCAGTACCGAGCACGGGAGTCTTGGTTTGTTTCTTTCAGCTGATGTACGACACAGACTTTGTACAGGTGGAAGTGCAACTTCCTTTTCAGAATATCCTGGGCTGTACTCTTTGGCACATTAGTTTGTTGTGACAGCCCCTTCACGTACTTGTTTCGACCCCTCTGTATACTGTCCTGGATATGTTGTACGGTCTCGTTTGCCGTTGATAGCCCACCTGGTCGGGGGGGGGACATAAAGAACACTTCCAATTTCCCGAAACTTAGCTATGAGCTGACGTACCGCATTACAGTGGGAGATGTATGCTTCACGAAATTCCTAGTGAACTGTTTTTGCACTTTATGCGTGTACTTATCGTCATGGCGAAAGATATGTTCCACCAAAAATACTCTCTGTTCAACCGTCGTTGTGTCGAGACGAGTGATCAATCGACACATCTGCCTCCGTTGACCAAGTGCTCGGGAATGACCTTCACTCGGAATGACGCCTCGGGGTAGGGAGACATTAAGGTTACCAGACACAGAGCACTTCCACGTGGCGGGTCACTTTTACTGTAATTTCATTCAAAATTGCTTTATTATTACATTACTACAATTCGTACATTTAGTGCACAGTCATTATTCGGACACCCTGTATTTATGAAATAACCAGGGAAATGAAAATACATGTAAGCTGACAATCGTCGCTGAAAAGTAAACCGAACAAAACCAAACTATTCCGGCATGGAACTTGAATATAATTTCTTGGGGAATATGGAAGACGTTTTGCTTTGAAATCACACGTAAAACCTTTTGTAAAAGCATTGTGCAATTTTTCGCATTTAAAATTTAAGCCTCATTCTACATGAAAAATGTTATACGATTACAAACATCGCAGATATACGTGATCCGATTATAATTACATGCAGGGACATACAATGAGTAACTGCATTATTAGGCTCGCCTTCGTATACACTCATGTTCACAATAAAACAAAACATCTAAGAGGAGTCGAGGCACGACTTTGATTTTTACATGTTATGTTCATTAAGCAATAGAGAACAAATGATTAGTATATCCATTCCACAACTAGAAAATATTGAGTGCATAAATGCACATAGTGAATAATACGTGGCTAAAGAAAATGAATCTATAACAACTACTTACAGTAGCAAAATACTGTTCTTCACGTGTTTATACTAGCAATTTTAAGCAGAAGTCAACAGGTTCCTGGTAATATTAACAAAAAGCTAACTACAAGTAGCACAATCAAAAGGACTTACCCCAGATTTGAAAAGTAGGCCTACATCCATTGTCGTCCGGCTTCTTTTGCAAGTGAACGAATATCAGCGGTCGACAAGACATATCACAACGAACGGTAAAAACGACCAATTGAGTAAAACGTGCATTAAACGGTATAAAATGGTGAAATTCGAATGAAATGAGAGCATTAAAATCTATTGAGAAGTAAAACCCACAAAGTTAAAAGTTGCAAATGACAAAACCACGGAACCTATTCAGCATCCATACATGTTTCAGCAAATATTATGCCTTCATCATTGGAAGAGCAAGTGCCTAGTCCTCCGCAATTCACACAGATGTAGTATGACATGTCTGAATGAAAGACTGTATGTTAACTTCTTTTTTTTTTTTTTTTGATTGGAGGTTTAACGACCACCGTGAGCAACTCAATGGGCTATAAGCAGTCGCCCGTCCCTAATTTAGGGTCACTGGTTCCAGGGAAGGGAGAGAGCCAGTGCCGTAAGACAAACACAACACCCATGCCTCACCGGGATTCGAACCCGGACCCCGTTCGGACGAATATGTTAACTTCATCGCATAAGCTATGAACACCTATACCCTATCGCGCAGTTCTTGTATAGCGCCATTTGTGGGGATTACGCCGACATATTCGATTATAAACAAATTATCACTTCAGAGGCTCTAATTATTGAAAAATATAAAGGAAAGTGTTGTAACAGTAATTCACCTATCGATATTCCACACGCATGGAGATACCTGTTACTTTCTGAAAATCAACGTATGATTAAACAGAAGTCAGATAAACTCTGCTTGCTTGGCTTGGTCGATCAGCAGGACGAATATGTCGACGAAATCCCCACAGATGGCGCTATACAAAAACTGCGCGATAGGGTATAAATGTTCATAGCTTATGCGATGAAGTTAACACAGTCTTTCATTCACGTATGTCATATTACATCTGTGTTAATTGCGGAGGACTTGCTCTTCCAATGATGAAGGCATAATATTTGCGGAAACATGTATGGATGCTGGTAGCATGGGTAGAATGTAGATAGGTTCCGTGGTTTTGTCATTTTCAACTTTTAACTTTGAGGATTTTACTTCTCAATAGATTTTAATGCTCTCATTTCATTCGAATTTTACCATTTTATACTTGATGCACGTTTTACTCAATTGGTCGTTTTTTCCGTTCCTTCTGATTTATATCTTGTCTTCCGCTGATATTCCTTCACTAACAGAGGAAGCCGGACGACAAAGGATGTAGGCCAACTTTTCAAAGTTGGGGTAAGTCCTATTGATTGTGCTGCTTGTAGTTTGCTTTTTGTTAATATTACCAGTAACCTGTTGACTTCTGCTTAAAATTGCTAGTATAAACACGTAAAGAAGAGTATTTTGCTACTGTAAGTAGTTGTTATAGATTCATATCCATTCCATACTTACCAGGCGCCCCAATGTAGCTACTAACTGGTTTGGCCATGTCTGGTTTATGTCACCTGCTGTACGTACGAGGTATCGAATCAAATAATGTGTGCATCGTGGTTTGTGGAATAGCCATTGAGGATGTATTTACCTCAGTCCAAAGTTCATCTGGAGTTCCTGGCGGACGGTCGTACCGCTGCACCAGTCGTTTCAGCATGTTCCAGAGATCATCTATGGGCTATCGGCGATCTCGCTGGCCACGGCAGAAGTGGAACGTTGTTATCCCTGCAACATGCAGTGTGGCATTTTCTTGCTGAAATATGGCCCAAGGAACGTCCCGCAGATACGGAAAGGTGACTGGTCGTATAATTTTATTGAAGTAACCCAGCAAAAACACAAGTGTTGAAAAATTGCTATTCTCCATCTGGCAGTAATGAGTCACTGCTAGCTGAAATATGCCCTATCGCTCACGGTACGGTAGCGGTCCGTTGGTGGCAACGCCATCAGTTGGCAGCCATTGATGGCCCTGCAGCGTCACGGTGAATTACGGGCCTCCAAGTAAACGCCACGAGTGGCCGGTAGCTGGCAACCGAAGTAATCACAACATGAGGTGGAAGCAGCGGGACTATGCAAGCGCAGGAGCAACACGTGCGCAGTCTCTCGTGGTACCAGTTAATTGAAGACGACGCCATCGTCATTGTGTCCTTTTAGTGGGCGTATCGATTTCCTACGAGAGGACAATAAAATTAGTCCAGCACGTTACATGGCTTCCGTAACAAACAAGCAGCAATGTAGTTGCATAGCCTTTAAATCGCCTGTACACTAGGGCCACCCATTAAAACAATTAGGAAGCGCTAATGCATTCCAGCGAAAGAGTCTCACTGCTTATTGAACAACCCTTATATTTATCAAAGAGGCCATAAAAAGACAAACATTAAATCCTTTTTCCATGAATTTGCTTGTGCCTTACTCGACAACATGAAACAATTTAAAAGACTTTGGCTAAATTGACTCAGATATTTTAAGATATTTTTCATCTTTTGTGAGAGAAAGTTGTTTCTTCTATGACAAGGTAATAATTTTGGCATTGATAATTGATATGACACATCTGTTTCCAAGTTGTAATTGTTCATATTATTATAGACAACCAGGATCGATGTACAGTGTTTTTTTTTACTTACTTGAGAACAACAGCGGCGATTTCTCGCGAAAAAGTCAAATTTCATTATCTGTCATTTTAATCACCGACAATTTTATTCTGCACATGATGAAGAACAAACACACAGTCGGCATGGAAATTTTGTTCTTCCTGTCGTATTTTGCTGCTAATAGACTTATTTGCATAAACCGCATAGGCATGTTTGTGTTTAAAAAAGGAAAAACCGACGCTGATGCAATATTCATTTCGTGATGATTGCAACTTAGCGTAATCGACTTTCTAAGAGATTCTGTAGTTTATTATAAATATTTGATCTGTGGGCCTTCAGTAGTTCGTTAATAAACTTTGAATCAAATATTCATAACAAGAACAGGCACATGCTTAATACAAGAGCACAGAAAATGGTTTTGTGCTGATTGAAAAATTCCAGTCTTTTCTATTACTGGGAAAGCTTGAATGCAATTTTTAAAATAAATCAGAATCTTATTTTTAAAGCAAACAATATTACAGTTCAGCGATTTCGCGAACAGTATCCGTAATCAAATAGCTCTGAAAAAGTAAATGCATGCGATTTTAACGAAATAATTATCCTACAGTTAAGTATTATAATAGTTTAGAGGTGGAGAATATAATAGAAATGAACACGACGCAAACGAAAAAGATACACTGTGTTCTGTAAAGCTGATTTGCTGTTTTCCTCTTTGATTCTCAAAAACTTTTATTTTATTCAAATATTCTATTTCATCGTTGTAAGTTGTGCCAGTTTAACTTGCATTGCATTGCTTCTGTTTTCCATCAAATCTTTCTAAAAAACGAGCATGTTTATAAAGTATCACGTTGTTCCTTTGTCTATCGACAGCGTATCTCTACAGTTATTAGTCCAATTTGAAAAAAAAAATTGCCTTGGAAAACTTGAAATGTGAGAAGGATGATCATTGCTTTCCGGTTTTTTCTTCCTATGCATAACTTCGCCGCTAGACGGCATAAATTAAGATTATATCGAATTTAAAATACATTTTATTTCATGTACACTCATCTTCAAAAATATAGTTGCACCCAGAAGGACGTGTCAGATTGCAATGCTACTGGGGAGGACGGTACAGATTACCAAGAACAATAAATGATTAAACATTGAGACAGATATGAGCAATATTTATTGAGCTACACGCCTATCCGTAGTGTCTCTCAGTATGCCATCGGGCCGCCATGTCTGCTTACACAGCATGCGAGACGTCGCGCGATGGAGTTGTGCAGGTTCCTAATGGTGTCCTGTGATAAGCCATGCCATGCGGCTTGAATCTTCTCACGCTGTTCCTGCAGATTGTGCGGTAGGGGTGGAGTGTGCATAGCGCGTCCAATAGCATCCCACACATTTTCAATCGGCTATAGGTTTGGCGATGAGGCTGGCCATAGCAGAGTGTCAGTGCCTTGAAGGCAAGCTCTCGAGACAACAGCAGTATGCGGACGAGCGTTGTGTTGTTGGGAAATCGCACCGGAGTGAGCGTTCACAAAATGTGGAGCCACTGGTTGCAGGACATCGTTAACGTAACGGGGATGTCAAAGTGCCTGTAATGAACACCAAAGATGATTTGGCATCGTAGGCAATTGCACCCTTCAACATGACACAAGGCCATCTGGACGTGTGACGCTCGACAACAAACCGTTCATCTTGGCGCTGACCACGGTGCCTCCACAAAGGGATTCGATGGTCGTCTCCTCCAAGACAAAAGCGGGACTCGTCACTGAAGATCACCAGCTGCCATTCTGAGTTGCCGCATGACAGTCTGGCACGACACCATTGCAGTCTTTGACGGCGATGCAATGGTGTTAAGGGTAATCTTCGTAACAGTCTACGTGCGTGCAGTGCTACGGCGTGCATGCGTCTGCCAATTGTGCCGGCACCAATCGGACGATGAATGGAGGGCACCACTGCAAGCTGAATATCCGCAATCGTGGCTGTTGGGTCACTCCACGCATATCGGACAACCCGTTGGTCCTCTCTCTCAGTCTTTAGTCTAGGTCTCCCAACTCCTTCCTGTCGCTTCTGCGTGTCTTGTTCTATCAACTGCCGCCAACAGCGTTCTATGGTGATATCCGAATGACCGGTATAGCGCTCAATACGGCGATAAGACCATCCCGCTTCCCGGAACCCGACGATGCGGCCCCTCTCGAACTCCACCAAATGCTCGAATTGCTTCCGAACTTTTCTCAGACGCATTTTTCACTTGCAAAGATGCAAGCAACACAACAGCATGAGTCAAAATCGCAAGCACGCGCAACGGGACGACCTTATATAGCCGGTCAGGCAAAGCGCTGCGATCCCTCCTTGCTTGCGTCATATGCGCGGCCGAGCGTAGTACTTAAATAATTTGCATGTCTCACGATATCAAGCCTACTTACCAAATTTCATACCTGTCGGTTGGTTCCTTCTGGGTGCAACTATTTTTTTGTCGATGAGTGTATTTGCTTCTAAATATTCAATTGAAAAAATTATTTCTTCCTTTCGATGGCTTTTATAACGAAGACTATTTTGGGTACAGTTTCTTTAACGTATATATTTTCTGATAAACGGCGTAAAAGTAAATTGAAATTTCCCCGATATCTCTGCTTCTAATATTCTGATTTCAAAAATTGTTTTTGCACCTGGAACAGCATCTGATGGGAAATGTTCTACGCGTATTTTCTAATTTTTTGTAGAGAATAGTTTGGCCGCAAGAGAGTGTAAGTGTTTATTTCTGTTTCTGATGCATTTTGCCGTAAAATCTGCTCTTCTGAAAACTCGATTGAAAACATTTTGTGAACCGATACCGTTCACCCCTGGAAACCTTTTGGGAATACCTTCTGCTTAAATTAGTTCATTTCTCTAGAGGGAGTGGATGGATATCCTGTTTTTGTCGATATCTCTGCTTCTAACAGTCCGATTTGAAACATTCTTTTTTATCGGAGAGCGTTCCAGAAGATAAATATTCTGCTTATAATTTCAAATTTTTCTGAACGCACAAGGGCGCAAGTTCACAATTTGTGCCACTAAAGGGCGTACGTTCACGTTTCCAGCAATATCTGGGGGACTAAAAACCCGATTGAAAATTTTTTTTTTCGGTAAGTACTACTAACGATGAAAACATTTTGTGTATATTTCCTTCCCAAAATGATGCACAATTTCCTTGCTAGGGGGCGCAAATATTTAATCTGCTTTTCCCGATATATCTGCTCCTAAATGCACGATTTAAAAAATTCCCTGAACACCGGATACCATTTACCTTGTGAAACACTTTGGATTTATGCCTGCAGAGTTTTTTTAGTTCACAGTTCTATCGCTAGGTGGTGTTTGTGTACTTTTGTTTACAGCTGCATCTCCACTCCAAAAAACCTTATTGAAAAATTTCCTTTTTTACTGTATGATATTCTCTACAATAGAAGATGGAAAACATTATCCACTTTAAATAATCCTCATCTTACCCGCTGGGGGTGTAAAGGTAAAAACCTTTATCTTGGTATCTCTGCTTCCGGGAGACGTACCTGAATTTTTTTTTTTCCTCAGCATAGCTGTTGCTATGAAGAATCCTTTTGCTATTTTCAACTTTTCCATTGTACGAAATTCTGTACCTACGGTGCGTAGAGTTATATTATGTTTCCTGCTATATTTCTCCTTTTATCTGTTCGATTTGAAAGTCTTTTTGCTTCTGACATTTCCTTCTGCTATGAAAACCTTTCTGTGCACCATTTGTTAAATTTGGTAACGTAATTTTTAGCCGCGGGTGGGAGAAAGTAGGTCTTTCTATTTCTGGATGTTTTATCAATTGTAGAAATTCGATTGATTTTGTTTTCTAACTGTTTCCATTGACTATGAATAACTTTGAAAAATTTTATTCGCATCGGAAAGGTTTCAAAAGACGTGCTTATTACAACCGAGAATTCGGTGTCATCTTTCATGTTTTATTTTACACTAAATCCTGTAGTAAAAATGCAATACGATTCGCATATTTGAACAAGAATGTAATCTAGATATTAAAATTAAAATATGAATTTTGCGATAGTAACTGAATGACTTGTACGTTTCTGCTGATCATACAAAATACAGAAATTCGTTAGAGGTTGTTGGAGCTTCTCAAAATTCTAACAAATCCTACGAAGAACTGAAGGAAAGGTGTGTCTTCGGCAGTACGTACCTTCAAAGCATTGCGAAATGAGAAATAAGAGAGGAAATACTTTCTTTCAAGTTTTTGAAGTTTTCTGGCCTCTATCAACTCCTAAATCAAAACGCGGGGTGAATGTTTAAAAATTATGACTTCCGATGTCTTCAGACAATGTAGAAAATGTGAACAGTATGTAAAACATCACACTTAACCCTAACTTGTGAATCAAAAATACTCTTCCAGCGCTAGAAGTCAACATCCTAGTCACTTGGCCTAAAATTGGTGAATGAAACCACATACTTCAAAGCTGTTGTAATGTTATGTCATTTTGTGCCATGTGATAACGTGTATTTAGTTAAAAACGAGTACTCTCCCAAAATAAGAATTTAATAGAGATGAAAAGGATATGATAAAAATGTATCTTCTAAATTCACTTCGATCATATTGTATTGATGTTATATGGTGCCAATGGCTCTCTAGCTCATTTTCAGTTGTAGAAATCAGTGTAGCTGTCAAAGGCGAAGGTTCTGACGCATCTTTTCATAATTCTTGCACACTTCCATAATTTCAGTCAGCTATCCTATTTCTTATGTGTATCAATGACTATTTAAAAAAATTCCCTTAACACCGGATACCATTTATATTTCTTATGTGTATCAATGACTTCGTTTTCTTTTTTTTTTTTTTTTTTTTTTTTATTGGAGGTTTAACGACCACCGTGAGCAACTCAATGGGCTATAAGCAGTCGCCCGTCCCTAATTTAGGGTCACTGGTTCCAGGGAAGGGAAAGAACCAGTGCCGTAAGACAAACACAACATCCATGCCTCACCGGGATTCGAACCCGGACCCCGTTCGGACGAATGATCAGAGGCCATCGCTTAGACCACTGCGCCACCGGGGCGGCAACTTCGTTTTCATAATAGATAAACCAATCAACACATTTTCTTACGTTAGTATATCACTTGAATTTCACCCGCATGGTACTAATAAGCATCAACGACTATTTTGCTGTTTTCCTTTCTCCGTGGACAAATGTATTGCTGCCAAATCGTGTTATAAGCAGCAAAACTGAAGCAAGATATCTCTACGTTTGCATTGAAACGTATACGTCTAATTTAACCTTCTTTTGAGTTTGTTTTCTCATATAAATGTCAAAACTTCTCTGTTAGAGATTTTCTTACTGAACGGCACATTACTTCACCTAGCATCTTGTTCGCTTTTGTAACGTTCACAGTGTGTCAGAAGAAAATAAATGGGCTACGTGAAACTTACTTTCTGTGTGTTAGTTTTTATACTCCAAATATTAATAGAGATAAACTTCACATGCTACGTTTTATGGGTTAATTGCTGGCGTTCAGTAGCTTGGCTTTTTTTTTTTTTTTTGGTTGAGCATTAATTACCATGAGAGCAAGTTAGAACTTCTGTCATATCAAGAAACAAGCAAGAAACGAAGTTATTCTTTTTTTTTTTTGATTGGAGGTTTAACGGCCACCGTGAGCCACTCAATAGGCTATAAGCAGTCGCCCGTCCCTAATTTAGGGTCAGTGGTTCCAGGGAAGGGAAAGAGATAGTACCATAAGACAAACACAACATCCATGCCTCACCGGGATTCGAACCCGGACCACTTTCGGATGAATAATCAGAGGTCAGACCACTGCGCCACCGAGACGGCGGAGTTATTATTCAGTAAATTTTATTGAAATATACGCTTTTGAAGTTTTAGGACTGTTAGGTGTCAGATTTAAGCATCTAGGTCTTCAACCGGATAAATGATTAATTTAGAACAACATGATAGACTACATGAAGTACGTAGATTCTTCATATTGAATGAGAGCAAAGGAGAAATATGTTATTAATAAAAAATACAAACACAAAGGTACAGAATCTAATTTGGGTCAGAATAGAAGGAGATATGATGTTAAAAATAAATAGAATCTAATTTTCATAACAACCGAGAACTAGCTAGTTCAAATCACAACATAAACGAAACAGTTGCGTTTAAATGGAATCTCGGGTATTCATCACAGCCAGGGACCGATTGGCCCACCGGGACAAAGGGACTTTCCCAGTGGACCACACGAGAAAGGACACCTGTAAAGACTCTTGTTACAATATTGTGATTACTTTTTTGTTTAAATGAATGCCAGCTGTATTCGGCACATTCGCTAAGTTTTACTGATGACAGCGCTGGTCGGATGGTCCGGTTCGCCAGAGGGGGCTTAGCGACACTCCCGAAAGGAGAACTGGATTGGCTTTGAGGAGATTAGCATTAGACGCCGACTCGAGAACATGAGGCAGAAGAGTGCGGGTCGACCTGAAGTTATGGTGACATGTAACTGAAGTGCTGCCATGTTACATATACGTACAGTATGTCGATGTACATCAATCAGGACGCTGGTCCTGCAATAAAGTTGTTGATTTACCTATGGGTGTATTTACGAGTTGAGAATTATGGTTGTTCACAAATCTTGGTGGATTTATGACATATGGTAATAAAAGACTTAACGAATTCAGTGGGGGATTTGACAGCAGAACCAAACCAAGGGACTCAAAGTTATACGAGTCTCTTACAGCCCTTTTTTTCTTGTTCTTTTTTTCTGGATTTTCGTAACGAACTAATTATTATTATTTTGGTTCTTATGAATAATAATAGTTAGCTTCATTTGACATTTATTTCTCTCTGAAAAGTTCCTTCCCTGAAAAGAGTTTCAATATATACTTGCTCTGAAATGGCACATCGAAATTCGCAGCAGTGACTTGAGAAAACTGCTACTGGGCCAACCACTATCATATAAATTAATTAAGCTAAATATAACTACAGTTAGATGCTGATCATAGTATTTGGAGTCCGTGATAACTGGCAAGCTTCTCCCTTATTTTGCAATCTTGAAAAAAGAAAATAGTATACTCACTGTGATGGCCTATCATCATCCCTACCCCTTTATATCCATATACTGATACAGGGCACAAAGCGATTTTCGCAGACCTTCCGAAATCCGTGTTCCACTCACATCTATCTTAAAAGAAACAACTATTTACCAGTGATGGTTAATGTGTCAAAATACTAGTTTATAGTTCAAAATGATGGGTAATCTTAATAATGGCGTCTACTGAAGGAGGAGATACCAATGCTGTTGGGCAGTAGGCGATCAGTGGCCAATAAATACCAAAATTAATTGAGTAGGAAAATTGGTATTTGACATGTAGATTAGGCTGGAGCGAAAAACACTTTTTTTCTAAATTTGAAATGTCACCATGTGCAATAGTTGCGATTTTATTAGTGAAACGATCCCCAGAATATGGATGCCATTATTCTATATCTTAGGCTTCCCCAAGAACCTCGAAGTTTGAAAGTTATAAGGAAAAATGCTTTAAAAATAACTGCTTTCTCCATTTTGTAAATATAAAAAAATACTGTTTCATTATGTTATTTGATATCACCTTTGAGTGTATAAACACGGGTAAAAATTCAGCAGACGTGAGTTAATTTCTTAGGCTTCCTCAGATACCTTAAAAGTATGTAATTTTTTACCAAAAATGGCATGATAAGTTGCGTAAGCATCAAGTTTGACGGCAGCCTTACCGTTACCAATTTGAGCTTATCATTGACAATCCTCCTCTGATACTTTCTGGAAACCTCGTGTTGATTTTTAGACGCATAGCTTGTAGCCGTGAGCCCTCCTTTGTTTTTATTACTTTTTAACCCCACCCCCTCCCTCACAGCGCAGCTCTCTTTGCGAACTCACTGAGTCACCTCATCACAGTAGCACAGATCCTTTTGGAAGAGGGTGTTAGCGGGTGTTGCGTCATAATGATACAACAGTTCCTTTCACTTCTAGTGATGTTGACTGGAGTGTACTGCCATTTTTGTTTTGTCGTTCAACTACTTAAGATGGCTGAAACAAGAAATAAAGTTAATTGCCCTATTCTCGGGAGTTATAAGAAGATGCATGCAAATGTGTTGCCTACGTACGAAGATGTAGTGCCCTATTACTACCTCATGAGGAATACTCTTAGGCAGGATGGTGCAAATTATGAGCCTGCTGTAGTATAAATAACAAGTATTATCGCGGACAAAGTGCTGAGTACATGGAAGAAAGCATCTCTTCCGACATCGCTCCACAAATCAGTTGTAACAGCATACAGCACTGAAATCCAGAAGCTGCGCTCCAAGAATGGATGAAACCTACCGGAAAAAGGTTGAACAATTTTGTCCAGATTCGCAACGTATCTTTGACATATTCTCGTGCAAGAGCAAATGTTTTATAACCTGCAAATGCAGCTCTGCCTCTGAAAGAGCAAGATTTTCTAATGGACCAGAGAACAAACAGAAAAATAATAGTAGGTGGGCTTGATGCAAAAACCACCAGTGTACTGAAGAAAAGATCAGCTCGAAAGAGTGATAGGGAAAAGCATGTCCGTTAGAAATTACAGAAAGCTGCATCACTGAAATCGGCCTTGCGAGTAGAGGATGATACTTCAGAAGAGAATACAAATACGAATTCTGTGGCAAAACCAGAAGAGCCCGGTCCTAGTCATTTGTTGGCCTCGGAGAAAGATTATGATTTCACTCCACGTCTCTCTTCAAAACCTAGGAGTCAAATGACACTGTCTACATTTTCTAGAAAGAGCGATAGGCGAGGCATCAGCGATCGAGCGGCAGCTGATCTTGCATTTGCGTTGCTTCATGATGTAAGTGAACAGGTTTATTCGAAAGAATGAAATGCACCTGTTATTGACCGGCATAAAATACCACGAGAAAGGGGAAAGACCCGTCAAACAATTCAAAATGAGGTAAACTCGACTGATCGCAAGTTTGTAGCTCTAATTTTGGACGGAAGAAGGGATGAAAATCTTACGAATACACAGACAGATGATGGCAAGTGGCACAAGTGAAAAGAATGGGAGGAGCATATTACACTTGTTGAAAAACCGTGTTTGGTCTATATGGGACATTTTACACTGAAGAGCAAGCGCGCAAAGAACATTTCCGACGGTATCTTCAGCCTATTGGACCAGAAGGCCTTTGATGACTCGTCGGAGTTAGTCTTATTGGAAGTCACGGGGAGTGACTAATACCGGCACAAATGCAGGTATAATTAGGCGCCTTGAAGAGGAACTCCATTCTCCCATGCACTGGATTATATGTCAACTTCATTTTAATGACCTGCCTTTACGCCACCTCACTGAAGCACTCGACGGGAAAACATCAAGTCCAAGACGATTTAGCGGATTGATTGAAAATCGCTTGAAGATGTGAGCAAACCTTCTTATCGTTAATTTCCAGAAAACTAAATTTTCGTTTCACTCAGACATTAACTTTGGAGATATTAGTTCGGATCAACTTTATTTGTGGAAAATTTGTAAGACAGTCTCTGCAGGTGATTGCCTACAAGATCTGTCAAATCGGATTCTTGGAACACTTGCACATTCCCATTGGCTGACCCTCGCATATCGAATTATGCGTTTGTATGTTGGAACTAGTGCTTCCACACCATAACTTGTCTCATTAGGCATCTTCGTAATGAAAGTATATGCACCATCGTGGTTCACGATCAAATGTAACGGTGCCTGTAAAGCTGGTCCAAAGAATTTGCAATTTTTTATATCTCGGTTTCAGTATCTTTCACATATAATTTAAAGGATATTGTAAAAAGTGTCATCCAAGACAACGCGTATTTTTTCCATGCTGAAAATTTGCTCGCTGCAATGTCTGACAACAGAAGGTATGTCCGTGAGCTTGCTGTTGGACGCATCATGAAGGCCAGAAAATTTTCCGAATAAACAACTACCATTAGGAAATTTCAAATTCATAAGCTAAATTTCCAGAGCAATGATTACATCAATCTAATCGATCGGCAAGAGTGTGTTGCGACTGAGCCTCCCATACGGAAATGAAAAGATGACAAGTTTCTGGAATTACCACAGTCGGATAAATATCCAAGTTCTTGCCACGAATTTACAAAAATACCGTGCCATTCTCAGGCAGTAGAGAGGATGGTTAAGATTGTAACAGATTTTTCTGGTCATGTGTGTAGCCTTTTTGCAAGAGATGGATTCATCAGAGCAAATATTTTGGATAGGAAGCTGATGCCAAGTTTTGAAAAAAAGTCTAATTTCCAAGTGAAATAAACTCACTCCTCAAGTTATGCTACTAGGTAAGGTTGGTGTCTGTCATATTTACGTACCTTATGCCATTTTCGGTAAAAAATTACATACTTTAAGGGATTTGGGAAAGCATAAGAAATTAACTCACGTCTGCTGAATTTTTACCCGTGTTTATACACTCAAAGGTGATATTAAATAACATGGTGAAACAGTATTTTTTTATATTTACAAAATGAAGAAAGCAAGTATTTTTAAAGCATTTTGCCCTATAACTTTTAAACTTCGAGGTTCTTGGGGAAGACTAAGATATCGAATAATATCATCCATTTTTTGGGGGGTCATTTCAATAATAAAATCGCAACTGCTGCACATGGTGACATTTCAAATTTAGAAAAAAGTGTTTTTCCCTACACCCTAATGTATATACACTCATTGTCATAAAAATCTGCGCACCAAGAAAAAACCGTGCGATTAACGCGAAACTCGACGATGGCTACGGGAAAGGCAGACATGCAAATGATTAAAGTTTCGTGAGATTCTTCACGCACGCGCGTCCAAAACTGGCGCTGCATTCAAAATCCTTTGGGCTTATAAGGCTTTGCGCAGGGGACTCCACATTCGCGCCGGAGTGCACGGTAAGAGTCAGTTGACATCCCTGAGCGACAGAAGTGCCGAGGAACCGCCGTAGATGTGCGTACGTGCAACTGACGGAGTTTGAACGAGGCCGTATCTTCGGGATGAGAGAAGTAGGGTGGCCGGCGCCCCGAATCGGCCGCCATTTGGGCCGGTTGGACAGTACGGTGCGATCGTGTTGGTAGCAATGGACACGGGAAGGCACACAGACACCGCGGACTGGCTCTAGACGTCCCAGACATACCAACAAAAGAGATGACCGTGGGATCGTGAGAGCGACACGCACAGATGAAACGCCGTCCTTGTTCAATATCCAGAGACATGTGGCTACTGTACAAGGAACTCCTGTGTCCGCCAGAACTATTTCTAGACGCCTGGCAGAGGCGAATCTGCACTCTCGACGGCCCTTACGTTTTCTGCCATTAACACCTGACCGTCGTCGGCGTCGATTGCAGTGGTGTCAGCAGCGAGAAACGTGGAATGCTACGGACTGGCGACGTATAGTTTTCAGCGACGAATCCCACTTCTATATGGGAACGGACCATCACTGTGCCAGAGTGTGGAGGACCGCAGGTGAACGCTATAATTCCAAAATCACTGTACAGCGGCACACGTCCCGAACTGCAGGCGTGATGGTCTAGGGAGCCATCGCGTATGACAGCCGGAATTCCCACGCAGTGATCAGAAGAACGTTGACAGCCCAGCGCTACGTACAGCAGATCCTGCGGCCCCATGTGCTGTGTTTCCTGGTTCGGCGGCCAGGAACCATTTTCCAACAAGATAACGCCCGTCCGCACGCGGTTCGGGTGTCTTAGGACTGTCTACGTCATACTTCGATGCTTGCGTGGCCAGCCAGATCGCCTGATCTATTGCCCATCGAGCACGTGTGGGACCAGATGGGACGCCAGCTTTCTTCATGTCCCAGTGTTCGTGATTTAGAGCATCAGTTGCAAGAAGTGTGAGCCAATCTGTCCCAGGATAACATACGGCGTCTCTTTGACTGCATGCCAAACCGTATCACCGCACGTATCCGAGCATGAGGCGGTCCGACGCGGTACTAATGCTTACCGGAATGTGTACTGTATGTCCGCGGCAAATTGTCCTGCTGTTGTGATATTGTTATCACTTCTGTCCTTGGTATGTACCATCTTACTATTAAAATCCCATTTCAATCCGATACCTCTTTCTTGGTGCGCGGATTTTTATGACAAAGAGTGCATTTCATCTTTCAGAATTATCATCACAGTGATTCAGTTGAAAAAATGTCCGCAAGAGTCTCCTGGGTTGTTGTTTTTTTTTCGTTTTTTTCTCAAAGGAAAGTACTAATCTGTTTCGATGCTGCTTTCAATCGTGAACTGATTCTTTTAAAATGCATATTTGAAACAGTTCTCTTTCATCTAGTGTCAGAGAGATTTTTTTTTTCATGAAGAAATTTATGAGGTTTTTCCATGTAGGTATATGTGTTTATATAGTGAACTGCACGATTAAATTTCCCTGCCTGGTCTGATCGTCCCATTCTGTCCCTGATCACAGCATAGAGAGATGAGGTGCCGATTACAGATAGAGAAAATAAGTTTTCGATCACGCCAGAGGGAGATATCGTTAAAATTATCGACGTAAAAATTAGGTTTACAATTTCACCAGAGACTCAAATGTACAGTAGAGTCTCGATAATCGGAGGTAATCGGAACCCGAACCAACTCGGATTAAGCGGAATTTCAAAACACGAGCATAATTCTGAATGAAAGAAATTAAATATGAACCTAAAACTCGTAGGAACGATTTTTAATGATCAATGAAAATGTTAGCAAAACTGAATTCAACAAAGAATATGACTTAATCATATTAACGACGAAAAATCATCTAATGTCTTTCTGCGGAGCATCTTTTCTTTGCCCCGCTATCTCTCCATCTTTTTAGAATAACAACAACAGCTGGCGATGATTCCGGTTCCTGCTTTACGCATTAAAGGTAAATCTGTATAGCGCCGCCGTACCTTCCGCATGATTTTTTTTTTTCGTTTCTTGTGCACAATAAGTTCCTTCTTCATCCGATTCCGAATCCTTTTCATTAGTAACTATGTGAATAATTGCTTCAACTGTAATTTCTTCCTGGTCATCGCAGGCCATTCCAGAAAGCCTCCCTTTAGGGGGCCTCTTCTCCCCTTTCGACTTCTTTGTTTGTATCAAAATTTATTCTATTTTTCGCTTTTCGAACGGTCTCCAGCTTCAACGGTTTCCTAGGGTTTCAAACCGATAGGTTTGTAGGCTTTTGCCCCTTGGGTATCTTTCAACAGTACCGGGCATTGGCTTCTAAATTACCTGAAAATAACTTTTTTCGACTCTGTTTCAAAAATTTTCACGTGCAAATCGCCCGGAATTTTTTCATAAGATTTTTTTATGATGCATACTTTTTTCCATGTTTCATCATGACCTCGGATTAAGCAGAACCCGGTTTATCGGGACTCGGATTATCGAGCTCTACTATATTAATCACAACTGAGATCATAAATATGCAAAAGAACTTTTACGTCAACACCAAGTGAGCGTATGAAATAAATTTATCACTTCAGACATGTTTTAATATATATATAAATTTCCGTAGATGAAAAACTTTACTGTTTTTTACTGTTATTTTCATAAAACTGAGTTTCATAACACAAGTTACGTCGTCTTCTTCCGGAGGTTTTCTTTCAAGACATCAGAAACTTTAAATCTTGGAAAAGTTCGGCTTGGCTTAAATTCTATCGCTCTACTCTTTGCCATTTCCTAACGCAGCTCACGGTAAATAAATGGCAGGCCTCCACCCATCTGATTTGAAAGGCACTTTTGTCTATGTTGGAGGAAGTGGCTTTGACGGATGGTCTGTGTGACCTTTTACTGGAATGCTCGTTACCCAACCGCTACTAGAATGTTAACAAGACGTTTCCTAATGCCTCAGGTCATTGTAATCCGCGAGCCTCGCATTGTTCTCCTCTAGGACCATTATTCCTTCTTGCTCCTATTTTTTCTGCCTACTCCCTATTTCCGATGGGAGTTAGTATTATGGCTAAGGGAGCGTATTCTTTGTGTGCTAAAAATTAGGATAAATTCGGCATTCGCTCTTTTCTTACCCTTTCTTCGCCTAAATTATCCCCTACGTCTTTGTTGTTGGTATTTATGACTCTTGTATGATATCACTCTGTGCAAACACCGAAGTTGGAAAACAGAGTTTAGGAAGCGAGTAACATTAACCAAATGGCTGCAATGTTTACCCCCTCCCCCAATTTTTTGTGTGTTCAAAATGTAGACTTATTCAGCAAAGTAATTTTCTTCGCCAGCTCTTCTCTCCTGCAATGGCATCATCACATTTTGTAATTTGCCTTTCCCTTGCACTATTATACGTAAAGTAAGCATCTCCGTCACTAGGAAACAGATCTTTTCATTTTTGCTCTGTTTTCTTATTACCTCACTTACGTTTCTTCCCTATTTCTCTCGCATGTTGTTATTTCAGAACAAAATCCCCATATTCCACACTGCATTACGCTGCTTAATTTGATCGGAATTTTGTCCAACTTGTAATTAGAAAATTTAAATTCTCTATTTGATGTTTAGCTCATGTTTGCTTGCACAAGCAATTTAAATGAAATTTTGAGTCCATTCATGGACAAAATGAGAACCAGTATTGAAAAGGGAAAAAATTCGTTCACATCGCATGAACACCTTCATTTAGCACCGGCATTATGAAATATCTCATATTCTGCTTCGCGCAACGGGGTTTCGTACCTTTTACGCACGACTTTCAGCAAAACGCCTTCGCATGATAAAAAAAATTTGAACTTAGCGAAAAAAAAAAAAAAAAAAAAAAACAAATATGTCATTAATTCAGAACAAAATCAAACTATTCTAATAGTTGTTGTATCGCTTTAGAAATGATTCGAACAAAACTCACGCGGGCTACCAATGCGACAAATACCCACTACTGAGAATCATTGAACAACGATAGAGGGAAACTGTCCTCGAAGGTGACACATTGAAGTTTGGGGTACGGAGGTATATATATGTGTCTTAAAGCGTAGTTAATTTTCCAGTGCAATAAATAATCTCTTGACCTACTATGATATAATAATAATAAGCTCCTGATTATCCCTAGTATTACAACTTTTCCTGTACGGTAACGCAACATCTGGCCATCCGAAAGGGGTCTGGTTCATTTGCCCGACGTTTACTTCACCGAAGGGTCACTTGACCGAAAATCACTTCACCGAAGGGTCACTTGACCTAAAATCACTTCACCGAAAAGATTGTTTCACCGAAAGATCACTTGATCGAAACGGTCATTTCACCGAAGGGTCATTTGATCGAAAGGTACATTTCGCCGAACGGTTCTTTACCTAAAAGTTCATTTCACCGAAGGGTCAGTTTATCGAAAACTTATATTTCATTGCAGGATCTGTTGAAGCATGGTGCAAGTTCGGCAGACAGACCGCCGAAACGTTTTGGGATCATACTCAAATTGTACCTTTGATTTTTCCGTGTCACAGAGAACGCAAAAATTTAGTTTTAAGACAAAAATAATTAATTTTAAGTCCCTAGGCCTCGGCTTAGACCTTTTCAGCAAATTTTAATCATGTTCATAAGGTGTACATAAAAATCATGTTCAGTGCTCATGCTCATAAGGTTCACATAAAAAGGAAAATTAAAAATGTTGCACATTTTATCAGGCAAAATGAATCAATTTTACGTACCTAGGACTTGGCTTAGGCCTCTTTACCCTTTTAATCATGCGGACTCAAGTTCATAAGGTTTGCATAAAAAATCAAGTTAATAATGTTGCATATTTTTTCAGGCAAAAAGAATCAAGTTTAGGGCTGTAGGCCTCGGCTTAGGGCTTTTTAGCAAAATTTAATCGTGCGAGATCATATTCATAAGATTGCCTAGGATCATATCAATTTTAGGTTTGGCCTTTTATCAAAAACCTAAAATTGTTTTTTGTATCTTAGTAAATGTGGAACATTATTCACTTGACTTAATATGTAAACCTTATGAATATGACGTGGGGTGAATAAAATTTGCTAAAAAGGCCTAAACTGATGCCAAAAGACTTAAAATTAATTCTTTGTGTCTGAGTAAATGTATGAAATTATTAACTTTGCTTGTTATATAACCGATATGAATATAAGCACTGTATCTTGAAATTTGCTAAAAGGGCCCAAATCTAGGCCCAAGGCCTTAAAATCAACGTTTTGGGCCTGGGTAAAAATTGAGTATTATTAATGTCTTGCTGTGTAAATTTTATGAATATGAACAAGTAATAACATTTGCTAAAAACTCCCAAATTAGGCCTATAAGGTTTTACAATTAATGTTTTAGGCTTGAGCGAAAGTGCAACATATTTTACTTTACATTTTATGCAATGCTTGTGAATATGTGTAGGGTTAAATTTTGTTAAAATGGCCTGTATCTTGGCCTACGGCCAAAAAATTAATGTTTTGTGATTGAGTAAAAGTGAAACATTATTTACTTGATTTGCTATGTAACTCTTATGAATATGAGCTCGGAGGATTAAAATTTGACAAAAAGGCACAGATCTAGACCTTATAATGAAAGTTATATTTCGAAAAACCTACTCATGGGAAGGTGTTTCATAGAAATTAAAAGTGTATTTTTTATACAATCCAATAACGTTTAGGTGGCCAGTTTTTCAAAAACCCGCACCACGCTCCAACACATCTCTAACAACAAAATTCTAAGTTTTCGATAAACTGACCATTCGGTGAAATGATCTTTCGATATAATGAACTTTTAGGTAAAGTAATCCTTCAGTGAAATGAAGTTTTCGATCAAATAGCCATTTGATGAAATGAACTTTTAGGTGAAGTGACCTTTCGGTGAAATGAACTTTTCGGTCAAGTGACCTTTCGATCGAGTGAACGATACCCATCCGAAAAGCGTGGGCATGCCTCGATGATTTTGAATGTAATTCTTGTGTTCCTAGAACCAGTAACCAGAGGACCCAAAAGACCTGAAAAATCAGGGGATTTTTTATTTTTCCAAAACGACTTTTTTTAAAGATTTTCAGCCTTTATTTACCACTACTTCCTTCTTCGAATTTGATAAATTTTTGATTTCATTATATAACATTATACGTCCGTAAAAAAATGTCGACGCTTAATTTTAAAAACTACTAGTCATAAAGTTATTATTTGGTTTTCTGCGAACAGTTTCCTTCGTGTCTTTTAATACGGGGTAATTGAACACAATGAGCAGATGCACACCTTTTAGGAGAAACACATCACAAGAGAACCAACAAACCAATGGGTCAAAAACCTTTGTTGGTTGATTCTCTTGTGACATGTTTCTCTGAACAGAAGTCCATTCTGTCATCAAGCTTAGTTGTATTGTGTGGTAAAAAAATGAACAAGATAGAAGACACCGAATTTTCGGTTGCAGTGAGCACACGTCTTTTGAATCCTTTCTGACGCGGATTTCTACAATCGATAAAATATCCAGTAATAGAAACAGCTGCTTTCTTCCACCAGTGGCTTAAAGTATGTTACCAAAATTAAGGAATGGTACACAAAATGTTTCTGATAGTAGACGTATCAACGACAAAGATATTTTCAAATCGAAGAGTTAAAAGAAGAAATATAGAAGGAAACATGATTTTTTCAATCAGGTTACTCTATCTCTTCCAGCGGAAGAATTTTGCATAATGAAAAAGTTGAAAATAGGCAATATGTATTATTCAAAGCAAAAGCTATGTTAAAGAAAAATAACTTTTCAAATAAGTCTCCGGGAAGCAGAGATAGCAAGAAAAACATTTTCCCCTTTACACCCCTAGCGGAAAATCTGAGAATTATTTAAAGCGGATAATGTTCCCCATATTTATTATAATGAACATATTTATTATAGTGAATGGCCTACAGTAAAACAAATTTCTCAATAGGGATTTCCGAAGCGGAGATACAGCTGCAAACAAAAGGGCACAAATACCACCTAGCGACAGAACTGTGAACTGTAATTCTACTCAAATACGAATCTAAAGTGTTCCACAAGGTCAGTGGCATCCTGTGTTGAAAGGAATAGGGATTTCTAAATCACACATTCAGAAGCAGATATATTGAGAAAAACAGATTTAACATTTGCGCCCCTAGCTGCGAAATTATGCATTCTTTTGAGAAGGAAATAAACACAGAGTTATTAGCATCTGACCGAAAAAGAATTTTTACAATAAGGTTTTTCGTCCCGAAGATGTTGCTATAAACAGAAACGTGAGTTTATCCCCTCTAGTGGCACACTTGTGTATTACGAAAAATTTCAAATTATATGAAAAACATTTCGCACATTACACGCTATCCAAGAAAGAAACACTTTTTTTCAAATTTGGCTCTAAGAAGCAGATATATCAACAAAAATATGATGTCCTCTATGCCCCTGGCGAAAACATATGCAGTGTTTTAAGCCGGAGGTATACTCAAGAGGTTTTTCGAGATGAGCAGTATCGGTCCACGAAAGAATGTTTTCAATCGAGTTTCCAGAATCTCAGGTTTTGCTGCAAATGCCTTAGAAACAGAAATAAACATTTACGCCCGCTAGTGATAAAGCCATTTTTAACAAGAAATTTGAAATTAAATATAAAACATTTCTCATCAGGAGCTGTACCCAATACAGGCCGACAGGCCGAATTTTTCAAGTCGGATTTTTAGAAGCAGGGATATCGGAGAAAACGCAATTTACCTTTCTGTCCCCTAGCAGAAAATCTATGCGTTACTTGATCAAGAGACTGTACATAAAAAATATTTTTCGATATGATTGACATCGAGAGGAAAAATAATTTATTCAATCGGATATTTAGAAGCAAATCATCATCATCATTGTCAACCATTGTCAATGCACTGCTGGATGAACGTCTTCTCACGTTTCTTCCTCAACGGTCTGTCTGGAGCCAGCCTCATCCATGTCGCGCCCACGTGCTTCCAAATTTCATCCACCACACCATGTAGTCTTCTTCTGGGTCTTTTTCTGTCCCTTGGAATCCAGTCTTACTCTGATCATGATGTCTTCTAGTTTTGTCATTTTCCTTATCCGCAACTTCCTCTTCTCATCTCTCCTGGTTACACAAATTATGCATCTTTCCATGCTTCTTTCAGTTGTCTGCAGTGTTTGTATGTCTTTTTAGTTAAGGTCCACGTCTCTGCTCCGTACGTAAGCACTGGAAGGATGCATTCCTTAAACACTTTTCTTTTAAGACTTAATGGCATATTGTTCTTAAAAATTGCACTGTTTCTTCCAAAAGCTCTCCAAGATTTTTTCGCCGATTAATTTTTTCATAAATGCGACTCCCGCATGATATCTGCTGTCCAAGGTAAAGGTAGGTAGGTATTGATTATCTCCAAATTTCCCCCTTCAATCGATAAATCTTCATTTCGTGTAAAAGCATTGCACATCAGTTTTGTCTTCTGAAAGTTTATTTTTAATCCCACTTCTTTACTCCTATTAGCAGGTTCTGAAAAGGCAGTTGCAAAAATGACTGCGTCATTAGCAGAACGAAGGTGAGTTAAATAATCTCCATTAATTTTCATCCCTTCGTTTTCCCAGTTCAGTGATATAAAGACATTTTGAAATGCAGCATTATAGAATCTGGGAGACAGGGTGTCACCTTGTCTCACTCCCTTTCCAATTTTTATTGCAGCTGTATACACAAGTACTCGAACCTTTGCACTTGCATTTTCATAGATGTTATTAATAATGCTAATATATGCATCTTCAATATCATAGGATTTCAAAGCCATTATAAGTGCTGATGGTTTCACGGAATCGAAGGCCTTTTCGTAATCAATTAAAGCCGTACATAAATGGGAGTTTATATTCCCTCATTCTTTCCATTAGTTCTCTCAGTACATGGATATGATCTATAGTGCTGTAGCCACTCCTGAATCCAGCTTGTTATCTGGTTGATCCATGTCTAGTGTTACCTTCAAGAGAT
This sequence comes from Macrothele yani, assembly GCA_039090855.1. Lineage (NCBI taxonomy): Eukaryota > Metazoa > Arthropoda > Arachnida > Araneae > Macrothelidae > Macrothele > Macrothele yani. The sequence goes on along the minus strand of CM077030.1, from coordinate 5,094,990 downwards.
GTGAAACAACCTTAGTGAAAAATTTATAAACCGCTGATAGGAGTCTGATGCTCCTGTAGTTCCCGAGATCCTCAATTGTCACCTTTTTCTACTTAGCAGGATCATTGTAGCATTGCTCCATTCCTTCATTGAGACATCTAGTGAAATTTTGGGCGAGTCTAGTGTTTGTTTCTCCACTTGCTTCTTGCATAATGCCCACGGTAATTTCATCTTCTCCTGGAGCTCTTTCCCGCTTCATGTTCTTAATTGTATATGTAATTTCTGTCGGGAGAACTGGAGGGACTTTAGTACTAGTACTTTTTATAATGTCTGGAGTAGATATATCATCCGTTTCATATACATAGTTTTGAGTAGAAACATTTCACTCTTGTCATAATTTAGCCTCTATTTCTTGTTACAGTACCATCTTCTTTTCTCAGTGCCATAATATGTTTTTCTCTATCTGAGATGTCCCCGTTGCTCCCTTCAGGCTTTGGTTATTTTCAATTGCTTTACTTATTAGTTCACAGTTGAATTTCCTTACGTCTTCACAGATACTTTTTCGTACTGTCTCACATAATTCCAAATATTTCACTTTGGAAGTTACATCTTCTATATTTGTCCTAATTTCCCTTCTCTTTCGTATCAGCATTTTTGTTTGTCCTGATATTTTCTTCATTATTCTTGAAAATTCCTGATATAAAACAATTCCATAACGTCTATGCCTCCACTTTCACCTTCATGTCTCCTAATTCCCCCCCCCCCAAAGTGATAATCTATAAAAGGATCATTTTCACAAACTCGTCCAGGCATTTTTTAATTGCTAGTGGAATTTCTCTTTTAATTTCACAAAAAATGTGATCCTTATTTTCTGTTCCAGAACTAGAAACTTGTTACGTTTTCTTTCTTCATCTTTTTTTTTTTTTTGACCATAAGTTTAATATCCTTTAATGAAAACACACCCTTGACTCAAAACAAACGTAATCGGAAGAACTTCAGTACACAGAAAAGATTACTTATGCAGCCATTAGGTCTTAAATACAAGCCTCAAAAGTGCTGGTAAACATCTCCCAAAAAATCTGGTTGTTTTACTTTCACGCTGTATGTATGTTCCTTCTCTTTCCTTCTGCTGGTAGTAGTTCGGCACTAATTCTTAAAAACATATTTTATGTCTTGACCAATAACGTACATTTCTTTATACAACTTGGAGTATTTATTCCGTATTAAATGGTGTAACAATTTATAAAAACACAAAACGACTAAGTGCCTAGCTTTCACAAGGCCAGTGAACGCAAGAATGTTTTCGAGAACGACGATAATTTGAAATCTTGGCGCGCGTATCTACTACGTGTCTAGGTGATATTGCGTCTCGCGGAAGGTGGTGTCTCGCGACCTACCTTTCAAACATTCTCTCTCCTTTTTCCCTTAATGTCCTATTTCAGTAGAATCTTCCACGCAGCCGAGAGTTCGAGGAAGGGCTGTTTTCTTTGCAAAGGGTTGGGGTGCATGAATATTTCGACGCTTTCTCTAATCAGTGTTCCTCTGTAGTCAGTGTACGGAGCGATCCGCTTCATGTTTTTCCACATCGGTACGGCGTCATATTGGGCAACTTCTTTGCATAGCGCTGTTTGTGTTTTGCCAGCTTTAATGTCTCTTATGTGTTCTTTTCCCCTAATTGTAAGGGATCTTTTGGTCATATCGATGTATCCACCAAAGAAACGAGGGATAGAGAATTAACAAATATCATCAACAAAGGAATCACTGCTGGAATCTTGGAACAGACTCTGCGATCCATCTCACACAAGATAATAACCAGGAACCACAAGACACCACCACGCCCAGGAGTCGACAACTTGCAGTTTGCTGGATCCATTTCATACATCCCGAAATTTTCGTTTGTGTTGAAGAACCTTATGAAGCGACATGGATTAAGCATTGGAATAAAATCACCAATGTCCATTGCCACAGCAGCAACAAATACGCATAAGGACCCCGAAATTAATTCTGCAGCTGGGGTGTATGAGATACCATTAGAATATCCAAATAGCTTGTCTCGATCATAAATCGGAATGACCAAAAGATCCCTTACAATTAGGGGAAAATAACACATAAGGGACATTGAAAGCAGGCAAAACACAAACAGCGCTATGCAAAGAAGTTGCCCAGTATGACGCCGTACCGATGTGGAAAAACATGAGGAGGATCGCTCCGTACACTGACTACAGAGGAACACTGACTAGAGAAAGCGTCGAAATATTCATGCACCCCAACCCTTGCAAAGAAAACAGCCCTTCCCTCGAACTCTCAGCTGCGTGGAAGATTCTACTGAAATAGGACATTAAGGGAAAAAGGAGAGAGAATGTTTGAAAGGTAGGTCGCGAGACACCACCTTCCGCGAGACGCAATATCACCTAGACACGTAGTAGATACGCGCGCCAAGATTTCAAATTATCGTCGTTCTCGAAAACATTCTTGTGTTCACTGGCCTTGAGAAAGCCTCCCGTTTGGAGTGTGAAAGCTCGGCACTTAGCTGTTTTGTGTTTTTATAAATTGTAACACCATTTAATACGGAATAAATACTTCAAGTTGTATAATACTAAGGCTTAAGTTCCATTAATGTAAGTACATTTCTTTTTTTGTTCAGCACTCCTCAGTTGTATACGGATCCCGAGAAGCCTACAAGAAAGTAAGTGGGAGGGAATCACTGGGGAAACAGTTTGTAAATAGAAGGAATTGCCCGCGTGTGAGCGAATAAAGCTTTCTGTCAATTAAGAGCGAACGATTCTGTTTCTAAATCAATCACCACAGACATCCTAAGCAGTTTCCTCCAAAATTTATCGACTTCATTCGCAACACTGGGAAGATAATGCAATAATGACATTTACAGCGTGATATTTACCTTTACGCAGACTTGTCAATTTACTTATAAAATCATGATTTGTCACATAGATTTCATTGATGATAGAATTATTTATTGCAAATCTATACAAAATAACGTGAAGTGCCTGAACAATTACAGACTATATAAAATCATGCATTATTTTATTTCATAATGACCGAAAAATTGAAGAACAGGAAAACTGAATGCATTTAATTTCATTCTATTTTGATGAGTACGGTTTTGTCATAGTTCATGATGTATGGAAACCTTATGAATTATTAAAAAATGAATAAAAATAAAATACGTATCTTAGTTTTCTTATTTATTCAAAGCGTCTCGTAAATTATTTGCCTTTCGTGTTTAATTTCAATCTTTTCAAATCTTTCTTGAGTGTTTTATAGGGTTTGTTGGAAATAACAGATTTATGTTCAAAATAGCGATTTTTTACATTTTTGGTCTTTATCACGAAAGGTAAATTTCCCTGTTGGACTTTCGTCAACTTCTGATTCGCTTATATCTGTATAAGTGACTTAATGAAAATTAACAGCAGTTTTTTATTTCTTTTTAAAAAAATATACTAAATTTCTTGGAAACCACGCATGCGTTCCTTACAATATAAAATCCAAAACGAATTGACAAATTTCAAACACAGATTAGTGTGAATTAGATAGCTCAACAAAAGGTAGAGACACTTAAACTGCCATCAAAAGGTACAGGTTTTGTGGAACTCCCAGATTATTGTTATCAGATGTTGAAATCTAATAACTCCGGTTATTTTCGGTACCAAATCTTTGCTTCTATATCGGGAAAAGAAACCGTGTCGTGGGCTTTAGTACACCAAGTATATTACTGAAAAACCAAATGATTTTATTCACTTATTTTGAGATTTTGGACACTTGTTGTAAGAGTAATACAGTATATTTTTATAATATGCATCGTCAAAACTCTCGCCCCATTCGATGCAAGAAGTGAAGATGGGTTGGACACATGCAAGGCCGGATTAAAGGGGCGGCTAACAGGACTATAGCTTAGGGGCCTACCATTACCTAGGACCCAGGTAGCATGTCTCTACACAGTAATACGCAGCTCGTATGTAATACTCTTAAAAGCAGCTCCCACAAAATGCCTTCGCCACATGTTTTGAAAAGTGGAGTGAACGATGGGACCATTGCATATCATCCGAGGGAAGGTACTCTGAGACAGAATAACATATTTTGCTGTACCTATATTTCAACATTTTGTGTGATTTTATTCTCAGTTTTCATGGAACGGCCATTGTAATTCTCCATCATCAGCTTTTTGAGGACCTACTCAGATGTCTTAGCTCAGAAGTCCACGAAAGGCCCTCCTGGAGACATGCGAACTTAAATGCAATAACTTAAGTGTCAGAGTTATGAAAAGAATCAGACGAAATTATAGAGAATTCAAAACTGAATGTCAGCTACCTTAATGACACGAACACGTGTAGGAGCAACGATGTGCGAAGGCAATTGAAAAAGCAAAGTTCATAATTTTATCCACGCCGGAAGGATTTTTGCACTGAGTTGGCAAAGATGGATTCAGTAGAATTTTAATGATTTGGACGTCTTGCGGCTACCCAATTTTATTTTTTTAAGTAACGATCCACTGCGGTGTAGACTACAGCACATGATCTAGCGAAAAGCACTTAAATCTTGAGTGAAAAACAATTAACACTTATGGTATAACGAAAAACACATAAGCGTTTCTGTATCGGAATATTGAGTCTTGTTGATGATGTACCGGAATATTAATAAATGCCCATGCTATCCTGAGTAGAGTGAAACTGTATAGGAATATACTTCAACAGAGCATGCCTGTAGACTTTCTATTTTTCCCTTTTCCGCTTTTTAATTTTTTTAACCGTGGATTGATTATACGAAGAAAACATGTAACGCGTAATCATAATCAGTTTTGTTATTCTGCTTAAAAAATTGGAAATGTTATGAAGTTGTTTATGATCCCTTGGTTTCACAAATTCAAGGTAATAACTTTTAAAAGAAATGAAATTTCGTAACTTATAATAACGCATGGTACTGTACACCAACTATACATAAGATAGTACAACTATACTAGTTATCCGAATTTATTGGCGTAGATAAAATCAAGGTTTCCAAGCTTTCGCACATAAACCAGATGGCTTTTTCAAGGAAGGTACAGCAAACTACAACAGATGCTTCGTAGCTCCTTCTGCCCGGCCGATTACAAGACAGCTTTCTTCCGTTCTCGAATCAGTAGAGCCTTCGCCATCTCCTACGATGTTCCTTCTACACTAAGCGAATTAAAAAGCGTTATCGAATTGGCCACTCAGCCACGATACGATCCAAACATAGTACATAGATATATTGAAAGAAACAAAACGAGGCATGCCAATCTTTCTATGCCGCGGATACGCTATCTCAGCTATATTCCTTACGTACCAAATGTTTCCTATAAACTCAAGAACGCGCTCAGAAAGATGAACCTCGGTGTCGGCATAAGATCTCAGACATCTTTATATGCTATGCTTCAGCGAAATACTGACGAGCTCCCACTTTCCAACGAAGCAGGTGTTCATGCCATCCCTCTACAACATCCAGATGGCTCTAAGCGAAACCACATTGAGATGGCCGCAAGCGTTCATTTAGAAGAGTCAACGAGCATAAGAGGGACGTAAAGAACGGCATATTAACCACGGCCCTATCCAGAAAAGTCCAGTTCACGTCCGCTGGTCCTATGTGGGATGACATAAAGAAATTAGCTTCCTACTCTACTCCTAAATCCACTGCCATTCGGGAAACATTGGAGATCATCACCAACGATGAGGCCTACAATGATAGCGTCTCTCTAGAGTTACTACGAATTTGGAACCAATTCTTCAAATAATGAATGCCTTTTGTTTTCCTCCAAGGATTCCGCGTGCAAAACGAACGTGATGCCTCGTGTTTTTATTGAATAATTACATTTACATCTCTTCGTTTATTGTGAAGTCAAGTCACCGAGTTCTAATTGTTGAAAGTTCTATATTCCAGTCTGCTGTCTACCTTCCTTGAAAAAGCTATCTGGTTGATGTGCGAAAGCTTGGAAACCTTGATTTTATCTACGCCAATAAATTCGGATAACTAGTATAGTTGTACTATCTTTCGTAACAAATTTAAAAGTTTAACTGTAGCAGCAACGAATGATCCGGCAATATGAAAAGTAGTACTGAAAAATGTTATTGAAATCAGCTGCTTTTTCTGAACAACTGATCAGGAAAAGGAAATACTTCCGAAAGCTGCATTTTTCACGAAATACACAGTGCGGTAATTATATATAAGTAACGAGACTAATTTTTCTTTAAAAATCCGATAAAACACACGGCTCTGGAAGACATGATTATTTTTATAAGTCATTCATTTGCTATGCGGCGGCAATACATTTTGGGTGAAAATTGAGCAGTTATTATTTACGCAGTGCATGATGTCAATCTGTGGAAAAACACTGTCACTGCTCTGTCATAGAGCAGAGAGTAAATATCCGGTTCTGTCTGACAGTTGAATTGTTGCATGACGAATATGGGGATAATTGCCTATGTCGTGCACAAATATTCCGATGGTATGCACGTTTGAGGGATGGGCAGGAAGATTTGGAAAATGACGAAAGACCCTGACGCCCGATTTCACTCCGCACGTCTGAACACATTGGGAAAGTTCGTTGAAGGTTAAAAAGTGACGTTGTGTGACCTTGTGGAATGCTGGAAATGTATTAAATTAATATGCTGAAATTTGCCTTTCCTTATCAGTGTTAATAAGGAGACGGAAACGACTTGCCAAATTCTAGTGCAAGATTTAGGAGAAAAATAAGTTTGTGCTCGGTTTGTCCTGTATGCTTTGTCAGACGACCAAAAAAATGCACGAGTGGAGTACGAAAATGGCATCCTGGAGGAAGGGTCCATTCTAAACACAGGAACGTTTTGAGCGGTGAAAATAGGTCGAACCACACCATTGTTGTACTGGTACTATGAAATAAGTACATTACAAGCGGTTAGCGGGTATGGAGACTGGATACTTCAGAAACAATGCAAAAATTTGTTCAAAGCATTGTGGAAGATGACCAGACATGATGTTTTCGTTTTGATTCTGAAATGAAGCGTCAGAGTGCTCAGTGGAGGTCACCATAGTCAAAGAAAGAAGATCAGATCACAGAAGTCCGAAATCAAGACAATGCTTGCTTGCTTTTATGACAGCAAAGGAATTCTACATCACGAGCTCATTCCTGAAGGTACAACTGTCACTGGCAGTGCTTGCACATCCATTTTGGAACGATTATGGAAGAGGATTGTCAGAGTCACGCCTGTGTAGAAAAACGGGAAATAGTTCCTTCTTCACGATAACGGAATCGCACACAGAACAGTCAGTGTGTAGTCATTTCTGGCACGAAAACAAGTGTGTGTACTCCACCATACCCCTTATTCTCCAGATCTTTCACCGTGTGACTATTTTCTACTCCCTAAATTAAAGCTGCCTTTAAAAGGAAAGGTTTTTCAAGAGGATGAAGACATGCAAAGAAATGTGACATCAGCTCTTCACACCACACCAAAAGATGACCTCTGTAAACCCTTCGTTCCTTTGGCTGGTCGTGCCACTTCTGTGACATCAGCTCTTCACACCACACCAAAAGATGACCTCTGTAAACCCTTCGTTCCTTTGTCTGGTCGTGCCACTTCTGTGAACATCAGCTCTTCACACCACACCAAAAAGATGACCTCTGTAAACCCTTCGTTCCTTTGGCTGATCGTGCCACTTCTTATGTTAATTTACACAGGACGGCCGAGGACAACGACAGAACGTTTCTGAAGAGGTTTTAAAGAAGGAAGAGTGTACTTCGAATAAAATATATTCATGTATGTTTTCGTGCTTTTCTATTTTTTACAAAAAATGCATTCTCATTACTTAATTGCCACACTGTGTAGCTGCCATTTTCATCATGAAATATTTGAATCACTGACGGCATTTACAATATTTTTGAGATCTAGTGAGAATGGAAAACAATCTCCATGCGAAAAATGGCGATCAGTGCTTTTCTCATAAAATTTTCAAGGCGAAATATTTGCATCTTAGATGTCCTTCTGTGCATTATGGAAATTAAACTATAAACTCACGAGGGCTTTACTTCAAAACGTCATGTCAAATACCATTTGCAAATCGTCTTTGCATTAATTTATCCTGTCACTTAATATGCTTGCAGTTTTTCTGTGTTCAAGACATTACCTAAGAGTTCGGAATTTGAAATGTATGCCCAATTATTTTGCTCACATAAACTGAACTTTCTTAAATCAGATTATGAGCACTGTTACTTTGTTTTTTCTTATATTTTTTTCAAATTCGAGAATTTAATTTCAAAAATTGAATGATTGTCCTTCAAGGTGAAAACGTGAAATGCAATTTTATCAGTATATCTTTTCTTTGGAGGCAATTAAAAGTCCGATAGACTTCTCTTTTCAGCTTCAAGGCATTCTCGATTATGCTTACAACTTCAAATAAAAGCAAAAATAATTTTTAAAAGCTTCGTAACATTTTAAAGGTTATTTTTGAAGTTTTAAACTTCAAAAATAACCTTCAAAAATAACCGCTGGCCAGAATTTTGTTCAGCACGGTATTTTCTTACCATTAGTAAAGAAAAAAATATACAGTAGCTAATTTCCTACAGTCTTCCATTTTATTGGAAATCCTGGAGAAACTCAGTGAAAGAAAGACCTTCAAAAGAATAAAATTTGTACCAAGCACCGATGTCGTGTGTTATTACTATCAAATTTCAGGGTGACAGCAAGAACGTTATCAGGAAAGAAAAAGCTCAAGAAGCAAAACTTAAGGGAAAGAAAAAAAACTGGGGATGATGCTCCTGAAAGGCCTCGTTTTTGACGATCTATGGAAGTCACAGCTGCCGTATGATCCATGTTTCAGTAGAGACGACAGTGAATGATCGAGGAAAATGTTGCCGTCGGCAAGAAACATCTTGATCACATAATTTTCTAATGAGAATATCACCAAAAACCTTATCAGAGCCTACACTCTGAATGAAAAAGATAGGAAGACGGAAAGGATAAATCACGATTGTCCTGCAGGTTTAGACACAGAAAAAAATATCACGAAATATCCAATGTTAGCTGAAATGCATCACTCTGATATCTTCAATTTCAATGCTAAAGTGAATAAATATTTCGAAGAAAGAACCGGATATTAAGTCTTTGTACTCCGGGTATGGAGAAGGAATTAAGCTAAATGAGAAATGGCGGAACACGGGGTAATGAAACTTTTCAAGTATGTAGCCCAAAGAAAACTTTTAAATGTTGTAAATGTTGCGAAAATTGCCAGAAAAAATTAAGTCTTGGATATTTAATATATAACAGAAATTGCTAAGTATATTCATATCATAAAGGGGTTTATGTAGACATTTCCATAATCAGCATTCAAAGTGCAATTACCAAACATTAAATAAAGAAACGATGTAGTACAAGGATGGCGAACCTTTTCCAACTAGTGTACCACTTAAAGTTTGCTTTACTACTTTCAAGTACCTAGTGTGCCACCGCTTGTTTGCTTTCTTTTAAATTAACAATTTTGTCCTGAAATTTTTTTTGCGAATACCATAAAAACGACGTTAACAGAATAGGTGAGTAACTAAGTTTTAAGACTACGAAAATTTCAATTTGAGCCTGGTATAATTCGTAAGAAGATAATTGAAAAATCATGCTTTCATAATTACGTTAGTGTGAAACTTCTTGCTGAATGCTGCTAGCCAATTTCAGAATTTGAACATACACTGGGTTAATAACCTGTTGTCTGCAACATCAAGCAAGATGCACTTGAGTGTGAACCAAGACGGTTCAGACTTAAGTGCATCTTGCTTTTGGGAATTAATGCTTAAGGCAATTAAATGAAGTGAGGTTGATTTGCTACCCCTTCGGAAGACATTTCTTGGCTAGATTAATTTTCTTGTCAGAGCTCGGTTATCTGCAAGAAAACATATAGACATGCTGTCGAAAAATGTCTGTTTTCAAAAACTTAAATTTTTATTTAATGTTAATGCTTTCATTCTGGCGTGCCACCCAAATCCTGCTCGTGTACCACCAAGTGACACGCGCGTCATAGGTTCGCCATCCCTGATGTACAATAATCGATACTTTCTGGTTCAAAATTCTAAATTTACATTACCTTTACATTTAGTCAACTCCTATATAAATATCGAAATACATAAACAAAGGCAAGGTTGATTTTCATAAATTTGGAAAAGTCCAACTATTATGTACCTAAATGTGTTGGAAACTACTAAAATATCCTTTGACAACTTTACAGGCTTTACAGGTGAGATTCGTCCTGTCACTGAGAAAGGAGAAGCAGTTTGTTTACAGTCAGCAGCACGTTCTTTCAGACTGACCAGCTGGGTGTACATATATGCGTCGTACATCTCACAGCTAGGTGGGGAGCAGGAAGACACCGCAGAACGTGTACACCGCAGAAAACTAGTATATTATATTTTGTCTTGTGGGGCTCAGAACAAAATTCATCCTAATGAATGATTATTATTTTAATGATTATTATTTTAATGATTATCATTCTCGGTTTATCGTTCACTTTCCCTGTTGTGATAGTAAATAATTAGTGTTTATGCCAAATAAATTTGCCTCTAAGGCAGTTTGCATCGCCTTTCTTTTCTTAATCAATAATACAGAGTGATATCTACACCACATTTTGGCACTTCTTGTTTAGCTTGAGCGAACAAAGGAAATGTTATTCTTCCCTTCGTAATCAAAGTTTCGAAACAGTAAGCTGCTGTCGATGACCATGAAGAGTATAGCAATCAATTTCGAAATATCGGTGTCGTTGAAAGATTGTGTAAATATGAAGAATATGGAGTCAAAGTTGGTACTACTTTATATATATGTTACCGCTGAAGCTCGAAAGCCGTTCATGTGCACATTACCTAGCTAATCTGCAGATTAACTGATTTGCTCCGTTAACGTGCGGAATCAAGAGTTTTCCGCATTTTACCTAGGTAATGTGCACATTAACGGCTTCCGTATCGTTAAAGTTCAAAAGTTTGTTTCTCTCAGTTCCTTTCCTACACCTTCCCCCTCTCCCTCCACTTTTAGTTTGGTTTCGCCTGTTTCTCTCATTTCCTTTCCCTACACCTTCCCCCTCTCCCTCCACTTTTAGTTTAGTTTCGCCAGCGTCTAGTCGTCGCCGGCATTTTTATTTCTCATAATTGGCGTCGGCTGCCAGTGCGTAGCATAGCTAATTCTGTTTTCAAATTCGTTTCTGCCTGTTAGCGCGTGAATTTATGTCGTGATTTTTTTAAAGCAGATAAATTTAACTCCTAGTATGCAAGCAAGCACCGAATTGGTGAGTAAAATGAAGAAAAGATTCTTCGAAAACCGCTTTAGAGAAGATTCAAAATATAATAGTGTTTTAATGACAAAACGAAAGTACGATTGCATAATTGAAGATGTAAAAGCGAAAAAAGTTTCCAAGAAGAAAGAATCATCTCGAGATTATCGAATAATTCAAAGGTATGATGTGTTGACTGTACAAGGCTGTGAAAAACTCATTGAGCCGTTGTCATATGCGCGAGAAAGTGTGAAAAAGTTTGTCCATGCCGAAGAATTGTTTAACATATTTTATTCTACTCATTTGTCAATTGGCCATGGTGGAAGAGACAGAATGATCAAACAATTAAATACACTTTATAAACACATAACCCAAGCCCAAATAAACATGTTTTTGGATTTATGCGAACCGTGTCAACAAAAACAAAAAAGTGCGAAAAAAGGGATTGTTGTAAAGCCGATTATTTCATCGCATTTCAACAGCAGATGCCAGGTGGATCTCATCGATTACCAATCTCAACCAGATGTAAAGTTTAAGTTTCTTCTCGTATACCAAGACCACTTAACAAAATTTGTTGTATTGAAGCCGCTCACATCAAAATGGGCGGATGAAGTAGCCTATAACATGCTTGATATTTTTCTCCTTTTTGGCGCTCCAAGTATTTTGCATTCTGATAACGGACGCGAATTTTGTAATAAAATCTATTGTAACACAGTTGTGGCCAGAAATCAAAATGGTTAATGGCAAACCTAGACACAGCCAAAGTCAAGGAAGTGTAGAACGAGCGAATCAAGACATTGAAAACATGCTCACTACTTGGATGGCTGATAACCAAACTAACAAGTGGAGTGAGGGCGTACGATTTGTACAATTCATGAAGAATCGTGCCTATCATTCTGCAATTAAAAGAAGTCCATAAGAAGCCATGTTCGGTTGTCCCGCAAAAGTGGGATTATCTTCTTCTATTATACCATAAAGTGTCTTACATTCGATAAATACTGAAGAAGACCTTGAAAAATTAGAATATTCACAAAAGACTGTGATTATGGGATCACAGTCAAATCTTACTCAAGAGGACATTCCGTTATCTCCTGCTTCTACAGAATCACCTATAGAAATACAAGAATTTATCGATAGTAATCTTAAACTGCCATCTACACCGTTGATTGAAGATACAGTTACGAAGAATATTCAGTTACCCTGCACCTCCAAGGAATCACCTCTGCATGTTGAAGTCATCACTGAGTTACCCTCAACTTCAGCAGAATCGCCATCACAGTTTTGTACAGAGCCTGTAAAGAGGACTGTACAAGACATAGTCTGTATTGTTTGCTCAAAAGCAACATCAGGTGCTGACAAGTGTAAATCGTGTGATATGTTTGTTCACGTAATTTGTGGTGAAATAGATTCTAAAGAGAAAGGGTATGGTAAGAATGTATTGTGCAACATCTGTAAAAAGAATATGGATCAGAAAATACAGCGTGATGAAGCCAAGAAAGGTTTAGAAAAGCAAGCAAAGAAAATGTTAGCAGTTTCTAATGCAAAGCACCCAAATGTCGATGAAGGTGTCACTGTGAGAATTAAAGTATCAGAAGTAGACAGAGCAAAAACTGATGCCCGCTCGATTTTAGCTGTCGTTCTTAGTAAAACAGAGAATGGCTATTATAAACTTGGTACTAAAATGGGTATTTTAAAACAATTGTATGCAAAATCTGAAATTAAGTGTTTGCAAAGAGAGATTTGTAACGAAAGAAGGTGTCCCTGCTGTAGAAATATCTTTACGTCAAACAGCAATAAAACAATCCCTTGGTACTGGGCAGGGTTTCAGAAAATGTGACTGCAAATATAAATGTACCACAAATAGGTGTGCTTGTCGCAAAAACCAATTGCTATGTAATTCAAAGTGTCACCAATCTTTAGATTGCACTAATAAGTAAGAATAATTTTATCATATGTTTTGCAAATTCATTTCCTTAATTATAATAATATTTTAAACCGTTTGATTCTTTCTATTATAGTTTTTTAATTGATTGATGATTGATTCTATCAACTAATTTGTTGATTGTTTGATTGTATTAACTTGATTCTTTATATATCGAAAAATAAATAAATAACAACATTATGTTAATTTAAGCGTATAGAAACGTTGCTGTTGTTCCAGCAGAGATCTTATTTTCACTTTAACGAGTGCCTAGTAGGTAATGTGCAGATTATCTAGGTAATTTGCAGATTACCTAGGTAATTTGAGTAAATGAAACAATTTTCGGCACTTTAACGGATCACCCTAGTTAATCTGCACATTACCTAAATAATCTGTAGAATAACTGATTTCTGCACTTTAGCGGTAACATATATACTTCCTCACAAGAACAGTCACCTTAAAATATGTCACAAAACCTCCCAAAAAGTTTTTGGTGAATAGGGTCTTCATTTATAGTACGAAAATCCAAATCCATGGGCTTTTCCATTCTGAAAAGTTTCAGTATTTGAACTTACCCTATACACTGTATGCTGATTGCTAGTAATAATGCAAAATTGCAAGGTGCGAACTTTTATGGAAAGTGTTTTGAGGACACGGTTAACCTGCGTTTGTGTAGTACTATTCACAAAAAGATACAATTTTGAACAGAAACCAAAATGCAGGAGATTTCATTTAATTTTTCGTTATGAGGTTAAATTTGCCGTATTACATTTCAATATTAATTTTATAACACATAATATTAAGAAGAAAACATATATAATACATATACTTATGTACAGGGTAGCCATGAAAAAGGAAATAGAGTAAAAGGCTTTACACTGAGTGGCCACTTTATTATGACCACCCCCTCAGTACTTCGTTGGTCCACCTTTTGCCTTTAATACTGCGTCGATTCTTCGAGGCATGGACTCCACGAGATATTGATAGGTGGTTTGTGGGATCTAAGACCATGTTTGATGAATAACACTTTCCAGAAGTGTGAGATTGCAGGGTTGTGGATCCAGCTGTCTGGTGGCTCGTCCAACTTCATCCCACAAATTCTCAATGGGGTTGAGATCTAGAGATTGTGGAGGCCACCTGAGCAAAGTAAACTCATCGGCATGTTCCTGAAACCAATCCTGTACAATATGAGCACTATGGTACGACGCATTATCTTGTTGAAAGTAGCCATCGCTATTGGGATAAACCATCCACATGACAGGATGCACTTGGTCCGCAACGATGTTTAAATGTAATGTGCCAGTCAGACGCTGATCAACAGGAATTAAAGGGCCCAAAGCATGCCAGGAAAACATTCCCCAAACCATAACGTTGCCTCCACCAGCTTGAAGGGTTGAAGCAATGCATTTGGGGTCCATGCTTTCGTGCTGTTTCCGCCAAATTATCACTCGGCCATCGGCTTGGTGCAACTGAAAACGTGATTCATCGGACCACATAGTTTGTTTCCAATTATCGACTGTCCAATCCTTGTGCTCCTGTGCGAACTGGGGACGTTTTCTCTTGTTAACTGCAGACAGCAAAGGTATTCGAACAGGCCTTCGGCTGCCATATCCCATCCGATGCAGTGTACGGCGAACAGTGCGTGCAGAGATCATTTGAGAGGATCCTTGATTAAGATGGTCTGTAATTTGCTGCACTGTTGCCTTTCTGTTGTCTGTTACCAGTTTGGACATTCTCCGTTCCGCCCGAGCAGTCACTAGTCGATGACGACCACACGTTGCACGTAGAGACCCAGTTTTTTGGCTGAGAGTCCAGTCTTTAAACACTTTAACAACAGCTGCTCTGGAACATTTCACGAATGCGGCGGTTTCGGTGATACTCGCTCCATGGATCCGAGCTGCTACAATCATCCCACGTTGAAAGTCCGTCAAATCGCATTTTTTACCCATCTCGTCACCCAAAAATCACTTGTACTACTGTCGCAAGCACTAAGCTTTCCCTTTTTATACTAGCCTAGAGCTCTGGCGGCAACAGAGTGCAGCCATAGCTCATTTGCTTAAAACTGTCAGGTGGTCATAATAAAGTGGCTACTCAGTGTATATACACTCGCTGACAATGAAATTTGCGCATCTGGAAGAAATCATGCTACAACCACGAAACTTTGCAAATATCTAGAGTTCGTGCTGCTATGCATATGATCCACATTTGGTGCGATTGCGCATGACCGCATACCCTGTGGTGGCGCTGCAAGCACGAACCGGCAGCTTTTTAAATCGGCATGTAGTTGACTCCCCATGAAAGCGAAAAGCACCGGCCGACGCAAACCAAAGTACTGAGTTACAAGAATGTCGGGTTGACGCCAGAAACGTCGATTTACCCAACTTAGGGACTTTGAGAAAGGCTTGATCATCGGGTTGAAAACCGCAGGGTGTTCGGCGAGCCGTATATCCCGCCACGTGGATTGTTATTACCGTACCGTTCGACTGTGTTTGGAGCAGAAAACACGTGACGGCACTCCCACACGGCGGAGCGGCTCGGCGAGCCGTATATCCCGCCACGTGGATTGTTATTACCGTACCGTTCGACTGTGTTGGGAGCAGAAAACACGTGACTGCACTCCCACACGGCGGAGCGGCTCCAGACGGACCACCGGTAGAGAGGATCGACGCATCGTGGCCCAGGCACGAACGGATCCCATGGGGACCCGGTCCACTATACAGAAGATGTAATGGCTCCTGTGTGCACACGAACCATTTCCCGACGCCTCGCGGAAGCGAATCTGCAATCACAGCGCCCCTTATGTGTTCTGTCGTTAACACCGGAACATCGCCGGCTCCTTGTCAGCAGTGTTGCCAGGCCAGAGCGACGTGGAACGCCACGGACTGCCCACATGTGGTGTTTAGCAATTGGTGCGCCATCGTTTTGGGGACAGATGATCATCGTCTCCGGGTGTGGAAGTCTCAGGTTCAACGGAACAATCCCAACTTCGCTATCGAGCGCCACACCTCCCCCACTACAGGCATTTGGTCTGGGGAGCCAGTGCCTACGATAGCCGATCAGCTCTAGTGGTAGTACGTGGATCATTGACGGGCCAGCGGTATGTGGATGAGATCCTACGGCCCCATGTGCTCCCATTCCTGGCCGGGATTCAGGTGCGCTATACCAGCAGGATAATGCCCACCTGCATATGGCTCGGGTTGCCGAGGACTGCCTACGTCATGTCCAGACACTTCCATGGCCTTTCCGCTCCCCGGACATGTCCTCTATCGAGCATGTGTGAGACCAGTTGAACCGCCAGCTACCACCATGCCGCACTATCCAGGATTTAGAGCACACCGTGCAAGACGTGTGGGCCAGTCTGCCACAGGACAACATCAGGCGTCTGTTCGCCTCCATGCGGGACCGTATTGCAGCATGTATCGCCGCACGAGGCGGTGCGACGCCCTATTAAAGATGACTAGACTGCGTTCCACAGATCCCTCTGTAATTGTCCCACAGCTCTGTTTTTGCCATCATGTGTATCATATATCTGTATTATTAAGTTTATAAAATTTCAGTTCAATCCGATCCTTCCTTCTTGGTGCGCAAATTTCATTGTCCGTGAGTGTATATTTGTAGCCTGAGCGAATCCCCATTCCCTTAAAGTGCGTAGTCAAGCCAAACGTGTTGCACATATAAAATATACTCATATATGGTCTGATTAAGACCAAAAACTGCAAAATGAGAAAAGTGAAGAAGTTTTAAAAATGTGGGTGTACAAATAGACGGAACATCTGATGAGAGAACAGAAAGAAAAATTGTATTAGAGAAGAAAATACTTCGGACGATGAATCTAGCTTATTCGTACAAAAAGGTAATTAAAGAAAACAAACAAACAAATATTTTTTAATCTAATTGCCTCACGTTATACTCGGAGACGTGGATAATCAATAAGCTCCGGGGAAACAGATACCTTCCCATGGATTTAATGAAAGAGATGAACAGAGAGAAAATTAAGATAAAAGAGGACAAGAGGTGCGAATGTCCGGGATTTAATGAAATAGATTTAATTTAACTAAAATTACCGAAAAGTGAAACTCAGGTTACATTTCTATCTAACGCGTACGGATAAGAGAAAATTACTTAAAATGATTCTCGAATGTACCCCTTAAGAAAGGCGAATTAGTCAAAGAAAGTTTGGGTGGAAAGCATGGGAAATGCGGTTGAAAAATGACATTTGAGAGACAGTGAGTGTGAACATGATAAGCAATAGAAAAGAACAATTTTACTGTTGCTGTGCGTCTTACTTGTGTTACAAATAATAGTGTACTACAAAGAAAGGAAAAACCTGCGAATAAATATACAGAGGATTTTGGAGACCAAGGACAAAAAATTTTAATGCTCAAGATCTTTATTTTTTTTCCATTCATTTCAGTTTCATGTTTTTTGAAAAATCCCTCATTTTCAGTTTCTGTGGGAGAAAATACGTCATTGGTTTTGTTTTCTCAATTGTTTGGCTCGTTGGAAGAAATTGTTTTAATTAAAAATAAAATAGCACGGTGAGTATATACTATACTACACGGTAGAGTCACATTATTGTGACCACCAGCTAATATCCAGAGTAACCGCCTTGTGCAGCGCGGACAGCAACTAGACGAGCTGGGAGTGACTCAATAAGGTGCTGGAAGGTGTTCACAGGTATGTGGAGCCATACTGAATGCAGTACATCTGACAGATGTTGGAGAGTGCGTGGTGGAAGATCCACAGAGCAAACAACACGATCGAGGTGGTCCCACAGATGCTCAATTGGGTTTAAGCCTGGGGAATTAGGAGAACAGAGAAGTACCTTGAAATCTTCATCGCGGTCTTCCAACCACTTTCGGATATTTCCAGCTGTGTGGAACGTCGCATTGTCGTGCTGGAAGATCCCATCCGCCCCAGGGATGACAATCAACATGCATGGGTGTACGTGCTTTGCAACGATGGATTCACAACGACTTCGGTCCATAGTGCCTTCCACATTTATGAGTGGTCCCAGAGAATGCCACGAAAACATTCCCTAGACTACATAGCTGCCCCCACCAGCTTGTGTTCTTCCAGCAGTGGTTAAAGAGTGTTTGTTCTCCGATGATTCTCCCCTCATACGCCAACGTCCATCAGTTCGATGAAGCACAAAATGTGCCTCATTGGTGAAGGCAATCCTTTACCAATCAGTGGAGGTCCAATTCCTATACTGCCGTGCAAATGTATGCCTTTTCTGCCGATGTACCTTCGTTATCATAGGTGCAGTGACCATCCGTCTGCGTCGAAGCCCCATACGCAGCAGGGTTCACTGAACTGTCGTTTAAGGCACACTTCCGGTAGCCCCCTGGTTCATTCGGCCTCCACTGTAGCATATCGATCGGCACTCACGCACCTCCGAAGCCAAAGTTTACCTCTCACATCAATGGCACGTGGTGCTCCGCAGTTTCCACGTTGCATATTCGGAATGGTGCTATTTCTCCAATCCCGATACACGTTAACCATAGCAGCACACGAGCAGTTCACAAACTGCTATGTTTCAGAAATACTGCCACCCTTGTCCAGAAAGCCGATAACATCTCTTTTTGCAAATCTGATCAATCGCTCCTTTTATCTATGACAGCAACGAGTGATATATTTTCAGATTGCCTACAGCACACCTTATATTCCCTCCAAGCCAGCTGACAGCACGTGCCTTCTTTCATTGGCTACGCTGGGCTGACTTCAAAAGTAGCGGGTTGTCATAATAATGTGACTCGACTGCGTAGCTGAAACACAAGTTTAACAACATTAAGAGAAAGACCTTTGGTTCGGTTACTTTTAAAAACCCCTTCAGCTTATAACTAATATAGGAAAAAACAGCTTGATAAAAAATAGTTCATAGTTGTTATTGTATGGATTCCAGCAGAACTTATTTGTGGAATAGTTTTCCAGAGACGAAATGTTTATCATGTTTCAAGTTAAAGGTGCTGCGAACTTTTCTTTTATTCACAAGAAAGCAGGGCACTTTGCATTTGTATTCCCCAAATCTAAATTTATGCTTTACCAAAACTCTAGCGTAAAACGGAACTTTCATGTGGTTCAGAAGTTTCCAAATGTCGTTTTCTCTGTGAAATATTTCTTCTTCATATTTGTGGTAAAGAAGCTCAGAGGCTTGTTTTTTTTTTGTTTTTTTTTTTTTTTTGCAGAGCAACCTCTTGTTTAAAAATTTTAGGGAATTTTAATGCAATCATGTTTATTTTTAAAGGTGATAGCGTGCTGAAAATAATTTTTCAATCACGTTCTCTTTTTTTATTTTCGCAAAAACTAGAGGTAAACACTGTATGAATTTACAAGCAGCACGAACCTCTCTCTATTCATCTGAAACGTTTTTCCAAGTCTTTTCCCCTATCTCTTACTTCAGTCTCTCTACCTTCTATATAAAAGTCACCTGCTTCAATATCCAGAACGCTGATGCCTGGCGCGCAAATTTTCCTTTGTGTTGTAGGAAGCTTACCCAGACTTCGAAGCTTTCAGCGGCTTTTTTTCCCACACGGAAGGACGTGTTTTCGATTTGGATTCAACTTTCCTTCGATGGAATCTACTTTCCTACATTGCCTGAGAGTGCTCTCACCATCCTCTATATAAAACGAAGTTTGTTGGGTAATAAAGTTACAATGGAATACATTGTATTCGAAAAGTTAAGGTATTTTATCTAACATCTGTGTACGCAAATTGATCAGAACTCCAACAGAAACGTTATATCGCAATGATTTTCCCTTCTGGGCTGTCCCGAATTTAATATAGCTGCTGATGAAATAATTCACACTGATTCCAAGTACAAGGCTGATCTCTCTCTTAGGATTGTTTCCATCGTTATTTCTGAGTATTTTGTTCAGAGAATTATCTGGAATGGCTTAATTTTCCAAATACGGGGGTCCTAACAAAAGTTCTGCACAAAGCCCATTTTTGAGGAAAATGTGAAGTAACGGAGAAAACTTATCTTATTGCCGTTCAATGTACTCCCCTTCGCTGATAACGACAGCTTGCCAGCGGTAAGGTTCGTCCTGGATACCCCGTAGTCCGCCATCTTTGTTTAGCTGTCGTATTACTCGGGTCATGTCGATTGAAAGTTTGTCCAGCGATGCGCAGGGCATGCCACGGAGCCGATTTTTTAATTGTTGGAAAAGATCAGAGTTGGGTGGGCTGAGATCAGGGCTGTATGGTGAGTGAGATACAGTTTCCCAGCCATATTTCGACAAAAGTCCCCGTACCGTCGCTGTACCATGACACGATGCGTTGTCATTCAGTAAGATCGCTCCCGCTTCCAACACTTTGAGGCGATTTTGACGAATTTTCGGTCTCACCTTTGTCCTCGGAAAGACACGATAATATCGTGCGTTGACATTTTGCCCTACCAACACTTGATCAGAGAACACAACACCCTGGGAATCGTACGCAAAAATCATCATTTGCTTCACTAAGGATTGTTGCCGACGACACAATTGAAAGGCTTGGGAAACTTGGATACCGCCATTCCGCTGATTGTGACTTCAGTTCCGGCTCAAGACCACAGGAGCAAGTCTCATCAATTGCGACGATTCTATTCAGGAAGGTGTCGCTCTCCCTTTTGAACCCGTGGAGGTAATCACATGCAATGCTCACTCTTGCTGCCTTCTGCGCGCAGGTGAGTTAATGGGACACCCAGCACGCTACGAATTTTCTTTTTCCCAATGAGTCGGTTAAAATCAGTTGAGCACACATAGTGGACAAATTTGCCTGATGAGCAGTCTCCTCGACTGTCAAACGGCAAATCTCTTCCAAAAGCGTTGCGACAATGGTGACAGATGTTTTGTCTGTCGCCGTTTGAGGTCGGTCTGAGCGGTGATCATCTTCGATGCTGCTTCGGCACTCCCAAAAGCTCCGTGTACAGCGAGAAAATGTGCTTCACTCAAGAGTTCCTTCCGCACAAACATTTTGCAAGGCAATGTGGATCTGTGTCGGAGTTTTTCCCCGCAGAGTTTCTGTTTTCACGTACGAGCGCTGGTCTAACGCTGTGACTCGACCTGAGCAGCTGCACGCTTCCATTTCCATACCCTTCCCACGCGTACAGAGCAAATGATAGCGCGTCGTTCTGACACCACTGCGTTGCTGAGAGTCTGACCTTGACATGACGTAATCATTTTCCCGATTGCATCACCCGCCTCCGTTTTAAATTAACGTGCGCAGAACTTTCGTTATGACCCTTGTAAATTAACAAATCTGAATGTTGGGTAAAATTGCTCTTTTCCTCTTCCTTATTCCGTGTTCACAATTTAGTACCAGGAATTTCAATTTCACACGAAATTAATTTCCCACTTAACATTTTTAAATGGATATGTATATATACTGTATATGTATTTGTACTTATGCTATGGGCTTAGAGTCTGTACCTTCAAAATACTTCTTCTCATACACCTGCGATTCTTGTAACATTGGAGCGTCTTAACGTTATGTTCAGGATAACCAGCGGGATATCCTTAACTACACAGCGAGCAGTATTAGGATTTCTAACGGCCATAAGAGAGTAATACTTAAAGAAATAGTCTTTATTGGTTTCTATGGCAAATAACTTGGATAGCTCATCAATGGTAATAATCGGTAACGAAATGGTTACCTTAAAATATTCAACAGCATTACTCTTCAAACGAATTCAACAAACTGAGCCTTTGTAACGTGAGACTCAAAGTATCTCACTACCAATGTAACTTCAACACAAATATAATACCTAGTGTTGACGAAGGTATAGCATACAACTCAAGGCTGCACTAATCTACCCAATTTTAATACTGCTCCCTCCACACATTCTATACATCGTTCTTATCTTGTCAAAAATACACACGTCATTCAGACCTGACCTCAAGATTGTTGCCAAATAGCATTCAATGAGAGAGCAAATAAAAAGTTAAGTTTGAAACTCCTAAAGAAAACGATCTCAAAGTTTATATAGGGAAAGAAACTAAAAATGAACGTTAAATTAGAATATACGTCATAAACATTTAAAAAATGCGCACTTTGATCAGGTTTTCGTATAGTGGATAACTACACTGAGATGCCAGAATATTAGATATGCCTATCTGCCCTGCTCACATAAATGGGTCACTTCAAGATGTAAAAAGACAAATGAGCACGACCTACTGTATAATTCCGGCAGACTAGCTTGTCGAACATGTAGCTTTCGATTGAGAGTCAGAATGGGCAACACGAGTGATCTAAGTGACTGTGGCATAATAACTATCGCCACCTGTGCTGGTTCGAGTATATCCCAAACGTCCGTTCACCTGAACATTTCACGCACAACCTTAGCATGATTTAACCGTGAATGGTGTGACACGCATAAAACTTCCAATAATCGGCGACCCTGTGGAAAAAATCATCTGGTGGGTCAGGGGGAGTCAAAGAAGGCTGAAGAGAATCGTGCAAGCAAATACGCGAGCCACAACCTGGCAAATCACAGCAGAATTCAATGTTGGTGTGCAATGGTCGTCTTAAAATTCGCAACGTATCGGACCGTATCGTGAATAGGTTACTCTAGCCGAGAACCATGTCAATGGTCGATATCGTCAGCACAACAAGACAGCGCGATTCCGGCGAACGCGGAAATATCGACACTGCACTGTTGAAGTCTGGAAAAAGGTCTCCTGAACCGGAGAAACAAGGTTTCTTTTGCACCATGCGGATGGCATGATCCCAGTGTGGCGCAAGCAACATGAGGCTAAGGAACCATCCTGTCTCGCGTAAACAGTACAGGCAGATGCTGAAGGTGTTTTGGGGCTGGTAATGCTTTCGTAACACATTGTGCCCCGTGATACCCATCGAAGGATATCTGAAATCTAACGCATATCTGAACATCTTTGATGACCAAATTCATTCCTTTTATGTTTCAATTTATCCTCAAGCAAATACGCGGTCGAGTCACATTATTGTGACCACCAGCTAATATCCGGAGTAACCGCGGTGTGCAGGGCGGACAGCAGCTAGACGAGCTACGAGTGACTTAATAAGGCGCTGGAAGGTATTCACAGGTATGTGGAGCCATGCTGACTGCAGTGCAGCTGACAGATGCTGGAGGGTGCGTGGTGGAGGATCCATAGAGCGAACAACACGACCGAGGTGGTCACCCAGATGCTCAATTGAGTTTAAGTCTACGGAATCAGGAGGCCACGGAAGTACTTTGAAGTCTTCATCGTGCTCTTCCAACCACTCTCGGACATTTCTAGCTGTCTGACACGTGGCATTGCCGTGCTGGAAGATCCCATCCGCCCCAAGTAAGAAAATCAGCATTTATGCGTATACGTGATCTGCAAGGATGGATTCATAACGAATTCAGTCCATAGTGCCTTCCATAGATATGACAGAACCCACAGAATGCCACGAAAACATTCCTCACACTATAACGCTGCCCCCGCCAACCAGCTTGTGTTCTTCCAGCAATGGTTGACGAGTGTTTCTTCTCCGATGCTTCTCGTGTTATACGCCAACGTCCATCCGTTCGATGAAGCAGAAAACGTGACATCGGAGAACGAGATCCTTTGCCAATCAGCGGAGATTGAATTCCGATACTGCTGTGCAAATGTAAGCCTTTTCTGCCGTTGCGCCTTCGTTAGCACAGGTGCAGTGACCATCAGTCTGCTTTTGAGCGCCATACGCAGCAGGGTTCGCTGAATTGTCGTTTTAGACACACTTCCGGTAACCCCATGGTTCACTCGGCTTGTAAGTTGCTCCACTGTAGCGTGTCGATCGGCCATCACGCACCTTCGCAGCTGACGTTCACCTCTCACGTCAATGGCACGTGGTGCCATTTCTCCAATCCCGATACACTTTAACCACAGCAGCACGCGAACAGTTCACAAACTGCGCTGTTTCAGAAATACTGCCACCCTTGGCCCGAGAGCCGATAATCATCCCTTTTTGCAAATCTGACAAATCGCTAATTTTATCCATGACAGCAACGATCGAGTGATACGTTTTCAGAATGCCTACTGTACACCTTATATACCTTCCAAGACAGCTGACGACACGCTCTTTCTTTCACTGGCTACGCGCTGTTGACGTCAAAAGTAGGAGGTGATCATCGTATTAGGACTCGATTGTGTAGATACTCCCAGCAGATAACGTACATGCTCACAAGGCTTGTGTCGTCACTAAATGGTTTCAGTAATATACATACCTCCCAGTTTTCTGTGCTTCAGTGGCAGGCACTGTTCCTGAATTTAAGCCCCATCTAGAATTTCTGGGATGAGGTGGAACGCACTGTTCTCAGCGAAACCATGCTGCCGTCCAATTCGCAGCAACTACGCTACCAGGTCATTTAAACATGGTGCATCATTCCTGCCCGACGCGACGCCTCCAACATATTGTAAGATCCATTCCCGGACGAATTCCAGCTGTTCTTTAGGTCAAGCACGGCGTTACACGCGACTAGCGTTACACAAGACTGAGGTTTGGTATGATCCTGTTCTAAATTTCGTAACATGTACGACAAAAGTTTTATCACCTTTGCTGTTTTCTAAACACATCTGACTTTAATGATTCTTGAAGTGAACACATTTTTTCTACTCAACATGAGCACCTTTTTCTCTATGAATGACGCAGACATCAAATTTATTTCTGTTTGTTGTTCATGCACTCACAAAATCAAGCCAGTGCTCTGGTTTTTTCTTTCACTAACACCAAGAGAGAAAAAGAGATAGGTTGGAAAAGAAATTAAAGCACTCAGAAGATTGAGGATCGGGAAAAGAGGGTGTTCCTTGGCCCATTTAAACGGGAACTATTTTATCGCCAAAACTCTGCTAACTGATTCTTCTGAACTCAGAATGGATAGATATCTTCATGTAAAGAAAAGAAACATATAATGATTAGGAATTTACTTGTTTCCGCAGCTTCTAATCTAGGTGCGAACGACTGAACCTTTATAAAACTGACATTAGGAAACTCGAGGCACGTAAGATGTGTTAATGTAGAAAAGCATTCTATATATATATATATATATATATACTTAAGAGCAAAAACTGAAGACTAAGCAAAAACTTTAGAATTTAAAACGAAGGTTGCAAAATAACCTGAAAATCAAAACGCGCAACGCAGCAGTTTTGAAAATTCAGAATTCACATTCTATAAAGAAGATACCTAAGCAAAAAAATGCAAATATAATTTTGACTCACACCTGGTACAACATAGAAAAGGCTATGTATCTACCTGTGTGAGTAAAAGGAGAAAAAGACAAAAAAATAAAATAAAACAACTGAATGTAGAAGGTGTCGAGAATACTGAGCCTTGGCTTTATCAAGGACCAGCAAAAACTCTGCATTTTCTCACTTCCACAAAGACCTAGTTGGAAATGGGTTTCTGCAAGGCCATAGATGCAAGTAACATTCCCACCTAAAATAGTTTAAAAAATATATATATAAGTCATGTCCTCCGTAGAGTTGCATGACCTAGCACTAGTTAACAATTTCGCTTGCATCCATTAACCTTCATGGCCCGACCCATGCTCTTCATCTGTTACTATTAAAGAAAGAGAAGAAGATTAAAGAGAACTCAAGCTGTGAGAGTGACATAATAATTAGAAATGATTTTCAGCCATAACGAAATTCCAAGTTCGTTTGAGAGAGAATTTAAACCTGAAAATCAATGCAAAAGAAATCCAAATTTTACATTGCAATTAAAAAAGGAAATGTTAATTTTTAACGAACAGATTTTTGAAAGAAAACTTGAGTCTAAAACCCCCTACTCTACAACTTATGACAGCACGAAAACGAGAATAAGTTAAAGATAATAATTAACTAAAGAAAACTTTGTGAAAGTTATATACCTAAAACAGTTAGTTGCAATATGTACAAAGTATTTCAGCAGTGCTTTAAGTGCATAATTAATTAGTTATTAAGAACTTAACTACTTTGAAAAAACAGCGCAGAGACAGCGCATAGAAAAGGAACAGGCTTAGCCTTCTTCTGTTCCTAGGTACCCCAAAAGACGCTCAAAGTTACAAAGAAAAGAAAGAGTTAAAACCCGCAAAAATGTTAACAGACAAACCAATGCCTAAAAGCTGAAAAGCTAAAAAACGACAGAGAATAAGTACAAACATTGAACTTATAAAACCTAGAACCCAAAAACAAGGAAGAGAGCTTACCTCTTGTGTGACAAAAACTTTTCTCCTCACAAGAGAAGAACATGGCTGACCTCTTCCGCCACTCCCTAGACGCTGGGGGGCAGTGAGGGTGGGGCTGATGGCCTCCTCATACAGCAAGAAACCAACGCGCGGAGATTTTAACCAGAGAAAAAAAAATATAAACTTAAGACTGTGGATCTGTATGATCAGAAAGAGCAGAATTAACTCTCCAGAATACATGAGAAATATTATAAAATACACGAGCAGTTTATTTAATAATCTTTGCATGTATTAAATCACCTTAGTGAGCTTCTATAGATTAATCAGAATCTTATTAATTTTAATGTTGGTTTTGCTATTTTTAGTATAGCTATCCTAGTGATGAATAACTAGTTTTCTTTTTTATTTGTTTTTATTTTCTTTTATAAACAGATTTTTAAGCTTTTTTTTGTGATTTTGTTTATATTATTTAATTTTTTGTTTTAATAGGCCCGTCATATCCATAGCACTAAGGTTCCTTTAGGTAGTTAATAGGCATCCTCTAGCCAACTTCCTTACGGCTTTGATTGGTCAGAATCATATTATTAACTGTGTAGAAAATTAAAGCAGATCTGCCAACCTTACTCTATTATTCAGAATAATTTTTCTTAAAGTTCTTTTGATGAAAGAAGAAGGAATTTCGTGTTCTCTAGAAAACTTTCTAATAGTATATTAATGTGGTAATTGAAGTACAAATTGTAGCTGCAAATTCTTGAAATTCTTAGGACCTGAGAAATTAGTACATTCTCAATTACTTTGGTTGAAATGTTATTATTCCAGTGTAGATATTTAATTACTTTGAAAGGAAAATTAACTCTTTTATCAAAGAGGCTAATAGATGGGTTACCTCTGTTGAGCTTAATGCTTAAGTCTAGGAACTCAAGTTCCTGATTACTGTGGTTGGTTTTACATAAGTTAAGAGAGCTAGGATAGATATTATCAAAATCACTCTCTATAACTTCTGAATTATTGATACACAGCAGATCATCAATATATCTAAAAGTGTAAAGGTAGTTATCTGAGCAGGTAGGGTGATTTTTAATGAATTTATATTCCTTAAAGAACAGGAATAGATTAGCGATATTCGTGGACGTTGATGTTCCCATTGGAATACCGTTCACTTGCTTATAGAGAGTATTATTATATAAGATATGGTTATTTTTTATGCAGCAATTGAGATAAGAGTTCCAAGTTCCTACATCAACAAATTGGTTAAGTTTAAATTCTGCATACAGCTCTTTAAAGGTAGTGATTATATCTGATAGAGGCAGATTAGTATATAGGTTTTCAAAATCATAACTATTAATATCTAGGGGACAAACTTTGAGTATAGTAGAAATTACTTCTGCATTATTATTAATTATCCCAAAATCTCTGTTCATCAAGTTAGAACAGTTTCTAATGTGTTTCAAAACCTTCTTTAAGACATCTTCAAAAGCAAGATCTATTTTCTTTTTTATGACTCCTTACTCCACTAGCTATGAACCTGAACTTCACAGGATCCTTATGAAACTTAACCGTTGCAAAAAGAAATGGAAATTCAGGCTCATATCTTCTAGTTTGTGGCATTTTAAGTTTCTTGAAGAATGTCTTAAACCGATTTTCTAACTGCTTGGTAGAATAACTTACGGGCTCGTATGTTAATCTATTATTGAGTTCCATAGTTAACAATTCAAAATAGAACTTCTTACAGATAATTGCAAAATTATTGCTAGCTTTATCCGTAGTGGTAAAAATAAATTGGTCTTGTAGTTTGGAGAGTGACCTTTTAGCTTCTCCAGAGAAAAAGAGATTTCTGTCGAAACAAAAGTCCAGACCTGCCAACTCACCGGTGAAGCTATTGATTATATTATATTTCCATTCTGCGAAGGCCTCAATAGGCTGATTGTACGTTAAACTGGTTTTTACGATGTACCTATTTACATCTTGAGTGAAGCTCTCAAGAATCCTTTCTTTGGAAATTGTGAAGGAAGGTCTGAATTTAGAGCCATACTCTAATAAATTCCTAAGCTTTTCATTTTCAACAAAACTCAAGTTTCCGGTGATAATATGGTTGTAATTCTTATCATAGTGAACTGTTTCTTTATGTTCATCACAAGAACATGTAGTAATTACAGGAATGTAGCTCGAAGAGTTAAGTTTGTAGTTTTTAACTATTGACCCTAAGGTCTTAACATATTTAAAACTTACAATAGACTGGTGCCTGTGGATGGGAAAAAAATTGCATTATTGTAGAACAGCTTCCTAACATTGAGATTATCGTAGGCTTTATTTAGGAACCTGATGGTAACAAAATTACTGGAAAATTCTTTAAGAGAAATTTTATCTTTAAGAATATGTTTAAGAATGTCCAGAACCAAAGCAAAAACATGCTTGTCAACATGGTCAGCAGTTTCATTCCAGAATTTGAAAAAACTTTTAAGGACAGAGTGCTTGAAGGACTTGAGAATTTTGTAAGTATTTTTAACAAAATTAGTGCCAGTTTTAAAGCTTTCCAGAGTTTTTAGCAAGTTAGCAAAATCAACTTTGCTTGATGTGCGAAATAACCTCTGTCCTCTATTACCTCTAGAGCAGCTCTTATTATTAACAAGAAAGAAGAGTTCACGAATTGAAAATTTATGCTGATTATGCTTATTGTCAGATAGAGTGGAATTAAGGCCATAGGGATAAAGAGACTGATGCTGCAAAATTTCAAGGCATTCAGTTTCTAGCCGAGCATAGAGGTCAGGGATAATATGTAGTACCTCTATTTTCACTTTGTCAAAACCATGAGTATGGAAATGCTCTAATTCAAAGGTAGAGTACTGGTTGGCGTTTGTGGAGGGGTACACTCCTGAATTAGAGAACTTGTTTACTAGAGACCTGTGACCATTAATCCTAAGATGAAGAGGATTTTTACTTTGGCCAATATAGCTAAGGTTGCAGACAGTACAGGTGAGCTTATAGATGTATTGTAGGCTTTGCAAAACTTGTTGGAGCAATTATCCTCAACAGAAGAATACAGGTTAGGATCTGCAGATTTACATGTCAAACAACGTTTGTCATTTCATAACTTTAGATTACCTTTGCCAGCGAGTTCATACACTATGGGAAAGGGTGCTAGCCTAACCGAGCGGGAGGACTTAAAATATCTGAGCTGACCTCCAATCCTTTCATCGTCCTTAGAACTCCACTTGGGCCAAAACATACAAATTCTGAGCAAACCAACTAGGAAAAACTTTTTAGAAATAAGCAGTCCAAGAAAAGACCAAACTCGAGTATAAACTACACTCCAAAAAGCTGCATCCAAAACATACTAAAAATAAAAATTAGAAAAAAAAAAAAATAATAATAATAATAATAAAACATTTCAACTAGAATTTGCGCATGAGCTGCTAAATAATAAATTGAAATTAGTTACTTAAGAGCAAAACTGAAGACTAAGGAAAAACTTTAGAATTTAAAACGAAGGTTGCAAAATAACCTGAAAATCAAAACGCGCAACGCAGCAGTTTTGAAAATTCAGAATTCACATTCTATAAAGAAGATACCTAAGCAAAAAATGCAAATATAATTTTGACTCACACCTGGTACAACATAGAAAAGGCTATGTATCTACCTGTGTGAGTAAAAGGAGAAAAGACAAAAAAATAAAATAAAACAACTGAATGTAGAAGGTGTCGAGAATACTGAGCCTTGGCTTTATCAAGGACCAGCAAAAACTCTGCATTTTCTCACTTCCACAAAGACCTAGTTGGAAATGGGTTTCTGCAAGGCCATAGATGCAAGTAACATTCCCACCTAAAATAGTTTAAAAAATATATATATAAGTCATGTCCTCCGTAGAGTTGCATGACCTAGCACTAGTTAACAGTTTCGCTTGCATCCATTAACCTTCATGCTTTAATTTTCTACAC
Source organism: Macrothele yani (assembly GCA_039090855.1). Classification (NCBI taxonomy): domain Eukaryota; kingdom Metazoa; phylum Arthropoda; class Arachnida; order Araneae; family Macrothelidae; genus Macrothele; species Macrothele yani. The sequence continues at coordinate 5,064,779 of CM077030.1, read as the reverse complement.
AGTTAATAATATGATTCTGACCAATCAAAGCCGTAAGGAAGTTGGCTAGAGGATGCCTATTAACTACCTAAAGGAACCTTAGTGCTATGGATATGACGGTCCTATTAAAACAAAAAATTAAATAATATAAACAAAATCACAAAAAAAGCTTAAAAATCTGTTTATAAAAGAAAATAAAAACAAATAAAAAAGAAAACTAGTTATTCATCACTAGGATAGCTATACTAAAAATAGTAAAACCAACATTAAAATTAATAAGATTCTGATTAATCTATAGAAGCTCACTAAGGTGATTTAATACATGCAAAGATTATTAAATAAACTGCTCGTGTATTTTATAATATTTCTCATGTATTCTGGAGAGTTAATTCTGCTCTTTCTGATCATACAGATCCAGAGTCTTAAGTTTATATATTTTTTTTTTCTCTGGTTAAAATCTCCGCGCGTTGGTTTCTTGCTGTATGAGGAGGCCATCAGCCCCACCCTCACTGCCCCCAGCGTCTAGGGAGTGGCGGAAGAGGTCAGCCATGTTCTTCTCTTGTGAGGAGAAAAGTTTTTGTCACACAAGAGGTAAGCTCTCTTCCTTGTTTTTGGGTTCTAGGTTTTATAAGTTCAATGTTTGTACTTATTCTCTGTCGTTTTTTAGCTTTTCAGCTTTTAGGCATTGGTTTGTCTGTTAACATTTTTGCGGGTTTTAACTCTTTCTTTTCTTTGTAACTTTGAGCGTCTTTTGGGGTACCTAGGAACAGAAGAAGGCTAAGCCTGTTCCTTTTCTATGCGCTGTCTCTGCGCTGTTTTTTCAAAGTAGTTAAGTTCTTAATAACTAATTAATTATGCACTTAAAGCACTGCTGAAATACTTTGTACATATTGCAACTAACTGTTTTAGGTATATAACTTTCACAAAGTTTTCTTTAGTTAATTATTATCTTTAACTTATTCTCGTTTTCGTGCTGTCATAAGTTGTAGAGTAGGGGTTTTAGACTCAAGTTTTCTTTCAAAAATCTGTTCGTTAAAAATTAACATTTCCTTTTTTAATTGCAATGTAAAATTTGGATTTCTTTTGCATTGATTTTCAGGTTTAAATTCTCTCTCAAACGAACTTGGAATTTCGTTATGGCTGAAAATCATTTCTAATTATTATGTCACTCTCACAGCTTGAGTTCTCTTTAATCTTCTTCTCTTTCTTTAATAGTAACAGATGAAGAGCATGGGTCGGGCCATGAAGGTTAATGGATGCAAGCGAAATTGTTAACTAGTGCTAGGTCATGCAACTCTACGGAGGACATGACTTATATATATATTTTTTAAACTATTTTAGGTGGGAATGTTACTTGCATCTATGGCCTTGCAGAAACCCATTTCCAACTAGGTCTTTGTGGAAGTGAGAAAATGCAGAGTTTTTGCTGGTCCTTGATAAAGCCAAGGCTCAGTATTCTCGACACCTTCTACATTCAGTTGTTTTATTTTATTTTTTTGTCTTTTCTCCTTTTACTCACACAGGTAGATACATAGCCTTTTCTATGTTGTACCAGGTGTGAGTCAAAATTATATTTGCATTTTTTTGCTTAGGTATCTTCTTTATAGAATATATATATATATATATACATATATTGCCATTTCCCTGAAATGGCAATGGGCTGGACATACTGCCAGAAGGACAGATCATCGATGGACAGCCGAAATTTTAGATTGGATTCCAAGGGACAGGAAAAGACCCAGAAGAAGACCACATGGGAGATGGGTGGATGAAATTCGAAAGTATGCAGGGGTGACATGGAGGAGACTGGCACAAGACAGATCGTTGTGGAGGAAACTTGGGGAGACCTTCGTCCAGCAGTGGATTGATAATGGTTGACAATGATGATGATGATGATATACATATATATATATATTTTTTCTTTTTTTTTTGCTGATGACGCTAGCGAAAAACAATTCTTATCCAGTTGTCATCGCGGAATTATTGATAACTCAAACCTTGTTGGCATATGAAAAATGAAGGCTTAAAGATTCTATTTTACCAGTTCAAGAGCTTCGCCAAATGAGTAGGATTATATAAAATGATAATTCTTTAAGCTTTTCCTGTAGTACTAATAATGGGAACTCAATAGATATCAGTTATTATTAATCATAGCGCAAACAAAACAGCGTTTTTGTTTAGAAAACATACGGATACTGAATTATTGCGCAGTAATTATTAGCAATAATAATCCCACCTCTCCGCTGTTTGTTTGCAGTAAAAGTATTCCGCAGAAGTTAAATCATAAATTCCAGTTACTGCCTGAGTAGAGCCAATGGCAAAAGGCAGTTGTGGCCTATTTTGGATCTTGGGCAATCCGGAAATACCATGTCTCGCCATCTTTGAAAGACTCTCGTTTTGACGAATAGGTTTGCGGAATCTGCTTTCATATTCGGAAAGCCGGTTGATTATTTGAATGAATTTTCATGAATTCTTCCACTGATCAATTATCTAGAGATTTTCCTCTGAGCTAGACAATAAACACGGATTCAGCGAAATCGTTAACGGAATCCATTAACTGAATTATTTTTTTGAAATTGTATCCCTTTTTTTGGTGAAGAATCTGGAAATACCAAATTAATACTTGAAAATTTCATGTGGAGATTGACGCTTCGTCGTTTCAATAACTGCTATGAGCACGCATGATTATTTCTGTTGAAATTAGAATTTCTACCTAGTAATGTTCGTATAGATGTAGCTGACTGAACACTACATAAATCAATTCTCAATAATTTCACCTACAGTGAAACAGGAGTCATTCAAGGAAACATCGAGCAAAATTTACTTACGATTAGTCTTTATTCCACCACTAATCAATCATTTGACACTTCAACAAGGCGTAACTACAACTCTTCTTAATATTATTATCTTAATCAAGCGAACGTGAGTTATTGATGATAGCACTTGGTTAAGAAAAAACAATACTGGAATGTATATAACATAATTTCATGCCACTTTTTTTCACCGCACTACAGAAATGTATTACATCAGAAGGGAAAACGGAATCCATCAACTACATATTCCCTCCCCCCCATTATTTACGATGGTGTCCCATCGTCTGGATAGGTCTGCCATTCTTGAAAAAATGTGCAGGTTTTGCTGCGAAGAAATCATCAAGGAAATTCTGGAGATCAACATCATTGTTGAACGTTCTGCCACGAAGTGCATTCGACAGAGATCGAAACAGGTGATAATCTAAAGGGGCGACATCTGTGGAATCGAGGTCTGACAATTAAGTAATGAGACTGGGTCAAAAAAACCACATTTACTTACACTTTTAATCAACTACAATGTGATGACTATCCAAGTAGTTCCCTTGAGCTTGTACACACTTATTCCAGTGGTGTTGCCATTGCAGGTAGCAGCTGTGGACCTCATCACCTGAGACACTGTTCAAGGCCTGCGTCACAGCCTTTTGGACGTCTGCTGCTGTGTCAAATGGCGTCCTTTAATGACTCTGATTTCAGTTTTGGGAATAAAAAAAAAAAAGTCGCAGGGAGCCATGTCGGGTGAATAAGGAGGATGCGGTAGTGCTGCATTCCGCCGTTCTTCTCGCTGTTGTTCTGCGAGATTTTTTGGAACCAATTTCGCAGAAAGTTTTCTCATTCCCAGATCTTCAGTCAGAATTAGGCGAACATTTTCGCGATTCATGTTCAGTTCTTCCGCTATCATTCTCACTGTTAATCGCCTATCACGTCGCACAACTTCACTCGCTCAGGCTGTGTTCTCCTCTGTCCGTGTTATTGTTGGTCGCCAACTCCGGTGTTCTTCTTCCACATTGATTCTGCCTTCACAAAACATTTTGTGCCAGCGGATAGATGGTGCTCTTGACATTACCTCATTGCCGAAAGCATGCTGCAGTTTTCCGTACGTTACCGCCGCATTTTCACCTAATTTCACACAAGAAAAGATGGCATACCGCTGCGCAATATTCCGCGAGTCCATTTTCCTGACGAGGAGCACACACACACACTACTTAACGACCCAAGCAGCTACTACACACTGCCTTCAAGGGGGCTGCCACTTTGGTTCTTCCCCCATCCGTAGTCCATGTCACACATATGTGACGTACGAGTCTGCAGCGTTGCCACAAAGCGCGCGACAAAATCAATCTCATTACTTAATTGTCAGACTTCGTAGTCCGAATGTGGAAGGATTTCTCATTTCATGTCCTAAATGGCCATTTTGGTCATGTTTGCACTGTGAGGGCGTGCGTTATGTTGGAAAATGACACCATGGCGCCGATGTGGCCGTTTCTTCTGAATTGCTCTCCTCCACACGGCGGAGTTGCTCACAATAAACTGCAACATTGATGGCCTGATTCCTCGACAGCATTACCCAGTGAATAATGCTTTCCATGTCTCACCAGACACACGACATGATCTTCGCAGGAAGAAGGTCATGTTTTGGACGTGGTGTGGGCTTCTTGTTTGGGCTTAACCATTCCCACCGATGCCAGAAATTCACGTACATGCACCACTTTTGAACTCTAGTAACAATACGTGACATATACTGAACTGAAAGGGCTTGTGTTGCAGAGAACATTCGCGACAACGGGCGAGCAAGGAACCACATATGGCAACACGCTGATTCTTGTTGTCTTCGGTGAGAGTGTGAGGCACCCAAGACCCCAATTTCTGGACCTTTCCCATACGTTCCAGGTGTCGCACCACTGTGGCTTGACCACAGTCCATCTCAGTGGCCTATTCGCGTGTATTTTGACGGGGATCCAAGTGGATGAGATGGTTCAAACGATCCTCATCAAAGTGAGATGGCGACTTGAGCGTGGCGAGTCGTTTAAGTTGCTCGGAACTGCTCAAACTATTTGCGGGATGTCCTCGGAGCAATGGCATCATCCCCATACACAGCACAAATTTGTCGAGTAGCCTCGGCGGCTGTGGATCCCTTGTTAAACTAGTAGAAAAACAGATGTTGGAAATGTCAATTGCTCTCTACTTGACACTCCATACGTGCAGAAATGAAAAGCAGAATACCATTAGCCACAATCACACAACGCAATATTATTTAAATACACGATATTACTGGCTACATTTTGACATACAACTGGCCATCTGCACCGTCACTACTGACCTGGGAAACACTCGTGAAATAAAACGGCATGAACTTATGCATCAGTCCAATAGTTTCAATTAGACGTCTCTTCCACAAATAACATTATAACTTCCACACCTCTCTCTCTCCCTCCCTCTCACGTTTTTTTAATTTGAAGAGAAGTAAGAATTTTTTCATTAATTCCAGACGACGTGTAGAATAAATATAACACATTTTTAGAAGAACCCAACGGCCAGTACATACATTTTTATTGAAGAGAATGTCACTCTGCGCTCCTTCGTTCAGGAGTGAGATGTTCTCCAAACTAAGCTACACGGACGGAATGTATTGCTGCAGATTTGTCATCTTGACATGTGCTTTGTAGTAGGTCACATGATCCCCCTCTTAATTTTTTTTTCTTTTTGAAGCGAAGTACGAATTTTCATTAATTTCTGACGAGGTGTGGAACAAACACCATACATCTTTCTAAGAACCCAAGGGCCAGTACATTTATTTTTACGTTCTGGTGTCAATGTGAAAACACAAATTTGTCCGCGACGACGATCGAACCGGCGCACTCTCACTCCGGAATAAGTTGCTCTCCCAACTAAGCTACAGGGACAGAGAGTATCGCTGCAGATATGTCGTCTTGGCATGTACTTTACCTCTGTAGTGCATCACAAACTTTTCTTGGATCAGTTTCCTTTCATCCAAATGTATCAATACGAGGAGGTCCTGGCCTTATTATTCCATGTTTGGTCGCGCTGTGAGAATTTATCTCACGCTTTACATATAAAGAGCGCCATTTATTTGGACGTGAAGCTGGAGGCACCACCCCCGCTCTAGCTGACCTTTAGAATCTTCTCATCAATCTGTTATGAGTTCTGATAAGGATTGGCGCGTTTTTGATGTTGAAACAGTGACACTGATCTTGAAACAACTCTTTGCTTTTGTTTGCTTCATGTGAATATTTCTCTGATCAAGTGATCGCTGTCGTTTGGTTCACTTGAGAGCTTTTCTCATCAAGCAACCACTGGCGTTTGTGTTTTGTATTTTTATAGATAACGTGATGATAAGAGTGCTTTTTTCGCGTAATTTGTTTTGGAACTATATGCACACCGTTAAATCCATTTTCTCTGTAAGAGATGTAGCTAATGTGATTAATCTTAAAAACTTAATAATATATAGTTTGCACAAACTATATATTATTATGTATAAAAATTACATATTTTGAAATGACTGTATGAAAGCAATAAAAAAACTGCAGGTGAACATTTTTGGTAGGAATCCAAACACTAGGACTCTCCTGTTGGCTATGGCCTTGCATTTGACATAAGCCAAATCTTAGATTTCGTGATGGAAATTAGTTAGAAAACAGATCTTTCAAATCAGCAGTTGTATTCCCATAAGCTATGTATTTTTCATTACCTTTCTGTCGTTCTTGGGAAAGGAGTTCCTCACGAAGTGAGACCATACTCTCTTTCCTGTATCTTCATGACTCAATTTTTTTGCTCCCGATTCCTCACTGGTTCAATATCTTAAAATGGTGGCATCGATTCTACCGAGGGTGTTATTAGCATCTTCTGTTGGCTTCCCAAGTTTGCATAAATCAGCCTTGTACTGCTTGTTCTCTTTTCGGATATATTTCAGAAGGTATTCCCTCCTCTCCTTCATTGTCTACGTATTCAGTTTCTTCTTTTTCGTCTTCAGATGACTCATGTGTTTTTCATTTTCGTGTCTTTAGCATTTCAAATCAAGAAACCTGCAATACAGTACAATAATTAAACACTCTCCGGTGCTACGATATTGAACTCCAAATTTTTCGCATAACTCGCGGAATAATTATATAAGTAGCTGAAAAGGTCAGAAAGACCTCAAATTATGGCCTACACAGAACATTCGATATCTTGAATTTTCCATAGGAGGCAGAATGGAGAATTTTGGCACGAAATCTTAAGACCAAAGCAATGCTCGTTGAATTATCTAGCTGACGAATTATATTTTGCTGCGAAAATAGATATATTTGCAAGGGGCATAAAAACTATATGGTAGTATGAATGAAGTTTTTATCGATAATTTTAGATCCTAAGAAATCTAATCTGGCTGCAGAGGAAACTGGCACTTCGAATTTTTGTGATAACGCCCATCATAAGTAACAGAAATTAACTGAAATTGTGACAATACTGCAATTACATAGGGCTGCAACAAAGCATTTACATAGATGTTTTAGTTTTGGTAACTGATTTTATATAATCCAAGGGTGCTGATTACAAAAATTACATTCGGTTTTATGTATCATGAAAGGACATTTTAAAAATCACGAAGGAAATAAAAAAGCACGCTGTCAATTTCTAGTGTATGACAAAAGTTTTGATTAAATAACTTACATGCAAATATAATACTTCAAATATGAGTGAAAATTAATTCAGGACATATTCAATTAAAATATGTCATTTCCTTGAGTGAAAGCTTTACTTTTTGTTTAGAAAATTCAGCTGAGTTGATTTTTTGGGTGGAATTTAAGGTTCCTTGCAATATCCAGTAATATTCCGCCGTCATAGAGAAACTCCTTGGTATCTGCTCTCAATCACTTTGATATCCTGAGCTCCTTTTTATAGTATTCGCTGACTTTGCCAAGTGGCTCTGAAATTAGTCCAAATGTGAGAAAAATAAATGCACGTTGAACCTAACACTTTTACAAACATATTGCTTATTATCTTCTAGTAGTTCGGATCCTTTTTATTTCTCAAGATTGTGTCAGCTACGTCGTTGAATGCAGTCCCGATGTATTATTCAGCAAGAATCGTGTAATTTATGAACTGTGTATCTTAAGCCAGCATTCTAATTCGTGATCCATTAAATATTTTTTCGCCGCCCCGTTCGCGTCTGACCATTCCTCCGAGAAGGGACTGGGTTCGAGTCGATGTGAGGCATGGATGATGTGTTTGTTTTACGGCACTGAATCTCTCCTTTTCCTGGAACCAGTGATCCTTAATTAGCGACGTGCGACTGCGTACAGCCCATCGAGTTGTGCACGTTGGTCGTTAAACTTCGGAATAAAACAAAAGTATTTCAATGAATGAAATACGAGATTACACCTTTGCACAATACAAATATTGAAGTTGTGAATCCATTTATTGGTTTAAACATGACATGAATGGTAAGTCAGATAATATCCGAAAACTTGAAAATTTCGTCTTCCTGGAGAGGTAATCGAATCCGTATCTCCCGGCTGAGTTTGCTAACCGCAACACCACCCAGAACTACCAAGTCTCAAGTTTCCGATTAATTTGAATATAATCATCCCAGGATTCGCTAGTCGAAGCAACCGGCATTCTGAATCCATTTCTTGCAACCCCAATAAACAGATTCACAACTTAAAAATTTGTATTGTACAATGGTGTAATCCCGTATTTCATTCAATGATATTCTGCTCCTCCGGGCAATCACGGAAAGGAAATTCTAATCCTCCAGATTCGCTATACATGAGTGCCGGTTGCTTCGACTAGCGAATCCCGTGAGGGTTATATTCAAATTAATCGGAAACTTGAAACTTGATCGTTCTGGGTGGTGTTGTGGTTAGCAGACTCGGGCGCAAGCAGTCGGGGGTTCAGAGACGCGGGTTCGATTCCCTCTCCAGGACGACGAAATTTTCAAGTTTTCGGATGTTATCTGACTTACCGTTCGGGTCATATTTACACCAAAGAATGGACTGACAACTTCAAAAGGATTTCTTCCTTTAATTTAGCTTCGGAAGAAGCTGAAAATGTGTTGCACAATAATTTAAAGCAATTTTACCAATTCATTCAGTTCATCTTGAGATAAAGTTTTATGTATATTAAATATTTTGGGGCTAAAATTAATGTAACTCAATTCAGGTATATTTGAGCCAGATTCAAATATTTCATTATGTATTTATGGGATAAGCGCTGCTACTCAGGGTCATGAGACACAGGTCATACAGCAGACTTAAAATTGTGGTAAGCTATATCTTTACATTTAAGGACAATCGCATGATATGAACAGAAATAGTAAGTTCTTTTCTAAAAGCCATCTCCATGATATTCAATTTTCCACCAAACCACTAGTACTTCAAATCGCAATGCTTTCTCCTTTCCTTTCGTCCGATTTCTTAAATCCTTTGCACAAATAATGCAAACTGTGTGAGGTACCTACGCTTTGTCGTGGTTACTAAGCTGAACTCCAAAATATATAAGTAAAATATAAACTATTTACAAAAGAGGTTATACTTCATCCTTGCTTCTTTGCTCGAAATTGCTACAGATAAAATTTAAAACACTTAGATAGCTGACACTACTTGTTTCTTTTTCAATTATTTCTGCATTTATGTAAACTCAACAATACACAACATACAGATAAGCCACTAGCATAAAGTCTGCTTGTTCAGTTGCTTGTGAGCCTTACACAGTTCTACCACCTACGTGTTCGTACAGGTTTACTGGTTAATACTGTATGTAAATAAACACGGTTTTACCAGTTGTCTTGTATGTCCCACAACGAGAAATATAACAAAGTGCCGGGATAAGCAGAAAGTTACGCAACCAAAGCAAAATATATAACACAAAAGGAAACTGATCTTCCAAATGGCAATTTCTAAAAAAATCTCTATATCATCAAAAGAACTGACTGTTCGAATGGGTTCTTAAGAGGAACAATGATAATTTGGAACCAGGCAACAAAACACATTATAAAATAGAAGCAAAATCCAGAACAACATTTCCATTGCGAGCCCGTGTTTTCCACAAAATAATAATTTCAGAAATGTTCAATATATTTCGAACAACCGAGAATTTGTTCTGCATGCGAAATTTAATCCAACTACGGCACTGAATGACAATCAGAGAACTTGCTGCTCTGCTATTATATTACAACTAGCCTATAGCCTGTCCTAAAACGGTTGTTTTTAAGCTTTAAATAAATATTAATATACAGGGGATGTTTCCCGTCCTAAGACGGTGAAATGTTTAATTGAAGCAGATTGAAAACAAATCAAATAGACGCCGGCTTTTTTTGTAAGGAAATATAGCAAAAATGTATGTAGCAAGAGCTCATTCATTTTAGAACTGAAAATTATATGCTATTTATTTCCGTTTTTCAAAAGACCTCGCGATAAATAAACATTCAGTGCGAAACATTTGTTGTTTAACAATTTTCCTTGTTGTCCAGTATTTTCGTGTAAACTTATCTTAATAACTTTTGCTTTAATTTTCACGTTAAATTATTTTTTCTCCGGTTTATTCCGACCACGGCTTGTTTTGGACTGTCCTATTCGGAGGTTAGTTTTAAACTTCATACCGAAGCCTTTTCTACAAAATTAGGCGACATCTGGCATTACAAATCGGAACTGGCTAAATTCTCGACATCGTGCCTTTGGGGGCCACATCTGTTTTTTGATGTAATTTTGCTCACTTCGACATCGCAAGATTTCAGTTTTTATTGTATGTTAGAGCGTTTATATAAATTGATATTTTGCAAAATGTTTAATATAATCAGCACTAAACTCGGAAAGTTAGTTAAATTAAAAGAGTAAAAAATAATTAAAGAGTACAAATTAATATTCGAATTGTGTAAATTAAATTAAATATACAAACGCAACTTACCGTGATATTAAGAATTCAATTCGAATTTTGTAGATCAGAAAAATAGAACCCGAGTCATTAATGATCCACTGTTTTTAAATTAGCACGCGATCACCTTGAAATCTGAAAGTGATCTCGTGCAATTATATAGCAGGCTATCCATTTTGACATCGCGACAGCACACACGAATTGATCGGTAAGTGATGACGTAACAATGCAGACGTTGGTGTGACGTCAAGCGTTCCAGAGAGACGGATCTGGGTGTTTATATTATTAACACAATGCTTTAATAATTAAAAAATGTTATAAAGCCACTTATTTTAAGTTATGGGAAGAGATGGAGCAGATGACAGATTTCCAAAATTTCGTAAATTCGAAATAATGAGTGACTTACATTACAACTGAAGAATAGATATTAAATATACGATAAAAACTTCAATAAATGTATTATATATATATATATAGCCTGGAATAACTTACGAACGGAGAGAGGTACAGTTATGCAAGTGAGTAACGGTATAGTAAAGTGACTACGCCCGATCGAATACAACCGATAGCAGCTCCCCTAATAACGAAATGTGGACGCTAGCCATTACAAATCAAAAACGAAAAGAGATAAAGCAAACTTTTCAATTACAAAGTTGTAGAGTATCAATTAATTAGTACAAAACGACATTTTTTTTCACACGGATAAGATATTTTTTTCCCTAAAATGTCCGAAATCGATGTGCGACGATTCGAATCTGCATATTCACATTTCGCCAATGTAGCCGTATGCAAATGCAGATTGTGATGTTGTACCGTACCTACGATATAAAAACCAGTAGCAGGACGCACCCTGATCAGAAGTTTAGGTATACGTACGCTGTGTGAGAATGGCGAGCTTGGATTTCTGGGGTTACATAAAAAATCAGGTGTATGCAACAGCGCCTACAAGTCTGTTGGATCTGCGTCGTCGTGTTACAGATGCTTGCAATTGTGTGATGACACCTTCAATGCTGAGGAATGTGCATGCAGAGTTACTTTCACGAATACAAATGTGTATCGCGGCAATGTGCGCCAGTTTGCTTTTTTGTTTTTGTTTTGCTTGACGTCATCAAACTGTATTGACATAAGAACGCATTTATGCAATAATTTGTGTGTGTATTTGCTCATACCTATGCCTGTTCACTTCAAACGTTCACACAAAAGGTCGCGCATCGATATCGGACATTTTAGGGTATTCAGGCGACAATTTATCTTTTCCGTGTAAAACAAATGTCGTTTTGTATTAATTGATGCTCTACAACTTTGTAGTTGGAAATTTTGCTCTATATCTTTCCGTTTTCGATTTGCAATGGCTAACTTCAGCATTTCGCCACTAGGGACGCTGCTATTGGTTGCATTCGATCGGGCATAGTCGCTTTACTATACCGTTATCTCACTTGCATAACTACACCTCTCTTCATTCGCAAGTTATTCCAGGTTAAAGGGACTTTCCTATGCGCCCTGTATATATATATAGATCACACCTACTGGAATAGAACGAAATATATATATTTTCACGTCTTTCAACCCAACGAAAGTACATTATCGAAATAAATATTCACACTTCTAAGCACAGGAAACTTCTTGGAACTTTATAATTTAAAGCTACAAATTCTCAAGTCTTGATTTTGATAAATCAGCCACATTCGAGGCCATGTTAGCAAAGAATATTAGATTACATTAAAGACTTAAACTGAAATAATTTTAGACTGTTTCGAACATTATAGTTTGAATAAAAAGGAGAGGGCTTATGCATAGCCTTGTGTGCATGAGCTCATCTGCCAATGAAAAAGGTTTCTGCGAAAACGTGAAGAAATAATCCGCCACAAGGACTATTGATTCACACAATGTTGTGTGAAAGCTTTGATACTCAAATTTATACAGAAATGAATGAACATTTCTACAATCATTTTGTAAACATATGGGTGATTTGTAAACATTTCATCAACTATTTGTATGAGTGTTTTCAAGAGAAAGAGCCACGGTATGGTTTATCTTAATTCTAAATGTTCAACATTTTTATCAGGATTCGAGATGCTTTCGTGGAAGTCATCTGTGCGTTTTTCATTATGCTGAAAATGTTTCAAGATAATCTAATGTATTGTTCAAATTGATCAGAAGTTATGCATAAATAAAATATGTTCAAATGGAATATCAACACATTGCAATGCATGCGTTTTTATATTTTTCTGTTCTTTCTTTATTCTTTTATCGTTAGCCGAAGACATGAAAGGTATGGTGGATGTACAAACAACAGTGAAGACTGATATGCAGAGTGATGAAAATTCGGGAGAAGATGGCGATGCCAATACCACTGCCTTGGAAGGCGATCAGAAAGTTGTTGGATTCCTTACGGAATGGGTTTCGGCGTACAATTATATTAAAGGTAATCACTCTCATCTGGAACACCATTACAAATACATTGCAACTTAAATAGTTTCTATGTTCAAACTCATGTATTCTGTACAACGTTTTAAACACCTCCCTGGTAGATGAGTTCTAAGAGGCACGAGCTTTTCTCTAACTGTCCGATTCGCGCATGTTATTGTTTTGGGGGAAGGGGGAGGAATTAACGACCACCGTGAGCAACTCGATGGACTATAAGCAGTTGCCCGTCGATAATTTAGGGCTACTGATTCCAAGGAATTTCGACAGCCAGTGCCGTAAGACAAACACAACATCCATGCCTCACCCGGATTCGGACCCACACTCATATCGGTCGAATGGTCAGAAACTAGTGCTGCTCTACAGAGCGGCTCACACAGTATTCTAGTCTTTGATGAAGCATGAGAGTTGTAATTGCCCTACGGCACTGGTTCTAGCCTTTCCTTGGAGTCAGAGACCCTAAATTAAGAACGGATGGTTTCTTACTGCCTTAGCTCCCCACAAAGGTCGTTGCACCTTAAATCAAAACATCAACAAAGGAAACTGATTTTTCTCCTTGGCAGAAAGGAATAGTCAGTTCTAAATTGTTACAGAAGAGACAGGTCTTTAAATCGGGTGGAATTTTTTATTACATGTTAACTTGTGAGGATAAAAAAGTTTAATGAATTCATCGAATTTATAAGGAATTTATCGAATTACTATGGGACTATGCGTAATTTTGGGGCGCAATCGCATGTCGTTTGATGTTCATACACTGCTTAATAATTCACAATCCACTTTTAAAAGCAGGTTTATTTTATTTTAAGTAAATTTGGCTTCACGTTTATAGCTGCAAAGCCTTCCATCTATGCACTAGACCCTGAACGAGGAGTAACTTGTGTTCGATAAATTATTCTTCAATCAGTTCAGAAGGAATTTTCATTGGATAAAGTATTCCTTAAGTGTGGGGTAGTTTGTATTGGACAACATTCCTCAAGTGACAGAACTTCCGGGATATGGATAGGTGTGATCCTTTTTCATTTTTCGATCTTAAAAATTAATTAAAAGACAAAAGCTGTTGTCTTCTCCTGCAAACACCTAATTTAGAAAGAGACAGACACACAGAGGAATGGTAAAGCTAAGCTTCTGTAAAAGTTTAGGAACTCACTTTGAAGGGCACTAATCTCACATTCTTGCAGTGAAAATACTTCGATTTTGGGGAATTCACTTTTCAGTGTGTATTTGTAAAACGCATAAAGCTAACAAATGTTTTAGCTTGCTCTTTTCGATTAATTGACAAGGTGTTAAGCCACTAAATTTCAGAATGGCGTGCTACTCCATTCACTGAACAATGAATAGTTGCATGTAGTTAGATGATAATACGAAATTCACCACACTCTTTGAATACGAAAACGGAAAGTTTATTTATCCGTGGATATGGCCTGTCCTGTTGTAATGAAGAAACCCCTTGCTATATCGCAGACTCGTGGATACCAGCTGTCTGGAGTTACCATTTGAACTCAAGTGACAACTCACACTAGAACATTTTTGCGGTTTTCATTGATTGTTCAGACGCATATTTGTCGCGCATCCTTCAATCATGTGACGGAGAATTTGATATTTAAACACCTGTTCCATTAGTTTTTTTTTCTTTTTTTTTTTTGATTGGAGGTTTAACGACCACCGTGAGCAATTCAATGGGCTATAAGCAGTCGCTCGTCCCTAATTTAGGGTCACTGGTTCCAGGGAAGGGAGAGAGCCAGTGCCGTAAGACAAAAACAACATCCATGCCTGACCGGGATTCGAACCCGGACCCCTTACGGACGAATGATCATAGGCCAGTGCCTTAGACCACTGCGCCACCGGGGCGGCTTCCATTAGTTTGTAGTCCCCCATCTGAGGATGAACTCGTAGTGAGCTTGAAAGGTCTTATGGTTTTAAACTACGATAATATGTGTTTTAATCGTAAATTAAAGATTTTAGCAAGTCATTGGTTTTAAATAATGTTTTATTGAATATCGTGCAAAAACGGAAGTTGTTTTGTTAAGTGCATAGTTTGTAAAGTAACTTATGGAGGTAAACCTCCTTATTTCGCAAACTACTAGGTCTCCTAACTGAAATTACATGCACAAGAAGAATGTAGTACCTGATTTACACAGATGAGCTATTTCATTGACCACCCCCAGCCTGGAGAAATGAGCGAGCCTGTATATATACAAACCGAGAACCAGATTTCGGTTAGTAGTGTTGGGAGTGAGAATGGGAAAAGCTGCCGATTTATCGAAGTTTGATAAAGAACAAATTGTGATGGCATGGCACCTCGGAACTACGATCTCGGAAAGAGCGCGGCTTGTGGGATGTTCACGTGATGCTGTAGTGAGTACGTATCAAAAGTGGTGCACAGATGACCAAACGACGAACCGCCGACCAGCCGTGTGTCTTCCGCAGCTCACCGATGCCAGAGGGGAGAGTGTCACGCATTGTTCACAGCAATCTCAGGGGCACAGTGGGACACATCACCTGCAGCTATAACAGTGGTGATCAGGGCAATACGTCACAGCCCACAGTTCATTACAGCCTTCTGCGCATGGGCCTGTGTAGCTGAAGATACAGACGAGTCTGAATGCTCAGTGAATGTCATCACCAACAACGCATGAAATGGGCTTAAGATAATCGAGATTGGACCGTGGATGATGGACGAAAGTGGCCTGGTCTGACGAATCAAGATTCCTGGTGCATCACGTAGACGGCCGAGCGCGGATACCCCGATCACTAACGGAGGCTATGCCACCTGGATGCATTGTTGGGCGGAAACAGGCCGGCAGTGGCGGTGTTATGTTATGGAAGATGTTTTCTTCGGACACTTTCTGCTCCATTATCCCCATAGCACAATCCCTGATAGCTATCAGGTACCTGAACATCGTTGAGGACCACGTTCACCCATTCATGGCAACTGTGTTCCCTGCTGGTGTTGGCCCATTACCTACAGATTAATGGCGCCTTGTCGCAATGCCAGAATAGTCAAGCAGTGGTTCGAGGAACATGCTGGTGACTTTCTGTTAATGCCCTGGCCTCAAAATTCACCTGACTTGAACCCAATCAAACATTTGTGGTTCGACTTGGAAAAGCGGGTTCGCGCTAAATCACCACCACCCCGAGATGCACGGGAACTGGAGGACCTGCTGTTGATGTTATGGTACCAAATACCCCAGGATACCTGTCGCCACCGCATCGAATCGATGTCTCGCCGAATGGCCCCTGTTTTGTTGGCTAAAGGGGGTCTTACAGATTTTTCGAAGGTGGTCATAATATAATGGCTCATCGGCATATGTTTCCTGTTGATGACGTGGCTTTCGCGGTAAAAAACAGCTGTGTTGTCTTTAAGAAATCAGTGAAATTTAGATTTGTTTTTAAAGGTGCAAAAATTTTGCACTAATATATCGATGAGTTTTATGTAAACTCATTTGCAGCAACTTTGAACACCATTGTAGCAGGCTTGAAAAATTGAAGATTATGAAGACTACACTCCTTCAGAAGGACTGTATTTTGGCGAGTTCCCGTTTCGTTTTCATTGAAGAAATAAATACACTTCACAGAGAACTTCACTTTAGGATATTCCAAAATGCATGTTCTGTCAATCATAAGTCCTACAAAAATGAACTGACCCAAGAAATTTGATGCTTTCCTCTTTCTAAACGTCCTTACATGTATGTGAACAGTCGGAAATAACTGAAACATCACAAAACTGAAACACAGCCTTCACAAGCAAAAAATATTGAACGAAGTTTTATATGAGCATGTTTTATTTATCTTTTTGTAAAAGGAAGTGAGTATCCTAATTAACTAATAATAAAACTTAATACTAAATTAATAGTATGCTGGTGTTCAAAACATGTATTTGCAGAAATATCAGCTTATATCTTAATTTTCTACAGTTTTCAATATCGCTTTCCCTTTAAAGGATCGTGACATTACAAAGACACTTAAATTCACTTGTGTGTTTCACAGCTATGTTCGTTTTTTTTTTTTTTTTTTTATTGGAGGTTTAACGACCACCGTGAGCAACTCAATGGGCTATAAGCAGTCGCCCGTCCCTAATTTAGGGTCACTGGTTCCAGGGAAGGGAGAGAACCAGTGCCGTAAGACAAACACAATATCCATGCCTCACCGGGATTCGAACCCGGACCCCTTACTGACGAATGATCAGAGGCCAGCGCCTTAGACCACTGCGCCACCGGGGCGGCGCTATGTTCGGTTTAACGTGCTACGTTAGAGAGACATAGGGTATTTTCCCTATGTCTCTCTAACGTAGGAGGTATTTGCTTTCATTATGTGGCTATTTAACTGAATATTGTAGCTAAATAAATAATTTTTAAAGTTGTCTTCTTTTTTTCATGATTAAAATTTGATCATATTTATAAACAAGATGTACAGACTTTCTATTATAATTTCGTGGTCTTCAGATATGTAATTTTTTGTATCCTTTATTAATGTTTTTTCTTGGGAATACTTACATGTCATAACACTCAGTACTTTACAATATTTCTACTTATTTATTACCCCCTTAATTTAACTTGCTTCTCGTAAGGTTGTCATTACTTCATTAATTTCTTTGAGATATTCAATTATAAAATGTCTCATTTGATTTTTTTATAATTAATGAAGACGGTATTCATACATATAACCAATTTTGTGTTACATCTTTTATTATTCGCTTACCAGTGAAATTCAGGTTTAGGGGTGATATTTCTTTCCCGCCGTTTTGTTATTCATTTTATTTTCTGTAATGCTCCAATGGATATATTTCATTTTGTATGACGCCAAGGTTTATTTTGTATTCTGTTTAATTGCGAGAGTTCTGTGTGGCTTTTATTACTTTCTTTATTTTCATTCTTGCATTTATTTGCCCTTATTTCTCTCCTCTGTTCTTCTGAAATTTATTTTCTGTTGTCGCTATTTGAAGAAGAAGCAAAGATTCAAATACTGATGAAAGGTTTTGGCTGACAGCTTGCAATAAATTTTGGTATTTTAACTTCTAATATCTGTACTGCATACTGCAACATTACAAAAATATGTAACACCGGTAAAATACCACATAATGGAATTACATATGCAAATATGTTTCTAAGGTGTTCAAAATTGCTCCGAAGCAACAGCTAAGATTCTTTCATCTTTTTTATTTGTTTGCCTTCGGATTTAACTGTGAGCAACTAACAGCTACAAGACTCGTGCGTTATTAAATTAGGGTATCTGGTTTCAGGGAAGGTACAAAAAAATCTCTGGAAGGCCAGCTCACCACTCATGTCTCATCCGGGACTCAAACCCGGACACACCTCGAATGACTAGTCAGAAACATACTACTCTAACCCACTCGACTATCAAGGCGTCATTCGATAAAGATGCCAGTGAGCCAATTGAACATGATTGGATGCTGACTGAATACATGAAGCAACATTACGTTTTACAGTATTCTTTTATTAAAATACTTTTTTTACAATCTTCTAAATATACTGGAATGATTCCTAAGTCCCCTCGTGCAAAATTTGTACGTTTTCACACCACTATGTTAAATTTGTACACAGCCACGTGCTCTACCATTGGAAAGCCCACCGAGTCTGTAAATGTCTGTTAGAAGTATCTCTGAGGCGTGTTCCATGTTCGAGACGTTTCTGGAATGAATGGCTAGTTTGGAAACTGCTGGCGAAAAAGGTGGATTGTACCGAAAAGCACGCAGGAAGTGGTACCTCCATGTGTGACCATCAAGCTAGATTCATCAAGAAAGACATCATCTTCGAAAGCAAGTCTCGATCTATTGGGTTGGCCAAAACGTCATTGCGTTTGTTACACACAGAAGGCGAAACATGTCTTGAAATGTAACTAAGCTCATTTGAAACAGCAAGTTCATTATGTAACGTGACAGCTGACTATTCAAGTTTGTTTTAGGCACATAAAAAGTGCACGATTTCGTTAACAAGTGTTTGTTTGGCGTCGAGTTCAAAATGGGCAATCAAAAGGAACATTTTCGTCATGTCTTACTGTGTTACTTCCGAAAAGGAAAAAACGCTGTGCAAGCTCATAAAAAGTTGTGATGTGTATGGAGAAGATGCCTTAAAACTACGGCAGTGTCAGAATTGGTTTGCGACATTTCGGTCTGGAGATTTTGATGTGAAAGATGTACCACGCTCACGAAGGCCAATCGAATCCAATAAAGGCATTGATCAAATCCAATTGACGTTTACCTCATCGTTTCTCAAGATCTTCCATTCCAAGCATATCCGTGGCTTCTATTAACGAAGCATCCGCCAACACGTCTACCAGATACCTGCTGTTTTCTATTTGTACTTGTCAAACATGTCATTCATATGTTTCATCAATCACAACGTTCTGCATCGCAGCCACTTTCCATTCTGCAGGCCGGAAGTCGTTTGCTATCTTGCTTTCGAGGCCGAATAGTTGCACGCCTTCGACTTGAATATAACACCGCCATATCCTCTCACAACATTTCACACCACCTGGGCCGAGCACCCAGGATGGTTTACGATGGATGGGAATTTTGTCCGTCTCGCCATTTGAGTATATGTTGTGTGGTTTTTTTGTTTTTTTGTGTTTGGTTGCACTAAGTCCAGGGTGTCTTTCGTTAGATATTTGTTTCACTGTGCCAAGAGAGCTCTGCGTTTTTATTTTTTTTTTCTGAGTAGCCATACTGTGGCAACCTACGTACGCATAATTATGGTAACATGTTAATATTGTATTGTGTTGTACATACTTGAGTTTCGCACCACAGTACGTGTTCTGTTTTCTTCCTATTGTGACCCAATTTATGATTAATGTTACTTGCCTGCTGTTTTCTGTAAATATCGTATTTGTACTTATACATAGTTATTATAGTTTTATCCGTGTTATAGGCGAACACGTTATTATCGTATTACTCTGCAAATGTGCTGTACATTTTTCTAGTGTATTCTTTCTTGTTCTCTGTATCAGCATGATGACATTGTACCTCTTTCATAACCTAGGGTATGTACCTCTCTTGTAGATTTCATTTGCACAGCTTCCCTGAGTGATAATTGTGTTACATATGTACTTTAACGATATTAACCACTCTGAGTGTTCTATTCATTTTATTAGTCGTGTTTCTTCTATTTTAAGAACAGAGTGTAGAACTGCGTCATCCTTTTCTTTCTTTCAATATGTTGAAAACAACATGACTTTTTTAAAGGTGGTATACTGTTCACGAGACGTTGACTCATCAAGCTTTTGATTTTTGTTTCCGCCAGGTTGTATTCACTGTTCTCTAATGTTTTGTTTTTTCACTCACCGTACCTAGTGTGTATTGTGGCTTTACTGTTTTCTTCAGTTTGCTTTTTTTCCCTCGCCAATGTCGAGTAACATTGTGTGTACTGTTAATTAACTTTATTTGTGTGGCACATGTTGTACAAATTTCCTTTTTTCTTACATTGCATATTATATGTGATTTTGCTCAAGAACATATTTTTATCCTGTAGTATGTCATTATGTCTTATTAGGTGAGTCGTGTTCTGTGACGATATTACCTCCGTTAGCATCCCTGTATTTTCTGATCAAAGTTCTTGTTGTGTCACCGACTTTGCGATGTTGTATCTTGTGCTCTGTGTATTGTTTTTCTTTATTACATACATCGTTGTATTTACTTACATTCTCTGTTCTAGCACACTCTCCCGAAATCATTTTGTTACTTGCTCTCATATGCTAAATATCCTTCCTGTGTTTCTCTAGTTGTATTTCACGTATCATGGGGTTGCACTTGACCCCAGATTCCTGTACCATTACGATACTCATAGAATGCTTGCCTGCATTCGTGTTTTTATTATTTTAATCTGGGTAGCTTTACCCTCTGTCATGTGTACATATCATTATAAACGTCATGTGTATTTTTATGTTTTTGATGGGCGCGAACAATAATGATGTAACAGCCTATTTTCTTAAATAAAATTTGTTGAAAACCATACGAGCTCAAAAACTTCATCTCACCAAGTGCGTTGACGTCTGCGCTTCGCTCGTGAAACGTGAAGAAAATTGATCCATTTTTTTAAACGTATAACAGGCGATAAAAAATAGATCTTGTACAATAAAATCAAAAGAAAAAGATCGTGGAACAAGCGTGATGAGCCTGCTCAAAGCATTTTAAAAGCAGATACACACCTAAGGAAGGTTATGCTGTCAGTCTGGTGAGATTTCAAAGGTATTTTATATTTTGAATTGCTTCCAAGGAACCAAACCATTAATTCGAACATGTACTGTCGTCAGTTGGATAAATTCAGTGATGCAGTCAAACAGAAGCGTCCAGAATTGGCGAATCTCAAAGGTGTTGTGTTTCACTATGATAAAGCAAGACCACATACAAGTTTGGTTACTCCTCAAAAATTGTTGCAGCTTGGATGGGATGTGTTATCACATCCATCATATTTGACAGAACTGGCACCATCAGACTACAATTTGTTTCGCTCGTTGCAAAACGCCTTGAATGGTGAAATCAGCACTGCTGATGAGGCTATCAAATCTTTCTTGGAACTGTTTTTAGCCAAAAAAAAAAAAACCTTTTTTGAGCGCGGAATCATGAACTTGACTGAGAGATGGCAAAAGGTCATGGAACAAAATGGACAATATATTGTTAACTACAGTTTTTGCTTTCCCATTCAAAATTCGCCTTTCATTTACACAGGGGAAAAACGCAATAAATTGTTGGCCAACCCAATAGATGTCTTATGTCAGTAGAACGTAACTTTCTGTGTCGCGCTATTCAAGCAGATCCCTAGAAAAGCATTCGCTGCCTCTCCTCAGGGCACGTTTTCTGACATAAAACAACAGTTCGGCATCTGCTGCGCTTCAGTATGGTAGTCAACAGTACCCAAAGTGTTTCACATGAATTGATTACTGAACAAGCTGACCTTTGTGTCGAAACGTGCGAGTTATTTCTAGAAAATCCACGTGAATACAGTTTCCAACTGAACTGCTGTGTGCGATCGAAGATGGTTGTCCTTAAGCAATCAGAGTAGACAAAAGCAGTTTATTGATCCAGAGATCCCGAACTTCCCAAAGATAGAACGATCCTAATCGAAGGCAATGTTGTGTGCTTGCTGAAAGCAATAAAGTTGTCATTAATACCGACATCACCTCAGTACGACTAGAGAATGTGTACTTTTTCATTCTTCAGCGTTATGCAGAATTGGTAAACAGACATAAGATACACTACCTGACAGAGAAAATGCCACACCACGAAAGACATAAATGCGGCGCCATGCAAATTTCAGGGTGGGTGCACACGTACCCGTTATGCAAGTGACTGCGTTTGCAGGCCAATCGCACGAACGGCCAGCGAGATATAAGCGGACAACCAGCCCGAGAGGCCATCAGTCATGACGTCGTCACGGCCGCGAGGAAATGAGAGGTTCTGCTGTAACGGTGTCTGGAAAACAAACAAGGGGTGCCAATGCTGTTAAGACGCCGTCGTACGCGATTTCGTCAAACGGATGAGTTCTCGAAAGGTGTCATCGTAGGCCTTTGAACCACCGGATGGTCCTTGCGTCGTATTGCGGAAGAAACGCAACGTGAAGCAAAAACCGTCGGTTGCATTTGGTGACAGTGTTTCCAGGAAGGATCTGTGTAACGTCGTAGGGGGACCGGAGCACGGAGACGGACGTCCGAGCGCACCGATCGTCGCGCCCAAGGCCATGCCGTACCGGAACCACTGGCCACAACGTGCGACATTTTGCGGAATGCACAGGAAAGCTTGGATGCTCCGATATCGACGCAGACAGTGTCACACCGATTGGTTGCGTCTCGTTTGCTGTCCAGCCGTCCATTGCGAAAGGCTACCCTTAACAGCGAGCCATTGTCGTCACCGCTTGGCATAGTGTCGCTCCAGAACTGCGTGGGGTGCCGAATGGAACAGTGTGGTGTTCAGCGATGAATCGCGGTTCTGTCTCACCACGGATGATCGCCGTGTGAGATTCTGCAGGCGACGTGGCCAACGGGCGGATTCCTTCGCCATTGTGGAGTGCCACACGGCTCGGCAACGCGGAATCATTGTGTGGGATGCAATCAGCGGAAACAGCCGCTCACCGCTTGTACGCATTACGGGCATATTGACGGCACGCCGCTATGTTGACGAGGTGCTGCGGCCCGTGGCACTACCGTCTCTGCAGGCATCCCAAACGCTGCTTTTTAATAGGATAACGCCCGGCCGCATACCCCTCGGATCTGCCTGAATGCTTTAGACGGTGTGCGGATCCTTCCGTGGCGAGCACGATCCCCCGACCTCTCGCCCATTGAGCATTTGTGGGACACGATTAGACGATGGTTGAGTACCCTCTCACCCCCGCAAAATCAAGATGAACTGTGGACTCGGATCAACACCATATGGTCCACGTTACCGCATCACTCTATTCGGACTCTCATTACCTCGATGCCACGTTGGATTCAACGCTGTATCTCCCAAAATGGGGGCTACACTCCATTTTGATCATCCTGTATATTCGGTCAATAGAGCCTAGTCTGTTTGTGATAATTACATCATTTGTTCAGGACCTACTTGGATATCTGTATGTGCAGTTTGGTCTGTTTTCGACCATGAAGGAATGCTCGAAAACTCTTTTCTCTGTCAGGTAGTGTATATACGTATATCTCTAGCGAGATAAGGTGAAACTGCACATCGTGGTTCGAACCAACTCAAGAACTTAGAAAAATGGTATTTCATCTATTTGCTCACCCAGTGTTTGTAGTCTCGACCAAACTTCAGTTGAAGTTCACAGAACAGTATGTATACAACCCAAGGATCGGCTTTCGGTTCGAAGTTCGGAGTCAGAATGGGAAAAGCTGCCGATTTATCGGAGTATGACAAAGAACAAATTGTGATGGCTCGACTCCTAGGAACTATGATCTTGGAAACGGCGCGGCTTTTGGGTTGTTCACGTGCCGCTGTAGTGAGTACGTATCAAAAGTGGTGCACAGATGGCCAAACGACGAATCGTCGTCCGCATCTCATTGATGCCAGAGTGTCCCAGAGAGTGTCGCGCATTATTCATAGCGACCGCAGGGCCACAGTGCGACAAGTCACCCGTAGCTACAACAGAGATGACCAGCACACAGTTCATCGCAGCCTTCTGCTCATGTGGCTGCGTAGCCAAAGACCCAGCCGAGTACCCATGCTCACGGCACGTCATCGCCAACTAAGCATGAAATAGACCCAATATCATCCAGATTAGACCGTGGATGATTGGAAGAAAGTGGCCTAGTCTGACGAATCAAGATTCCTGGTGCATCATGTAGACCGCCGAGCGCGGATACGCCGATTACCAACGGAGGCTATGGAACCTGGATGCACTATTGGGCGGAAACAGGCAGACGGCGGCGGTGGTGTTATGCTGTGGGCGATGTTTTATTGGGACACTTTAGGCCCCATTATCCCAGTAACAAAATCCTTGACAGCTGTCACGTATCTGAACATCGTTGCGGACCTAGTTCACCCATTCATGGGAACTATGTTCCCTGTTGCCTTCACCTGTTTTCCTCCACGTATTCCAGCAGCGATTGCTCATGAGATACGGAGGCACTGTAACCGATCATTTATTTGGTAAAGTATCAAACCATCTTCCTCGAAATGGCCATTCTCTAATATAGCTCCTCCTTGATGAATCCGTGCACGTTTTCACACGCGTTTAAAATTTCATGCGGGGTCAAATTTCGCCTACATTTTATTTCTCACTCCTGACTTCCAGGATAATCCACAGAAAGCTCTTCAACAGCCTCCGCCAAAGTGATCTTCAGAAGCAAGAAAGCCTTCATCAGTTAGAGGTATAACTTTTTTTTTTCAATTTTTACTCAAGTTCTGATTTTAGTTCCCGGCGACTGCTGCTTAAATACCATTCAACAAGACTTTTTCTTTTCCGAAATTGGAGTAAATCAGCATTTTTTCAACCTAAGTGGGCCCTCTTTAGAAGTTTGGTAAGATACCACTTCACAGAAACCAGTTTGACGGAGATGACACTCTACATAGTCTAAAATTTGACAATCTCTGACACCTTCCTTTTTGTGTTTCAGACACCCTCTCAGAAAAAAAGAGTTTTATAATTTGGACGTTAAGCAATGGAAATCCTGCAGTTTCGTCACCACACATTGAAAAAATGCATGTTTCGCTAAGATAATGGGAGCTCACCCGTTATAAAACCAGAAACAGAGAGAAGCCTGAGTATGCGTATACACCACAACCACAGACAGGATTTCCAGATATTTTGTTTTCTTTTGATTGGAAGTTTAACGACGACCTTGAGCAACTCAATGGGCTATAAGCAGTCGCCCGTCCCTAATTCAGGGCCACTGACTCTAGAGAAGGGAGAGAGCCAGTGCCGTAAGACAAACCCAACATCCAGGCCTCCCCTGGATTCGAACCCAGACCCATCTCGGACAAAAAATCAGAAGCCATCGCTTAGACCACTGAGCCACCGGGCCAGCCAAATACTTGATTTCCGTCTAGTATAGTTTTTAAACAGAAAACCTGTATCTTTGCAACAGGAGACGGATGGCAATTCAACTACAGGAAAACATGTGATACCAAGCTTTGAAAAAATATTGTCTTCAAACGTAGTCAAACACAGTCGTTTCAAATGTACTTCTGCATTTTCGATCTTTGCATTGGCGTGCTACTTGTTTAAAAGCTTTCATAAATCTGCCTGTTGGGACTCAGAAGCTTGGCTTTTTTGACATGCATCCTCCCAGACAAGTAATCTTCAGTGTTGTTTACGTCCCCGTGATTTACTCACGGTATATTTCAGCACCTCTTTACGTAAGCTTTCATTAAAAGTTAACTTTTCTGAGCACTACATGTTCTGCGAAAAATCAGTCCCTCGTTCATACAATTTCTCTATTTCGCTCACTATATACAGGGTGATTCAGCTAAACGTGTGCAAACTTTTGGGAGGGGTAGGTTGCACAAAGACAAATCGGAATCACATAGCAATGCAGGGTCGGAAACGCCATTTTCATGTGCTAGTGAACAGAGAGGGCGAGAAGTTAAAGAGCAGCACGTAAGAGAACAAAATGCGTTTTATTACTCACAAGACATTTGCGAAATGCATTGAGGTTACAGACGGTGTTCAAAGTTGCGATCATGAGCTGTAACACACGCTTGACATAGTCAGCGCATGGAATCACGTACATTTTTGAAAATGCCTGGCGTGTCTAGGACTTCCAAAGCAGTTACATTGATGCGTTCTACAAGGTCCTCATCACTTTCAACGGGGATGTCGTACACCAGTCCTTTGATGTAACCCCAGAAGAAGTAATCAATGCATGTTAGGTCCGGCGATCTTGCAGGCCAATGAACTTGACCACCATTCCCGATCCACTGATGTCCAAATGTCATGTTTCAGTGATGACGAACGTCATTGCTGAAATGGGCGGGGGCCCCATCGTGATGGAACCATATTACACAGTGCAGCGACTGAGGGACCTGTTGTTCGTTCAATAGCTCTGGCAAGACGTCCTACAGAAATATCCGGTAACTCCTTCCGTCCAGACGAGGCGGCATGAGGTATGGGCCAGTTAAGTGTCCTCAACAAAGCCGGCCCAAACATTAACAGCAAAATGGTTTTGTGCTGCACGTGGTCGTACAGCATGGGGTTCTCCACCGCCCACACATGCAAGTTATGTGCATTGAAGCCACCTTCCCGTGTAAATAACTGTATTCTGAAAGAACGTATGAGCAGTCTCGCGGTCGAACAACGCCATCTACCGCATGAAGATGACGTTTCCGTCCCTGCATTGCTATGTGGTTCCCATTTGTCTTTGTGCAGCCTACCTCCCCTCCCAGAAGTTTGTACACGCTTAGCTGAATCACCCTGTATATAAATATGAATTGGGCTGAATGACAATGGAGATCTTTCTTTTTACTTTACCTTCCATTTCCGTAGACCATAATTTAGAACTTTTTATTGTATAAGGTCAAAAGCCTTTATCTCTCATTCATTGTATAAAAATAATCCTATTTTTAAGTACCTAAGACGTAGCACTTTTCTCTGTCTTTGGTACGAATATTAAACATTTCCTTGTTGTTGTTGTTTTAAGTAAGCATTTTTCTTGCCTTCGTTTGCAAAAGATAGTACCACAAATTAACTGCTAATCCTCATACCACAAATTTTTACAGTCTTTTCGAAAACTTTTTATACCATTGATTAGCAGGGTATGGGATGTGCGTATTTCTTTTTAGACTAGTCACTAATGTTTCATTGTCTTCGCAAATTATGTACCGGAACAAGCGCAGTTAAGAAATAACCAATTTTATACACGAAATAAAGCATGCTCTCAATCGAATAATTCATACTGCAAAGTCTACTTTCTCGCTAGTGTCGCCATATCGTTTCATTTTATGCATTCACTGCTCACGTAGTGTTCTCACATTGAACGGGAGAGAGTACTAACTCTACAAAACGTATCCTAAAATTCAGAACTTGTACCTGACGCGACCTACTTGATGACACGAGGTTTAACAGAGTTCAAAACAGATGGAAATACTGCGTGTCAAAATTAAATGTCGTGTTTGGATCCGTTTTTATTCATGTTTGTGCGTGTTATTAATTGCGCATGCATAGATGAAGTTCTCTCCAAGTTTCTTCCACAATTCTCTGTCTTGATCAATATTCTTCCATGTCAGTCCTCAATTCTTTCAAATTCCATCTACCCAGTCCAGCGCAATCTTATCGGTCTTTTATCGTCCCTTAATATCCAGTCAAGTATTTCAGTTGTCCAATGGTGGTGTTATTAAAGCAATATACCCATTCCACTGTCACTTTAGGGTTTTTACTTTGATCATGATGTCATCCACTTTGCCATTTTCCTAATCCATATGTTCCTTTTCTATCCTTCTTGGTTACACCAAGCCTCCATCTCTTCGTGCTTCTTTGAGTTCTCCACTGTCCCTATATGCCTGTTTTCTAAGTCCATGTCCCTATTCCATAAATAAAGACATGAAGGATGCATTGATTTAACACTTTTCTTTTAAGACATAGTTGTAAACTGATATTGAAAATCATACTGTTTCTTTCAAATGCTCTCCAGCCAAGTTTTATTCTTTTTTGATGCGGCAGTCACTTGATATACTGTATGTTAACCCAAGATAGATGAAGTAATCAGTTATTTCTGAATTTACCCTATCAACCTCTAAACCTTCAGCCCTTGTGAAAATATGGTATATATTTAGTTTTTGGTAACCTCATCTTACATTGTACTTTTTTTACCATTGCCTCTAAGATTTTGCTTTAAGGGGGTACTTGCAAAAATTGCCATGTCGCTAACATAACGCAGGTGGAGTCCGATCACAAAGTTTTGAGACTAGGCCTATATACAACAAAGTACTTACGTTACTTAAGTCTGGCTATGATCTCCCTCAAAGTAGTCTCCTTGAGCAGCGATACACCGCTGTCACCGTTGGAACGTTCCCTGGAAGTCCTGTTCACGAATCGTGTCAAGCACCGTCTGCGATTTGCGCTGGATCTCTTCCACGGTTTCAAAACGGCGACTCTTCAGCTTCAGCATCATCTTCGGGAACAGAAAGAAGTCGCAGGGGGTACCCAGTGATGAACCGCATGAGTCTCGTCCCCAATGATGACCCGCGACAGGAACGTTGGATCATTCATCACTTGCTGACGAAGATCTTGACCGAGTTCAACACGGAGCTCCTTCTGTTCGAGGTTCAGAATTTTTCGCACAAACTGTGCAGCAATGCGGTGCATGCTCAAAACCGACGTCAGAATTTCTTGCACTGTTCCGTATGACACATTGACGATGGTTGCCATGTCTTGAATGGTTCTCCGACGATCCTCATTCACCAGTTCCCTAATTTTGTTCACATTTTCAGGGTGTTGCTCATGGACGGTCGCCCTGACCTCTCGTCGTCTTCCAATGCCGTTCTGCAGCTTTTGAAGCGCGAGTGCCACTCAAAACACCTCGCACGACTCATTGCTATAAGCCTGCTACAACATTTTATGCGTCTCCGTTCCCGATTTGCCAAGTTTGACGCAGAATTTTATGTTCGCTCGCTGCTCTAGTTTGCAGTCCATACCGAAATCGCAGCTGTGTTCTGCACGTGGTCACCAAATATCGTGTAGCACAGCTCCCGATGTTCACAGAACGACGCCACTCGGCACAATGACTCATGAAGATCACTGCCTTCGACCGCTGCCCGCGCTTACTGCCATCTGTGGAGCGCTACGTACCTAGTCTCGGAACTTTTTCATCGCACTACGTAACATCTATTAATATTTATTCCCTTGTCTTCCCAGTTCAATGATTAATAAACATTCTGCAATATGGCGTTGGAGAGTTTGGAATTTTTGGCGTCACCTTGCTTCACACTCCATTCTAATTTTTATGGATGCTGTGTCTTCGAACAGTCGAATCTTTGCACGTGCTTTTTCATAGATGTTATTAAAAATGCTAATGTACACGTCTTTCTCTACCCGGTGGAGCAGTGATCTAAGCACTGGCTTTTTAATTCATACGAGATGGGTCTAGGTTCGAATCTCGGTGAATCATGGATGTCGTGTGTCTTATGACATTGTTCTTTTTCTGAGACCAGTGGCTCTAAATTAGGTGCATCCTACTTCTTACATCCCATCAAACTGCGCATGACGGTCGTTAATCCCTTAAACAAACAATGTATACATATTCATTACCGCAGAGTTTTAAAAACTGCTGATTATTTCACGGAATCAAAAGCCTTTTCATATTCAATGAAAGCCATGAATAGTTGAAGTTTCTATTCATTCGCTATTTCAGTTAGTTATCTCAGAACGTGAATTTAACGTACATTGCTGTAGCCACCCCAAAATCCTGCTTATCCGATATTTCCGTCAAGTGATGCGACATTACATGTATATTTTGGGGTGGAAATAGAGTTTATTTGGTTCTTTTTCTTTCTTTTGTTGTTTTCTTACCCGCATGTACTCCGTACGTCTTTCAGATTGTGCTTCATGCTGCGTTAATAACGATAAGAATTTCCTTTTGTGCCTGAAATAAATATCAAGTACTTTAGAGACGTTGAATGAAAACCTACTCTGTTTATTAAGAAATATTAAATCTTTAATACCTCTGCCCTTATGAAATAACTAGTGTGGCAAGATGGGTTTACGGTCCAGTCGTCCGAAGTGTTCTAACACAAAAGATCATTATAAAAGATTAGTATTTTATAGAGATGTTATGGCAGTCCATTGCTAGTAACATTTTAACGGAAAAGCTTAAAGAAGTAGCTGGAATAGATAAATGTAGAATCAAGAATATCCCATTATTATCTCCCTCTTGCTACACAGTTCATCAGTGAAATGAACTTTGCCGCTGTTAGGAAACTTTAGAACCCAACGTAACGGGCTCAGGGAGTCCAGACAATTCCGCCATTTAATGCAATAAAAGAGCCAATAAATGTTTGTCTGATTCATGAGAGGCTGTTTGGGAGAAAGTTTTCCCGTTTTAATATGCAGCATTAGTCTACGTTTATAGAGCATTAAAGCAAAACAGATAAAGGGTGTCATTCCAATAGCCGAACATTTATTGGGAAATTTCCAGTTGCTTGTCTCCCATCCACCGCAGATCTGGAATGGTGCGTTTTCAGTAATCAAAGCTGAGATTATGCTCCTGCCAAACATTAACGAGCGATGAATGTTCCTTATATGTTATCCCGTTTTATTAACAGGAAAGTTCCATTTGGAAGTTAAAAGTAATCTAAGAAAGTTGCGCTTAAGGCGGGAGCTCTCGTGAAATCTGTGTTTTGTTTTACTTCACAAGGTACGACGGTAATATTTTATGAGTGAAGAATGTCAGTACCGCAACAGTTTAATGAAAGTAATCATCTCAAAATGGGTTTTAAACTATATCTTGAGTGAAGCGGTTTGCTACGAAAAACAAATGCGATTCATGTAAGTTATTTCTCGAAAAATTACCACACTCACTTGAACAATATATCATTTAAAATATGGCTGATAAAGCCATGGTTATAAATAATTTTAGAAAAATTATTTTGTGTTCGGAGGAGTACAAATCGGCTTCATTTAGTTTTTTTACAATAGAGCGCAAACACAAATGTTAAAAAGAAAAGCATTTCATTAAAAAGTCTTATCAGTTCTTTACAGAGCTTTCGCTGTCTGGAAAAGCGTATGATCAACTGACTAAGCAAACATAATTCCGGACTATACTATAATACAAAGCCCAACATGAACAAAGCACTTACAAGCTTGTCGTATGAGCCAGGCAATTTTTTAGGGACAAAAAATTTGCATCAACGCATGTTGTTATTCACAGTCTCTTACCCATTCGGTTCCTGTTAGCATTAAGCATTTTGGCATTATCCCTATGTAGTTTGTGTTATGCCTCACCACAATGAAGTCAGCACTCATTTCGCAGTAAAAACAGCCTACTTTCTACACTTTTCACGGAACTGAGTTCTTTGCATATACAATAACATAGCACACCACGTACACTTGCAAAGGAGGTATTGTCCCTGCAAACAGGAAACATAGTTTGCTTCCTTAAACTATAGTTTGCTGTACTAAACGCAGAAATAGTACTGTGCACCAAGTACACACCTCATAAAGAAATTGCCCTATTCAGAAGGAATATCTGGCGTACGACACAAACAATATGCAGAAATGTAGTAAATAACAAATGATCATATTTGAAGACACTTTACGCCTTGTAGACATTTGCCACCTGATGTCGCAGTGTGCGAGCGAGCGTTATCTTGTTGAACCGGGGATCACTCCGATGCTGGTCTCCACACCTAGGTTAGGACACCAATTCAGATATACCAAACTGTTTTTCTCTTATATCTCCCTTACCTGTCGTGCGACTGGTTCGCAAAAGCAATAATTTACGGAAACAGTTGTTGACACAAACCCACCAATTTGCATAGAAAAGTGCTACATCAGGAAGCAGACAAAGGCTTCCTTCAGCACTTTCTATGTCAAGCAATGTATTTTGGAAAATAGTGTATTGAACCTAAGATGATCTAAAAGTGATGTGAAAGAAGGAGAATTCCCATAGCGAGTAGTAAACAAAGGAAAGTTCGAAATAAGGAAATCAAAAGCAAGAACCGTATTGTACACAACTACTTTTCTCTTTATTGCGGTACCACCGGATGATGCAGGCTTTTGAGTGAGCGGCGCAGTGTATGATGGGAAGGATTTAAAAAAAAGAAATGAGGTAGAAGTTTATGAGTGCGTGACGTACTGCAGAGGCGATGTACAGGTTAAGACAGCGAGTAGCACTTGTCGATGTAGCTTAATCAGGAAAGCATTCGGCTCCGGGACAGATGGATGCGGGTTCGAACTTTGGCACCGGCAAATTTGGGTTTTCATGTTGGCACCAAAACGTAAAAATGGGCCGCCCCTGTGCCGCAGTGGTCTAAGCGCTGGCTTCTAACCATTCGTCCGACATTAGTCCGGGTTCTAATCCCGGTGAAGCATGGATGTTGTATTTGTCTTACGGCACTGGCTATCTCCCTTTCCTGGAGCCAGTTGCCCTAAATTAGGGACGGGTGACTGCTCGTATCCCATTGAGTTGCTTACGGTGGTAGTTAAACCCTCAGCAAAAAAATATATATCTACTGGCCGTTAGGTTCTTTGAAAAATATGTGATATTCCTTCCTAACATAGTCAGGAATCAGTGACATTTCCTTCTTCTACAGAGAGTTATTTCAAGCATGGTTTGCGGCGATCCCAAAACCTGACATTTCGTGCCCCGCCTTTCTCAATGGCAGGTTATATAAGTAGGTATGTAACGTACTACAAAGGTGGCGAACATGTCCAGACCGTAAGTAGCAGTGATAAGCATTTGCCGTTGTAGCTTAGTTGGGAAAGCATTCGACTACGAGGCAAACGGATGTGGGTTAGAATTTCACCACCGGCAAATTTGGGTTTTCACATTGACACCCGAACGTAAAAATGGATCTAATGGCCGTTAGGTTCTTCGGAAGATGTGTGATATTCCTTCCACCCATTGTTTGGAATTAGTTAGAATTCCTTTTACAGTGAGCTATTTCAAGCGTGGTTTGCGGTGGTCCCGAAACCTGCCATTTCGTGCTCCCGTCTTTCTAAAAGGGAAAATAAATATGGTGTACCACAAAGGGGACCTGTACGTCAAGACGGCAAGTAGCAGTGATGAGCACTTGTCAGTGTATCTTAATTGGGAAAGCATTCGGCTCCGGGGCAGAAGGAAGCGGCTTCGAACTTCATCACCGGCAGGATTTTAAGAAATGAAATCCGGTGGAAGAAAGGGACAATGCACGCAACTGAGTTTAATTTTTAACTTAGTAGGCATCCACTTTTACAGAAGTGAATATTTCGCTTTCAAGAGATGAAATAATCAAATGGACGTTTCAAAAGTTGCAAAAGGAGCAATGAAAAGATGTGTAATTCGTTATAAAGGATTTAAACTGATCCCTTTGGAGTGGCCTTTAGAAATATAAAAATTCAGATTGATTTCGTTAGAGTGAGTCCTGCACATTACTTTTAGGTGGACTTTCAGATTTTCAGGAGAGCACAAATCTCCTTCGTTTCCCTTTAAAGGTGTCCTTGAATGCTTCTGCAACCAAGGTCTCGATGCAATTTGAAAAATTCATGTGTTATTCAATGATGCATGTGTGCGTGTATGCTGTCTATATAACTGTGACTTACTTGTTCGTTTTATTTTGTATGTCCACTCCTTATTTAATTTCGTGTCTTTTTTTTTTGCAGAGAACAAAGGAAAATTTATCTTGTACTTGTCTCTGAGTTTGAGCGTTGGAGTTGTTGCTTTCCTCGCCGTTCTGACGGCCAAGTACTATGCCACACGTTCTCGCAACAGGCAGAGGAGAGCAAAACCTCCCGTACCGGCGTCTCCGCCACTGGGCGGCGGTTGCAGTCCATTCGGTGAAGATTGTACGGACCTCGATCACTTTGACAATCCGAACAGGATGCAGGATTCTGGTGTGGAAGTTGTACGCTACGCCACACGGTCTTCTCTTAAAAGAGCTCAATCTCACCAAGACGACGACGAGGACAAAGGCTGCCCGAGAGCACCCGTCAGGGCGCTGAACAACTATTACTACAGCTAAAAACAGCATGCGACAGTGCGGTTACTTGAGCACAATGGAGCATGCGTAAGGGGCATCGTCACTGAGAAAGACGCCTTGGTTTATCAATTGGCCTTTTCCAGGCTTCCATTTTATACACTGTACACCTGTCCAAGCGGAAGACCGGCTGTCTTGACGAGCGAGTTTCCTAACAAAATGTTGGTTTCCGAAAGACTCCACATGTTGCAGCAGGTTACTCAACGTTGTTGCATTTTACAGTTCCTTGTAAAGATCTTTCAGAACAGAGCATGGTACAAGGTCAGCATTCGCTGATTAGGCACTCGTTCATCTGGCGTATTTGTATGTATCCTCCCCTCACTGTCAAAGATCAAGGCTATTTTTGTTCTACAAAAGCACAGTGTTACTCCTTTCTGTCGGGAATCCCAAAACGATGACTGTGTCATGATGTATAAGCTATGACGGATCGTGGAAAAGAAGTGCAATTGTCTGATAATTATCTCTTTGAGTTTTGTACAATAAGTCACTTTAAAACAAACTGTGAGTTAGCATCTAGCTAATGTTTCCTACTTACAGTATCACGCTGATTCAAACACATTGTGACCGTTAAGACTTTGTGTATGATAAAGTAATTTTACTTTAAAAAGATATCTCAGCACACGTTTCAGGGAGTTTGTGAACAATGACATATGAAAGACTTAATCATCTGTGTGTAAAATACTTCAAACAAAGACTCGTTGCCTTAATGAACTGCACTGCTCGTGACTTTATGCTTTGTTACAGCCTGTCTTCGGCGATGGAGTCAGTGCGTGAGACTGTTGTGTCAATGCATGTGCTAAAATGTGTTGTGAAACAAAATAGCTGAAAAGCGATTTAAAACTTTGTGAAAGAACTTCATAATGTATTTTATAACCCTGAATTTTTCATCTTGGAACAAACGGGCATTTTAGTCTACAAACCGATGACACCAAACAAATTGTAGGAAATCCTTTCAAATAATCCCTACTAACAATACACGTCATTCGTCGCAGAACTGGAATTTTTAATGGATTTGTAATCAGCTGTTATTGCGAATCATCATAAGAGTATTGAATTTCATCTTATCACTTGAATAGTTTTTCTAACATAGTAAAGAAAATATTTCTCTGAACTCCGATTTATAAGTAATAAATGGGAAATACACTATTTAGCTTCAACTTTTCAAAAATTCGTTTTACTTTTGGAATGAAAAAGAAAGAAATACATATTTTTTAAATCACATTTTATACAATTAACTCTGTTACTACTGAATCGCTTGCTTCCTTTGTTCTTTTTTCACTCACAAGATTTGATTTACATAAAAAATGTTAATGTAAGAGTTATTTACTTCAGAGCTTCTGCCACTCAACATCAGCGTTATGGCATTTGCCGCAGATTATGAATTTCTTGGTTTAGGTCAGCTGTAATAACATTTTCCCAACGGGTTTTTTTTCTATTTTAAGGAGAAGCATTTATCAGTATAGTATATTGAATTACGTCATGCCTGGATGACCCCGTGTCGTTTTCTACTAGAAGCACGTTCTGTCTACAGCAGATCACATTTTTCCAGCTGTAGTTTCAGTTTATAGATATTGTGTATAAATGGAAGCTCCTACCGTAATTTATATTACACAATTATTCATTCACAGCAAAAAGTATGTACATACGTACTGGAGATGCGTTAAACGGATGAATTGAAATTGACCACAACAATAGCTAAATGTTTTCCTTTCTTTTGTTCCGCTTATTGCTGAAAATACAAATACTCAATTTGTTTTGGCATTTAATTTGTTTATCCATCGGAAAACGACGCAAGAGCAAAAATGAAAGCAATATGTTTTTTATATGCATTCATATCGCACAATGCATTAGACACGGTAATTAATGGAGTCCAAGAAAAATTATTTTGTTTTACTTGCAGTAAAATCATGGAATAACGTATTTTTTTATTTCCATCGTGAACTCTCAGTTCTCTCTTTGTGGCGTGTTAATTAAAACGTACTCAAAATTAAATGTTCAGTTTCAAAGCATTTTTCTTTCTCCTCCGCCATATAATATTTGAAGCACATTTTCCAGTTCTGTGCATGGCATTTACATAGACTACCATTTCGCCGAACGTTCTTCCGGTAGCGAACTCACTTCATTTCCTCCACATTCAGTTCTCTCCTTCTCTTAAAACACTTATCCCGACGATTTCTTACTTGTAGGTTGTTGCAGAATTTATATGGCCGCATTCGTCTGTGAGAAGTTGTGAAACCACATATATCGCTTATAGAAGTATGATTGCCGTTATTTGCAGGAGCGAAGAAATTAAAAGAGAAAATATCCATTTCCTTTAGCCTTTGGAAGCTAAATAATTATTATAACATTGGTCATCTTTTAAATTTACTTCAGTTACTTATCGAAGGAGGAATTCTTTAAGGGGTGTTCAACATCTCCAATTCAGATTTACAGATTCCGGAGAGGAGCAGGAAGGGATACAGTCATCAATCACTACATTTGTTCCACAGCCAGGGTTTAATTTCAGGGTCTACGCAGGACAATCTAGCATTATAATTACTTTTGTTTCTTTTAAGCTCTTTATCACATAAGTTGGCATGTTGATCGGAAAACAAGAATGCAAGATCAATTATGATAGCACAAAAAACTAAATATATCAGAGGGAGAGGGAAAGGCTGTTACTTTTAAAATGGCCGAATTTAACATCAGACGACTTTGTTTAAATCACATTTCAACTATTGGTTATAAAAAAATTGTTTGCAAACAAAATCCTTAGAGAAAAAAATGTTTTTCATTTTTAAGCCTTTTAGTCCTTGAAGAAATATTCTGCTTTAAATCCAACGCACTCATGTATTTGAATGTTAGAAGTTTAGAACTGCGCATTCAACATTTACATCCGTAAAAACTGAAGTACTATTTACAATTGAAGAAACTGCTTAGAATTGGGAAACACAATGTTATTCAGCACGTTTCTGTAATTATCCGACCTCGTGACTCCTAACTATAAAATGGCATATTCCTAAAATTTTAAAAGTAGCAGTAAGCGCAAAAGCTTTCATGGGAAAATCATATACATAGAAAAGAAAATTGCATTGGTTTAATTTTCTTCTCATTCGGGAGAATAAATAAAACCGTGAGACTTGATTTTCGTAGTAATTTGATATAAATTAACCTTATTTAATAGTTCTTATATTCACACATACATAAAAAATCCGAAATTATCAGTATTAAAAATCTGATTTCACGTGCAGCTAGTAATTTCATGAAAAGAATGATGAAAATGTATTTTCCAGAATTGTTTACTCTTAAGTGGAGAGCGTATGTTATCAGCTGAATATTTTAGATACTTACATGTATGAAAGAGTAATGTGATGAAGTCGTAGGCACCGTAATTTAACAAACATGGGCACAAGGAAAATACCAGAATTTGTGACAGCTTCCAGTGATAATTGCGGCAGGGTTAAATGACTAATGATTGTCGTCGTCCTGCCCAGTGGCACAGTGGTTTCAGAGCTGGCATCTGAATATTCGTTCCAGATGTGTCCTGGTACGGATTCCGGAGGGGCATGGATGTTGTGTTTATCTTACAGCATTGTCCCTCTCCCTTCACTGAAACCAGCAGCCCTAAGATAGGGGCGGGCGACTGCTTATAGCCCATTGAGTTGCTTCCGGTGGTCGCTAAACCCCCAAATAACAAAAAGATGTCGTGGTGGAGAATGAGAGCAAGTTAGTTGTTTTTCCTTAAATCTTTAAATTCAAAATTCAGGTGATACTGTTCTTTAATTCAGCTCCAAATTCCTAAAGTTCTTTTTTTAACAGAAATGCTCTTTTTTCCCAGATCGGCGTTTAAAAATCAACTACATGATTTTGGTGACTATGTAGGATATTTTTCATTTTAGTAGTAAATATGAAAATAACATTAGTTCTCCCTCTAAAGAAGGAGGTTATCTTTTGAAGCAAATATTTCTGGAAAAACAATTCTGAAGTTATTGTTTTTAAATATAAATGCCAACCTGATGAAGCAGCACAATATGGAAAGAGTTTCGGGCAAAGGGCCGTTTTTCTTAATCATGGCATGAAATATCATGGCATAAAATATCTGCTATGGCATTATTTCGAAAAATATGAGGTCTCACTTTGCTTTGTTTGAGAGTGTCATCTTTTATACATAATGATCAGTATTAGTCATTTCTCAATCGGACATCTAATACAAATTCTACTCTTGACTAATTATAGTATTTTAAAGTAAACCATTCTGTAGGGAACCCAACTAACGCACAAAAAAGCTTTGTGCAGACATAAACCTGGTTCTGCTGTCGTAAGCAATATTTGTCTGGGAAGCGCCACTAATTCCTTCACTTGATTTTGATTTAAATAACATAAATCGTATCCCCAGCAACAACAATGTAAACAAAGGATTCCATTTGTGATCTCGTTATCGAAAAATTGTGTACAACACCTGTACCTTTAACGTAGCTTATAACTGATAGTTGAAGGGGAGATAACGCCTTGCGAATTCAGCACCCCGATAGGTTGCAGGAGGTGTTGAGGACTACAGCAAGTAAGAACTGAATTTCGTAGACAATTGTTAAGGATTTGATACGGTTTGCTTTCGAAAGCCGTCATCAGTTAATCGTTGCTCAGATCTACCGATCTCCCTTTCATTGAGTCTAAATAACGCAATCGAAATCTGTTGTTCTTACAGAGGCATCGCTGATGGGCTTATCTTAATATATCCACACAAATATTTGTTCGTTTTTCCAGTATCTTCTGTTGCCTTACTCCGTGTAATTGCACAATTATGTCTCTGCGATTTGTCAATATTTACTCTTTTCCAAACGTATAACAATACTTCCAGTTCCCCAGGTTTCCGATCATAAATTTACCAAAAGAAAGTACAAAAAATTTATAGGGGCATGGGTCCTATGTAACAGTTCTTTAAAATTAACAAAATAATATTTTAAACGTTACCAAAAACATTTGCTATAGAAAAAAGCATTACTTTTAGGTTATCCGTTCTAGTTATCTGTATCTCGATATTTTTCTTGCACAGTTATTTTCTCTATACTTATTATCAATGGATTGTGTGTTAGCATCATCCAGAAAATCAATATTAAGTCATGCGCCAGGGGATGTCAATGTTTCACCAAACTTCATATTTATATAGTTCAGACTTAGAGTTATACTTTAAACGCACTATGCTGCCAAACGTATCCAGACACCTTCCTGTAGTGGCAACAAAGCCTTCTCGTTCAAAATCATAGCGAACAGAAGTACTTCCTCTGGTTTTAATTACAGCCGCAAACCTTCAGGGTTACCTTTCTACTAAATTCTGGTAAATCTCGACTGGAATATTCTGCCACTCTTCCAGCAAATCTGTTTCGAAAGCTCATTTGCAGGATGATTCGTTGTAGTAGAGTTCCAACTTGACGTTTCAATTGCATCCTAAAGGTATCTATTTGGTTGTGATCCGGAATTTTAGATGTTCAGTCCAACATTTAAACACTGTTCTCTACAAATCAGTCTTGTGCACAACGTTTGGTATGTAGCATAGTCGGGTTTCAACAAATAACAATGTGTGCTAAAGTACTGCCACAGTGAAGGGAGTCCACTGTTGCCCAGAACATCGAGGTTAAAGTTGGACGTCATGCTTACAAATGCAACAACCAATGAACCAAGTCCCGTCTAGCTCAAACAGCCCCAAACCATTACAGAGCCTTATTGAAACTGAATAGTTTCAGCAATACAGTCCCGAGAGAACCTTCCTTCCGGTAATAAACATGCCCAAACACATCAATCGGAGCGTAAAATTGCGGACTTGTATTCAGCACTCCATAGAACCTTCTTCCAATGCTTTACAGTGCAGCATGGCGCTAAGACACTAGACCCAACGCCGTTGAGCAGTTATACAGGTGATCTTAGGCTTATGCATAGCTGCGCTACCGTGGATGCCTACTGAATGCATCTCTCTGTGAATAGCTTTAGTACTGACAGATGTTTCTACAGCTTTTTCACACGGGCCAGAGAAATTTACTACAGATGACGTGCATTAATCTTGGATTGTCCACAAGGGGTTCTTTGGACAGGATCCGTGAGTTTGCGCAGTCTCCAGTGCGCCTCCCGTTATGTGGTAGCGTTGTTAGTCTTCCAGCTTCAAATTACGTCATAACTACATTTTGGTGTATTAAGGTTGTTTTCATTGTTGCGTACAGAACAGTTATCACTGTGTCATCGAATCACCATCCCACGACGAAAATCTGTAAGATCGTTGTGCGCGGCATAATGACTTCCAACGAGCTGCTGCTCCTGGAGAACTCTCACGGATACAAAGCAAGTCCACGAGAATGCATCAATCCGGAATTTGTGTAATTAATCAGTTGTTCGAACACTCTTACCAGCACTGTGTAAGTGAAATGTGGAGTTGGTTTCTGAATTACGTTCTATTGTGTTTAAGATGATAGTCAACCCGTCCTCATCTCAAGACCAAGAAAATCTTATCAATTTCTACTTTTGGTAAGAATTCTTCAAAATTTGTTGGTTGCTGTAAAATAGAATCAGGTTTTTCAGGAAAACACAATAACCCTATACTTTTTGTTTTTAGAGTATTGGCATGAACTATTTTTTTTTTTTTTGCATTAATTTTGTCCATTCAAACAATTAGTTCATTTGCACAGGTTATATGTTATCTCCACCAACAACTCTCTCCACCGATGTGTAAAACTGAAAGAGTAAACTATTTGTATATACATTTAAGTGAGCGTGAAACATGATACTTTTAAAGGCAAAAGATAAGACAAAGTATCGTTCAATGACGATAAAAACAATATACGAACAAAGGATGATCGCATTTATTTTTTCCTTAAAGTAGCACATTCGTGTGAAGAGCCACTACTGTTAATTTTTCTCACATGTATTTTAATAATGAGTTCATTTTATATTAAAACGCCCGAAAAACAACTCGGTTGCAAAAAATTATCAAAATTTTAATTGGCTTTTAAAGAAAAAAAGAAATTGGAGGTTGAGTAGAATATCCCGCCTTTTGCGTAAACTAATGTTTTAGATTATTATTTTCAGGAGGAGAAATGTCCCAACGTAATCTGCGTTTAAGACTGTTCCGATGCCATTGCCCAAAGTAACACAGCTGTAATAAAAACAAGTTAGTAAAATCGTGTAATACATTGATTATGATACGCTTTACAACATGCCAGAAATCGTGCGCAGACACCTGACTACTTATTCGTTCAATATACCTCCGGAACATCATACTAAAGTTTTGTCGCAATAGAAGCATTTTACTCAAGTTATGAGAATAATGGCTTCAGAATAAATCTTGCTCCTGTGCCCTGACCTTTGACCCCATATCGATGATATTAAACAGAATTGGTTCAGTATACCTCCGGAACAACATACTAAAGCTTTGTCGCAATAGAAGCATTTATTAGTCAAGTTATGATGATAATGGCTGTGGAATAAATATCGCTCCTGTGCCCTTACCTTTGACCCATTTTGATGACATTTAACAGAACCGGCTTAGTATACCTCCGGAACAATATGAAAAGGTTTTGTCACAATCGAAGCATTGTTACGTAAGTTATGACGCATAAGGGCGATGGAATGGTTTCCGCTCCTATATCTTGACCTTTGACCCCATTTCGTCCATTTTGAATAAGATTCTCCTTCCCAGGTTGTCCCCTACCACATACTAAACTTTAATCGAAATTGAACCATTTTTAGGCGAGTTATCGTGCGGAGAGAGACAGACAGGACGAAGCTGGAGTGTAAATGCTTCTTCAACCTGCGGTTGGAAAGCGTAAAAAAACTGTTTATTCAAGGCACCGGTGGAATGGCGAAAAGGGAAAAATATAAAAATAGTGGTAATAAAATAGCAACAGTAAAAATGAAATTCGTGTATCATTAAAAAATAAAGTTAAATCGTAAAATTTCACTCACAATAAATATAAATGAAAATTGGATAGTGATCAAAAATAGATAACATTAAAAAATAACATCGCAATTCATAGATATAAAGGAATTAATAGTTATAAAATAACATATGACAATAATAGAACCTCTATTATGATATATGATTAAAAATTATTAGTGATGAGTCATAATATGAAAGCATAAATCATAAAGATCAAAAACACTAAAGAACATAGTAATTAATAGTAAATAACTGAAAATTATGATGAAAAATGTATTTAATGTTAAATAAAAAGTGAGGTTCAATTAAGATAAATAAACACTATGTAACGTTAAAGTTACTGGACACCAAACAAAATATGAAAAACAGTTATGTAGTTTAAATAATGAAAATAAAGGTATTTACGAAAAGCACACCCAACATTACATCAGTAACTGTCTCCAAAATACAAATGATATCTGAATTGACAAACTCTGTTCTTCTATAAAATATTTGGCGTTGGTATGCTGTTTTACATTAAATAAGTCGAACACTACGTAGTGGCATAATTTTTTGAACAAAAGAAATTTCATCACTTAACCTCAGAACTCGCGATTTATTTCTGGGAAAACATTTTTATTCGCAAAATCGAGATGTTGGCAATGCTCAAGATAAGATAACAATCTGTCGGTCTTTCACAAAACCACTGTGTCATTATGAACGCAAAGCAGTTGTTCAAGAACGCAGTATTTTAAGAGGTACTCATGGATTCATTGTTGTGCTGTTTATGACCTGTTCATCATTCTGTTGTTATATCATTTATTGTGTAAAATCATCAACACATAGTTACATTTTCTGTCACTGGAAAATAGCGGGTTTTCTGTAAGTTTTTGTTCATACCGAAGGAACCGCTCGTATGGTGTATTTACCTCAGAGTTTAATAATTGATTAAATATATGGAACAAATGAAAAATGTCTTTTTTTTTTTTTTTGCTGTTACTTTCATTTCCACACTAACAATTCTTACCTCTCCAATTTTCACTGCACTTGAAAGAAGAAAAAAAAAAAAAAACTATTTCATATTTTTAGACAAAGTGCTGACATAAGCTGTTTTTTGTTGTAATGCTTGGATCATATTTCCTAACGACGGCGTAAGAAATTCAATCTCTTTACACCTCAATCTATTACTACTACTTAGGTCGAGTCGTCAGCGAACAGTAAGTAAATCAAAATCCTACGTATTATTTTTCAGTTTCGTGTAGCCTAGTCAAAATTGAAAATAACGACTGTGTATGATATGAAAAGGATTCAGGTAGAAAGTGTGTATATAAAGTGTTGGACGTTCAGAGTGGTTTTGTGCCTTATAAAGGCCAAATGTTTGCACTACGCATGATGTTTGAAAAGTATCTATAGCTGTTGGATTTTTCTGCCTTCATAGATTTAGAGAAAGCTTACGACTGATAGTCCTGTTGGCAGAGAGCAAAAGTGAGTTGCAGAGTATGTTGTCCCGGATGTAAAAAGTTTGCATGAAGTTCAAACTGAGTGTAAATAAGGGAAAAACTGAAGTTATTTTTTTTAACGAGGACCTTTTAGCACTAAATGTAATATAAGTATAAATGGCACAGTGATTGACCAGGTGAATGA
The DNA here is from genome assembly GCA_039090855.1 of Macrothele yani. Taxonomy (NCBI): domain Eukaryota; kingdom Metazoa; phylum Arthropoda; class Arachnida; order Araneae; family Macrothelidae; genus Macrothele; species Macrothele yani. Next base: position 5,021,062 of record CM077030.1, on the reverse strand, counting down.
GTTTGTGTATTTAGGAAGCACGTTTGAAAGAGAGAACAAATTAGATGGTGAAATTAGTAGGCAAGTGAATTCTTTATTGAAAGTCATAGCTGCTTTAGGAGGTTTTCTCAGAAATTATGGGTTCTCAAGAGAGGCGCACATGGCTGTGTATGAAAGTGTAATTGTTCCTACTCTGATGTATGGAAGTGAAACCTGGATACTACAGAAGAGACATAGGAGTCGTTTTTGTGTTAGAGAAATGCGTTTCTTATGGGTTTTGAGGTAAGACACGATCTGATCATGTCAGGAAGGAAAATGTATTGCAGTTGTGTGATGTGAGGCAACACGTTGTCAGCAAGGCTGAGACTAATATTCTTCGGTGGTTTGCCCATGTTGAAAGAATGAGAGATGAGATGCTTACTAGAAAAAACAATTCAGATCAAGTGGCAGGAAAGAAAGGCAGAGAAAGTCCAAGAAAGTCATGGGAAGATCAGATTCATGAGTGTCTGCATAAAACAAATTACGAGTATGAAGTATAGAAAGTCTTGTGTACGTCGCGTGATGGAAATCAGTGAAGCTCGAGTTGTGTGTAAAGATCGCTGTACATGGACAAATTTGACACGGCAACAGTAAGTAAATAATCAGTTAAAATGTATCTGGATGTTTGTATTTCTTTATGGAGAATTCTTTATCTGAATCTCAGAGAACAGCTAAGTGATATGTATGTATGAAAAGGATTCGTTCCTCCTGAAAAGGACCAAATAAAGCATGTTATCTTTACATACGTAGAGCGTATGAATGTACTTTATATTTGTGCAGTGCTGCTAACCGAATGTCGTGCTCTAGCGAAGTGGTCAGAGCCATAGGTTTCTGTTTAATCCTCGGAGTCGGGCGTGGGTTCGAATCCTGTATGAGGCATGAGGTTAAGGCCGGGCGACTGTTTATAGCACTATATATAAGTAGCTCATGTGGTAATCGATAAACTCCCCAATCTTCGAAAAACACGAACCGATTATTCCGTTGCTTAGGTTTCGATTTTAACAAAAGTTGGAAGTTCGTCAGGGCGTTAACGTCTTCAGAAATGAGTCGACCATGATAGCAGCTAGGCGAGAGAATCAAGAGCAGTACGGACTTTGAGGTGAAGCAAAAGGATTTTAATAAGGAGCAGCACAAAATATTCAAGTGCCGAAGGTAGATTCTTTGCAATGTCCAATGAAAATCTAGAGCAGCCCAAATGAAGAAAAATAAACAGGATATTCTCCTTTCGTAGGTGTGAAAACACAAGTTTGTCCGCGATGGGCATCGAAGTCGTGTCCCCTCACTCCGGAGTAAGTCGCTCTCCCAACTGGGCTACGCGGACAGTATGTCTCGCTTCAGATTTGTCGTCTTGACACATGTTTTCATCTCTGTAGTATAACACATAGGCTTGCCTTATAAACATATATTTTTTATTGACTGGGACACACCTTCAATAACGCTAACATGGATTGCAAACAAAACCGCCTGATATGAAGAAAAACGAAGATTGACGGCCACAGTTCATATCTCGTGATCTAGGTACAGAGGTCCCATGGTAACTGTTCTCAAGGCGCCAAAATAATTACATTTTCTTTTCTGTGGGAGACACTAGCATATTTCAAAACTAGGTAAACCCTTTGATCCCATGAAAATCAAATTAGTAGGAATCATAACTTTTCTATACATGTCTTTCGGAATACACGCGAAGCTTAATGTCACTCCAAACACTTGACAATCACCTGGGCAATATAACGATTATCATAGGAATACACTTTCCTTATAATAACCCAGAAGTGAAGTGCTGCGAAAAATACTCCAATATTTCTTCTTTTATTAAGCTGCTACAGATTAATGTTTTAAACATTTCTCAAAATCACTGAGAGTTACTGTATTTTTTTCTTGCAAAGGAGCAGAAACTCAAGTTAAGAGATCAATGAAGGAAGAAATATTCGTCAAATAGAATATTTAAAGAATATTCCAAGCGAACAGAATATAAATAGATAGAATATTGAAAGCAAACAGAATATACATTCTGAATTTGCTTGTACAACTTACTGGTCATCCATGTTAAACCTCTCAGAAAAGGGGGCGACGAAATGTTCAAATTTTCTGAGAGGTTTCACATGGATGACCAGTAAGTTGCACAGTCAAATTCAGAATGTATATTTTGTTTGCTTGGAATATTCAATTTAAGACATGATGATATATTAGGTCGTTCGGAAAATAATAGCAAATTTTCTGAGGTGCTACATTGAATTCGCCTACAACGGTCGCAGCGACATTCGTACGAGCTGAAGGGCAACTCAGACGCAAAATACATGCCATAATCGGTTGAGCTGTAGTCGTTGTTACTCCTGTGACAATGGTTTGTACAACATATTAGAAAGGAGTGAATCGTGGGTGATTATTCCGCTTCATGAGCTCAAATTGTGTCGCAATGCGGCACAAATGTGCAATAATGTGGTCGAGGCATGGGAAGAGGAGGCAGCATTTGAACGTACTGTTCGTCGGTGGTTTGAAAAGTGAGGCAACATCCAAACGTACTGTTCGTCGGTGGTTTGAAAAGTGAGGCAACATCTGAACGTACTATTCGTCGGTGGTTTGAAAAGTGAGGCAACATCTGAACGTACTGTTCGTCGGTGGTTTGAAAAGTGAGGCAACGTCTGAACGTACTGTTCGTCGGTGGTTTGAAAAGTGAGGCAGCGTCTGAACGTACTGTTCGTCGGTGGTTTGAAAAGTGAGGCAACATCCAAACGTACTGTTCGTCGGTGGCTTTGAAAAGTGAGGCAACATCTGAACGTACTGTTCGTCGGTGGTTTGAAAAGTGAGGCAACATCTGAACGTACTGTTCGTCGGTGGTTTGAAAAGTGAGGCAACGTCTGAACGTACTGTTCGTCGGTGGTTTGAAAAGTTCCGTTCCGGTGACACCAGACTACAAGATGAAGAGGGCCGAGGACGACATTCGGTCATTGATAACGACGCTCCGAAGGCAAATGTGGAGACAAATCCTCACGTCATAGTCAGAGAGCACGCCAAACAGTACAATGTGTCAGTGTCAACCATTTCCGAACCTCCATTAAACTGGTAAGGTTCAGAAGTTCGATACGTGGGTCCCCTCACGAACTGACGGAGTAACAGAAACAAAAGTGGTTTGAGATGTGCAGTAATGTTCTGCTTCGCAACGAAAAGGAGCCCCTATTTCATTTCATTGTAAACTGTGATGAAATGTGGGTGCTATGTGACAACCGTAAGCGATCTGGACAGTGGATGGACCATGAGGAATAAACAAAACAACATCCTAAACCAAGGTTGACACCAAAGAAGGTTTTGTTGACAGTGTGGTGAACTGTTCACGGAGTTATACGCTACGGGTTCTTGAATGCCGGTGAAAGCATTACCAGAGTGACGTACTGTGAAGAAATTGACCTAATGCACCAGAAGCTGTGTTCCAATCAGCCATCTTTGGTGAACAGGAATGGTCCTATCCTTCTTCAGGAAAACACGAGATCACATGTGTCACGAAACAGAAATTACAGAAACTGAGGTTCAAAACTCTCCCACATCCAGCCTATTCGCCTGACTTGACAATAACCGATTTCCACCAGTTCATGCACTTTCGCAATTACCTCAAGAACAGTACTTTCAGAAACCGAGGAGGAGGCTGAAATTGCATTCCGGAACTTTCTTGAATTCAGGGGGCCAGATTTCTTCCGGACTAACATTGAAACACTAGTTGCTCACTGGCCGGGGTGTGCAGCTGCTGAAGACACCTACTTTGAATAAAACAAGGTTGCATGCTATGAGTTATGTATTTTTCATTTTTATCCCTCAAATCGGCCATTATTTTCTAAACCACGAGGTAGTATTTAATTTTTTCATTTCTAGATATGGCAACAACAAATCTGTAATGTACAAATTTAAGTACCTTTCGTTCGACAGGGAAGCAATCTGGAGGAAATTGTGCAAGCTACCGACCATATCTAATCAATTACCTTAAATGCACAAAATATGTAGTTTTGCAGATGCAAGTGCACAACCGATTTGTCAAGAATATAAACAAATGGTCCTCAACCAGGTCCCTACCGCAAACTAGTGGGCGATTCAAGCATTCACGGTGGGTGGTGGAGGTTTTTGTCCGTTGTTACAAATTTTTATATACACTTTATCGACAAAAGTCATTGGACACCCTCCAAAAACAAATGAACGGATCCGCTGCGGGGTTAAGATGCGCGGTACAGCTGCAAACGGTATAAAAACAAGCCTTCAGCTGACCGCGATCATATCGCACTTTGAGGTTGAGTGAAAATGTCGCAATGGGAGAGACCTGACTTTGAGAAAGGAAAGATTGTTGGTGTTATATTAGTAGGTTGTCCATAAGAGAAACCGAGAGGCGTTTAAACATACCTCCAAGTCAACTGTTTTGGACGTACTGAATAAGTGGAAAACACATGGCGTGCCTGAAGCAATAAATGTACCGGTAGAGCAAAGAAAAACAGTTATAGAGGACGTCGAAGCCTCAGGAGAGTCGTTACAGCTAGTCGACGGAGTGCTGCACAAGACCTCAGTGTACAGGTGAGTAAAAATGCTAGAACCTCGGTATGTACACGTACTATTCGCAGAAAACTTCATTCCATGGGTTACTGTGGTCGTGCGGCTGCTCATAAGCCTTTCATCTTCACTCGGAATGCTACTCGTAGTTTAACATGGTATAAAGAACATTTGTCGTGGACCATAGATCAATGGAAACGGGTCCTACGAACTGATCAATCCAGATACACGCTCCATCAGTCTGATGGCCGTGTGTGTGGGTATGGCGGCAGCAGGTGGAACGCTATTTACCACAGTGTACTGTTCCTACGGTCAAGTATGGAGATGGAAGTGTACTCGTGTGGGGATGTTTTTCGTGGTACGGTCCCGGCTTATTGGGTTATCGTGGGAAAAAAGGCACATCTACCTCGATATTCTGGACAATTAAGTCCTACCAACTCTGTGGCAATACTATGGAACCAAGCCTTTTCAATACCAGCAGGATTATGCACAGAGCCATAAATCAAGGACTGTTACGGCGTGGTTTGACGATAATTCCGTATCGTATGTGGACTGGCCAGAACAGAGCCCTGATCCTAATCCTATATAGCACCTATGGGATGATTTAGAGTACTGCATAAGACGTTGGGAACCAAGGCCTACTTACCAAGCAGCAGTTAGCGGCAGCATTATGTACTGAATGGAAGCGCATACCTAAATCGCTGTGTTCCAAAACCTTGTCGAAAGCTTGTCTCGAAGGGTCAGTGCATGCATTAAGGCCATAAGTGGACCAGCACCGTACTAATGTATGTCAATAAAGGCTATGTTGTGTTTCTCTTCTCGGTGTCCGGTGACTTTTGTCAATATAGTGTATATATTTGAGATATATATATAGGGTGTAACCAAAAGTCCTGAAACAGCCATATAACTGGTGTAATAATGGTCGTACAGGAGCGAAACTTGTGGCTAGGTGTATATTAAGGGCCATGGCCGATCGAATGAGACCAACAGCGGTGCCTTCTGGCTGACATTTGCGGTACTTATGAACACTAGCTGCGAAACAAAGAGAGATAGGGCAAAAACGTCAACTGCAACGTTGCAGAGCATCGGCTGGTTAGGTGAAAACAACACGTGGTTCGCCGGAAACCAACAAGAAAACGCCTGTAAACGCAATGAATGCGAACGTTCGCCGGACGGTGTCATTCGGAAAACCGTTTGCTACCGCATTACGGTTGACAGGCATATGTAAATGAAGACAGTGACGTGCGTCTGTCCATAAACCGCACGAAGGACAACGTAAAATACAGCCATCGGGATGTGTCAAATAGAAGTTGCGGACCATCCAACGCATCTGTTTCACATCGTCATGTCACAGTATTCCTGTAACACGTATTTGTAAGATGGTGGTGGTGTACGGCGAGTGCAACCGTAATACCCGGCAAGCTGCGCGGCTATATGCTATGCGTTTTCCAGATGGACCCATCCATCGGCAAAAACCATAATACATGTTATCCAACGACTGAGAGAGACCGGCTCGGTAAAGTGTTGACCGCGGTCGAGAAAGCCGCGTGCATCTGGAGTTCGCCTGCATCCAGAAGTCCTGGGATCTGTCGTGGTGAATCCTCATGTTAGTACACGAGGTGTCAGTGAAGTGTGCTTCCTCTCACAGGAGCAGGTATGGAGAATTCTTCACGCATACGGCGCACATATCTATCACCCCGTACTGACACAACATTTAATGTCTGGAGATGATCGCAGGCGTTTCGACTTCTGTAACTTCGTCATGAATACCGTGAAAGACAACGCACATTTTCTATCCGAGATTCTGTGGACCGATGAGTTGCAATTCACTCGAGATTGCATGATTAATAGGCACAATGAACATTGTGTGGTTTTAACGAATACGTTCGAAGTCAGGAAGACCACGCATCGAACGCGCTGGTCAACCAACGTGTGGTGTGGGACCCGTCCTTCTACGAGGGTACTTTAACAGATGATAGATATGTGCAGCTCATTCAGGACCACATAATCGAGTCGACGGGTGAACTTCCTCTCCGGGACGTACAACGTGTGTAGTCCCAGTATGATGGTGCTCTGGCGGACAAGGCGTCTGCAGTGTGTACCTTGCTCCCGGCGACGTTCGGACACCAGATAATTGGATACGGAAGACCTGTGCCGTGGCCTCCCTGTTCCTTGGATTGGACCCCTCCATACTGTTTTCTGTGGGGATACCTCAAACAACAAGTATACTCCACGGAACCGACATATGTCCAAGATTTGCGCAACCGAATCATCACCGCTTGTCACAGTGTGACACCTGATATGTTGGAGAATGTACGAGAAGTCGTGCTTTCTCGAGTTGAGAAGTGCATAGCAGCGGACGGTGCGCACATTGAACAAGCCTTGGATTAGCTGTTCATAGGGAATATGTGGGTTTCTTTAGCACGCATGTCTGACTTTTGTTGTCGGTACGTAACTGCATTTTGTATGATTACATAAAAATACTTACCCTGTTTCAATAAATTCGTCATTCTGTTGTCCTTTATATTGTACCGTGCGTGCTGCATGTCGGTTTCTAAGCACTATGCTGTATCGTGCGTGTCGCATGTCGGTTTCTAAGCACGGTTTTCCGACTGACACCGTCCGGCGAACGTTCGCATGCCTTGCGTTTACAGGAGTTTCTTTGCTTGTGTCCGGCGAACCATGTGTCGTTTCACACTAACCAGAGGATGCTGTACAACTTTTCAATTGATTTTTTTTTTACCCTATCTCGCTTTGTTTCGCAGCTAGTTTTCATACGTACTGCAAATATCCGCAAGATGGCGCTGCTGTTGGTCCCATTCGACCGGGATGATGATATATATATCATCATCATCCCGATCGAATACATATATCATCATTTCAGCCATTATCAATTTACTGCTGGATGAAGGTCTCCCCAAGTTTATTCCACAATTGTCCTTCTTCAGCCTGTCTCCTCCATGTCACCCCGGCATGCTTTCGAATTTCATCCATCCATCCATCCATCTCCCATTGTGTCTTTTTGGGTCCTTTTAAAACTGTCTCTTGGAATCCAGTCTAAAATGTCAGTTGTGCATCGGTGGTCTGTTCTTCTGGCAATATGTCCAGCCCATTGCCATTTCAGTAATTTCACTCTGGTCATGATGTCGTCCACTCATATCATTTTCCTTATCCACAAGTTCCTCTTTTTATCTTTATTGGTTACACCAAGCATGCACCTTTCCATGCTTCTTTTGAGTTGTCTGCAGTCTTTGTACATTTTTTTTAGTTAAGTTCCATGTCTCTGCACCATCCGTAAGCACTGGCAGGATGCATTGATTCAACACTTTTCTTTTAAGACATAATGGCATACTGCTCTTAAAAATCATACTGTTTCTTCCAAAAGCTCTCCATCCAAGTTTTATATGGCGATTAATTTCTTCATCAATGTGACCCTCACTTGACATCTCCTGTCCAAGATAAATGTAGGTATCGGTTATTTCAAGCTTTTCTTCATCAATCAGTAACTCTCCTTTTCTTGTAAAAACATTGTACATCACTTTTGTCTTCTTAAAGTTTTTTATTCAAACACTTGACGTGGATCAGGAACACCAAACAAAAGCTTTCCCTCTTTGGTGAATCCCCAAAGAGGGAAAGCTTTTGTTTGTGCGGGGCTCCACGAAGCAACCTGCCATGTAGTTTGGCAGTTAATCACATGTGAGTCTGGATGATTCGAGGCCGATGTGGTGCAGTGGTAGCATGTCCGGCGCGTAACTGGCGGCAGATGAGAATTTTTCCGAGACTCACTTATTAACGTGGAAAGAGTGACGATTTCTTTTTGGTGTTCTGAAAGTTCATTTTTAATCCTACTCCTTTACTCTTTGTCAGCAAGTACCTGGATCATACTCTGCAGCTTTGAAGGCGTAGTTGCAAAAATGAGTACGTCATCAGCAAAACGAAGGTGAGTTACATAATCTCCATTAATCTTTATCCCTTTGTTTACAAAGTTCAATGATTGAAAGACATTTTGCAATGTGGCGTTAAAGACTTTTGGGAGATATGGTGTCACCTTGTTTCATTGTCTTTCCAATTTTTATTGGTGTTGTATCCTCAAATATCCGAACCTTTGCACTTGCATTTTCATAGATGTTCTTAATAATGTTAAAGTACGCATCTTCAATACCGCAGGATTTCAAAGCCATTGTAACTGCTGATGGTTTTACGGAATCGAAGGCCTTTTCATAATCAATAAAAGCCATGCATAAAGGAAGTTCATATTCTCTTGTTCTTTCAATTAGTTTTTTCAGTACATGAATATGATCCACAGTACTGTAGCCACTCCTGAATCCAGCGGGTTCTCTCGGTTGAGCCATGTCTAGTGTTACCTTCAAGCGATGTGAAAGAACTTTAGTGATGACTTTATAAACCACTGATAGTAAGCTGATGGGCCTGTAGATCTCGAGATCCTTAACGTCACCTTTTTTTATGTAGCAGGATCATTGTAGCATTGCTCCAATCCTCAGGAATCTTCCCTTCATTGAGACATTTGGTGAAAACTTGGGCGAGTGTAGTTTCAACTTCTCCACTTGCTTCTTGTAATAATGTCCACGGTAATTTCATCTTCTCCTGGAACTTTTCTCCATTTCATGTTCTTAATTGCATGTGTAACTTCTGCAGGAAGGACTAGAGGGACGTTGGTACTGGTACCTGCCGTAACGTCTGGAATAGATGTATCATCCGTCCGATACAGTTTTCAGTAGAAATCTTTCACCCTTGTCAAAATTTCGCTTTTATTTCTTCTTACAGTCCCATTTTCTTTTCTCAGTGTCATAATCTGTTTACTTTCCTTACTGAGATATCACTTTTCTCTCTTCAGGCTTTGGTTGTTTTCAATTGCTATTCTCACTAGTTCACAATTGAATTTACTTATGTCTTCAGTGACACTTTTCCGTACTGTCTTGCATAGCTCTATTACTGCACTTTGGAAGTCACGTCTTCTTTATTTGTCCTCCTCTCCCTTCTCTTTTGCATCAACATTTTTGTTTCTCCTGAAGTTTTCTTCATATGTAACTTGATCTTAGTACCACCTATTTTTGTTGCTGTTTCCATAAGCACTTTTTGTTTCCATAAGCTATTTTTGTTGCTGCTATGCGCAACATATCCCAGCCTCTCCTTGATAAATGGCAACCCCGCCTTTTCGTGGTGCATCATGTTCCCACTGAAGGGGCTCTGCGAACGACGAATAGCGGTATAACTATACCATCGGGATTAGAGGAAATTCCACCCCACACTCACCAACCAGCTTGGCCAGCGTGGTGAGTTACATATATATAACAATGTATGGCGGATATAAATTTATATCCGCCATACATTGAATATATATATATATATATATATATACGCCATATATCGAATACATTGCTAACAACTTCGTGAGTTTGACTTTTTAAAATATGCTTTTGGCAATTTACTTTTGAATTCCATCTCCAAACTTTGAATATAGAAAATAATTAAAACAAGGTAATCGTAAGTACAGAGTGTTGAGGACAAAACACGTTTTATTAATGATATCGATCACGCACAAAATGATATAAGATATTAAATGCGGAAAAACTTTTTCTCTTCTTGCAGAGAATGTTGTCTGCAGATCTAAAACAACACAACGTTAAAGATCGACGACACAAACACCTGTGTGAAAACACTTAAATGTAACACATAATTATTCCTGTGCGATTTTTATCGCAACAGAAGAGCAACAACATAGCAACAACATAAAAGTGTTTTCCCTTTGACAAAGTAGTACACGTGTAAATAAAGAGGCTCGATCCTTTGTCTCCCCCCTCGAGATACGTTCACGTGACATACACAAAAAACCTTAATTGCGAGTCGGGGTGTATATATAAACAAACACATCTGTGGAGTGTATGAACGGCTCCTTTTTCACATAGTTCTCACAGCTGCGTGCTTTCAATATTGCTTTGTTTTTCCACCATTTAGTGCGCATAACGAAGGCGGGGCTTACCACCGTCCATCACTCAGTCTTCGAGCTATACCTCTTTTATGGTGGGGGGCTGTACGTGGTTAGATTTGTGAGAGTAAGCGCGCTTCCACGGCTTGGAACGATTTCATAAATTGTGCAACAAATTGTGAACCCATGTCTCAAAAAAAGAAATACGCTCGTGGCTATTTACCTGCTCTGCTGATGACATATGTATCTGAAGATGGCTTTCGTCGAATAATAAACAGCTCCCAAAGACATTATGCAATGAAGCCAAGTCGATTGCGAGAACAACTTGCTACAAAGCATTCAAAAGATAAAGTTAATCCCATTGAATATTTTCAAGAAATGTATAAAACATTTCAAAATCGTTCAACAAAAACTGCATCATTTAAGAAACAACATGCAAAAAACGAAGATGGATTTACTGCAGCTTATCATACACAGTGCGTCAAAGAATTTTTCAGACTGGCGCTAGATTTCAGCCTACGGTGGCGCCACCACTGTAATCGTGAATGCGTTATAAACCATGACCATCTGCTTGCTTTCTGCCAAAAGTACTGCGCAGTTGTTAAAGTAACTCAAACGAAACGGGCGTTCATTAGAGAAGTAAAATTTTGTTCATGTTGAATTATTAAGATGGAACAAGGGGCTGTTATTAAATTTAACGCAAAACTTGGTAAAAGTGCCTCGGAAACATACCAAATGATGAAACAAGTTTACGGTGAGTTTTTGTTTAAGTAGATCAAATGTTTTCCTGTGGCACAAACGTTTTTTGGACGGAAGAGAGACGCTAGAAGATAAGCATACCGGAAGACCAAGTTCATCTAGGACACCTGAGATTATTGAAAAAGTGCGTGATTTCGTGGCAAACAATCGATGTGCGTCACTAAGAAAGATGGAAGAGTCTTTAAACATCAACAAAGAAACGATTCGAACTATCCTGCATGAAGATTTGGGCAAAACAAAAGTCTGTGCTAAATTTGTTCCACACACGTTGACCAATGAACAAAAATCAAGGAGAAGTGCACATTGTAGAGACATCATTTCAGCCGCTGAAAATGATCCAAACTTCTTAAAATCGATTGTTACTGGTGATGAAACACGGTGTTTTCAATATGATCCTAAAACAAAGCGACAAAGTGCGGAATGGAAGTCAAAAAACTCGCCACAAGCCAAAAAACAAGAAAAGTTCCATCGAAAATCCAAACAATTCTTATTACATTCTTTGTAAGTAAGGGTATTATCCACAAAGAATTTGTTCCAAGTGGGCAAACAATTACTGGTGAGTTTTATTGAAATGTTTTAAGGCGTTTGATGGGCAGAATTCGTCGCATTCCGCCAGAATATCGAGATTAAAACAGTTGGTGTTTGTTACACGGTAATGCACCCCAGTCACACCTCACTTCTTGTTCGTAGATTTTTGGCGACAAATAACGTCTGTGTGTGTTGACTCATCCACCGTATTTGCCTGATTTAGCACCCTGCGACTTTATTCCCCAAACTTAAAATGACGTTAAAAGGGTGTTATTTTGATGATATTTCGACCATACAAACAGCTTCGACGCGTGCTTTGAAGGCAATTCCGCAGAGTGAACTGGAACAGGCATTCGAATCATTATTAAATCGCTGTAACAAGTGTATTGAAGCCAGAGGGACTTATTTTGAATAACAAACCAAAAAAATTACAATTTGTTTCTATTTCATTTTACAGACCCAGTCTTAAAAATTCTTTGACGCACTGTGTATATCACAATTAATTGAAAAAAGTGGTAAAAGCCGTAATATTGGAACAACTTTGATAATATCCTCTATCAAAGAATTTCTCTCAACAGTAATGCATCAGGATATACCTGAAGGTTTAAAAACATTGCCCCTTAGCGATAGCACAGTAAAGCGACGCATTGACGAAATGGTGGCAAATGTTGAAAATAAAATTATACGTATCCTCCAAAACTCTTTATTTTCCATACATTTGGATGAGTCTACCATTGCAGATAATAATGCTCTGCTGATGACATATGTACGGTACATTGATGAAAGCAGTACATTGGAAGAAGAAATGCTATTCACTGCAAATCATTTTACAGATACAAAAGGATTATCAATATTTAATGCTGCGAAATCGTAGTTTTCAAAAAATAACATACCCTTGAACAATATTGTTGCATGCGCTACTGATGGAACATCGTCAAAGATAGGTCGCTATCGTAGATTTGAAGGAAGAAGTGCCAAACGTTTTGTGTATTCATTGTGTGATGCACAGACAGCATCTTGTAGGAAAACATTTAAATACAAGTCTCCATTCATCATTAAGTATAATAATTAGAGCTGTAAATAAGATCAAAATCTAATGCCAAAGATGATAGAATGTTTCGACACCTGTGCCAGGGCAATAATGAGCAATTTATTAGGTTACGTTTACACACAAAGTTCAATGGCTCCCAAAGGGTATATATACGCTTGTCTCATTTTGTAGCATTATACACTGCCGGACAATTGCTAAGGACGGATGACAATAACAACCATAAAATGGAACGCAGGAAAATGTGGAAATTAGCATAAGTGCGGGATACAGTAAGACGTGTTGTGCGTATACAAATTTTGGATTGTCGAACTTGTTCGTGACGTCATAGCGCTGATAAGAGATATAAAGGATTTGACGCGTATTGACCGTTGTTGTTCAAACGCAAAGTTGAAAGGGAAAGAATCAATTGACGAACTTGCAATTTTCAGTATGTCTTCCCGACATCACCTAGATGTTTTTACGCTTGGCCGTATTATTGGCAAGATTGAAGAAGGGCGAAAAATAACAGATGTTGCCAGGGAGTTCGACGTCAGCCACAGTGTTGTTTCAAGGCTTTGGAAATCATTTCAAACAAATGGAGGGTGTAGCAAACGTCACGGGGGAGGTCGTGTTCACACTACGACACCTGCAGAAGATCGGTACATAGTGCTACCAACAAAAAGACACCGGCACAGCACAGCTAGTGAGGTAGCAAATCAGTTTATGGCTGCTACTGGCAAGCGGATCTCCAAAAAAACTGTCACCAGACGTTTGCATGAAGGAGGACTATACACCCGCCGTCCTGTTGTGTGCACCCCATTGTCCAGACGTCACCGTACCGCCCGTTTCCAATGGTGCCATCAACATCGCAATTGGACTGATAACGACTGGTCTGCTGTCCTTTTCTCAGATGAGAGTAGATACAGTCTATCGTCTGATTGTCGACGATAACTGATCTGGCGTGATAGTGGTACTGCATATTGTCCAGCAAACATACAGGAAAGGGACCGATATCCGACATGTAGTGTCATGGTATGGGCTGGCATCATGATCAATGGTCGTACGTGCCTCTATGTGCTTCCAACTGGGAATATGACTGGCCAACGATACATTAATGATGTTCTGCTACCTCATGTTCACATGTTCCGTGGTGCTGTCGGCGATAGATTCATTTTCATGGATGACAACGCAACATGTCATCGAACAGTCGCTGTCCAGGAGTGTCTTGAGAGCGAGAATATTCAACGCCTCGTATGGCCAGCACGTTCTCCATATCTGAATCCCATTGAAAATATGTGGGATGCTTTGGGGAGGAGTCTTGCTGGTCGCCAATGCCCTCCAATAACCAAGGACACCCTCATCCGTGCACTGACAGAGGAATGGGATAAATTACCCCAACAGCTGCTTGATAATGTTGTGCAAAGCATGACACGACGTGTGGAATCTTGCATCGTCCTCTATGGTGGCCATATCCCGTATTGACATCTTACGCCGGAACGTCTGCGGACGGTAATTGCATTTTTCACGTTTACGTATGGTGCACAAAATGGCCTGTTTGTCCTTTGAACACGTTCTAAAGCCTTCTGGATTTCAGAGCACAATAAATTGTCTTTCTTGTAATGTCCTGGCATTCTGACATTATTTTATTTCACTTGGCATCCAACCACACTTACTTTTTTATGCGCTATATAGCCGTTTATGATCCGTCCTTAGCAATTGTCCAGCAGTGTATGATAGTGCCATACAGTTTTTTTGAAAGTAATAATGTGGTTGGCCTCTGTCAACAATTAAAAACAGTAAATAATGATGCCTTTTATTTGGCAGATATTTTCAAGAGATTTAATGAAATTAATTTGCAGCTTCAAGGAACCAATATAACTCGTATCAGTTGCAAAAATATTGTGTCATTATTTATCGAAAAACTTGATCTTCTCCGTAATTATCTTTTGAAGAGAGAATTTCATCAGTTTCCCGAATTGCCTTTTATAAAAGATGATGTAACTCTAGAGGAGATTGAAAGGTTCAGTAGCCACCTCAACGAACATAAATTAAATATGGAAAAAGATTTAAAGATATTTTGAACTTGAAGGTGTATGACTGGATGATAAATTATTTTACTGCAAATTTTGCTGAGGTTGATATAACTTGCCAAGAAAGACTATTAAAACTTAAATTTGATGAGAGCAAATATAATTTCGATAGTCGTGGATACCAAAAAATCTGGCAAAATAAAAAATGCCTGCGTTATATCTAGATATATGGAAAATGATATTTAATTAATTGATGCCTTTCACTACCTCGTATCTTGTAGAATCAGGCTTTAGTGCTGTTAATCATATCACCCAACAGAGAAACCATCTGAATATCACCGAAAGAGGAGACCTTCGCTTGTTCCTTACTTATATCGAACCAGATATCAAATATTTAGTCTCGCAGCATCAGCCTCAAGGATATCATTAATCATTAATTAAAGGTAATTTCAATAAACTTTAATGATTTCACATTTAACTTTCATTTTCTTCAATTTAAGCAGCTCCCGCACTTGTAGGCGCTGTATCGATGGAGATGCAGAAATTCATTAAATTGAAATTATCTATGTATAAACATTCAGATAAATTTAAGTACATATCTTTTACAAACCCTCCCCTCTAAAAATTATTTCACACTTGCGCTAAATTGAATTACTGCGGTACCGGTGGGATGTAAGGACATTTTATCGTCAACAAAATACAAAAGTGGACGGTAAGCATCAATAGGTTGACGAACCCTTATTTAAACCATGAAGCTGTTCATCAATGGAGAGCAAGCAGCTGATAGGAAGACCTACAAAAGTTACGGTACACGAGTAATTTAAAGCAAAGTATGTTATCACTGAAATAAATTAAATCCATGTCTACCACTTTTGATCTTGATGACTTTTGCGTTGTGTCGTAGAACAATTTGTCGCTTATTTGTCAAATAGATCCGGTGTTTTGGTCATCCCAAGGCGACACAACAAGTCGCCACGTTCGCTCACTGACATCATGAAGTGCTGTAAGATTTGTTATTTTTTAATAGCTTTTAAAAAGATATTTTGTGTATTGGAGGAGCATAAAAGATACCAAGGAGAATCAGACATTTGTCTCATTTTGAACTACACATAATGTTGGGCCCTCCATCCTTCGGTGAAACGCCCGCCCATGTCGAATGGATACCGCGATGACATAAACCCATGAGGCTGATGACGTGCACTTGGCACAGAGCCACCTTGCGTCATCAGGAGAGCAGGAATTAGAGGTCTATAAACTTGCTGTTCGGGTGATTTTAGGCCATTATTGGAAAAAAAGTGTTAAACGCTGGAGCAGTTATTTTGTGCAGTTGAAGGCGAGGAAACAGCAAACAGCAGCACTCCACGAAAACGGTTCCGTCGTTTCAATGCTGGGGGACACCATTAACAGCAATTCTCCAAGATATTTTTTAAAAAGCACCAATGCTAAATAGTGAGGAAAAAATAATATGATGTAGCTATAAATGCGTGGGAAGCAAATGCATTATTTTTTCCCAGTTTGCTAAAGGTAGTTAACCATAAACTGTATAAATTACACGGTCGAGTCACATTATTGTGATCACCAGTTAATATCCGGAGTAACCGCCGTCTGCAACGAGGAAAGCAGCAACACGGGCTGCGAGTGACTTAATAAGGTGCTGAAAAGTGTTCACAGGTATGTGGAACCATGCTGACTGCAGTGCATCTGACAGCTTCTGGAGGGTACGTGGTAGAGGATCCGTAGAGCGAACAACACGATCGAAGTGGTCCCACAGATGCTCAATTGGGTTAAAGCCTGGGGAATTAGGGGGGGGGGGTACTTTGAAGTCTTCATGGTGCTCTTCCAATTACTATCTGACATTTCTAGCTGTGTGACACGTTGCATTGTCATCCTGGAAGATCCCATTCGCCCCAAGAAAGACAATCAGCATGCATGGGTGTAAGCGGTCTGCAAGGATAGATTCATAACGAATTTAGTCCATAGTACCTTCCACAGGTATGAGTGGGCCTAGTGAATGCCACGAAAACATTTCCCAGACCATAACGCTGCCCCAGCAGCTTCTGTTCTTTCAGCAATGGTTGAAGAGTATTTCTTCTTCGATGTTTCTCGCCTTATACGCCAACGTCCATACGTTCGATGAAGCAGAAAACGTGACTCATCAGAGAAGGCAATCCTTCGCCAATCAGCGGAGGTCCAATTCCGATACTGCCGTGCAAATGTAAGCCTTTTCAGCCAATGCACCTTTGTCAGCATTAGTGCAGTGACCATCCGTCTTTATCGGAGCCCCATACGCCGCAAGGTTCGCTGAATTATCATTTTAGACACACGTCAAGTAGTCCCTGATTCATTTGGCCAATGAGTTGCTCCACTGTTGCTTATCGATCGGACCTCACGCACCTTCGAAGTCGACGTTCACCTCTCACATCAATGGCACGTGGTGCTCCGCAGTTTCCACTTCGCTTATTCGCAATGGTGCCATTTCTCCAGTCACGTTACACTTTTACCACAGCAGCACGCATAGGGTTCACAAACTGCGCTGTTTCAAAAATGTTTCCACCTTTGGCCCGAAAGGCGATAATAGTTCCTTTTTGCAAATCTGATAAATCGCTTCTTTTATCCATGACAGCAGCGAGTGATATGTTTTCAGAATGCCTATCTCATATACCCTCCAAGCGAGTTCACGACATGTGCCTTCTTTCATTGGCTACACG
This sequence comes from Macrothele yani, assembly GCA_039090855.1. Lineage (NCBI taxonomy): Eukaryota > Metazoa > Arthropoda > Arachnida > Araneae > Macrothelidae > Macrothele > Macrothele yani. Next base: position 5,003,515 of record CM077030.1, on the reverse strand, counting down.
CTGTCGACGTCAAAAGTAGGAGGTGGTCACAATATTGTGACTCGACGGTGTATATGAAGAACAAACAACGTAGAAGAGACAACACCGAACAAAATATTCTTAGCTTTGCTCATTTCATGAATGGAAGTATTAAATTAGGGATTTACATGGAGCATTGCTTTAAAGGAATATTGGTGGCGAAAATTACGTTTAAAAGTCAGGTAATGAAACTTTTCTTGATTTCTCACACTATCATTCGGAATATTGCAATTTGCGCGTGTTAAATTTTACTACGCAGATATATCTGTTCCTAGAATGGATAGTCTATACTTACCTAAACGAAATTTCATTTTTTAAAGTTGCCAACTTCCTGCTTTTAAGAAATGCATAAGGCCTACACAGTATCATCGCCATACGGTAAGGATTAAGGCTATATTTCCATGAGGTTTACAATCTCACAAGCAAAATTGTTTTGAGCAGAAGTTCTCTTCAAAATTACTGAATAATCTAAAAATAAGCGATCAGGCATTTGACTTGCTCAGCCGAGCCCGTTGCTATCATTTCAAGTAGATCGTTGCGTATCTAATAGTACGGAGTTGTAGAGTAAAAAGAATTGCATTACAGCTAGGTGGATCTGTCTGACGATGTACCGCTAATCTAGCCATGATCTCCAGCAATTCGCGCTTTCAGATGGTGTTATGATTCCACCGAAGTCAATGAGCTGCCAGGGAACTAATGCACTTCATTTTATCCTTCTGTTGTTTATTTTCGTTCGCCCTTTATTTGTGCTCCTCTGTATGCTGTCTAGACTAGAAACTAAGAGAAGAAAACAAAAGTATGGGAAGAATTCGCTGATTTCCCTCAAAGCTCAAATGCACGCCGTGTGTTTTAGTTCCATCACAGTTCAAGAATTAAACTGTCTCATGCGTGTCATAACCGTAAAGGAATCAAACTCTACGTCTTAGTGTAGAACAGGCACGAAATCACTAACTTCGTTCAAAAATCAGCTTCAGAGAAACTGGTCTTCTCTTTCGAGACAGATGTTATCTTCATTCTAAACAACTTTTGATAATGTATAAATGTCACGCTCGGCAGAAATGGAATGTTGATTATTTTTCTTTGCACTTTTGAGGAGGTTAAACTCTTGATGCGACGCAGACGGTGCTTCATCTTAGTAATAACTTCGCGTCTCTCGCAGAAGTTGGAAGTTCCAGCTCCGTGGCTTACATAATCATGGATTTTGCCATACAGCTCTTTCAGTTTTTACCTCCCTTTCTACATTTTACACTACGGACTACAAAAAATATTGGCACCTGTACTGTATTCATCATGAAAAGTGTTGCACAAAGCGCTTTGCCAATTTGTTTGTTCGCATAGCACATTCATTTATTCCTGCCGCATGTCTTTTCCCATGTATCATGTCAGGTTTCGTCTGAACACTTTCCTTAAATTAAATAAAAACATTGTTTTTTAGCTTTTGCATTTAAAATAATTTATTATTTTGCCACGAACATTTGTATCTGCATCTTATAATATCTTCTTAGTAATAAATGAGCTGAAGCATTATGAATCTTTTAATTCAGGTGGTCAAAGAGCAGTTCGTTGCCTTATACTGTACATCAGCACTTGGGATGATGTTCACTTCCGGTGAGGGCAGCCGGACCTTTCCTGTTATCTGCCCGCCACTATTTGACTTCCGAATAAGAACGCTATCAAGTAGTTCCCGATTTTCAAAGTAAAACGCAGAGCCCTAGGCAACAGATGCGCAGTGATTGCGTGTTTCTCTATGCGCACCACCAATGCGCAGTGATCACGTTCTTTTGACAGTTTGTCTGCGTTTCGGAATTGTGTGTGGTCATTCGGAAAGAATGTTCTTTTAACCGTTTGTCTGCGCTAAATTTAAAAATAAAACTCGTTGGGGCACTCATAGGAGCATGTTGAATTCGTACTTATGTGAATTTATGTGGCGAAAAAGATTGAAAACTAATGACGATCCATTTTTAGAAATTATGAAAGATATCGCAGCGTATTGGCCCCCAGGGTGATATTGGTACCTAATTTGTAGCTATTTATTTATATTTGTTTTTTTTATACTGTATATATTTTTTTCTTTTATGTATTTCTTAAACAGTTAATTTTTTATTAAAAAGCAAATAAGTAGGTTTGTGCTATTTATAGTGTCATTTTATATACCAATAAAATAATTCCCGTATCATTTATCGTGAACTACTTTCTGTCACGTTGGGTGTGATCAGGTTTCATGTAAACAAGTGGAACGATGCACTCAAAATTGAGAACTGCTGGAAAGCGTTCTTATTCGAAAGTCAAATAGTGTCATTTTACGTAACAATGAACAAAAGCAAATAGTGGCTGGCAGATAAGAGGAAAGGTCCGGGCAGCCTAGAATTATGTGTCAAACGTGATACGTGTCTTGCGTATGTTTCACGATTTTGATTTTATCCCTCGTAATGTATATTTTAATTTCACCGTTTTTCTGGGTTCCTGTTGTCTTATGTAAATTTTGGTTTGTTCTCGTTAAGCATTTTCTAGTCTTAACGCTACATTTTCTCTCTCGTCGAATTTGCTTTGTTGCAACCTGAAGACAGTTCACGAGAATGACGTGCGTGAACGACAAGATTAAGGGTACTATTTTGAATTGTATCAGTGAGATTGGTGAGAGGTGATTTGTACGGAGAGAGTTGATTGTAAAAGCTTTGATTCGGATCACTCACGCTGAATGTTACGTTATCATGTTTGATAAGTCTCAATTGTTTGTAGAATGTTGATGATACTTTAAGATTGTTTTCTGACTTTTCTGCTGTTGGAAAGGCAGTGATCCCCCTATTCCCTTCTTCCCTTCATGCACAAATCCATCTCCACTTAGCTAGATTTTTGCACATCACACACAGGTTGTAAAATTTAGAGAGAATGAAGATACAGATTAAAAACGAATGTCTATTTATCGCTTCCTTGCGAAACTTTTTATGTATCATTAGAAAATTCTTACGAAAAAAAATACTCCATTACATACAAAAATACCCACAGAAGAAATGACAAATCTTAAAAATTGCTCACAGCATTCCTACATAAATAATACTGCTTATTTTCGATTCTCGTCCTGGTGTACTGGGTGAATTATAGCTTTAGCTTTGGGGATATTACAATTTCTATTAATTTCTTTCACATTCATCTACAATAACTGTATTTCTTAATAAAATGGAGGAAAGAAAAATACACTGAGTATTTTGAGAAACGCGTAAATCATGGCAAGAGATAGAAAACGTGTGCGAGAGATTCCTAAATTCCTATGCGTTTAAGAAGTTTACAAACGTGTGTGGTTACTGCGCACTAAAGAACAATGGGAAATATTTAAATACCCACTATATTAAGACCAAAATAATTAAAGTTCCAGGGAGCGCTTCTTCGCCGTTATGGTTTACTCAAATGAGTTATCACAGATAAAACTGATGTGCAATGGCGAAATCAAAATTTTATTTCAGAGATGGAGCGAAAATATAAGACTACTACTTCGCAAACATAATCTTTTCAACGAGATGTGTTTTTTTTTTCAAAAAGAACATTCAATGATTTGGCCTCTTATTTTCGAGGGAGTATATTTTTCATATATTTCCAGGAAAAAACACCGTTCAATGGATACACTGTCTCACATAAATTTCACAGCCTCTTACCATGCTTTTTCAGTTTAATCCTCCACATTTTTGCTATTCATAATTTAAATTGACATTTGTCCTGCTTATTGGATCGCTACCCCCTAGGAGCCCCAGGAATCTGTCCCCAACTTCCCCCTCTATATTTGGGGACTGATAATGATTCAAAGGTCCCTACGAAAACTGGATCGTAAGCTCTTCCCTTCCTAGTTGTAGCACATTTTGGGAAACAAGTAAAGGAATCACGTCAAAAAGTACACTACTAGGTGTATCTTTGTCATTTGCATGTCTGACGGAATGATACATGAATGTATATACATGCCCGGCCGTAGCCAGGGGTGGGCCATGCACGGCCGTAGCCAAGGGTGAGCCAGGCCGGGCGACTTTTACTCGTCCTAGAGACTCACACTATTGCCCACTGGCTGACCTCTTTTACATCATTTGCCCGATCTCATTTATATCCTTTGCCCGACCTCAATCATCAGAAACCCCCGCCCCTGCCAACTTCTCTGTCTGGCTACGGGCCTGCATGCAAGCAACATTGGGTCACAATTTCACCTCTCCTGGCTGAGAAAATGCTACATACAAGAAAATCCTGCAATTATTCTGCTAATTAATTGTTTGGAAATTTCATGTAAGTAGATTAGTGGTTCTATGTTTGTTGCATATCCAATTGTGATTTTGACCTTGACCGTGGATAATTATCCATAATCAAGGTCAAAGTAATAAGAACTTGGAGAGCTGATTATAATCAGTTCTCCAACGTTGACGTGACATTCAATCTGTTCACGGACGAAAAAATGAAAACAGCACTTAATCTCAGTGCCTCTATAGACTTTAACATTTTCTGAATGCCCCCTTTTCAGCAAAAAAAGTTTTTAGAAATGCCCAATATCCAGCCAAGGTCATCTTTCTTGTTTAATGCGACTCGAAAATGCAGTTAAAGAAATAGAATACGAATCAGGAGTAAGTGGTATTAAAAATAATTTTGATTAACTCATTTTTCTAGTTATTAATGAGTCAAGGGAATCATTGCAGGGAAACTTTAGATGCATAAATTCAACATTTCATTATGCTACATAGCGCAGTAAATCAATAATAATGAAGATCCGTGCGCTTTACCACAACTTTTAAACCAATTCTTCAAAGTTTCACAAGCGTGCTGTGAAAGCATCATGTTTTATGAACTTGAGATAGATAAAAATATGAATGTAGCGGTGAAAAGCAATATCTGTAAAAAGAGGAATCTCTTAATGCTAACGACGTTGGTTGTCCTGTTTGTACTGTAATCCATTTCTTGCAAAACATTTAAAGAATTCTCCATTATCCCGATTAGATTGTGACGTGCCTGCACCGCTGGACGCAGATGAGATAAAGGCAGATAGCAGTGAGATCACATGCCCGTATAGCTCAGTTGGGAGAGCGACTTACTCCGGAGTGAGGGGGCCGGATTCGATGCCCGGCGCGGATAAGCTTGTACGTTATATTGGCGTCCGAACTTCCAGGATGACGACAAGGCTGTTAAGTTTCTCGTAACGATGTGGTGATCTTTCCACACGGCGAGACAGGAAGAATAAAAATCCCTTCTTCCGTGCTTCGTAAAAATAAAATCAGTGTGATGTTACGTACCACCCACTAAATTGTCTAGAATTTCTCAAATGCACGTTCTTCATGGGATGACTGCCTACAGCGACACATAGTCCCGGCAGACCCGTGGGACATTCCCCCGGCACTCTGACGTCCCTGCACCGCAGGACGCACATGAGATAAAGGCAGATAGCAGTGAAAGCACATGTCCGCGGCAGTGCTGCTGATTTTCGAGCTCGTCTTTCATCGATCGGTTAGTGCTCAATCCTGGATTTCTAGCTCGATATTGTGTGAGCCGTCCGTTAAGCTTTCGTGTCCCTTTCCGTGTGTTTACCAGGCCGGTAAGTGCATAATTTATTTAGTAATAATCATTTTATTGTCTTGGCCAAGTCGGCCAACGCAGGGATTTCTTTTCGCCATTGCAAATGGCGGCTTCCGGCGAGAGTGAAGTCCCCGCCCTCGCTTCCGGAACTGACCCGCTCCTTCGCACAGCTCCCATTGGATTATTTGTTTTGTATGAAGGTTTAACGACCACCGTGAGTAACTCAATGGGCTATAAGCAGTCTCCCGTCTCTAATTTAGGGCCACTGACTCCAGGGAAGGGAGAGAGCCAGTGCCGTAAGACAAACACAACATCCATGCCTCACCGGGATTCGAACCCGGACCCCTTTAGGACGAATGATCAGAGGCCATCTCTTAGACCTCTGCGCCACCGGGGCGGCTCCTAATTGGATTATCCAACACTGATGAGCAGCTCTGGTTGTGCCCCTCTTCTCAGCGTTCTTCTGCTGCCCTGCCAGCTGATTTTGCTTCTTCCGGAGCACCAAGCGGCGATTTGCTGTCCTCTCCGAGATCAGCAGATGACGCAGTGGATGTCTTGCAGCCCGTTGCCCATCCACCATTGCAGCGTACTACTGCCCTCACTTATACTTACGTCACCTCGGCTAAGTCTCGACCTTATCCTCAGCCTCCTCCTTCTGCATCTACATGCCCATTTCGGATGACGCGTGATGCTCACTCTATTGATGTTGATCTCCCGGTGGACTCTCCTCATGGTCACGACTTCGTTAGTATTGTGGAGAGCGAAGTAGTCTTCCCAAGCGTACAGAATACTAAACTCACTGCATACAGTGCCGTCCTTTGCAAGACTGTTCCTCCTACTGCCATCACTCACGTGAGCAGAAAGCCTGGCAAAGTCGTCGCATATTTCACCACTACTGAATATACTCTCAAGGTTCTGACTAAAGGGATTTCCATTAGAGACAGTCACCTTCAGGCAGATCCTATTTCCCAGATACTAGTCCTTGTTAGCTTTTCACCTGTACCACCAGAGGTGTCTTATGATCTACTGATTGCTGCTCTGAGTCCCTACGGTCGAATTGTTAGCCCAGTTCATACCTATTCCTCATTTCCTGATGTGCCTGAAGACCGGTACCTGCTGGGCTTCCGTCGTAACATTCGAATGGTCTTTCCATCGGATGAACATATGCTTCGTGTTCCACCTGTACTTCGTGTTCGTTGTAGCACGCATCTCCGTCAAATAACCATCACTGTGGGTTCCATCTGCCCGATTTGCAAGGGTACAGGGCACCCTCGCGCCCTTTGCCCTCATAATGTGTCGTCAGCGCCCAAGTCAACAGGACGACCTCCTCATCCTTCATTTCCTCCTACAGCATCTGCTTCCCGTGCCTCCGATCAGCAGGAGTCTTCTTATGAAGAAAGTCGTACTAAAGCCGTTGGTCGACCGATGTCTTATGAAGAAAGTCGTACTAAAGCCGTTGGTCAACCGAATGTTTGGCTCAGCTTAAGTCCTCTTGTTCCACTTCGATGTTTCCAGCGCAACAACAGTCTGGTGATCTACCTGCTGGAGGCCCTCTGCCTTCTACTCGGCTTTCAGTGGAAGATCCTCCAGTCATATCTGTGCCTGATTACACTGCCTCTGCTTCTATGCCTTTCAAAGGGCCGGATATTTCTTCATCGGTCTCTGCTCAGACCCAAAACCGCACGAAGCGTCGCCGTGCTCCTCGGAATCGCGCGAAGAAGACTAAAACATCGCCCACCTTCCAAGGTGGTCGTGATCGCTCAACTAGTCTTCCATACACCTCTGATGGTTCTGTTGAATCTTAACCAGGAGATTGCTCTGTTCCTCCAATCCATCTTGAAGATTTTCTGTGTCCCCTGAAAGGTGCCTTCCACCCTCAGACACCAGTTCCTGGAGGAGCGTTATACGCTTTTATTATCGGTCCACAACAGAACAACATGTCCGTAAATTCCTAGTACCGTACCAGGACCACCTTGGCTGAGACGATGGCGCAAATGCTGGCCATTCTTACGCACTTCCGTGCCATGCCCCCATGACATTTGGGGACTCTTCTTGGGCCAAGAACATCCGGCAGCAGTCTTCACAAGCTTCGGCAGGCTGCTGATAATCTCATCCAAACCAACATCAGGTAACTCTCTTCAAGGTAGCAACACTGAATAGTCGGGGCTTTTCTACTCCGTTGGCAAATTCTCTTGTACATGAAGACATGTATCCCCTCAACCCAGCTATCTGCAGCTTCGATCGGTTGCTCTTCCGTCATCTCTGTTCCAGGCGGGGGACGAACTCTGTTGTCAATTCTGAATCCGCCTTCTTGCCCGCCTACGTCTAGCGTTTGCATCCGCCCGAGCGCATGTCCGTCTAGTCTCCATGTCGGAAGTGATTCACCGATCCTTTAGACGTCCTCCACCATTCTTTGATCACCGTGGCAAAGAATGCCTTTTCCGGGACTATTTCGTTCATTGCCATCTCCTGCGCACTGGACTCTTCCTCTACCACCGCATCACTTCCTCCTTGCCGACCTGGCAGATCTCAGCGTCAATCTGACTTTGCCTCCTCATACATACCTGATCTTAGAATCATGCCAGTTATTTATGTATTTCTGCAGATTACTTGTTATTATTATTGTTGTCAGCATTATTTTGTACCAATGCATTTCTTTGTTCTCATATTTTCAGCACATGTTATTACGCCTGCATAAGATTATACACATTTGCATCTTGTGTATATTACATCCTGTTCGTATTCTTGCACGATATTATGTTTTTCAGCACTTGCACTAACTCTACAATGTTCTTTGATGTTCATTATATTATTTGTCATATACACTGAAGAGCAATTGAATTAGAGACAGCTGGCGTTATGCAAATGTGGTGTTGTGGGCGGCCCTGTAAACGGAAACGACATGACGTATGCAGCGATCCGACAATATAAGGAGTGTTGCGACGGGAATCAGGAAGAGTCGGACGCAGTATGGGTAAGACGAAGAATCTAAGCGAATCTGATCGTGGGAGAATTGTCGGGGCCCGACGAATGGGTCACTCCATCGCGGAAGTTGTGCAGGCACTGCGATTGTCACGAGCCACTGTGTCACGGGTGCACCGTGAGTACATCGAATCCGGTGAAACCATCCCTGCAAGGGCCAACTGCCGTGGACAACAGCGTGTGGATGAGCGGGGTCATCGTCGGCTAGCTCGCATTGTAACAGCGGATAGACTGGCCACAATGCAAGAAATCGCTCGGCAATTTAACGCTGGTGCACAAAAACGTGTAAGCAGCCACACCATCCAGAACCATCTCCTCGCTATGGGATACAGAAGCCATCGTCCCACGAGGGTACCGCTGCTGACCGCACATCACAGGGTGCAAAGATTAGCATAGGCGCAGGAACATCGCCACTGGACCCTAGACATGTGGAAAAATGTTGCCAGGACTGATGAGTCGAGATTCACGTTGGTACATGCGGATGGCAGGATAAGAGTACGGCGCAAATCACACATGAAGCGATGGATCCTACTTGCCAGCAGGGTACTCTTCAAGCTGGTGGGGATGGCATTCTCGTCTGGGGACTGTTTACGTGAACTGAAATGGGACCCCTGGTAAGTGTGACACCGTCCCTAACAAGTCAACGTTACCGAGATATCCTGGACGACCATTTGCTCCCGTTTGTGCATCTTCAACATCCGACTGGGACCTCATCCTGCACAAGACAATGCACCGTGCCATCGCTCCCGAATTGTATCTGAATGATTGAATGAACACTCCGCCGACGTGACCTCGCTTCCTTGGCCAGCTAGGTCATGTGACCTCAATCCCATCGAGCACGTCTGGGATGCCATCGAGAGAGATGTTCGAGGCTCGAACCCCCCCCCCCCCCCTCCATGAAATCTTCGTGAACTGTGGGAGCTTGTTCAGGGGTCGTGGATCCGTATGGTTTCCCAACGCTTCCGGTGTCTTGTCGAGTCCATGCCGAGACGAATCGCCGCCGTCATCAGGGCGAAAGGTGGTGCTACACGTTACTAGACAGGTATATATATATATTTTTTTTTTTTGATTGGAGGTTTAACGACCACCGTGAGTAACTCAATTGGCTATAAGCAGTCGCCCGTCCCTAATTTAGGGTCACTGGTACCAGGGAAGGGAGAGAGCCAGTGCCGTAAGACAAACACAACATCCATGCCTCACCGGGATTCGAACCCGGACCCCGTTCGGACGAATGATCAGAGGCCATCGCTTAGACCACTGCGCAACCGGGGCGGCACAGGTATATCTAATTGAATTGCTCTTCAGTGTATTGATACACACTTATTTTGCACATTGCATGCTTTCACTATACTTATTCACGTCTGTTTAACCTGTGCATATTTTTTGGATCCGTGTAATTTTCGTTATGTCTTCTTGCTGCTAGTTTTATTATCATTACTATTATCATGATTATTATTGTTGCCAGCATTACTTGGTACTCATGCAATCTTCTTTTATCCGATTTTTCTGCTCATGTTATTACGCCTACATTGGATTGTACATACGCATCTTGTATATATTACACCCACTTTGTACTCCTGCACGATATTATGTATTTTCCGCGCATGTTCTCTTTATGCACTGTCCTCGCTATTCATCACATTATTTACCATATATCTCTGTGCATATATCTTCCATAAATCTCTTGTTTTTCACTATACCCGTGTACAGTACGATGTTGTATCCTGTACACTATGTCCTCAGAGTCGTCTTTGACGCATTTTTCGTCCTATTGTTTTCTTATTGTCACTATTGTTATTCTTATTAGCTTTCATTCTTGTACATCTTGTAAACATCACGTTGCTTGGAATATCTGTACAAATTTATCATTTGTTGCACATGCTCCAGCCATGAGCTGTTCTATTTATTGTTGTGCCACCTTGCATATATTGTACATACGCTTCTCGTACATATTACGATCTCATTGTACATTTTACATCTTATGTCTACTTTTCTGGCACTATATGGTTCGTGCCCTCTGTATCCAAATTCCCTTCATTTGCTCTGAATAAAAAGATTTGAAAACATATCCGCGTAGCTCAGTTGGGATAACGACTTACTCCGGAGTCAGGGAACCCGGTTTCCATGCCCGGAGCGGTCAAACTTGTACGTTATAAGATTCACTGCTGTATCTATGCTGACATAAAAAGATTGGGAAATATGTCAGAACTTCAGAAATAGGTTTCATGTGAAATTTCTCCAGGCAGTCTCGGACAACGAGTGGATATTTCCATTTAGCATTTTTAAAAAGGACAATTAATAGGGACAAGAACTATGCTCTTTTTCGTACAGTAAATTTTGGAGCACGGTAAAATATAGACTTGAGGAGGATTGGTCTTCACGAAGACTTCGCTTGTCGTCTTGTGGTATATGTGGAGTGAATGTATTGTGTACTGAAATGAAAAGTCCAGACGAAGCTATCCCACCTTCGGTCTTTTTTCCAGATTCTTCAACATTTGAATTCTTCTTAGCTAAGGAACATCCTGCTTCGGTGAACGAAAGGCATGTTTCATTATATCCGGACAAAGCACACCCTCCTACCTTTCAGAAAAAACTGGTAAACCTCAACCCAGAAAAATGCAACAAATACCATATTAGCCAGAACTTACAGCATCGTACTACAATTTTTTTTTATAAAGTTTTGAACATTATTTGAATGGAAGGAGTCATGGTTTTTAAAAGCGATCTGTTTCCTTTTTCGTTTTAAAGCCAATTTTATGAACGCAGCAGTTGATAATCCAAACGAGAAAACTATAAAGTATCATACTGGCATGCGCTTATTGAAATTTGATTTTATGGGTTAGTTTTTAATTTGAAATTGGGTTAAAGATGGCGACAAACATTACCTTTGGGGCAGCCTTCCTGACTGTTCTTACGGAAGTTGATTGATTTCAATGCAACCGGCAAGATATATTATAGCTTTGAAGTCGAGTAAAATCATTTTTTTTATCCACTTCCCTTAATTAAATGAGAACTACTTTCCATTATGATAAGAATCAATGCTTAGAAATGGAAATCCTGATGTATTTCAAAAACAGAACATTTGTAATTCCACAAAGCGTCTCCTGACGAATTTTACTGTGCAGAAACAAGATGTCGAACGCAGCGATATAAATTGGAAGTGTCAGCTTGAGATCAACAATTCTCTCTTCATAAAGACCAGTAAGCTGACCGTTTGATAAAGCAGCGATTACAACTGCGACTAGTTTTAATTAAACAAAAAATGTCACAATTAACGGTAATGATCCCATGCTTCATTACATCATTCCTGTTTTCATTTATTGACGCTGTTCACGTTAAATTCTTTTTATTCGCAGTACGTATGAACCCTTATCACTTCGTTATCTGGAAGTCTTGATAAATAACTTTGGAACTGTGATATTGTTTTTATGGTTTAGGCAGTATCTCTTTTACCGACAGGGAAATACCGTTGTCGTGAAAATAAGCGAAATTTCTCCGGCATGCCATAAATTTGCATGATTAGCTTTTACGCATAAAAGGTGGGACAGATATTTCGCTGTTGCATCCATCGCTGTATCAAGGTCAAAGGAAATCGAAAGAGCGTATGTCAAAGAGAACGTATTTTTGTGCATAACAGAAAATACAGCAAATGGACAGGAATGGGGGAAGACTTATCCCTCCCTCCCCGTTCAGCGGCAATGTGAGCAGTAGAAAGCAAAAAAAGTAATACGTTTCATGCATGCCAACCATTAAATCAGTATTAAAAGTTGTCGGAAATGAAATAACTTTCTAACACGTTAAAAATGCCCGAACTGATACCCTCTGGTGTTAAATTTCCCATTGAGAGCTAGATTTAATCTAATCAAAAGATCGCTCTTGCTTCGAAAGAAAAGCTTCAATAATAAGCAGAAGGTATTTCTCTTAAATCTCTCTATTTCGAATGATAGAAATAACGTATTAGGGACTTAAGACTGAACAATTACGAATGAAAAGATTTCGAGAAATCTGTTTAAACTTTGAAGCTTTGCCATGGGATTTTTTATCAGTATTATTTTCACAGACTTAATAGCAAGTAAAGTTACGTAAACCTGCTCTAAAAACACGAAAAACATTCAAAAAGATTTTTGATTTAAGTATGTATATTTCAATCATAAGCATTCTTCAGAGGATTGACTCCGGTTACTTTATTATAGTCTTGACTTATTGCTGTCCGTCACTTAAAAGAAAAACAGAATTTTTCACGTATATCTAAGTACCGATTGAAAACGTATTTTGCCTCCAGAAAGAAAACAAGTCTGTCAACATGTAAAACTCTGTGGCTTATACATCGCGAACGAGAATAAACGTATACATATGCTAATATAATTATTTTAACTTTAAGTAATAATCAGAGGCATTACAGTTCATATATTGACACATAAAAGATATGGGTTCAGTTTCATTTCTCCAAAGGAACGCGGACTACATATTATACAGTAACCAGATATCCTGTTACATTTTACATATACGCATTCCTTAAGTATGGAGGAAAATTATTTTACGATTTTAAAGGATTTCCAGAACCTGTCTTCCATTCGAGTAACGGTAGATTTCCTAGTGAAAGCACTCGTGATATATTGATGATGAATTCTGAGATCCTCCCTAAGAGGAAACAAAAAGTGGGCAAAGCATCTCCGTTTTATTGGCAAGCCACTCATTACGACGAAATCTCTGGCGATCCACAGCAAGGTTAAAGATCACGTCACACTGGACTTCTGAGAATACTGGCTGTATGCTCTAACAATCACTACTCGATGATTGATAGCTCGCTCCCTGCCACCTGCAGTGACAGATCGTTAGCTATAAGCACATTGCCTCCTTTCTGCCTTTATCCTTCTCGTAGCTGTCGCCTCCTGATCGGAAGGAGGATCTCTTTTCAGGCATAAAACCACAAGGACGACTTTTTTATGCCCCACCGAAAAGGCGTAAAGTCGAAAGAACTGAATCACAATCTAAGATTCCGCCTCCATTCTTTTGATAAAGAAGCAGAACTCATACATCCTAATAGGACCACCCACTATTCGCGAATTGTAATTTGGCACATGAAAAACAGAATGAATAAATAATAAAATGCAAATTATTCATTTTGATATTTCACAAAAGGGGAAAGAAACAGCCATTCCTGAAACTTCTGGAATACATAAGTGCTTCAAGAAATATTGCTAATGCAAGAGACTAAATCCAAAACATATTTATTGATATTTGTGTTTGACTTATATATTTCGGAACGCAAAGCGAAATTGAAATTCCGATGTGTTATAATGGTGTTTTTTTCTTTCTGACGGATTACTGCATTACTCTCATCTGTTCTTATTTCAGCCATGGGGTCGCTCCTGTCTGTATCGTGGCAAGAGGGTTTCAGTATCGAGGCAGCCCATTTCATTTATCTTGACCATGGGATCACATATGACAACCATAATGGACTTGATAAAAAACTCCATAAATTTCAGCAAATACACTCATGCCCATAAATAACAGAACACCTGGAAGTAGTCAAGCTACGACTTTGACTTTTACAGGATATGTCCGTTAGGTAATACAAGAACAAACTATAATCACCTCGATGTCATACGTACCAGGTGCGTCGATGTAGCTAATAATCGATGTGGACAACTCTGGCTTGTATCTCCTGCTGAACGAGTTGAGGCATCGAATCAAATAGTGTGTGAATGGTGTCCGGTGGAATAGCCATCCAGGTTGTATTAATTCGCGTCCAAAGCTCATCAAGAGTTTAATGGCACACAGTCGTACCGCTTAGGCATGGAATCAAATAATGTGTGAACGGTGTCCTGTGGAATAGCCATCCAGGCTGCATTGGACCGAGTCCGAAATTCATCAAGAGTTGCTGGCGGACGGTCGTACCACTGAGGCATCGAATCAAATAATGTGTGAATGGTGTCCTGTGGAATATCCATCCAGGCTGCATTGGCCCGAGTCCGAAGTTCATTAAGAGTTGTTGGCAGACAGTCGTACAGCTTAGGCATGGAATCAAATAATGTGTGAATGGTGTCTTGTACAATAGTCATCTAGGCTGCATTGGACCGAGTCCGAAGTTCATCAAGAGTTGTTGCCAGACGGTCGTACCGCTGCACCTGTCATTTGAGCATGACCTAGAGATTTTCTATGGGTGATAAATCCGGCCGTCTAGCCGTCAACGGTAGAAGTGGAATGTTGTTATCACAGAAGAAGGCATGTGTTGTCACTGCAACATGCGGTGTGGCATTGTCCTGTTGAAATATTGCCCCGGGGACAGAATGGAGACCAGAGGTAGAATGTCATTGATGTAACATGCACTCGGTAAGGTGGCACGGACTCTCATGAAAGGTGATCTGCTTTCTTACCCGATAGAACTGTGAAAATAGGAATTTGTCGAATGCTCCGGAGTGAATTTCTCTAACCACCTAAACTACATCGACGGAATGTATCGTTGCAGATTTATCGTCTTGACGCGTTCTTCAGCTCTGTAATACGTCATAGCACCTCAAACCACAGTGCCTTGTGTTGGTGCGGTATCCCTAGTGCGAATACACTCTTCCCGACGACTCTTCCCCCTGTCGGCGGGCGCAGGTGCGGCCATCATTTTCGCCTGAACAGAAGCGTGTTTCGTCCGAGAACACGATATTGTGCCGTTTATCATGCCACTCTCTTGCTCAATAAACTATTAAAGCCTAGCGCACCGATGTTGCGATGTCAAAGGTAGCCTTGCAGTCCCTTACGTATTTTGGTTGGGGGATAAAAAAAAAAGGACGACATAGGTGCGCTAGCGTTTGATAAGAGCGAGAAAAAAGTTATTTTCTCTCGGAATACGAGGGGGAAATAACAATTTGAAATGTCCGATTCCCACATGGGAGACCGGATGTAAACATTAGGCTGGAAAATACCGAAAAAAGGAGCCTGAAGGAATAATCAGGAAGAGAACAATCTGTAGATAATAACAAGTTAGTAAAATCATGCAATGCATTGATTATGATACACTTTCCAACATACCAGAAATCATAGGAAAATGCCTTGGTTTTTGAGAGGACTAAACTATGGTATAACGTTTGAGGTTCACATACGTATATCAAAATTAAATCTCTTTGTGCCCAAGTTAGCTGTTATCAAGAGCTACCACACATAAGCCGTTTTATTATTAAAAACCCCATCTAAATCGGGCAATTTTCACGGAAGTTATCGTGCGAAAATAATGGGAAGCGAATCTCATTCATGCGCACTGCCCGCAATTGCTGACAAAAAACATTTTTTGGCGGAACTGCTTCCAAAGTCGTTTCGGAACAACGTATTGTATTTCGTCGCAATCGAAGCATTATCACGCAAGTTATCACTAACAATGGTAGTAGAGAAATTCATTAGCATCTGTTGCGTAAAGCATCTCTGGTGAGTCGTGGGTGAAATATCTGCTGGTCTGAATGCTTCAAGAAAATGTAATGCTTCTCGTATGTTATGGGTAACCTAAGACGGTTTTCAGCCATTTTAAGTAAGAATTGTTACCAAATGTACCCAAACACCACAAATTGTGAGCGTCCAAATCGAAAGATTGTGAGCGTCAAAAGAGAAAAATGTTGAACGTCAAAATCGAATAATTTTAAGTAAGTGGCAATGATTCGATTTTGACGGTTTCTTTGCACTTCACTCCGTGGTTCCCCACAAAAGCATACTGAACTGTATCGAAATCAAGCCATTTCTACGTGAGTTATCCTGCGCGCAAACACCCTGACTATTAATTCGTTCAGTACACATCCGGAACAACATACTAAAGTTTTGTCGCAATAGAAGCATTTTTGTTCAAGTTATTACTCAAGTTATGAAGATAATGGCTGTGGAATAAATCTCGCTATCTCGCTTCTGTCTCCTGTCCTTGGACCCCATTTCGAAGAATTAAACAGAATTGGTTCAGTATACCTCCACAACAACATGATCGGAATCTAAGCATTTTTACGTAAATTATGACGCATAAGAGTAATGGAATGGATCCCATTTCGCCCATTTTCAATAGGGTTCGTCTCCAGTTGTTCCCTACCACATACTAAAATTTCATCGGAATCGAATAATTTTTATGCTGGTTATGCAGACAGACAGACGGACGGACGGACAAATAATAATGAAACGCATATAGCGTATTAAACCCTTTTATGTTTTAATGTAGCCAGCTTTGTCCAGATGGACAAACCTGGAGCATATACGCTTCTTCAACCTACGGTTGGAAAGCCTAAACAAGAGTATTATACACTGCTGGCCACCCAAAATGCAACACCGAGAAATACACGAGATAGCAAAGCCAGATTTACTGGACACATAACAACACATATAAAGATGAAACGATTGAGCTTACAGGCTCGTGCGACTTGCGGAACACGTAGACATCAATAGTTCGTGTGGCCCCCATGGCTGGCAATAACGGCTGCTACACGCCGCGGCATCGAACGAAAGAAGCTTTGGATGTGGGCATGGGGTATGTCGTACCAGGCTGCTTCCACACGCTGCCACAGTTCATCAGGTGTAGCCACGGGTGGAGCTTGCCGGGCTACTTGGTTGCCGATCAGCTACCAGACGTGTTCGATGGGCGATATATCGGGAGATCAGGCGGGCCACGGCAGCATTGACAACTGATGAAGAATTTTTGCACTATGCGTGCCACGTGCGTGCGCGCATTGTCCTGTAGAAACGTGACCGCTGGCAGATCCTGCCCATAAGGGAGGACTAAAGGATCCAAAACGTCCGAGATGTAGCGGTGGCTGTTGAGTGTACCGGCGATGCGCACCAGAGGGGTGCGGGTGTCATATCCAATTGCGCCCCAAACCATAACACCAGGCGATGGACCGGTATGGCGATGCATAATGCAGACGTCATACAGTCTCTCGCCGCGGTTCCGCCGCACGACGATCCGACCATCATGGTGTTGCAGCCAGAAGCGAGATGCGTCGGCGAAAACAATGTCGTGCCATTCCGTAGTTAAGGTGCGGCGTTCAACGGCCCACTGCCGGCGCAGTCGCCGCTGGTTTAACGTCAATGGTAATCGGAGCAATGGGCGCTGTACGACAAGTCCCTGCTTCTGCAGACGACGTCGAACGGTACGTGCGGACACAGGTAGTTGCGCAACACACCCTAATTCCTGCGCTAACGTTCGTGATGTGGCCGTGCGAGCCGTCAATGCCCGCCACACAACATGCCAGTCCTCTCGTTCGGTGGTGTGCCGCGGCTCTGGCAATCGCTCACATCGGTCCGTCCGTCCCTCCTGCATCCACCGAATCCATACTCGCCTCACTGTGGCTGGATGTCGTCCCACACGGGCGCCGATGTCTCGGTACGATAAACCGTTGTCGCGATAAGCCAAAATTCGTCTTCTGTCGAACTCCAAAACGTGCTGGAATGACTGCCATATTCTGCGACTAGGCATCACGAAGCTTCCCACCCACAGGTCCAGCAGCACAACACACTTCCACTACTTACACCCCGCCTTCTTTACACCCTTCTTGTAGTGTTTCTCGGTGGCCTGCCGGGCGCACATGATTTGCATATGCCCTGCAATGCTAATCGTTTGCATGTCCTCTCGCGGGCGACGCATGCTGCGAATTTCAGGCCAATCGGATGCTTCCTTCTTGGTGTTGCATTTTGGGTGGCCAGCAGTGTAGATATCATCTAGCAGTCAGGGCAAGCACATCCACGACCTTCCCCGTAAACGGCACTGAAAAAAGTGAGCATCGCTGAGAGCGAATTCTTTTTTAGCTAATATTTAATTACCTTTCAAGCGAAGACTGGAATAACACATAGCATGAATGTCCTGTAGTTGCAAGGATTTTTTTTTTCATAAATCTCTTGATAGTAAGTGGAATAATTCAGTGCCGTATTTCAACTGAAAGGAAATAGTTCTTCTCTGTAGCATTTAAACAAATACGCCGATAATTAGAGAAATACCGACGAATACAAACGTTTGTATGTAAGTACCATACACTTGAATTACAGTTTAATAAACTCCCAAAGATCTCGGAAACCTAAATGATGTGCGAAAAAACGAATGAAGATATAACACACGCACAAAAAAAAAAAATTCTGAATAAAAGGACTGCGAAGTGGTCTCAAGGATGTTGAGTGTGTGTGCCTACTCTATTAAAATACAGACAAACGTTTTTCGAACGATTTCCGCAAAGGTAAAAAACAAACACTAAAAATAAATCATTGGGAAAGACTGAGACCTCAGGAAATTGCGAGTAAAGCAGCAGCGAGAGAAAAGCATTGAACAAACCGTAGACGATTACCCAAGCCGGGTCAAAGCCTCAAGGGAGAAAAATATAACTGGACACTTTCTTTTTCTGAGCTGCAGTAACAACGGTTACCCACTGCAAGGAATAAGCACGTTTCGAAATATGGAAGCCCCTTCAACCGATTCATTTTTTTCCTTGTGCGATATAACCCCGAAGAACTTCATAACAATGTCTGACTTCTTATCCGCTAATCCCTCGTTTCTGTTTCCGAAGAAATCGCGGAAACTGTTGAACAGATGCAGAGAATTAAATTTCAACTTTTTTTTCCATGCGGAGAGTAATTTAAATATCATATTTTGATTCTTCATGAAACGAGCTTTGGGAAATATACTAGTGTTCTAATACCATAAGCCGTAGATGAAACGTCGTATCACAAAAGAAATGCGAGGTTCTATAATACGAAGGAGGTGGTATTTGGGAAAATGAATTTTATTTAGTGATACATTTGCGACGATTATTACTAGCATTAGATGTATGCTCATTATGAAAAATTGAGAATCCGCTCTCAGTTTGATATTTTCTAACACGTTTTTAAAATCTGGGTCAAAATACCAAGGATTTTTTCCCCCGATTATTTATTTATTCATTTATTAATTTTGGTGTTTACACTCACCGTCAAAAAAAATAGTTGCACCCAGAAGAAAGTATCGGATTGCAATGTTATTCTGTAAGAAGGTAACGTTTACCAGGAACAAAAAATGATTAAACATCAAGACTGATATGGGCAATATTTATTGAGCTACACGCCAATAAGTAGTGTGTCTCAGTATGGCGTCGGGCCGCCATGTTTGCTCACACAGCATACCAGACGTTTCGGCATGGAGTTGTACAGGTTCCCAAGGGTGTCCTGCGATAAGCCATCCTATGCAGCTTGAATCTTCTCACGCAGTTCCTGCAGATGGTGCGCTAGGGGTGGAGTGTGCATAACGCGTCCAACAGCATCCCACACATTTTCAATCGCCATGGCAGAGCGTCAGTGCCTTGAAGGCAAACTCTCGAGACAGAAGCAGTATGCGGACGAGCGTTGTGCTGTTCGAAAATCGCACCGGAGTGAGCGTTCAGAAAATGTAGGGCCACTGGTTGCAAGACCTCATTAACGTTACCTAAGACTGTCAAATTGCCTGTAATGAACACCAAAGGTGACCTGACATCGTAGGCAATTGCACCCTACACCACGACACCAGCCCTTCTGGACGTGTGACGCTCGACAACAAACCGTTCATCTTGGCGCTGACCACGGTGCCTCTACACACGGATTCGTTGGTCGTCTCCTCCGAGACAAAAGCGGGACTCTTCACTGAAGCTCACCCGCTACCATTCTGAGTGGCTCCCTGAGAGTCTGGAATGGTGATTGGCACGACACCGTTGCATTTTTTGGCAACGATGCCCTATTGTTAAGAGCAGTCGTCATAACGGTCTGCGTGCGTGTAGTCCTACGTCTTGCAGCCGTCTGCCAATGGTGCTGACACTAATCGGATGATGCATGGAGGGAATCACTGCTCGCTGAATATCCGCAATCGTGACTGTTGTGTCACTCCGCACATGTTGGACAATACGTCGGTCCTCTCGCTCCGTGGTCCGTCTAGGTCTCTCAGACCCTTCTGTCGCTGCTGCGTGCCTTGTTCTATCCACTGCCGCCAACAGCGTGCTATAGTGATATCCGCTCTATCGGTATGGAGCACAATCGATATGGCGCACAATATGGCGATAAGACCATACCGCTTCCCAGTGCCCGACGATTCAGTCCCTCTCGAACTCCTCCAAATGCTCGAATTGCTTCCGAACTTTTCTCCAGAGGTATTCTTTACTTACAAAGGATGCGATCAGCACAACAACACGAGTCAGAATCGTAAGCACGCGCAACAAGATTTTTTTTTTTTTTTTTTGAGGTTTAACGACCACCGTGAGCAACTCAATGGGCTATAAGCAGTCGCCCGTCCCTAATTTAGAGTCACTGGTTCCAGGGAAGGGAGAGAGCCAGTGCCGTAAGACAAACACAACATCCATGCCTCACCGGGATTCGAACCCGGACCCCTTCCGACGAATGATCAGAGGCCAACGCCTTAGACCACTGCGCCACCGGGGCGGCCGCGCAACAAGATGATCCTATATAACTGGCCAATCACAGCGCTAAGACCCCTCCTTGCTTGCGTCACATACGCGGACGAGCGTAATACTTGAATCATTGGCATGTCTCACGAGGTCAAACCTACCCACCGAGTTTCATTCTTGTCAGTTGCTTCCTTCTGGGTGCAACTATTTTTTTGACGATGAATGTATACATCTTTCTGCTTCTTAGTCGTCATACAGGTTCAAGCACTGTGACTTGAGAGATCATTCAGTTCCCATTCTATCATTTATAATGAATTACATATTCAAATAATATACACTGCTGGCCACCCAAAATGCAACACCAAGAAGGACACGAGATAGCAAAGCCAGATTTACTGGATACATAACAACACATACAAAGATAAAACGATTAAGCTTACAGACCCGAGCGATTTGCGGAACACGCAGACAACAATAGTTCGTGTGGCCCCTATAGCTGGGAATAACGGCCGCTACATGCAGCGGCATCGAACGAACGAGGCTTTGGATGTGGGCTTGGGGTATGTCGGTCCAGGCTGCTTCCACACGTTTCCACAGTTCATCAGGCGTAGCCGCAGGTGGTGCTTTTCCGGGCCACTCGATCAGCCACCAGACGTGGTCGATGGGCGACATATCGGGAGAACAGGCGGGCCACGGCAACAGTGCTACCTGGTGGGCTGTGAAGTATTGTTTCACGATGCGTTCCACGTGCGTGCGCGCATTGTCTTGTTGAAACGTGGCCGCTGGCATGTCCTGCCCGTAAGGGAGGACTACATGCTCCAAAACGTCCGAGATGTAGCAGTGGCTGTTGAGTGTACCGGCGATGCGTACCAGAGGGGTGCGGGTGTCATATCCAATTGCATCCCAAACCATAACGCCAGGCGACGGACCGGTACGCCGATGCATAATGCAAGCGTCATACAATTTCTCGCCGCGTTGCCACCACACGCGGATCCGATCATCGTGGTGTTGCCGGCAGAAGCGGGATTCGTCGGAGAAGGCAATGTCGTGCCATTCCGTAGTCCAGGTGCGGCGTTCAACGGCCCACTGCCGCCGCACTCACCGTTGGTGTAACGTCAATGGTAATCGGAGCATAGGGCGCCGTGAGACAAGTCCCCGCTCCTGCAGATGACGCCGAACGGTACGTGCTGAACACAGGTTTTTGCGCAACAAACCCTAATCCCTGCGCTAACGTTCGTGATGTGCCGGTGCGAGCCGTCAATGCCCGCAGCACAGCATGCCGTTCCTCTCGTTCGGTGGTGTGCCGCGGCTGTGGCAATCGCTCACGTTGGTCGGTCGGTCGGTCCGTCCGTCCCTTCTGCACCCACCGAATCCATACTTGCCTCACTGTGGCTGGATGTCGTCCCACACGGGCGCTGATGTCCCCGTAGGGTAAACTGCTGTCGCGATAAGACACTATTCGTCCTCTGTCGAAATCCAAAACGTGCTGGAATGACTGCCGTATTCTGCGAAGAGGCATCAGGAAGCTTCCCACGCACAGGTCCGGCAGCACAACACACTTCCACTACTTACACCCCGCCTTCTGTGCACCCTTCTTATGGTGTTTCTTGGTGGCGTGCCGGGTACACATGGTTTGCATATGCCCTGCACTTCAAATCGTTTGCATGTCCTCTCGCGGGCGACGCATGCTGCGAATTTCAGACCAATCGGATGCTTCCTTCTTGGTGTTGCATTTTGGGTGGCCAGTTGTGTAGTATGTATTATTGGAATTATTTTAAGCAAAGGTACAGGGTGGCACAGTGGTCTAAGCGATGGCTTCTGATCATTCGTCCAACATGGGTCTGGATTCAAGTCCCGTGAGGCATGGATGTTGTGCTTGTCTTACAGCACTGGCTATCTCCCTTCCCTGGGGCCAGTAACCCTAAATTATGGACGGGCAACTTCTTATTGCCCATTCAGTTGCTCATTGTGGTCGTTAAACCTCCATTAAAGAAAAAAGATACAGGAAGTTTCTATAATGTCTGGCAGCATTTTGGGAACTTGTTCTACTGATGATTCTGATGGGGAAATGATATGTATAAACATAGGTGACGGGAAATGGTTTCCTACAGAGATATAGCAATTGTTAAACTACACACTGAGATGATAATAAGGTTATCTTCCAGTTAGTACTGTGCACAGGAAATGGTCAAGAAAAACAACTGATTACGGCTACATCACACCAAAAGTTCCAAATAAGCTCTCTGAAGAACAATACATGTTTCACAGCGTCGGCTAAGTGATTGATGTACACATTTCTGAAGTACCTGAGTATTCCACATTATCGTACAGCCATTAAAGATTCTTTAGCTGAAAGTTTTTCGTTAGTCACTCATAAACACCAGCTTTCAACTATCCTCATACAGGGAAATATAGTGTATTTGTATCTGGAGATCGTATTGGCCATACAGTGGTCCACCTCTACCATTCCAACTGCCGGTAAAGACAAAATCAAAATGTTTTCTAACAGTTCAAGGGTAATGCTCTGGCTCTCCATCATGCATGATCCACATGCGCAGCGTGTTCCTAATGGCACGTCTTACAACGACGCCAGTAGTTCCTCCTCGAAAACAGTGCTGTGGCAAGAACAATGAACCGATGAGGAAGTCTCCAATAATGCTGATCCAAATATTCACAATAAGTCTTTGCCGATGTGTGACGTACTACTGAGGTCAAGCACGAGTCAAGACTACAAAACTGCAGCGATACATTCCGTCAGTGTAGTTTAGTCGGTTAGAGTAACTGGCTCCGGAGCGAGAAGGCGCGACTTCGATCATCGTGCCCAACAAATCTGAGTTTTCACATTGGCGCCCAATTGTAGAAAATGGATCTCCTGGCCGTTGGTTTCTTCGAAAAATGTGTGATGTTTTTTCCATACATCGTCTGGATTTAATAAAAATTCCGTCTTAGCTTCGAAAAAGATATTATGAGGGAGATGATGTGAAACTCTACAGATGTGAAGCACATATCAGAACGACAAATCTGCACTGATGCATTCCGACGGTGTAGTCCAGTCGGTTAGAACAACTGGCTCTGGAGCGAGATATCCGTCATGGACAAATTTGTGTATTCACAGATGGTAAGATTGCTTGACTTCATGCGAACTGTCAGGCGCCCACTGATGCCCATTGCGAATACTCACAATGCGATTTCGGGTAAATTGCTATTCATCCGTAAAAAGCACGCCCTAGAAGAAACCAGCTCCGGTACAGTTTTGCAAAAGGCATTCAGCGAAGCTCACTTGAGGCCGCTGGTGAGAGCTCCTGTTCCCGTTGCACATGGTAAAGGTGCAGTTATTCGTGATAACAGATACGCCGTACGGTGGAATTCGATGCATCCACCTCTAAGGCTACTCTTCTTGTACAACTGTCGGGCTTATCTTTCACCATGTCCAACACCCGTTCTTCTAACGTAAGCGTATGAGCATGTGTGGGTAATCCCAGACTTGCAATGCAAAGATCCGTCAATCCTGCCTCGTCTTCGGGGCGGAAAAATCATCTTGTAGAGGCTCTCAATTTCCCTACTATTCCCAGTTCCCCTTAAATGGCCTTACCCTGCTATTTCCAGTTCTCTTTAAGAAGCCTTATTTCGCACTGGACTTGTGCGACTGTGTTACACATTTGCATTCACCTGTAACCAGGGAATCAACAGGAATGAACTTTAGTAACCATTTTGAATGTGGTGAGTTTGGTTCATCTCCCCATTTCTTACAGCTTATTTGAGACGGCCCCTTTTCCCCGAATTCCGTGCAGCTGCGTAAATGACGCAGGACTCTCTCTTTCGCTTCTTAGCTGGCCCATACGAAAATATAACCGAGTTCTGTTTTCTGACTTCATTTTGCTGTGAGGGGAAACGGACAATGAGCTTTCTGGGAAGCATCCAGAAATTCTCACAACCTACGGAGAGAGTTTTCACGATGGGTCGAGAAGCTGCTGATAGGTCAGGAGGAGGGGGGGGGTTAGCAGTAGAGATTAAGCAATTGAAAGTAAACTCGCGCGCCTTCTGCGGAAAGTGGCCAAGGTGAGACTGAACAACGGAAACGATTCGGATGGACCCTCAAGAAGTGAGCGTTTGGGAAGATTTTCCTCAGAGTCGAAAAGATGGGGCAAGTGGGAATAAATGCTGTCGTCAACGCAGAATGAAAAGCAAAGTCGGAAACGATAACTTAACAGCAAGATAATTGAAGAAAAGCCTAATACAGTATTAATAAGCAAAAGCAGGACCACGAGTTAATAATACGAAGAAATCAGGACAGTGCTTGAAAAATCTTCCCCTTAACTTCGCAGGATAAACATATTAATCACTCCAAAAGGAAGAACCTTGATTTTAGCAGATGTGTTTTTGATTTGATTCATCATCGGGGAATATACAGATTAAAGCCCGAAACTTTAAACTTATCTACAAGCGAAGGTCCAACGAACCCCTGCACACAGGGGCCTGAAACATAATTCAGTGAAAAGCCCTGTAGCACATGCCCAACGCCACGTGATGTACAAATGATGTTCGTTTCCATAGAATCGTGCCAACAATACAGTCTTCTGTACAGAGTCAGGCTCGGGCGGCATTTTTCTGCCCTCTTTTTTTTTTTTTTTTTTTTTGATTGGAGGTTTAACGACCGCCGTGAGCAACTCAATGGGCTATAAGCAGTCGCCCGTCCCTAATTTAGGGTCACTGGTTCCAGGGAAGGGAGAGAGCCAGTGCCGTAAGACAAACACAACATCCATGCCTGACCGGGATTCGAACCCGGACCCCTTACGGACGAATGATCAGAGGCCAACGCCTTAGACCACTGCGCCACCGGGGCGGCTTTTTGAGGTTTAAGGGATCCAGTGTGCAACTCAATGGACTATAAGCAGTAGCCCGTCCCGAATTTGGTGCCACTGTTCTAGTGAAATGAGAGTGGCAGTGCCGTATGGCAAGCGCACAATCCTTGCCTCACAAAGATTTTTTTTAGATTGAAGGTTTAACGACCACCGTGAGCAACTCAATAGGTTATAAGCAGTCGCCCGTCCCTAACTAAGGACCACTGGTTCCAGGGAAGAGAGAGAGCCAGTGCCGTAAGACAAGCGCAACATCCATGCCTCGCGGGAATCGAACCCGGACCCATCTCGGACGAATGGTCATAAGCCATCGCTTAGACCACTGCGCCACTCGGGCAGCTCACCAAGATTATAACAGGGACACTTCTAGGACGAATGGTTGGAATCCAACACTTCATGACATTCAACCACTAAGACCGCGCGTTTCGTACTCCGACAGCGTGTTACATCTCTGCAGGAAAAGCGTTTCCGCCATAAGTTTGTTTGACTCATTAGAATCTGCGGCTGATTAAGTTTCTAAAGTTTGGCAAACACTGTTGGGACAACATGTTCTTGATGTTCCAAATTAAAATGAACATGCAAACCCAGTTTCTTAATGCACGTATATTACCTAGACTATCGCTACGAGTTTTAGATTTCTAAAAAGATAATTTGTTGCTGTGTTGATTATAGCGGAACAACCAACACGTGCAGCTCAACGTGCTATAAACAGCCATCCGTCTTTAATTTGGAGAGCGCCATTTTCGTAAAACAAACAAAACACACCATCCATGCCTCACCTGGGATTCGAACCTGGACCCACTATTGGTTAATTATTAGAAAACAGAGCTTCGTACCATTGAGTACCCAGTACAGCGGTTAACTTTTGCTCGAAATGACTGCGGAAACTTATTTATGATGTACTAGATAATGAAGCAATAAAATGCAAGTTTCAGTGTGTGTTTGTCTCACAAGAATTGATCTCTAAGCTCAGTCTTCTCTCATCCGGAAGGGGTCCTGGTTCGAATCCATTTGTGGCATGGATGTTGTGTTTGTCTAACGGCACTGGCTCTCTCCCTTCCCTGGAACCAGTGACCCTAAATTAGATAAGGGCGACTGCTTATTGCTCATTGAGTTGCTCACGGTGGTCTTTAATCCTCCAATAAAAAAATCAGTCTTCTCTTCAAGGTCGTCGATAAAATGAAAAAATGAAAGATGATAAATTCTCGTGGGTGATAAGAAAATTTCCATTTAAAAGTCTCTGTCCTAGAACGTTTAAGGTATTAGGTTTATGCACGAGTTCATGCGGTTTTTCTCACAGCACTACAGGAAAGTATTACATCAGAAGGGAAAATGGAATCAATCAACTATATACCCCCCCCCATTGTTTACGATGTGTCCCAATGTCTGGATTGGTTCTTGAAGAAACGTGCAGGTTTTGCTTCGAAGAAATCAAAGAAATTCTGGAGATCAACGTCATTGTTGACGTTCTGCCACGGAGGGAGTGCATTCAACAGAGATCGGAACAGGTGATAGTCTGAAGGAGCGACATCTCGGGAATAGGCCGGATGTGGAAGGATCTCCCATTTCATGTTCTGAATGGCCATTTTGGTCATGTTTGCACTATGAGGGCGTGCGTTATCATGTCAGAGAAGAACACCATGGCGCCTATGTGGCCGTTTGTGCTGAATTGCTCCCTCCACACGGCGGAGTAGCTCACAGTGAATAATGCATTCCATGTCCCACCAGACACACAGCATTATCTTCCCAGGATGAAGGTCATGTTTTGGACGTGGTGTGGGGGTCTTGTTTGGGCCTAACCATTCCCTCCGATGCCTTAAATTCACGTACAGGCACCACTTTTGATCTCCAGTAACAATAAAGGGTTTGTGTTGCTGAGAACATTCGCGATAACGGGCGAGCAAGGAATCACATATGGCAACACGCTGATTCTTGCTGTCCTTGGTGAGAGTGTGAGACACCCAAGACCCCAATTTCGGAACCTTTCCCATACGTTCCAGGTGTCGCACCAGTGTGGCCTGATCACAGTCCATCTCAGTGGCCAATTCGCGAGTATTTTGACGTGTATCCAAGTGGATGAGATGTGGTTCAAACGATCCTCATCAAAATGAGATGGACGACCTGAGCGTGGAGAATCGTTGAGGTCAAAATTGCCACCTCGGAACCGCTCAAACCATTTGCGGGCTGTCCTCGGAGCAATAGCATCCTCCCCATACACAGCACAAATTTGTCGAGTAGCCTCGGCGGCTGTGGATCTTTTGTTAAACTCGTACAGGAGCAGATGTCGGAAATGTTCATTCCTTTCTACTTGACACTCCATACGTGCGGACCTGAAAACCAGCCACAATCACACAACGCAGTATAATTTAGATACAAGATATTACTGGCTACATTTTCTGTAGATTTACAACTGGCCATCTGCACCGTCACTACTGACCTGGGAAACACGGTGAAATAAAACGGCGTGAACTTATGCATCAACTCAATATTTCATATCGTTTTTTCAGCAGTTTCGCAGAAAAGTTCCATTGTTATATTCAGATCTCGTTATCTTGGATACATAAGTCGAATACAAAAAGGATCTTTTTTTTTTTTATTGGAGGTTTAGCGACCACCGTGAGCAACTCAATGCGCTATAAGCAGTCGCCCGTCCCTAATTTAGGGTCACTGGTTCCAGGGAAGGGAGAGAGCCAGTGCCGTAAGACAAACACAACATCCATGCCTCACCGGGATTCGAACCCGGACCCCTTTCGGATGAATGATCAGAGGCCATCGCTTAGACCACTGCGCCACTGGAGCTGCAAGAATCTTATCAAACAGAACTTTTAAAAATGTAAATGCACTGTCAAACATAATTATACTGTCACGCTCCTATTCATTGACTTATTCAACTCAGAAATCAAGTCACAAATAAAATCGATCACTGTCGCAGTTAACCAATTTCGAAATAATTTTAAATTATTCATCTTCGAAATCGAGTCACATAAATAAAATTTATCGCATTTACAATTAACTAATTTCGAAATAATTTTAAATTATTCATCTTTGAAATCGAGTCACATAAATAAAACCGATCACTGTCGCAATTAACCAATTTCGAAATTATTTTAAATTATTCATCTTCGAAATCGAATCACAAATAAAATTTATCACATTTACAATTAACTAATTTCGAAACAATTTTAAATTATTCATCTCCGAAATCAAGTCATATAAATAGAACCGATCACTGTTACAATTACCCAATTTCGAAACAATTTTTCTACTCACAAGGAACGTCTAATTGAAACTGTAAATTTATGATACTCAACGAAAGATTTTCGCATCCATCAGGAAGTTTTCCAAATGGAACTTTTAAAACTGAAGATATAGTTACAGATGGAAAAAAATTGGTGGCAACCCTAGCGACAAAATTGTGCATTTCGAAAATCAGATAACATGTGTATTTTGCTGATCATGAATAAAGTAACCGGATCTACAAAATGTGGAAATATCTTTGAACTAAAAATTTTCTTTCACACCATCCTGGGACAATATTTTATACCAGCAATTGCGGAAAAATCCATACAGAACATTCTGAGATAATTACTGGGAATAAAAATCCAGATTGAAGTTTCAGGTCAAGCAACATATTGCCATATGCAAACATGCATTTTGTCATTTCGAAAAATTGTACATTTTACGGTACGTACTGTGCGTCGTTAAAAGTAAGACATACATGAGAAATTTTGCCCATGGTTTAAGCTACCAACAAAAACATTTTTCTAGTTGATCATTAGAAAATATGACATCGTGCTAAATAAAATAAGTCTGCGCTATCTGATTGAAAAACGGTGCAAAGAAATTGAGGAACATGTGTATCTTTCTGTGAACATACACAAGAAAATATTTTCGCATTGGATTTATAGACGAAGATGCGCGGTCGAGTCACAATATTGAGACCACCAGCTAGTATCCAGAGTAACCCACCGTGTACAGAGCGGACAGCAGCTAGACGGGCTGATTCAATAAGGTGCTGGAAGGTGTTCACAGGTATGTGGAGCCATGCTGACTGCAATGCATCTGACAGCTGCTGGAGGGTGCGTGGTGGAGGATCCATAAAGCGAATAACACGATCTAGGTGGTCACACGGATGCTCAACTGGGTTTAAGTCTGGAGAATTAGAGGACCAGGAAATTACTTTGAAGTCTTCGTGGTGCTCTTCTAACCATTCTCGGACATTTCCAGCTGTGTGGCACGTCGCATTGTCGTTCTGGAAGATCCCATCCTCCCCAGGGAAAACAATCAGCATGTATGGGTGTACGTAGTCTGCAAGGATGGATTCACACCGAATTTTGTACGTAGTGCCTGCCACAGGTATGAGTGGACCTAGGGAATGCCACGAAAGCATTCCTAGACCATAACGCTGCCCCCACCAGCTTATGTTCCTCCAGCAATGGTTGAAAAGTGTTTGTTCTCAGATGTTTATCGCCTTATATGTCAACGCTCATCCGTTCGATGAAGCAGAAAACGTGACTCATCGGAGAAGGCAATCCTTTTGCTAATCAGCGGAGGTCCAATTGCGATACTGCCATGCAAATGTAAGCCTTTTCTGCCGAAGTACATTCGTTAGCATAGGTGCAGTGGCCAGCCGTCTGCATCGGAGCCCCATACGCAGCAGGGTTCACTGAACTGTCGTTTTAGATACACTTCCGGTAGCCCTCTAGTTCATTCGGCTAATGAGTTGCTCCACTGTGGCGTGTCGATTGGCCCTCACGCACCTTCGTAGCCGACGTTCACCTCTGACATCAATGGCACGTGGTGCTCCGCAGTTTACACGTCGTTTATTCGTAATGGTGCCATTTCTCCAATCACGATACACTTTAACCACAGCAGCAAGCGAAGAGTTCACAAACTGCGTTGTTTCAGAAATACTTCCACAGTTAGCCCGAAAGCCGATAACAATCGCTCTTTTATCCATGACAGCAACGAGTGATATGTTTTCAGAATGCCTACAGCAAACCTGTATACCCTGCAAGCCAGCTCAAAACACGTGCCTTCTTTCATTGGCTACGCGCTGTTGACGTTAAAAGTAGCAGGTGGTCACAATAATGTGACTCTACTGTGTGTGTGTGTGTGTGTGTGTGTATATATATATATATATATATATATACTTAAGATAGGGAGCGTCCATACAATGGACGCTCCCTATCTTCTGATTCAAGGCTTCTTGAATTGGAAGAGGAACTACAAAGGATCAAGTGGGACATCGTGGGGCTAAGTGAGGTAAGGAGAAAAGGAGAAGATCTCATCGAACTGAAAAGTGGACATCTCTTTTACTATCGTGGGACAGATACTGGCAGAACTAGTGGTGTTGGATTTATAATAAACAAGAAACTGAAGGATAAAGTTGTAGAAGTTGAAAGTTCCTCTGACAGAGCTGCACGACTTGTTATCCAACTCTCAAAAAGATACCAGGCTCAGATTATTCAAACTTATGCACCCACCACAAGTCATCCTGAAGAAGAAATTGAAGAATTTTATGAGGAAATTTGTCATCTAAATAATAAAGGTAAGCAGCACTTGAAAATAATTATGGGAGATTTCAATGCAAAAATAGGGCAACGGCAACAGAATGAAACTTCAGTAGGTAAATTCGGTCATGGCAACAGAAACCAGCGTGGAAATACTCTCGTTGAGTTTGCAGAGGCAGAAGGGTTTTTCATCTTGAACTCCTTCTTCAAGAAAAAGCCACACAGGAAATGGACATGGAGACATCCAAATGGGACGACAAGTGAAATTGATTTTATTATGTGTAACAAAAAATTCGTCATAGAAGACTGCAGTGTGCTAAACAAGTTCAACACAGGTAGTGACCATAGATTGGTGAGATGTAAGATGCACCTCAACACTAAAGTTGAACGTGGCAAGCTCATAAGACAAACAAAATCTATTGACATAACCAACCTTAAAAAACACCATAATACCTTCAAGTTAGAACTGAAGAACAGGTTCTCTGCTTTAGAAGGCCTAACATCGGAAGAAGTGGACATCTCTGAAGTTAACAGAAACGTAACCAAAGCTCTTATGGAAACAGCAACAAAATTAGCTGGGTCTAAGAACAAGTTGCATGTGAACAAATTATCAGGAAAAACCAAAATGTTGATGCAAAAAAGAAGAGAGATGAGAACAACTAAAGAAGATGTGACTTCCAAAGTGGAATATATAGAGCTATGCAAGACAGTAAGAAAAAGTATCACTGAAGACGTAAGGAAATTCAACTGTGAACTAGTGAGGAAAGCAATTGAAAACAACCAAAGCCTAAAGATAGCAAAGGGACATCTCAGTAAGGGAAGAAAACAGATTATGGCACTGAGAAAAGAAGATGGTTCTGTAACAAGAAATAGAGGCGAAATTTTGACAAGAGTGAAAGATTTCTACTCCAAATTATATGAAAGGGATGATATATGCACTCCAGACATCATGAAAGATACCAGTACCAGAGTTCCTCCAGTCCTTCCAGCAGAAGTTGCACATGCAATCAAGAACATGAAGCGAGGAAAAGCTCCAGGAGAAGATGGAATTACTGTAGACATCATACAAGAAGCAAGTGGAGAAATCGAAACAGTACTCGCCCAAATTTTCACTCGATGCCTTAATGAAGGAAAGATTCCTGAGGATTGGAACACCGCTACAATGATCCTGCTACATAAGAAAGGTGACATTGAGGATCTCGGAAACTACAGACCTATCAGCCTCCTATCAGTAGTTTATAAAATCTTCACTAAAGTTCTTTCACACCGCTTGAAGGTAGCACTAGACATGGCTCAACCGAGAGAACAAGCTGGATTCAGGAGTGGCTACAGCACAATAGATCATATCCACGTGCTGAGAGAACTAATTGAAAGAGCGAGGGAATATGAACTTCCATTGTGCATGGCTTTTATCGATTATGAAAAAGCCTTTGATTCGGTGAAACCATCAGCAGTTACAATGGCTCTGAAAACCTGCGGTATTGAAGATGCATACATTAATATTATTAATAACATCTATGAAAATGCAAGTGCAAAGATTAGGCTGTTTGAAAATACAACACACGTAAAAATTGGAAAGGGAGTGAGACAAGGTGACACCATATCTCCGAAGCTCTTTAATGCCACATTGGAGGGTGTTTTTCAGTCGCTGAGCTGGGAAAACAAGGGGATAAAGATTAATGGAGATTATCTAACCCACCTTCGTTTTGCTGATGACGTAGCCATTTTTGCAACTACCCCATCAGAGCTGCAGAGTATGATCCAGGAACTTGCTGACAAGAGTAAAGAAGTGGGATTAAAAATGAACTTTCAGAAGACAAAAGTGATGTTCAATGCTTTTACAAGAAATGAAGATTTATCGATTGATGGAGAAAAGCTGGAGATAACAGACACGTACGTTTATCTTGGACAGCAGATATCAAGTGAGGGTCACATTGATGAAGAAATTAATCGGCGTACAAAACTTGCCTGGAGAGCTTTTGGAAGAAACAGCATAATTTTCAAGAGCAATATGCCATTATGTCTTAAAAGAAAAGTGTTTGATCAATGCATCCTTCCAGTGCTTGCGTATGGTGCAGAGACGTGGACCTTAACTAAAAGAGACATACAAAGGCTGCAGACAACTCAAAGAAGCATGGAGAGGTGCATGCTTGGTGTAACCAGGAGAGATAAGAAGAGGAACTCGTGGATCCGAAAAATGACAAGAGTGGAAGACATCATGATCAGAGTTAAATCCCTGAAATGGCAATGGGCTGGACATACTGCCAGAAGGACAGATCATCGATGGACAGCCGAAATTTTAGATTGGATTCCAAGGGACAGGAAAAGACCCAGAAGAAGACCACATAGGAGATGGGTGGATGAAATTCGAAAGTATGCAGGGGTGACATGGAGGAGACTGGCACAAGACAGACCGTTGTGGAGGAAACTTGGGGAGACCTTCGTCCAGCAGTGGATTGATAATGGTTGACAATGATGATGATGATGATGATGATACTTAAGAGCAAAACTGAAGACTAAGGAAAAACTTTAGAATTTAAAACGAAGGTTGCAAAATATGCGCGTTGTTTCAGAAATACTTCCACAGTTAGCCCGAAAGCCGATAACAATCGCTCTTTTATCCATGACAGCAACGAGTGATATGTTTTCAGAATGCCTACAGCAAACCTGTATACCCTGCAAGCCAGCTCAAGACACGTGCCTTCTTTCATTGGCTACGCGCTGTTGACGTTAAAAGTAGCAGGTGGTCACAATAATGTGACTCTACTGTGTATGTGTGTATATATATATATATATATACTTAAGAGCAAAACTGTAAGACTAAGGAAAAACTTTAGAACACTTAAAGCACTGCTGAAATACTTTGTACATATTGCAACTAACTGTTTAAGGTATATAACTTTCACAAAGTTTTCTTTAGTTAATTATTATCTTTAACTTATTCTCGTTTTCGTGCTGTCATAAGTTGTAGAGTAGGGGGTTTTAGACTCAAGTTTTCTTTCAAAAATCTGTTCGTTAAAAATTAACATTTCCTTTTTTAATTGCAATGTAAAATTTGGATTTCTTTTGCATTGATTTTCAGGTTTAAATTCTCTCTCAAACGAACTTGGAATTTCGTTATGGCTGAAAATCATTTCTAATTATTATGTCATTCTCACAGCTTGAGTTCTCTTTAATCTTCTTCTCTCTGTTTAATAGTAACAGATGAAGAGCATGGGTCGGGCCATGAAGGTTAATGGATGCAAGCGAAATTGTTAACTAGTGCTAGGTCATGCAACTCTACGGAGGACATGACTTATATATATATTTTTTAAACTATTTTAGGTGGGAATGTTACTTGCATCTATGGCCTTGCAGAAACCCATTTCCAACTAGGTCTTTGTGGAAGTGAGAAAATGCAGAGTTTTTGCTGGTCCTTGATAAAGCCAAGGCTCAGTATTCTCGACACCTTCTACATTCAGTTGTTTTATTTTATTTTTTTGTCTTTTCTCCTTTTACTCACACAGGTAGATACATAACCTTTTCTATGTTGTACTAGGTGTGAGTCAAAATTATATTTGCATTTTTTTGCTTAGGTATCTTCTTTATAGAATATATATATATATATATATATATATAAATATATATATATATATTCGACATTATAGAAATTGGATTGTTTCAGAAAGTACCTAGTAAATTGCAGCTAAATTTGTTCACTTGGGTTTCTGAACACACCTGGAGTTTAATTTTCCAACTTGGATTTACGTCTTAACCGCGACTCTACGAATGACTTTGCTTATCTCATTAAGGGTTTGGTGGAAGGATTTATGTTACTGTTACTATCTTTTAATCTTGAAGGGAGAATTTTGACTCAGTTTTCGTTTTGATGTTCCTTTTTCGTTTATACAACAGTACATGTAATATTATTGTTTTGGTAAGGTGTTTTATAGTTCATTTTTTAGTTCAATTTTAATCTTAGTGACTCTTTTGTATTTTCTATAGTTCAGGTAGGGAAGACAGAATGCATCAAAATTTACAACACAAAATTTCAAACTGGATATCCATTATTTCTTTTTTCAGATTTTTGCATTCTCGTGAAAGCTTAACTGAACTTGTGTGCTCAGGGCCTCTGGATGTCTTTCCCTGAAGAGTGATCCAGGGGTTCTGAGTAAATGTTTTTATAAATATTTTCTTAACATTGTTTCGTCATTTTGTTATTCACTTTAGTTTTTTTTTATCTGAAGGTTTTTGGCCCTATTTCTTTGTTTATGAGGGTAGATTGCTTGTATGTTAATATTCTTTTACATACACTAACTAAATCTAATACTTGCAGTATTGTGCAGTTTTGTTGTGGTTTATATCATATTACATGAGAGAAAATTTAACTTTCCTATGCTATATATATATATAGGGATGTAAGGTCAGGTGATGCGTAACATCACAGCCTCTCCTTGACAAATGTAAACCCCGCCTTCTCGTTGTGCATTCTGTTCCCACTAAAGGGGCTCTGACGACTGCAAATAGCGGTATAACTATACCATCGGCAATAGAGGAAATGCTATCCCGCACTCACAAACCCGCTTGGCCAGCGTGGTGAGTTATGGCCAAACCCCTCTAAAATGACTCCACAACTTAAATCTTGGCCCTCGGTGTCCAGCAGCTGGAATGTACCTGGTCAAGGCAGCGGCCAGTGCGACATGAAGACAGAGGGTGCTATGAATCCCCGGAGGACCGGACTAAGCTGCCATCTGAAGCAGACCTTGACTACGTATAATGGACGTTCCCTATCTTCTGATTCAAGACTTCTTGAATGGGAAGAGGAACTACAAAGGATCAAGTGGGACATCGTCAGGCTAAGTGAGGTAAGGGGAAAAGGAGAAGATCTCATTGAACTGAAAAGTGGGCATCTCTTCTACTATCGTGGGACAGATACTGGCAGAACTAGTGGTGTTGGATTTCTAATAAACAAGAAACTGAAGGATAAAGTTGTAGAAGTTGAAAGTTCCTCTGACAGAGCTGCACGACTCGTTATCCAACTCTCGAGAAGATACCAGGCTCAGATTATTCAAACTTATGCACCCACCACAAGTCATGCTGAAGAAGAAATTGAAGAATTTTATGAGGAAATTCGTCATCTAAATAATAAAGGTAAGCAACACTTGAAGATAATTATGTGAGATTTCAATGCAAAAATAGGGCAACAGAATGAAACTTCAGTAGGTAAATTCGGTCACGGCAACAGAAACCAGAGTGGAAATACTCTCGTAGAGTTTGCAGAGGCAGAAGGGTTTTTCATCTTGAACTCCTTCTTCAAGAAAAAGCCACACAGGAAATGGACATGGAGACATTCAAATGGGACGACAAGTGAAATTGATTTTATTATGTGTAGCAAAAAATTCGTCATAGAAGACTGCAGTGTGCTAAACAAGTTCAACACAGGTTGTGACCATAGATTGGTGAGATGTAAGATGCACCTCAACACTAAACTCGAACGTGGCAAGCTCATAAGACAAACAAAATTTATTGACATAACCAATATTAAAAAACACCATAATACCTTCAAGTTGGAACTGAAGAACAGATTCTCTGCTTTAGAAGGCCTAACATTGGAAGAAGTGGATATTTCTGAAGTTAACAGAAAAGTAACCAAAGCTCTTATGGAAACAGCAACAAAGCAAGTTGCATGGGAACAAATTATCAGGAAAAACCAAAATGTTGATGCAAAAAGAAGAGAGATGAGGACAACTAAAGAAGATGTGACTTCCAAAGTGGAATATATAGAACTATGTAAGACAGTACGAAAAAGTATCACTGAAGACGTAAGGGAATTCAACTGTGTACTAGTGAGGAAAGCAATTAAAAACAACCAAAGCCTAAAGATAACAAAGCGACATCTCAGTAAGGGAAGAAAACAGATTATGGCACTGAGAAAAGAAGATGGTTCTGTAACACAAAATAGAGGCGAAATGTTGACAAGAGTGAAAGATTTCTACTCCAAATTATATGAAAGGGATGATACATGTACTCCAGACATCATGAAAGGTACCAGTACCAGAGTTCTTCCAGTCCTTCCAGCAGAAGTTGCACATGCAATCAAGAACATGAAGCAGGGAAAAGCTCCAGGAGAAGATGGAATTACTGTAGACATCATACAAGAAGCAAGTGGAGAAATCGAAACAGTACTCGCCCAAATTTTCACTCGATGCCTTAATGAAGGGAAGATTCCTGAGGATTGGAACAATGCTACAATGATCCTGCTACATAAAAAATGTGACATTGAGGATCTCAGGAACTACAGACCTATCCAGCCTCCTATCAGTGGTTTATAAAATCTTCACTAAAGTTCTTTCACACCGCTTGAAGGTAACACTGGACATGGCTCAACCGAGAGAACAAGCTCGATTCAGGAGTGACTACAGCACAATAGATCATATCCACGTACTGAGGCAACTAATTGAAAGAGCGAGGGAATATGAACTTCCATTGTGCATGGCTTTTATCGATTATGAAAAAGCCTTTGATTCGGTAAAGCCATTGGCAGTTACAATGGCTCTAAAACCCTGCGGTATTGAAGATGCATACATTAATATTATTAATAACATCTATGAAAATGCAAGTACAAAGATTCGGCTGTTTAAAAATACAACACACATAAAAATTGGAAAGGGAGTGAGACAAGGTGACACCATATCTTCCAAGCTCTTTAATGCCACATTGGAAAATGTCTTTCAATCACTGAACTGGGAAAACAAAGCAATAAAGGTTAATGGAGATTATCTAACCCACCTTTGTTTTGCTGATGACAGTCATTTTTGCAACTACCCCATCGGAGCAGCAGAGTATGATCCAGGAACTTGCTGACAAGAGTAAAGAAGTGGGATTAAAAATGAACTTTCAGAAGATAAAAGTGATGTTCAATGCTTTTACAAGAAATGAAAATTTATCGATTGATGGAGAAAAGCTGGAGATAACAGACATGTACGTTTATCTTTGAGAGCAGATATCAAGTGTGGGTCACATTAAAGAAGAAATTAATCGGCGTACAAAACTTGCCTGGAGAGCCTTTGGAAGAAACAGCATAATTTTCAAGAGCAATATGCCATTATGTCTTAAAAGAAAAGTGTTTGATCAATGCATCCTTCCATTGCTTACGTATGGTGCACAGACGTGGACCTTAACGAAAAGAGACATACAATGGCTGCAGACAACTCAAAGAGGCATGCAGAGGTGCATGCTTGGTGTAACCAGGAGAGATAAGAAGAGGAACTTGTGGATCCGAAAAATGACAAGAGTAGAAGACATCATGATCAGAGTTAAATCCCTGAAATGGCAATGGGCTGGACATACTGCCAGAAGGACAGACCATCGATGGGCGGCCGAAATTTTAGATTGGATTCCAAGGGACAGGAAAAGACCCAGAAGAAGACCACATGGGAGATGGGTGGATGAAATTCGAAAGTATGCAGGAGTGACATGGAGGAGACTGGCACAAGGCAGACCGTTGTGGAGGAAATTTGGGAAGACCTTCGTCCAGCAGTAGATTGATAATGGTTGACAATGATGATGATGATATATATATATATATATATATATATATATATATATATGGATTTATAATAAACAAGAAACTGAAGGATAAAGTGGTAGAAGTTGAAAGTTCCTCTGACAGAGCTGCACGACTCGTTATCCAACTATCGAGAAGATACCAGGCTCAGATTATTCAAACTTATGCACCCACCACAAGTCATCCTGAAGAAGAAATTGAAGAATTTTATGAGGAAATTCGTCATCTAAATAATAAAGGTAAGCAGCACTTGAAGATAATTATGGGAGATTTCAATGCAAAAATAGGGCACCGGCAACAGAATGAAACTTCAGTAGGTAAATTCGGTCACGGCAACAGAAACCAGCGTGGAAATACTCTCGTTGAGTTTGCAGAGGCAGAAGGATTTTTCATCTTGAATTCCTTTTTCAAGAAAAAGCCACACAGGAAATGGACATGGAGACATCCAATTGGGACGACAAGTGAAATTGATTTTATTATGTGTAACAAAAAATTCGTCATCGAAGACTGCAGTGTGCTGAACAAGTTCAACACAGGTAGTGACCATAGATTGGTGAGATGTAAGATGCACCTCAACACTAAACTGGAACGTGGCAAGCTCATAAGACAAACAAAATGTATTGACATAACCAACCTTAAAAAACACCATAATACTTTCAAGTTGGAACTGAAGAACAGATTCACTGCTTTAGAAGGCCTAACATCGGAAGAAGTGGATATTTCGGAAGTTAACAGAAAAGTAACCAAAGCTCTTATGGAAACAGCAACAAAATTAGCTGGGTCTAAGAACAAGTTGCATGTAAACAAATTATCAGGAAAAACCAAAATGTTGATGCA
This sequence comes from Macrothele yani, assembly GCA_039090855.1. NCBI lineage: Eukaryota > Metazoa > Arthropoda > Arachnida > Araneae > Macrothelidae > Macrothele > Macrothele yani. The sequence goes on along the minus strand of CM077030.1, from coordinate 4,963,869 downwards.
AAAAGAAGAGAGATGAGGACAACTAAAGAAGATGTGACTTCCAAAGTGGAATATATAGAGCTATGCAAGACAGCACGAAAAAGTATCACTGAAGACGTAAGGAAATTCAACTGTGAGCTAGTGAGGAAAGCAATTGAAAACAACCAAAGCCTAAAGATAGCAAAGGGACATCTCAGTAAGGGAAGAAAACAGATTATGGCTCTGAGAAAAGAAGATGGTTCTATAACAAGAAATAGAGGCGAAATTTTGACAAGAGTGAAAGATTTCTACTCCAAATTATATGAAAGGGATGATACATGTACTCCAGACATCATGAAAGGTACCAGAGTTCTTCCAGTCCTCCCAGCAGAAGTTGCTCATGCAATCAAGAACATGAAGCGGAGGAAAGCTCCAGGAGAAGATGGAATTACTATAGACATCATACAAGAAGCAAGTGGAGAAATTGAAACAGTACTCGCCCAAATTTTCACTCGATGCCTTAATGAAGGGAAGATTCCTGAGGATTGGAACACCGCTACAATGATCCTGCTACATAAAAAAGGTGACATTGAGGATCTCAGGAACTACAGACCTATCAGCCTCCTATCAGTGGTTTATAAAATCTTCACTAAAGTTCTTTCACACCGTTTGAAGGTAACACTGGACATGGCTCAACCGAGAGAACAAGCTGGATTCAGGAGTGGCTACAGCACAATAGATCATATCCACGTACTGAGAGAACTAATTGAAAGAGCGAGGGAATATGAACTTCCATTGTGCATGGCTTTTATCGATTATGAAAAAGCCTTTGATTCGGTGAAACCATCAGCAGTTACCACGGCTCTGAAATCCTGCGGTATTGAAGATGCATACATTAATATTATTAATAACATCTATGAAAATGCAAGTGCAAAGATTCGGCTGTTTGAAAATACAACACACATAAAAATTGGAAAGGGAGTGAGACAAGGTGACACCATATCTCCGAAGCTCTTTAATGCCACATTGGAAAATGTCTTTCAATCACTGAACTGGGAAAACAAAGGGATAAAGATTAATGGAGATTTTCTAACCCACCTTCGTTTTGCTGATGACGTAGTCATTTTTGCAACTACCCCATCAGAGCTGCAGAGTATGATCCAGGAACTTGCTGACAAGAGTAAAGAAGTGGGATTAAAAATGAACTTTCAGAAGACAAAAGTGATGTTCAATGCTTTTACAAGAAATGAAGACTTATCGATTGATGGAGAAAAACTGGAGATAACAGATACGTATGTTTATCTTGGACAGCAGATATCAAGTGAGGGTCACATTGATGAAGAAATTAATCCGCGTACAAAACTTGCCTGGAGAGCTTTTGGAAGAAACAGCATAATTTTCAAGAGCAATATGCCATTATGTCTTAAAAGAAAAGTGTTTGATCAATGCATCCTTCCAGTGCTTACGTATGGTGCAGAGACGTGGACCTTAACTAAAAGAGACATACAAAGGCTGCAGACAACTCAAAGAAGCATGGAGAGGTGCATGCTTGGTATAACCAGGAGAGATAAGAAGAGGAACTCGTGGATCCGAAAAATGACGAGAGTGGAAGACATCATGATCAGAGTTAAATCCCTGAAATGGCAATGGGCTGGACATACTGCCAGAAGGACAGACCATAGATGGACAGCCGAAATTTTAGATTGGATTCCAAGGGACAGGAAAAGACCCAGGAAAAGACCACATGGGAGATGGGTGGATGAAATTCGTAAATATGCGGGAGTGACATGGAGGAGACTGGCACAAGACAGACCGTTGTGGAAGAAACTTGGGGAGACCTTCGTCCAGCAGTGGATTGATAATGGTTGACAATGATGATGATATATATATATATATATATATATATATATACTAGGCTGCCATCTGATGCTGACCTTGGCTACGTACAACGGACGCTCCCTATCTTCTGATTCAAGGCTTCTTGAATTGGAAGAGGAACTACAAAGGATCAAGTGGGACATCGTGGGGCTAAGTGAGGTAAGGAGAAAAGGAGAAGATCTCATCGAACTGAAAAGTGGACATCTCTTTTACTATCGTGGGACAGATACTGGCAGAACTAGTGGTGTTGGATTTATAATAAACAAGAAACTGAAGGATAAAGTTGTAGAAGTTGAAAGTTCCTCTGACAGAGCTGCACGACTCGTTATCCAACTCTCGAGAAGATACCAGGCTCAGATTATTCAAACTTATGCACCCACCACAAGTCATGCTGAAGAAGAAATTGAAGAATTTTATGAGGAAATTCGTGATCTAAATAATAAAGGTAAGCAGCACTTGAAGATAATCATGGGAGATTTCAATGCAAAAATAGGGCAACAGCAACAGAATGAAACTTCAGTAGGTAAATTCGGTCACGGCAACAGAAACCAGCGTGGAAATACTCTCGTTGAGTTTGCAGAGGCAGAAGGGTTTTTCATCATGAACTCCTTTTTCAAGAAAAAGCCACACAGGAAATGGACATGGAGACATCCAAATGGGACGACAAGTGAAATTGATTTTACTATGTGTAACAAAAAATTCGTCGTAGAAGACTGCAGTGTGCTAAACAAGTTCAACACAGGCAGTGACCATAGATTGGCGAGATGTAAGATGCACCTCAACACTAAACTCGAACGTAGCAAGCTCATAAGACAAACAAAATGTATTGACATAACCAACCTTAAAAAACACCATAATACCTTCAAATTGGAACTGAAGAACAGATTCTCTGCTTTAGAAGGCCTAACATCGGAAGAAGTGGATATTTCTGAAGTTAACAGAAAAGTAACCTAAGCTTTTATGGAAACAGCAACAAAATTAGCTGGGTCTAAGAAGAAATTGCATGTGAACAAATTATCAGGAAAAACCAAAATGTTGATGCAAAAAAGAAGAGTGATGAGGACAACTAAAGAAGATGTGACTTCCAAAGTGGAATATATAGAGCTATGCAAGACAGTACGAAAAAGTATCACTGAAGATGTAAGGAAATTCAACTGTGAACTAGTAAGGAAAGCAATTGAAAACAACCAAAGCCTAAAGATAGCAAAGGGACATCTCAGTAAGGGGAAAAAACAGATTATGGCACTGAGAAAAGAAGATGGTTCTGTAACAAAAAATAGAGGCGAAATTTTGACAAGTGTGAAATATTTCTACTCCAAATTATATGAAAGGGATGATACATGTACTCCAGACATCATGAAAGGTACCAGTACCAGAGTTCTTCCAGTCCTTCCAGCAGAAGTTGCACATGCAATCAAGAACATGAAGCGGGGAAAAGCTCCAAGAGAAGATGGAATTACTGTAGACATCATACAAGAAGCAAGTCGAGAAATCGAAACAGTACTCGCCCAAATTTTCACTCGATGCCTTAATGAAGGGAAAATTCCTGAGGATTGGAACAACGCTACAATGATCTTGCTACATAAAAAAGGTGACATTGAGGATCTCAGGAACTACAGACCTATCAGCGGTTTATAAAATCTTCACTAAAGTTCTTTCACACCGCTTTAAGGTGACACTGGACATGGCTCAACCGAGAGAACAAGCTGGATTCAGGAGTGGCTACAGCACAATAGATCATATCCACGTACTGAGAGAACTAATTGAAAGAGCGAGGGAATATGAACTTCCATTGTGCATGGCTTTTATCGATTATGAAAAAGCCTTTGATTCGGTGAAACCATCAGCAGTTGCAATGGCTCTGAAATCCTGCAGTATTGAAGATGCATACATTAATATTATTAATAACATCTATGAAAATGCAAGTGCAAAGATTCGGCTGTTTGAAAATACAACACACATAAAAAATTGGAAAAGGAGTGAGACAAGGTGACACCATATCTCCGAAGCTCTTTAATGCCACATTGGAAAATGTCTTTCAATCACTGAACTGGGAAAACAAAGGGATAAAGATTAATGGAGATTATCTAACCCACCTTCGTTTTGCTGATGACATAGTCATTTTTGCAACTACCCCATCAGAGCTACAGGGTATGATCCAGGAACTTGCTTACAAGAGTAAAGAAGTGGGATTAAAAATGAACTTTCAGAAGACAAAAGTGATGTACAATGCTTTTACAAGAAATGAAGATTTATCGATTGATGGAGAAAAGCTGGAGATAACAGACACGTACGTTTATCTTGGACAGCAGATATCAAGTGAGGGTCACATTGGTGGAGAAATTAATCGGCGTACAAAACTTGTCTGGAGAGCTTTTGGAAGAAACAGCATAATTTTCAAGAGCAATATGCCATTATGTCTTAAAAGAAAAGTGTTTGATCAATGCATCCTTCCAGTGCTTACGTATGGTGCAGAGACGTGGACCTTAACTAAAAGAGACATACAAAGGCTGCAGACAACTCAAAGCAGCATGGAGAGGTGCATGCTTGGTGTAACCAGGAGAGATAAGAAGAGGAACACGTGGATCCGAAAAATGACAAGAGTGGAAGACATCATGAGCAGAGTTAAATCCCTGAAATGGCAATGGGCTGGACATACTGCCAGAAGAACAGACCATCGATGGACAGCCGAAATTTTAGATTGGATTCCAAGGGACAGGAAAAGACCCAGAAGAAGACCACATGGAAGATGGGTGGATGAAATTCGAAAGTATGCGGGAGTGACATGGAGGAGACTGGCACAAGACAGACCGTTGTGGAGGAAACTTGGGGAAACCTTCGTCCATCAGTGGATTGATAATGGTTGGTGATGATGATGATGATGATATATATATATATATATATATATATATATATGCCAATTGCATGGGAAAGAGTGTGGAAGTTCGGAACAGGAGAATTTTTTTATTATTAATTCCTAAACAGGTTGGTCGTACAGCTTTTGAACTCGGACAATTGAGGCCAATCTCAAAAGCTCTAGACCAGGGGCTGCGGAACCTGCGGCCTTAAGGCCGAGACCAGGGGTTGGGGAACCAACGGCCTTAAGGCCGAATACGGTAATTAAGTGAGGCCTTTTGAGTGAATTCAAATCCTTTTTAGTTTTTTTCGTCTTTTAATATTTTTGTTAATCTTAAAATGACCGTATTTAAAATACTTATGAGGTATTGAGTGTGGATTTCCCGTATCATTCTACAGTGAGTTGGCTATCGCAGGGACAGGTGTTAATAAAAATGTTATCTTTGCGAGAACAGATAATTAAATTTTATGAAGAACAGAATCAGCAATATGAATTTTTGAAAGAAGATTTCTACAGAAATGCTGAAATGCTGTGATACCATGTCATAGCAAAATTACTTGAATATTTCTTTGCAAGGTAAAACTAAGTCTATTTATATTACGTAGCAAAAAATTCAAGCATTTCGAAAAAAACTCTTTTTTCAAAATTCTTCTTCAAAAGGGAATTTCGGGTGTACATTTCCCCAATTAGCAAAAGTCATTGATGAGCAAGAGCATTCATACGAATCATTTGAAGAATACGCAGCTGTTATAGACTTATTAATTGTAGAATACAATGAAAGGTTCACTGACTTTCAGAATTATGACACCACACTCAAATGAGCATTTCAACCTCACCTAGTTGATGTCTTCATGGTTCCTAAAGAACTACAGATTAAACAGTTTGAGCTCTCAGAAGGCGACATTTTAAAGTTCTTATTTGACGCTAAGAAAGATCCAATTGAAATGTGGAAAAATGCAATAGAATACCCACGCCTTCAGTAACATGCACGAAAAATGCTTTCTTGCTTTTCAACCACTTATTGCTGGGAATCTACATTCTCCTACCTAACCCAAATCAAGACACCCTTAAGGTCACAAATGACGGACGCCCATTTAGGGGATCAGCTGAAACTAAGGACCTCCATGTTGCAACCACATTCAAATGCTTTCCAACAAAACGCAGTCACAACAAAGTCATTAAAAGGTGAGTTAACTTTAGAATTTTTATTTTTATTTTTTTGAAGTTAGTACACAGAAAAGTTTTACAAAATAATGTGCATTTTCAAGTATAGCTATCTAAAGTTTCTTGAATGCGGCCTTGTTAGATTACAGCTAACCTTGGCCTTCCATCATGAAGAGTTTCCCCACCACTGCTGTAGACAAACGACCCGATCACTGTGAATCAGAAACTATTATCTGAAAATATAGTATTTTTTTTTTTTTTACATTTATCTGTTTACTTTGAAAAGATTCCACAAAGTGTGTCTTGTTATTCCATCTGTTATTAGTTTCTTGCGTTTAATTACGTGCATTACGTAAGTGGAAGAAAAATCACTTCTTGCTCAATACCTGTGTCATATCACATGTATTCAGCATAAGGAGAAACAATAGAGGTTTGAACCCTGCTGAAAAACATGACTGAAGACAGGGAAAGGATGAGAAAAGACGGAATAAGAGATCTTGAACCTGAGAATCTAAGACGTTTCACAAAATTCAAAACAAAAATTAGGGTGTTTCACAAAGAATGTCCCGATTTTAAAAGTGGATATCTCGGCAACCACGAACCACCCATAAATGCGACTCATATCACGTCTACGGGCGTGGCCCAGAGTTTGTTATGACTACCGCTAGATGGCAGCACGAGCGTCCGAACAGCCGCTACGCTTTTTGAGTGAGAAGATGTCGTCGAAACAACAGAAGGCGTTTTGTGTGCTCGAATTTAGCAAGACCAAGTCAGTGATTACGGTGTCCACGCCGGGGCTCGAACCAGGATCCCCTCATTCCGGAATAAGCCACTCTACCAATTGATCTATGCGGACGTTCGTTCTGACTGCTATCTGCCTTTATGTCGTGTGCGTCCTGCTGGGCAGGCACGTCACACATCCTAACGAGCTGTGTGTTAAAGAGAAAAAGTTTTCTTGGTTAACGGTACTTGTGACGTAGCAAAATGGTAAAGCACATGTCAAGACGACAAATCTGCAGCGACATTTTCTGTCTGTGTAGCTTATTTTGGAGAGCAACTTACTCCGAAACGAGGGGTCTTCGATCTCCGTCACGAACAAACTTGTGTTTTACATTGGCGTCCGAACGTAAAAATGTATTTACGGCCGTTGGGTTTTTTCAAAAATGTGTGATGTTCGTTCCCCACATCGTCTGGAATTAATGAATAACTTCCTATTTCGCTTCAAAATTTAAAAAAAAATGTGATGGAGATGATGCGACCTACTACAGAGGTAAGGCACGTGTCAAGACGATAAATCTGCAGCGAAGCATTCCGTCCGTGTGGCTTAGTTGGGAGAGCAGCTTACTCCAGAGTGAGGAGGCGCAGGTTCAATCTCCGTGACCGACAAATTTGTGTTTTCATACAGTTTAAGAAAGAATTGGTCAGACGAATGAAAACAAATATTTTTTGGGCAGGCACGTCACACATCCTATCCGAGATATCCACTTTTTGCTTATTTGAATCTGTCTGTACCTCGGCAGTATTCTGATCTACGGAGGTCAAATTTTTGTTTCCTGCCCGGAAAACATCTGCTAATGTAATACTAACGTTTCACAAAAAACCACAGTTTGATGTGCTGTGAAGTCAATTTAATCGTAAAACAATTTCTTATCGCCTTATCGACAAGCGACCAGAGGTGATGGAACTCAGTTGTGCTATTAAACATAAAACAGTGTCCTTAGCGTCAAAATATGGTGACGAAACATCCAGGTTCCAATAGTATAACTGTTGGATACGCAGAAGTAGTACAGCTGGGTTTATTTGGGGGGGGGTGTTATTTTCGACCAGTTAGGGAACTGAAATTCATAAAATAAGAAAAAAAGAAAGGAAGAAACAAAACAGAAATATATAATTTATTACGTGTCGGTCTGAGACCGTTCCCAGAGCTGTAAAACACGATGAATACCTTCTTATGACACTAAACAACCATCGAGGCGAAACAGAAACGGGTTTCCTGCCCACCCTTCTTTATGAGATTTACTGTACTCCAGCGAATGCATATCAATTTATTAAATTCTGAAGCTGAAACGCTGCTGTAAAGTAAGCTGTAATTTTGAAACCGCCAGTACATTTTCAAGTTAACGTGTTCGAATGCACTCAATCCTTCGGGACGTATGATTTCTTTCTCCGAGAAAGTTCATATAAAAATAACATTGTGGAAGCCGTTAAAATATCTCCACTCTTTAAGTCTTCCAGGTTTAAAAGGGAAAAAATAGCCTTCGCAATACTCAGTTTCATGACGCAAAACAAAAGCAGGAGAAAAAAAATGCATTTTTCGTTGTTATTTTGAATGAAGCAAACAAGTTGAAAAAAAAGGAAATAACAGGGATTCTGTAAATCAAAAATGGTAGCCGAACAACGTAGGTTTCCAGGTTGATGTTTACCTTTCTTGTGTCTCCTTCTGCTATGCCCGCGGCAGAATCCATTATGTTTGTGGCACTTTTCTAAATCCCAACGCTCAACACGGCCCTTTGACGAAATCCTTTGGAAGTAAATTTCGCGGGGAATGTCGCTTTCGACGAAGCGTGTGTCTTTTCCGAGTGAACTAAAAACCACCGAGGGGAGCGCAGAGGTGTCCCTGGGATTTCTTCCGTTGAGTAACAAGCTTCTCACGTGACAAAATACTTTTTTTGGAAAGAGACAAAGAGTTCAAATAAACAAGAAACAATTGGTTTATTAAGAACCCAGACGTTATTGCCGTGTTATGTGGAGAGAAATCCGCCGTCCGAGGAGAAAAATGGCAACTCCCTTTCGAAATGAAACCTCTGCTGAAAGAAAAGAACTTTTTTCTTACAACGGGAAGAAAGAAGTTTTCCATTTGAAGAATTCAGATCGAAACATATTTAGCAACTAATATTTGTTCAGACAAATGCACAGACAGAAGAGTTTAAATGCGAGGTTTTTCTTGACAGAACAGTGAGGATTGAAATAAAAAAGAAATTATTTAAAAATAAAATCAGAAGATAAAAGAGAAATATTTATTATAACGAAGGGGCAATGCTTACAATAAACAGCACAGGTACTAAATATAGAGATGAAAAACAGCAAGGTAATTACTTACAGGCAATGATTTATGGTGTTTTAAGCGTGTTAATCATTTTTACATGGCTTTCCGAACGCAGTAACAATTAATTTGCATAGGTAGTTGAAAATGTAAATTCAGTTCTGGAAAAATTAAATATGCAAAGATGCGCCCCAGCATGACTATCACATTTCGTGAAAAGCAAATGTTCTTCATGAAAAGGACTTAGTTGTCCGAATTGTTTAAAAACGAATTTCAAAATGTTGAAGAGGCTACTCGGGAACTAAACTAACGTGTTAACGAATGTGAGTTGTCATTAGCTTGTACACTCGCAGTCGGCTGCATTTTTCCTAGTGAAAGACCTCCAAGAAACACGCAAGATGTGTCAATAAATTAAATGCTGTCGTACAACACCTACAGTGGTGTGCAAAAGTTTAGTACCACCTGCAAAAACCCTGAATTTTAAAGTTTAACTGTTTCTTTTAACTAGCTAATTTTCATTGCTATTTCATCATCTATATGAATTAGAAGACGGAATTACCGTCAACATTATACAAGAAGCAAGTGGAGAAATTGAAACAGTACTCGCCCAAGTTTTCACTCGATGCCTTAATGAAAAGCAGATTCCTGAGGATTGAAACAAATCTACAATGATCCTGCTACATAAAAAAAGGTGATATTGAGGATCTCAGGAACTACAGTCCTATCAGCGGTTTATAAAATCTTTACTAAAGTTCTTTCACACCGCTTGAAGGTAACACTGGACATGGCTGGATTCAGGAATGGCTACAGCACTGTAGATCACATCCACGTACTGAGAGAACTAATTGAAAGAGCAAGGGAATATGAACTTCCATTATGCATGGCTTATCGATTATGAAAAGGGCTTTGATTCGGTGAAACCATCAGTAGTTAGAATGGCTTTGAAATCCTGCGGTATTGAAGATGCATACATTAATATTATTAATAACATCTATGAAAATGAAAGTGCAAAGATTCGGATATTTGAGGATACAGCACCCATAAAAATTGGAAAGGGAGTGAGACAAGGTGACACCATATCTCCCTAACTCTTTAATGCAACACTGGAAAATGTCTTTCAATCACTCGACTAAGAAAACAAAGGGACAAAGATTAATAGAGATTATTTAATTCACCCTCGTTTTGCTGATGACGTTTTCATTTTTGCAACTACCACATCAGAGCTGCAGATTATGATCCAGGAACTTGCTGACAAGAGTAAAGAAGTGGAATTAAAAATGAACTTTCAGAAGATAAAGTGATGTACAATGCTTTTACAAGAAATGAAGATTTATAGATTAATGGAGAAAAGCTGGAGATAACGGAAACCTACATTTATCTTGGACAGCAGACATCAAGTGAGGGTCACATTGATGAAGAAATTAACCATTCTATAAAACTTGCCTGGAGAGCTTTTGGAAGAAACAGTATAATTTTCAAGAGCAATATGCCATTATGTCTTGAAAGAAAAGTGTTTGATCAATGCATCTTTCCAGTGCCTACGTATGGTGCGGAGCCGTGGACCTTAACTAAAAGAGACATACAAAGACTGCAGACAACTCAAAAAAGCATGGAGAGGTGCATGCTTGGTGTAACCAGAAAAGATAAGAGGAACTCGTGGATCAGAAAAATGATAAAAGTGGAAGACATCATGATCAGAGTAAAATCCCTGAAATGGCTATGGTTTTTTAGCACGTCTTTTGTAAAAAAAGATCGTGCTTATGTTACCGGTTTCTCCGTCCGCCTGTACCCACGATATCTCTGCAACTATTAGTCTGATTTGAAATATTCTTTTTACATTGGAAAGCTTGAAATATGCGAATGATGATCCATCATTTCGTTTTTTTTTACAATGTACAATTTCGCCGCTAGAGGGCATAAACGCAGATGATGTCGAATTCAAAAATACGTTTTATTCCTAAGAAAATAATCTTCGTGCAAAGTATCTATACTAATAAACTGGATGCCGTCTATGCACGATATAAACCAGGACTCACCGTGGAATCTCCGGTTACGTTTAATTAAAATACACCAAATATTAAAGAAAACGTATAAGATATTTCAGACACCCCGCACCGGGATCCATCATCAGATACATAAAAAAGAGGTAGTACGGGCTGGATACAGACCATTTATAATTTCAACATGTGACGCAATTTGCGAACTGCCATCTGGTATGTAAACGAAAACAAATCTATTACAATACACTAATGATTAAGTCAAGCAGCAAAGTATTAAATTGGACGGTCATGTGCACTGTAATCAGTAAACAAAAATGTCTACCGTCTAGGTATGACGTATGGAACATAGTCATTACAACACATATGCCCCCTTCCATGCAATAAATAAACTTTCAGTAAATGTTAATTGAGACTCCTTACTTGGTGTGGCGAGGATCTTCGCTTCTGTCCGGATTGGTACATGGGTTCCAGAGTCAACTAATCGGGAGAGAGCGGTTGTTTTGGCACCCACTCGGACATTGTGTACATGTGTTCCTTCACTCTGGTATTCAAAGATCTTGAAGTGGAACCAATGTACTCTTAGTCAACCCCAGACGGGTCTGTCGCTTTGAGTGGGATGCTATATACACCAAATTTATTGTTCTTATGCACTGAGTCTCGATCTTTCCTAATGCTCTAAAAAATATTTCTTGTTTTGACACCGAACCCGATTCCATGCGCTTTACACACATTCTTTAAAATGTTGACCGAACAAGGTACAAAACCAATTGATCCTACATACCTACTACTTCTGGGCTCTCTCGATAAGGTCATGTCATGTACATGCAATAATTGCTCCTGTATGGAATGGTATTAGAACTGCCCTTTACACGAACTTTAAAAACTGCCATCAGGGAAACAGTTGAAATCCTATCCAGCAAACTAGCGTGCAATGATATAGTTTCTACTGAAGTACCAAGGATTTGGCATGCGTTGTTGAAAGATGGAAACACATCGCGACGCACTGTATAAAAATTCATGTAATATGCTCGTGATGTCCCCCACGCTATTTCCAAAAAATCGTCTTTGTTCCTTACGAGTTCCAATTCCTGCATTTTGATGTCTACCATTGTCTTGTAAAAGCCTCCCAGGGGAGTGCGAAAGCTTGGCGAATCTTTGTGCTGACTACACCACAAAAATAAATGGATTTAATACGCTAAATGCGTCTCTTGAGTATTCACAATCTGGTGTATTTATAAATAACCATTGCAGCCTCTGGTGCTTCCAGGAGCTCATGTTAGATGGATACACAGTAAGTTAAAATTAAACAATTAACAGTACTATTTATCATCTACTAACATTAGTATTACGTCATCGTCTTGCTGGGTTACAAGAAGAGCGCAGTCGTTGTGGGTATCAGTTGTTGAAGTTCAATAATCTGATATCTTACATCAGTCACCGGCGTGGAAAGTCTGTAAAGTGAATCACTGGACGGTGGTTGAATTTTCATTATAGAAAAAATTCTTGTGACTGTGGTTTACTGCGTATGAATAAAATTTACGAAGATCCTTCATCATATTCTGTGAAATCGTGCAAAGGGTCTCAGAGACGATCAAAAATTCCAGAAGGCTAGATAGGTATGCCTGCTTTGCAGCATATAACAGAGATTTTTTATTTATTTTTCCTTAAAATTTAATGACTCCCGTGAGCATCAAATTCTATAAGATAACTGTTGTCTCTTATTTAAACTCCAGGGAGGAAGAAGAAGCAGTGTCCTAAGACTTACACCCCACCCATACCTCATTCTGTACTCAAACCCGGAGCACATCCGAGACAGCCATCCAGAAGCCGGTGAGACAGAGTTTTGTTACCAAAGATAATCACACCTGAAGCAAGGAAGTGCTAAGTGAACTAAAACTTACGTAGATAAATTACGCCAAATATTTCTAGTATGCAAGGCACAAGGACTGCTATAGTGGCGCAGTGGCGTTAGTGCTGGCTTCTGACCCCTTGTCCGAGATGGTTCCAGGCTAGAGTGCTGGGTGAGGTATGGGTGGTGCGTTTGACTTACGGCACTGTCTCTTTCGCTTCCCTAGATACGGTGACCTTAAATTAGGGACGGGTTACTGCTTATAGCGTGTTTATTTGTTCACAATGGTTGTTAAACCCTCAATCGGAAAAAAAAACAACAGCTTCGACGATGTTTGTCCTGCAACCCCTCACTTGCATTCAATGAAACGGAAAACGTCAAGTTCATTTCCATCACAGCCTTCCCCTTCCGATTCTGTATCTCTGGTGAGATATCCAGGACTTTTGTTGATGCAATACTTCGCTGCATCCATGCCCTATTTCAGAAATAGTCCTCAACAGCTCTTGCTGCTATCCCCCTCACATCCCATTCTTCCTACTCCTCACTTTAATACGTTTCCCACAGCTCGTACTGGTAGAGTCGTGCGTTCTTCTTTTTCCCATTCTCCGTTATCACATTGAATTTCTTCTAGCTGTGCTTCCATTGCGGTAGTCCCTAGGCTTTCTCAATCCATATTTGTTGACTCTTCCAGCTGCACTTTGCGTCAAATGCTGTGTGTGTTTGGGGGGGGGGCAATGAGAAAGATTCAAGTTGCACTGCTGAAAACGGAACCAGTGATTCTGGTGAGATGGTCATTCTACCTCCCCTTGTCTTTTAAAAGACTTGTCTTACTCTCTCAAAGACAGCATCAAATAGAGTCTCGCAGTAAAAAACAAATAATTTATTTTCAGCTTTTCCAGCTTCTGCTACCCTACAACTATTCTTCTTCTTGAAGAACTGCATAAAATATACATCCTTGAGCAAGGAAATCATGAAACACAGTTGTTTAATGACAGAAAGAATCTCAGTTCAGGAGAATTTATGGCGGTATGTGAATGAGGGTGGTGCTCTTCAGAGATACCAGTAGATTTCTGGCCTTTATCTTCTGATTGGCACTTTCTTTCTTTACAAGAAAGAAAGAATCTATTGCAAGACTTTTTTTTCTTTACTCCCTGAATTCAAAGTTATCTGTAAGTTCATACTCATGATATCCTTGTTATTTACATTTACTCACATATTGTATGATTTGTACACATGTGTTATTACACCTTTTGATGACTGATTTCGTCCACGAAATGTAAGCTTCTAGTTTTCTTCACAATCACCAGGGGTTTCTTCTTGTGTGAACTTCTTGCGTGCTGCAAAAATCTAATGCAAGCTTCGATGTTTCTTCTTGCAAATTTACCTGACAGTTATGTTCTCCTTACAAGTTATGTTCTCCTTGTATTATACTTATCGCTGCATATACATATCATTGCTGTTATTATTGTTTTCAGAGTTTCTGTATTGCTCTCGTTTTATTAAATTATTTCATCTGCAAAAACAACTTAGACGTAGCGACCGATTTCCTTTACTTTTGGCTGCAGAAAATATTCACCAACCGTACCGAAAACGATTTACCCTTCTTGAGAACAAAATAACTTTCACGGATTTTTGCGCAATGTGTTTGTACATGCCACATCATATCCTTCTCTTGAGAAGTGAATATTTTCTTGAGAAATCGATAACATTCTAAAAATCAATTTTTTTTACTTGATATTTCGTAATACTTTATGGATCATGAAATCTAGAAACAAACAGCAGTATTGTTGTTAAAATTTTTCTTAGTGATTTCTTTCTCATTGATAAACTATAATGCTGAGATAAGAAATTTCAATAAAAAAAGTGGAGTCAGTAAAATATGGAGAAATTTACGAACCGATCTTTTGCAATGGTCGTCTATCGTAAACAATAAGTAGGAGTTCCCTAGTGGTAAATGAGGAGGTAGATATAAAATAATTTGCTTTACTGGTTTGGTTCAAGTGTGTCAAGCGGCATAAAATAAGAAGGATCAAAGGCAGCAGATACGGTGCAGTAGATTAAAGTCAAGCAAAATATGTAGAAATCGACTGGACCTGGATTACAGTTAATTCCAGTATAGCGCAATTGTCTGGAGTCAGGCAAAGTACGAAGAAAAGGTCGCAATGTGTAGAATAACGATAGCAAGCTACGAAGAATTTGACACAACCAATCTGCCGAAATATCAGGTAGACAAAAAAACAGAGAAATAATTCCAAATGGCATGATGCAATGTTCAATCGTAGGAGGGTGAAAGGCATAAATTGACTTCGAATGCTTCAATGAATCTGGCGTTGACAGAAAATTTCTTTCGAGATATTCCTTTCGTATTAAGTGTATTCCGGAGCTTCAAATATTTACGCAGCAGTCATGTATCTTAAAGCAATAGTTGCCACTTAATTTTCGCACTGCAGACGCTGAAAATGTTTCACTTGTACGTCTCTTTACTTTCAAAATTCCACATTTCATTCAAATAAGATAAAGAAATAGTATTAATCACCCTTGTTTTAAGTATTCGTAGAAACAGCTTGAAAACACGACTCCAAAGAGCCCAATTTCGTTACAAATATCAGTCAAATGAAATTATTTCAATATGATCATGAAAAACTTTGTGAATGTTAGATTGCGGGATTTGACGTTTATGATGATTCTTTAAAACCAAGTGTTAATTTTCGAAGCATGGCAGGGAAAGCTAGCTTTTCCAAAACAAAATAGGAAATGAAAAATACATTTTTTTAAAGTTTAAAACCTATGGGATCGTGCAGTAAAATAAAACCTGTAGTTACTGGAGAATATTTCTTACTCAGATTCTTCCATCGGTGTCGCTTTCTTTGAGATGCAACTAAAATCGTTGTTGCCTGAGGCACTCAAAGGACTCTTGCTTAATCCTTCAACCTTGTATTTGAAGAAATCCCAGCGCAGAAAGCTTTCTCAAAACAATGTCGCTTTTTTGTATTCAGTGCACTTTCAAAACCGGATTGTGATTCGTCCTGTTCAAACCTGGGATGCAGTCGGATTTTTCTTTCGATAAACAAATGCATAACGTTTCAAAATATTTAGAGGATTTCTGGGAAATCTCACAACATAGTTCACTTGCAGAACACGCAGCAGTCTTACACGCGAAGAAAAGGACTTCTCTTGAGAAATGGATGCCGCCTTTTGAAAACAGAACCTGTCGTCGACAAGCAGAAAACGTGCAAATCTTATATGCGTTGAAAAATGCAAATTCTTTTCATAAAAATAAAATTGGGCTCGGAAATGTGAGGGTAGCACAACGCAAGCGTATTTGTGAATTATTTCTTAGCATTCAAAGCGCTCGATATTCTTTCACCTATCATTAATTTGGGTTTACCGAACCAAAGGAGATGTTAAAACAGTTTGCTAGGAGCAATCTAACAGAATCAGTAATGCCTCCCTGTTTTTCTTTGTTTTTTTGTTTTTTCACAGAATCAAGACCAAGCTTTTCTGCGGTAGAGATAAAAGAAAATGCTACAGATCCTTTAATTACACCTGAATTCTGACGAACGTGTACAGTGTTCTGTTTCATCTGACTGACTTTGCTTCGTTACACAAAGAAGGTAATTTCAAATCACTTAAGCGCCTTGAAGAATATATCATCGCGCACTACTAGAAAACTGAGAAAAATAGCACCACGAATTCTGTTTTATTTACTTGTTTTTATTATTATTATTTATGGCCTAAAATTCGGTAGGACAGAACTGAAGGATGAACACAACATCTGTGTTCAACTGCGAATTCGAACCGGTGAAAAAAGCTAAAGTCCTAACCGTTCAACTAACAATCGCACAGTAGAACGTTAACATCAATGTTCTTACTCATTTACGTGATATTTACAATTTTATAGCCGAATTCGACAGTATTTACAGTGCTTTAATTCATTGCGACAAAACACCTAAATTTTGCCAAAAGTTGAAATCTTTAAACAAGTTGTACATTGACACAAGAGGAGGGCTTAATACTTATTTTATTGTCACAGTGACAAAAGCAACGATGACTTTAAACTGTGACAAAATCTTCGTTTGGGCAGCGATGATAAGGATGTACAGAAGCCTGAACTGAGAGTCACCGTCTTACTTTTAACAGTGACAAATCGTTGTTTATACAACGGCGACGGAGCAGTAAGGGAACGGTGTGTCGCCATTTCGCTTGTAACATGACAAAATCACTGTTACCATCGGTTCACTTTAAATTCATTGTTTATGAGTGAACGCAGAACGAAAACCAAAACAAGCACTATCTCGTGCGTGGGAAAAAGAGAAGCTGAAAGAAAGCTCAAATCACTAGCAACCTCTATGACATTTCAACAGAAAAATAGATAAATTATTCAGATACGGTGACATGGTGACCGTAATAATGACGTAACAGCGATTTTTCACCCCAACCACTGCTGGGACTCTGCTAACGGTAACATTCTTATCGGTCATTTTGGAACTGCTACTTCTTGTCATTCGTCAGAATGGTGACAGTGATTTTTCAGAAACGGTAACAAAGTAGCTGTCGTGATTTCCGACCCATCTCTTATGGGTAGACACATGGACAAAAGTTGGAACGTAAATATGAAATCCAACAAAGATATGTAATAATATCCTTCAAGGCAGACTTCGAAATTTCCATACGACGTGTATTGTAACCACATCCACAGACAGCACTGGATGCAGCGTTCGAGATTGTAAAATTACGTGGCAGTTCAAAATGATTCCTCCAAATAGAAAAACATTGTTTCTACTTGTGTATCATTCCGCATAATCTGATATTTCTGTTAAGTTCGATTTAAAAAAAACCACAAGAAATATCCTTAAAGTCTGGCCATTCACTTTTGAAACGGTATTTAAACTTCACAAGAAACATTGTCAAATTAAAGCGCTTAGCAGCGAGTACAGAAACGAGGATTCGTATACAGTATTTCAAAAATATTCCAGTTTTTTTTTTTTAGATGTTATATACTCCTGGCGAGATGTGGAATTGTGCAAAATTTTCTTTCAAAAACAAAAAAAGGATGTACTGAAATTTTTAATGTAAGTAGCCAAATTTTTACAATATAAGAACAACAAAAAAGACCTGCGCTTAGAATGTCATGCAAACTCAACAGACACAGATATTTTCACCCCTGAGTTACTGTGTCGGTAGAGAAATAAAAGCTGTGTTTTGTCAATTACTTATATGTATTGTTCTCAATCAATTGAAAGCCCCGTTTTGTAAAAAACTGAAAATATTCTGGGCGTGTGCGTGTGCTACAAAGGAAATTGTCACAATAGGCACTTTATAATACAAATAGGCTTATTATATTTGTATTATAAAGTTGGCTTATTATATTTGCATTATAAGTTCAGATGTCGTATAAGGGGTTTTTAAGCTTGGGGTTCCTCAAACAATTGTGAAGTGATCTTTCTAACTTCAGTCATGTAGACTTCCAGTACTTTTTCAGATTCACTATTCTCCGCTATTATATTCTCGAATCCAGTTGGTGATAAGGAATAAGAAGATCGTCTCCGGGAGGTACTGGTACAATTGCAAAGGGAATGTTAAGGTAAACAATATCTTGTTTTATTTTATTTTAGGACGTCTTTTGTAAATAATGTAAGTTCTTATGCTATTGCTTTGTTCGTCGTGCCCTCGTTCACCTCTGAACACCCTGTCTCTGCAATTATGAGTCAGATTAGAAAAATTCGATTTGCATTGGGAAGAACGAAATGTAAGAACGATGATTCTTGATTTCAAGATTTTTCATGAAAAACTTCGCCGCTAGAGGGCGAAAATGCAGATGCAACCGAATTTAAAATAACTTTAATTCTATATCTTTTTTCATTCTAGATATCATATTGAAAAACGTTTTTGTTCCCTGCAATAACGTTTACAACGAAGACTACACTGAAGAGCAATTGAATCGAGACAATATGATGAGCACCACCTTTCGCACTGATGACGGCGGCGATTCGTCTCGGCATGGACCCGACAAGAAACCGGTAGCGTTGGGAAGCCATACGCATCCACGACCCCTGAACAAGCTCCCACAGTTCACAAAGATATGATAGAGGGGTGTCAGAGCCTCAAACATCTCTCTCGATGGCATCCCAGATGAGCTCGATGGGATTGATGTGAGGTGACCAAGCTGGCCAAGGAAGCGAGGTCACGTCGGCGGAGTGTTCATCCAACCATTCGGATACAATTCGGGAGCGATGGCACCGTGCATTGTGTTTTTACAGAATAAGGTCCCCAGTGGGATGTTGAAGACGCACAAACGGAAGCAAATAATCGTCCAGGATATCCCGGTAACGTTGACCTGTGAGGGATGATGTCACACGTACCAAGAGTACCATTTCAGTCCACGTAAACTGTCCCCAGACGAGAATGCCACCCCCACCAGCTTGAACAGAACCCTGCTGGCTAGAAGGATCCATCACTTCACATGGTTTGCGCCGTACTCGTATCCAGCCAACCTCATGTACCAACGTGAATCTCGACTCATCAGTCCAGGCAACATTTTTCCACATGTCTAGGGTTCAGTGGCGATTGTCCTGTCGGGAATTTTCATGTTCGTAAATCTTGGGGAAACTGATCACTTCGCTGAGATTTACAAAGGGAAAAAAATAAAAAAAGTAAATAAATAGAATGAAAATTCTCTACAGTCCACGTTTCAAAAGTTTTGTTCGGAGGAGGTGGTGAAGTGAGGGAATAATGGTCCTGTTCGTTCATATCTCAGCCTCCAAAAGTTATTACACGTGTACATTACATTGTATAACATCTAATTTTTAGTGTTCACAAATTTGGTACACATGTAAACAATAAATAAGTATTTTACACTTGCAGGTGCCTCAACTTATCGTATATTCAAACAATGCAAATAGGAATTACCCAGATAACCTTGTCCAGTGATTTCCACCATAACACGATGTTCCCGCGCCCATGCTAATCTTTGCACCCTGTGATGTGCGGTCAGCAGCGGTACCGTGATACAGAAGTTTGCCCAACAATTAAACGCACCTGCACATCGGTAGGTGAAAGATGGCAAGCGATACTGCATTTATTCGACACGGCATTAGTTATGAATTTCATCAAGTAAAACGTGCTGCGAAAGCATGTGTATCGATCTGTTCTGTTCTGGAGGAGAATATTGTATCGAAAAGTACGTGTGAGTTTTGGCTTAAACGGTTTAAAGCAGGTGATTTTGATGTTAGCGATCGAGAACGTAGAGACGCCCCGCAGAAGGTTGCACATGAGCTGCAAGCATTGCTGGATGAAGATTCGTCTCAAACGCAAAAAGAACTAGCTGAACAACTGGGGGTAACTCAACAAACCATTTGCAATCGCTTACGAGAAATGGGAAAGATTCAGAAGGAAGGAAAGTGGGTGCCTCATGACTTGAGACAGAGGATCAAGGATGAGCGTGTCATCAAGTCTTTGAATCTGTTGAATAAAACAACACAGAAAGTCTTTCCTGTAAAAATTAGTTATGGGTGATGAAAAGTGGATATGGTACGACAATCTCAAACGCAAAAAAACACTAGATTGTAACCTGGTGAAGTAACGACTTCGACACCGAAACGCAATATTCACTCCAAGAAAGTTCTGCTGTGCATCTGGAGGGATATAAAGGGTGTGCTCTATTATGAAATATTGGAGCAGGGTAAAACTGTTGCGGCTGATGGATACAAGTAACAATTGCTGGGATTGAACCAGGAAATATGTCGGAAACGTCCATTCCCAGAAAAAGGATTGCACCCCGTGAAATTACGGCATGACCACGCTAGGTCGCATGTTGCGAAACAAGTCAAGGGAACGTTATTGACGCTTGGTTGGGAAGTTTTAGAGCACCCGGCTTATATTTCCTACATAGCCCCTTCAGACTATCATTTGTTGCGATAGATGCAACAGGGTTTGTCTGCTGTGCAGTTCCGGACATGTGACGAAGTGCAAAAGTGGGTTGACGAATAAATCCATCATGTTTTTTACTCTGTATTTTTATTCTTCATGGCTGGAATCCGTCAGCTGCCCGACCGATGGCGGAAGGCGATAGATAATGACGGCGCATATTTTGATTTTTAAAGGTATTGTTGTGTTCTCTGAAATTACATGTTGCATTGTCTTAAAATGCTTTAAAACTTATTTGTCCACCGAGTACAAATCAATGAGTAAAAACTAGTGCTTCATCTCCGCCATTCTTGGAAAATGGATGAGGAAAGGTTAGATAAAACTCATATTGTGGAAACTTATATTGCAAAGCCTGGTTTGGCAAATTTCAGTGTAGTGGACTGATTGATAATTGTACTCTTTGATTTACTCAAACCTTTTCCTACGAGTGAATATCGTTAGCACCGAGAATCTTCCTCCAGTAACTCCATGGACACTGTTCTCAAAAATTGTGATTTCTTGGTCCACTTCTGGAAGTTTTTTTTTTTTTTTTTTTTTTTTTTTTTTTTTGCGCATTGGTCATACGCATCTTGCTTTTAATTTAGCTAATGAAGTACCGCACTAATCATTTCCCATATCATTCGGTCCTACTACACATACCGGCCACTGAAATAATAACCTTTATTCAATACCGGGCTTCACCAAAAACCCCTGGGGCGCCAACTGCGAAGAAGTGTAACATTACGGTCAAAGGGCCATCGCAATCTTTCTCCAGTGGGGTCAAAAGGGAAACGTAAGGGTAGGGCCGATATTAGCTTCGCGTTCATGCGGCATTAGTTAGTGTTCAGCTTTCGGTTGTCGTGTGCGGGAATTAGCGTATTTATTCAACATGCCTGGAAAATATTGGGTGCGTTTATGTAGATCTAATTACAAAGCACGACCAAAAGCTACTGTTTTCAACTTTTCAAAAGATGAAAACCTTCGAAGATGGACCTCTTCCGTACCGATAAAGGATTTTGAACCCACCGTGAATTCAAAGGTTAGTTAAGCCTAATTGTTCTCACGATAGCATGTTCTGCGCGCAATTTAATTTAAAGTAAGTTGTGGTAGAGATTGAGGTTCGGATTAGAGAACTATGAACTAAATTGTCTACATTGAACTCTTCTACAAAGAAGCACTTTAATTCCTACTTGCATTCACAGTCACATCTATTTTTTTTTTTTTTGGTTTTTTTTTTTTTTTTTTTTTTTTTTTTTGATTGGAGGTTTAACGACCACTGTGAGCAACTCAATGGGCTATAAGCAGTCGGCCGTCCCTAATTTAGGGTCACTGGTTCCAGGGAAGGGAGAGAGCCAGTGCCGTAAGACAAACACAACATCCATGCCTGACCGGGATTCGAACCCGGACCCCTTACGGACGAATGATCAGAGGCCAGTGCGTTAGACCACTGCGCCACCGGGGCGGCACTCACATCTATAAGGATAGCTTCAGGAATATTGGCAGTGAAACGTTTCTATCTGCAAGAAACACATCGTGCAGAAAAGAAAGTTCTTATGCATAATGAAGGAAAACATTTGTTGATTGTGTTTTCTGTTTTCTGGGGCAGTCTATTAATGCGTTAATTGATATTTTCAATATCTGTTTCAGTTGAAAAATGAAAAAAAAGTTAGCTTTACAATACCTATACTGCTGGAGAAAATTAATACCTTTTGTGTAAAATATGTTTTCAGAAAGTTGGAAAAAAAAAAAGATGTGACATTCAGATTTTCCAGCATAAAATTTGCAATGTTATGTACATAAATTTGAAGATATCCAAATTAATCCCTTCCATGTTCATCTAACAAAGAACTTTTCCTGAGTGATTTTAATTTATATATATTTTTTTTTTACCTTCTAGAAGTAGTTTCAAGATTTGAGCACACATTTTAGCGTATTTTCAGGAAATTTACTCACTAAATCAGAAATTTTGCTTTCGCGTTCGTTACGTAATTAGACAAGGGTCTTCTTTTTTAATAAATCGAACGCGAAGGGAATTTCTAAAAGTTTTTAGTGAAATTATTATGTTTATAGAGTTCTACCGATTTGCTATTCACGCACTTGAAAAAAATCTTCGTTACAAAAATGCTTAACGTAAAAACGTTCGGCTTCTTATTGTTATGCGTGAAAAAAAAAACAATTATGTTTGTGTTCCTTTAGCCAAATTGAAGACTAAAGGAACAATTTCCTGAAATATTTAATTTTAAGACCCGTACATGAAATCATTTCCCAGCACAAAAGCAAAATTTTGGAATTTCCAGACTTACAGATATCATTGCAGGAAACTGAGAAAAAAATGAAAGCTAAGGATGTTGTAATCTTTTGATGTTATCTAAGGATAAAAATACAGAGTAAAAAACATGATGGATTTATTGCTATGTGCTCGTCTTGTCTAGTATCACACTCGAAATACTATTTCTCTGCGTAAACACCGCGGTACTTCGTCGGCGTTTCAGGAGCGGCGACCTCGAGGCTCGAGTCGGCCCCCTGCTCTGACGTCACAGACCAGTTCGGAGGCTTTCTTTATCTTCAGGGGTTTTGGCTGGACTTCCTTTAACACGAGTTACAACTCGTATGAGGTTTGTCCTAGATTTTACAATATTTTAGAGTGCATCTACAACATACCAGGCATTTACCAGGCAGTCCTTTAACCGGCTCAGACTTCACGGAACAGGATTTTACTCTAGGATCTGTTTTTGTAACATGTTCCATACTTTCTCAATGGGGTTCAGATCCGGGCTTTGTAATGGACAAGAAAGATGATGATAGTCGCTGTTATATTCGCTGAACTACTTCTGAACACATTTTGCACGATGTGTAGTATCATTGTCGCCCATGAAACAGCGTCCTCTGTGGGATAAAAAGTCAACATTGCAGGAGGGGCTTATTCGGCAACAATTTTCCACTAATCTATGGAGGACACCAGACTTTCTGGCGATATGATGGGACTCTATTCATACCAACAGGGTGTGCTTCATACCATTACACTACCTCCAGAACTTTGAGCTGTATTTACAAGACGAGCTGGGTCCATTGCTTCATGGAACTCCAGCCAAACTTTCTGTCTACCGTCGGTACAAAACAAGGTGTATCGCAACTTGTCTGACAATATGACTTTTTTTCTGTCTTCAGGGTCCCGTCATGGTGTTCTTGACACCACTGCAGAGCAACTTTCCGGTTCTTCGCACAAGTCAGTGGTTTTCGTTAAGGCATGCGACTGCCAATACTCATCTTCAATTTCCTGTTCATAGATCTCTGAAATATGAGTCGAGAACAGCTTTCATTGAATGCTTAGGTAAACTGTATAACGAAGTAAATTTCTCCGTCATTTCTGTCCACGCCAGGATTCGAACCCGGATCCCCTCACTCCGGAATAAGTCACTCTACCAATTGAGCTACGCGGACGTTTTATTCTGATTCCTATCTGCCTTTATGTCGTGTGCGTCCTTCTGGCAGGTACGTCACATCTCCTGGTACGTTACATCATCTCCCCCTTATTTTTTATTTTATTATTATTATTTTTTTGAAGTGTTGGAGAAGGGATTCTCTTATTTTTCCTATCTCGCGGTGTGGAAATAACATCACACCATTGCGAGATTTTGAACGGTCGGGTCATCCGAATAGTTCGGGCGCCATTATAACGACGTAAATTTCTCCGTCATTTCTGTCCACGCCAGGATTCGAACCCGGATCCCCTCACTCCGGAATAAGTCACTCTACCAATTGAGCTACGCGGAAGTTTTATTCTGATTCCTATCTGCCTTTATGTCGTGTGCCTCCCTCTGGCAGGTACGTCACATCTCCTGGTACGTTACAACTGTTGCACACAGGAGGTCCTATTTCTTCATACATGTCTTCTCAGAAGACGGCGATCTCGTTCCAGACAGATTGTCGTCGCGCCGCAGTTGCGATTCTTAAACAAGCAATGTGGGTTATTTTCCCCAGGATATCTCACTTTTTCAGAAATGAGTCAGCTCTGCTGTTTCCAAAATCGTCGCTCGGGCCAGACAGACACCCACAATAACCCCTTTTATCGAATTTTGAAAGATCCTTTGTTTTTCCACTTGTGATCAACACTACTGCGATTACTGACGAGCAGCAGTCTTAGAAAGATGCCTAGGTAAAGTGGTGACGCACGTGGCCACGTATTTTGCGTGTACCATTCATAAGTGACGTTTACGTGCATCTGTATCAAGGTTTCTAATTCAGTGATCAGTGTGTGTGCGCATTTAACTTTAAATTCCTAACCGTGTTATATTCTTTAAAATATTTCAGCGTTCACCTCTTCAAACTAAAGACAAACTAGTTAGTTCGGCATACATAGTTTTTAAAATTGGAAGAAAAAAGTTATTATGATGCATTGTACTTTTCAAATAGTTCGCCTTCGATGATCATTTCTGTATTTAAAGGTAAAGAATTGTGTTAATCAATTGCAATAAATACGTAGTGCCATCAAAAAGTTCCGAGACTGAGCACGTAGAACGCCAACAGATGGCAGTACGCAGATGCCCGAGGGCAGTGGCCTTCATGAGTCATTGTGCCTAGTGGCGTCGTTCTGTGAACATCGGGAGTTGTGCTACACGATGTTTGATGACCACGTGCAGAACACTGCTGCGATTTCGGTATGGACTGCAAACTACAGCAGCGAACGAACATAAAATTCTGTGTCAGACTCGGCAAATCGGGGACGGATACTCATGAAATGTGGCGACAGGCTTATGGCAATGAAGCAATGAGTCGTGCTAGGTGTTTTGAGTGACACTCGCGCTTCCAGAGCTGCAGAACAGCACTGGAAGACAACGAAAGGTCAGGGCGACCCTCGATGAGCAAAAACCTCAAACATGTGGACAAAATTTGGGAACTGGTGCATGGGGATCGTTGGAGAACCATTCAAGACATTGCTACCATCGCCAATGTGTCATACGGAACACTGTAAGAAATTCTAAGTCGGTTTTCAACATCACCGCATTGCTGCAAAATTTATGCCAAAAATTATGAGCCCGAACAGAAGGCGCTCCGTGTCGAACTCTGTCAAGATCTTCGTCAGCAGGTGGTGAATGAACCAACGTTCCTGTCGCTGGTCATTACTGGGGACGAGACTTTGGTCTACGGTTACGACCCGGAGACGAAACAAAAGTCGTCGCAGTGAAAAAGCCCGGCATCTCCAAGCAAGCATGCTCATCGTATTCTTCGACATTCGTGGGGTTGTGCACCGAGAATTCGCCCCCAGGGCCAGACCGTCACCGCCCTTTTTTTACTGCGATGTTCTGCGGCGTCTTAAGGAGGACATTCGCCGCAAACTACCTGAAACGTGGCGCAGGGGCGATTTCCTGCTCCATCACGACAATGCAGCAGCTCACAGAGCGTTAACAACACGCCCGTTTTGCAGACGCAACAGCATGACGACTCTTCCTCACCCGCCTTACTCGCCGGATTTCGCCCCCTGCGACTTCTTTCTGCTCCCGAAGACGAAGCTCAAGAGTCGCCGTTTTGAAACCGTGGACGAGTGAACACCTAAAAAAATGGTTTTACTTACCTACTAGTAATAGGGTGTGGGACCACCTTTGTCATTCAAAACCACCTGCATTCTCCTTGGAATGGACGCATACCAATCCTGGATGGTGGTTAGTGGGAAGTCACACCATTCTTCATGTAGAAACTGCTCCAGGTTCTTGGGACATGCAGGAACAGAATAGCGTGGTTATTGTTTTTCCAACACAGACCGCAGTAGCTCGATAATGTTTAAGTCTGTTGATCGGGAAGGTCAAGGAAGGTGTGAAAGTACGTCCTCATATTTTTCAAACCACGATAGGACATTCAGAGCTCTTCAAACTGGGGTGTTATAATCTTGATAGATGGCATCTCCTGCAGGGAACAATGCCTGAGCCATTGCATGAACTTTTCCGGACCAAATGGTTTTACAAGCCCTGCCAGTCATTCGTCCTTTCAAGGCGATCAGAGGACCTGCTGAAAACCACGATATGACCACCCACAGCATGACAGAACACCACGATGCTGCACTGTTGGGAGAAGGCAGTCTAGGTTGGACGCTTCTGACGGTGTTCTTCACACGGAAACATGTCTCGTGTTGGATATTAGTGTGAATGCGGATTCATCCGACCACATTACATGCTTCCATTTATCGGCAATCCACGTTGTACGCTCCTGGCACCACTGCCGTCGCCGTTGTGCGTTTCCCCGCGTCACCAGAGGTTTTGCAATAGCAGCTCTTCCATGAATATCTTCTTTATGCAGTTCCCAGCGCACTGTTTTCGTTGATACTGGGGTCTGGAGATGCAGATTGAGCTTTGCACTAATTTTCGGCACCGTCGTCTTCTTCTTATTACGGGTGACAATCCTCTTTAATGTTCTCCTGTCTGTATCAGTCAGGGTCGCTTGCCGGCCTCCCTCGTGTTTCGTAGACGGGGTTTTTCCACGAACGCGGCATGCTGTCATGACGTTAGACACAGTAGCTGTCGATACCCCCTCCCCCCTACACTGGCGACTTGTCACGGATGCATCAACTAGCTGACCACCAACAATGAGCCATCTTTCTAAGTCCGTTAGGTCGCTCATTTTGTCTTAAACCTGACAGACATTTTGCAACAAGACACTTTAATGCACTTAAAAAGAACCTTGAGGTTCTAAACAAAGCTATTACAATTAAAAAGTAGTTGATACCTTTGCGTATTGCGACGTACGCAGCTGCATCAAAAGTCACGTCTCAGAGTGGTGTTTATATTGTTCTGTCCAACACCTGTACATAGGCTCTGATATACGCTCACGAATCTTGATAGCAATTCCTTCCTTCGTTTAAATTACAGTCATTGAATTTTCTGCACACATTCACAATTTTTCCCACTCTTTAACTGACTGATGTAGCACATTAATTTGCTGAAATCCACGTTATTCAATCGTTGCCTGATAGTTTCCACACTGCAAAAGAATTATGATATACTGTAAAGCACTTTCAAGGTTCGTGCATTATCTTCTTATACTTGGAATCCAGCTTACTAAACGCTTTCTCAAGAGCATAAGCTTTCAGAACGACTTTATGATAAGAAAAATTTCAAAACGAAAAAGAATCCTGATTTACCTCTAGTAGAATTAATGGTATGGCTATAATCCTTGACTATTTGTGTGTGCATATTCCTACATCGAGGTCAACGGCTGGAATTTTATCTTAAAATTTGTCTTGTCCTTTCAAGCTGACGGCCTTTGCAAACGGCTTTGTTTTCAACGGAAGAACTGCGTTTAGGGAGACTGAGTTAGAGAGGAGGAAACAGAGATATGGAAAGAGAGGAGGAGGATTTCAATAAAGAGCAGCGGTTCTGTTTATCACGTGATCTCACTGTCTCTTTATGTTCCGGCGTATTGCACTTAAGAGCAAGATAAAAGGAATTCCATCATCATCTTCACTCTATTGAACAGAATTCAACTCATACCTCGACCTAAAAGATTGTGGAAGGCAGTTGGTGAAATGAACCCCAAGAGCAACGAGTACAGCGGGGAGTTTGTTTTTTTTTACCTTAAAGTTGCCAGAGATATTTCATCTCTCGAGTTATTCATTTGTCATCCAACCTATGATGTAATGAAAATAAAGTCCCTCTCTTTTTGTATATTTTCAATTTACGTTATATTTGCGCTGTGTCAAATTATTATCACAGACAAAAATTATAAAATTTTCAAGTTACAGAGCGAAAGTAAATTCTGTTACACTAGCGCTCCACGTTTATTTAGTTTTGTGTGACTTTATTTGGTGTACTAAACAAAAAAGCTAAGTTGTTTAAATACATCAAAAAGAACATTTCAACATGCATTTGGCCAATTTGTTTCTAGGCCAGTAAATTACTTATGTAGGCCTATAAACTGAAGTGCCAAAAAATCCGGGATACTTCTCTAATACCACGTTGGTCCACCTCGCAATCGGATAACGGCGGCAACACGACGAGGCATTGGCTTCGTCATATTCGCAGATGGAGGATTCCTGGCATTAATAGGCACATTGAACAGCATCCCAAATGTGTTCGATGGTGTTTAAATCCGGCGAACGAGGAGAGTCAAGTCAGGATGATGCACACCTCCGTGGAATATTCCTCCAGCCATAATCGGACGACTGTGGACGTGTAAGGTGACTCATTGTCGTGTTGAAAGAGGTCGCACCCGTCGGAGTGGTTGCATGACCTGAACGGGTGCAAATGATTCCCAGGGCTGGTTACGTAGCATCCACGGGTCAGATCGGTTTGCAGACGGACGAAGGGCCCTGATGTGTGCCAGCTGAAAACACTCCACAGCATAACAGAGTCCCCGTCGGCCTGTACTTTCCGTTGCAGGCATGCGGAATCCATTTCCTTGTGGGAGTGGATTCCACATGCCTGGAGTCGGCCATCTACCCGAAACAGTAATATCGGGATATGTCGGACCAAGCTACACGTTTACAGTCATCTTTCGTTCAATGGCGGTGTTCCTGAGCCCACGCGAGGCATAGCCTTGTGTCTTTGGTTCCGTAATGGCACCCGAGTGGGCCATTGGCTGCGGAACCTCATAGAGCACACAGAACGTTGCACTGTCCGAACGCTGATGCTACTATTGGCCCCAGAATTTATTTGCGCTGTGGTTGGGACTGTTACACGCAAGGCGGATGTTACGATGGGTGCCAGACTCCGCTGTCCACGATCCTCCAGGGTTTTTCCAGACAAACAAGTTCCTGAATCAAGTACTCAGCGGCCATGGCATCTGCCCTGAATACTTAGTTAGATTCGCAATCAGGAACTGCACTTGTCCCTGTGGAAATCTGGCGGCAAACATTGAACACTGCGTGCTTGAATGCAGTGGCTTCGCCGAATGGAAAAAACACACTGATCCCAGGTCTGCAAATAACGCGAAGATTGGATCTGTTCATCCAATCCTCCGTTAACAGGAGGGGGATAATAGCCCTAGTAGATAGGCTAATCATCCAGCAGCATACGATTTTTCCCAGTCAAACGGGAACCGAGCCGCAAGAGATGAACGTGCACACCGAAAGCGACTCGGGTTCGGAATGAGGGAAAAAGTCAAAGAGGACAAGAGGAAAGTGTCGCAACACCCATGTAAATACCTTGTAAATACACTTGTTTCATTCTCTCAACATTGTAACTGTCGCAACACCCATGTAAATACCTTGTACAACTGTCGCAACACCAACTGTCGCAACACCCATGTAAATACCTTGTAAATACACTTGTTTCATTCTCTCAACATTGTAAGTCCTAAGCATGAGGACAATGTATATATGCGTGTAAATACTTTGTTGTCAAAAAAGGGAATTGATTCCCCAAAAATCAAAGCTGTTCGAGAGGTAAACAATCTCCCAGTCAACCCTAAAATTTAATAGCCTATTCCGCCAGTCAGTGCGGGAACCCAGCCAAAGTCCGCAAGGTCGTCGGCCAGCAGAAGCCTCGCAGCGGCCGAGGCCCTGCCTGGAGACGCTGGTCTGGGCCTCGCAGCGGCCAAGGCCCAAACCAGCGTCTCCAGGCAGGACAACTGTCGCAACATTTCAAATAAAATCCAAAGAGTTCCATTAGTCTCCGTAGAGCCAAGCACATTGGCGGAACGGGACAAAGAAATCAGTAAGTAATACCGGTCTCTCACTCTGAATTTCCCCCTGAGTTTGTGTAGTCCAAGTACACCGTTGAAATTGTTCACTGTGTAAATCCAAATTTCGTATTTCGTGGTAATTTCCGAGATGGAGTGACCCTTCACCCGGGAGCAGACTATCATACCACGTTCGAAATCACCTAAATCCTTATAAGCTGTCATCTGAACTGCGAATACTACTTTTTCAGCTTGCGAATATGCCTGGCTCTAAACATGCGTCATTTGAGGACGATGCCATTTACCGCATGGGTGTAGTGACATGTAATGAAACTGGTAGCGTCATTCTCAAATGTTTGGCACCACAATGTATAAACAATTAATGAATATAACCAAGTATCGTATTTGGACTTCAATATGCAGACGAAAATGTGCATTGCGTGATCCCTACTCAGAAGGATTGTGCGGACTGGAATTCATATCAGCATGTGATGCTGATATACACTGAGTGGCCACTTTATTATGACCACATCCTCAGTACTTCGTTGGGCCACCTTTTGCCTTTAATACTGCGTCGATTCTTCATGGCCGGGACTCCACGATATGTTGAGAGGTGGTTTGTCGAATCTGAGACCATGCTTGATAAATAGCACTTTCCAGGAATGTGAGATTGCAGGGTTGTGTCTGATGTCTCGTTGAACTTCCTCACTCAAATTCTCAATAGGGTTGAGATCTGGAGATTGTGGGAGCCACCTAAGCAAAGCAAACTCACCGGCATGTTCCTGAAACCAATCCTGTACAATACGAGTACTATGACAGGACGCATTATCTTGTTTAAAGTAGCCATCGCCATTAGGATAAACCATCGCATGACAGGATGCACTTGGTCCGCAACGATGTTTAAATGTAATGTGTCAGTCAGACGTTGATCAACACAAATTAAAGGGCCCAAAGCATGCCAGGAAAACATTCCCCAAACCATAACATCACCAGCTTGAAGGGTTGTAGCAACGCATTTAGGGTCCATGCTTTCGTGCTGTTTCCGCCAAATTCTCACTCTGCCGTCGGCATGGTGCAACTGAAAACGTGAGTCATCAGAATACATAATTTGTTTCCAATTACCGACTGTCCAATCCTTGTGTACTGTGCAAACTGGAAACGTTTTCTCTTGTTAACTGCAGACAGCAAGGGTGTTCGAACAGGCCTTCGGCTGCCATATCATATCCGATGCAGTGTACGGCGAACAGTGCGTGCAGAGATCATTTGAGGGGATCCTTAATTAAGATGGTCTGTAATTTGCTGCACTGTTGCCCTTCTGTTGTCTGTTACCAGTATGGACACTCTCCGTTCCGGCCGAGCATTCACTAGTCGATGACGACCACACGTTGCACGTAAAGACCCAGTTTTTTGCTGACAGTCCAGTCTTTAAATACTTTAACAACAGCTGCTCTGGAACATTTCACGAATGCGACGGTTTCGGTGATACTCGCTCCATGGCTCCGAGCTCCTACAATCATCCCACGTTGAAAGTCCGTCAAATCGCATTTTTTACCCATCTCGTCACCCGAAAATCACTTTTACTACTGTCGCAAGCACTAAGCTTTTCCTTTTTATACTAGCCTCGCCCTCTGGCGGCAACAGCGTGCAGCCATAGCTCCATTGCTTAAAACTGTCAAGTGGTCATAATAAAGTGGTCATACAGTGTATAAGATGCACAAAAAATGGCTGTGAAATCTTCATCAGATATCGTCGGTGTCTCTAAAAATTAGGAAAGAAGATCGAAGGAGGTTACCCCTTCGGAAGTGTGGGAGACACCCACCCACCATGACAGCTCGGCTAGTCGCTAAATGTGTTTTGAATGAGTTCAGACTGTCAGCTTGATCGAAGCCGTATCTGGCCGTGTTGTATCGCGTCAGCATTGACCACAACAGCAGAACTGTGGAATGCTACATGCACCAATGATCGTAAAAAGTGTCCACTGTCGTCATAGAAGGGCAAGTGCTGACAGACGTTATTTAATTCAGTTAGTTCGTCATATTCAGCGGTAAACGGCTCTGTACGCAGAGGCAGCTGTAACGACCACTCAATCAAATGTATATGCTGCGATGAATGTTCGAATCGCGACTCGTACTTTTAGCAGAATTACACATGAAATTCTGCGAATCTGACTCCATTGAGTCGACTGCCTTCGGACTCAAATCACTGTCGGCTGGTATTGACTGTTCTCAGATTGCAGCTGCCTGGCAAGAAGAACGGTAACAGGTAAAGTACGACGACTAGTCGCTAATATGCAAATATGCTGATGATCGTCATTTCTACACCTGAAGACGATGACGAATAATGAGCGTGACTCCAGTCTTCATTCGAAAGTGTGTACAGTTTTAAAATTTAAAAGGCTGTAGATATTGTTATTTGCTTATGTTACAACTAAAACCGTAATATGCTTCACCGTAAAATTTATTCTTCTTAACAAAATGTTCCGTAAAGTTTAAGTCATGCTCCTGAGAGCTTAAATACTATATAACACAGAACTAACTTCGCACCGAATAGAATTTACGGCCAAGTGAAAGTCTACTTACAAGGTCAGCTATAGTTTATTGGTCCTTTGTAGGCAGGGACTCATAGGTCGGTACAACATCACAGAATATAATTCCAAATCATAATCAGTAAATGGTTGCTTCAATAGCTGAATAAGCAAACGCTCGTAACACAAAATAATAGGCAAGTCTCATTAACTCGATAACAATTTGAGACTTCAATACCAAAGCAGCATAGCATTCAACACAAGCGATTCAACCAAA
Source organism: Macrothele yani (assembly GCA_039090855.1). Lineage (NCBI taxonomy): Eukaryota > Metazoa > Arthropoda > Arachnida > Araneae > Macrothelidae > Macrothele > Macrothele yani. The sequence goes on along the minus strand of CM077030.1, from coordinate 4,930,805 downwards.
CTTTCACTCTCGTAGCTCTCTCAACCCGTCACCCTATATATACAGGGTTTCCGAAAAATAACTGCTCTGAAAGTAATACTATGTCGAACTGGTTCATATAGGAGATGGTAGAAATGGGACCCATAGACGTCCAGACATGTCTGCACACGATTCTGCATGTTGGTGAGAACCTTTCTCGGGGTATGTGATGCGATTGGTTGGTTGGATGTGGGTCGTTATTGCACCCTGTAGCTCTTGAAGTGTATGCGGATTACCTGTGTACACCTTCCCCTTCAGTGCTTCCCACAGAAAACAGTCCGGCGATGTCAGATCCCGTGATCGGGAGTCGCTAAATGTGTTTACTGATTAGATGCTATATCTCATCCGATCCAGCTGCGGTCTTGAGTTGAAAACTAGATTTTGTTACTTCGGGTGATCACAATTAGTTATTCATGAAGCAATTTCGTTCTCGAGCAGTGAACAATATACTGATTGTGTGTTCAGTTTTGTATTGGCACTTTTGTTTTACTTAAGGTTTAAAACTTTTTATTGCTAAAACCGACGGAGAAGAGCGAGCTCTGATGCTACAGCATTCATCTGTTTCTCTATAGTCACAAATGTTTACAAAAATATTAAACGATATTATGCCTAAAGACTAAGCAAAAAATTTCACTTCAACACATCAGATATCTACTAGTTTTGGTACCGCTTGTCTTGGTCGGCATTATGAAAGAGGTGTCCTGTAGAGAATCATTTATGTGACTAAATGCTACAAATATTACTACAAATTTTGTAGGAATACGCTCGTGAATAAGCTCTCGTGATTTATAAATAAAGAAGTTCCATTTTTGCCACCAAGGAATATGCGGTGCTGCTAGCTCGAGAAAAACGCAAAATTTGCATACCGCAGGACGTCTAGCAGCTATTGGGTTTGTATAAAGCCGATGGGCAATACAGCACGCCGTTAGTACGAGTGGTACGTGCTATGTATGGCTATTACCTTACCTGAACGTGTGTTGCTTGTTAAGCTTTGTTATCAAAATAGCGGTAAAGCAACTTTGGAGCTCCGCGGAGTCTATCGACTGAAGCATATGAGGGGAGGCCCGGTGACCATTGCAAACCTGAGAAAAATTATTGTACAGTTCAAGAATACCGGATCTGTAACAGTGAAATCAGGACGCTAGGGCAAACCAATTAGGCATCAAGCGATGAAAGAAGTTGCTGCTGTCGTCGTGGAGCATCGAATGTGAAAAACATTAGTTTCCGGCATTAAACAAACAACAGCACTGCATCTGCGGTACACAACGGTGTGTAAGATTTTGCACTAAATGTTGCATTTTTATGAATATCACCCGCTCTCAAGAATTGTTTTATGGTGATACGCAAACCCGAATGACATTTGCTCTGGCATTCCTGACTCGCGTGGAGGTGCACGATACATGGCGCTGGAAGATCTTGTGGAATGACAAGGCTCATTTCCATATGCACAGCAGTATTAACACTTATATTTTCCGCACATTTGGGATGAGGAAAACCCTCGTGTGTGCCATGAGATACCATTGCACTCCCCAAAAGTTGCAGTGGGGTGTGGTTTTACTGTATCATTTACCACTGGGCCGTATTATTTCGAATCAAATCATCCAACCAGACCAGTAACTTATGCCATCAATGTCCACGGGTACAGCGATATACTCCACAATTTTGTGATCCCCTAATGTTAGCACCGACAATGTCTTGATTCGACCATATTTATACAGGGTGGAGCAACTCCATTCACCGCTTGGTACAGCAGCTGTTACGACTGATCTGAAACCTTGCAATTGTTGGTTTTGAGGACATCTCCAAATACTGCTTTATCAGGCTATGTTCCCGATTTGGCAGTCTTGAAAGGCAAAATAACACAGCATGTAAAACAAATTGGTATGGTCCAGTTGCATTCCAATGGGGAGAACGTCGTTCAAAGCGTGCAGTGTTTAAAACGCCTGAACGAAATACCCACTGAACCATATCTGTAACCTGTACCATATTAAAAGGTAACCCCACTTTCCACTTAGATGTTTTAGTATTTCATGTAACCATTACATTTTGCAACGTACGTAGTCAGTATTTCCTTTGTATTTTCTTATGTGAGAGCGCACGTCCGCGGAGGTAGTCATCCCGCGTGAGGTTGGTTTTGGCTATTGTGCTCTGAACACTTTTCCCTTGCACTGTAGCTACCCTTGTACGTTTTACTGGTACTTGCAGCGTCACATATCCCCGGGTGAAACAAAAGGAAACTTTTGCTTTTCATAAATCGCGAGCTCATGTTCGTAAGAATAGTCGTGAGAAGTTTGGTTACGTTTGATCCTACAGATATTTTGCTACAAGGCTCTCTGACCAAAATGATTATTCATAGTGGTAGAAAAATCCATTTCATTATGTTATTTTCTTGAATGTGCTGCATGGCAGTCTCCCTGTTGATGGTAAATCAATATTATGTCTGCTATGAATAACGCAATAAATCTTGAGTTTCTTAAACTAAAAGTAAACCTACATAGCCCTCCAAGAGGCGCAGTGGTCTAGCCGCCGGCTTACGACCATTCGTACGCAATGGGTCCGGGTTCGAATCCCGGTGAGGCATGGATGTTGTGTTTGTCTTCCGGCACTATCTATGTCTCTCTTACCTAGAACCAGTGACCCTAAATTAGGGACTGGCGATTGCTTATATCCTATCGAGTTGCTCACGGTGGTCGTTAAAACTCCAAACAAAAAAAATACACTTATACATAAGTGGTTTGAGCAAAAATACCGTTGAGTGTGAACACAAATGTTTAGAAACAGGGCCGTATATGGGGTCTATATCCGACAAAATTGCACATAGTGCTACACTCTGAAACTATGAAATTTTCACACATGCGTGTTTTTACATTGGAACGACGCGGATAGGGGTAAAGTCACATCTGGAATGCCCTAACAGAAAGTACAATACTGTCACCTGCTGAAAGAGAATCGAAGCACATTATTAAAGATAATTCCTATATTTGTGCATTCGAAAGTTTCATAATAGTTCAGTATATGTCGTATAAAACTGTTGAAGAAAAAGACTAACTGATTTCTGTTCGTAAATGTAGCCATGCTCAAAGGATGCGAGGCATAGAATGTGCTGCCACCACTTCAAATATGATTAATATTAAGTCTTATGTTTCAAAACGTTTTCAAGGGAATAGAATAATACTCCCTTGTGTTGCTCTGACGATTATTTTCTTTTTCATTTATAGCGAATAAAAATCGAACGCTTGAAAATGGTAAACAGTTCTTCGAATTTCATCATAAGAAATTCGCAAAATACCTATTCTAATATTCGCCGATAAATGAAAAATAGCTACATATCTATCACAAAAATTTAATCATGAAGAAACAATTTGCAAAGCGCTGTTTCTGGTACCGGTAATAAAAATGCAAGTACAAAAAAACATCAAGCATGCATATTTTCTGCAAAAAGAAATTTTCATTTGCTGTAATACGAAATCAAACGTGAGAGAAACACCCTCTCAACACAATTTCGTAAAATATCATGCCAAATTTTGTATTTTATTCCGAGAGATCAATTGCAATATTTTTTGTCAGACAAGGTAATCGGATTTTCAGAGCCCCATGTACATGATCCCCCAGAATTCACTTTGCATCTTTATTTTTGTACTCTCGTATTAGAAACGTCCAGTGTCATGTTTTCAGAACCTTTCTTACATAATCTGCTTTTTTTAATTCGACTTTTCTTCGCGAATTGGTTTCGTAATACTTTGCATATCGTAACACATGATTAGCATTTCATGGTTCCTGGTAGCTTGGTTGTTCTAGTAAAATTTAATATAAATATGGATCTTTCAATTTAAAAATGTTATGTCTTTGGTTTAGCTGGAAAAGATCCTCCTCTTGAAAAAATCGTTTATTCTTCGTGGCTTCTGTAGAAATCGAAAGGGAGTGTAAAGTAGCAAGGAAAATTATAACATGGTCTAGGTTTTTAGGCTCTTACTTCTCTTCCAGCGAAGAATCGTTGTTATCCAACTTGGTTTCAGTGTCATTAAGTACGGGTGGATAACTAATTAACAGATCAAATTTAACTTACATTTCCGTAAGCTCAGAAAAATAATGGCATGCAATTCCCTCCATATGAAATGTAGTTAAAAAGATTAACGTGACAAAGTACACTAAAGTGCGGTTCAATTAGTCAGTTCTTGTCCGTTCCGGAACACTAATGCAATAATCACCCTTAAAAACAATATGCTTGGAAAAGATTCTTAAGTTTTTATTATCTGAAAACATCAGAAGTTTATATTATTATCACAAACTTTGTTTCAAAATCTTTTACAAACCACTTAAGTTTGTAAATTGTACTAAAAGAGTGCAAATAATTGCAAACGGGGCTGTGCACAAATGTACTTACATTGAAAATAATTTGGCCAAATACTTCACGGGAAGTTATGGCAAAGAATGAAAAACGCTTGGGCTTTTGGGGACTTTGTCTCGGCATTAAGGTGCTTTGAGAAACAGCTACAGATAAAACCCAAGCATCTCCTCTGTAGCGAGCAGGTGTTAAGCAACAGACGGACAGATAAGAGTCTTAACAAATCTCTGATTCACAGGAGACTTTAGATCTTTTGGGGCCCTAGGCGCTAAAAGGTTCAGGGGCCCCCTCCTCCTCCTTATCCTTTCAGAAATTTTCATCCGTCAGATAAACAAAAAAAAAGGGGAGAGGGGGATGAGTCAAGAAAAGGGTTTTTACACTTTTTTTAAAATGACATCACTTCCTATTATTAGAACGTTCTGTAAGAAACAGTGCTAGTGTAATAATTGTCTGTCCGTGCACATCGAACTTTTTGATTTCAGAGATATTTCAAAAATTATTTTTGCCGCCAATAGGAAATCAATGGATATTAAGTTTGGCACTTTTAATATTCCATATACTTCATGCACTGCAGTTATCATAAACAGAATTTTGAGGCTAATAGGGAATCAACGGAAGTTAGGTTTGGCACTTTAAATACCTGTATCCCATTTATACCTGCACGGCAGTTATCAGAAACAGAAGCATACAAATTAAATGCAAAAGATCCGGTTTGAAAATGGAAAAGTAGAAACTGCAGGTTTTTGAGTAAGAGTATAATTGAAGCTTTTTATTGCTTTTTCAAAAACTAGTTTTAAGTCGATTTAAGAAATAGAAAAGGTGAGAATACTTGATAATTATCAGTATTAAACCAAGGGAGCAGAAAGTAATGAGAAAATGTTGTTGCAACACAATATAAGTTATTTTTAACACTATTAAATAAGATAGCGTGATATTCTCAAATTACTTTATTTTTTTCAGCCTAAATATTAATAACTCTTTTGGTTTAGGATGGTTTAGAGGGATTAGGGCCGAGAAAGAACTTGATTGTCCTAAGAAGAGTTATCCTGTGAAGAATATTTCTTTCTTCATTGATTATCCTACCACGAAGGAAAAAAACTTAACAGCAAACACGCCCGATCATCAGGAAAGTTTTTTACAAGTATTCCTCATCGCAACTCGGGAATAAGGTGGGAAGGTTCCAACACAGTTGTGTTCCCTTGGCTGGAAGTACCATGAAAGCAATTTATAGCACAGCAGGCCAGTTACGAATTCGCCTTGAACAATGAAAAGTGTAGGAAGCGTGAATACCTTCTTTACCAACCACTACAAGGAACTCAAAATTATTTTAACCGTTCCTTTCAAAATAAGTGCATCGATAAGAACTCGAAAATTCGGAATATCAGCAACAGCAACAAAAAATGTTATTACATAACATGAGAAAGTAAAATATCAGTTGACAATAAAAAGTAGTCGCTTTAAGGATTGATTTGCTTTGTTGCGTGAAAACCAAAACTGAAAATCCAATTAACCTGCATCCTTCGTTTTTGCAGCAATTATCCAGTGAGAGGTGCTAGTGAAAGTATTACTGTGCTGCTGTAGTTTCTGCTAATAAAATGTTTGTTACGCATATTTCGATGAGAAGTTAAAGACAACATTCCATATTTTACTTGCAGATCTTCACAGAATGGACCAAAACTATTTTCATGTCGATGGTAATCTGATAATAATCCAGCGCTTGGGTGCGTTTTTTGTTCTTTATGAGGAAACGGAAATTAATTTCTTAAAGTCATGTAAGCGATTAACGTTCATATTGTTGAAGACGGAATGTCTTTCACTGAATGCTCCTGCCATAGCAGTTATCGTCCTCCTACAGACTTCCTCTGTGAACCGATAGAAGGATAAGGTCCCCCATTCAAATTTTCTGCGATTCTCCGATGATCCGTGAATTTATCGGCGCCACATATTTATTGAATACATGCACAATGATTCTGCTAAGAACAAACAGTGTTCTTAACGAGTTCTGTTTCAAATTTCAGGCTCAATAATCTCATCTCGTTTACTGATAACAATGCACAAAAGTTGTTGAAATATAGAAGTTGATGGTGTCTTACGGAAATGATTTCCACGTGACGTCACTATGGTACGTGCTCCATGATAGTAGCACTGTGGAACTACTCTTTTGCGTAACAGTGGCACTGTGGAACAACTCTATAGTGTAACAGTGGCTGACCGATGGTTCAAAATCTGCTCGACTGCACTTCTGATGAAGAATACTTCGACATATCGAAGTGTATCAAAACAAAAAACATTTGCAGCATAAGAAAGTTTCGTAAAACATATTGGGCAGAAAAGAAAAACCTCTCTCAGTGAACAGAGGCCACGTATATCTCTAATTAAGGCGCATGTTTCCAATTTAATCCTCTTTTGAGTATCCATTTTCTATTCAAATTTTGTAACTTTTCTCTTAGAAATTTCCCTACTGAACGGCACATTACTTTCCCGAACAACTACGTTTTGGAAGTGAGTCAAATAAAATAAAAAGCTAAGACGAGAATACTGATCGTGGAGAAATGAAAAATGTGTACAGAGCAGAGAATTTAAATACGACTTACACTGTGGAGATTTCTATATTTGTTAAAATTATATGAGTATGTTTTTATGATAACCTGATAATTTACGAATTCATGATTGTCAACTAAAGGCTGCGCAAAGATAAAGCGCATTTGTTACTACCATTTTACCTTCGTGAATGCTATCATGTGAAGAATAAACCAGTTTAATTGATTATGTTATGTGCGTTCAACGAGATTATCTATGGGCATTAATCATTTACTTCACCACCGTGTCAAAAGAATCTAAAACCATTGTATGGGGTCCATGGTGATTGAAAACATTAATCTGCAGAAGGTGTGTCTTCCAAAACATGCAGTACTTAGCAAGTGGAAAGAACCCAGCAACACAGTGAATCACTGCAGCATGTGCACTGTTTCACTGTAAATATTTCAAACTTTGGATCTGCAAAAGAAATACAAGGCTGGTGTTCTCAAATGCGTCCCATTTCATATTGGATCACTTTATGTCTTTATAAGTACCTTTACGACGAAAGGTGACTAGCATTCAAAGTACAGCCCATCATGTTGCACCGTCGTTACCATCTGTCTGTCAGTTCTTCGATTCCGAGGAGGTATCAGTTCTTGTCCTTCGAGGCGAAGAACTCCTTGACCCCAGCTACTACCTCCTCCTGGATGTTGAAGTGCCGCCCGCGAAGGAAGTGGGCCATGGACCGGAACAAGTAATAACCCAACGGAGCAAGGTCCGGACTATATGCTGGGTGTGTATTCAGTTCTAGAGATTTGCACGGGCCGGGCTGACCCGCCAAGCCCGAACTCGGTCCGTGTCGGGCCTTTTTTAATTTAGAGAACAAAGCAAAAAGCGGGGCCGGGCTTTTTCCAAGACACTTACGATCGGGCTGGGCCAAGTCGACCCATTCTTTCTATCGCAATGGTAAAGAAACAAAAAAGTCGTGATCCCCGATTTCCTGCTGCGTTTAACTGTTTTGCTAATCATAAATGATGATATGTAGAGGATTTTAGGAAGAGAGTGTCTGACCCCAGGTCTTAAACAACCCTTAGAAATAGGAAGCTAGGAGATTTGGACTACAGTACCCGATAGGAAAGTGACACGGAAGCGAAGTAGAAAGGGGCAGGAAGACGCCATTATTTATTACCGGGTGGCCAGTACCCGGAGTCCGACGGCTTAAAGTGCCCATCCGACGCATGGCGGATATTTAGTGGTTCGAGCGTTCGTACCTGCCTGGAATCGAACCTGATGTCCTTTCCGTGGCAGTCACAAACGTTGCCCACTGGCCACCCGGTAATAAATAATGGCAGGAAGACGCCATTATTTATTACCGGGTGGCCAGTACCCGGGGTCCGACGGCTTAAAATGCCCATCCGACGCATGGCGGATATTTAGTGGATCGAGCGTTCGTACCTGCCTGGAATCGAACCTGATGTCCTTTCCGTGGCAGACCCCAGGTCTTAAACAACCCTTAGAAATAGGAAGCTAGGAGATTTTGGACTACAGTACCCGATAGGAAAGTGACACGGAAGCGAAGTAGAAAGGGGCAGGAAGACGCCATTATTTATTACCGGGTGGCCAGTACCCGTGGTCCGACGGCTTAAAGTGCCCATCCGACGCATGGCGGATATTTAGTGGATCGAGCGTTCGTACCTGCCTGGAATCGAACCTGATGTCCTTTCCGTGGCAGTCACGAACGTTGCCCACTAGGCCACCCGCGGCCTCACAGTTTCGCTGACTTAACTTACTTCCATGATATAGCCCAGGGCGTAATCAGAAAAAGCAAGGAGAGACACTCAGTATTTCACCAATCTATAGGTATTAAAATGGTAAAATCATTTTGAGGCTCGTTGGCAACAAAAAGACTACCCCGAGCGAGGGTGTGTGTGTGTTGTGTAGAGTGAGGTACGGAAGGTGCCTGCAGTGGGGTGATGATGTGTGTGCGTTTGTTCGAGAGAGTGAGAAGACGGATTTTTTATTCCAATCTTAATCTGTATAGGGATTGACTTTTGTAGTGTTACAGCTTACTAGTTCAGAGAAAGGGAGATTCTGAACGCGCTTAGTCTTCCTTTTTCTGTTTTTGAAGGTAATATTTTTAGATAATTGTCAACGTTTAATTAAAATTTTTAGGCTTACCTTCAACTAAATATTTTCAATAATATCTCATTTCATTATTTAATTTTCATAATTTAATAAAATACAATCGGCATACAAAATAATACCAAATGGCACATGACGGGCCTAAATTAGAGCTGAAAATGACGGGGCCGGGCTGGGCCTTAAGCGCACTGGCTTGGGCCAGGCTCATCAAATTAGACCCGTGCAGACCTCTAATCAGTTCAATGCCATCGAGTTCCTCGAGTTTTGCTCGGATCGTTCGCGCGGTATGAGGCCGAGCATTGTCATGCTGTAGCAAAGCATGCCTTCTGTTCACCAGTGTCGGGTACTTCTCCTCCAAAAGGGAATACATCAGATCCAGTTGTTCAGAGTAGATGTTGGTCTTGATGGACCGACCGTCTCAAAACAAATTCGTAATGGATTATCCCCTGGAAATCGGCCAGACGCAGAGCATCACCTTGTGTTCAAAGGGCCCACGTTTGGAAACAGATTCTCAACCGCTGCCGTTGTGTGTTAGGATTACGGAAATAGGCCCACTTTTCATCACACGTGCCAATTCTCTTGATGAAACGTACATCGCGGGGGTTTTCTTGGAGTTTCGTACACACTTCCACTCGGCGGTTTGCTTCAGCTGGCGTCAGTTTGTAAGGGGCAATGCGGAAGCTCCTATAGAACTTTTCGAGGTCCTGAGAGTGACAAACTGTGTTGGTTTGTGATACGCACAGCTCGTCTGATAATCTCCGAATGCTGGTTGTCGGATTTGCTTCTACGGCTTGGCGCCCTACCTGACCTTGGCTGATTGTCGAGGTTTCTGTCACCAGAGCGAAATTTTTTGAACCATCTGGTTCCGATGATGTGATCCACAGAACCTTCCCCTTTTGCATCGCAGTTGTTTCGTACTGCTGGAACAGCGTTATAGCCGAGTTCAAACAAAAGTTCCCTAATTACCTGGTTGTGGCTGTTCAACTTTTAGGCGTCCCAACTGCAGGTAGAACGACGACATTCAATGCTGTTCACAACACCGACTTCAATTTTATATTACTTCCGACTGACTGCAGTGAGCTACTTGAACTAGTTTAAACACGGGACATAGCCGCCGCAGAACCAGCGATTATCTATATATGTATTTGGGATGTAAGGTCAGGTGATGTGTAACATCACAGCCTCTCCTTGACAAATGTCAACCCCGCTTTCTCGTGGTGCATCCTGTTCCCACTAAAGGGGCTCTGACGACCGCCAATAGCAGTATAACTATAATATCGGGATTAGAGCAAATGCTATCCCACACTCACCAACCTGCTTGGCCAGCGTGGTGAGTTATGGCCAAACCCCTCCAAAATGACTCCACAACTTAAATCTTGGCCCTCAGTCTCCGGCAGCTGGAATGTACCTGGCCAAGGCAGCGGCCAGTGTGACATGAAGGCAGAGGGTGCTAAGAATCACGGGAGGACCGGACTAGGCTGCCATCTGATGCTGACCTTGGCTACGTATAATGGACGTTCCCTATCTTCTGATGCAAGACTTCTTAAATTGGAAGAGGAACTACAAGGGATCAAGTGGGACATCGTCAGGCTAAGTGAGGTAAGGAGAAAAGGAGAAGATCTCATTGAACTGAAAAGTGGGCATCTCTTCTACTATCGTGGGACAGATACTGGCAGAACTAGTGGTGTTGGATTTCTAATAAACAAGAAACTGAAGGATAAAGTTGTAGAAGTTGAAAGTTCCTCTGACAGAGCTGCAAGACTCGTTTTCGAACTCTCGAGAAGATACCATGCTCAGATTATTCAAACTTATGCACCCACCACAAGTCATCCTGAAGAAGAAATTGAAGAATTTTATGAGGAAATTCGTCATCTAAATAATAAAGGTAAGCAGCACTTGAAGATAATTATGGGAGATTTCAATGCAAAAATAGGGCAACGGCAACAGAATGAAACTTCAGTAGTTAAATTCGGTCACGGCAACAGAAATAAGCGTGGAAATACTCTTGTTGAGTTTGCAGAGGCAGAAGGGTTTTTCATCTTGAACTCATTTTTCAAGAAAAAGCCACACAGGAAATGGACATGGAGACATCCAAATGGGACGACAAGTGAAATTGATTTTATTATGTGTAACAAAAAATTCGTCATAGAAGACTGCAGTGTGCTAAACAAGTTTAACACAGGTAGTGACCATAGATTGGTGAGATGTAAGATGCACCTCAACACTAAACTTGAACGTGGCAAGCTCATAAGACTAACAAAATGTATTGACATAACCAACCTTAAAAAACACCATAATACCTTCAAGTTGGAACTGAAGAACAGATTCTCTGCTTTAGAAGGCCTAACGTCGGAAGAAGTGGATATTTCTGAAGTTAACAGAAAAGTAACCAAAGCTCTTATGGAAACAGCAACAAAATTAGCTGGGTCTAAGAACAAGTTGCATGTGAACAAATTATCAGGAAAAACCAAAATGTTGATGCAAAAAAGAAGAGAGATGAGGACAACTAAAGAAGATGAGACTTCCAAAGTAGAATATATAGAGCTGTGCGAGACAGTACGAAAAAGTATCACTGAAGACGTAAGGAAATTCAACTGTGAACTAGTGAGGAAAGCAATTGAAAACAACCAAAGCCTAAAGATAGCAAAGGGACATCTCAGTAAGGGAAGAAAACAGATTATGGCACTGAGAAAAGAAGATGGTTCTGTAACAAGAAATAGAGGCAAAATTTTGACAAGAGTGAAAGATTTCTACTCCAAATTACATGAAAGGGATGATACATGTACTCCAGATATCATGAAAGGTACCAGTACCAGAGTTCTTCCAGTCCTCCCAGCAGAAGTTCCACATGCAATCAAGAACATGAAGCGGGGGAAAGCTCCAGGAGAAGATGGAATTACTGTAGACATCATACAAGAAGCAAGTGGAGAAATCGAAACAGTACTTGCCCAAATTTTCACTAGTTGCCTTAATGAAAGGAAGATTCCTGAAGATAGGAATACCGCTACAATGATCCTGCTACATAAAAAAGGGGACATTAAGGATCTCGGGAACTACAGAACTATCAGTGGTTTATAAAATCTTCACTAAAGTTCTTTCACACCGCTTGAAGGTGACACTGGACATGGCTCAACCGAGAGAACAAGCTGGATTCGTTAGTGGCTACAGCACAATAGATCATATCCACGTACTGAGAGAACTAATTGAAAGAGCGAGGGAATATGAACTTCCATTGTGCATGGCACCACTTCTTTTATCGATTATGAAAAAGCCTTTGATTCGGTGAAACCATCAGCTGTTACAATGGCTCTGAAATCCTGCGGTATTGAAGATGCATACATTAATATTATTAATAACATCTATGAAAATGCAAGTGCAAAGATTCGGCTGTTTGAGAATACAGCACACATAAAAGTAGGAAAGGGAGTGACACAAGGTGACACCATATCTCCGAAGCTCTTTAATGCGACATTGGAGGGTGTCTTTCAGTCGCTGAGCTGGGAAAACAAGGGGATAAAGATTAATGAAGATTATCTTACACACCTTCGTTTTGCTGATGACGTAGTCATTTTTGCAACTACCACATCAGAGCTGCAGGGTATGATCCAGGAACTTGCTGACAAGAGTAAAGAAGTGGTATTTAAAATGAACTTTCAGAAGACAAAAGTGATGTTCAATGCTTTTTCAAGAAATGAAGATTTATCGATTGATGGAGAAAAGCTGGAGATAACAGACACGTACGTTTATCATGGACAGCAGATATCAAGTGAGGGTCACATTAATGAAAAAATTAATCGGCGTACAAAACTTGCCTGGAGGGCTTTTGGAAGAAACAGCATAATTTTCAAGAGCAATATGCCATTATGTCTTAAAAGAAAAGTGTTTGATCTATGCATCCTTCCAGTGCTTACGTATGGTGCAGAGACGTGGACCTTAACTAAAAGAGACATACAAAGGCTGCAGACAACTCAAAGCAACATGGAGACGTGCATGCTTGGTGTAACCAGGAGAGATAAGAAGAGGAACTCGTGTATCCGAAAAATGACAAGAGTGGAAGACATCATGATCAGAGTTAAATCTCTGAAATGGCATTGGGCTGGACATACTGCCAGAAGGACAGATCATCGATGGACAGCCGAAATTTTAGATTGGATTCCAAGGGACAGGATGAGACTCAGAAGAAGACCACATGGGAGATGGGTGGATCAAATTCGAAAGTATGCAAGAGTGACATGGCGGAGACTGGCACAAGACAGACCGTTGTGAAGGAAACTTGGGGAGACCTTCGTCCAGCAGTGGAATAATAATGGTTAACAATGATGATGATATTGACCAAAGTTACTAGACACCCCTTCAAAACCAGATGAACGGATCCGATGTGTTCTTAAGATGCGCGGTACAGCTGCAATCTGTAGAAAAACAAGATTGCAGCTGACCGTGATGATATCGCACTGTGAGGTTGAGTGAAAATGTCGCTGCGGGAGACAACTGACTTTGAGAAAGGAAAGATTGCTAGGTGTTATATTAGTGAGTTCTTCATAAGAGAAACCCAGAGGTGTTTAAACATACCCAAGTCAACTGTTTTGGATGTTCTGAATAACTGGAAGACACATGGCGTGCCTGAAGTAGCAAAACGTACCGGCAGACCAAAGAAAACCAGTGATAGAGGACGTCAAAGCCTCAGGAGTGTCGTTACAGCTACTCGATGGAGTAATGCACAAGACCACAGTTTTCAGGTGAATAAAAATGCTGGAATCTTGATATGTACACGTACCATTCGCAGAGAACTTCATTCAATTGGTTACCGTGGTCGTGTGGCTGCTCATAAGCCTTTCATCTCCACTCGGAATGCTTCTCGTCATTTATTATAGCAAGGCGTAAACAACATTTTTCGTGGACCGTAGATCAATTGAAACGGGTCCTGTGGACTGAATAATCCAGATACACGATCCATGAGTCAGATGGCCGTGTGTGTGTATGGCTGCCGCCATACACACACAGTTTGGAGCTGGCAGTGTACTTCTGTGGGGGTGTTTTTCGTGTTATGGTCCCGGCCCATTTGTTATCGTGGACAAACTTCTTAACCGGCATGTCTACCTCGATATTCTGAGCAACTATGCCCTGCCAACTCTGTGGCAATACTATGGAACCGATCGTTGTTAGTACCAGCACGATAATGCACCGAGCCATAAAGCAAAGACTGTTACGGCATGGTTTGAGGTTAATTCCGTAATGTAGACTGGCCAGAACAGAGTCCTGGTCTTAATCCCATAGTGCACCTATGGGATGAATTAGAACGCCGCATAAGAAGTTTGGAATCAAGGCCTACTATTAAGCAACAGTTAGCGGCAGCATTATGTACTGAATGGAAGCGCATACCTATCGCTGTGTTCCAAAACCATGTCGAAATCATGTCTCGAAGGGTCTGTGCATGCATTAAGTCCAAAGGTGGACCGACACTGTACTAATGTATGACAATAAATGCTGTGTTGTGTTTCTCATCTAGATGTTCGGTGACTTTTGTCAGTATAGTGTACACACACACAGGGTATGGACACCATAATATGAAAAAATTCTCTTAGCTGAAAGAACATATCAGAGACAGCGATTTTCGTATCAAACAGTCAGGAAAAGATATAGTGGAAAATATAATCTAACTTTACACCCAATAGCGGAAGGATTTTGAATTATGGAAAAGCAGAAAATGCGTGAAAGGTATTATTCACAGCAAAAGCTATATTAAGGAAAAGGAATTATTCAAATACGTCTCTCGGACGCTAAGATAGCGAGAAAAAGATATTAACATTTCTGTCTCCGAGCTAGTAAACTATGAAGTATTTTAAAAAGAAAATATTCCCCATCTTCACTGTACGAACGGCATAGGGTAAAAAAAAAAAATTTCAAAAGAAGTTTTAGAAGCGGAGAAACAGCATCAGACAAACATACACACTAACACCGCCTAGCTCCAGAACTGTAAACTACAAAACCCCACGAGTAGAGGCAAAGTGTTCCACAAAGTAAATAGCATACGGCGTTCAAAAGCATTTTTTTAAATCTGACATTTAGAAAATGTCCGATTAATTTTTAAATCGGACATTTTTCGGACAGCTAAAATATCGACAGAGATATTTAGAAAAACCGGTAAAACATTTGCGCTCCTAGAGGAAAAATTATGCACTATTTTTGGCAGTAAATTCATAAAACAGTTTTTGGCACTTAGTAATATCTGACCGAAAAGGGATATTTTCTACAGGGGGATTTAACACGCGCGCATGTTACAGTTTACGTGCTGCAAACGGAAACGTGAATATATACACTCTTGGTGGCACATTTGTGCGTTAGGAAAAATTTCAAATTACATGCAAAACATTTCGCACTCGAAATGCACCCCGACAAAAGAAAAAAAAATTCAAATCACACTGTTAGAAGCTGAGATATAGACACAAATACACAACTTATCTACGCCGCCCCTGGCGGAAAAATTACGCAGTATATTCAGCACAAGGTATTCTTAAAAAGCTTGTCATGGTGAGTGGTACCTGACCGCGAAAGAATTTTTCAAATCGAGCTTTCAGAAGCGCAGATATTGTGGCAAATGCATCAGAAAAAAAAACGTACGCTCCCTAGTGACCAAACCATTCTCTATAAAAATTCAAATTTACATGGAGAACATTTCGCACCAGGAGCTCTATCTGTTGAAAAAAGAAAAAAATTGGACTTTTAGAAACAGAGATATAGAGAAAATCTCAATTTAACTTTACGCATTCTAGCTGAAAACCTATGCAAAACAGGCAATCTCCGAATTGGGAACGAAATCCGTTCCTACGTCTGTCTGTGAGTCCAATTTGTACGTAAGTCGGGACAGTTATAATGTAACATCGGTTAGTCAAATGTTTGTTTTAATATATTGTGTAGCTTTCTGTTCATAAAACACATTTAAGAAACACTTCCAGATACACTAAATCATCTGAAACCTAATAATATTGATAAGGCAACTATAGTATTTATCATGTAATGAGACATAGTAATAAACGTTTCAACAGTATTTCAAACAGAGAGAGAAGATAAGGTAACATACACGAAACACTTAACAGCTCGGTCCTATAAGCCTTTGTCCTATCTCAAGCACACGTGCCGATGAGCCGTTGTAGACGCGTAATATTTTGATGCGCGTTGCAAAGTAGCGCCGGTTTCTTATTACGAACCACTGTATGTAACGCGAATTTTTATCATAGGCTTTACTGGGTTTCGTTCATAACTGAGGGTTGTACATAAGTCAGACTTCCATAACCCGGGGACTGCTTGTACTTGAAAACGAAACTGTGCCCAAAATAGTTTTCGTTAGAAATGGTATCGAATGGAAGAAATAATGTTTTCAATCGGATGTTTAGGAGCAATTATATGGAATGAAATATATTAGGCGTACAAATAAGTTTTAAAGCGTTTTATTTAGACAAAGCAACATGTACTTTGAGAGAAAACAACAATACCTTTAAGAATCAAAATATGCGCCGTCATTATCTATTACCTTCCGCCATCGGTAGGGAAGCTGACGGATTCAATCCATGAAGAATACTTTGTCGTGTGACACGAGGAAGTCGTCAACTCATTTTTGCATTTCGTCACATGTCCAGAACCGTACAGCAGACAAACCATGTTGCATCGATCGGAACAAATGATAGTCTGAACGGGCTATGTCGGAACTATACGCCGGGTGCTCCAAAACTTCCCAGCCAAACGTCAATAATGTTTCGTTGACCGATTTCGCAACATGCGACCTAGCGTTGTCATGCAGTAATTTCACGGGATGCAATCCTTTACTTGTGAATGGACGTTTCCGACAGATTTCCTGTTCAATTGCAGCAATTGTTGCTTGCAGCGATCAGCTGTAACAGTTTGACACTCTTCCAATAGTTCATAATAGAGCACACCTTTCATATCCCACCAGATGCACAGCAGAACTCTTTTGGAGAGAATATTGCGTTTCGGTGTCGAAGTCGTTACTTCATCAGGTTACAATCCAGCGTTTTTCGCGATTGGGATTGTCGCACCATATCCACTTTTCATCACCCATAACGATTTTCCACAGGAAAGACTTTCTGTGTTGTTTATTCAACAGATTCAAAGACTTGATGACACCCTCATCCTTGTTCCTCTGGCTCAGGTCATGTGGCACCCATTTTACTTCCTTCTGAATCTTTCCCATTGCGCGTAAACGATTGAAAATGGTTTGTTCAGTTAACCTCAGTTGTTCAGCTGGTTCTTTTTGGGTTTGAGACGAATCTTCATTCAGCAATGCTTACAGTTCCTCATGTGCAACCTTTTGCGAGGCACTTCTACGTTCTCGATCGCTAACATCAAAATCACCTGCTTTAAACCGTTTACATCAAAACTCACACGTGCTTTTCGATACAATATTATCCCACAGAACAGAACACGTCGATGCACATGCTTTTGTAGCACTTTACCCTCGATGAAATTCGTAACGAATGCAGTGTGGAATAAATGCAGTATCGCTTGCCATCTTTCACCTACTGATGTGCAAGTGCGTTTGACTGTTGGGCAAACATCTGTGTCACATTTTATACTCTGGACCAGTTACTATCACATGAAAACAGCGCGGGGGAATGTCGGATATGTAAATTAGCGGTATACGTCACACAAAAAAACGCTATAAAACTTATTTGTACACCTAATATTTTGAAGTCGAAAGCATCTTCGTTTGCACCCTATGGTGGCGAAGTTATGCAACATAAAAAAACCAGAAAGCAAGGATAATCGTTTTCACATTTCAAGCAACCCCCTCCCCCTCCCCAAAATATTCAAATCGAGCAAATAGTTGCAGAGATATAGTGTTCATAGGGAGACGGGCGGACGGACAAATTGATAACATAAGCACGACTCTTCTAGCAGAAGACGTGCTAGAAAGGAAGCGAGGAGACTGCAGTATGGCCCGATCTTCTGCAGCATATGAAAACAGGAAGCGGGAAGTCAATAAGTTGACCTAATCACATCATCACATGGAAACAGGAATGGGGTTGGTGGCCCATTTTTTTTTTTTTTGCTGCTGTTATAATTAGAGAGGGCTGAGTGGAGAGTACAAACATTTTCGGTTTGTAAAGCTGGGAATATTCCATCAGCGCCATAAATTGTCGTCTCTCTCCCTGGGGGAATGCTCGGGACAGAGACTGAGCACTTCATCTACAACCTTTATTTCTGTAGGAAAAGGAATCCGGAGAAACGGTAGTAATGTCTGAAAAATAATATGAACTAAGTAGAAGCTTAATCAATAAGTTTTATTGTGCTACATATTTGCCCCGTACCGTTGAACCAAAACGAATGGGGTTCCGCTGAGCACTGTGCTCAAAGGCAGAACATAGCTGGTCATCAGTGATGTTTCTCACAATCAGTGTTATGCTGTCTTTCAAGGTTACCAATTCAGAAGCATGGACCTGATAAAGCACGCTTTCAAGATGTACCCACAACCAAAAGTCACAGGGATCATATCTGGTGAACGAAGTGGCTGTGCTGTTAAAATAAAACTAGTAGTACTCTGCTTTCAGTGAAACGTTGTTGCTTATATCGATGACAATTGCCGAAATATAAAATTTATAGCACTAAGGACCAGTCTCGAAAACAAATAGTCAACTTTAAAAATGTCTGCCCAATACTGTACGATCAAAAAAGAAGCAAGAACTTGTAAGATTTAATTCTAGGAGTACGCCAAACCGATTTTAGTTTAGTTTAGTTTCTCAGTATTCCCTGATTTTCACAAAGGCAAGAACATAGTTTCTATGTATTCTTTGGGATGATGATCACATACAAACGTCCTTGTTGACACTTGTCGTTTACCGGGAACCAGTATCAGGTGAGGTTGTTTGCATCACCACACTTGTAATCTGTAATATGATATTCTCTTAAGCTAGGAATTCCTAAACTGCGAGTCACTGGGGACCCCCTCACATTTTTTTTTACGCTTTGAACACCATTCTCCAGATCAGAGATGTTAAAAACTCAGCATCTGCCAACTCAACAAGAATGGCGTAACTTATTTCTAATAGTCTATAGACTCTGCTCCGAAAAAGTATTTACTTTCGCAGCCAGTCACGCTGATAATCTTTCGACTCTGCTCCGAAAAGGTATTTACTTTCGCAGCCAGTCACGCTGATAACCTTTCGACTCAAGTCGATAGACTATCAGCGTGAATGACTGACTTATCGCTAATAGTCTATCGTCTCAAGTCCAACGAAGTATTTTACTTTCGCAGTCATTCACGCAGTTTTCGTTTACAGCATTTCTTTTGGTAAGCTCAAGGAATGTGAGAATTGTTCTATTACTGGGTATTTGTCTCTTGAGGGTGGGAACCGATCTGATCATCATTTCTGTGATTTGGAAACAAAATAGGGCAGCAGGGTTTCAATTACTCTCTACCTCTGCTGTTTTTATTAATAACCTGAAGAGTTGAGGGTAGTAGTAATTTTTTTTTTGGATGTAATTTATATTTGACCAACGCCGTGGAGCAGTTGGATAATCTACAGCTTTGTGTCTGTGTGGCAAGCTATCGTTGGCGGTATTCAATCCCGCTGCTGACCATACAGTTCACGGTTTTCTAAGGTTTCCGCTAATATAACGTTAATGTCCGTGTGGATCAATAAGATAGACCCTGGACGTATCAAGGCATCTCTCGAGGCTGCTAGTCCACACTTGATAAGAAAATCAACAAGAAATTCCGTCATCATAAATCCCATTCCACAGGATATTCTTCTCCATCACTGCGCACAGCCGAAGCTGATAAATTGCCGATGTCCCCGTTTGATGGCACCAGAAAAATAGTTAATATTTGAACTTGTTAACAAATGTGATATACTGTCATGGTAAGCAAGTGCTACATTTTTTACCCCCTACCTAAAATTATATCAGTAATTTTATTCACAGAAGTAGATCAAATTAACTATTTTAGAAGAGTTATGGAGTCCCAAACTTCGAGGGCCACCACCTTACACGAGTTGTTGTGATCCAGTTTTCTAATTAAGTGAGTCGCAAAAACGAAACCTACTGCTAATAAAAACTGCTGGCCACCCAAAATGCAACACCATGAAGAACACGAGATAGCAAAGCCAGATTTACTGGACACATAACAGATACATAGATGAAACGATTGAGCTTACAGGCCCGTGCGACTTGCGGAACACGCAGACATCAATAGTTCGTGTGGCCCCCATGGCTGGCAATAACGACCGCTACACGCCGCGGCGTCAAACGAAAGAGGCTTTGGATGCGGGCTTGGGGTATGTCGGTCCAGGCTGCATCCACATGTTGCCACAGTTCATCAGGCGTAGGAGCGGGTCGTGCTTGCCGAGCCACTCGGTAGCCAATCAGCGACCAGACGTGTTCGATGGGCGACATATCGGGAGAACAGGCGGGCCACGGCAGCAGTGACACCTTGCGGGCCGTGAAGAACTGTTGCACGATGCGTGCCGCGTGCGCATTGTCCTGTTCAAACGTGGCCGCTGGAAGGTCCTGCAGGTAAGGGAGGATTACAGGCTCCAAAACGTCGGAGATGTAGCGGTGGCTGTTGAGTGTACCGGCGATGCGTACCAGAGGGGTGTGAGTGTCATATCCAATTGCGCCCCAAACCATAACGCCAGGCGACGGACCGGTATGGCGATGCATTATTTCTAAAACTAAATATTCTAAAAATTCATGAAATTTCTACCTTGAAACTAGGTATCATGTTTTTTTTAAATAATGCATCTTAAACTGCCTATTTTTCATTCTGACATCAAATATCTGGATTATTCTATCTTCACCAGATCTGTTGCTAACAACAAATTATGTCAGCCGTGTGTTAGACTTAATTATGGTTTAAATAGCATACTGTATAAAGCCATTATCTTCTGGAATAATCTCCCAGAGAGCATCAGATACCTGGAAAATATCAAAACGTTTTCCTTGTCTCTGCGAAATTACATTGTAAATCACCCTGATCTCCATAACGAATCTCAACCCTATCATTAAATTGTAGTTCCAAGCATGCTGCTAACAGTGGTGCTTCTGTTATAATCATCTTACTTGCTTTCATATATGCCATATCTTTTATTCTTTTCTTTACATCTGATAGGGGGAATCGCCTTACAATAAATGTGTTCAGATTCCTCCTGGTATATTGCATTTTCATATAACTGTAAGTTTTAAATGTGTGCAATAAATAATTGTATTGTATTGTATTGTATAATGCAGGCGTCATACAGTCTCTCGCCGCGGTGCCGCCACACGCGGATCCGACCGTCGTGGTGTTGCAGGCAGAAGCGAGATTCTTCGGAGAAGGCAATTTCGTGCCATTCTGTAGACCAGGTGCGGTGTTCAACTGCCCACTGCCGCCGCACTCGCCGGTGGTGTAACGTCAATGGTAATCGGAACAATGGGCGCCGTGCGACAAGTCCCCGCTCCTGTAGACGACGTCGAACGGTACGTGCTGGTACAGGTTGTTGCGCAACAAACCCTAATTTCTGCGCTAACGTTCGTGATGTGGCGGTGCAAGCCGTCAATGGCCGCCGCACAACATGCTGGTCCTCTCGTTCGGTGGTGTGCCGCGGCTGCGGAAATCACTCACGGCGGTCCATCCGTCCCTCTTGCACCCACCGAATCCATACTCGCCTCACTGTGGCTGGATGTCGTCCCACACGGGCGCCGATGTCTCGGTACGATAAACCGCTATCGCGATAAGCCACTATTCGTCCTCTGTCGAACTCCGAAACGTGCTGGAATGACTGCCGTATTCTGCGAAGAGGCATCAGGAAGCTTCCCACGCACAGGTCCGGCAGCACAACACACTTCCACTACTTACACTCCGCCTTCTGTGCACCCTTCTTATAGTGCTTCTCGGTGGCGTGCCGGGCGCACATGATTTGCATATGCCCTGCAATGCTAATCGTTTGCATGTCCTCTCGCGGGTGACGCATGCTGCGAATTTCAGGCCAATCGGATGCTTCCTTCTTTGTGTTGCATTTTGGGTGGCCAGCAGTGTATATCTTCTGCTGATTTTCTGATTTTTCGCAGTCGTCTTATATTTATTTTGAAGTCAATCGTCTTGCCTAGGCGTTGCTCACAATACCAAGTGACTTAGTTAACCTCGTCAGGGAACGCTAGATTTTTCTTCAGGTGTCTGTTTAGTCCGAGGAATAGGCTTCTGATCATTCGTTTGAGATGGTCCCGGGGTCGAGTCTTGGAAGAAGCATGGGTGGTGTATTTGCTTGATGGTCCTTTCCTAAAACCAGGGCCTAAATTTGGGACTGTACAGTTTATAATCCTGCAAATCGCTTACGGTGGTCGTTAAACTAAAAAAAACAAAGAAAAAGATATATAATAATAGCTTTCACTCAAGGCTGTTCATACCTTCAGCAGTCTACGCGTCGTGAGATTTCAGGCAGATGATATCTCTACACACACATGCTCTTAGTAGCCAACGTGTTACAAGCCTATTTACAGAAAAGCTTCAATTCCCGTCGTATCGTATAAGGGTCATTCAAATGAAACACAGACTGAAATTGCGCTACTATTTTTCTTATTAGCTTAAGTAAAGTTATACGTCAATTCGTCGACCACGACGATTCGTCGCGTTTACAAATTTTGGTTACATACAAAACGAATGCAGGAAAACGCACGGTTTCGAGCGTCTTCCGCCCTGATCATATTTATAAGGTTTGGACACTCAGACAGGATAGGAATATTACGCTTTTCCTTTGGCACTAAAAAATAAATTAATATGTCTATGCCTAACGCCAAAGCTTGGGCCTTTTTAACAGTTTTTATTCCATCGTGCTCATACTCAAAAAGTTTAAACACCAAGTCAAGTTAGTATTATTGCGATTTTGCTTAGGCATTTAATATTAATACCTTGGCCTAAGCCTTTTTAACAGTTTTTATTCCATCGTGTTCATATCCGGTGGCGGTCATAATGTCGACACGGTCATAATGTTGCCATGGTCCAGAAAATGTCCTCGTGATACTCTAACGTAGACCGTAGACGGTTTTTGGAAGGGGTCGGGGCACGGGGTCAAGAAGCCCCCATAAAATGTTTTCGTAAGATCTACAGTTTTCAATTGAGAACCACCAAATTTTGTATACTATCTCACGGTACTCTAACTTAGACGGTAGAAGGTTTTTAGAAGGGTTCGGAGCCCGGGGACAAGGGGCCCCCATAAAAAAATTCTCCTAAACTCAACAATTTTCAACTTACAACCACCAAATTTGGTATACTACCTCATGAAATTCTTATTTAGACTGTAGAGGGTTTTTGGAGGGCGTCGGTGCCCGGAGGGTCAGATTCACCCCACCCCTCCCTCCCACACACACGCACAATTTTTTCGTAAAATCTAGTTTTCAATTTTTTTTTTTGGTTGGAGGTTTAACGACCACCGTGAGCAACTCAATGGGCTATAAGCCGTCGCCCGTCCCTAATTTAGGGTCACTGATTCCAGGGAAGGGAGAGAGCCAGTGCCGTAAGACAAACATAACATCCATGCCTCATCGGGATTCGAACCTGGACCCCGTTCGGACGAATGATCAGAGGCCATCGCTTAGACCACTGCGCCACCGGGCGGCAGTTTTCAATTTAAAACCACCAAATTTGGTATACTATCTCATGAAACTAACAAACTATAGACGATTTTTTTAAAGTGTCGGAGCCGGGGGGGTCAGATCCCCCGTACAAAATTTCCGTAAAAATCTGCAGTTTACAATTTAGAACCACCAAATTTGGTATACTATCTCATGAAACTCTAACTTAGACTATAGACGGTTTTGGGAAAACTGTGGTTATCTTTTTTTTATGGCTACTACTGGGAAATTGGCGGACAAGATTCTGGAAGTTATCAGTTACGTCACGTGATTGCCGGCTGTCACTGCCGGGAGACTAGCGGACTACATTACGCTAGCCATCTTTAATGGCACGTGCTTGCAGGGAAGCTTTAGGGCCGCTTGTAGCAGCCACTGCCTGAGATGGATAACTGATGACCTGGCATATGACAACTGATAGGGTATCAACTGTTGGCCAGCTGCTGGCCCATGTGGTAGCTGCCGGGACATTTTATTGATGGTTTAGCAGCGGCAACATAGTTCTGGGCCATTGCCTGCAGTCAGTGCTGTCTTGAGTGCTGGCCCAGCAACACTGTTTTTGCTGGAATATCTTTGGTGGTGGTAATGTAGTATGCGTGTTTGTTGCGTCGCTGGCACGAAATGGGGACACCAAGGCTCGTCACCGGAGATATTCGCGACAGAAACTCGTTTCCGGCTTCCTAGTAGCACGAAAAAGGTTCCAACGGGAAACTCATGTGTTGAACTCTGTCCCTCCGATTGGTGCTTCGGAATACACTGTTCACACAACTTTCGGTTACCGAGGTGATCTTGTGACGACACTGCTGAGGAATCCCATGCTGATGTGTAGGTCCTGCGCTAAGTGTCGAAAGCTCACTCTTCGGTTTTTTCCTCACCTCATTGACGACCACTGTATTGATATGCTGCTTGATTGCGCGGAGAAATTGTGCAGGTCGTGGAAGGTCAGCTGTTCTTTGACGTCGTTCCCGAAATAATGTCCACCATTCAAGCATCGTATTGCATGCTAAGCACACTCCTTCGTATACTATTTACATGTGCTGAAGAATCTCGTTTGGCCTAAAACCTTCCTTGATCAGACACTAGAACACGGACATTACGCTTGCTTGGACGTATCCATATCGCAGCGAGCGTCAAGTAGCGGCCTGTTGCACACTTCAGTTCTCTTACAACTGATCACCTGCTCTGGTGCATTATTCTATTTGTGTTAGTGCATTTGCACCTATACTGGCGACGACATGTTGACTATGCTGGCGCCAACTCCCAGTCTGAATTTCACTTGAAAAGCCCTTATAATTCGATATCAAAGATTTCATCTGCAAAAGCAGTGTCATATATATGGCTGTTGAAATGGGAATTTCTGAACGAAAAAATCGGTTTAATGACTTAAACAGTTTAATATTAACAAAATCTGACTGCAATGTCTGTGATGTTTTGGTAGATTAAATCACCCACGTTTATATGCAATTAAATATTTTATTTTAACATCTACTATATTTTCGCTGAGCGTTTGGATGAATTTTGTCCTTATGTAGCCGAGTGAAATGCTCAGCGAGACTGCAGTATATCTTAAAATAAAATATTGATTGAAAAAAAGCGTTGCTTATTATTATTATTATTATTATTATTAAATATATATCATATAAATTTAATAATGTGAAATAAAACAAATTCAGGTTAACTGAAAAGTGAAATTGGTGCAATATTCTTTCCTTGAAATCAGCCTTTTTTACTCTTTCCAAATGTAGGTTGAAGAAGCGTATATGTTCCAGATTTTTCCGTTCGTCCGTCCGTCTGTCTGTCGGCACGATAACTCACGTAAAAATGGTTCGATTTCGATGAAATTTTAGTATGTGGTAGGGGACCACCAGGGGACAAACCCTATTGAAAATGGGTGAAGTGGGCTCAAAGGTCACGCCATAAGATGGGATCCATTTCATTGTCTTTATGCATCATAACATGCGTAACTATGGTTTGATTTCGATGAAATTTCAGTATGTGGTAGGAAACTACCTGGGAACGAAACCTATTGAAAATTGGCAAATTGGGGTTAAAGGTCAGGACAGGGCAAAAAAGCGGGATCCATTGAATTGCCTTTATGCGTCATAACATGCGTAAAAATGGTTCGATTTCGATGAAATTTTAGTGTATGTGGTAAGGAATCACCTGGGAACGAAACCTATTGAAAATAGGGTGGAATGGGGTCAAAGGTCAGGACAAAAAAAAAAGCGGGATCCATTCCATTGTCTTTATGCATCATAACATGCGTAAATATGGTTCGATTTCGATGAAATTTTAGTATGTTTGGTAGGGAATCACCTGGGAACAAACCCTATTGAAAATGGGCGAAATGGGTTCAAAGGTCAGGCAGGACATAAAGGTGGAATCCATTCCATTGCCCTTTATGCGTCATAACTTGCGTAAAAATGGTTCGATTTCGATGAAATTTTAGTATGTGGTAGTGAGCCACTGGGGACGAACCCTATTGAAAATGGGCGAAATGAGGTCAAAGGTCAGGACACTGGAGTGGGATCCATTCCATTGTCCATGTGCATCATAACTTACCAAAAAATGTTTCGATTGCGACAAAACGTTATCATGTTGTTCCGGAGGTATAGTGAACCGGTTCTGTTGAATATCAACGAAATGGGGTCAAAGGTCATTGCACAAAAGCAAGATTTATTCCACAGCCATTATTCTCATAACTTGCGTAAAACTGCTCCTATTGCGACACAACTTTAGTATGTTATTATTGAGGTGTACTGAACCGGTTCTGTTGAATATCATCGAAATGGAGTCAAAGGTCAGGACACAGGAGCGACATTTATTCCACAGCCATTATCCTCAACTTGAGTAATAATTTCTGGTATGTTGGAAAGCGTATCATAATCAATGCATTGCATGATTTTACTAACTTGTTTTTTCATTGAACGAATCAGAGGTAATGATGACAGATACGTATCGCTGATTTAATATTCTCATTTTAATGCAGTATGAGTAGAACACCGATAGGGAAGAAATGTGTTTCCTTTTTTAATTGTTTTTCCTCTGGAAACCCTTTTTTATAAATTTCACCTGACTGCAGCATTTATTTAAACAATAAACCTGAGGTTTGTACAAGGAACACAATACCTAGCTAAATCCGATTATTCGTGATAATCCAACAAAAGCAAAAAAGTTCTGCGAATCATTACTCGTTATTTTGTATTCGATTATTATTACAGATACATGTTCTGTACATTTATGGTGCACTGCGCTTTATTTTTCATTCAATGCATTCGCATGCGCTTGGCTGCCGTAGTGAATTCAAATGCGCAGTCTAGCAAACGTCAAAAAAGAAGCGCAGCCTCATTTCTGCCGCCAAACTCACCTTGTGAGAAATTGCACATTACAGTAGCTGCTATATATTTCTCCCCACTTAAATACGATCCAAACTTTTATGTGGTTAATGTATTTTCCGTGCATCGCATGTGTGTGTGTGTGTATATATATATATATATATATATATATATATATATATATATATATATATATATATATATATACATACTAGAGTAAAAAAAAAACCCAGAAATGGTGTTCTGCGTATCACGCGAAACACAGATTATTCAAAATGCAAATTATGCAAACCAGATCTCTCATTCGGATGCGAGAAACTTTAGCTCCAAAATCTACAGTTTAGTCATTTTGTTATCGGTAAAAATTTGAGAGCTGCTCTTTGATCTGACTGGTCTGTTATGGCAAGTAAAGCCGAAAATTGATCGCCCACACAATGTCACAGGTTTTCTTTTCAGGTATGTACGATTGAATAACATAGCAGAAGCGTTCAAAAAGCTCGCCACGTGTGATTAGTGACTACATGGAGAGTTTCGGAGATTCAATGGTCCGAGAAATGCGAATGCGTCGAGTTTCTGACGAACGGAATGAGAACTTCAATTTCATAAATTGAGAGATCTCTCTTCTGAAAGCAGTTGCAAAGCTCCCATGTCTAATTAGTAAGCTGAAGTATTTCACGAATTTTTGCAGCAACTTAAATTCTGAAGGATTTCGCAGTGTAAGTCACCATATGAATATTCGGATTTCATTTCTTTCGGTCCAAAACGTATCTCAATTTATATGAAATTTAGCGAACTTCTAAGTCCTGGAGGGTTCAGTGTCACTTTAAAGCTTCTAGTTCGTGAAGTATAAAACTAACAACACAACAGCTTCACTGCTATACATCGTAATCAGAAGTTCATAATTGTCTTCTTAACATTGCACAATACATCCTTTTTGCGTGAATATTTATGCAGAGATTTTGTGTTTCAAAGGTTTTTCCTAACACCACAGAACAAACTTCTAACACTAAAATTATGCAACATTTCATTGTTTAGCACCCATTGACATGCATCATGTGGCTTTGAAAATTGTGGATTTCCTGCTTGTTTTAATAATAATATGTTTCCAATTTACAATTCCATTCCGTATTAATAAGTATGCGATTTTGCAAAGCTTTACACTGGCACAATATCTACGTAACGTGTCAATGGGCACTAAACAATGAAATATTGCATATTTTTAGTGTACGAAATTTATTCTGTGATGGCAGGAAAGATCTTTGAAAAACAAAATCTCTGCATAAATAATCACGCAAAAATGGTTTATTGAGAAATCCTAAGAAAAAATTAAACTTCTGATGACGGTGTATAGCAGTAAAACTGTTACATTGTTAAATAAAACTAGGACAAGCCGCCAAAAGTAGCCGATAACTCGGGTACAGTTGGCAAATTTTGAGCGAAGCTATTACAAAATCTAAGCTCATTAATGCGTCTATTATAACAAATTCTATAAACCAGACGCATAAACTTTGTCTTCCAGAACAAAAGTACGAAGCATTCTAAAAACGAAACGCCTAAAATTTATCATGAACTACTTTTCTTCACGCTGGTTGTGATCAGGTTGCATGTCAACAAAGCGGAAAGACACACTCAGATAAGGAACCACGTTTTTTATCAAGACTCACCAAACAGACAAGCGAAGTCATTGACGCCATTTTGCTGGCCTCCACCTAGACTTCAGCAGTTAGTTAGAAAAGAAGCAAAACAAAAACAAAAGGCTTACCGGTGACAATTTGAATGTTTTTCTTGTGTCCAAAATGTGCTCCGCTTCCTTTTTTTATCAGTTTGAACCAAAATATTTTCAAATTGACGGCAAAATAACTAAAAAACTAGAGCAAATTGCGTCGTGAAAAATTGCGAATATCTAATGTAAACAAATATAAAGGAATGTTTGCGCGTATTATTTTAATTGAAAAAATATCAATGATTAGTGACATGGGGTTGGTATCATGGTGATTGGTCGTGTCCTATATAGGAATAATGATCATTAAAAAACGGACCAACTTTAGTTGAAATTCCCAAATGACACGGAATTTTGGGAATCGAAAGGCGTCCAAATCTGACCATGGACAATGTCCAATCGCATGTCAACAATCACGGTGATCGGGTGTGTGATGTCATAGCTATGCCTGAACAACTAATTGTCCAGAGTCTCATATAGAGAGCGGATTTTTTCAATTATTATTAAAATTGGTCAGCTTTTATTAATGGTCATTATTTTTATACGAAACGACCAATTACCATGATGCCAACCCTATGTCCCTCACCATGTCCTTTTCTTTCTCTGAAGCAAGTGTCACCGAGATCGGCTGAAGATCTTCGGAGGAGTTAGGTAAGAAACAGCCCCTTCTCAAAACCCGGGAAAACCACTAAACATGCAAGTTTTTGGACGATTATTCCTCAATGACACGGAATTTCTGGAATCGAAAGGCGTCAAAACCTGACCATGGACGATGTACAATCGCATGGAAATAATCACGGTGATCGGATGTGTCATCTCATACCTGTGCCCGAACAACTAATTGTCCCAAGTCTCGTAAGAGAGCTATACGCTCAAATAGCAACGTTTGTTTACAATTAGATGTTTGTTTAACATAGACTATATTTTTGCAGAACGTTTGGCAGGATAACATCAGTACAAATGGCACACTGTTAGTTTTATACTTCACGAACTACAGTAGTAGCTTTAAAGTAACGATAAACCCTCGACTAATTATGGGCGTTAAACATTGAAAGGCTTTATTTGCCATAAAGTAACTCTAAACCCTACCCAGGACTTAGAAATTTACTATCCTCCAACACGCTTAATTTGTTGCTGTATCTCACGCGCTTCTGTCGGTACGTCAGTAATTTGTTAATATACACAGGCGACTTTCGTCCCACACACTATACTCGGGGCAAACTTAAGCTGTCATTGGAAGGAAGGCTACAGAGTGTATACTTCCACTGCATAAAATAGTTCCGGTCTAAAAGCTCGTACTCCAGCTTCAACTGGCACTTAGAAAGGACACAGATGTTCAATACGTTGTGTGTGTGTGCATTTAAAAAATTCAGATCTCAGTTTCAGCGGCATTTCTAAAAAATACAGATATTCGTGCTTTGGTGACGTCACTGATGGTTCTCTGTCACAGCATTCTTGTTTGGGTCAGAGTTAAGCTGTCAACCCAGGGGATATTTATTGCTGTGGGGGGTGGGGGGGTCATTAGTGGATGGATGAGGGCGAAAAAAGTGTTTCCGAGGGCATTTCGCGTTTCTCCCCCTGGTTTCTCCTTCTTGATTGTTGTTTTAAAACACTCTTCTGTCTTTTCGGTTTTTTCGAATGGCATCTGCCGGTCACTCGAGTGTATTTCAGCCGCATAAAGCTGGTAAACCACTACGAAGCTCTGCTAAGGTGATCGTCATGAATGTTTTCACTAAATTGATGGAAAAACATTAGCCGAATAAATCAAATGAATTAACAGTTCTTACGGCAGAACTCACTGGCGTTTCAAGTCGCACCATTGCGAGAATGAAGGTTGAATTTAGTACTGAAGTACCTCAGATCCATCGGCAATTTATTTCTTCAAATTAAAATACAATTCTCGCTTGGCTTACATAGAACGTTTTCTCGAAATAAGTTTGGAGTTCCCAATTCAGTTCTCAATATAGGCCAAGAAACGGCCATCTTTTCCTTTTGAACCTTTGTGCGCAGTTGCCTTAAACGTGTATGAACCGGCATGAAAATTCAGACAAATGAAAGAGTTCCTTCCCCTGCCACACATAATTCGGAAACTTGGAAAACTGCCACACATTCAAAGTGTTCCTCGGAGGAACAGCAATTTGTGCCCGGCCCATCAATGAAAAACATGTGGCAATTTTCCAATGTGTGGCAATTTTCCAAGTTGCTGAAAGATGTGTGGCAGTTTACAGTGAACCCTGAAATATCATTTACCACAGAGACGGGCTCTTGTCCAGTACTTATGGCAACACGGGGTAGTCAAAAATGCATAAACATTTAACGGATGTCTGTTATAAAAAAAAATCTAATCAAGGCAAAATTTTTGAAAGAACGAAATTTTACGCATAACTGATGACATGGTAAAAATACTTTTAATTAAATCCCGCAGTTGGTAATCTTCAAGCAATAAGTATAAATATATGAAATATATAAAAAAAAAATGAAAAAATACGTGAAAACAAAATTAGGCCACTTAAGACTTCTTCCCGTGTTTAGCAAAGATAATTTAATTTTAAAAGTAAGAAAGAAAGAAACGTTACACGTTCTGTAAAATCTCAAAAAAAAAAAAAAAAAAAAAAAAAAAGATAAGAGAGGGAGAAATAAACTGCTTGTCTACCGGTCTGCAAAGCGCGCGGCGGTGGGGAGGGGGTTAAAATAGAGGGGTTTGGTAAGGGATCACGGTGACAGACAGCCAGCCCTGAGGGCTTGTGGGAGAAGTTTTCCGAGTGAAGGTTAATTACACACCATTAGTGCGGAGTAATACTGGGAGTGAAAAGGTCACCGTAGCTTCGGCCTCATTGCCAGGATAGCTTTGCCCCGAGTATAGTCATACAACAGCTAAATACAACACTTCTGCAGGTAAGATGGATGCTACTCAATAACAAAATACAACAGTGCTGCAAAATGTCTTCTCCTACTGGCTCAATCGACAAAAGTCGTTAATCCAATATAACATGTATTTGCATGTTCTGTGTTTATTGCTTTTAAGGGAATAATACATATCCCGTGTTTGTTCTGCTCTTCTACACGGTCACGGTCTTTTTTAATAATGGATAAAATGTTACTTGTCCTTAATCCAAAGTTCAGGTTATGACGTCGGCAAATGTTGCTAAGAGAACGAGAGATTCTAGGAATAAATTCCATAGAACCTACATATTTTGTAGAACTATGGTGTCTTGATAACGTAGTGGTTTTCGTTCTCTTCACTTTTTTAATGATGTTGTCAACTGTTGACAGGGAATATCCCTAGCTTTCACAGGGTGTGCCGAGGTAGCTGGTATTAGTGCTATAGTAGAAGTCTGTTTCTTATAAACAGAACAGGTGATTTATGACGAATCATGAGTTCGATGTAAAAGAAAATCTAGAAATGGCAATGTCAGATTATCTTCTAATTCAACTGTGAATTTAAGACTAGTATATTGAGCAGATAGACATTCCGCGATATTGTTTAGGTCCTCGTTAGAAGATGGCCAGAAGATGAGGACATCATCTACGTACCTTATATGTAAAGGAGTGGTTTTATTAAGTATGATTCCAATATTTTGTTTTCCAGTTCTTTAAAAAGTAATTCTGCAAGTAAAGGGGAGAGGGGTGAACCCATAGGAGCTCCATCACATTGACGGTAGATAAGGTGATTAAATTTGAAGTATGTACGTTGATGAATCAATCTAAGAGCTGATAATATAGCTTGAATTTCTGGAAGAGGAGTATTACCTTGAGTAATCAGTTTGGATTCTATGAGGTCATGAACTACAGGCACTGGTATGTTAGGGAAAAGCGAGACAACGTCCATAAAGACCATAATAAAGAAGGAGGTATTGTGCTGATTGAAAGATTTGATTTTGTAAAGAGCTTGCAAAGAGATCCTTACTGAGTATTGAGATGAATTAGTTAGGTCCCGTAGATACACAGACAAAGCTTGTTCAAGCGGTCTTGTTGTATTAGCATATAATGAAACAAGAGGTCTTATAGGGTTACCATCCTTTTGTAATTAACCTTTCCAAATAATTCCGGCACCCGTGGGCCATGAGGTGTATGCATGTTCGTAGAAATAGAGACTGGAAGGGAACTGTGAATACGCAGTCTACTAAGGGTTGCAATAGTGGCTGATGTCGCGTCACGTTGGATAACGTGATGTGGTATTTTGTTTATGGCTTCACTCATTTTAGTGTTATAGTCCGTTGAGTTATTATCATTACATAATATATCATTATCACTAAGATGTTTATGCTTATTTAAAATTGTAACGTTTCTTTTATGCAATTTATGTTTTTCTGAAGATGGATTCTATGTGTAATCCAAAAGATCTTAAATATTATTTATATACTTATGACTTATTTCTTTATTTAAGATATCTAACGCAAGTCTGAATCGTGCTAAGACGGTTTCAATGTTAATGTACATATGCTTCAGCACGACAATGATATTATTTGAAAAAGGAGCAGTTTATCATTTTATTCATTTGTTGGGTGCGCGCATTCTCTAACCCAGTACCGTCCAAGAACTCTGAAGACATGCACATGTTATTTCGCTTCAAACTCCAATAGCTTGATAAATTCCATTTTAGGTAAAAATCGAAATAAAAATAGTTGAGCTCAACCACCTACACCGATACAGTCAAATTCAGCATCGCTTACTACTTATGAAATTTGTAAAACGTGAATGTTTAAAAACATTCGGGCCGCCACGGTACCCAAGTGATCAATGATTATGAAATTGGCTTTGAATAAACAACAAGCTGTTAGGCGGCGGAGGTTCCCAGTCAGCTGTCAGTGTCCCGGATGTGGCATGTCTGGGATCTTTTATATTGCCTGCCCTCTCTTGTCCGTGGAACACTACTACCCGTATCTTAGCAAGACAAGGTTTAACTTTTAAAGGTCACAAAAATGGCAGCGATGAAAGTTTTTTGAATATTATTCAACTCTTCTGAAAGCACTGTTCTTTCATGAAAATGTGGCTTCCAGCACACAAAAAGACGTTGTAAAAAATTGGCTTCGGCTTACAAAAAGATGTCATGAAAAGATGGCTTTAGCTTACGAAATGATGTTATAAAAATATTGCTCCAGCTTTCAAAAAGATGTTATGAAGAGTCTTACAAAAAGATGTTATGAAAAGATGGCTTCAGCTTACAAAAAGTGAAAAGATGGATTCAATTTACAAAAACGGTGTTATGAAAAGATGGCTGCAGCTTACAAAAAGTGAAAAGATGGATTCAATTTACGAAAAAGGTGTTATGAAAAAGATGGCTTCGTCTTACAAAACGATGTTATGAAAAGATGGCTTCGTTAACGATGTTATGAAAAGATGGCTTCGTTAACGATGTTATGAAAAAGGTGGCTTTAGCTTACAAAAGCATGTTATGAAAAGATGGCTTTAGCTTAGAAAAGGTGTTATGAAAGACGGGTTCAGCTTACAAAAAGATGTTGTGAAAAAATGGCTTTAGCTTACGAAATGATGTTATAAAAATATTGCTCCAGCTATCAAAAAGATGTTATGAAGAGTCTTACAAAACGATGTTATGAAAAGATGGCTTCAGCTTACAAAAAGTGAAAAGATGGATTCAATTTACGAAAAAGGTGTTATGAAAAGATGGCTTCGTCTTACAAAACGATGTTATGAAAAGATGGCTTCGTTAACGATGTTATGAAAAGGTGGCTTCGTTAACGATGTTATGAAAAGGTGGCTTTAGCTTACAAAAGCATGTTATGAAAAGATGGTTTTAGCAAGAAAAGGTGTTATGAAAGACGGGTTCAGCTTACAAAAAGATGTTGTAAAAAAATGGCTTCAGCTTATGCTCATGTCACGTAACCTGTCTTGGAAATAAATCACACACTGAATTTATGGATTTCATTACATCTGAAGTATGTAAGAACATCGTGAAGTACAATGGAAAAGCTCATGTATGTACACTCAGTAATGGTGGACACAACATCTGACGTTTCTCACTGAGATCGCTAGCCCTTAGTGTTCCCTATCGAGAACAAAGCAGGTGGAAAAGAAAGACTTCCAGGACCATCTGAAGCAACGGACAAATCTGATTTTGGACTTGCGAAAATAAGTAGTTACTGTTTCGACCAGAAATTCGCTGCTGGTGATAGTCACCTTTGTGCAAGCCAGAGGTCATCCCTCTGGCTTGCACAAAGGCGACGATCACTAACAGCGGTGTAGTGTCTCGTGAACGAAGACCAAAACAACTGCCTTACGAGTATACTCTGTGCTACTCTAAACTTTCTTGTGACATCGGTCACAGTCGGGCCTTCTTCGACCTTCCGATAAGATGGCTTCGCATAAAATCCTCCATATGATACCTGCAAGTCGTCCTTTTGTTGCTTCAGAAACACAGTTTCTCACTCCGTCGCTGAACCACATGAGAAACAGAATGAATTCATATGAAACACGATTCGAACTTCTGCCTACATACAACCTCAGCAACTGTCATGTGCTCCAAGCAAATTTGCGTACTCGCAGTGCATCACGAAATGTCATCGCACTCTTGTGCAAGTTCTTGTACCTCCATAACGGTCATCGTCAGATTTTATCCCAGCAAAATCACAAGTGCTGGGAAACTGCTGGCCACCAGCTGGCAGTGATGGGTCACTGCTGGCTGAAATCTGCCGCTCACGGCCCAGTAGTGGTCCGTTGGTGGCAGCGCTATCAGTTGGCGAGCCATTGATGGCCCTGCAGCATCGCCGTGAATTGTGGGCCTCCAAGCAAGTGTCACTAGTGGCCCGTTGCTGGCAACCAATGCAACCCCCAACAGCAGGTGGAAGCATCGGGACTGCGCATGCGCAGAAGCAACACTTGCTGTATCTCTCATGCTACCAGTTAGTTGAAGACGACGCTATCGCCATCGTGTTATTTTAATGGATGTTAAGAAAAAAATCCATATGTGGAGAGGCGAATTAATTTCCTAATGAAATTTTACGTCGACGAAGATATCAGATTAAGCCGTGAAATGCTAGATTACAGCCATGAAATACACCCACCTCATTCCCATGAATAACAATTCATGGAATGGAGTGGATGAATAACAAGAAAAAATTTGAAACCGCTTGAAACACATATCCTGGAAAACCATTAAAATAGAGTTTGTAGGGAAAAAAAAAGAATTATACGCGTACAAATTTAATAATTATTTAAAAGGAAAAACAACCAACGCTATGTGGTGTACTCATCCATGGGTTGAATACACAAGACTGTGGGAGGAATTCGCTTCTAAAAATAACGAGAAGTAAAATAAAATATCTTTTACTCTTTAAAACAAATGTAGCTTCGGACAACGGAAAGGAAAGACACAACGTTAAAAATGTAACAGAATGTGACATGAACCCGAGTAAATATATATTTATTCAACAATCTCTTTTCAAGACGGCAAGGACAGTACAAAACTTTGGAAAGCGACTCTAAGTATGTACACGCCTTGAAAATGAGTGAAGTTCATTTAAGGTAAAAAAAACTATCGTTACGTTGAAAAAATTAATTTATCAATTATATGAAACTGACTTTTATGAAAAATACCTCGCAATATTGTAAAATGAAAGAGGGAAGCATTCGATTACAAATTGCATACCAAACAGATAGCTTCCAGCACATATCCGAGCTTAGTGAGTTAGTTCGGTCGGTAGCGAGCGCGGCTTTCACGTCGAGAAAATTTCCCCAGCGCAGTGCGTTTAATTCACAAGCTTCGTAAGGGTAGAAAAAAAAATTGTAGCTTTAGGAAACTGCGGTATCCTTGCTTTTTTTTTTTTTATTATTATGGCTACTACTGGGAAATTGGCGGACAAGATTCGGCAAGCCACCAGTTACGTCACGTGGTTGCCACTAACGGCCCACTAGCGGACCACATTAGGCTAGCCATCATTTCTGGCACGTGCTTGCAGGGCCACTGAAGGGCCACTTGTGGCAGCTACTGCCTGTGATGAACCACTGATGGCCCTGTTGTGGCATATGACAACTGATGGGGTGCCAACTGTTGGCCCTTCTGTTGGCCGCCCGGACATTTTATTGACGGCTCGGCAGCATAGTGCTGGGCCAGCAAGACTGTT
The DNA here is from genome assembly GCA_039090855.1 of Macrothele yani. Lineage (NCBI taxonomy): Eukaryota > Metazoa > Arthropoda > Arachnida > Araneae > Macrothelidae > Macrothele > Macrothele yani. The sequence continues at coordinate 4,894,028 of CM077030.1, read as the reverse complement.
TTTGCTGGGATGTTCTTCCTTAAGTTTTGGATAGCAGTGTATATCACATATCTATCCATATATGTGTTTTTAAATATTATATTTCAAATATTCTCTCTTCGTGGCTAGCGTGCTTCGTGGAGAATCTTTTCCATGTATTTTCTAGACTTTCGTACAGAATAGCTTTCCCAGTAGGGGCCTAAGGAAAAAATTTCATTTTCAACATATTTGAAATTCTAAATAGATGACTGAAGAACATTCCTTTGGTCAGTTACCACTTACCACAGTGCACATTTGTGGAAATTGTGGATAAGTGGTAACTGACCAAAGGAATGGTCTTCAGTCATCTATTCAGAATTTCAAATATGTTGGAAATGAAAAGAAAATTTTTCCTTTTTCTGCGTATATTTCCTGTGTGAATAATGGAGATCCTGCTAAGCAATGTAAACGTAGATTTTATTTTTGTCTTCTTTTAAGAGTCCGATTTTATTTTTATTTTTGTGGGATAGCCTCCATAGCAACAAACTGTTCCCATACTTTTCCTAATTTTTCATAAAGCATAGTTTTGCCAATAGGACAGTGAGCGTGTATTTCTATTTTCAGTGCGTTTGTAATCGTACCTCCACTAGTAAATACTCGATCGAAAAAATTAGTTTTTGTTCATATACTACTTGTAAGAAAAATAAATTTATGCATAAAATTTTCTATGTAAAATAATGCACAATGTTTCAGCAGGTACAGAAATCAAAGTTATGTTTTCCCCGACGATGCTTCTTCTAAGTGTCTGATTTAAAAAATAATTTTTACAAGAGATACCATTCTTTACAAGAGACATTTCAAATGCATTCAAAAAGGTTTCGTAATGAATACGTCTGCCTTGTTGCATCATGACTGTGCATTTCTGCTTGCTATTGCATCTCCGCTTCTATAAACTTGATTGAAAAAATTCATTCTGCACAGGATGATATTCACTTTGATAAAGACTGCACACCCTGACCACTTCAGATAGTACTCAGTTTTCTCGTTAGCTGGATCATATATATATATATATAAACTGTTTCTTGCTGACTCTGCTTATAAGAGTATCCGCTTCTAAAAACCTGATAATTCAAAACATTCTTCGTTGTAGGAGCTATGCGATGAAAAATTCCTTTTCCGTCGCATAGCTCCTACTATGAAATATATTCTGCATATATGTACTTCTATTTCATGGCGCACCGTTTCGCGGCTACGAGAGTGTATAGAAATGCATATTTTTAAACACTTAAATTCATATTTTTAATGCATATTTTTTTCGGAGGGGACGGTATATTTTCGTGTTTATAGATCGCCATGAGCAATTTTAAGGGCTATAACCAATCGCTAATCACCAATTTGGCACTACTGGTTCCCGGCAAGGGACAAACCAAGCACCTTAGGCCAAACGCGCCACCCATAACTCATCAGGTACTCTAACCCAGGGTATCTCGGTCAAATAGCCAGAAACCAGCACCTCTGACCATTTCGGATTCGGAGTATCATATAAAAAACAGATTGAAAAAGCCTTTTTCAGTAGGATGTTCTTGACTATTTAGAATATTTCGCAACTATTTTGAAAATTCGCAGTATTTGCACTAGGAGCGTAAAAAGTAACGTCGCGCTTTCTTAGATTCTCTGCTTCAAAAAAGGTAGATTTTTAAAAAATATTTTTCATTCGGATATCATCCACCCTGATGAATATGTTGCGTACATTTCCCGAGTTTTCATAGCTCACAGCGCTGATGCTAGTGGAAGTAAGGGTACATTTACGCACGTAAATTTTTTTATCGGTTTTACAAATCAGGGTGAAACCATTATTTTTGTACCTGGTATCATTCGCTATGAAGAACACGGCGCGTAGCTTTTTTGCTGGGGAGATGCAAATGTTTCTTCGTCCGAAAGAGGTCTGGGTTCGAATCCCGGTGAGGCATGGATGTTGTGTTTGTCTTATGGCACTGGCTCTCTCCCTTCCCTGGAACCAGTGGCCCTAAATTTGGGACAGGCAACTGCTTGTATCCCATTGAGTTGCTCACGGTGGTCGTTAAACCTTCAATAAAAAAAATGTTTCTCTTCTTTCTCTGATTTTCTATTTTTTCAAAAAACTGCTTTGAAAAATTCGTTTTGTATCTGAAAGCTTAAAGTATGAGAAACGTTATATGTTGTATTTTTTTTCGCAAATAACAGACAGTTCTGTCATATTTGCGTCCAAAGTGATTGCTTTGCACCTAAGATTTCAATTGGAAGAACTTCATTTACTGGGAATAACAGTTATCGTGACAAAGATTTTGCGTTCATCATCTGCTTACAATGATGCAGTTTTACTAAAATTACACAGGTGTTCAATTCCATTCGCGACCAAATTTCCGTTTGTGCACATTTATCAACACACATTTTGTTTTACTGAAATGGCGTGCCCATTACACTTTACAATTCGGCCATTCTTTCTAGTACATTTTTCTTATATTTTCATAATTTTTATATTATTGTTTTTCTCTCTTCAGTAAAAGTTTGAAGGGGTAAAGAACGTTAATGGCGGCAGTAAATATTAAAATTAAAGTGTTTTGTTTGTTCTGCTTGTATAGCTTTAGTCAGCGTTTCTAATAAAAATTCGCAATCATGTGAAATAATTCTGTGTCTTCAGAAACTAGTTTGGATTGCTTTTATCCTCGAAATTATGTTAGAGCTGTTCTTTTTCCTTGGTTATGAATCGAAGAGTGTAAATATTGATAAATTGAATCTCTTAGTGGATTTCGGGTGCTTCCTATACATACTTGTTTTCTCCTGTCGTTAAAATTGTATCTAAAGGAGATTTGATGTGGGTATGTCCTCTCCAACCTTGTAGTGCTATCTTTTCTTTAAAATTGTATCTAAAAGAGATTTGATGTGTGTATGTCCTCTCCAACTTTGTAGTGCTATCTTTTTTAAATCGAAAGCTTAGCTACTTTTCTCTCATCGCAGTAGTAATAATCTTCAAATCATACACTGCTGGAGAATTGCTAAGGACGGATCATAAACGGCTATATAGCGCATAAAAAGTAGGTGTGGTTGGATGCCAAGTGAAATAAAATAATGTCAGAATGCCAGGACATTACAAGAAAGACAATTTATTGTGCTCTGAAATCCAGAAGGCTTTGGAACGTGTTCAAGGGACAAACAGGCCATTTTGTGCAGAATACGTAAACGTGCAAAAAAATGCAATTACCGTCCGCAGGCGTTCCGGCGTAAGATGCCAATACGGGATATGGCCACCATGGAGGGCGATGCAAGATTCCACACGTCGTGTCATGCTTTGCACAACATTATCAAGCAGCTGTTGGGGTAATTTATCCCATTCCTCTGTCAGTGCACGGATGAGGGTGTCCTTGTTTATTGGAGGGCATTGGCGACCAGCAAGACTCCTCCCTAAAGCATCCCACACATTTTCAATGGGATTCAGATCTGGAGAACGTGCTGGCCATACGAGGCGTTGAATATCCTCGCTCTCCAGACACTCCTGGACAGCAACTGTTCGATGACATGTTGCGTTGTCGTTCATGAAAATGAATCTATCGCCGACAGCACCACGGAACATGTGAACATGAGGTAGCAGAACATCATTAATGTATCGTTGGCCAGTCATAGTCCCAGTTAGAAGCACATAGAGGTACGTACGGCCATTGATCATGATGCCAGCCCATACCATGACACTACATATCGGATATCGGTCCCTTTCCTCTATGTTTGCTGGACAATATGCAGTACCACTATCACGCCAGATCAGTTGTCGTCGACAATCAGACGATAGACTGTATCTACTCTCTTCTGAGACCAGGACAGAAGACCAGTCGTTATCAGTCCAATTGCGATGTTGATGGCACCATTGCAAACGGGCGGACGTCTAGACAATGGGATGCACACAACAGGACGGCGGGCGTATAGTCCTCCTTCATGCAAATGTCTGGAGACAGTTTTTCGGGAGATCCGCTTGCCAGTAGCAGCCATAAACTGATTTGCTACCTCACTAGCTGTGCTGCGCCGGTGTCTTTTTGTTGGTAGCACTATGTACTGATCTTCTGCAGGTGTCGTACTGCGAACACGACCTCCCCCGTGACGTTTGCTACACTCTCCATTTGTTTGAAATGATTTCCAAAGCCTTGAAACAACACTGTGGCTGACGTCGAACTTCCTGGCAATATCTGTTATTTTTCGCCCTTCTTCAATCTTGCCAATTATACGGCCACGCGTAAAATCATCTAGGTGATGTCCGGAAGACGTACTGAAAATTGCAAGTTCGTCAATTGATTCTTTCCCTTTCAACTTTGCGTTTGAACAACAACGGTCAATACGCGTCAAATCCTTTATATCTCTTATCAGCGCTATGACGTCACAAACAAGTTCGGCAATCCAAAATTTGCATACGCACAACACGTCTTACTGTATCCCGCACTTATGCTAATTTCCACATTTTTCTGCCTTCCATTTTATGGTTGCTATCGTTGCTATTGTCATCCGTCCTTAGCAATTGTCCGGCAGTGTATTTGCCACGGTAATGTCTTTTTCCTTTGCTTATAAGAAAAGGCTTAAAGGTGCTAAGAGTTTCCATGTGGTGTTTACCGATTTTTTTTATACAAGGTGTTTCACTATGTAGTCCATCCAAAGAATCAGTCATATTTTGCAACACACTACTTAGAAAAATGAAATGTGGTTTACGACGTACCTTACTTCCTGGGAATGCAGCACCATTCATAATAAATACTGGAACTGTCCTCCGTCGACATCCAAACACACTCGAGTGCGACGCTGCATATTTTGTGAGGTCCTCCGTGGCATTCCCCCATCAATAATCCGGATTGCTTGCCAAGTCTTCTAATGAGCGAGGTTTATTTTTGTAAACCATTCTTCGTCAGTGAACCATGTGAAATCCCGAATGTTCGGAATTGCGAGTAAAAATGTCAAAAACCAGTGACAATAAGACACACGCTTTTCAAGATCCGGTTCTTGCAACTTTTGCACAGCTGTCACACGGTACGAATGAAGGAACGCATTCTTCGCAGATCTTTGACAGGTAGAAACAGAATACCCAGTTTCTTGTGACAAACGTCGTAGTGACTTCTTTTGTGATGCCAGCAGCTTATTCGTTTTTTCTTCCGCTGAAGAAGGACGTCCGCCACTGATTTGGTTCACAACACTTCCCTTGGTTTCAAATTTCTTCGCTAACCTGGCGATGTAATGTTTGTCTTGTGCTTTTCCCCCACAAACTTCTCCAGGAATTCCCGCTGTGTTATATTTGTTGACTTTTTGTTCAGTAACTTTTCACAATAAACAAACGCTCCGCAGCGGTATACACAACCATCCTGAACGATCTTCACAGTCAAACACGCAGATTGCCTCCGGACAGAATTAGCATGACCGGCTATCTGGTAAGGTGACGTCGCAATGAGACATAGCCTTATTATGAAAATCACTCTCTCGAATTCCCAAGGATCAAGGTCACTTACAAACCAAACGTCGTGTTTTTGTGTAGAGTAGGGAAAAAGCAATAGTTAGTTCTTTGCGGGTAATACCCAGTGAAACATCCTGTATTTTAACTACACCTTTAAAGAACTCCGAAATCAATGTTACTTGTAATCTGAACAAATCGCACTAACGTTACTCAGTAACTTGTTTCTACTTCTGTCCTTGCCCTGACTCTCACCAAGGATGAACTAGCAAAGAAGAGAAAATAAGTCCCCATATTCCCAACAAATTAATTATTCACTTTTTCTGCACGTGCTGTTTTTGTTAATTAAAATGCATAGCGGAGGGTAACCGTCCAGAAAGTACTAATCAAGTAAAATGAGGGGTCCGAGGGAAAAGAAAGAGTTGAAGTCACGCGGGGGGTATTGTGAAGTGTCATATTCACCGAAACGTCTCTCTACTTACACGTTCACCTTAGAAATGTTTCTTACAAATAATATCTTAATATTTGATGGCAGCATCCGCTAATCCTTCATCGCTTATCACTTGTCTTTGAATAAAACAGCAGTTCCCACTTGTAATCTTCCTCTTTTCTTTTTTTTTTTTTTTATTGCATTTTGCCAAATAACATTTCAATGAATCACAGATATTTTTACTCTCGTGCTCAAGTAAAAACAGTTTCGCCTTTAGAAATCACGGTGAATCGAGAAAGAAAGAGATAACGGGAAATAATTCACCAATTTCACGCGAGATAATCCCCGTTGTTTGTCTATAATGCAAAGAGAAAAAAAGACACACAAGAGAAATATAAAAGAAAAACTTCTGCTTCGATTTCTTCAGAAAAAGTGGTATAACAAAAAGCAAGATCGACCTGCTCATCTTCTTGATTAACAATTGCAATCACATAATGGATTTTTTTAATTGGCCTCGTGGATGCAAATTAAATGCAAGAGAATAAATTCTTCCAAATGCAAACTGAGAAGAGTAACTGAATCTAAGCAAATGTTGTAATACATAAATTAACGAAACACCCGGAAAAATAAATTTAGCAGAAGAAATATAAACAATGTAGATTAGTTCACTCCGACTCGTTTTGAATTCACAGTGGCTTTTGAAGATCTTTCACACCATCTTTAGGCTGAGACAATGAACTGTAGTTCCTCCATTTCGACAGTTATTTACCGCATGAAAGATCTCGTTAGATTTAATGCGACAATAATTTGCTTGTGCTGCATTTAGCGCTTCATTTTGTTTATCACGTTGCTCATTCCATTCGTGAGGCAATAATATTTAAAATAATCAGTTTGTGATACCTTGCTTTTGAGGATGAAAAGGAAATGTTTCTGGTGTGAAATGATTTCACCTGGAGTGCCGTTGATTTCTGAGCTGTTTATTTACGGAAATGGATGCTTGCGCTTCTGGTAGTGTGAAGAGATGCGAAATTGTAAGTTTTTTTCTCTTCAGCGAAAATGCATTCCGGTTGAAAGTTTAAATATCAAGACAAAGTGCAAGTTTATGAGGTGAAATGAAAGGAATTAAACTGAAATATGAAGCTTTAATATCAGAGTAAAAAATGCGCTGTTCGTAAATATCGAAATGTCCTGTCCATCTGTCTGTGGGCATCCGGTCCCTACATCTACACACGGTGCAACATTTAGAATACAGAGAAAAAAAAGACAATGCTCGCAAGTATAAGTAAACTAATCTAGTTTTATTTAAAGTAACATCTGCCCCCGTCCACACGCTGCATACGACGGTCGCGAAGCGAATGGGACAACTGGTGGAAGGTCCTACCTATGTTCTCGTCACAGTTGCTTTTTAATATTCTCAGTCACAGCTTTTTGAATGCTGTGCATGGCGTCAAAATAATTGCCCTTCAGTGATGCTTTGAGCTTTTAGTTTCACTGAGCTAAGTCCGTTGAATAAGGTGGGCACCACATTACGCAGTTTTTTTTGCTCCTCAGAAACTCTCGAACGATGATAGCCTTTTGTCTTGGAGCGTTTGCGTTCTAGAAAAACCAACTTTTGTCTTCTCGATAATGAGGTACCACGTGATAAATACTCTACAACCAACGTTTCAAAATGTCCAGATAGTAGCCAGCAATAACAGTTGGATGAGAATTCTTTCTGTATAATTCCCTCAGCGTCGTAGAAAATGAGGAGCATTGTTTGGATTTTGTCCTTTTTTTTTTTTTTTTTTTTATTGGAGGTTTAACGACCACCGTGAACAATTCAATGGACTATAAGCAGTCGCCCGTCTCTAATTTAAGGCAACTGAATAGTCTTAACCCTATTGGTTGTAAATGAATAAATGCAGATACGTGTTGTTGGTGTGTTGGGGTGTGTGTGTGTGTGTGTGTGTGTGTGTGTGTGTGTGTGTCAGTGGCTGTTTATTTTTATTTTATTCCTTGTCATGGCTTCTAACAATAAGATTTAAAAATAATACTTTTCGCTATGAATAACATTTTGCTGACGTTCTTTACTTCGCATGATGCTCATTTCGTTTTATTCCTTGGAATATGCATTAATCTTATGTTCCCCAACAACTATTCATCTTAAAGCCAGGAATATTTAAGCAATTCTATCTCACGCATAAGCTAGCGTACTGAAACACCGCAGTTATACAACATACGCCGAAGAAGTGCGAAATACAGTATAAAAGTCTCCGATTACAAAACATTTTATAATTTAATATTTTGCTTGATAATGGGAACGTGTCGAAATCCCAGTTACACGCCGTATGTAATATTTGTGTATATATAGCTGACTGAACACTACATAAATCAGTTCTCAGAAACGTCACCTACAGTGAAACAGGAGTCCGTCGAGGAAACGTTTCTTACGATTAGTCTTTATTCAGTCGAAACTCCAATCGCGCAACTCACTCTTCAACAACATTATTCACATGAAATATGAAGAACTTAATTCGTGCACCAAAAGGTATTAAATCGAAAACAAATGCCGTCTCCTGCACGATACACTTTATTGATAAAAACTATGTACAATTAAAATAAATATGTTTAAGAACTTTCAACGCCACAGCGGCGTCATATTCAGAAACAGTGCAGACGCCGTTGTGGCGTTGAAAGTTCTTAAACATATTTATTTTAATTGTACATAGTTTTTATCAATAAAGTGTATCGTGCAGGAGAGGGCATTTGTTTTCGATTTAACATTATTGACGTAATCCAATTAATGTGAAGGAACTTGGTTAACGAAAAACAAAACACCAACACTAAAGATCATACGCAGACGTCTAGAAATCACAACTTCAAGTAACTCAACTTCTGCAACTATTATTATATTATCATGCTACCATCTCCACCTCTTTGCTTCTGCTCACACATTATATATCTTCCCGTTCTCATCGGACACATACACACGTCATACGTTCAACAAGTATTATATCATTATACTATAATCTACACCCCTTTGCTGCTGCTCACACATTATATATCATCCAGTTCTCATCGGACACAAACACACTTCTTACGTTCAAACCTCAAAGTGTTGCCAAACATGCTCTTGCGGGAGAGAAGATATAGTGTCAAGTTTGAAAAAACGCTGAGGTTAATAAACTCAATTTACATGGAGAAAGTACCTAAAAAGGAAATTTAAACATAGGTTGTAGAAGTTGAAAGATCCTCTGACAGAGCTGCACGACTCGTTATCCAACTATCGAGAAGATACAATGCTCAGATTATTCAAACTTAGGCAACCACCACAAGTCATACTGAAGAAGAAATTGAAGAATTTATGAGTAAATTCGTCATCTAAATAATAAAGGTAAGCAGCACTTGAAGATAATTATAGGAGATTTCAATGCAAAAATAGGACAATGGCAACAGAACGAAACTTCAGTAGGTAAATTCGGTCACGGCAACAGAGACCAGCGTGGAAATACTCTAACGTGAGTTTGCAGAGGCAGAAGGGTTTTTCATCTTGAACTCCTTTTTCAAGAAAAAGCCACACAGGACATGGAGGCGTCCAAATGGGACGACAAGTAAAATTGATTTTATTATGTGTAACAAAATATTCGTCATGACTGCAGTGTGCTAAACAATTTCAACACAGGTAGTGACCATAGATTGGTGAGATGTAAGATGCACCTCAACACTAAATTCGAACGTGGCAAGCTCATAAGACAAACAAAATCTATTGACATAACCAACCTTAAAAAACACCATAATACCTTCAAGTTGGAACTGAAGAACAGATTCTCTGCTATAGAAGGCCTAACATCGGAAGAAGTGAATATTTCTGAAGTTAACAGAAAAGTAACCAAAGCTCTTATGGAAACAGCAACAAAATTAGCTGGGTCTAAGAACAAGTTGCACGTGAACAAATTATCAGGAAAAACCAAAATGTTGATACAAAAAAGAAGAGAAATGAGGACAACTAAAGAATATGTGACTTCCAAAGTGGAATATATACAGCTATTGAAGACACTACGAAAAAGTATCACTGAAGACGTCAGAAAATTCAACTGTGAACTATTGAGGAAAGCAATTGAAAACAACCGAAGCCTAAAGATAGCAAAGGGACATTTCAGTAAGGAAAGAAAGCACATAATGGCACTGAGAAAAAAAGATGGTTCTGTAACAAGAAATAGAGGCAAAGTTTTGACAAGAGTGAAAGATTTCTACTCCAAATTATATGAAAGGGATGATACAGGTACTCCAGACATCATGAAAGGTACCAGTACCAGAGTTCTTCCAGTCCTCCCAGCAGAAGTTGCACAAGCAATCAAGAACACGAAGCGGGAAAAAGCACCAGGAGACGATGGAATTACTGTAAACATCATGTAAGAAGCAAGTGGAGAAATCGAAACAGTACTCGCCCAAATTTTCACTCGGTGCCTTAATGAAGGGAAGATTCCTGAGGATTGGAACAACGCTACAATGATCCTGCTACATAAAAAAGGTGACATTGTGGATCTCAGGAACTTCAGACCTATCAGCCTCCTATCAGTGGTTTATAAAATCTTCACTAAAGTTCTTTCACACCGCTTGAAGGTAACACTGGACATGGCTCAACCGAGAGAACAAGCTGGCTTCAGGAGTGGCTACAGCACAATAGATCATATCCACGTACTGAGAGAACTAATTGAAAGAGCAAGGGAATATGAACTTCCATTGTGCATGGCTTTTATCGATTATGAAAAAACCTTTGATTCGGTAAAACCATCAGCAGTTACAATGGCTCTGAAATCCTGCGGTATTGAAGATGCATACATTAATATTATTAATAACATCTATGAAAATGCAAGTGCTAAGATTCGGATTTTTGAAAATACAACACACATAAAAATTGGGAAATGAGTGAGACAAGGTGACATAATATCTCCGAAGCTCTTTAATGTCACATTGGAAAATGTCTTTCAATCACTGAACTGGGAAAACAAAGGGATAAAGATTAATGGAGATTATCTAACTCATCTTCGTTTTGCTGATGACGTAGTCATTTTTGCAACTACCCCATCAGAGCTGCAGATTTTGATCCAGGAACTTGCTTACAAGAGTAAAGAAGTGGGATTAAAAATGAACTTTCAGAAGACAAAAGTGATGTTCAATGCTTTTACAAGAAATGAAGATTTATCGATTGATGGAGAAAAGCTGGAGATAACAGACACGTACGTTTATCTTGGACAGCAGATATCAAGTGAGGGTCAAATTGATGAAGAAATTAATCGGCGTACAAAACTTGCCTGGAGAGCTTTTGGAAGAAACAGCATAATTTTCAAGAGCAATATGCCATTATGTCTTAAAAGAAAAGTGTTTGATCAATGCATCTTTCCAGTGCTTACGTATGGTGCAGAGACGTTTCCCTTAACTAAAAGAGACATACAAAGGCTGCAGACAACTCAAAGCAACATGGAGAGGTGCATGCTTGGTGTAACCAGGAGAGATAAGAAGAGGAACTCGTGGATCCGAAAAATGACAAGAGTGGGAGACATCATGATCAGAGTTAAATCCCTGAAATGGCAATGGGCTGGACATACTGCCAGAAGGACAGACCATCGATGAACAGCCGGAATTTTAGATTGGATTCCAAGGAACAGGAAAAGACCCAGAAGAAGACCACGTGGGAGATGGGTGGATGAAATTCAATAGTATGCGGGAGTGACATGGCGGAGACTGGCACAAGACAGACCGTTGTGGAGGAAACTTGGGGTGACCTTCGTCCAGCAGTGGATTGATAATGGTTGATGATGATACATAGGTCACACGTATTATGTGTCTCAGTGAGCACCGTATAAAGTCGTATTAATAATGCAAACATCGTGCAAAAGTAAATTCCGAAATTCTAGTAGACATCCAGGGAAAATATCTTAATTTAAGAACAGAAATACGAATAGAACCGTGACCATGTGTCGTGGCTGTAGGTTATTATTAAACAACACACATGTTACGGATATTTTAGGAATCATTCGTTTCCAAGAGTAGAATGGAATCTTCTGCAACAGTTTTTTTTGTCACCAGCATAACAGTAGGCATTGGGAATCGACGACGCTTTCAAGATGATGCTCTCAGCAAAACAGTCATTTATAAAGTTGTAAAATAGCGTTTCCCACAAAATCGAGATAAATTCTTTGGCTAAGAATTTTATTATTATACTGATTTATTGAGCACGTGATAGAATAGCTTACCCAGACTACGTAATGAGTTTATTGCTCTGTTTAGTGACAAAGCCTTTTCTTCAAAAGCAACGGATAACCAGGGGTCCGAAGGAAGAAGCGGGACAGAGAATTGGAGGGAAACGCAATAGGGTAGGTTTCAAGTGTAGGTGTTAGGGGAAGCGAGGAACGGCTTCAGAGCTGGGAAGTGCGAGTAACAGAAAATCAAACAGAAAAAAGGTTAGGTAGAACGTGCAGTTTCCAAGTGGAAAGTAAAGTAACAATCATTAATTCAGCAATCCAGATAATTCCAAGAGAACCCTACAGTGAGCATTAGATAATAATAATAAAGGACAGATTTATTGCATACTCCAAAAAGTGAAAAGAAGCCTATTAAAGAACAACATAGAGACGATATACATGAAATTTGCGGGCAGTATTTCGTACGTTCCCCACTTCTCATTCTATGTCAAGAATTCACTAAGGAAGCACGGTGTTGAAGCAGCGTTGAAGCCACCAAAAACTATTGGTAAGATTTTGACAGCAAATAACAAGAAAACAGACGCGGACTATACTGCAGGGGCATATGCAATTCCATTAAAGTTCAATGTATTCCTCTGTAGAATCTTACATCGGAACGACGAAAAGATCCTTATGTGTACGACATAAAGAGCTTATGAGAGACATAAGGGAAAGAAGAGGAACGACTGCTTTAGCACAAGAGGTAATTTATAGCGCAGCAGTTCCCATATGGAATAATAGAAAACTGGCGGCCCCTTTCACTACTTATGAGGGAACTTCGGTCAGAGAGATTCTTGAGATTATCACAAGAAGCGATGTCTGCAATAATGGGGTATGGTTTGAACTGCCGTCTCCGTGGTCCTCCATTTTCGGCAGCCTCTGAGTTTGAGATTAATATGGAACATCACTTGATACCTCGCATGATGCGAATGTGAACATTGGACCCATGCAATGGTTAACAACAATTCACGTGTTCGTAATGCGTTATATGTGTTTGTGTTTAACACGCGTGCTGTTGTCTGATCTTAAACTCCAAACGGATCGTTGCTCTAGTGTAAGTCCGCTTTGATAAAACCTCCCGTTGAAAGGCGAAAGCTTGACATGCTTAAATAATTTGCTATACACCATTCTCACGGATTATATGACCTTGTTGTGTCCTTAGTTATCATTGGTGTTTTTATTATCCTTTAGAAGTTTCCGAAAGATCCCTATTAATACCGCAAGTGGAAAAAAGGTTGTGACGGGCAGTGGCGAAAACGGTGTCAGACACACTAGAATCAACACGCGGACACGTTTCTTGGTCAAGTACAGGTCGGCCGTGGCAGTGTGCACGTATGGAGAATGTTTGTCTGGTATGACCAGGGACCGCTGATACCACTGGGTGGGTCCCTGAACACCAATGGCTACCTGTCCATCTTCGCTGACCACATGCATTCCTTAATGTTGGACGTTTACCCTAGTAGTGATGGTGTCTACCAACAGGACAATGCGCCCTGCCAAGTCGTTAAGGGTGTGCGTGACTGGTTGCTGGAACTCGAGAGCAATGTGTCCGTTCTCACTTGGCCGGCGAAATTGCCCGACCACAATCCCATAGAGCACTTGGGGGACTATTTGGATCGACAGGTTCGACGGGCCGACCCACAACCACGTCACCTCCGAGCTCTGCTGCAGTCCGAATGGGCACGTGTACATCGGGCATACATACATGGCCTCATTGCGTCCATGCCTCGCTGTCTCGCCGCTGTCATCCGGGCCAAGGATGGTTATTTCCATTATTAGGTAGGTAGGTGGTCATATTATTCTGATACGACTGCGTATATACACTGTCGAGTCACATTATTGTGACCACCAGCTAATATCCAGAGTAACCGCCGTGTGCTGCGCGGACAGCAGCTAGGCGGGCGGGGAGTGACTCGATACGGTGCTGGAAGGTGTTCACAGGTATCTAATATGCTGACTGCAGTGGATCTGACAGCTGCTGGAGGGTGCGTAGTGGAGGATCCATAGATCGAACAACAAGATCGAGGTGGTCCGACAGATGCTCAACTGTGTTTAAGTCTGGGGAATTAGTATTTTGAAGCCTTTTCACCGTGCTCTTCCAACCACTCTCGGACATTTTTAGCTGTGTGAAACGTCGCCTTGACATGCTAGAAGATCCCATCCACCCCGAAGAAGACAAACAGCATGTATGGGTGTACGTGGTTTTCAAGGATGGATTCGTAAGGAATTCAATTCATAGCGCCTTTAACAGGTATGAGTGGACCCAGAGAATGCCACGAAACATTCCCCATAAAAATAACGCTGCCTCCACCAGCTTGTGTTCTTCCAGCAGTGGTTGAAGAATGTTTGTTCTCCGATGTTTCTCGCCTTATACGCCAACGTCCATCCGTTCGATGAAGCAGAAAACGTAATTCATCGGATAAGGCAATTTTTTGACAATCAGCGGAGGTCCAATTCCGATACTTCCGTGCAAATGTAAGCATTTTCTGCCGATGCATCTTCGTTAGTATAGGTGCAGTAACCATCCGTCTGCATCGGAGCCCCATGCGCAGCAAAGATCGCTGAATTGTCGTTTTAGACACACTTCCGGTAGCCCTTTGGTTCATTCGGCCAATGAGTTGCTCCACTGTAGCGTGTCTATCGGCGTGCACGCACCTTCGCAGCCGACGTTCACCTCTCGCATCAGTGGCACTTGTTGCTCAGCAGTTTCTACGTCGCTTATTCGCAATGGTGCCATTTCTCAATCACGATACACTTTAACCACTGCAGCACGCGAACAGTTCACAAATTGCGCTGTTTCAGAAATACTGCCACCCTTGGACCGAAAGCTAATAATCATTCCTTTTTGCGAATCTGATAAATCGCTCTTTTTTTCCATGACAGCAACGAGTTATATGCTTTCAGAATGCCCACAGCATACCTTATGTACCCTCCAAGTCATCTCACGGCACGTGCCTTCTTTCATTGGCTACGTGCTGTTGATGTCAAAAGTTGGAGGTTTTCACAATAATGTGACTCGACTGTGTAACTTTAACAAATACTTGATATCAAAAGTTAAGGTATCTCAAACACTGAACAAGTTGGAAAATAAGAACACCAGAATGTAAACGGTGATTCAATATCATTGGACTCTGCAGAATCGGCTCAACCATCAAAACGTCGTTAAGCCGCTAATATAACACACGTCAGAGAATCAGATCCATAAAAATAAAACATTACTGGCATCGTTTAAGGTGTCTTATAAAAGCATTGAAACATTGTCTTTTTATCTCCAACCAAAAAATATTGCATAGAGACAAGTTAAACTTTTCATACGGAAATTGGGGTTAATACTGAAGTACTTGAGCGCCGTCAAGGTGTTCCTATGTTTTCAGGAAGCAACCAAATTTGGTTTTGAGTAGGTCTGAGACTAGAAGAAAAGCTCGACATATTGACATCAAAAATTGGAGGAACATTTAAGACAGCGTGTGAACTTGAACTTCATCTCTGTGTATTTGAAAAACATTGGGAGCCATTATCGGCATTCCAGTGAAGGAATGATTTTTTCCCCTTCTCTTTAGGTTTTGAAGGAAGGTAATTAGCGAACATTTAGGTGGAACGGAAGCAGCTTATCACCCCTGAACCTTTACCTACTGGAAACTGGAAGGAGGCGTCAAATATGAAATATGTGAAAACAGCAAAAGTGTCCATGCCGGCGTTTTGCGAAACAAGATAATTAGGAGTAGCGCGCTGAGTTTTATTGAAAATAAAATATTTTCAAAAATTGCCGTAATTAATCGTTCTTGTTTCGGAAAGAATTGGCGTGTGATGAATAGAGAAGCGCAGTTGGGATGGGGAGGGTAGCCTTCGAGTTCGGGGGAAAGGATAAATTGCCGAAAGGAGAAAAAATCATTACAAGGCCTTATCTTGCCGATAATGATACATTTTGCTTAAAAGCCGTGTCATCAAATTATGACTTTATGCTTAATTTACCAGCTATGACGAACTAATCGTCCCATAATTACCCTCCTTTTTAACGGGTTTTTAGAATTTTTCAACCTTCTTGCCATTGATGCGGAGATTATAGAAAAATCATTTGAATTGTAAAAAGGTGTGAACGTTTTATTTAGGTGTATTTTATTATGCGTAGATTAAAATCCGTATTAAATTTAAAGATTATGTAATCGTTTCCCCCCAAAAAGATACAGGATTTTGGCAGCAGAATGGATAAGATGATTTCGCGAGTGAAAAGGAACTTGGTTGGCGTTACTGGTAAATGAAGTGTCTTCTGCTCTGGAACTCGTAACAAGGTACTTCTCTTATTTTACAGTGCCGATCGGGTTCTTTACGTAAAGGAACAGAAGAGTGTAAGAGACATCTAGACCCGCGCGCTTCCCACACTCGCACATCTTTATTACAAAATGCATACAAAATACACGGGTCGACAAAATTAAGATAACACCGTGTTTTCCGTCAACATTTGGATTTTTAATGAGGTCAACAATTTGTTGCAAAACGGCAAAACTACTTATACTCTTTGTCATAAAAAAGGAAGCATCCCGAGGAGTCGTTCCATCCAGATTAAACGCAGCACGTAAGTACCTGAGGGCCAAATATGCAAATAATCAAAAAAGAACGACCAGTGATCAAATAGTGGCTCGCCAAAGTGCATGGGAATCGCGTATCAAAGAGGGTTTATCAAGGGCAAAGCTTGCTCGCAGGGACAATTGTGACAGAGGATTCCGGATGTAGTAACTCCACAGGCTATGAGAATGCCTCGACGTCCGATCCGTGCAAAATACGAGCAGTTGAGCAAGTTTGAGAGAGGATGTATAATTGGGCTGAGAGGGCGGTTGGTCAAGTCGCCGTGTCAGCAGGCATTTGGGTCGGAGCGATGTGAAAATCGAACGATCGATATTGGCTGCAACGGATCGAGGATGGCGCAACTCAGCGGCATGCGGGCGGTGGACGGCCGAGGGCAATGACAGAACGCGGGGATCAAGCGAGTGTGAGATTCGCATGAAGAGAACCGCATTCGTCGCTCTCAACCATTCGTGGCCCTGTTGTGTCGTTACAGGCACGGAAGTGGACATCCGGACCGTTGCCAGACGACGCTAGTCTGCTCACTAGTCAGTAGCCGTCTGCTACTGACTAGCGAGCATCGCCAGCACCTGTTGCAGTGGAGTAGGGCCCGATCAACTCTGAATACTGTCCATTGACGTCATGTTGTCTTCAGTGATAAGTCACGGTTTACAGCTGGCGGCGATGACCAGCGAAAACGAGTTTGGAGACGAGCCAGCCAGCCAGACCACGGATCCTGCCTTCATATAGGAACGGCACACGGCTTGCACACCCTAAGTGACTGTCTGGGGAGCCATTCCCTACGATAGCCAGACACCCTTGGTAGTCCTCCATACCACCCTCACGGCTCAACATTACGTTGACTACATTCTACGACCTGTTGTGTTACCATTTCTGTTGCAGCATCACAGAGCAGTTTTTCAACAGGATAATTCCCGGCCACACACGGCACCGCTTTCCCAGGTCTGACTCCGTAATGTGGACACACTCATATGGGCAGCCTGACCGCCCAACCTCTTATCGATCGAACATGTTTGAGACATGATGAGACGCCACCTACACACATCCCGGAATGTGGGCAAACTGGCCCGTAATTTAAACATCATCTGGCATGCTATAGCTTGGGGGAGTATGCGTGAACTGTATGTGTCTATGTCACGTTGGGTAACTGCCAGTATCCGCGCCAGAAGTGGCGCCACAACGTACTGACTTGTTCCACTAGTGAAGATGTTTTTTCTGAATAAATATCCCGTCTACTCTGAAATCGCATCCATTTTCTTTCTTTTCTTTCCTTTTTTTTTTTTTTTTTTTTAATGGAGGTTTAACGACCACCGTGGTTCCAGTGAAGGGAGAGAGACAGTGCAGTAAACAAACACAACATCCATGCCCCACCGGGATTCGAACCCGGACCCCTTTCGGACGAATGATCAGAAACCATCGCTTAGACCACTGCGCCACCGGGGCGGCACCATTTTCTTTCCTCTACGCATTGAACATACCAATTTTCATCTCTATTGGAGGATTCCTTCTGGCTACTTCGTTTGTTTTTTGTTTTTCAAAGATTAATTCGAAACATCCTAGTTTTTATGATTTGTGATGCACTGGGATGTTGGATGACTTGAAATACGATAGCCTCAGGTGAAGGTAGTGTGCCTAGGAAGGTTATCTCGACATTGTAGGAGCAGTTCCAGGAACTGGGAACCATTGCAAGGTGAACCAGTCTTGGTTCCGGAGAGAAACCTCGACCAAAGCCGCTCATTATCTGGTTCGGATGATAAAACGAAACCCAACTGCCTCTCGAGATTTCTGCTGCTACAGGTTAAAGAATTTCCAGTAGAACTACGAATGTTATGAGGACTAAAGGAAGAAGACTATGCCACACTTACAGTGTTTCTCATCATTACAAAATCACAAGGAAACTTCATGAAATGTCCAAAACAAAGTTAGTCAAGTTTCTACAGACATGAATAATTACGTATTCTTTCATTTGTGCTAAACGCTATTGCCACCCAACTTAAAAATCTTCACTTTCAAGTACTAGTATGGGGAAACAGCAAGAGGATTACTCGTACACTGGGTACAAAACTATTTCACAATTTTGCGTTATGGAAGCTGACATATTGCCTTCACGAGCAGATGGCTTTCCTTGGCCATATTTTTCTTTATGCTTTACAAAAAAAAATGTTTTCTAATTGGACTTCAAAACGAGAAGTTATTTATATCCGGAGTGAGGTATGTACGGACAAATGGATAGTCTGACAGTAAAGGCGAGCTAGCTTGTTTGTTTATGATTCATTCGCACTTTAAATGTAACTGCGAGTTTATAAATACAGAGAACTTCAGTTATAAAAAATTAATTTTGCATAGGATGTGGAATAGGTTTCCTAATGAAATGGTACTTTTCAACGGAAGTTAAATTTGGCTAAAAAAAATGTAGCTAGAAGTAGGTGGAAAAAATACGATTTCAGAAGAGATGTTTGTACATGGAAACAATATCTGATTTAAAACAAAATGGTAACTTTACAAATCTGAAAGTGTGTTATCAGAAGACAATATCGCTTTACGATAACAGTGAATTCAAATTTGAAAAGAAATAGATTGTCAAGGATCATACTTTTTTTAATTTAAATTATTAGTCCTATAAATGCTGCAAATATATTTTTAAAAATATTCGTTTAATTTACCATAATAGTCGTTATGTCCAGTACTCCTGAGTGTTGGTAGACCGATTCAATTTATTTTGTTATCGCTATAAGAAAGGCAGATATTCTTTTCCCAGGCAATGTCAAGTATGTACCTCTTGATATTTCTTTCTGAACTTTCAGGATGTCGGTTGGAAATTTGCTTTCAAAACAATATTGAAACTTCATAGCGGAAAGCATTGAACGATTTTTAAGAAGAGATGTTGTTTAAGCTCAATTTGGTAATTTGCAATAATTCTGTTTTACACACTCAATGAAATTAAATTGCTAAAGTTTTATGGTCATCCAAAACACTCTCCGTCTTGCATTTGCTTATCCACCATTGAACTGAAAGAACATTTGTAAATGTGCGCTTCTGAAAACTCGCTTTCTTTAAAGACAGTTTACAACATGCCACTCATTTCTGAAACTACTTTACTCTTTTCTGACTAGAACAAAATTAATGTAATGTCCTTATTTTTTTGTATCACTGATTTTTTAACTCTCAGATGCCTCTATAAATGCTCACCTCATTAGTTAACATCGGGTAGTACTGCTAGTTTTCAAGGGAACTACACTGTTGATACATCGAGAGAAGAAATCTTTGCATGTTAAGCTTTATTATATGAACATTAAAAAAAATTGTCATACTTTTCACATCATCACTCACCCTAGCATTCTATCAATGACTAATACGTAATGTCGTAAAATTTAACTGGCAATGTTTATGGATTTTAATCATCATGGAATCTTAAGTTTTTGAAGTTAAGAAAAAACCCCTCCAAACTCTTAAAGAGCAGATAACAGTACTTCGCACTGAAATCACTTTAGCCGACTTCTACTAGAAAGAATACTAGCATTTGAGATTTGTATCTACTTAGTATTACAAGATGATAAAACGTTGCGTCTTTAGATTCAGTTCGGTTTCTAAATAACGTACTGTATCAAGCAAATAATATTTATCAACTTCGTACATTAATTTTTTATAAAACTTTGAAAATTTGGAGAATATTAGTATCAAACCGAAGTAGAAAAATTGACTTTGCTATCTGAAAATAGTTTTGACATCTTTGATCATCCTTCATCATTCGATACCTCGTAAGAAGCTATGTCTAAAGAAAGAAATAGTAGTTTCTTAAAGACATATTTGACAGCTGTATTGCTTTCCGTTTGGTCGAATTTTAATTACCATGTACACGGATCGTATAATCACCTACACCATATGTGAACCACATCAGCACGTATGCTTAAGCCAGAGTTTTCTGTAAATTTATATGAATAATCCATCCCCATGAAAACGTTTTGACGTCAACGACTTCTGCTGTTAGCTCTAAAGTAAAGTGCTGTCGCTGTTGTAGATTTTCCTGCTTCACTCAGTTCGAATTCCTGTTATACACTTAGTGGCCACTTTATTATGACCACCCCCTCAGTACTTCATTGGGTCATCTTTTTCCTTTAATACTGCGTCGATTCTTCCTGCCATGGACTCGACGAGATGTTCATAGGTGGTTTGTGGAATCTGAGTCCATGCTTGATAAATAGCACTTTCCAGGAATGTGAGATTTAAGGGTTGTGGATCCAGCTGTCTGATGGCTTGTTCAACTTCATCCCACAAGTTCTCAATGAGGTTGAGATCTGGAGATTGTGTGGGGGCCACCTAAGCAACGTAAACTCACCGGCATGTTCCTGAAACGAATCCTGTACAATACGAGCACTATGACAGGACGCATTATCTTGTTGAAAGTAGCCATCGCCATTGGGATAAACCATCCACATGACAGGATGCACTTGGTGCGCAACGATGTTTAGATATGATGTGCCAGTCAGACGTTGATCAACACGAATTAAAGGTCCCAAAGCATGCTAGGCAAACATTCCCCAACCCATAACGTTGCCTCCACCAGCTTGAAGGGTTGTAGCAATGCATTTGGGGTCCATGCTTTCGTGCTATTTCAGCCAAATTCTTACTCTGCCATCGGCATGGAGCAACTGAAAACGTGATTCATCGGACCACATAATTTTTTTCCAATTATCGACTGTCCAATCCTTGTGTTCTGTGCGAACTGGAAACGTTTTCTCTTGTTAACTGCAGACAGCAAAGGTGTTCGAACAGGCCTTCGACTGCCATATACCATCCGATGCAGTGTACGGTGAACAGTACGTGCAGAGATCATTTGAGGGGATCCTTGTTTAAGATGGTCTGTAATTTGCTGAAGTGTTGCCCTTCTGTTGTCTGTTACCAGTCTGGACACTCTCCGTTCCGCCCGAGCAGTCACTAGTCAGTGACGACTACACGTTGCACGTAGAGACCCAGTTTTTTGTCTGAGAGTCCAGTCTTTAAAAACTTTAACAACAGCTGCTCTGGAACATTTCACGAATGCGGCGGTTTCGGTGATACTCGCTCCATGGATCCGAGCTCCTACAATCAACTTACGTTGAAAGTCCGTCAAATCGCATTTTTTACCCATCTCGTCACCCAAAAATCACTTGTACTACTGTCGCAAGCACTAAGCATTCCCTTTTTATACTAGCCTCGCCCTCTGGCGGCAACAGCATGCAGCCATGGCTCATTTGCTTAAAACTGTCAGGTGGTCATATTAAAGTAGCCACTCAGTGTATATTAATTAAGATAATTTCCTATATGCCTTTGGTTTAACAGTTCCACATCTCTTCTTAGTTTTTTCTTTTTGGTCCTATATTCACAATTCTTTATGCTGCATGTCTTTCTTTCCGTCCTCGATCTTCATACGACATAATCGCGCATCTTTCGTCTTCTCCAAAACTTCTGTCACGTTAAGGTTACTCATATTATTTCTTTTCGAAATCTTCACGTTTTGCAAGCAGTACGCTTCCACCTCTTTATTTTCAGTTTTGCAGCATTTAGCTTATTCTCCACTCGTCTCTCACTGGTCAAGTCTCAGTATCGTACAGAATTTACGATTTTACTGAGGCTTTGATAACTGTGCTTTTCAGTCTGACTGGTAGCTTTCTAACACAAAAAGAGCTAGTTGTCTTCTTTCTGCTGCTTCTGAGTTTTCGGTAGTATTATCTTTCTCCCTAATTCTGTCATTTGCAAGTAACATGGCTCGTAGTTTGGCTTTCCACACTCTATTTATAATAAGATAAAATTAAAATAGGATTAATGATGATCATTTGGGTTTCTCAAACTTTTGCACCGAATTGTTCTATCTACTGTACAGTACGTCGTTCACATCTACTGGTCCTTTTGTGCACTTTTTCTGCCAACTCTACATATTTCAATAGAGCCGATTGCTTCTTCTTGAAACTTCATATTTTCAGCCTGGGCGCAGGGTTTTATGCTTCCAACATTTCAGCAAATTTCAACAGAATTGAAACCACCGTTCCTCGCTATTTTTACTCTCCTGTGAGCTGTCCCGAAGGAAATGTGGCATTTCCTGAACATCTGCTTGGTACATTGGGCATGACTTTTTATTTACTCTCAGCCGTTGCCAAAAGCTGTTGCCAAAAGCTGCGAAGAAATTCGGAGATTCCGAAGTGCCGTTCAGAAAGAAATATGACAAAGGAGTAACATAATTTACATAACAAAACATCCGAAAGGAAGAGAGGTAGGTTACAATAGGTTCTGACTAACGAGTATTAGGGGAATGACTTTAAAAACCAGGGATGGCAAATGATATCCCCCCATTCACCAGGATTGAAGTAACAGAAGCCAGTCTATTCCTAATTCTTCCCAACACTGCACTACGTAGAACACTGGTAGCAGAAAAGGCATTCAATCACAAAAATTTAAACACAGCCTTATAAAATTAAGACCAGAAGACAAGCTTTAAATTAGCCCAAAACAGACAGACATAAAAGGCCTATCTCTGAGACAAGTAGGGGAAGCCACCTCGTCAAGCAAAAGTGAGTTTAAAGCTGGAAGTAAAACTTAAGATATTTTACATTTCAATGAATTTAAATTTCAAATTGTATATATGTAGGACCCGCCCAATCATATATATACCGAAGAGACAAAGCAATATGGCCTGGGCGCCTTTAAGTCAATCCAAGCCACTGCAGGTAAACGATGATGCGTGTGAAGGTCATGAAACGGTATAAATAACACCTGATACTGAGCTCTGTTAATCAGAGTTATTCTTGTTCTTCAGATATGAAAAGGCAGCGAACGTAAACGAGTTTGACAAATCCCAAATTGTAATTAATCGCCAGGCGACTGGGTCAGAACGTTTCCGAGATTCAAAGGCTTATGGGGTGCTCACGGTAAGCCGTGGTTCAAAAAGAGCATATCCTAGACGGCAAGGCTTGTGGGGTGCTCACAGTCAGCCGTGGTTCAAAAAGAGCATATCCTAGACGGCAAGGCTTGTGGGATGCTCACAGTCAGCCGTGGTTCAAAAAGAGCATATCCTAGGCGGCAAGGATTATGGGGTGCTCACTGTCAGTCGTGGTTCAAAAAGAGAATATCCTAGACGGCAAGTCTTGTTGGGTGCTCACGGTCAGTCGTGGTTCAAAAAGAGCATATCCTAGATCGCAAGGCATGTGGGGTGCTCACGATCAGACGTCGTTAGTACCTTGAAAAAGTGGCTCCACAAAGGAAAAACCACGATCCTTCGACAATATATGGGCCGACTTCAGCTCATAGATGTTAGAGGTGGGAGAGGGATATCCTGTATGGTACGAAACAGAAGGATACTGGGCCGCAACTCGCCGGTAATTTAAATGCAGTGTACAGTCATACAACGCACAGCACATCGAACTCTGATTGATTCGAACTTGCGAGTGAGCCGCAAGTTCGAATCAATCAGAGTACCGAGGTTAGTATGGGCACTCGGAGCTGCCTGCGTAACCGCAGGCAGCTCCGAGTGCCCATACTAACCTCGGTTCACCGTTGAAAGCGTGAACAATGAGTACATGAACACCAAAACTGGACCTTGAACAATTGGAAGAAGGTCGTGTGGTACGATTAATCTCGTTTTCTCTTGTATCATGTGGACGGCCTGTAGATGTGAGTCGTTTACCTAGGGAAGTGTTGACAGCAGGTTGCCCCGAGGGATGAAAAAAAATCCGGAGAGGAAGTGTAATGCTTTGGGCAACGATCTGCTGGTAAAACCTGTGCCCAATCGTTCATGTGCGGGAAACTATGATGTCTACTCCTACCTAAAATATTTTCAAAACTTCTGCATGCCAGGTACATCCTTTCGCGGCAATAGTATTTCCTTCAATAGTATTTCCTTTAATAGTATTTCCTTTTAGTAGTTTTTTTTTATTTATTTTAATAGTATTTCCTTTTAGTAGTGCCTTGTTTCAGAAAGATAATGTGTTATGCGACACTTCCTAAATTGTTCGAGAATGGTTAGTTAGTGGAACATCAAGATTTCCAGGTATTGCCCTGGCCTTCAAATTCCGCAGATACCAATCCAATTGAGCATCTGTGGTTTGTGTTTGAACAGCAAATACAATCTGCTGCGGCTCACTCGCAAGTATTAAAGGATCTTCTGGCAATATTTTGATACCAGATGCAACAAGATAACTTTATAAACCTTTTAGTGTCCCTGCCTCGCCGGATAAGAATTGTTTTGGAGACGCGTGGAGAACCTATATCATAATAGGTCAATGTTTTGGCTCCTTGGTGTACATAAATGTCAAAAAACGTAACTGAAGAATGCAATGAAAAAAATCAGGATGTTCAGGACAAAAATGAAATAAAAAATCTTTTATAAAGTAAAGAAAGCTGACGAAAACTACGATATTGTCTTCCGGAGAAAATATCTGAAGAAATGTCGATGGGAAGACATTTTATATTGAAAATGTGATACAGAAAAAATTAAGATCAAATGTAGAACAATGTAACTAATTACTGTAGAGGAGTTTACTCATTGCATATTCAGTTAAGTTACAGACATTGAAAAAGCAGGTCTCTTAGAATAGAAAATACAGAAGCAGAAGAAGTGTCTCAAAGGGAAACGGACAAATGATTGAAAGAAGTGAAAAATTAGAAATGCTATCAACGAGATTCTTCCACAGCGAAACTCAGACGCACTAATCCCGTCCTCAATGAATTATTCAGCGTAATAAGAGCAACGGGACTTCCCCGAAGCACTGTGGCTATCTTCATCAATTATTTTTCCAGACAAAAGGAGCTGACAAGGAAATAACCAATTGTATCGCATAATCCTAATCCCTGAAAGATACAAATTATTCGCCAAAATGATGCAAGGCAGAATTATAATCCTATACTTTGCTTTGTCAGCATGTTAAGGAGGCAAGACAACTCTTGTTTTGTTACAGAATTATTGTGATGAATTAAACTAATAACAATGGAAACAATTCCAGATAATGTGCAATAATAAATACGATGTCCAAAGATTAACCATAGATTCGGTTGTTACATCATTTGAGCGAGGTAACGACATTCAAGTTTATCTACATTTCCATCAGCTTCCGATTGGTTTTCAGAGTGATGTAGAACAACACAAAAGTTACTTCATTCTATACACTCGCTAGTATGTGTTCGGGAATGTTGATACGAAGTTAAGTTCGCATTTGAGCTTTGTTCAGTTCTGGCTGAAATACACACAATTATGTGAATGGTTTTTAAAAAAACTCTTCTGAATCAGGTACTTAGTTCAAATTTCTGATAAAAAACGGCAGTACAAAGCTTTCTTTGTGTAGTTCGTTCCTTTGTTTCCAGAGAGCAAATTTTTGCATTTAATTAGAGCGTTCAATGCATAAGTTTAATACAACGACCCCACTCTACTGTCTTCGTATGAGGTCAACATTTTTCTCGTTTGGAGGCAACGCCGTGCAGTGTCCTTTTTTATACATGTAGATTGTCATGACGTTCGATACAGTTCCTCGTCTTACGCCTACTATTTCTGCCGCTGTAGTTACTGAAGCTACTGCAAGGCGCGCACCACTGCCCATATCTTATTCTGAGGTCACTGAGATCTGATATTGTCAGCAATTTCTCCTCAGCAACTGTTCCAGTTGACTGTGGCACCTCTATGTCATAGCAGTGCTGTAGTCGTAGCCAACATCGTACTGCACCCCATTATATAGGCTACCTCACATCGCGGCTGACGTCGCCCCTGTGATTCACGTACGGCACACTGCTTGTTATCCAGTCGCAGTCGGTGTTACCATTTGTTTTGATGAACCCTTGTCTGACGTACGAATCTCTTGCACATTTTCATTTCCTAATCACTTCTCAAATTTCTCGCGAAATGCAGTTCAAGTCAAGCACATTTTTGACTGTTTATTTAAAGATTATTTTGCTCGCGCTGAAAATTCATTTTGTGCTTAAGCGCCATTTCAAAAAACCTAAGAACTCGATAGTTTAGCAAAATAGGAATTTTTAATTACCTTCTAAATTTGCCGCTGCTGTAGAAACATTTTAGTAAATTAAAATAATCTTGTTTAAACATGTTTAATTTAACGAAAAAAAAAATTCTTTACCGAATCGATTATTCAACACATCATGCAAATATATTTGCCTTTCATAAATTTCTCGTCTGGACGTTAAAGTAGCGGTGGTTTTTGAATCATTGAAAGAGGGGAGATTCACGGTTGACAGTATTTGGTGTCCTTGTGTAAGCTGCAATCGAGATGGCATATAACAAAGCAACACCTTTTATTTAAAATTACTGTTCTTCCTGAAAATTTCGGAATCCCATTTTCCTATCCCACCTGAATTTTAAGAAACTACGCGATTTCTGCCTATATTGATTTAAAGATGACGCAACACACCAATAAATAAATAGAAAATAAAAAGCAATGTCTGCTTCCATACAATTATTTGCTCAGTGCTACCATGTTTTGTGCACAATGGCTGCTAGTAAGGAAAAAATTGAATTCCAGCCCTCGTTACGACTATAAAATGCAAAATGATGCCACCATTGCAGAATTTCTAATAATGTTTTAGCAGAGGAATTTATTTTTTTACATAGTAAGCTAGTAATACTTGTGTTTCAACTTCCTTTTTTTTTGTTGGATTAACCCTTTAATTGGCTGGAACGAAATAACTCAGGGTAAACAAAATAGGTTGAAATCAGCTCGAACGAATATATTCGCTGTCTGAGAAATAGACCAAACTCGACAGAAACGAGTGAACCTACGCATCCAGAAGCGTGGCTTTTACCTTAGGTTTGTTATTCTAAGTGGTCATTTGAGGGGTATGATTGTCATTAATCGTTCCTGTCTGATTACCTTTTCCGCAAAGAATGCTTTAAAAAGGGCAAATAACCTAAAACAGAAGAGAACGATGTTTGAGTAACGTTTCTTTCTACCCTGTGGCATGATTCCCATGTCCCGGGGTACTACTTCCGAATCATTCCTTGGGTTAATGCTAAAAGTCTATCGTACGAAAGGCCGCTATAAAGTAATTCACAGATGCTGTCACACGTACGGTCGTTCACGAACATAATTTCCAATTGCAAGTCAAGATTAAAACACTTTATTTACAAATAAAAATCAATATTTACACGCGATATCTTTCGGGGCTGAACATAGCACCCATCATCAGGCTCATTCCTTGGGTGTTTGAACAGAGAATAAAAGACTAAGGAAATTGGACAACATACTGTAAGACTAAGGACTGCAAGGGAACACTTACAGCCAGTGACAGATTTATAGTTGATACTCCTGAGATGAAAGGGAAAGGAATTGTTTTGGCGTAGCGTTCGTATAACCCAGTCACTATGAGAACACTTCTGTTTGAGGAGCGCAGGAAAATTGGGGCAACTTTTGATTCAGGTACAAGAGCCACTTAAAGGGTTAAAAACACCAGCATCTGCTTAACAGAATCGAATGCAGTGTCAAGTGCCTTCATTACTTTATTCATTTGATTTCGCAATTTGTCTCATTCTGTTTATTCGTATCAGTTGTTTTTTTTAGCAACATTCCCTCTGCTGCCACTATCGTCGTATTTCGCTTAAACCAGCGCAGATTCTAGAAACTTCACTCCCTCACCACACCGACACCATCGCTACGATGTATAAGTTTAGTTAAGTCGTTTACTTTCAGTTCTTTTTGTGCATCCTTAAACATCCTTTCTCGTATGCTGCCATCATCCACACTACCGCAGTCTGACGTCAGTTTGTAAGTGAATATGTTTTTTAAAAATGTTTGCACTGTTTCTTTCCGTACGGTATTTCGTCAGGCGTTTTTTCTTTCAGTCTTCGTTTGGTATCTAGAAAAGAACCACATTTTGATTTTCCTACTTCTCCTCTTCCAGTCACCAAAATTAGCATATGCTACTCCATATTTTATGCTGGGTACCTTGCACTTCACTTTCAGCAGAGACCTCATCAGCCTATTGTGGTTTATTTGGATTCCTTAAGTGTTTTGCAGTCTCCCTCTTATGCAGAGGGTGGAGAGATCATCCTTGTCTCTCTCAGCTAACACTTTTCATTTTTTCACACAAATTTGGTTTTCAGATCCGACTCTTCTGGACACCCAGCCATGTTCGGATCCAGAGAAATGAGTCTTGTGTTTTTGCTACCAGGTTCGTATCCCCGTTGGATACCATAGAGTTACTACTGTATCACCTGATCTTAGTTCAGATGTTAGAGAGCATATCATATCAAACTTATTCGGCTGGGTCTATGAGGCCCTGCCGTTTTCCCCGTGAACATGCTTGTCATATTTAATTTTAAATACTACCAAAGGCCACCCAGACACCTTGGGTAGCATTTGAACAATCAGTGTGAGTGTAGTCTTTGATTTCTTGTTCACTTTATATCGGTGTTTTTTTCTGTCTTATAACCCGTCGTTTTGCCGTCGACTCTTTACAACGTTACATATTCTTATAGTGTTTTCATCCTAGCAGTTCTTTTCATGATCTGATTATACGTTTTTATTTCCAGCTTTTTGACTGACAGTGACGCTTATGTCTATTTAACCCAATCCTTTCTTGCAAAAAAAAAAACCCTACTAACTAACCGACCGTTTATCTGTCAGAAGCTGACAGATAAACGCACATAGCGTTTATCTGTCAGCTTCATTAAACGTCAGAAGCTGACAGATAAACGCACATAGCGCCGCTGATTGTTGGGTCATTCTAGCGTAAGGCGAACGCACTGGACTAGATATGGAGAGATTTGGGGTACGATCCCAGCAGTGGCCGGATAACAATTTTTCGGTTGCTATATGTTGATAAACGTGGAAAGAGCGATGTCTTTGTTTATTCACTGACGCTACGTATTTAGAGTATTTTCACTATTTATTAATATGCATTTATATTCACATGGTAAATAACGAAAGAAACACTTTAAAAGAAGTCATTCAATTAACAATTTGGAAGTTATTAGTGTTTTATATGAATTCTGAACGTGAAGTAGTTAAAACACTGTAAGAATCTCTGAAATTAAGAGAAAGTTCTAAACTTTCTTAACCTATATCGTAGTTCAAAGGGAAAACTGCAAAAAGGTACTTAAAAGGTAGGCATTGCTTAAAAAGAAGGTAGTGGTTCCTTTCTAAAATGCTTGCGTTTTCCTTTCGGCGCTACGAACAAGAAATCAGAGATTCTCAGAAAGTCAAAAAAATGTTTGGATCCGAGATGATTCCGAAATGCATGCAAAGTTTTTTTCTGTGAGAGTTTAAAAAATCAAATTCTTACAAACAATTTAAACTTTATTCAAGCACATGTATGCATCACGAACACTGCTATAACTTTAATCAGATTGTGCCATGTGGTTCCTGCTGCGAACATTTCTTCCCCTCTTGGGAAAAGAAAACACAGATTTTCGATTCACGTGTACCTGTTTATCATTGACCTGTTGATTACCTTCAAAAATTAAATCTGCCGACGTTTTGGCAGAAGAAATTTTACCTTCTAAACTGACTACTTTATATTTACCTTCAACAGAAGAATAAAAACAGAAACACAGACTCACGTAATTCAGATGATAATACAGTGCGTTTAATGCAAGAATTGTAAGTAAGTATTAAAAACGTCGTGCGGATTCATCATAAATATAAAAAGTTGCCGTTAATGCACGATACAAGTTTGCGAATAATATCGCCAGAAAACATGATTATTTCGAGCAGGTTGTAAAACCGCCTATTGAAGAAAATGAGAAGAAACAACTCTACTACACTGCCACCTGTTTATGTTCGGGAAGCTACAAATTTTGTCCGTTCCATGACTTATGATCCGAAGATTAAGCGTATTTTAAAAAATGTTTGTCATAAGTGCAATACAGACTTTGGGACATAAATGATAAATACACAGTTCACGTGGACCAGGAACATCAAATAGAAGTCACCGCTTTTTCCACGTTTATAAGTAAGTCACAGAAAATTTTCTCATCGGCCGCCATGGGAATCGAACCCAGGGTCTTCCAGTTACACGCCGGTTATGCTTCCACTGTACCACAGCGGCTTCGAAATTCTGCAGATTCACAAACGACAAACTGCCAAACCACACGGCAAGGTTGCTTCTTTGGAGCCCCGCACAGTGCTGGGGATTCACCTAACTTATAAACGATTACTTCTATTTGAAGACTTTGGGACAAAAAGTAAAAATCTCCTCTCCATGATCTTGAATTACCGGGACCCTGTGAATTTATATTCCAGATATGGAGTGTATTCTATACCTATGAAATCTGTGGAACAAAACAAATCTAAAACCTATATATCGGCTCTACTTTTAGAACTTTACAGAGCCGATTGGCAGAGCACAAATATAGTGTCAAAATGGGTGCCATTTTCTCATCTTGTAAGCCAGGAATCTTATGCTCCAGTACGGGCAAATACTACTATTTTGAATACCCCCAACCAAGAGTTATATGTTACGGTTCACAGAAAGTGCTTACATTCATAGTTATGGAGATAGGGTTCGTAATGATATCCTTCCTGAGTGTGTTCCAACTTCCTGCAGGACTATTCTCTCTGGAGTTTCCCAGGAATTTCCGAGAAACACTACCTTTCCCTCCAGAACACTTAATCTAATATGAACTATTTTTCCAAGCCCGCTTATTGGACATTACCTGATTACATCAAGACTTACGTCATATAAGGTTTGTTTTCATGTATTTATAACAGCCTGCGTTCCGTGCAATGGTTTTTACATCTGATGATGGATCTTTTTTAAAGGTCCGAAAGATCTTATGTCCTTGTGCTTTTTTAACGTAATACATTTTAACCTTGAGTCTTAGAGTTTATAATATATCGTGCATTAACGGCAACTTCTCTTATATTTATGATTTGTCAGTTTTAAACATATTTTATACCATATCATCAAATTCACCAAAGTTTTCCGTGTACAAATACTTCGGTACTAGATGAACCGGAAAAGTAAACCATCAGTTCACTCAGGGCTGCGTTTTCTCTATACCTACAGCCACCTGTCAGACCTAAGCTCCCAACTTCGCACTTTGACACACATAAGAACACAAAACGTTAACTGAGGTCATTACTCAGAAACTATCCAAACTTTATGACATTTTATCATAGCAACTAAATAAGAAACCGTCTGTCAGTGCGCAATAGAAATTATTATCTTTGCAAAAAAAAAAAAACGAAGCACCCCTGAAAGTCTTTCGATCCTAATGAAACTCCGCATGCAAGTACCTCAGGGCCGAAATTGTAAATGATTAAAAATAAACAGCAATGCTAATAGTGGGCCGCCACAGTTCATGGGAACCGCGCGTTGAGGAGGTTATATCAAGAGCAAAGCTCGCACGAAAGGACAATTGTGGCAGCAGATTACGGCTGCGGTAACCTCCACGGATTGTGAGGACGCCTCGACGTCGGATCCGTGCACAATACGAGCAGTTGAGCGAATTTGAGAGATGACGTATAATTGGGCTGAGAGGCTGGTTGGTTAAGTAGCCCCGGTGGCGCAATCGTCTAAGCGATGGCCTCTGATCATTCTTCCGAAAGGGGTCCGGGTTCGAATCCCGGTCAGGCATGGATGTTGTGTTTGTCTTACGACACTGGCTCCCTCCCTTCCCTGGAACCAGTGACCCTAAATTAGGAAGGGGCGACTGCTTATAGCCCATTAAGTTGCTAACGGTGGTCCTTAAACCTCCAATTAAAAAAAAAAAAATAAGTCGCCGTATCACCAAGCATTTGAATCGGAGCGACGAGGAAATCGGACCATGTTGACGCCTGGGTTGAGGAGGGCACAACCCAGCGGCACGCGGGTAGTGGACGGCCGAGGGAAACGACAAAACGCGAGGAACAAGCGATTGTGAGAGCCGCGCGAACAGATCCGGTCGCTCACAACCATCCGTGGCTTTGTAGCCTCGTCTACAGACACGGAAGTGGACATCCGGATCTTTTCCAGATGACTTACGGCAGGGGGCACTACTTTCGAGAAGGCCATTTTTTTTTTGATTGGAGGTTTAACGACCACCGTGAGCAACTCAATGGGCTATAAGCAGTCGCCCGTCCCTAATTTAGGGTCACTGGTTCCAGGGAAGGGAGAGAGCCAGTGCCGTAAGACAAACACAACATCCATGCCTGACCGGGATTCGAACCCGGACCCCTTACCGACGAATGATCAAAGGCCAGCGCCTTAGACCACTGCGCCACCGGGGCGGCAGAAGGCCATTCCATCGACTATCACTGACCAGCAAGAATCACCTGCGCCGGTTGCAGTGGTGTCCGGCCCAATCAACGTTGGATAGTGTCCAGTAATGAGTAACGGTTTGCACTCGGTTTGGGGTCGATAACCAGTGCATACGTGTCTGGAGACGAGTCGGCCAGCACACGGATCTGCTTTTACCGTGGAACGGTACACGGCTCATACATTGGGAGTGACCGACTAGGGAGTCTTTTCCTACGATATCCGGACACCCTTGGTTGTCCTACGTACCACCAAAACGGCTCAACGGTACGTCGGTAACGTTCTACGACCTGTTGTGGTGCCATTCCAATCGCACCATCACCGAGTAGTTTTCCAACAGGATAATGCCCGGCTATACAAGCCTCGGCTCTCTCAGGTCTTAATCCGTAATGTCGACACCCTTCCATGGCTAGCCCGATTGCTCGACCTCACACCTATCGAACATGTTTGAGACATGATGGGACGCCACCTACGCCCATCCCGGAATGTCGGCTAACTGGCCCGCAATTTAGACACCATTTGACATGCTACACTGGTGTGCAAAAATTAAGGACGAAGAGGAGAAATTAGCGTAACAGCGGAACGAACAGGCAGAACGGACGGAAACACCACTCAGGAGATAGACTAGGGTCCGGTACGGTAGGGCATGCGCATATATGCAGCATGACGTAGGGAGGGGGAGTGTCAGAAGGGTATAAAGCACACGGGCGGTGTACGCTCAGCAATTCGGTGAAAGCTATTGCACGGTGTACATCGGTTTGTACGACGTCGAGTTGCTGCCACCGTGTGGTATGGCCAACAGGCAATCCAGTAGACGACATCTGGATGACTTTACCCGAGGTCGCGTCATTGGGAAGTTGGAAAAAGGTCGAAGTGTGACTAGTGTGGCCGAAGAGTTCGGTATCGCTCACAGCATCGTTTCACGAGCTTGGACATCATTTCAAACGACAGGAACAGCTGTCCTAGAGTTTAGCAGTGGTCGTCCACGAGCAACCACGGCGGCAGACGACCGATATATTGTCCTACAGACGAGAAGAGATAGACGGCAGACAGCGGGAGAAATCGCAAGGCACATGACACAGGCCACTCGACGTCCGTTATCACATTTTACCGTGGCCAGGAGGCTGCACGAAGGTGGTCTATTTGCACGACGACCAGTACGGTGTGTGCCATTAACGCCTGCTGATCGGAGACGGCGGTTTCTGTGCTGCCAGGAACACGAGAACTGGACATATCAGCAATGGGGTCGAGTTCTCTTTACGGGTGAGAACCGATTTAGTCTGAGGAGCGATTCTGGACATATACACATCTGGAGAGAGCAGGGAACGCGCAATCACATCTCCAACATCATCGAAAGGGACCGGTTTGGAGGTGCCGGAGTTCTCGTTTGGGGCGGTATCATGCTTGGTAGCCGTCCTGACCTCCACATCTTCCAAGGAGGTTCAGTCACTGGTGTCCGCTATTGTACCGAGGTTCTCCTGCCTCACGTGTGTCTGTTTAAAGGTGCTGTTGGTCCTGAGTTCCTCTTCATGGACGACAACGCTACACCTCATCGTACAGTGGCTGTCGCAGAGCTGTTGGAGAGTGAAGATATTCAACGCATGGATTGGCCCGCAAGGTCCCCGGACCTAAATCCAATCGAACACGTGTGGGACCTTCTCGGGAGACGCTTGGCAGCACGTCACCAGCCGCCAGCAACGATTCCGCAGCTGCGATTGGCGCTACAAGAGGAATGGGCCGCGATGCCTCAACAGCTCCTTGACAACCTCGTCCTCAGCATGGGCAGACGTTGTAAATCCTGCAACGCAGTCGGGAGTGATCATATCCCTTACTAAAGACTGGATTTCTCTTGGCAGCCGCCTGTCACATGGACGTTATTGTTTTCTGTCCAGTTGTGCTCGAAGCTACCTTTTTAATAAAGTGTCTTTGTATCCTTTGGATTCTTTGTTTGGACGATTTCGCTTACTTGGCCCACATTCTTACATCTTGGGGATCTTATGGTTTGATTTGAGTCGATATGGAGCACTTCTGCACGACGTCACATTCGAAAAACCGTCTCGTCCTTAATTTTTGCACGCCAGTGTATATCTCAGGACAGTATCCATAAACTCCATGCGTCAATACCACGCTGGGTAACCGCTTGTATCTGAGCCAGAGGCGGCGCTACAGTGTACTGACTTGTTTCACTCGTGTAGCTGTTTTGTACGAATAAATGGCCCAACTTCTTTAGAATTGCAATCATGTCCTTTTTTGTACATATACATTGCACATACCAATTTTAATCTTGATTGGACGATTCCTTTTGGGTGCTTTGTTTGTTGTTGTTGTTTGGCAAAGAGGGCATTTTTACAGTTTTCCTGGGTTTTTCACCACTACGACTTCCGAACTAAAGTTTTTATGTTAGCTGGAGTTACCTAGTCTTCTACATACCTTAAGGTACCGGCCACGACCTCTTGCAAGGTGTGATACAGTTTAACCATTCAAGTGTGTTTCAAATCATGTTCGGGTTGGCTAGGGACTGTGAAGGCAGGAGTCGTTTGAGGCCTTTCCTGGAAGTGTCAAAATTCCAGGATGTTAGTACACCAGGAAGAGAGTTTTCAGCATCGCTTTATTGGAAGACTATGTAGTAAACAGGAACACCAAAGGCAGAAACAACTTGAGCAAACAGATAAAATCGAGGACAAAGTTACAAGCAAAAATACATAGCATTCGTTGTGAGTGATACATATATGGAACATGGGCACGCAGGCCGGGCTTTTTGAACATGGAGAAGGACATACAAGATCTGGATTTTCCCCTTTGTGCACAAATGGTAAAACCTAGAAAATGTACAGGAGAACAATTCAAACCATGACAGAAAAACTATAATGGAGCAAAATATACAAGTGGGTGCTAAGTACAAGTGCTGAGAGAAAATTAACATGAAAGTCAAGGGCACGCAGGCCGTACTGTACAAAAATACAGGGTAATGAAACAGGAAAGTTTGATCATGAGAATAGTTAGAATAGTATTTTACGCCGGTCCGTTCAAGCTTTTCCCAAACGGTTAAGGTATTACAGTAATCATCAAAAGAGGCAAAGTCTTGGGGGAGTGGCAGCGGAGGAAGAAGAGAAAGCAGAACAGAACGTCGAGCGGTGAGATGTCGAGGAGCAGGAGCGATAGGAGCTTGACTTTTAGCACGTCGTTTCCGCGTGCACTGTGAAGAACGGCGTGAGCGTTTTTCGGAAATAGCACCAGTAGAGGGCTCAAGGAAAGAAGCAGCAGACGATGGATCAACAATAGGCGTAGTCGGTGGATCAACAACAGATGCAGTCACTGAGTGAGCTGTATGTACTGAAAGTGAATCAGTAATACACAGGCGGAGCTGAATAACCTTCAGATAGTATAACGTGAGAGGACGAAGACGGTGGGGAGGATAGGCAATGTTCCGGGAGGATAGTTGACCAGTAACTGTCATCAGAAGACGAGACTTCGAGGATTTCCCTGGCTCCAAACCAGTCTTCAGCAGCCAGATCATGGGCTGAGTATGAGGGACAATCCTTAGGACGAGGCTTAGGAAGCTTGAGAAGGGAAAGATAATCCAGTACTGTTGTAGGACTATACCTTCTGATGACGCTAAGACGAAGAGTGGCGAGACGTTGGCGTTCCGAAACGGAAAGCTGAGCATAGGGGTCTTGAGAATCAAGAGCAGTAGTATTTGGCGAAGCAACAGCTGATGAAGGAGAATTCGGAAGCACAGAACCAAGGGCTGGCGATGGTTCCACGGAGTAAATTTCAGGAGAAACGCCGGCGGAAGAGATAGCTGTGCAGGCGCTGACGAGAGAAGGAGTCGGCGGAGGTGAACACAGAGGTGTGCTATCAGCAGAGGAAGACGTGTTGAGAAGAGATTATGTAACAGAGCGTGAGAATCCTTGATAGCCATGGTGGGGGTTTTGGTAAATGATGAGTCAGGCAATCCGGAAGTGTCTAGAAGCACAACAGGTAAGTGGATGATCTGAAGTGGAGAGTTACTGAGCAGGTGAAATGCTAGAGACAGTGAAGGCAATACGGTGAAGGAGGTCGGGATGTGCATGGGGAAGGTGTTCGTATGATGAAAGTCTGAAGATTGGCTGGCGAGGGGAGTCTGAGCCGGTGAAAAAGTCATCAACGGTAAAGGTAGAGAAGTGCAAATCGATGTGCAGGTAACTGGAGCAATAGTAAGTCTTGAATGTTGAACAGAAGGCGGGAATAATCCGGCGACCACATAAGGCTGAGAAGACAAATACGGATGAGTCAGCAGAGGGGTAGACTCTGAAAGCCTGGCTCGAGAACCGCCTGGAGTAGAAAAACCTGAAGATGTAGGCGATGGATGAGTGGCGTCTCGAGCTGGGCACGAAGCACAAAGATGTTCAGGCGATTTGCAGATGAAACAGTGATAGGCAGTGTAGACATGTACAGTACGGGTATGTCGACCACAGACTACTTCAAATGTGGTCGGACAAGAAGCAAACCAGGCATAGAGTGAATCAGTGGCAAGTCCTTTGATGCGTGGAATCTTTGTGCAATCCACTGTTCAACTCATAGCAGTATTAGTTAATAATTTATGATTATGAATACATTTTCATTACGTGGATGAGCCTCAGGATTAACTATCCTGTTTCTGCAAGTCGATGATGTCCATTTCAACTGATTTTATTTACGAATTCGCTTACGACACAACCCTCCACGCATCCATTGCTTGTTATTTATTCTAATGCTATTCAGTTGGACTTCCACGATGAATTCTAATATTGACACTCCCTGAATTCAATATTGACACTATTTAACAAAGGGGTCAGGATAATCTTATAGGAATTATTTCTTGTAATACCCAGCCCTTAGTTATTAATTAAAAACAGATCGAAATTCACTCTTGTTATAAAACGGAAACTTATTAAAAAAATATTTTCCTCGTGCTTGTAGCGAACATTTCTCCTTGATTGTAACTGTGAAACATAGCAGCAGTTTTCCTTCTGAAAATCATGTTTAAAAATAGAAATTTCTTATTTAGGCATAAATTTTCCTTCGAATAATCTCATCTGGAAAAAATAAAACTTCGAATGTAAAAATTTGCTATTACAGATTTGAAATTTTCTTAACACCGGAATATCAGCCTTGAAACATATTCATGCTATCCCCTCAAATTTTCCTTCATTAGATCAACATGTTCAGCAAAAAGCAGCAGCTGGCCTTATTGGCAATTCTGTGTTCATATTACCTAAGTCCCTTCTGCCATACACATGTGTGAACTAAAAGCAAGGCCGCTATAACTTACTCAAATCTTTTATTTCCATTTCTTGAGATAACTTTTTTTTTATTATTGGAAGTTTTAACGACCACCGTGAGCAACTCAGTGGGTTATAAGCAGTCGCCCGTCCCTAATTTAAGATCACTGGTTCCAGGGAAGGGAGAGAGGCCGTAAGACAAACACAACACCCATGCCTTACCGGGATTCGAACCCGGACCCCTTTCGGACGAGTGGTCAGAAGCCATCGCTTAGACCACTGCGCCATCGGGGCGGCTGAGATAGCTTTCACCACATAATCGAATATAGTACAGAAGCTTCTCTTATCCAAGACCCATATTCTGTTTATCTGAGCAATTTCACAAGCTTGAAATCCCCTATTAAGCGAGGAGTTTTTCTAAACACTCAGATCTAACTTTTCAAAATTTAGAGCATGACAACAGTAGTACGGTTTGAATAAAAATTGGTCTTGGCGTTTTGTACTCAAGGCTTTATTCCTCAGGATACTTCTTCGTAAAGGTATCGTTCACATGAGTGATGTCATCGATTTTTATGCATTGTACCCTGACCTTATAGCTGTCATTAAAGGTAAAACGTTTCTTCTATGTTATCAAAGAAGAAATTTAGAGACCTATTTCTGTTCTTCCGTGCACTGTGCAAGTGTGAGCACTCTGACTGTGTCGCTTCTGCGTGATGCTCCGAATTGCGTTACACATTCCTGTGGTCGGGAGCCAATGAGACTATATATAGCGTCACGTTCCTTGTTTAAGACTTTTCATTCCAAAATAACAGTACGTGAGATGATAAAGTTATTTCACTGTCCTCTACAATCGGAACCGTAAAATAGTTTCAAAGTATGTTTTCAAAGTCACTCTGACTGAACGATAAGTGACTTTCTTATACGGCCGTTGCAATACCTTTCCCTATCCTCTTTGGAAGGAAAGTTGTTCAGTTTTATACTGTTGTTGTTCAACGGCCACCAAGAGGAACTCAGAAGGCTATAAGCATTCGCCCGTCCCTATTTCGGGTCAGTGGTTCCAGACCAACACGCGTCTCATACCTCATCAAGGTAGGTTGGTTGGTTGGTTCATTGATTTTATTGGCGCAAGGGCCATGGTTGGCCAAAGAGCGCCAAACAAAAGACATCAAAAGAGAACAAAATCAATAAAACACGTACACAAGGCTAAAAACAGGATGAAGCAGTAAAAGTGAAAGATGGAAATGAATACGGTAAAAACTGCAAGGCAGACAGACAAACAAACAGTATTAAAAACGTGCGATGAAGCTTAAAATATGGCTGATCAAATAAAACTGAAGAATGAGAACGATGAAAGGGCTAAAAAAGATAATGAAACAAACAGTACTAAAAACATGATACAAAGATTAAAATCTAGCTGATTCAGTAAAACTGAAAAATGAGTATGATGATAGGGCTAAAATCTAGATACGTTTAAAATAGTCAATTTGTTTAAAAACTGAAAAAACAACAACAGTATTGCAGTGGTCATTGAGGAGCCGCTGCAGTGTAGCGGCGTCCTCGTTCAACAAATGAGAATGAAAGAAATGAAAACGTACATCACGAAAACGAACACAGGTACACAAAAGATGAGTGACGGTGAGTCGGCAGTTGCACGTCTCACACATCGGCGCAGTATCGCCACACAGCAAAACGCGGTGAGTGAAACGACAATGCCCAATGCGGAGACGCGCAAGCACCACTTCCCCCCTGCGGTTCCGACGAGATGAGGAGTTCCAGATTTCGAGAATAGGTTTTATACGATGCAGTTTATTTTCCACCTGTTGGTCCCACAGACCCTGCCACGTTCGCCTGATATGATCACGAACAAGAAATCGAAAATCGCGATGAAAGAGTGGCAAGGGTGTGACGACCAAAGAGGAAGCAGATCTAGCGGCCGCATCAGCACACTCGTTACCTGAGATTCCAACATGCCCAGGAATCCAGACGAATTGAATCTGGACACCGGCCTCGAGCAAGGAACGAAGAAGCCCTCGTACGTTCAAAAGAAAAGGATGATTACAATAGTCCAGCGATGACAAAGACTGCAGGACACTTAGGGAATCCGTATAGACCATAGCACTATGATGAGAACTCGACTGAACATGAAGGAGTGCAAGATACACAGCATGCATCTCCGCCGAAAACACCGTGGCCTCAGCTGGGATCCGCGCTACTGACACGTCATCAACACAGACAGCTGCGGATCCAACGACTCCATGCATCTTGGAGCCATCAGTGAAAATGGGAGTGTATTCAGTTTTGAGGGCACGGTGCTCAGCAAAGAGCTGCTGGTACACTGACGCAGGGGTTGAGGATTTGTCGAAAGACGTAAAGGTGGTATCAACCATGACACCAAGTGGGTGCCATGGAGGATCCCCAAAGCCCCTGGTCGCTGCAACAAGCGACAAGTCGAGCCCTGCATCACGAGCTAAGGCCGCCATACGAAGACCGAAGGTTGGAACGCACGAGGGCCGGTTCGCAAATAAACGAGCATGTTGAGGATGGAAAACTGCACCGTACAAAGGATGGTCTGGAAGAGATCGAAGTTTTAAGTAAAAGTGGACAGACAGCTGCAGAAGGCGTAATTCAAGCGATGGTTCGTTCGCATCGGCGTAAAGGCTGGGATCGGAGATGTTCGAAATGCTCCCGTACAAAGACGCAGCGCCTGATGATGAACAGCGTCCAAAAGCCGGAGAACGGAAGGACGAGCCAAGCCATACACGATACAGCCGTAATCCAGTTTCGACCGAATTAAGGAGTGTTAAATGCGAAACAAAGAGATCCTTGTCTGCGCCCCACGGAACTCTCGAAAGGATTTTTAGAATAGAAAGAGCACGCAGACAGGAAATCTTGAGCCGCCGAACGTACACGCGGAAGATAAGCGCACGGTCGACGGTCAGTCCAAGGAACTTGGTCTCCGGCAAAACTGGAATGGCTGCACGGTCCAAATACAGCCCGGGGTCAGGATGGAGGCCACGCCTCCGGCAGAAATGAACACACGCTGTCTTGTCGGGAGAAAGAACGAAACCATTGCTATTCGCCGCTTTAAAAATCTGATTAATACTAGACTGCAACTGCCTTTCAATGAAACGCATGCTCGATGACGAGCAGAAGATGTGCAAGTCATCGACATACACAGTAGCCGAAACCGCAGGAGGAAGATTTGTGAGGAGACAATTAATGCGAAGGATGAACAATGTGACAGATAAAATGCAACCTTGAGTAACACCTTGTTCTTGATGGAATGTTGTAGATAGCGTCGTACCCAGGCGCACCTGGAACACCCGATTGCGAAGAAAATTTACAATAAATGTCGGAATATTCCCTCGCAATCCGCATGCGTGGAGGTCACGGATAATCCCGTGCCGCCACGCACGATCATAGGCTTTCTTGATGTCAAAGAATACAGAAACCAGGTGCTGCCTACGCACGAACGCCTCGCGCACAGATGTCTCAAGGTGCAGGAGATGATCGTGAGGTGAACGATGACGCCGAAAACCGCTTTGTGATGGTGAAAGTAATTGATGATGTTCTAAAAAATGAATTAATCGTGAGTTAACCATGCGTTCGAGAACTTTACACAGACAGCTAGTGAGAGCAATTGGGCGATAACTAGAGGGAGACTTAGGATCCTTGCCAGGCTTCGGAAAAGGTAGAACAAAAGCCTTTCGCCAAGACTCCGGGAAACTGTGTTCTAACCAGATGCGGTTGTATAAGATTAAAAGGTTCTCGAGAGACGACTGGGAGAGATGACGGAGCACGTCGTAGTTGATGTCATCGGGACCGACAGAAGTAGCCCCGGACCGATGCAGAGCCACCCGAAGTTCACACATGCTGAAGGGGGAGTTATAACCAGTGTCGGTATACGGCGCAAAAGAGATTCTGTGGCGTTCCGCGGAGCATTGAATCCTATGAAAGGAGGCCGGATACGCCAGATCACTCGAAACGGAGGCAAACGCCTCCCCCAAACAATCTGCAATCTCCCCGACGTCAGCATATGTGCAGCCGTTACTCTCGAGAATGGCAATCTGGTGTAAACTGTAGGTACCCCGGATCTTACGAATCCTTTCCCACACAGTTTTCGAATTGGCACGTGAGGTAAGAGATGATACATACTGGATCCAAAACTCCCTCTTGCTACGTCGACGCACCAACCGAGCATAGGATTTAGCACGTTTAAAAGCAACGAGATTAGCCTCGGTTGGATAACGCCGAAAAGTAGACCAGGCCTTGTGTTGAGCTCTCCTAGCCGCTGCGCATTTAGGGTTCCACCAAGGTTTCGGAATTCTGGGGAGCTTCGTAGATGTTTTACGAATTGAAAGATCAGCTGCCTGAAGAATACAAGTTGTGACTTTAAGTACAGCTGC
This sequence comes from Macrothele yani, assembly GCA_039090855.1. Lineage (NCBI taxonomy): Eukaryota > Metazoa > Arthropoda > Arachnida > Araneae > Macrothelidae > Macrothele > Macrothele yani. The sequence continues at coordinate 4,851,519 of CM077030.1, read as the reverse complement.
GTCGATTGACTCTTGGGTCACCATTTCAGAAGATATCACCGCGGACGATCTGAAGACCTCCCATCTGGCACAATCCATCCTCCATCGAGGTGGGCGGGAGGCAGAATATGGCACGTTTGCATGGTGCCAGAGGACGATTGGGAAGTGGTCGCTCCCGTGGAGATCCTTACACACCGTCCCACGACCAGTCAGCAATGATCGATGGTGAACCCAAGGTCAAATCGATCGCACTGAAAGATCTTGTCGGCTCATGGAAGTAAGTGTCAGCACCGGTGTTTAAAAGGCACACAGAGGCCGAGCACAGAAGCGACTCCATGCGACGACCTCTAGCGCTGGCGTTGACACTACCCCACAAAGGATGATGAGCATTAAAGTCACCCAAAAGAAGGAAGGGTGAGGGCAGCTGATCAATCAAGCTCTCCAGAACAGAGACGCTAACATCCTCATCCGGTGGTAGATAAACACTGCAAACAGTAAGAGGCACAGGCATAGAAATACGAACCGCCACGGCCTGCACAGTTGTGGAAACCGCGACGGAAGATACCGGAACCCTGTGAGGGACGAGAATAGCGACACCCCCACAGGCTATATTTCCAGACGAGTGGTCTGTCCGAAATGCACAGTAGCCTCGAACTGAAAGCAGGTCCGATGGTTTAAGCTTTGTCTCCTGAAGACAAAGGCACACCGGAGAGTACAAATAAAGCAGATGTTTCACGTCATCAAAACTGGTGCGAAAACCTCGGCAGTTCCACTGAATTATTGAACCCATGGGTAAAAATGAAATGAAAGAGGAAATGGCTAAACTTGGTCAGCCTCCATTTCCTCTGGTGAGCGTTCCCCCAGATTTGGGGGGTGTGTGACCAGGGGCCAAGATTGGTGAATGCTTTGTCCCAAGTGTCTTAGCGGGATTTGCTCGCCGTTGATTGTTTGGCTGAGACTTTGAAGGAGAAGAAATGCTCTTCTTATCCTTGACCTTGGTGTTGGTGTTTTTGCCAGAAGAAGTGGCCTGAGTTCCCTTGCTGGTGTTGGAGTGAGTCTGCTTCGGGGAAGTGGCGGGTGCCGCTTTCAGACCCCTAGCTCGCGACTGGAGTGCCTCCAGTCCGGCTGCGATGATTTCCTCCATATTGAATGGACATTTAGGGGAGATCTGAACGTCGGTCTGAATGGCAACCGTAGATTTGGCAACCACCACTGAAGCGTATGATCGCCGATCAGATGTAACGGGAACCACTCTTCTTCTGGCCTCAGGATAGGAAATATTTTCCACCGTTTTGAGCCTTTGGATTTCCTTCTCCTCCTTCCACTTGGGACAATCTTTGGCTGATGCTGGGTGTGAACCCTTGCAGTTCACACAAAACTCGGCCTCGGCCACACATTCTGAGAGGAGATGCTCTGTGGCACCACAGCGTCCACACCTGGGAGAACTCCTACATGACTGCTGAGAGTGGCCGTACGACTGGCACCTAAAACATCTCAACGGGTTGGGAATGTACGGGCGTACCTCGAGGTGGAGATACCCTGCCTTGATGGATGTAGGCAGGGAAGGGCAGTTGAAAGTCAAGATAATGTTCCAGGATGGGACAAACTGCCCATTCCTCCTAAATGAAATGCGTCGCACACCCGTAACATGTTGGCTCCTCAGTTCTTCGAGAAGCTCATCCTCAGAGCAATCAATAAGATCCCGAGAGGAGACAACACCTCGAGATGAATTTAGGTAACCGTGTGGTGTTATTTTGACAGGCGTCTCGAGCAGCATGCTGGTGTTGATAAGTGTGGAACTGTAGGCCACAGTAGACATCTCAACAAGAAGATCTCCAGACTGGAGCTTCTTGACGCTCTTAAGAGAGCTTGCAATTGATTGCAGTGCTTTGTGGATCCAAAATGGACTTTTGGCACTCAAAGGCTTTGAAGGGTCCAATGAGTGCACAAAAAAGAATATAGCATTGGAAACATCTGCGACAAATTTTTTGGCGGAAGGACCTGAACCTTCCTCCATACCTCTTTTAGTTTTGGGTTCATGGGAAATTTCATTGAGAGCCATGAAAAAAAAAATAAAGGATTCATCCGCCAACTTCCCCACCCACAATCGAGCCCAACAAGGGAGAACCGGAGGTCCGCAAGCCCAAGTGGACGCAGGACACGGCTCTAGGGATAGCAAGCGGATATAGCAAGTTGATAGGGCAGACATGCGCTCGGCGAGCACCCAGACTTTCCCATGCCTGGGGAACACCTCTTTGGCATGCCCACCCTATCCCCAGACTCACCCTGTCGTACGAGACGACAAGCCGTTAGAGGTCTGGGCTCCACTCGGCCACAGACCTCATTGACTAGGAGTGGGTTATTTCCCAGTCACCCGTTTAGGGTGAAGCAGGGTGCAAAGAGGAGTGTTGGCAACTGGCGACACCACCACCCAGGCCTCCAGAAACCTCAGCCTCCAGCATCCCCTTTTCCACCTTACGGGTAACCGCACACGGCAAACGTGCAGGCAGGTCTAGCTAACCAGCTCGGAAAAACAAAGAAAGAAACATGAAATGGAGAAGACAGGAAAGAAAACGAGAAACTAAAATCCTGAGCTGGCGCATAATCACAACCTCAGCAACCTACAACTGAGGCGGGTTCATGTAAAGTGAAGAAACATAAAAAATGTGAAATTCATCACATATAGTACATGTTGGCTCGGGCCGTGGGGACGCCATCCCCCATCAGCTGGATGAACAGCTGTCCCTTCGGTGATGTAATCGTTCAAGACGAAATGACAAAATGATCCGTCACAAGGTCAGCTCGGGCCGTGGGGGCGCCGCTCCCCAAATAACTGGAAAACCAGTTATCCCCGTGCGGGGCCTCATCAAGGTATCCAACCAGAGGCCACCTCAGACGAATTCTCAAAGACCAGAGCCTCAAACCACTCGGCTACCTGCTTTCCACTGCATTCTATTAGAGGTATGCAAACGTTTCCGCCGCCCCCGCTAGTTGGCGCTGTAGGGGTCTAACCGGCCGGTAACCCGTGCTGTCAGTTCGTACATAAAGCCAAGCATGGCGGTTTATGAAGTTAATATGAGTCACTGTTTGTTATTCATGTTTAATTTAGAGAAACGTGCTAGTGAAGCATACTGTTCAACATATCAGGTGTATGGCGAAACAATTATTGGTGAGCGCACGTGTCGAGAATGGTTTCCCAGGTTTAAGGTGACCTAAGCTTGGGAGACAAGTCACGTGCAGGTAGACCAGAGGAGCTCGCAGACGAGGAGCTGGAATCGCTGTTGCAAGAGGATGCCACACAATCAACCACGCAACTGGCGAACGTTTGAAAGTGGCTCAATCGACAGTGGTATGGCGTCTACAGGCCTTGGGGAAGATCCAGAACATTGGCAAGTGTGTTCCGCACACTTTAACGGAGCGTAATATTGTTTAACGATTGGGCATCTGCATGTCGTTGCTCAAGAGGTTCCAAGCGAAGAATTTCTTGCGGAAAGTTTTCACCGGGGATGAAAAATGGGTCTATTGCAACAACCCCGTACGCAAGTGATCCTGGGTCGACCCAGGCCAGCTATCAACATCCACTGCAAAACAGGATATCCAAGGCAAAAAGGTGATGTGTGTGTGGTGGGATATGCACGGAGTGCTGTTTCGAAATGTTGAAACCGGGCGAAACAACCACTGTTCAACAAGATAGCGATCAGTTGATGAAACTGAATGCCGCAATCGAGTAAAAACGCCCATTGACAGGTAAAGGACGCCTCCTAGTCATCCTGTTACACGATAATGCCAGACCACATGTCGGCGCCACCACGAAATCAACCCTTAAACAGTTGCACTGGGAGGTTTTACCGCACCTGGCTTACCCCCCGGACATTGACCCTCAGACTTTCATCTGTTTCGCTCTATGCAACATGTCCTAGCCCAACAGCGGTCCACCATAGTTCCAGAGGTGAAATGTTTGGTCACTGCGTTCTTCAGCTCAAAATCAGAGTCCTACTACCACAGGGGCATTCATTTGTTGCCTGAAAAATAGCAAAAGGTCATTGATGTTAACAGCCAACATTTCGTTGAATAAATGTTTACTAGTTTCCTGATTGTTCCTGTCTCCTTTCTCCTTAAAATGTGGAAACTTTTACATACCCTTAATAGAAAGGTAGCTAACGAATGTACAAATTATACTCTACAAGCTTTGTGATTGTTATAATATTTAGAAAAACAACGTTACTTCACAAATATGTTACTTTTCGTGTCCACCAAGGTTTCGCTGGGATCTGGCTCAGATGCTTCAGGGCGAATGGCTCGTAAATATTCAAATCGCAAGTGACATCATCAACGCTGTTTACGGTCACGAGTTTCTGTTAATCGCTTCCACGCGCTTGATAGAAATGGTGCGGAGCAAGTCATTGAGAAGTTGCGAAACATTTTGGTATATATAGAAAACTTCCAAAGTATCAAGTTTGGTAAGGCCGCGGGTGGCCTAGTGGGCAACGTTCGTGACTGCCACGGATAGGACCTCAGGTCCGATCCCAGGCAGGTACGGACGCTCGATCCACTGAATATCCGCCGTGCGTCGGATGGGCACGTTAAGCCGTCGGACACCGGGTACTGGCCCCCGGTAATAAATAAGGGCGTCTTCCTCCCCCTTTCTACTTCGCTTCCGTGTCACTTTACTATCGGGCAATCTTGCCCAAATCTCCTAGCTTCCTATTTCTAAGGGTTGTTTAAAACCTGGGGTCAGACACTCCCTTCCTAAAATGCTCTACATATGATCATTTATCAAGTTTGGTGGTTTGCTTGTCGATTAGTTTCACTTTTTCAAAAAGAAGGCTGTGATCATTTTTATGACAGTGTTTAGCCATCAAGGACTTCTTTAGATCACGATTCCGAATGTAGGTCTTGTTCTCCTTCAATCGATAACGCAAGGTTTGTGCTACATAAGAAACTCCGCGTTCACATTGATTTTGATCAATTCCTCGTGAAATTTTATCTTCAGCACGGCTCTTTGATCCAAAAAAGTGTATTTTGTTTTAAGGTTTAAAACTCACTTTAAATTAAAAATTTTCGAAATTTTGAAGGCAAAGTCACGGGAAAACTGAACAATGGCAAAATTCTCTCGTAATTGACGCACAACAGGAGTTGGCACGGAGTCAGGCTTCTGTTTTCGGAATTTTGTTAGAGCCTTGTCTATAGTAGAAGGATTGTGGCCTTGTTGTCCTGCAACACGCTTAAGTAAATTAAGTTATTTTTTCCAACCGTCTCCATCTGAATATACAATATACATATGTACCTCATGTATGTAAGGAATTTGAGCTCTGTTGCAAAATATTCTGTGAATGATTTTTCTCGTTCATAAGCACTAGGGTGAGTGTAAAAATAATTTTCTTACTCTGAACCTAATATGCGTCATTAATGTTCTTTGGCCTTGGTAAACATACAATAATAAAAGATTATGCCGATGTACACTGAAGTCCACCTTCGGGCTATCAGTAAAGATTTATTAAAACTGAGTGATTAAGTTAAAAGTATGAGACCTTTCGGACTGCCGCACCGGGATCCATCATTGCATAAGTTAAAAAGAGGAAACGTTGGCTAGACACAAACACGTATAGGCCTATAACATCGTATGTGACGCCCTCTGGTGTAGAAAGATCCAAACACATACAGTTTAATCACTAATCACTATCGTAATCAAGTGTAACTGATTCCTTTGATACATTATGAACAGTATTCCTAGTGAACAGAAAAGTTCAAGGTCTTAATATAATATGTGGAACATAGTCACTGCAACAGGATTGTCCCTTCCATATAACAACTAAGCTTTCAGTGAAAGTTAAACGAGCTTTCTTACCTGGAGTGACTATGATTGTCGCATCGTTCCAAAGATAGTAGTGTGATCCCGAGTTCACCAACCGAGATAGTGCAGTTTTCGTGGCACCAGCACAGACATTATGCATTTGTTCTTTGATTCTAGTATTCAATGTGCGGGAAGTAGAACTAATATATTCTTGATCCTATCCTCATGGGTCAGTCGCTCTGAGCGGGATGCGATAAATGCTGAATCTTTTACTCATGTCCACTAGATCCCGGTCTTTTTTAATACTTGAAATAATGATCCATATTTTAATGTCGAAACCTAGTCCATGTGGTTTGCACACATTTTTGAAAAATATAAACTATCTTTGGAACATATTATATGGATCCGACATACTTAATTCGTGACGATTATCTGGTCAGGGCGATATCACGTGCATTCCAAATTTTTCGGAAAATACTATGTACCACTGAGTCACAATAGCCATGGTTTCTTGCTTTTTCATAATTTGTTTTGAGTTCTAATCGCCGAATTTTATTGTTTGACAAGTGAGTAATTGCTCTTTGTACGAGAAACCGGATGACAGACAGTTTATACGTCATTGGGTAGAACTGTGCCGGAATGATAGCGTTAGTGGACGTGGGCTTACGGTAAACCGAATAATGCAAAGTCTGAGATAATGTATTTCTTTTTAAGGTAAAATCCAAGAAAGATAAGCAGTAATCCTTTTCACATTCCAAGGTAAAGTTTATCGTGGGAAATTGTGATGGCATATACGTAGTAAACGAGTGTAAGACAAATGAATCAGTTACAATTTAATCACCAATCACTATCGTATTTAAGTGTATGTGTTTAGATCTTTCTACACCAGATGGCATATTGCAATTGCGTCACATACGATGTTATATATGTGTTTGTGTCTAGCCAACATTCCCCCTTTTTAACTTTTCCCATGATGGATCGCGGTGCGGAAGTTCAAGAGGTCTCATACTTTGACTGATAGCTCCAAGGTGGACTTCAGTGTACATCGTGCATGGAAGGAATCTTTTATTATTGTTTGTATTCTGCACATACTTCATTATAACCTTGATAGACACTAAATGATCACAATTGCAATAGGCGTGGTTATAATTTTGAATCCTTATTTAATTTTTGTTGTTGCTATAGTTAAGGGACCCTCAAAGGATAGAACAACTTCTCATCTCGAATTTACGATTCCTAATGGCAGGAAGAAGACTGAACCAAAATTGCAGCACAACTGAAACGTATTGGTACCCGAATGTAGAACGCTTGCACCAGAACCAGGCGTTCTAATTATTTTGGTGCCTTGGAGAAAACTGTACTTATATTATTAAAAAATGGAATAATTTCAGAAAGACGGTGAGCAAAATCCAAAAGAAAAAATTGAGAACTGTACTCGTCGAAATAAATAACTGAGAAGTCAAATATGAACTTTAAGAAAAACATGTTTTCTGGCATTTAAATTAATGGAGATTCTAAGTTATTTTATAAAATACTGCCTTCTTTTCAAAACATTTTTGTAGCACTTGACTAAAAGGGGATCTCAGCAAACTAATTTGCCAAAGAGACTGTTTTTCACGATTTCTTTACTTTTTATGTAGCATTAGATTTACGATTTCTTTACTTTTTGTGCAGCATTAGTCGAGAAATAAAGTGCAGAAAACAGGCATATGGGATTAATTTCTTCAGCAGGGAATTTTCGATTTTTCATTCAAAATAAAATCCTCTCCGGAAATCGTTATGCACGAAGACTTAAGGATTGATATATTCTGCGTAATAACTAGAATATGCCAAAATCTTTCGATTTTAATGAAATTAAGCTATGAGGTAAAGAAAGAAGAACGAATTTCTTTAAGCAGCTTATTTTAAATTTGGGTGCTTTAGATAGGTTTCGTAGCGTTCAGCTTCTCGTTAGTGCATTTTTCTCATGAAAACTGTTAAATCAAGATTTCGTCCTTTGGTGTGACTTCAGATAGATACGGAAGGGAAAATTGTGCGTTAATTTTTTCTTTAATTTTTTTTCACTTTCATTAGCGTAATGTATCAGAACAAATTTCTTCCCAGTGTGTAAAGTCAGAGACTAGTAATAAAATGCATTTTGTGAAAAGAATTATTTTTTGCCAGAAATATGTCTCAAAAGAAATATACTTGATGCGCAAATTTCTTGCATCTTGATTTTTCTTTTTCATGAAGGAAATATGCATTTGATAGATATGTCTTTTATGATAAAGGGCGCTGCGTGTAATTGGTAGCTATATCTTTTTTATGTAGGGCTTTATGTGTAACTGCTAGTGGTTTTATGATGTTTTCATGAAAGTCGTTACGTATAACTAATCAAGATTTCATTTTTGTAATTTAATAAAGGACGGTATAACTAGTCAAGATTTCATTTTAATAAAGGACGGTATTATACCTACTGCCAAAATTTTAGTAGTAAGGCCGGCCCTGAGATTCTACCCAGGGCCGGCCTTACTACTTCGGCGGCCCTCGGTAAAGATTTACTTCGGCGGCCCCTAATAGTATTTTTAACTGAAAAACGAGCATGTTGCTTAATTGTAAAAATATCAGTTTGTGACGTACTACAGAGGTGAAAACATGTGTCAGACGACAAATCTACAGCGAGACATTCTGTTCGCGTAGCTCAGTTGGGAGAGCGACTTACTCCGGAGTGAGGGGACACGAATTCGATGCTCGTCGCTAACAAATATGTGTTTTTATAAGTTTTCAATCCTATTTGAGTGACGCATGTTTCCGCTCAATGACAGGAAACTAAATGTTTTTAAAATGCACAAAATTTTTATTGAATATATTAACTTAACGCTTACCTGAAATTTTCTGAACTTCCCCGAATGCTGCCTACAGTATGCTTATTTGTAAATGTCATTGTAGCTTGCTGTTTCGTAATTATTCCCAAATAAACTTTTGGGCGCATAACTTAAGGTTTAACACGTTAATCACACTGTTACAACTATTGTAGGAAACTCAAACGAGAAAAAAAATGATTTCCTAGAGTATAATAATTTCTATAATTTGCTAAAATTACATTAGTCAAACGATCTACTGTAGTCAAAAGTGTGGCGATTGTACTTGGGTCAAATTAGCAAATCTCAGACGGTCTGTTTTTCATTCAACCCAGAAACTTTTGTCTGGCGTTTAGTTTACTGCCTACGCATTCCTCCTTTGTTATTACCGTTTTATATGTAAAGCCGGCGGAAAAGAAATTAAACTTCACTGCAAAGCATAAAGAAGGGGAATAGCTGTTTTTATATAGATTCACTTAGCGGCAACCCCCCCCCCCCAAAAAAAAAAAACTAGTGGGACAGGAGAAAAGGCGTACTTCGACTGTTTATCCTTTTACTGATTTTATTTATTTTTGTAAATATAATACAGATTAAAAATTGGATGATGACAGAAAATCGATATATGATTAAAGTCCGCGGCCCCTAGAATTGGCGGCCCTAGGCAGTTGCCTTGCTCGCCTATGCCAAAGGCCGGCCCTGATCCTACCATCTTTAAGAACAGCTCACTATAAAAGGGAAGAAAATGGCGATCGAGAAATTAGACAGCAAATCATCGGCCATGGTACCTAAAAAGTGCAAGAAAGCAACAACTAATCTGACTGATATAAAGCAATAAGGTCTCCGTTTGCGCAAAATACATGGACGAAATGAATATTTAAACACGCGGAAGTCTAGTGCGTTTAAAATCACGATGCCTTTGGGAACCAACTTCAAACGCGCTTGTCAAACTTTTATGGATTTCGTCCAATTGAATTTTTATCAGATATTCGCAACCGATGTTTTATCATTCCCACGGTAACAGGAAAAAAAGGAAAAACTATTTGCACATTTTATTTATCTTTAACCTGGGATACGCGTCTCCCCATGCACTCCAAATGCGGCTTTCATAGGAATGATAGACCAAGCGATTATAATCCGTGTTAGTCCCGCTTGTGCTGTTTCTTTCTTTCCTTTAGCGTGAGACAGTTACGCGGACAAGCACATGAACAGCCATTATTTCTGCTGATGGTCACACAACGCAGAAGAGGCACAATTCTATTCTTTTACCTGTTGGTTTCGGAGAGATGTTTTCCTCGCACGCAAAGTTCTCCAAAACAACCACTACCACTCCAAACTGCGCGTGCTACTTCGGCACGCGACTCTCTTGTTATTCTTTTTTTTTTTTTTTCTCTTTTTATCCGGCTTTTTTTGTTTGTCTTCTTTTGTTTTGCTGCCATTTCAGAACTACGCTGTCCTTAGTAACTCAGATTCGCCGCTTAAAAATCATGATTGCGATTGCATGTCTGCAAAATACGACATGGGAATAATTTGCAGAGGTTAAGAAGTAAGCCTGCATTAAAAGGAAAAAGGAAAAATCAGAAGAATATATATCACCTTCTAACAGGGCAACATTCCAGGCTGGGCGCCAATGTTTTACTGACACTGCATTGCAAGTACAAGAAAAACATTGAAAATTTTGGAGCAAGGCGGCAGCCAAAAGAAATTGGAGAGGTTGTTGCCTTCTCAACAACTGTATTTTTTTCTTTGCGTTAAAACGATCGTCAAATGAAAGTAATAAGATTTACCAGTTAAAACAAATTAGTTTTTCAGATATTCTAAATTGTCCATGCGGTTAATGATAAAAGTAGTTTATATTTCAGAAGTTTAGGATCGATAATTCTTCTAAAGCTTAATTTTGCGAATTAAATATTGTTTAAAACTTTAAAGAACTAGAAAATGAATGAAGATTTCAAAATAATTATTTCTTTGGGCATATTGGAGTGGCTTAAGCTCATGCTGCGAATTTGAAAGTGTTAAGTGCTATTGAAATTTTTTTATTATTTAAACTTACCGATTCTATATTGCGACTGTGTGAACAAAGAATGAAACAGTATCAATCAGCATTTCAAAGTGTTAAAAACTTGAGGACTGAGACATACTTTATTTCTTCAGATCTTATGGATTTTTCCAAACCCATTCTGTATGCGTCAAAAAAGGAACTATTCAGTGTTCTAAATTATTCAAAATACAGATTGCTAAAATATGAATTTCGATTATCAAATGACAGTTTTATAGCATATCGAATGTCTTTTCGTATTTAAAAATTGTACATAAATATAAAATAACTTAGTTTTCAAATATTATGGATTAGCATAAGCACTTCTGCACATGTAAAAGTGATGCCATCTAAAAATACGAATTATTAATAATCCCCTCTGCTAATATACGAAACTCGTATTTCAAATATTAATATATCACCATTTAAGAAAATTTATTAAAATTAAAAATAAGGTATTTCTCTGAGCATTTCCATGGGCACTATATCGGTTCAAGAATTTAAATTAATCAAAATCTAATCTTTAAATATCAAGAGGCATCTTATATGTGAAATTCATCTCAAAACTTAGGCAATATGCCGAAACTTAAAAGAAAAAGAAGAAAAACACCACCAGGAGGCATTTTTAAATGTTTGATACTTTCAAAACATTGGCAGAGGTAGAAAGTGATCCCCTCTCGTTGTCTTATGTATTGAGACACTTGCAGGCCATCGCTTTCTTTTCAAGATCTGCCCTTGCAGTACAAAGGCAAGGAGATCATGGGCGCGTACAGCAAAAATTGCCTCACGTTCGTGGTGGGAATGACCTCACATTTCTTAGGACATATTACGCACTCTTTTCCTTCTTCGCACTCCAGGTAACAACGCGAAATATCTTATTCACGTACATGTATCGATTTCATGGGCTCCGAAAAACGGTCGTTAATGGAACTGAGAAGTCGAAACGTAACACTTTCGGCAGAGGAGAACAACAATGCTTTAAACTGACTCTTTATTGCTAACTTTGTGTATATTCTTGGCGAACGAAGAAGAATTTTGTGGGGGGTAGAATGCGTTTTTAGTAACTTCTCCCCTTTTTTAATTAAGGATATTTCCTTAATAGGAACCTATTTGTGTTTTGCTGGTGTCCAAAATTTTCATCAAAAGAAATGGAAACAATATTTTTCGAAAATAACAAAACTTTCGGCACAGATGCTTTGAACATGCGATTCATCCTTTTCTTTGGACGAGAACATAGCGCTAACTACTGAAAAATCCTTTGAAAATTGCTTTCTAAAAGTAACGCCGTACTTATTTGGAAATGTATGCCGACAGATCTCTAGAACTATTGCAAAGATTTTTTTGAACTACGAAATATCCGATCAGAATAATTCGGCTAAACCTAATTAGTTTTAATTTTATGTAACACATAAAAAGTATTGCAATAACTGCAGTGCATTTTTTTCGCAATGGAATCTAAATGGCGAAAGGCTCCACACTTCAGTTAAGTATTGTGCATATTTATTAAAACAAGAGGCGTAACAGTTTTAAAATTTTGGAACAAATCATAACATCTGTTTCCCTTTTGTTCTCATTTCTTTCCTGTTTCTCTTTTGTCCTCATTTCTCTCCTGTTTCCCTTTTGTCCTCATTTCTCTCCTGTTTCCCTTTTGTCCTCATTTCTCTCCTGTTTCCCTTTTGTCCTCATTTCTTTCCTGTTTCCTTTTGGTGTCCTTATTCATTCCCCGTACACATAACACTGGTTTGTTTTGTTTCTAAGATTGATATAAAATGCATTTCTTTATTAGATGAATCGATTTAATTTAGAAAAATCAGACCAATTTAATCAACTACTTTGAATTTTTCGAAAGATGCTTTTTAGATGGAATCTATATATTTTTTTTCTTTTTGGTAGCCCAGCTTGACGGTTTCTTCATAAAATTGACGTCAAATAGAAATTTTCGCTTACTAAAACCACAATTCAATGAAACTGTCTCCTAATATCCAAATAAAATCCTTCGTGTGAAATAGACATGACACGGAAATACCCTTACAATCGGTTTTCTTCTTGTTAAGGGGTTTAACGACCACTGTCAGCAGCATGTGCGGTCTATCCTCGACAATTCGTAGAAAGCGGATAATTAGTCCAGTACCCATTCCTCCAACATCCTGTGGTACTTTTCGTCCAATACACATTCACGCAATGGTATGAATCGCTCAAATGCCATTTTGTGGAATATACTTATAACCGGTAAAAAGTATGCGATTGCTACAGCCCTAACCATTGGTTAAATTAAAACTGTTTAATTTCAGGTAAGGAATTACATGCTAACCTACTGTGCTCCTTCTATAAGTTCCGGAAATTACTTCGATCCCTAGAATTAACCATTCAGTCATGTAAAATGTAAAAAGTAAATTAAATAAATATTCAAGTTTTGAATTCTGATCCCTTTTAAGTATTTAATAATTAAACCGCTCAGATTATGAGTGCTTGCAAAACATTATAAGTTTCATGAATGTCAAAAATTATTAAAAATCTTTTTCTCGTAAGCTAAGCATATAAAAACAGAGCAAAAATTTTCCATATGGTATTTTGTTAGCAGCTTCTATAATATTTTTGGTTTAGTATAAGAAGTATTTTGATCATAATTAGGGGCAGCCTTCAAAGTTGGGGTGATGGTCACTAACGTCATGGCACTGACTGTCACTAACATCACTGGTGCTAACGGTCACCGACGGCACTTCTTTTTATGTTTGTCCAGGGCTCCTTTTGGCCTCCGGTAAACAACATCAAAGGCAAAGGTAGACACCTGAGGGAAATAATGTTTAGGTTCCTTTTTGTTCGGATAATTTAGCTGTTCTCTTGTCATATTTTGAAATAATAATATAGAATAAGTATATGATCGGCTGGGAGTAGACTACAATTATGTTTGTCATTATGTTTATCCAAACATAATGTTGGCATGGGAGTAGACTAAATCATTCCGTTGTGGAATAGTTCGGTCTTCATCCTATTCGCTGTTGTATGTGCATGGTATTTTTAAAATCCAAGTGGAAGTGACGCCCACTCCTTATAGGCCAATGGAGCTTCGAACTCTCCTTATAGGCAAATGGAGCTTCGAACTCTCCTTATAGGCAAATGGAGCTTCGAACTCTCCTTGCAGACCAATGGAGCTTGGAACTCTTCTCTCCAAATTTCCATGTACGCAATGTTTAATGTACATAATGTCTGGTGTGTAAGTATTGAGGCTGTGCCATTTTGTATAAACAAATATTCGTCTTAAAACAAAGTCATATTGTTGATTATTGGGTTTTCTTCAATTTTCGCTTTTCTAATCTTAATAATGTATTGATACTTCAAAACATTTTGTTCACCGCATGAATCTTTCAAATCAGTGAAAAGAAGATACACCATCTAATTTTTGGGTATAAACCTGATGCGGTAGAAATGTGTGCTAACCGATCTTCATGTGAATAGCTACCGACGCAAAAACAATTTATCCAGAAGCAAACATAAGATTCTAAACAGAGATATGATGAAGACACTATCGTGCTAATTGATACACAAATAATTAATATAGCTGTCTAAGCACGAACACTTTAGATCAAACCAATTGCAACACTCAAATGAAGATAAGACGTATCACCGGTATCGAAAGTATACACAGTTAAAAATCATGACGACAAGAATAACTCATTCCACTGAGGTTTAAAAAGATTTAATGTTAAAAAACTTGAGAGATCTTTCGAACCTACGACTTACAGGTTCATCATCAGGCACCACGCGAGTTTTGGTGTCTGATGATGAACCTGTAAGTCGTAGGTTCGAAAGATCTCTCAAGTTTTTTAACATTAAATCTTTTTAAACCTCAATGGAATGAGTTATTCTTGTCGTCATGATTTTTAACTGTGTATACTTTTGATACCGGTGATACGTCTTATCTTCATTTGAGTGTTGCAATTGGTTTGATCTAAAGTGTTCGTGCTTAGACAGCTATCTTCCTTATTTGTGTATTCTAAACAGAAATTATGTTTTCAGCAATGGAACTGTTCATGAAAAAAGAAGAAAAAATGTCTAGTACTATTCCCATATACTCTTAGACGCTATCAGATGCAAAGCGAATTCTTCAAAATTGGACCTTTAGAAAACATGATAGGGAAGAAAATTTAACATAAACCTACACCTTCCAAGTGAGATTATAGTGTTAAAGTTTAACTTCATAGTTCTTTTCAAACCCATAAACAAGATGAAGTTTTACGGATCAAAAGACTACTTCGAAGGCTTAAAGTCCTGGGAAATTTATCAGATACCTTGAGAATGTGGACTTTCATGTAACAGACCTTCAAGGGCTTTAAGTTTCCGTGTGAAGGAACACAAAACCTACGTACGGAACTATGAACTGAAAAAGTCGTCTATAGCCCAACATTGTCACGACAATAACCATAAATTTTTTGTTTGGAAAAGCCACGCTTATTGATAACCCTGATTCGACTATCAAGCTTAATACATTAGAATCTTTCCACATATACCAGAACTCTGCACGCCTTGTCAACGAAATGACGTGGACTCCATTTCGTTCAAGCGCGTGGAAACAACTCACCAAAATCTGTGACCGTCAGAAATCTGATGATATCACAATTATTTAAATGTCTACGCTCCGTTCGTCCTGATGATGCCGAGCCAAGCGCTCTGCGAAACTATAATAGATGTACAATAAATATTTTATTGTAAAAAACGTTGCTATTTTTATTCGATAGTGTTATTAAATGAAGTGAACGCAAAATATTTTTTACAACGAAACAAGTCCAAGAAAAACTTGTCTTTCATTTTCGATATTTAGAAGCAGAGAGTGAGACTCAGTAAAGATAATTTGCGAAGTAAAAGGCCATACACATTTACAGCACCAAGCGGCCAACTTGTGCATCGGAAAAGTGACAACTTCTGGATAATCGTCTTCATGTTTTAAGTTGCACCAAAGAAAAACTTATTTTCGCAATAAGACTAATAGGTGCAGAGATATAGTGACAACAGATTGACGGACTGACAGATATATTGATGTTAGTGGCGTGAAATACAGTCATCTCGAAATCAGTTACATTATAAGCAGCATTTTTATTTCGTGCAGCCAAACGATAAACAGAATGGAGAAATGTTTTCAAACCAATTCTTCTTCTGAAATAAAAATATAAATAAAGAAAATAAATGCTAGGAAGAAAATTATTAAGAATTGCTTATTGCACTTGAATAAGTTGAGTTTATATTCTACATAACTAGAAGCATTTCATACATGCTGGACGTTTTCAAGAGAAATGCTGTATCCATATCTGTAATCTATAAAACATTTTCAAGTTACTCTGCTGTTTCTGTTTAAATTAGTTCACCTCATATTGTCAGGTTTATTCACATTAACCTTTATTACTCGCGATGTTCAATAAACGATTTTGAACAAAACTAGTTCAGTGTTATACACCAATGAGCAAATACATTATCACCACCTGCCAAATATGTTAGTCCTCCTGGTGCCGCCAAAACAGCTCTCTCCTGAAGACGTATCGACGCTACATGATTTTTAAAGGTATTATGTGGTACCAATAAGTTACCAGCAGGTCCTTTAACTCTTGTACCTTATGTATCTGAGTCGCCGTAGATCGGACTTGCTGTTCCAACAAAACCGCAGACTCTATTTGGATTAATGTCTAGGGGTATTTGGAGTCCCGGTAAATACCTGGAAGTCTTCATGTCCTGCGAATCATTCTTGAGCAACCTGAGCAGTGTAGCATGGCGCATTATCAAGCTGAAAGAAGGAACTGCTAGAGGAAAATACCGTTGCCATGAAAGGATGTGCTTGGTCGGCGATGATTCAAGGGTTGTACCGAAAGTAATGCAAACGTGGGCATAACGTTTTTATTAACTGGCAGAGGGCGTTCAAATTGCACATGTTAGTAGAGTAACTCTTCCTCTGTAGTAACCCTTCTTATTCATTGCAGATTTGAGGGAGAGAAGAGTGGAAGTCTGCTCTGTTCTGCTAGATGC
Source organism: Macrothele yani (assembly GCA_039090855.1). Classification (NCBI taxonomy): domain Eukaryota; kingdom Metazoa; phylum Arthropoda; class Arachnida; order Araneae; family Macrothelidae; genus Macrothele; species Macrothele yani. The sequence goes on along the minus strand of CM077030.1, from coordinate 4,834,859 downwards.
GTTTGAAGCTAATGAAGACACGTTTTTTTCGATCTGGTGGCAGGGGATGAAACACGTGAGTATCTTGCGATCCGGAAACGAAGAATGAATCCATGGAATGGCTTCACACCTCTTCACTAAGGTCTAAGAATTTCAAGAGCCAGCTATCAGCACAGAGAGTCATGGTGACTGGGGTGTCATTTTCCTTTATTTTCTGGAACGTGGCCGTACCTTGACCAGTGAGTGGTACATTGAGACACTCAAGAAGCTTAGAGAAGCCATAAGGAGGAAGAGACCAAACAAGAATCTGAAAAACATCTACATTCATCATGACAATGCGAAACCACACACATCTTTGGCAACAAATCAGGCGATCAGCAAATTAGGCTGGTCCTCCATCCACAGTACAGCCCAGATCTCGCGTCTTCCGACTTTCACCTGTTCGATTCAATGAAGGAAAGAGTCCGTAGACAACGATTTGATGACGCAGACGAGATGAAAGTAGCTGTGAAGAAGTGGGTTCAACAATCCACACCTGAATTATTTCGAAGAGGATTCGAGGGTTAGGTTCAACAATTGCGCAAATGCATCGCTTGTGATGGAGACTATGTTCAGTAGCACCTTTGTATAGAGCAAGAGTTACTCTACCAACATGTGTAATTTGAACGACCTCTGTCAGTTAATAAAAACGTTATACCCACTTTTGCATTACTTTCGGTACAACTCTCATATTTAAGTAGGTGGTTGACATCATTGTTTCCTGCTTATGAATGACTTGACTCGGTGTTTCCCAGCAGAACATTGTCCAAAACATTACACTTCGACCACCGGCTTGTTTCGTCCCACGGTGTTTCCTGGTGCCAACACTTCAAGTAAACGACGCACACATACCCAGCCGTCGACATGGTGTAACAGGAAACAAGATTCGTCGGACCAGACGACCTTCTTCCAATCATCCAAGGTCCAGTTTTGATGCTACCGTGCCCTTTGAAGGCTCTTCCGACGGTGAGCAGAGATTACCATGGGAACTCGGAGCGGCTTCCGGCTACGCAGTTCCATTTTCAGCTGCGTTCGATGTATTATGTGCTGTGACACATTACCTCAGTTACCAGTATTCAAGTTACCGGCGCGTTGAGCCACAACATCCTTTTTGTTGAATCGTATCGTACCAGATAGCCTTCGCTCACCTCTAAAATCGATGAGCCGTAGTCGTCCCAAGCCAAGCCAGCGGTCCGTGGTTCTTTCCTCTTCGAACCATATTTTGAAAGAACTCACTATGACTAATTGTCAGCAGTCCGCAAGCCTTGCCGTCTCGGAAATGCTCTGAACCAGTCATCCAGCAATTACAAATTGGTCTTCGTCAAACTCACCTAAGTCAGCTGTGTTCCCCATCTGAAGAACAAGAATAAAACCGAATAACAGAGCTCAGTATAATTTGTTATTCATGACCTTTGCACGCGCCATCGTTTACCTGCAGTTGTTTTGATTTGCATACAGACACGCTGGTCATAATATTTTCGCTCTTCGGTGTCCGTTATTAAATGCAAGAAAATTGAAAGTAACAAGGTACGGTGATCTTTTGACCTAATTTCATTAAATTCGAAACAATTATTACTATAGTAGCTCACAGCCCGTGCCATGCATGGGTGGAAAAGCTGTGACTTAAATTTTTATAAAACGAATCGCAAAATACAAATAACTATAATAAACGGTTGAATTATTAATAGGCAGTCTATAAGATAAGTCACCAACAACAAATGTTTCGTAATATTCCCATTACAGAAGCCTATTGATATATAAGTTAATAGATTTTAACCGGTCATATGACTGTCACAGTACGTTAAAAATCATATAATGTAAAAATTTAGGTAATAAAAATTATGTTAATTGAAGGTCATAAAAGGCTTCTTGATATACAATGTTTTGTGTTATTGTCATTTGATTGTTCGAAAGATTTCCTTGCAGTTCATTGTGTTTGACAAAAACTTTCATGTGCTGTGGATTTCTTGATCTTGATAGCGCAACATAGAGTTGACCATGAGAAAAAACAGGCTGTGTTAGGGTGACACCATCATGATCAAAGAATTGCCCTCGTGCCTTATTGATAGCTAGTCATTGCATGTGCCGGAATTATGGTGAACTGGCGCCGTTTTAGAATAATGTAGACAATGATGGCGAGTCTCCTTTTGAGTGGGACATTCGAGTATATCTAAAAAATCCAGAAAATGCACAGCAACTTTTAACTGACTTGAGTATTTTAAGTCCGCATCTTGATCCAACTGCATGTTAGATGTCTGTACAAACCTGGTTCGGTCCGAAAAAAAAACCGAGCCTCCACTGCAAGGTTTAGCATTTTGCTCCTAGATCTTCACATGAACAATAGGATTTCAAATTATTATTATCATTCACCATTGGAGGCCATACCTATCGGGGTCGAAATGAAGTCGTTCGTCTTACTAACTTTATTTTATTTTCCTGTATTTCTCCATGATTTTACGTATCGCGCGATGGCGTTGAGATTAGTTCCGATTTCGGCCACCGGATAAAAGCAGATGACGCTGCAAGTAGTGAATGGCGTCAGAGCGTTGACATCAGAGCGCAAAGTTAAGTTGTAAAGTTTGTTCGTGTAAGTAAAATGAACAAAGGGACTTTTCATTGGGTCATCTGTTTGTTTATTAAGTGATGAAGAAACAATTTAGTAAAATCATGCAATACATTGATATGATACGCTTTCCAACATGCCAGAAATCGTTATTCAAGTTATGAGGATAATGGCTGTGGAATAAATCTTGCTCCTGTGCCCTGACCTTTGATCCCATTTTGATGAAATTCAACAGATCCGGTTCAGTGTACCTCCGCAACAACATACTAAAGTATTGTCGCAATCGAAGCATTTTTACGTAAGTTATGACGCATAAGGGCAATAGAACGGATCCCGCTCCTATGTCCTGACCTCATTTCACCCATTTTCAATAGGGTTCGTCCTCAGGTGGTCCCCTACCACATACTAAAATTTCATCGAAATCGAACCATTTTACGCGAGTTATCGTACGTACGGACAGACAGACGGACGGACAAAGCTGAAGCATATATGCTTCTTCAACCTAAGGTCTGAAAGCGTAAAAAAACCGTTAAAACTTCGGGCCCACATCGACCAAATAAGTAGGAGTAGGCGAAGGTTGAATCTCTCCTGGTGTTTTATTCCAACAGTGTACATTCTTCCAACAACAGTGTTATGCGAAATGAGAGCCCATTTGAACTAAAAGCTCTTTTAATGAAATAAAATGGCGCCGACTCCTTTTTATGAAATTACTCTGCAATTTTATTCCTTTTTAGGAAATTGCTCTGCAATTTTATTCCTTTTTATCAAATTACTCTGCAATGCGAAGAAAATGAAATAAAACACGACATAACACCTACGTAACAAAACAAACGTCTCAGACTGTTGTTCGAGCGTGTGTGTGTGTGTGTTACCAGAGAGGAAGTCGTTTGTCGTACTAACTTTATTTTATTTTCCAGTATTTCTCTTTGATATTACGTACTGTGCGATAGCGGCAAGCTTATTTCCGATTTCGGCCACCGGATAAAAACAGATGGCGCTGCAAGTATTACGTGACGTCAGGGCGTTAGGGACAGACGTAGTCTATTATATAGGTTTTATTTATACTGTAGGCTCTTAAAATGAATTACGCATCTCGTTCTCAGTTTTTTTCTCTAACTGATATACCGTCATTATCAACAAGCAGAAGAAAAAGCTCGCCAAGAAATGTATACTTTCTGATCTTCCATTTGAATAATGAAAATGATGGGAGGATCATTCATCATTGTGTCAGTTCATTAAATAAGCAGGCAAAAACTGCTTCCTCATACGTTTTCAGTTCAATGACGAAAACATGTTGTTCTCCTGTATGTGCATTTCATGCTCAGACATATTTCGGAATTCAAAACATGCACGTGCAAAACTTGACATTTTTGAGCGTGAAAGGTACAATCGAAGTAAAATGATCAGTTTCACAGAAACCACTTTCACTGTTTGACCGACTTAAATATCAAATCATAGAAAACTTGTCCATTTCTGTTACGTAACGCAAAAACACCCATTGAAGTCGATTGATTGGTTCGGACGTCAGCATACTCATAACGAACCTGAAAAAGAAATATTCATGCTTTCTTTTTAAAAAACGAAAGCGAGCCAAAAAGAAAAAAAAAGAATTATTGTATCCCCCGTAGTATACATGTAAACAACATTTTTACTGGCTCTGGAGTATTGTTACTTCTTCACGAATAAGCTTTGGATGAGTTATCCTTTAGACCAATGGGTGTTAGAAGAATTGCACCTTTCGACCAATTGTCCACTAATCGCACCAGAAGTCACCATTAGTTGTCATCCGTCCGTAATTTAGTTGCACTGGTTTCACGGAGGGTAGAAAGCTAGTGGTGAAAGGCAAGCACACCATCCATACACCTTCAGCTGAACTCGAACCGCTGCCTGACTGTGGTTAAGGTAGAAGTACGCACCTCTCGCTCCTTAGCCACCTTATAAAATCAACATTCCCTGAAAATGCTCCTTACGAAATCAACTTCTAGTGAGCACTACCTTGAGAAATCGACATCCAGTAATGATGCTGCAAGCTGTGAGTTTTACTTTGAGTCCTCGCACTCATCTTTTTCACATCGTTCATTGTCCATCTTTTTTCACCATCTGTTTTGAAAAACAGTCGAATGGTAAATCGGAGAACTGGTACACCATATTTCCGACGGGAAACAGAAACATGCTGCTTGAACGAAAAATGTGTTAACCCTGAGAAATGTTTTCAACAGCAATTTTGAGAAAGCACCACCCTATAGAAAAATGGGTAACGTCCTAACACAGGCATCTCTAAAATCCACCGAGGGAATCGGACAAGCCTCGTGGCGTTGAACGCATGACTTGGCCGAGAGAGATCTCTGACGTCGTGAAGGAAATTAAGGAACAGGTGGTTTTTAAATTTCGCGAAAATGGTATTCTTCCAACATTAGAGTGCATAACACCAGATGTATCTAAAATTGACAGGGAACCCCACAATCAGTACCAAAACGGGTTTAATAGATCTTCATTCCAGCGGAAGCAGTAAATCTCATGGGTTTATACTTTAAGAACCAAAGCTCCTCTGTTTGGAAAATTCAGTTCATATACGAATATTTCAGTTTTAATAAAAACAGCCAATGATAGACATGTTTCAGTTCTTTTGGCAGATGTTGCATATATTGCGTTGTCAGATAAGGTCCAATTATTGGAATCCTTATTTTTCATGAAATTTTTTTAACAAATCAGTCAATAATATACTCTCCTTCATTGTTCACGACCTCTCGCCAACGTTCCGCTAGGTTATCAATACCTCGACGGAAGAAATCCCTTGGTTTTCGACTCGAAGTCATCATCGAGCCATCGTTTCAGCTCTACGTCGTTGTTAAACGATACGCCTCGCAAACTATTGGAGAGCGACCGGAGAAGGCAATAATCTGAGGGCGTTAGCTTAGGAGAATACGGTGGGTGCGGTAGCACTTCCTAACCGAGGTCTTGAATAGCAGTTTTGGTCAGATTAGCGACGTGGAGGCGAGCGTTGTCGTATTGAAGAAACACACCGTGCAGCCGGTTTGGTCATTTCAGTTGAACTGCCTCGTTCAGCCGGTGTATTTGCTGAACGTAAAGCTGCGCATTGGTCGCGGTGTTCTTTTCAAGCAATTCGTAGTGGATTACAGATTCCCAATCCGACCAAACGCAGATCATGGTCTTGCGTGGATGCAGCTCGACCTTGGCTCCAGGTGTTGCTTGCTTGTGAGGACTCCGCCATTCTTTTCTCTGCTTCATATTGACATATAGACACCATTGTTCATCGCCGGTGACGATACAGTAAACAAATATCTGTGTCCACGAGTAGCCTGGAATCGAGCGAGCTACCTGGCGACGATAGTTGAGCGCTGGAGTTTGTCTCTTGCGTTCGGAGAATGTGGCACCCATGCACCGAGTTTTGGACCTCACCCATCGAATGAAGGTGACGGTATCATGACAGCATCCCATCAGCTCAGTCAATTCCCTAGTGGATTGACACGGATTGTCGTGGATAAGCTCATTCTAACCATCCTCATTGAACCGAACAGGTCTACAGCAACGTGCAGTGTCTGTGAGGTCGAATTTCCCTTCTTGAAACGTGAATACGATTTATGTGCTGTTCTGTCAGTAATAGAGCTTTCTCCTTACACAGCACAAATGTCTCGAGTAGAACCTTGATTGAAAGCGAAGAGAAGCAGGTGTCGAAAATGCTCATTTCTGTCTGCTTGGCACTCCAATATCGAAACCGATGAACAAACGTTGTACAGGAAGAATAGAGCTACAAAAATATATATATATATAGCACTATGATCAAAATATTGTTTGTGTTCCTTCAAACAACATTGGAGAAAACCGAACGAACTTATCTGACAACACAATATTTGAGATGCCGATTCAAGCACGATTTTGACTTTTACTCTATCATCTAAGGTGAGACAGTATTATCTTGTTGACAAAATTATTGAGTATTGTGGGCAGAGTATGAGTAAATAGTAAGTTATCAAATACGAAAAACGCAGAAAAAACTAATTTTAATTATTGAAGGTGTACCTATCACATTTAAAGCATTTATGCATGATATTTATTCTTACATCTAATGATACTCCTTGTAAAATCCCTCTTCTCTCTCAAAGAACTTTACTCCTTGTAAAATCTTTCTTTTAGAACTGGACTTCTTACACTCCCTTTTATGTGTTTATTCGTCCTTTTTGTCAAAAATTTGGGATGTCGATTCAAATACGAATTAGTAAATAGTAAATTAGCATAGTAAATAGTAAATTATTATAATAAATTAGTAAATTAGCATTTAGTAAATTTCAGCATAGCCTCTATGAGCTGGTAGCTAAACTCTCGATTGCGAAGCATGAGTTTCCTGTTCTGAGGCAGGGTACTTCTGGCCAGCAGCTATATTGGTATTTATTCCATTTATAAGCATACTGGTATTTCCACATCTCTTTGAACTTCTGTGCTTTCCTAACATTTTCTTTTTACTTACTAATCTATATAGATACTTTAATCTGCATTTTAACATTTCAAATTCGTTCCGACACCAAAATTCGCTTGGGACTTGGTTTGTTAGAGCTTACGTTGGAAGTAATCCCAAAGAGAGTAAGAGCGAACTGAACTAAAGTGTGGCTCATCCTGTGTTCGGAGCTGTTCATTGAAGGAACAAGAATTTTGCTCGGCTGCACATGTCCTTTGTTTGTGTGTATCAGTGTGCACACACGTTTGTTGAACCATTTAACGACCATGACTCTAAAATATATTATCACTCTTAATACCATAACTCCCGAAACTGTCTGTTGTTTCACTTCTTTGTTTAGTAACAACAATGGTGACTGAGGGTGACTCCTGCTGATCACTCATAGGTCGTGCAAATTCAAAGAACAGGTAAGGGTAGGAAATCTGACTCACTCTAGACACACGTTTCGGGCTGCTAGGGTCGTTTACATGTACGGGCGTTTTGGGCGCTATGGTCGTTAAAGGGTTAAGTGTGATGCAGTACTCTCTGCACCAAACCTATTTAATCTGGATTTTGAGTCACAAATCCTATGAAATGGTTTTCATAATGTTTCCATCGGATGGAACTAGGAATTGTAATCTACAGAAAAGAAATATGATGTAGCTATGTACGACGAGCAATTTCTCAGTGGACATATTATATTACAAAATACGGAAATTGAATGTTTGTCATCATTTCGTCCTCTTTCAGCAGTATGACAAAAGTCGAGGTAGATGTCATTGTGGGAATTCATCAAGGTTATCTATTAAAAGGCCAACAAGTAACTGATGGGAAAATAATAACTGTAAAGCAATTAATAGCTACGAAATTTGTAACTAAACAAGAGTTCCTACGATCAATATGATTACACTGATAGAAAAAATAGTGATTGTACATCATATAATGCGTATTGAAGCTTTGGAACCGTAGAATGCGTTTCAAACTGTCCTGAAAGCCACTTTGCAAACATGATAAAGATTTATATTTCTCAATCTTAACACAGCTCCAGCAAACATTTGCTACGTGCGTCGAGGTTAACTGTGTTAAAAGGTAATGGTACGATGTTCCCGGAATACATGGTATACGTATACTTTGATCTGACTGCATGCCCCTCATGCATGCCTATTTCAAGATTAATTATATTTACTGCTGTGAGGCATTCTGGGTAATGAGTAAGCCTACAAATGATTCAGCTGCTTGGAATTCGGCTGGCCGACCTTGGTGAAATTACTGAATAGCATACTAGGTTAGAAATCGGGATGACATGATTTTGGAGTTTTCTGCTAATGAAACTCCCAACTGACGGACGACATGTAATATTCCCACGTGAAAATATGAGAATATTGCATCGCCATCCATTGTCGTTAAAATATATATTAATAAACTTCCATGGTGTTTTCAGAAAACAAACAATAGTGAATTGTAGAAAGCAAAAGGAAAGCAAAAAAAGTTGACAAAATTTTTGCCTGACTTAAACAATTACACTATTTCACAACGGAGCTTGCACGCAATGTAACTTTAACTGATCTGGACGTCCTGGTGAAGAAATCGCCTGTTAACCGCCTTCGCACAGAAGTCTATTATAAACATACCTGCGTTCCCAATCTGACGCACACGCAGTTCATTCTGCCCTGATTCTTACAAGACAGCTTTCTTCCGTTCTCGAATTAGAAGGGTTTTCGCCGTCTCCTCCGATGTTCACCGTAGACAATGCGAACTAGAAAACATAATCGAATTGGACACAGATAGGATACACCGCGAAGCAGATACGAAATTTTATCGAAAAATCAAGGTCCAGCCGTGTTAATATTTCTGGGTAACAACTAAGCTACCTGGGCTCTATTCCCTACATACCAAGTGTTTCCTATCAACTCAAGAACGCGCTCATGAAAATGAATTTCGGTGTCGGCATAAGGTCTCCTGTATCTTTATATTCCATGCTTAAGAGTAATATTGACAAACCCCCTCTTCTCAACGAGGCAGGTATTTATACCCATTCCACTACAATATCCGGACAGCTCCTAGAGATACTACATCGGAATGACCAAGCATTCGTTCAGAGTTAGACTCAACGAGCATGAAAGAGACAAGGGGCGAAAAGTAACCACTGCTCTGTCCAGAGCAGTCAAGTTTAAGTCCACTGATCCTATGTGGGATGATATAAAGAAATCAGCTTCCTACTCCACGCCTAAATTTACTGCTGTTCGTGAAACCTAAGAGATCATTACTAACAGTGAGGTATGCAATGATAGCGTCTCTCTAGAATTGCCACAAGTATGGAACCAATTCGTCAAATAATGCTGCGTTTTCTCCCACGATGCCACGTGTCCAATCAACATGGTTCATCGTTTCTTGGAATGAATAATCAGATTTCCACCTATTCATTTATTGTCTAGTCAAGTCACCGGGTCCAAATTGTTGAAGTGTTCTATCTTGCAGTTTGCTGTCTACCTTCCTTAAAAAAGCCATGTGGTTGATGTGCGAAAGCTTGGAAATTTTGATTTTTTATTCTACGCCAAGAAATTCGGATCATTAGTATAGTTATACTATTTGAGTATAACTGGTGTACAGTTCCTATTTATTAATCACGCTATACTATTCTTAAGATGTTCCCTGAGATTCAGAGGTCAGCTCTTTAATTCTTATTATTAAGATCGTTCATTTAATTCAACTAATAAATATCAATGATGTTAAATTTGACTTTCTGTTGGCGCATCAAATGTCTTCACCACAATTATGTCACGTAATTCGAGCTCCACACCACAATCCATTGCATGGCTCACATAAGAACTTTTGTATTTTCTGCAAAAAATCTTTCTCTTGTAAGCATTCCTGAATTCTTGTGATTTTCTCGGTTTACCTATTACTTTCTTGCCACTTGGGTCGAATGAATTACCTTAGTTACCACCTCATCGGTAATTTTTTTTTCAACATGCGCAACGCCTCAGAATATTAGTCTTCGCCCAAACGATATTTTGCTTCACATGCAATACGCCGTTCGGGAAATGATGATCACAACTGGTCTTTCCACAAACCTTCAGAAGTGGCACATCCCTCCACCATGAAAACGATTTCACGAGTAACGTAAGTTATATTCCACGCCTATTGGCAGCTCATTACAAAATTCGAGGTATCGTTTTGCACGTACTGAGACTTTAAATTTTATGAGATTCCGTCTTCTGGAAAATCTCATAAATTTTATTCTCGGATTTGTAGTCTGATCATTCCAAAGCCAGAGGTATGGAAATGGAATAAATAAGACCTGCGAATGCTGTTTTTTTTTTTTTTTGGCAGATTTGTGCCATGCAAAAGAAATAGTTTGCATCCAGTGTTGAAGTAAAATTAGTAGTAATTAAAGGGCAAAACGCAAAATTGAACAACCTTTATACAATTTCGTACATTAAAAGCTGTACGACTCATAGTTCATTCTCTTGTCTGGTACTTATTACCGTGCACAATACACTTTTGTGAATATGTAAAACAGATTTTCTTTATTTTCATGTCATATTTAAGTACCTCTGCTCGTCATTATTTTGTTTTCCTCACTAGAAAAGAAATTCTGGAAATTCATTGGTAGAATCACATCTCAAACGCATGAATTTTCTTCTTTTAACTTGATTCCATACCTCGCATCGTACGTGACCACTAAAGCAAATATAATAGTTCAATTTGGGTTGTTGTTTTTTCGATTTATTTGTTAGAAAATATCTAAACCTTTCCAAAATTTCGGGAAGTTTAACAAACAAAGAGATAATTCACTTCACGTCTTCAATTTGTTTGCATTAACAGAAGATGAGCAATAACTTGTCTCCTGCGTGACGTAATACAGAGGTGAAGCACGTGTCAAGACGACAAATCTGCAGCAGTACATTCCGTCGGTGTGACTTAGTTGGTTAGAGCAACTGGCTTCCAGAACGAGGAGCCTCGGGCACGATCCAAGTCACGACCAATTTGTGTAATCACACCTGTTCCTGTTGATTACTTAAATACTGCATTTATTGATTCTTCATCCCAAAAAGTCAAATTTTTCACTTTTTGATCTTAACTTACAAAACAGTAATTAGCGTTTCTAGCTAATATAAATTAAGTTTGATTCAAACCTAGGAACGGTTTTATACTAGCAATTACTTCACGACTTTAGTTTTTCCGCATCTCTTTCGTAATAGTGAGTCATAGCCCATCTGAAGTCATTCATGTTGACTCTTCCTGTTATTACAATTCCCTGGATGTCTTCAGATGGCTCACTAATCCGTCAAGGACTTCAAAACTTAAAAGATGTAGAGTTAATTTTTCCACACCTTTACTGAACTAAGTCTTTGAGTTTGAACAAAATGTGCTCCCGGTATTAATTAAGGAGTTGTTGACAGGTTAATGCGAAAGAGTAAGACTCACTCATTTGTATTAACTAAGAGTCCCATATTTTCTGTTATCTCATAAGTAGTTTACTAAAACACATATCAACAAATAAAATAGAGAATTTTTCATCCGTCGTTCGGGTTTGTTGATAGAGAGAATGGAGCGATCTAGAAATGGAGAGATAAGGTCACCCAAGTCTCTCCAGGGACAAGAAAGTAACAATTATCACAACAATATCACCATCAGGCAGAAGATCCTATTGCTTTCCGCAGTCTGTAAGGCTTCATATGCATGTAAGAGACACAATGCATAAAATAACACACTGAGTGATCACTGAATTATGACCACCTACCTAATACTTCGTGGGTCCTCATTTCGCCCTCAGTGCAGCAGCTATCCGACGTGACATCGATTCGATAAAATGTTGGAGCAGTTGGGAGGTATAGACAACCAATCTGTGGGTACTGCGGCCTTCAATGCAGGTATGGAAGTGAATGGGGTATCTAGACGCCGGATATGCCGTTCTTTAGTGTGCCACAATAGCTCGATGGAATTGATATCTGGAGATTTCGGAACTTAATTGATATGCTGGAAGTCTGAACTGTGTTCCTCAAACAATTCCTTCACAGCATTGGACCTGTGTCTTGGCACAGAGTCATAATGGAAGACACAGTCACCATTTGGGAAAAAGTGCAACATGGCTGGGTATACAGACTCAGCAAGCAATTCATGATTGTAGGCAAGCAATCCATGATTGCAGGCAAGCAATCCACGATTGCAGGCAAGCAATCCACGATTGTAGGCAAGCAATCCACGATTGTAGGCAAGCAATCCACGATTATAGGCAAGCAATTCATGATTGTAGGCAAGCAATTCATGATTGTAGACAAGCAATCCATGATTGTAGGCAAGCAATCCATGATTGTAGGCAAGCAATCCATAATTGTAGGCAAGCAATCCATGATTGTTTACAAGCAATCCATGATTGTAGGCAAGCAATTCATGATTGTAGGCAAGTAATTCATGACTGTAGGCAAGCAATCCATGATTGTAGGCAAGCAATCCATGATTGTAGGCAAGCAATCCATGATTGTAGGCAAGCAATCCATGATTGTAGGCAAGCAATCCATGATTGTAGGCAAGCAATCCATGATTGTAGGCAAGCAATTCATGATTGTAGGCAAACAATTCATGATTGTAGGTACCAGTCATGCATTTTCCCACATGCATCAGGGAATCCAAGAGCATGCCAGGTAAAAATGCCCCATACCATTCAACTGCATCCACTGGTTTGCACTGTGAAGCCCATGCAGGATGGATCGAGTGTCTCATGTTGTTTGCGCCAAATACATACAGGACCATCAAGGGAATGGAGTAAAAATGCGACTCATCGGACTGTCATAGTTTTTTCCTGTCATCCGATGACCTACTTGCAGTATCTTTGCACCAGGAGAGCGTTTTTGCGCCGAAGAACTGTGGTTAGGAGAGGATGCCGTCTGGGCCATCTGCTGTTACAGCCCATACGTAGGAAAGGAACATATGACGCATGGTCAGGACAGATACTGTTCCGGATTCACCTCTCTCTCTCTCTCTCTCTCTCTCTCTCTCTGTATCACCAGAGAAAGAACCGGGTCACTAGTAACTGGTCCCACACCACACGGGTCAGATACCGCCAGACCCGTTTTATTTCGTGTGTGTTGGAGGAAGAGGGAGGGGTCGTAAAGAAAAACTGACAAATCTCTGCATATTGTATTGTATTGTATGATATCTTTTAGCTGCCGTTTTTCGACTTCATTGTGGTCCGTGAAACAGTAGAAATATTCTGTTCTTCACCGCGTCGACGACATAATTGCATATTTATCTTATACATCATATCTGAACTCCTGGAAACTAGATTGGACATTTTTTTTAAATCTAGGGAAAAGAAAATATAAATATATATATATTTATACACTACAGGGTGATTCAAAACTCATGGGACAAACTTTAAGGGGAATTATAGCACACTTCAACAAACAGTTTTTGTATAGGAATCAATGGGCGCAAGTGACGCGTTGAGGCACAAACACAAGAAATATACATGAAAGGAAACAAATTGTTTACTTACAGCATCGTTGACAAGTGCTTCTTTACAGCAATGTTTACAATAATTGCTAAAAATAGCGTCCACCAACAGTAATACATGCGTGACAGCGTAGACCGAGCGACTGCCGTACAGTTTCGAAGATGCCAGGTATTTCTCGCACACGTGCAGTCGCAACGGATATTCGAGCGACGAGGTCCTCAACAGAGTCAACTGGAGTCTCGTAAACGAGGACCTTCAGATGCCCCTATTAGAAGTAATCGTGGCTCGATAAATCGGGAGATCGGGATGGCCAATGGACTAGTCCACCACGGCCAATCCATCGCGTCCCAGAAGTGGCATCCAGGTAATTGCGCACATTAATGCTGAAATGGGCGGGCGCCTTATGCTGAAGCCACAGTCCTTGTCGGACGGCTAGTGCTACATCTTGAAACAATTCTGGTAAAACTTCTTCCAGAAAAATACGATATCTGCCATCGAGTCACGTTGGTAGTAGATATGGGCCAAGCAGGAAGTCATTCACAATACCCGCCCACACATTCACAGAGAATAGTTCTTGGTACGTCGACGCTAAAACGCATGTATTACTGTTGGTGGACGCAATTCTGAGCAATTATTGTAAACATTGCTGTAAAGAAACACTTCTCAAAGATGCTGTAAGTACACAATTTATGTTTCCTTTCATGTCCATTTCTTGTATTTGTGCTTCAATGCGTCACTTGCGCCCATACATTCCTATACAAAACATGTTTGTTGCAGTGTGCTCTACCACCCCTTAAAGTTTATCCCATGAATTCTGTATCACCCTGCATATTGACAAAATTCACCGGACGCCCCTTCAAAAACAAATGAAAGGATCCCCTGCGTTGTTAAGATGCGCGGTTCAGCGGCAAACGGCATAAAAACAAACCTGCAGCTGACCGCAATCATATCGCACTGTGAGGTTGAGTGAAAATGTCGCGGTGGGAGAGAACTGACTTTGAGAAAGAAAATATTGTTGGGTGTTTTATTAGTGGGTTGTACATAAGAGAAACCGAAAGGCGTTTTACCATACGCAAGTCAATTGTTTTGGATGTACTGAATAAGTGGAAGACACACAGGGTGTGCCTGAAGCAGCAAAACGTAGCGGCAGACCAAAGAAAATCAGTGATAGAGGACGTCGAAGCCTCAGCATAGTTGTTACAGCTAATTGACGGAGTACTGCGCAAGACCTCGGTATACAGGTGAGTAAAAATGCTGGAACCTAGGTATGTACACGTAACATTCGTAGAGAACTTCATTCCACGGGTTACGGTGGTCATGCGGCTGCTCATAAGCCTTACATCTCCACTCGGAATGTTACTCATCGTTTAGCATGGTGTAAAGGACATTTATCGTGGACAGTGGATCAACGAAAACGGGTCCTATGGACTGATGAATTCAGATACACATTCCATGAATCTGATGGCCGTGTGTAGGTATGGCGGCAGCCGAGAGTACGCTGCTTACCACAGAGTACTGTTCCTACGGTCAAGTTTGGATCTGGCAGTGTACTCATGTGGGGGTATTTTTCGGGGTATAGTCCCGGCCCATTGGTTATCGTGGACAAACCTGTTAACCAGCACGTCTACCTCGATATTCTGGACAATTATGCCCTACCAACGCAGTGGCAATACTGTGGAACCGAGACTTGTTGGTACCACCAGGATAATGCACCGAGCCATAAAGCAAGGACTGTTACGGCGTGGTTTGACGATAATTCTGTATCGTGTGGAGACTGCCCAGCACTGAGCCCTGATCTTAATCTCATAGAGCACCTATGGGATGAATTAGAGCGTCGCGCAAGAAGTTCGGAACCAAGGCCTACTACTAAGCAACAGTTTGCGGTAGCATTATGTACTGAATGGAAGCGCATACCTATCGCTGTGTTCCAAAACCTTGTCGAAAGCCTGTCTCGAAGGGTCAGTGCATGCATTAAGGCTAAAGGAGGACCGACACTGTACTAATGTATGTCAATAAATGCTATATTGTGCTTAGTTGAAATGTCAGGTATGATAACTGTCTTTCAGTGGCAGGTGAAGTTGCCTATTATCATGCGGTTACCTAATAAAAATAATGTGATTCGCAATTCAGCAAACATTATGCTTTAATCGCGCATACTAAGTTGGACTCTTAGCTATAATTATCCTTAAATGAAAAAGAATGGAACCTAGATGCTTGTTAGAAACGGATAAATGGAATAGCAAACTAACACATCTAATTGAACAGTCTACTTTGCAGAAGTTGGTGATCATGTTTAAATATAGACGTGTGTTGTGGTACGTGAGTAAAAATGTTCGAAAGCATTTAGCAAACATTGTTTCTGTAATAACGTGCTTCGATTATGTAATTCGATTCTTTTACCTTCTAAAACTCTGCTATATGCAATTTATGGCAAAATTATCGGATCGAATATGGTAAAGAATACCTCTGTCTTTACAACACTTTTCGTTCTTCTCCGGGGTAAGAATATATGACTAACCAAAAGTATTTGATTTTATTACAGGCATTTGATGTTCATCACTCACCATAACCGATAGTTCCTCATATAAGATAGTGACAATATTCTCACGATAATGCTTAGAAATATGACCTATATCTCGAATTTAACCTTTTTTTCAGTTTCTATTTCGTATGCATGTTTTCTTACTTCTCAGTTAAATTTCCCCTACAGAACAGCACATTACTTTCCCGAATTTCCTTGTACGTTTGGCAAAGCTTGCAGTGAGTCAATACAAATAATAATTACATCGATCGTAAATTGTGTGAATTGTGGAAGGTAGAGATTTTCAAGATTAGATTGTAAGACCCTGTTTCAGCTATCGTCAGATGATTTAGGAGTCGATTTTGAACTGGAAATTTCCAAGCATTAAGGATATTTGTGAATGTTGCTACAAACAAATTAGTGTGACTTCTACCATCATGATGAATAACAGCGCTGGAATTGTTACGTATGTTTCTCATTCTTTTAACCCTTAGAAGTTTTACATTTTGTCAGAATTCAGCGACTATATTATTTGTTCAGATAATGGCTTTGTAAGGGCTGAAACAGCTTCAAAATACCAAAACATAATCACTACAGAAAATATATTGACCAGCTTACGAACGGCAGCTGAAATTGAAGAAAGAGATGTAGAAACTGTGGCATTATCACTAAGTAATAATTCAAAGGTGGCTTCAAAATCATGATTCTTAATTTATTTTTTGCTGTAAAAAACTTGTTACTATTTGATGTCCCCAGACAACCATTTCGTAAAGCTCCTCACGAATTCAGAGTTTTAAAGGTTAACGACTCGGAGAAAAGTCAGAGAAAAAAGCGAAGTATTTCCGGCCTTTAAATATCACACCCGTGCACATGAGACTACTCGAGAAGTCGTCTCATTGCGTTCTGTCTTTGGCAGGTGTCGAACGTTTTGTACCGACTCATTGAGGAGGAACTGAACCGAAAATTCTTCAAAACGAAGTTGGGGGGAAAAGGCAATTTCACTCTCCGTACCTCCTTTATGATACACAAAGAAAAATATCTTTTCTGCATCATTTACAAAATTCTCAATTTCGTTCTTTCAAATGCGACAGAGTGGGTAGAATTTTAATCGCAAAAAAGGGAATTTAAAAAGATGTCACAGTGGAAGTGGGCAGGAACATAACTAAGATACACTGACTAGCATTCGGGAAAATGCTATTTAGGATAATCAATCTGAAAGACGAAAGCCAAAGGAAACTCGAAATCCAAATTGAGAATAAAAAATAAGCAAAGAAAGACGTGACTAAACTTGAAACGTCTTGGCGTTATTTCAGTGTCGCAGAAGAGAAATATTTGTGGTAATCAACGGATCCATTGGAACGGAATGCATGTTTCAATGCAGCCAAGCACAGTAAGGTATTCTGGTGGATTTTAATGACGCCACAAAAATGTCACAGAAAAAGACATTTCGCTTTTATCAGAATTTGTGAAAGATTAGGTAGCTAGGGAAAAAATTATTTTTTTCTTCAATAAAAAATCATGTTCAGGCTGTGCTGATCATATCGAAGTACGCTGTAAATTACTTTTTTTGTAAGCACTTTGCAAATATCATGCCTCCCGTTAGTTTGATTAAACTCTAGATTCAGTCTCCATATTCTCCTCCTGTTTGTTCGAGCAATAAAAAATGGTAATGGTCTTTTATCAAAAACACTGTACTTACTTCATTTATCTGTTGCTTTTTTATGTAAAAGCGATCCAACATATTAGTAAACTTCTGAGCTAAAGAAAGTAATGCCAAAATCTCTTCCACGCGGAGAGCTGATCTCTTGATTGTGTTGAAAGGAAAGATACGCCAAGTTCTTATATTTTCAAGTAAAAACTATTTTAAACTTCAAAATAAATTTTTTTCTAATTTCTTCCCATGCAATTGAAGCATTAATAGGCAGCCTGTATTTGTTCACATGAAAGAGAACCGAATATTGTAGAAACAGTTCTTAAATTAAACAGAACCAACAAAAGCAAAAATACTTTTCCAAGCACGGATTGATTGTCCTTGCACATAACAGATTAGATATAAAGTGTTACTGCTATAGATTTTATCTCATATCAGAAACACTTTATGATATCCTGTACGCACGAGATTGAGATTCGATGTTTTATACGCCTTTTTCACCCTAGAGGATGTTATAATCTACTTTATGTGGATATTACCTAATTGCTCTCACTTTTATACTAACTACATCAGTCAATTCCTAGACCAGAGGTTAGAACGTTTTCATGTTGAAAGGCCGCATTAAGTTAGCTGTAATCAAAACAGGCTGCATCCAGGAAACTTCAATTACATATACTTTAAAATGTACATTATTTTGTAAAAAGTCGAACTAATGTACTAACCTTCAAACACATGAAAATAAAGTGGTAATTTCAAAGTTAACTAATTTTTAATGACTTTGTTGTGACTGCTTTTTGTTGGAAAGCACTTAAATATTTGATTGCAACATGGAGGTCCACAGTTTCAGCTGATCCTCTAGATTGGCCTCCGTCATTTTCGACCTGAAGGGCGTCTTGATTTGGGTTCAGTAGGAGAATGTAGATTCGCAGCAATAAGTGCTTGAAAAGCAAGACAGCATTTTTCGTGCATGTTGCCAAAGGCGTGGGTATTCTATTGCATTTTTCCATATTTCAAATGGATCTTTCTTAGCGTCAAATAAGAACTTTAAAATGTCATCTTCTGAGAGCTCAATGAATTCCATTTGTAGTTCTTTAGGAGCCATAGAAAGGAACCATCAACGTAGCAGGTGTTAAAATAGCCCTTATAACTTACAAATGTTTTAATTGTGGCCGTCAGTCGGGGAACATTATTTCATTGAATCGTCTTTTAGTCTTTGGCATTTTAAATACGGTCATTTTAAGATTGAAATAAAAATAATAAAAGACTAACAAAAACATATTTATAAAAAATACAAAGAAATTTTGTTGTGCAAACTTTGGATTCACTCAAAATGTCCCACTTAATGGCTTAGAAGGCCCCATGTGGCCTTAAGGCCGCTGGTTCCACGCCCCTGTCCTAGAAGATGTTCAGCGCAAAAGTACACAACGATGTAAGTGATACCTGAAGTGAGTTATTCTAGGGAGAACAGAATTTGCATCAAAATTTCTTTCAGGATTCGTGAAACAGCTTATAAAACCCATGGCGTAATACAAGTTCCTATGGCGAAAATGTTCCATCTAAAACATTATGATATAGAGTTTCCGGCGTTTCACTTCTGTAGGAGACAAAAAAAAGTTTAGGAGAACAACCTTTAATTCAGTGCACGACCTGAGTAACATTCCAAAGAAAAACCAAAAACAGCACGTTCCTTGGAAATCGCTTTACTGTACCCATTTTTAGAGTTACAGTAAAACGGTTTCGATACTGCTGCGAAACAAAATTTCCGATTATGATTCAGGGCAATTATGATTCTTCTTCCATATCTGGATATCGCATTAGATGATGCAAGAGATTTTACGATGTGCAGCTGAGTGAGTCGGTTTTTCACAGTTACAGTGGCGTGAGTACCTGTAATTCGGGAATGAAATAAAAGTCAAGCTTAGCAAAAGTGCTGTGTAATATCAGGTCACAAAGCTCTTTGGACATCTACTATAGGCCCTATAATTCACTTCAGAACGTAAATAAAAAACAAGTAGACTACTATTTATTTTTTGTAATCTTAAAAAATAATACCTTATAATGTACAACTGTCCGCTTCCGATTTACCGGTTCGATAATTCTAACTAGACTACAAAAACAAGTTCAAACAAACCTTAAACAGAAACGGTTACGGATAACAAGGTATGATCACCAGAACAAAAATGTCCATCTTCTGTTATACTGCATACGTAGTTTTCGCAACATCTACTGTACGAATAAGCTATTTATGTGAGACTGTTGGTAAAAGATAAAAGAGAAACTTACACTCCAGGTGTAATGGAAGAATCGAATTAAAGAATGAGTAGAAAACTTAAAATAAAAATAGCAAACAGGACACAGAGGACAAATCATAGGCAATTATAAAAGACAAACCAAGGATTCTAAGATTAGATACACTAACCATCATGTCTTGTAATTTATATATATATATATATATATATGAAGAACAGGTTCTCTGCTTTAGAAGGCCTAACATCGGAAGAAGTGGACATCTCTGAAGTTAACAGAAAAGTAACCAAAGCTCTTATGGAAACAGCAACAAAATTAGCTGGGTCTAAGAACAAGTTGCATGTAAATAAATTATCAGGAAAAACGAAAATGTTGATGCAAAAAAAGAAGAGAGATGAGGACAACTAAAGAAGATGTGACTTCCAAAGTGGAATATATGGAGCTATGCAAGACAGTAAGAAAAAGTATCACTGAAGACGTAAGAAAATTCAACTGTGAACTAGTGAGGAAAGCAATTGAAAACAACCAAAGCCTAAAGATAGCAAAGGGACATCTCAGTAAGGGAAGAAAACAGATTATGGCACTGAGAAAAGAAGATGGTTCTGTAACAAGAAATAGAGGCGAAATTTTGACAAGAGTGAAAGATTTCTACTCCAAATTATATGAAAGGGATGATACATGCACTCCAGACATCATGAAAGATACCAGAGTTCCTCCAGTCCTTCCAGCAGAAGTTGCACATGCAATCAAGAACATGAAGCGGGGAAAAGCTCCAGGAGAAGATGGAATTACTGTAGACATCATACAAGAAGCAAGTGGAGAAATCGAAACAGTACTCGCCCAAATTTTCACTCGATGCCTTAATGAAGGAAAGATTCCTGAGGATTGGAACACCGCTACAATGATCCTGCTACATAAGAAAGGTGACATTGAAGATCTCGGAAACTACAGACCTATCAGCCTCCTATCTGTAGTTTATAAAATCTTCACTAAAGTTCTTTCACACCGCTTGAAGGTAACACTGGACATGGCTCAACCGAGAGAACAAGCTGGATTCAGGAGTGGCTACAGCACAATAGATCATATCCATGTGCTGAGAGAACTAATTGAAAGAGCGAGGGAATATGAACTTCCATTGTGCATGGCTTTTATCGATTATGAAAAAGCCTTTGATTCGGTGAAACCATCAGCAGTTACAATGGCTCTGAAAACCTGCGGTATTGAAGATGCATACATTAATATTATTAATAACATCTATGAAAATGCAAGTGCAAAGATTCGGCTGTTTGAAAATACAACACACATAAAAATTGGAAAGGGAGTGAGACAAGGTGACACCATATCTCCGAAGCTCTTTAATGCCACATTGGAGGGTGTTTTTCAGTCACTGAGCTGGGAAAACAAGGGGATAAAGATTAATGGAGATTATCTAACCCACCTTCGTTTTGCTGATGACGTAGTCATTTTTGCAACTAGCCCATCAGAGCTGCAGAGTATGATCCAGGAACTTGCTGACAAGAGTAAAGAAGTGGGATTAAAAATGAACTTTCAGAAGACAAAAGTGATGTTCAATGCTTTTACAAGAAATGAAGATTTATCGATTGATGGAGAAAAGCTGGAGATAACAGACACGTACGTTTATCTTGGACAGCAGATATCAAGTGAGAGTCACATTGATGAAGAAATTAATCGGCGTACAAAACTTGCCTGGAGAGCTTTTGGAAGAAACAGCATAATTTTCAAGAGCAATATGCCATTATGTCTTAAAAGAAAAGTGTTTGATCAATGCATCCTTCCAGTGCTTACGTATGGTGCAGAGACGTGGACCTTAACTAAAAGAGACATACAAAAGCTGCAGACAACTCAAAGAAGCATGGAGAGGTGCATACTTGGTGTAACCAGGAGAGATAAGAAGAGGAACTCGTGGATCCGAAAAATGACAAGAGTGGAAGACATCATGATCAGAGTTAAATCCCTGAAATGGCAATGGGCTGGACATACTGCCAGAAGGACAGATGATCGATGGACAGCCGAAATTTTAGATTGGATTCCAAGGGACAGGAAAAGACCCAGAAGAAGACCACATGGGAGATGGGTGGATGAAATTCGAAAGTATGCAGGGGTGACATGGAGGAGACTGGCACAAGACAGACCGTTGTGGAGGAAACTTGGGGAGACCTTCGTCCAGCAGTGGATTGATAATGGTTGACAATGATGATGATGATGATATACGTTTACTTCACTTTACCTATCGTACAATTGGTCGATCGTCCTCGAAGCACTGCAACTTCTTAGCGTTAAGTCTCGGATAGCTAGTACACAAAATCCCTGATTATACACTGAGCTACATTAGGCGACCTAACGACAGAAGGCTTCAGTTACTTACATAAATCATCTTTATTGGCCTTTCAATAATAGCATAATTTTGCTACAAAGTACTTCAATAGTCTCAACCACCTGAGTCTGTAAAACATTAGGTTCAACGTGCGCATATCTCAATACAGCGTCCGTCGAGATTATATTTAATCTGCAAATTACAACACAATACTGCAGTAATCTACCCACATCACACCCAAGGAGGTTAGAATAACACTTCTGGAGTTGCCTGGACTCCTTTAACCGAGAAGTCGCAAGGTGTGAGAATTTGACGTTGTTTACATGTTACTTTTGTAATTTCAACTGCGTGTATTTTGGGATTGCGTAGTTTTGGGTTGCAGAAGCCGTGCTAATATCAAACAGCAATGAATTATATTTCTTACACGAGTGAAGTTTTCAATTTTAACTTTATGTTTTGTTTAAAATTCGTACTAACTTTCGTGTATTTCAATTTAAAAAAAAATGGTAATGAACTTCAAAATAATCAAGAATTTTATAAATTCAGCATATACACCTATGAGCCATTACATTATGACCACCTACCTAATAAGCTGTAGGATCCTCTTTAGCCCGCAAAACAGCGGCCACTCGGCGAGGCAAAGATTCAATGAGGTGGCGTTAGGTATCCTGGGATACCTGGTGCCATAATGTCAACAGCAGGTCATCCAGTTCCCGTACATTTCGGGATGGTGGTGATTTGGCGCGAACCGGCTTTTCCAAATCAAACCACAAATGTTCCATTGGGTTCATGTCAGGTGATTTAGAAGCCAGGGCATTAACCGAAAGTCACCAGCATGTTCCTCGAACCACTCCTTTGCGGCTATGGCAGTGTGCCATGGCGCATTATCTTGTTGGTAATGGCCATCACTAGCAGGAAACACAGTTCCCATGGATGGGCGAACTTGGTCTGCAACGATGTTCAGATACCTGACAAGTGTCAGGTATCGTGCTGTTGGGATAATGGGGCCTAAAGTTCCCGAAGAAAACATCGCCCACAGTATAACACCGCCGGCCTGTTTCTGCCCAACAGTGCATCAAGGGGCCATAGCCTCCGTTGGCAATGCGTGTGTTCCAGCTCGGCCGTCTACGTAATGCACCAGGAATCTTGATTCGTCAGACCAGGCCACTTTTCTTTCAATCATCCACGGTCCAATCTTGATGATCTAGGACCCATTTCATGCGTTGTTGGCCTTATGATGTGCAGTAAGCATGGGGATCCGGCTGGGTCTTCGGCTACCCAGGCTCATGCGCAGAAGGCTGCGATGAACTGTGTTATGTGACAAATTGCCCTGATTACCACTGTTGTAGCTGCTGCCCTGAGGTTGCTGTAAACAATGCGAGACAGTTTCTGATCCTCTCTGGCATGAATGCGCTACGGACGACACTCAGCTGGACGACGGTTCGTCGTTTGACCATCTGTGCACCAATTTTGATACGTACTCACTATAGCTGCACGTAAGCAATCTACAGGCCACGCCGTTTCCGAGATCGTTGTTCCAAGGCGCCGTGCCATCAAAATATGTCCTTTATTAAACTCCGATAAATAGGCAGCTTTTCCATTTCTGACCCCAAACACTCTACTAACCGAAAGCCGGTCCTCGGTTGTATATATACTGCTTTGTGAACTTCACCTGCGCTACCGTTCGGTCTCCAGATGCGCTCATTTCTCTAGGTTGGGGGTGGTCATACTGTAAAGGCTCATCAATGTACTCATTGGCATCAAGTCAAGATGCGAAATCGGAAACATTTGCGACGAAAGAAGGCGATTCAGCTAACACAAAATGCATTGCGATAGCCTTGGAAACCCATCATCTTTCCCACACTTTCACGGCCACCGCCCTTGGTTATAGGCTTCACACAAAGTGGTACTGCTCCATTAACAAGAGTATCTCCAGATGTCTTGTTCTAACCTCATTGATCACGCCACATCAAACTTTACTCTGCTTGGTCCATACATTATATAGCTTTTATGAGGTCAACATATACACGTAATACACCCTGACTCAAGGCTGGTGCCACAAAAACATACCTTGAGGGAGAAAATATAATGTTAAGTTGAAATGCTTAAAGAGAATGCTCTCAAAATTTACACAGAGAAAGAAACAAAAAATGAAAGTTTAAATCTTAAGAGTATACGTCATAGTCTTAGTAAGCATTTGAAATCAGATTTCATAAAACAGGGAGCAAAAACGTTAGTCACATTACCTCTGGGATTTCTTTGCGTGAATTTCGTTGCCGGTACAAAATCGGCGTGAAAAATGCTAGCTTTCCTTATAGATAGATGGTAGCCCTTCAAGAATTAAGAAATCTCTGCATACCAGAAAAATTCATATCACATACTGGAAAAATAGAAAGTTGCGTTTCCATTCGGGAAGACAGCGAGAATGTAAGAAATCTCCGCAAACCACCAAAATTCATATTCGAAATTTTAGAAATAGAGAAATGAGGATGAAATCATCTGATAGTCCGCGCATAATAATCCAAAGCTATGCAAATCAAATATGCGTAGGCAGATTGGTTGACAACTAAATAATGTATAGCATCATCCTGTGAAGCAGCGAGAATAATCTATAGCTTGCGCTGTCACTGTGCTCCTGGGTTAAACTGATATACTAACCGTCTGAGTCTTCTAATGGATCATCGCAATCATTGTGCGCTTATCCCCTTATCGAGACTACTACGTCTATCTGAAGCTCTTGAAATATTTCTGCGTCAACGAAAGTGATTTTTCTAACCTACCTTTTTCTTCGGTAGTGTTGTTAGTATTCTTTCAACCCAGTCATTTTTTCGCTTGACTTTCTGTTTCATTTCAACGTTTAATATTCTTTAGATGACAGTTTTTATAAACATCGCATACGATCTCACAAGAGCATGCCGGTTCAGATAGCTTCGGGAACGATTCCTCATATTGAATATTGTCGTTTGAGTTTGTTTTTTTTTTTAAGTTGCAAAGATAAAGTCATTTGCATTCAGTTTTATTTTGAAAGATGAACGTGTTCTTTATTGGAAAACTTCCTTGACTTTGACTTCATGGGTGAAAAGCGGACTGTTGAATTGGTTAAAGAGATACAAAAGAGTATGCCGGCTTTTAAGTGAAATATGAAAAATTCCGCGGCTTTTAAGTGAAATATGAAAAATTCCGCGGCTTTTAAGTGAAATTGATAAAAATTCCATCGAGGCAGACTAGTAAGTTGGAGCACAAAGATTTGGTCAACGAAGAAATTTCAGTAAGGAATGGAGGGCATAGGAAATCGGATAGAATCCCACAGTCCGAAATTCTAAAGAAGCGATTCATTAGTAGAGAAGAGGCGACTTACCTATAGGAAATCATCGTTGTTTGGAAGTTCCGAAATAGGCAAAACAAGCGAACATGCATAGGAACCTGTTAGATTGCTTTTCATTAATTTCTATTATAATACTTGAAGAACTTGATTCCTCGCATAGAAGGGTTGTCCGACTGCATATTACGCATTTTATGCGTCGACTAGTGAAAATCCCAATTTTTTCCCGATAACTAAGCTTCAGTTTATAGTTCGTTGCACTGGGTGGCGTAAAGGTAGCGTGCTCGAAAGAATACCTGGAGATTCTCGTTCGATTCTCACTCTGCGCAATTTTTAATTTTTCTGATGAATAATTAATTCAAATATTCTACGTGGATCAGGAGCACCAAATAGAAATCATCGCTCTTTCCACGTTAATAAGTGAGTCTCGGAAAAATTATCATCGGCCGCCACCGGGAATCGAACCCAGGGTCTTCCAGTTACGCGCCAGACATGCTACCACTGCACCACAGCGGCCTCGAATTATCCAGACTCACATGTGATTAACTTCCAAACTACATGGCAGGTTGCTTTCATGGAGCCCGACACAGTACTGGGGATTCACCAAAGATAGAAAGCAGCAACTGAACAAATAACTAGGAGGCGAATGAATAATTAATTCAAATATTCGACGTGGATCAGGAACACCAAACAGAAATCATCGCTCTTTCCTTGTTAATAAGTGAGTCTCGGAAACCTGCCATGTAATTTGGCAGTTAATCACATGCGAGTCTGGAGAATTCGAGCGTGATATTGTGCAGTTGTAGCATGCCCGGCGCGTAACTGGAAGACCCTGGGTTCGATTCCCGGTGGCGGCCGATGATAATATTTCCGTGTTATTAACATGGGAAGTGCGATTAATTCTGTTTGGTGTTTTCTGATGGAGACATAACGGTTAAATGCGGCAACTATGTCGAAAAGTAATACCTTAGATTGGTTTACCCCAGAGATTGAAACTATAATTAAGTATCACCTGTATATCTGGGTCATGCGCCGCCGATCCACCATTTTTTTTTTATGACGGCTTTGGATCAAAGTTGGGGCCTTCAATGCTCTCGCCAATTATTTTACCATGTCGTAAGTGGGAGGACTTTGAATTAATAGGTTTCTAGACATATTATACACACTGATATTTAAATTCAAAAGGAAAAACAGATTACGAGCGCATTCAAGGTTTTTACTGAGTACGACCACCGTGATTACTTTAATTTTTCAGATGTCCTCTTACTTTGCTGCTCTTGGTAGTTTCCGGTCTGCCGCTGCTGCATTAAAATTTACCAAACAAACGAACGGTGACTAATTGCTGTCCATCAAATTCCAGCCAAAGAGACCCTCGTGCCATTTGCATGGACGGTTGAAAGTCATATTCCCGCTTACGTATACATGATGCAAAAGCTCGGTTTTCCACTGCCAGTTGCTCTTACACTAGAAGGCCATAAAACTCAGATTTAATTGGCCATGGTTGTTTCATATGTTGTGTTGTCACTTGCAATACAATTTCTGCGTAAAATCGTCCCGCAACTATATATTTAATCCGTTTTAACAAAACGACTGTGTCCTATGACTAATTACTAGTACTTGTGGTATGTCAGAGAATAAAAAGTTGTGATATTGTCATGAACGTCACGAAAATATGCAAATGACGCAGCTCCCACATGTTACTCATGACTTAGATGACTTAAAATATTGATGAACGAAAATACATGTTGCCCAAGTGTGCTGGCTGGTTTAATTCAAGTAATTGGCCTGTCTTGATGAAAGAGTGCTTTTACCCCTTGCAAATTTTTACTTCTAGTAAGGGCTTTCATCCTGAGAAGAGTTCAAACTAATTAGAATTACTACTGTTGCTTTCCGGAAATATGAAAATATTCGAATCTATTCAGTTTGCCAACATTTACTGTTGGACGGTTTTCCAGTTTTCTTGAAACTCGCTATTCCCTATAGGTTACAGAAATACAGTATATAATAAAATGAAAGGAATATTTGCGCAATATCGATTTGGCTCTCACTTCTTATTTAAATCATGCTACTTCTCGTTACGTTTTCTAAACTTCATATATTCCAAGAGCTTATTTTTTTCGGAAACTTCCGAGAGGTCGTTCACCCAGTAAGACGTACGTAAAGGTTTTGTCAACACGATGTTATTTCTTCGCAGCAGTTTTTTTGTAACCAAATTGCTTATTATTATACACAGTCGAGTCACATTATGGTGGCCACCTCCTACTCTTGACGTCAACAGCGCGTAGCCAATGAAAGCAGGCACGTGTCATGAGCTGGCTTGGAGTATATATAAGATGTGCTGTAGGCATTCTGAAAACATATCACTCGTTCCTGTCATGGATAAAAGGAGCGATTTATCAAATTTGCAAAATGGGATGATTATGGCTTTCGGGCCAAGGGTGGCAGTATTTCTGAAAAAGCGCAGCTTCTGAACTGTTGGCGTGCTGCTGTGGTTAAAGTGTATCGTGATTGGAGAAATAGCACCATTGCGAATAAGCGATGTAGAAACTGAGGAGCACCACGTGCCCTTGATGTGAGAGGTGAACGTCGGCTGCGAAGGTGCGTGAGAGCCGATCGACACGCTAAAGTGGAGCAACTCACTGGCCGAATGAACCAGAGGATACCAGAAGTGTGTCTAAAATGACAGTTCATTGAGCCCTGCTGCGTATGGGGCTCCGATGCAGATCGGCTTGTCTCCAGACACGTATACGCTGTTCATTGGCGCCAAATGCAAGCAGTGATTTATAACTGAAGACAACACGACGCCGCTAGACACTATCTCACGTTGATCGGACACGACAACACTGCAACAGATGCGGGGTGCTGTGGTACAGACGACTAGGATGCTCACACGTCAGTAGTAATCAGCAGAATCGCCCCCTCGAGTGTAGTCCCAGTGCTACAATTCGTCTGGCAACAGTCGACTCGAGACCGCAACTTCCGTAACTCTAGACGACGCAACATTGCCACGGATGGTTGAAAGCGACGAATTTGGTTCCGTTCATGCGGCTCTCATAATCGCTTCATCCTCGCATTCTGTCGTTGCCCTCGACAGTCTTCTGCCAGACTACCGCTGGGTAACGTCCTCCTCGAATCATTGGGGCCTCTATGTTCTGATTCCGTTGTGACTCCGACCCAAATGCCTGGCGGTACGACTTGACCAACCGGCTTCTCCCAGCCTAGTAATACGTCCTCTCAAACTGCTCCTATCGTGCACGGATCCGACGTCGAGGCACCGTCATGTCCATGGAGTTTAATGCAACCTCAATCCGCTATCACAATTGTCCCTGCGTGCTAAGTTTTTTCTTGATATACCCTCCTCGATGCGCGTTTTCCATGCGCTGTGGGGGACAACTCTTTAGTCATTTTTCGTTATTTTTAATCATTTCCGTGTTGTCCTTGAGGTACTTTGTAGGCGGAGTTTTATCAGGATCGAATGATTTTCTCGCGATGCTTTGTTTTCTGGCAAAGAGTGTGCATATAAACTAAGTGGCCAGATCATTATAACCACCAGACCATTTTATGGTAAGTAGCACATCGCAGATCATGCTGATACCAAATTGCTGAATCGGTATAAAAGAGGAACGCTGAAGGTATGCAGAGACAATGGAAATGTATTGTGCGAGAAATAATGTGTAAAAGACGCGCTCTGACGGATTTTGAATGAGAAATTATCGCGGGTGCTCAAAGCATTATTGCGATCATTAGCAAAATGGATGCACTTGTGAAATGTTCGACGGCAGTAGTTAAACTTTACAGATAGTGGACCACCAGTCGAAAATCCAGGTCTAAGCGCAAGGCGCGTGTTCGTCAATGGTTACTGGATGCGCGAGCTGAGCGGAAAGTAGGGAGACTTGTTCATTCCAACAGACGCAACACTTCTTCAGATTACAGATAATCTGAACCTATGACCAATTCTGATGGACTCTCAACGTACTGTTCGCCGTACATTATATAGTATGGGCTACAAACCAGGCGGCCTGTCCGTAAGCCATTGATACCTGCAGCGAACAAGAAGAAACGCCTCCAGTTTGTCCAGTAATACAAGAACTGTACAATAAATGGGTAAAAGCGGTAATGTGGTCCGAAGAGTCACGTTTTTAGCTACACCATACAGATGGAAAGGTGAGGATATGGAGTCTTCAGCACGAAAGCATGGACTTATTTTGCATTGTCACTACTCTTAAAGCTTGCGGAGACATTATTATTGTCTGGGACATGCTGACATGGGAGTGTTTAATGCCATTTATTTCATGTGGAGCAACGTTTGATCCCCCAAATATATTTAAATATCGTTGCCGACGAAGTTCACTCAGTTATGTTAATGGGTTTTACCAGTGGAGTTGGATACTTTCAGCAGGAAAATGTTCCATGTAATAGTGCTCACGGTGTACGCGAATGGTTTGAGGAGCATCATTGAGACTTTTCTCTGCTACATTGGCCTCCTCAATCACTGGATTTAAATCCAATGGAGTATTTGTGGGATAAAGTCGAGAGAGGCATCAGACTGCTGGATCCGCTACCATCAAATATTCACGAATATATTAGGAACCAAAAGATTCGTGCTGGATGATATCAAAAATGAAAAAACAGGCTGTCCAAAGACGATAAATATCACGATCAGGAAAACCAAGATGTGGACTACCAAAACATGATATTTATTTACAATTTAAAATATATACACAACACCAAGAGGTTAAAAATCAGTGACACGATTTTTCGGGGCTTCTGAAGCACCCATCTTCAGGTCAAGTGACACGGAATGAAACGTGTACATGAACACTTATATACAAGTTGAAAGTTGACCATCCTGCCCTGCGAAGAAGGTAGTAATGTGTTGCCAACGGATAATCTATAATCATGTATAAAACAAATAAACGAATAATGTAAAACTATAGTGTTTTATACAACATTAGTAATGTGGCAGACCTCGTTCATTAAGTTCAGCCAAGGTTGGGAATTGAGTACAGGGGGATCATCATTACAGCAGTTTGAGGAGAATTTGTAGATACATAAACTTTCTGCAAACAATAAGGCATATTTATTTGGGGCTGTCGCAATAATCGTTGTTTGTGCCCAATTAGGGTTATATTCACCTTTAAGAACAGTCCTTAAAGCAATTAACAGTAATCCTCGGAGTACAGTGTGTTGGTGTCCTGCCATCCTCACCCCACCCCCACCCCCCACCCAAAAAAATTACTGAGGGTAGAACCGATATAACCTGAATCTGTAAGATCTGGAACATTTGAGGAAAGCGGTACGTTGTACACACCACATTTCTTATGCATAAGTATTCGGTCACGATCTCTGCGCACAAGTTTGTACGAACGCCAAAATCAAGGTCGTACTTTCTACATATATTCTTAAGTATATTTACAACAGGAGGAAGAAAATCAACAGCACCAACAAACTTAGGGGTGGGAATAAAACTATGCAAAGTAGTGAAAGCCAAACAATTATAATCATGTACTAGCTTACATTCGGTCTTAGCTGAATAGCCGAAACATTTGGGCAATCTCAACGATTTTAGTAAGTTTTTTGTGCCGTAGTTGATTGGAGGAAGAATGTGAAAACGAGCGTCTAACTAAGAAACGTAAAGCAGCAAGCTTATGAGATCAAGGGTAAGCTGAATCTAATGTAATACGTGCTGGGCAAATTAGGTTTCCGATAAACTGAATAATTTAACCCACCGGGACTAGACGTGTGGGTAAGTAAGAAATCAAGGAAAGGAAGCGAATCCCTATTCTTCCAGTTCCACCGTAAAATTAATAGTACGATATTGTAGAGACATAAGATCTGCAAAATATGTAAGCTGTTCGATGGCAAAAGACCAAAACAATAAAATATCATCGACATAACGAATAAAAATGCGGGTTTTAAGAAATGACATTCTTCCAAAGACTGCAACAGAAATTCAGCAAGGACGGGGGAGAGTAGGGAATCCATGGGGGTCCCGAAGGTTTGTTGATATATGACTTCGTCAAAAACGAAATAAGTGCGTGAGGCTACAAGCTTTAAAGCTGTCATAATATCCTCAGATTAAGGAAGGGTTAAGTTTGGAACTAGCAAACGTTCAGACTGTATTATGTCATGAACAATTGAAATGGGGACACTGGGGAACAGGGATACTACGTCCAAAGAAGCTAAAATAAAGGGTCCATTTGGACGGAAAGCTTTAATTTTGTTCAAAGCATCGGTAGAACTGCAAACGGAAAAAACAGATGGCTGAGTAAGAGGAGCTAAAAATAAAGCCAAAGTTTTCTCTAAAGGTCTGGTAGAATTACAGGAACTAGAGACCAGAGGTCGAAGTTTAAGATCAGTTTTATGAAGTTCGAATTTCCCAATAGTTCAGGAACCCGTGGGCCAGGGGGTTGATGCATACACTGAGAAATTCTGGAAGGTAAAAAACCTTGATTACGCAATTTACTTAAAGTTGAAATTGTGCCTGCAGTAGGATCTGACTGAATGACCTTATGAGGTATCTGAGCAATGGCATCGTGCATTTTAGTATGATACACTGTTTTATCCAAAATGACAATTTGTGATGATTTGTCAGCTGAGATGATTGCAATTAAAGGATTCTTTGCAAGTGCTAGTAGTTTTGTTCTTTCGTACCTTAATTTGTTTTGTTGAATTCCAGCTTGAGTAGTGTACATTCGAGAGAAGGCATGAGCTACAGAATGGCTTGCACAATCTCGGTAATTCTCCGGAAGTGCAAGAATCACAGTTTCAGCTTGTACAACAGTTTGTATAATGGATGGTTGGGACATAGGGTGGGATTATTTACAGCCGCGAGACAATGCAATTTCTTGAGATGTATTTAGAACAGTGGAGATGAGATTAATGTATGCTGGCTGAAGAGGAACGTCTTTACGAGGTACATAGTAACTAGTTCCATAACATTCAGACTCAGAAACTTGCCATCTTAGTTTATGAATGTGAGTTAATTGAAACCGTTCAGTGGTTGAACAAATCATACTGTAAAAAATTGTTAACAGCTTACCAGATAGGAGAGGTTCACCTCTGTGGGGTGACAATCCGGTTTTTTGGTGTAAATATGACAAGTATGGTAAGTCAGATAATATCCGAAAACTTGGAACCCGGGCGCTATCTGGGAGACGCGGATTCGACCCCCCCCCCCAGGACGACAGAATGTTTAAGTTTTGGGATATTATCTGACTTACCGTCCTTGTCATATTTACACCAAAAAAAAAACGGATAGTCATCTTTAAAAACATCAGGGATTTAACTATGATTATGCATGCACCTGCCGTGCTTCTTTCACTTCTTTCAGTCTTTGTATATCGGTTTTAGTTAAGGCCTTGCGTATATGTTCCATGCATCAAAACTGGAAGGAACATTGATTAAACGCTTTTCTTTTAAGACATAATGGAAAATAGCTTTTGAAAACTACACTGTTTGCCCCAAATGCTGTCCAACCAAGTTTTATAGGACGATTAATTTCTTCATCAATGTGACCATTGCTTGATATCTGTTGCCCAAGGTAATTGTAGGTATCGGTTATCTCTAGATTTTTCCGATCAATAGGTAATATCCTTTTCTTTGGAAAGCATTGTACATCCATTTTGTTTTCTGAAAGCATCTTACCTCAGTTTTGTTTTTACTCCCACTTCTTTACTTTTATCAGCAGGTTCCTGGATCACACCTTGCAGTTCTGATTGGTTGATTGATTTTCATAGCGCAAGGGCCACCTTTGGCCAAAGAGCGCCTTTACAGTTTTGAAGGAATAATTTCAAAAATTACTGGCATCAGCAAAACGAAGGACAGTTGGGTAATTTCCATTAACATCTATGCCCTTGTCTTCCCAGTTCAATGAATAAAAGATATTCTGAAATGTGGCGTTGTAGCGTTTGGGAGATATAGTGTCGCCTTGTCTCACTCAGTTTGCAATTTTTTTTTTATGGTGCTGTATCCTCAAATAGGCAAACCTTTGCATTTTTATAGATGCCGTTATTAATGTCAGTGCATGCATTTTCAATACCGCAGAATGTCAAAGCCATTGTAACTGCAGATGGTTTCACCGAATCAAAGGCCTGTTCATAATCAATAAGAGCCATATATATTGGGAGTTCATATTCCACTGTTCTTTCAATTAGTTCCCTCAGTATATACTGTGGATATGATCTATGGTGTTGTAGCCAATCCTGAAGCCAGCTTGTTTTCTCGGTTGAGCCATGTCCAATATCACCTTCATACGATGTAAAAGAACCTTAGTGAAGCTTTTCTAAATCCCTGATAAGAGGCTAATAGGTCTATAATATAATACTTAATATCCTCAAAGTCAGTTTTTTTTTATGAAGGAGAATCGTAACATTATTCCAATCACCAGGAATATTACTAATATTGAGACAGTAAAAGTTTGGTCGAGTGTAGTTTCTATTTCTCCGCTTGCTTCTTGCATAATTAATATCCACGGTACTTACATCTTCTCCTGGAGCTGTTCCCCGTTCCGTATTCTTAATTGCATCTGCAACTTCTGCCGGGAAGACCGCAGGAACTTTGCTGCTGGTACGGTTTTTTTTATGTCAGCAGTAGATGTATCAACCATTTTTTTATAGCTTTTTGTAGAACTCTTTCACTTAAGTCAAAATTTCTCATCTATTTCTTGTTGCTGTACCATCTTCTTATTTCAGCAGATGACGTCTACTTTGTCATGCCACCACGAAATGTAAAGTATGAAGCACTGAATTATTTAATAAAGAGGAGTTGTACACCAACTAGGTAGAAAATAGTAAAACTATACTAGTAAACCCATTTATTGTAAAAATACTGCGGCAGTAGTAAATTAGACAAAGAAAACCACAGTGGTCAAATATCAAATACTGTGATCTCTCTGTAAATACAGAGGAAACAAAACGAGGAAGCTCACAGTGGTAAAATATTGTGATCTCTCAGTAGTTACAGAGAAAATTCGATGAAAGACCCGCAATGATAAAATACTGTGATCTATCTGTAAATACAGCAGTGGTGTAGAAAGGCCTTACCGGCGCTAAGGCACTGTTATTCTAAGCTTAGCTGTGCTAAAGTACTTTTCGTAGTTTGGTGGTTGCAGAAGATGGGTAAAGAATTTTTTTACATGATCATATATTCAAAAGTGGCGAATACTGTGTTTTACATACAAACATAACCGAAATATCCATATTGCAAGGATTAATTTATACCGTCGGATTACACAGTAGGACATATCTCACCGATCATAAGGATAAAGCAAACGTTGTTTGTTTCTGCG